>CM077084.1:121345920-122724305 GCA_039513925.1 Platanthera zijinensis
CTTGATTAGTCACTTTTATGTCAACTAGTTTTTATATTTTTGCTTGAGGACAAGCAAAGCTTTAGCTTCGGAGAGTTTGATAATATATTTTGTAGTTTAAACAACTAGGGTAATTACAAGTTTTTATTATAAAAATCATGTTTTTAAAGTTTTTTTTTGACCTCATTTTGTATATATTTTAATACCACTAATGTTTTCTTCTCTTTTTGTAGGTTTTCTGCAAATTCGTCGACCTTAGCAAAATTCATCAACCTCAGCAAATTCGTCGTGCTCAACGAGTTCATCGAGCTCATTTCGTCGAGCTCAGCCTTCAGTTCTACGGTCGACAAATATCCTCAGCATTCGTCAAGCTTCGCCTTCAGCCCCAGTTCATCGAACTCAGCATTCATCAAGCTCTGCCAATTTCATCGACCTTAGCTTTTCGTCAAGCTCAGTTCGTCAAACTCGCCTTCAATATTGAATTCGTCGAGCTCAGCTTTGCATCGAGCTCAATTCATCAACCTCGCCTTCAGCAAAGTATGTCGACCTCGCCATCAGCGAAGTTCGTCGACTTCAGCAATTTCGTCGACCTCCCATCCACATATCAGCATTCGACGAAAATCCCCTATTTCGTCGAGCTTACCAGAATTCGTCGAACTCAGCCTTTTTGTCATGCTCTCCCACCTTCTCAGTTCGACGTTCATCAACCTCACCTTCTCTACTCATAGTTTGATTACCTCATTTTTTGCATTCGACGAACGGTCCTTTTCTCCATTTTGTCGAGATCAGACTTCAGTTCTCTGATCGACAAACTCCTCTAATTTTGTCGAGCTCGCCAGAATTCATCGAGCTCAACTTTGCGTCGAGCTCAGTTCGTCAACCTAGCCATCAACAAAGTTCATCGACCTCGCCTTCTGTGAAGTTCGTCGACCTCAGTAATTTCGTCGACCTCCCCTCCATATTCTGTGTTCGACGAACGTCTCCAATTTTGTCGAGCTCAGCCTTTTTTCAAGCTCTCCCCCCTTCTCAGTTCGACGTTTGTCGACCTCACCTTCTCTCCTCAGAGTTTGATCAACTCATTTTATGCATCGACGAATGTTTCTTTCCGCCATTTCATCGAGCTCAACCTTAAGTTCTCCGGTCGACGAACTAGTCCAAAGTCGTCGAGCTCAGCCTTTTGTTCGACGTTCGTCGGCCTCCCGTCAACCTTCTCTTTTCTCCGTTTGTCGATATCTCCCTCCTTTTCCTCTGAGTTTGTCGACCTCGCCTTCTCTTCTCTCCTCCAGTTCGTCGAGCTTACCTGCTTCTAGAGGACAAGTCCAGCTTTTTAACAAAAGCCTGCTTTCGTCATTAATGCACATCACCCATACCTAGGCAATCATCGTTTCTCTCAAGAACCCATACCAAGGTAAACTCTCGTGCATGGCTAAAGGCATTTCATGCTCCTTGAAAATCTATAAATATAGCCCCGGCCCTTGAGAAAAAAAGATAGAATTTTGGGAGAGTGGAAGTGCTGCCATTTACATTTCTCCCTTAGTGTTCTTCCTTTCTCCTATTTTTATTTCAGTTTTTCTGTTTAGTTTCAGTTTCAGTTTTCTGTAATAGTTTAGTTTAGTTTTAGTTCAGTTTTTGTGCTAGCTTAGTTTTTATTTCCAGCAAGTGTAATATTTTTATATTTCAAGTGTAGCTCTCTTTTTGAATTAAATATAAAGTTTGTTTCCTTTTACTTGTTTCTATTTTGTTTCCATGCACCCCTACTCATCTCTCTTCCTCCACTTCACTACGAGAAACTAATCCTCCTTGTACTCGATCTTGATGATCCGAGGTTCGAGTTGATTAAGTTATGATGCTCTAGTTTTCTTTTTCTTTGTAAGGTTTAGACCTTTATTTACTCTTGAATAATCATGTTTGGAGTTATATCATCGATATATTATTTCCATATTTGTTTCCACTCTTAGCTAGCCAAGAGGCTCGTAGTTTGGAGTGAACTCTCAAGAGTAAAGAGAGTTGCCGACACCCCTCGAGAGAGGAAGACGTTTAATCTCCCGTATTGGAGTAAAATCAAATAGCGGGGTTCACAGCGTAAAGCGAGCTTTAGGTCTTCGATTTGGATGAGAGTTCGGTCGGACCTTCCTAAACTCAAGTGGGCACGACTTCGATAGAAGCATATTCATGCTTCGGGAACCTCCACGGTCAAGATCCTTTGCCTTATTAAGTTAGAGTTTATTATCGCATTTTTGATCAACTTTTGCCGAGGTGATTCTCGATCGAAGTCTTTTATTTATCATCGTTTCAATCCCTCGTTGTAATCATTTTTAGTAGCTTCTTATTTAACTGCAACTAGTTCTCTTTTTAGCGCTATATTTCTATTCTTAATTACAATTAGTTTTCTTTTAACATACCCTACAACAATCCTTCGATAAGATAATAGTATTCGTGTGAGTAAGATTACTCAATGGTTCCCGGATTTTAATACGACACTTGTGTCCCCTTGCTATAATTAGATAGGTATACTTGAATTCTTGGATTGCTAGTTCGATTTTATTCTCTTTGCGAATATTCTATCCACCAAAAGATCAGTCTGTCAAAGCTTCAGCATTGGCAAGCGATAAATTTGACGAAGTCTAGAATCATTGAGTGAGGACAGCTCACTCAATGCCTGAAGAAATAAGCGTTGAGTCAAGCTTTAGTAGTCAAAGCATTTGAATAATTTGTTAAGAATTCTGGCTAAGTCCAGAAGCATTGAGTGAGGACAACTCAATGAAAGCCCAAAGAAGCAAGCGTCTACAGATTAATGATCAGTCAAAGCTTAAGAAGAGATAGACAAAAAAATCTATCTAAGTCCAGCTGTATTGAGTGAGGACAGCTCACTCAATGCATGCTTATTAAGAGATTGACTAAGTACAGAAGAGTTGAGTGATGAAGTCTCACTCAACGCATTCATAAAGAGAAATTCGGCTAAATACAGAAGCATTGAGTGAAGCCAATTCACTCAATGCCTCAGCATGAAGGTAGGCATTGAGTGAAGCGGCTAAGTACAGAAGCATTAAGTGATGAAGGTTCACTCAACGCTCTCAACGCCCAACGGTACACAAGAAATCTGTAAAGTCCAAATTTGTTGAGTGAAGCTAGTTCACGCAACGCCTAATCAGCAGAAAGATTGTCCAAGGGAAAAAGCGTTGAGTGAAGGTCGTTCACTCAAACCACTCAATTCCTATCAGTGCAAAAGTAATTTATACAACCTCGGGCTTGCAGGAGGTAACTCAAGAAAAAGTTTTAGGGCGAGAAGATTGCATAGGCGAGTAGGACCACAGATATCACTCTTCGGTATTCCTAAAAAGCGAGACACGAGAAGCGTGTAAGACCACCCCCCCCCCCTCCTAGAACACAAACACAGCTCGAGGGGAGTCTTATGCCAAGAATAGCAACCTAGCGATAGAACTAGCACTCGGGCAAGCCTGTACTACAAGATGCCTATTCTGTCGGCCTTTACCAATACCAATCATGCCAACCCAAGCAGAATAAAAAATCAGAAGTCAAATCCACACAAGCATATAATAATACAAAAATACAACATATAAAAGAAGCTACAACAAGCTTCTACATAATCAGAGAACGAGTTAAAACTCACTCAAACGGGCTACAACAAGAGTCTCTCAAAGACTCACATCAATCACTACGATAGCGACGGTACCGTCCCCTTAGGCCATGTCGTCCTGGCCTGGCTGTCCTGCTGCAAAACTTGTTACTGCTCCGTGTGCGGGGTTTCCTCCTAAAAAGGAAGACGTAACAACCGTTAGTCATAAAGACTAAGTGGCTATCACATCCGCTCCCCCGACGACTCCTCGGCACCGGGCAGAGAAAAGGACAAGATACAATATATGTACATAAAGCTAAAGTACAAACAGGTGGTATAGAGTGATCAGTAAACATTGTATATATATACCATCACAATAAATGAGCAAACCAATTGCCCAAGTAGTTCTATCATCTACAGTAGAGTATGAAAGAGTAAAGCTACAACAGAAAGTAACTCAACTTATATGAAAGCCCATACAGATATATAAGTTGAGGTTCGGCTCAACAGTAAAGTTACTCATCATATAAGAGTGCACATACAAACTTATACGATGAGGATCTTGTGTATGCGATGAATGCATTGCCATGAATGCTATGAAATGACTCACCCATGAACACGCACAAGCAATTGCTGTGTCGATAGAGACTCTTATTTCCCACTTTTTGAGTAGTTAGCTAACCTATGAGGTGCCATCCGTCGTGGCCAGACGGTGATAGTAGGGTGGGCATCTCCACTACTAAGATTGTCTCCACAATACCTAGCCTAGGCCTTCGTACGCCTCAATTCTAAGAACATAACAGCGGAGCTCACACGCGTACTACAGCTCAACGGGAGTCTCGGGTAGATGTTCATCGAGAAACAAGCCCCGAACTGGCCTAAGATGTGAACCAGAAGGAGCCTTGGAAAAAGCATGAGGACCAAGCCCAACCATTCACCTGGCACGGAAGGAGCCTCGGGAATGAGCACCTAGGACGAAGCCCATTCGCCTATGGTCTAACTGCCAACTCCCGACGGTGTGACGACTGTCGAGCCCATAGACCTTTCACACAATCCTTAACTAGGATTATGACACCACGTGTCGACTTGCACCCCATGCTAATTTCCATCTCGAGCTTAACAACACAGAAGGGCTCCTCACCGAGTCCCTTTTTAACACAATCGATCAAGTGCGGCAAACACTCACGCACCATCAACCTTCCACATATTCATGCACTAACCTTATTTAATCCTCTTCAACACAATATTCATCCCCTTGCTAGTATTTAGCTCATCTCACTGATTCACGTATCTTGTTTGTTTATACAATCAAACTCGCCTACCCACTAGTTCACCTAGGGGTCTATCAACCAAACCATCTCAAACTAGTACATTTCAGTTCATCATTTGATTACCAAGGATCAATCCAACTACTCACAACAAACTTCCCGCTAACTATCCACAATCTCTCTAATAGTTAAAAATTAGGTTTATATAACCAAAAGAACAAAGCATGCAGGAATAATATAAAGTACAAAACTTCAACCGAGGATTCCTGAAGCTACAGGAATCCAGTGAAAATGTTAAACCCCTCGTTGGAAAGGTATTTCCGAGGGATACGACTTTTGTGTTTAGTCGGAAGCCCAGATTTGGCTGTATCACACTTGAAATCGGCTTCTAAGACTGCTACATTCAGATTACAATTTCTGCACGTTTATATTATCAGCCATCAATTTAGATCAGACTTTTCTGTAGCTACAGACCTTTCCTGAAGACGTGTAACCACTCGTTGGAAAGGTATTCCTATGGGCTACGACTTTTGTGTATAGTCGAAAGCCCAGATCTGGCAGTTTCATATCTGAAAATGGCCACGAAGATCACTGCACGTAGAAAGCATATTTCTGCGCACATCTTAAGGCAGAACGAACGGCATCGGTCCGTCTTCCTCCTCTAGATGATCTTCCCAAAGAGCAACCCAAAATTCCTACACCCTTATTCACCCTCATAAGGCCATTTCTCTTCACGAGAAAATCCCCCATCATCACATTGAAGGAAGGAGAGGTTGAAGAATACTAGCCCTAGAACACAAGTTCTAGCATGGCCTCTTCCTAGAAAATCTTCATCTCACGCATCAAGACTCTTTTGAGTAGATATCTCGCCTAGGAATAACTAGAGATCGAGAACTAATGGAGAGGGGAGGAAGCTCACCTCGATTCCGTCATTTCCACCATTTCCGGCCATGGATTTCGCCACCCTTCGCGGCAGTATCTTCTTCTCCTCGGCGGCGTCGGTTCTCCACAGGAAGAAAGTTGCTCTAGCACCAGTCTCTCCACAGAAAAGGCTTGAGAAGAGAATGAAAAATGTCCAAGTTTCAGAAAAGGCTTGGGTAGAGGCACGGACGTATCCTGCTCGGGTGAATCGGCGTTGACGGTTACATTGTTGTTTGGACACCAACACGGGTAAGGACACGCCCGTATCCACTACCCGTGTCATTAGAAACAGCCGTGTTCATGCCTGTGTTTTGCCCGAGTCCTGCTCAGGAGACACTGCCGGCTTCCTGGAGATATGCACACGGGTAGGGATGCGCCTGTATCTTTACCCGTGTCCTTCTCGGGAAATTCAATCGATGATGGAAGTTACATACACGGGTAGAGGACACGCCCGTGCCTCTACCTATGTCCACATACACACGGGTAGGGACACGCCCATGTCACTACTCATGTCCTTTTCTGGAAACTCCACGAATTTCCACCCATGTACCAGAGCACCACACAGGTATGGACACGCCCGTATCACTACCCGTGTCCTTTTCTGCACTGACTTATCTTCTCTTACACAAGTGTAAGCCTAGCTGCCAGCACTCCTTGAGCCCAAATTGTTTCTCCTGACTCAAAATCATGCACGAGGGGTCTAGCGTGAATAGGGACATTATAAATCCTATAAACAAAATAAAAGATTTCATCCCCGAAATCAAGCTAAGGCTATGGGGAGAGGAAAGTGTGAACAATAAATTAAAACATGCTTTAAAATTTTACCTGAAGGAAACAACTCCGGGTAGAGCTTTTGCATCAAGTCCACTGGCTCCCAGGTATACTCCTCCTTCCCATGATTTGACCACAACACTTTTACCAAAGGAAACCTCTTGCGGCGCAAAATACTTGTATTATTGTGTACTATCCGCATCGGCTCCAGTCGTACAGATCTATCGGTCGCTACTGCTCCATCAATGGTGGGAATATGCTGATCGGGCCGCAACAATGCCTTCCGGAGAGACGATACATGGAATATGTCATGAATATTCTCCAGCTCTGGTGGTAACTCCAACTGGTAGGCCAAAGGGCCAATCTTCTCCAATATAGTGTAAGGCCCAACATACCTTGGGCTGAGCTTCTTCATACCACGTACCTGTGACACTCCATGCATCGTCCGGATCTTCAGGAACACTTTGTCACCCACATGAAATTCTACCACCCGGTGCTTTGCATTATTATATTTAGCCTGCCTACTTTGAGCATCAAGCATGCGGTCCCGTATAAGCCTAACCAGCGCATCAGTGTCATCGATGAATTCATTATCCAAAACCTTTGGGTATTCATCTTGTACCCATAACAAGGGGGTTCTACACCTTCTTCCGTAAAGGGCTTCATGGGGTTCCATTCCGATACTGGCCTGGTGACTATTGTTATATTAAAATTCCACCAAGGGTAAGAGTCTTTCCCACGGCTCTCCTCTATCCAATACGCACAGCCTCAATAGATCCTCCAATGTTCTGATGGTCCTCTTAGATTGTCCGTCCATCTTAGGATGAAATGTCGTGTTAATGGTAAGACGTGAACCCAAATATGCCTGCACCGCCTTCCATTCTTTATAGGTAAACCGACCATCCCGATCAGAAACAATTTTCTTTGGCACACTATGATACCGTACGAACTGCTCCACAAAGTGGCGTATCAAAATATCCACATGAGCTTCTTTATTCATAGGAATAAACCGGGCTTCCTTCATTAGGCGATCAATGATCACCCATACTGAATCATTCCCTGGGCGTGAGTGAGGCCAGCCGTTGACGAAATCCATGGAGACATCCTCGAACTTCCACTCGTGGATGGGCAATGACTGTAATAACCCACCGGGGCTCTTGTATTCTTCCTTCAACATTTGGCAAGCCTCGTAGTGCGTAACAAAATATCGGACATCCCTCTTCATTCCCGGCCAACATATGGTCTTCCGTAGGTCAGCGTACATCTTGGCCATCCCAGGATGCACAGAATACTGGGTTCAGTGTGCCTCTCTCAGGATATCTTCCCGAATTTTACCGCCCTCGGGAATGTAAAGCCGACCACGGAGAGGAACGGGTTCGTCTTTTAGAGAGTAGTAGTCAGTTGTCCCATCTTCAATTGACATGATTGTCGGGGCCATAGCCGCATCCTTTTCTTGCTCCGTCCGGATTCGGTCTCGAATATCGCAGACTATGCTCATCGCGGTTAAGTACTCCGTATACCCTTCTAATAGGTCTTTGTATAACAGGGTGTTCTCTATCTTTTCGAGCATCCGGGCTAACTCCATTCTCATC
This sequence comes from Platanthera zijinensis, assembly GCA_039513925.1. Classification (NCBI taxonomy): domain Eukaryota; kingdom Viridiplantae; phylum Streptophyta; class Magnoliopsida; order Asparagales; family Orchidaceae; genus Platanthera; species Platanthera zijinensis. Next base: position 121,354,029 of record CM077084.1, read on the forward strand.
AATCGGGACTCCGAGTTCGATTCCGGTAACTTTCTGCTCAAAGCATCAGCCACGGAATTTGCTTTTCTGGGGCTGTAGTTCAAAGTGAATTCATAATCACATAAAAACTCTAGCCATCGCCGCTATCTCAAATTCAATTCCTTCTGTGTATGGACGTACTTTAGATTCTTATGGTCTAAAAAGATTTCGTAGTGGATGCCATATAGATAGTGTCTTTAAATCCTCAAGGAGAACACCACCACTCCCAATTCTAGATCATGTACCGGTGATGGAGATTTTCTATAGTTTTAAAATATTATCCGAACTAAAATCTCAAATAGGCAAGTGTACCTATCAAAATATAGTATAGGAAATGTCGTATTAGACTCGGGGCCTATTGAGTACTCCTACTCACGCAAATTAATATTATTTTATCGAAGTATCAAAAGGGGTAAATTAAACTAAAGAAGGATGAAAATAAACTAACAATAAGCACTTGATCTAGACTCACTTTAAATAAAACTTTTATAAAACACAAACACTAATTTACTCACCTTGACAGTGGAGGTTCCTAACGTACAAAAGCGTCTCTCTTGAGCTCATGCTTCTGACTAACCTTAGGTTGATCGATTAAGACCTCTCGGCCAGTCGAAACCCCTAAGCTTGCTTTAGGCGGTGAACCCCTCTATTGGATTTGATCCAATCCGGAAGATTTATGGCGTCCTCTCTCGAGGAGTGCATTCAACTCCTTTTATCCTTGAGTGATCTACTCATATCCGCAACCTCTCGGTCATTTAAGATACGGATCTAGAATCGAAGAACATACTCGCGAAATATGAATTCGACAAAATATAATTCAAAGATAAATCGATAGTGGTAAAAAAGTTTGACAAAAAGAGTTTTATTCAAAGATAATCATGATCAAGTGCTAAAGAAATTAGCTACTTGACATAATATAAAAGTTACAAGAAAAGAAGGGAAAGAAGAACATGATTGCAAAAAGGAAAGACTTGAATTGAAATCTAAACTATGAATTTTAAATTACATAAAAGAAATGCATAAAAACAGTAAACTAAGCTACAACATACTCCTAAAATTGGTTCCTAATCTTCCTCCTGATCTTCTAAACACATCTGGAATTTATAGATTTTTTTGCTTGGGAGTCACGCCCATTGGTCACGCCCATGACCTAGGGCGTGTCAGGCTCGAAAACTGCAGTCTTGAAAGCCCGGGAACGTTGGAGAAAAACCGCCAAAAATCGCCATTTTGCGGGTCACGCCCCTAGGTCACGCCCGTGACCTAGGGCGTGTCTAGTCTATTACAGGAAATGGCGGGAAGTAATTCTGCTGTTTCTGAAGTGGTCATGCCCTAGGTCACGGCCGTGACCGAGGGCGTGTCTGACTGGGCCAGCAAAACGGTTGGAAACGATGCAATCTGGGATTAATTTGGCAGTTTCGTGTAGGTCACGCCCTAGGTCACGCCCGTGACAGGGGGCGTGTCCTTAGAAAAAAGTCCCATAATTATTCAGGGAAGCTTTTTGGAGAAATCTGTTTTTTTTTTACCTAGACACGCCCGTGACTCAAATGTCACGCCCGTGTCACGGGCGTGTACTTGTGAAATTCTCCATAATTGTAGAGGACATCGTCCTCTTTCCGTTGACTGGTTGCACGTCCCGTAACTCTTCCGGGTTAGAAAGTTATGACCATTTGAAGTTCAGCTATCCGTGACCAAAAATGATCATTTTCTCCGTTTCAACTCCTGATCAGTCCAGCAAGCTCTAAATTGCTATTCGCAGCTCATATTGACCTGAAATATGAAAATAAAGCAATTAGAACCATAATTACTAAAATATAATTATAATCTTATTATTAATTAAATAAAAACTATATGAAAATAACTATAATTAGTGACTTATCAAATACCCTCATACTTAATCTTTTGCTATTCCAGAGCAAAACTATGAGAAGTACTTAAAAGAAATTTATATTTTTTTATTTAAACTAAAAATTTATTAAATCAAAAGAAAGTTAAAAATAAAATTTAGCGATTTAAATATTAAATCCTAAACTATATAATTAAAATGTACAGAGAAAGGTATTTAGCAAAAAATTCTCATATAAATTAATTAGAATTCAAAAATAAGTAATTTAGCAAACAAAATTAGATTAGAATTATTCACATTATTACTAAAAAGAAACTTGTAAGAAATTTTTAACTACTACTTATGCTCTCTTAGTATTTTAATTGACTTCTAAAACCATTTTTTTAGGATTTGGGGAAAAGGAAAATGAAGAGTTTTTGGATTGAGGGTGATGAATTTTATCCTCTCACCCCACACAATTTTTCTTTTGATATTTGCATATGTTTACCAAGAAAATGATGGATTTTATCCTCTCATTTTCCATGACATATGAACAAATATATTTTCTCTTCAAATCAAAACAAAAATTTAATGGGAGTAATGAATTTTATTCTTTTACTCCTATTTTTTTTATTTGGGGATTGCATATGTGTACCAAGGAATTTATAAGTCCCATGACATATGATCTAACCAAAATAAAAAATTGCATATGTGTACCAAGGGATGATGAATTTTATCCTCTCATCCCTATGACATATGATCTAACAAGAAAATTTAAAACAAAGGGAAGGTTGCACAAAATTTAGATTAAATTAAAATAATTAGAGAGCAACTATAGTAAATTTAAAATTTCCTAAGAATCTTTAAGCATAAATGATTATAATTAAAATCAAAAGATTGTTAAACTAAACACTATAAAATTGAAACTAATTAGAATTAAGAGAAAAAGAAGTAAATAAGGTTCTCTAAACAAAATTAATTCATAAGTTTATTTCTCAAAATTAAATCGCTAAAAATTAATTTAACTAACTATGATAAAATAAAAGACTAGCAATTTAAAAATTATAAAAATTCTATAAATAAACTCAATTAAATTGATGAAAATCACATAAAATTAAGTAGGGGTTTATTTATATTTTTTGAATTTTTTTTTTAAGATAACAATACTAAAACAAAGAAAAGATAAATTAAAATCCTAATTTTTTTTGTTATTTCTTGGACTTCCCAAGGACTACCTAGTGACAGGTTCGCAAGGTACTAGGCGGTTTTTGGGATGAAAGCCCAACACGGCCCTTTCAAAGAAATTAATTTTTGATTTTCTATTTTTTTTTTGATGATAAAAAGAAAACAAAGCATTTTTTCAATTTTTTTTTAAATAAAACAATAAATAGGAATCCACCCCCATACTTAAAAATAAACATTGTCCTCAATATTTATAAGCCAAGTAGGAGGGGAAAAAATGCATAAAAAAATTGCATTAATTTAAAGATAATCAAGGGGTGTCTCCCAAGAGCGCTTTTCTTTTTCCCGTCTTTAAGCTAGACGGTTATTGTTAAGAAAATGGAAAATAAAAATTAAAATGGACGGGCAACTCCCTTAATTCATGCTTTGGCGAAGATGCCAAAGTTGCTTGCCCGACGTCTCCTCCGCTTTCTTCTTGATGTTCCTTGTTGTTGCAGTTGACTTGAAAATGTAAATTCAAATCACCTATCCATACCTGAGGTGATTTGAATTTTTGTAGAGGAGCGGCAAATGGATCGTGGATGATGTTTAATTGCAACGGCACCTCTTCTACATGAAAATCGTTAGTATAAGGAAAATCAAAAGTAAGCGTGTTAGAAAAATCTTCGCAAGGAGGAGGCTCTTGCGAAGTCATAAGATTAGGCTCCGGTTGTTTATTTTCTAAAAATAATTTTCCGTCCGAAAATTTATGGGAAATAAAATAATCGGATGCATCAGGATCATAAATTTTTGCTCCTAAAAAGTCATAAATTGTGTATGGGAATTCATTAATAGGAGAAAAAATGGGAGTCGTAGGAGGAGAAACATGTTCTTCTTCTTCTCCTCCTAGCGCATCCATACACCTGACAAACTCATGAAATATTAGTTTTTTTTCTTCTTCGGTATAAACAACTACTGGGGTACATGAAGAGTCATGTTCCTCATTAACAATATTATCCGAGGAAGGAGAAAAATCACTATCAAAAAAAAATTTCTCATCCAAATTTTGGGGAGAAGAATCACCTGAAAATTGAGAAAAATCCCCAAAATTAGGAGAGAAGGCTTGCGGTGCAGAAGAAGAAGAACAAAAATTCGGCTCCAAATAATTATTCTCAAAACTCGAGAAACTTTCCGGGTGATCTTGTGACCAAGAGAAGTTAACATCCGAGTTGGAAGAATAATTATTTAAATCAAAATAATTATTCTCATTATAATTTGAAAAATTCGTTTCATTAACATTTGAAAAATTTGTTTCATAAAAATTTGAACTAAAATTAGAATAAAAGTGAGAAAAATTATTATCATAATTAGTATCAAAATTATTTTCATAAGAAAAGTTTTTATAATAATTATAATGATAACAATACTCACTTCGATGATAACCACCACAATTATAACAAAAATTTTGGCGCTTTTGTGCAGCTTTCAAACATTCTAGTTGATTTTGAAGGTTGGCAAGATCGGCGACCAATTTAGATAACATATTTTTAATAAAAAGAAAAAACACAACCTTTACCTAATAGAAATGAATTTAAAAATAAAATAAAAGAGAATTGAGGTAAAGAAGAAGGTTGATAAAATTAATAAAATCTGCGCTTTTAAAAATATCAACAAAGTAGTCCCCGGCAACGGCACCAAAAACTTGATGGAGATTTTCTATAGTTTTAAAATATTATCCGAACTAAAATCTCAAATAGGCAAGTGTACCTATCGAAATATAGTATAGGAATTGTCGTATTAGACTCGGGGCCTGTTGAGTACTCCTAATCACGCAAATTAATATTATTTTATCTAAGTATCAAAAGGGGTAAATTAAACTAAAAAAGGATGAAAATAAACTAACAATAAGAACTTGATCTAGACTCACTTTAAATAAAACTTTTATAAAACACAAACTCTAATTTACTCACCACGACCGCGGAGGTTCCTAACGTACAAAAGCGTCTCTCTCGAGCTCATGCTTCTGACTAACCTTAGGTTGATCGATTAAGACCTCTCGGCCAGTCGAAACCCCTAAGCTTGCTTTAGGCGGTGAACCCCTCTATTGGATTTGACTCCAATCCGGAAGATTTATGGTGTCCTCTCTCGAGGAGTGCATTCAACTCCTTTTATCCTTGAGCGATCTACTCGTATCCGCAACCTCTCGGTCATTTAAGATACGGATCTAGAATCGAAGAACATACTAGCGAAATATGAATTTGACAAAATATAATTCAAAGATAAATCGATAGTGGTAAAAAAGGTTTGACAAAAAGAGTTTTATTCAAAGATAATCATGATCAAGTGCTAAAGAAATTAGCTACTTGACATAATATAAAAGTTACATGAAAAGAAGGGAAAGAAGAACATGATTGCAAAAAGGAAAGACTTGAATTGAAATCTAAACTATGAATTTCAAATTACATAAAAAAAATGCATAAAAACAGTAAACTAAGCTACAACATACTCCTAAAATTGGTTCCTAATCTTCCTCCTGATCTTCTAAACACATCTGGAATTTATAAATTTTTCTGCTTGGGAGTCACGCCCATTGGTCACGCCCGTGACCTAGGGCGTGTCAGGCTCGGAAACTGCAGTCTTGAAAGCCCGGGACCCTTGGAGAAAAACTGCCAAAAATCGCCGTTTTGTGGGTCACTCCCCTAGGTCACGCCCGTGACCTAGGGCGTGTCTAGTCTGTTACAGGAAACGGCAGGAATGGGAACGGCGAGAAGTAATTCTGCTGTTTCTGAAGTGGTCACGCCCTAGGTCACGCCCGTGACCTAGGGCGTGTCTGACTGGGCCACCAAAACGGTTGGAAACGGCACAATCTAGGATTAATTTGGCAGTTTCGGGTAGGTCACGCCCTAGTCACGCCCGTGACAGGGGGCGTGTCCTTAGAAAAAAGTCCCATAATTGTTCAGGGAAGCTTTCTGGAGAAATCTTATTTTTTTACCTAGACACGCCCGTGACTCAAATGTCACGCCCGTGTCACGGGCGTGTACTTGTGAAATTCTCCAGAGTTGTAGAGGACGTCGTCCTCTTTCCGTTGACTGGTTGCAAGTCCCGTAACTCTTCCTGATTATAAAGTTATGACCATTTGAAGTTCAGTTATCCGTGGCCAAAAATGATCATTTTCCCCATTTCAACTCCTGATCAGTCCAGCAAGCTCTAAATTGCTATTCGCAGCTCATATTGACCTGAAATATGAAAATAAAGCAATTAGAACCATAATTACTAAAATATAATTATAATCTTATTATTAATTAAATAAAAACTATATGAAAATAACTATAATTAGTGACTTATCAACCGGGTAATTGATTTCATGCTTCTTCAGCTGTCTTGAAGCATATGCAATCATATTCCCGTGTTGCATCAGTACCGCTCCCATTCCTTGATAAGACGTGTCAGGGTAAACTTGAAATCCTTCCTTCACGGATGGAAGGGATAGGATGGGTGCGGATGTAAGTTGGTCTTTCAGTTCCTGAAACGCAGCTTCACACTAGGGTGTCAACTCATACGGTACACCTTTCTTTGTCAGCGTAGTAAGAGGAAGGGCGATCTTCTAGAAGCCTTTTACAAACTTGCGATAGTACCCAGGCAAGTCCAAGGAAGCTCCGCACATCGACCGCTTACTTTAAGGGCGACCACTACTTCACGGCACGCACTTTGGCCGGATACACAGCTAACCCAGCCCCACTGATCACATGGCCCAAGAAGGCAACCTCTTGGAGCCAAAATTCGCACATACTAAACATGGCAAACAAGGCGTGCTCTTTTAGCTTCTTTAGTACAAAGGTCAGATTTTCGACATGCTCTTCCACCGTCTTAGAGTAGACCAAAATATCATCGATGAAAACGATGATGAAGACATCTAGATAAGGCTCAAACAATTTGTTCATCGGACTCATGAAGGCTGAAGGGGAATTTGTGAGCACAAACAGCATCATAATGAACTCGTACAAGTCGTACCTTGAGCTAAAGGCCATTTTCTGAATGTCCTGCTCCTGTATTCTCAACTGATAATACCCCGAACGCAAATCTAATTTGAAAAACCAATGCGCTCCTAGAAATTAGTCGAACAACTCATCGATCTGAGGTAACGAATAGGAGTTCTGCACCGTCAGTCGGTTGAGCTCCCGATAGTCTATACATAATCGCAAAGTTCCATCCTTCTTATTAACAAACAGAACAGAGGCTCGCCAAGGTGATGATCTGGGGCGAACAAAACATGATTCTACCAACTCTTGCAACTGTACTCTAAACTCTACGATTTCATTCGGTGCCATCCAGTAAGGGGTCCTGGAGACGGGCTTGGCTCCTAGTACTAGCTTAATTTAAAAATCTACCTCTCCATGCGGGGGTAAACCTGGAAATTTCTCAGGAAATACCTCGAGAAAATCTCGCACCACCCGTACGTCCTTCATATCTATTTTCATCTCCTTCAGTTCGAAACATATCATGTAAACTTCATCCCCTCTCATGTGTGCTTTCATGGTCTGGATCGAAGATTGTTGGGATTTGTCTCCACAATACCTCAGATTTGTAGGAGGTCAGACCTTGAACTAAGATGAATTAAGGTGTATTTGATATTGTGTTTAAGTTGTATATGTGCAGGTTCTTATTGCCAAGTGTAGACCAATGTCAGTCTATAATGGGTCACCAAACACAGGACCATACAATGTAATCCCTCATTGTGTGATCCAAAGTGCTGGCCCTTGTATAGCCTCTCTATTGGGATACACTTCCTACATGCACTTGGATTGGTGGACTGAAGTATTGAAGTTTATTTTCTCAGAAGAATTTCTGTAAGTCCACATACTCGAGTAGCTTCCTTCATATACTCGAGTAAGTGACTTATTACTCGAGTAAATCCTTAGACATACTCGAGAAGACTCTGTATACTCGTGTAGATAAGCTTACTCGAGTAAGATAGTTAGTCACTCGAGTAGATCATATTTTATACTCGAGTAGATCCTTCTGTCCTTAGATCCGAAATTTTCTCTAAGTCCACATACTCGAGTACCTCGTTTATACACTCGAGTAAGTGAGTCTGTACTCGAGTAAGTTGGATTACATACTCAAGTAGACTGTACTGTATTCGAGTAGGTGATAACTTGTACTCGAGTAGTTGGTTAGTTACTCGAGTAAGTATTCTATTGATACTCGAGTAGATCTGCACTTTTTATCTCAGAAAGTTTCTAAGTCTACCTACTCGAGTAGTTCCCTATATACTCGAGTAAGTGACTCTGTACTCGAGTAGCAGTTTTTCATACTCGAGTAGCTTAGTGATTACCGGAGTAATCTTCCCCAGATACTCGAGTAGTTCACTTTCCCCTCACTCGAGTATCTCCAACTCTTCTACTCGAGTAGTTCTTCCTATTTTATCTGAAAACTTTTCTCTAAGTGTTTTTACTCGAGTATATACTCTCATACTCGAGTAGTTCTAAAATCACTCGAGTATTGGTCTCTGAATCACTCGAGTAGCTTCTCTTCTTGTACTCGAGTATGCTCCTCCTATCCACTCGAGTATATAACATCTTATACTCGAGTATGTCTCTTCTCTGTCTTGAGTGTATCTGTTCAAATATTCCTGAAATTCTCCAAGTACAATTTCGCTGTGTATTTCGATTTAATCATCTCTGATTGGTCCACGTGTCATCCCTAATTAAATTTCTGAACGTTGGAGTCCACCTATAAATAGGTCCTTTCAGATTTGACTAATAACAAGTCTTACAGAGATTATTATTTTAAGAAAGAGAAAAGTTCCCGTGAACCCTAATTTCTCACGCCGCCGCCATTGCCGTTCACGGAAGAAGGTCTGGATCGACGATCTCTGATCGTTGCGTTCAACTCTGTTTCTCCAGAGATCCAGACGAAAGATAATCACTCGATCTCGCCGAGCCTCAAAGATTTCTGATCTATTTTCTCGATCGAGGTGATTCCGTTTTCAGATCTGTGGATCTCTCTCAAGTCATCTTCAACATATTCTGATCAAGCCAAAGTTCTCAAGGAAGAAGACTATCAAAGATCCAGATCTGTGCAATATATTGTTTGTATTTTCTTTTCCAACAAATTTCTTTGTAGGAGTTTTTCTCCGAGATTTGTAGGAAGGCTTTCTCTTCCGAGTGTAGATCCGGTTTGGATCGAGTTTTGTAGGAACGTGGTTCCGAGGTGTAGGATTGTTTTCAATCCGAGATAGTGGAGTAGCTGAGTCTAGTGGTTTGCTAGATCGGTGAGGAAAGTGGACGTACCCAAGATTGGGGAACCACTGTAAATCTCTTGTCGTCTGTGTGATTGCTTGATCTGTGCTGTATTAATTTTTATTCCGCATTTGACACGCATTTCACCTATTCACCCCCCCTCTAGGTGATTTAGGTAGACAACTTAGTTCTCTCAATTATTATCAGAGGGAGGTTGATTGTTAAAAGGTTAACCACTTGATCTAATCCTTACCAAGTTGTCTCAAGAGAAATTTCAAGCATGAGTAAGACCAAGGATTTTGCTAAGCTCCCTATCTGCACCAAGAATAATTTTCCTATGTGGAAGGAAAGAGTTAAATTCTTTATGGATGCAGTAGATCCCCGGATCTTCATGATTGTTGAAGAAGGTCCCCACATTCCTATGACCACCTCCACCATAGATTCATCTAAGCAAGTTCCCAAGAAATTGATGGATCTAGATAAGGACGAGATTGCACTTGTCTCTTTGGACAAGAAAGCTAAAAATATTATCGCAAGTGCAGTCGATGACTCAATGCTGCAGAATCTGATTCATTGCCAATCTGCCAAGGAGATGTGGCAATCCCTAGTGACTCTAATGGAAGGTATAGAAGAAGTGAGGGATGATCGAAGGTCCCTACTGAACCAGAAATATGAAGCCTTCAAGCAGGGTCATAAGGAAGCCATAGCTGACACTTTTGAGAACTTCTTCAAGATAGTAAATGGCCTAAGAGTTTATGGACGTGTCTTCACCAATGGGGAACTCAATGACAAATTCCTAAGATCCCTAACCATGGAATGGGACAATAAGGTAAGTTCCATTCGGGAGTTTGGAAGGTTAGCTGAGACGGACCCGCAGAATCTATTCGGAAAGCTTATGTCTTACGAGCTGCAAATCAACTCAAGAAAAGCTGAAGAAGAGATAAGCAGGTCTGCATCCAAGGAGAAGTATGTCGCTCTAAAGGCAGATAGCTCAAGGAAGACAAAGGCTAGCTCTCCTACCCTAGTTCCTGAAGCTGATGAAGAAGAATCATCTGAGCCAAGCTCATCTGGCTCAGAACTATCTGAAGGAGAGTTCTCATTGCTCTCCTGGAAATTCAAGAAATTCTTAAATAAGAAGAAGCAATGGAGAGGCAAAGATGCCTCATTCAGAAGATCACGACGTGACGGTGATCAGCGAAAGAAAGGCTCAAATAGCCATGACAGGTATAACTCTAAACAGAACAAACAGATTTCGACTGACATCGTTTGTTATTGTTGCAATAAGCCAAGTCACGTCATCGCGGACTGCCCTCACAAGAAGAAAGAGGGCGGCAGAAGAGAGGAAAAGAAATCCTCATACCACAAGAAGAGGACAGAGAAGAGTCTAGTAGCCAAGAAGAGCAAAACTCTCAGCGACTCTGACTCATCTGAATCGAGTGAAGAAGAGGAAGCTTACTTTGGGCTCATGGCTCACTCAGATGATGAACAGGTCCCCCAGTTCACTGGGGAGGTAAAATCTCACACTCCTCTCTCTGATTCTGATGATGATAATGAGCAAGAGGGCTATTCCTCTGAAGATGAATCTGAACTCATGGCCCAGTACAAAGAGTTGCTCATGACCTACGAAAAATGTCGTCGAGTCGTGAAAACTCAGGCAAAAGAGATTCAGTCTGTAACGACCCCATCCGTTAAATGACGTATAGTAGAAGGTCCGGCCGGGGCCCCACACTATAAGCCACAAACAGACGGTGAGGTCACAGGATAATACCAAACCATACGAATCCTAACTCAGAGCATTCTAGCGGAAGCTTGAAGTTACAACTTTGAACTCTCAACCGGAATGTCCAATATATAAAACCACCTTTATATATAAACTATGGAATGTACACAAATACAAGAGTTTGGCCTTAAGGCCTTACTGTTCCTCTTACAACCAACATGTTTTACAAACCTCGGCGCGCAGGCCGGCCATACATGAGTAAAAGAGAAAACAAAACAACGCCATTCGCTTAGCCTTCAAGGGCTAGCCGCAGCAGCAGCAGCAACAGCAGTAGGGCTTCAGCCCATCATTTACCACTTGGCTCTCCAGCACCTGCACGGGAACAATCCACCCAACCGGTGGCAAACAATGCAACGGTCAGCATTCAGCTGACCCAATTATAACAATCCTACCCCTTTCTCGTGGCATGAGCATTCTTTCCCTGCAAGCATGGCATCATCAAATAGCAACTATGTGCGCGCAGACACATTCAAGCCATCACAACTATCGGCCACACGGCCCGACAGTCCGTGCACTCAGGGCACATTCTTGGTGTACCGGAATACCAGGGTCAACACCACCGTCTACACGGTATTTGAGCATTCTAGTCTTTCCGGCGCGCGGGCCTAAGACTCTCATTAGGCGCTCCAACAAAACCTATAACCAGGCTTCCAAGTCGGACGGACCTAACGCAGGTACGAATCAGCCACCCCCCGTTGCTCAAGTCGCCGTGCCACCTCGAATACGGAAGTATCCATGGCTATTTATAGGCGCGGGTCGGTTTCACCTTTCCTGTTCGGCAATCTGCCTTTTCATCGAGTTGCAGCCCAACGGCTCAACTACTCACAAAGTGGCAACACACGGCCACAAGAGTTGCATCAAACCCTCTTCATTTCCTGGACATCGTCCAGTACTTCCTGCCACACCAAGCAACAGGTAGGAACAAGGCATCACAAGCCATAGGCATCACAAGCCATAATCACGGAGCCTTCTCCGATATGCAAACAAGCATCACCAATCCAGATTACATCCAGATGGGCTTCACACAGCATGCCTAGAGCCGTACTCCAATTCCGGCCTCTAACAAGGGGGACTTCACATATCTACCCCAAGGGACACCACAACCCACCGCACACTCGCGGGGAAGGGTTTTCCCTATGCAATGCAGAAAAGAAGGACTTCACATGTCCAAGGAGGGAGATCGTTACCCTTGTCGATCTCTTCGGTGCCATCGAAAACTAGCCGGTGAGAAAGAACCGCAGCAGCCTTGCCTTCACAACGCCGGCTTCGGATCACGAATCGGACCACGGGAGCTCCGCCGGTGGCATGCTCTCCTCCTCCTTCTTCTTCTTCCTCTCTCCTTCTCTCTTCCTTAAGGACAAATGAAGAATGACTTCTTCATTCTTCCTTCACGTAATAAACCAGCCAGGAAACCACCTTGGCCCTTGGATCAAAAGAGAGAAAGCTGAACGGCCAAGATTTTCCCAAAAAAACCAATTTTTGGCCGACACGGCCTGTGACACGCCCGTGTCACAGGCCGTGTACCCTTAAGCGGCACACACAGTTTGAACCGACTGAACAACACGGGCATCGGCACGCCCGTGTCGAACCTGACACGCCCGTGTCATTCTTGAGACACGCCCGTGTCTCCTGATACCCGGTACTCACCGATTTCCAAAACCAGTACACGGGTCGGAACACGGCAGCTGACACGCCCGTGTCCAGCCTGACACGCCCGTGTTCAAGGCCGTGTTCAAGGCCGTGTTCGGCTCTGACTTGAATAGGCCAATTTCGAAAAATAATTCGAACACGCCCTGGGACACGCCCGTGTCCCAGGCCGTGTACACCCGACATGCCCTGGGACACGCCCGTGTCCCAGGCCGTGTCAAACAGCCTGCTACTCAAACTTTCAGATGAGTCTTTTTGGGGCCTTTTTGGGGTGTTACAACCCTCCCCCCCTTAACCAAATTTCGTCCCGAAATTTGCACGGTAAGGAAACAAAAACCAGCAATGCTATAACCATGTTATAACAAAAAGTACACGGTCTACAGTTTATACAAATAACTCGGGAAACTCAGCTCGCATGGTCTGCTCTCTCTCCCATGTTAGCTCTTCACGGCCACAATTGTCCCATCGGACCTTGACCATCCCGATCACTTTGTTCCGCAACTGTTTCTCGGCTCGATCCTCGATCTGAATGGGTCTAACCCTCGTCGTTAGCCCATACTCGACCGGTACCCGATCATTCTCCACCACTTGAGCTGGATCCTTTACCGCCTTACGAAGGACTGAGATGTGAAATACATCATGTAATCCACCCAAGTCCGCTGAAAGTGCTAGTCGATAAGCAGCTTCCCCAACTCGCTCCACCACCTCAAACGGACCAAGATACCTCGGACTTAGCTTTTTCAAACGCCGAATCCTGGACACGCCTTTGAAGGGTTTGATCTTCAAATATACCCAATCACCCACCGCGAACTCCACGTTCCGATGTTTGGCATTGTAGTACTTTGCTTGACAATCTTGGGCTATCAATAGCCTCTCCCGAATAGAGCGTATGAGCGAAGTAGCTTCTTCGACTTCCTTTTTCCCATTCAGCTTAGATTCGCCTGCTTCTGCCCAAGCTAACGGTGTACGACATTTCCGACCATACAACGCTTCAAATGGTGCCATACCAATACTCGCTTGGTAGCTATTATTATAGGCAAATTCGACGAGAAATATATACTCTTCCCATCTCTTACCAAATTCTAGGGCGCACATGCGGAGCATATCCTCCATCGTCCTGTTGGTTCGTTCAGTCTGGCCATCTGTTTGGGGATGAAAGGCTGTACTAAACGCTAACTTTGTACCCAACATTTGATGAACGAGCCGCCAATCATTCGATGTGAACCGCCCATCACGGTCACTAACGATGCTCCGAGGAACACCGTGCAGTCGAACAACCTGCTCCACATAAAGCTTGGCCAAGGTTTCCACTGAATCGTCTCTTCTATTTGGAAGGAAGTGCACCACCTTTGTCAATCGGTCCACAATCACCCAGATTGAATCATGACCATGTTGAGATCTCGGCAACCTGTGCACGAAATCCATCGAAATATCATCGAACTTCCACTCCGGAATAGGTAACGACTTCAGGAAACCGCTAGGCTTCTGGCATTCTGCTTTCACCAACGCACAGGTAGTGCATTCAGCCACATAACGTGCGACATCTTTCTTTAGTCCGGGCCACCAGAACAGCTTTTTCATATCCCTGTACATCTTTGTGCTCCCTGGGTGAACTGAGTACTTTGAAAAGTGCGCTTCGTACATCAACTCTTCCCTCAATTTACCCACACTTGGGACGCACACTCGACCATTTCTCCGTAACAACCCGTTATCCCAAGAGAATTGGTCCTCCGGCCCATCTTTAGCATAGCGCTGGAGACTTTCATCAAGCTCCGTTGCTCGCCGAACTCTGTCCGTAAGGTCATACCGCACCTCCGTCCAGTTCAAGCATGCATCGGTTGACGAACCCTTGTCAACGCAAGATATCTCCAATGCTTCCAATTCCTGAATCAAACGCTGATCATGCCTCTGCAACCAGCTTGCCCGTACCGGAGTCTTTCGACTCAAAGCATCAGCGACCACATTTCCCTTCCCGGGAGTATAGTGAATCTCGAAGGTGTAGTCCCCAAGGAACTCCATCCATCTTCGTTGTCGCATATTCAGATCCTTCTGATCCAACAAATACTTTAGGCTCTTGTGATCCGTATAGAAATCCACCTTCACGCCATATAGATAGTGCCGCCACAACTTGAGCGCAAAGATTACCGCCGCCAACTCCAAATCATGGACGGGGTAATTCCGCTCATGCACTTTCAACTGACGCGAGCCATAAGCAATCACTTTACCAAACTGTAAAAGAACGCAGCCTAAGCCGCTCCTTGATGCATCACTATAGATCTCATACCCATCTGTACCACATGGCGATGTCAACACAGGCGCCGTGGTCAAACGACTCTTCAAGTCTTCAAAAGCTCGCCCGCACTCCGGCGTCCAATTGAACTTTTGATCTTTTCTCGTCAGCGTGGTCAGAGGTAAAGCAATCCGTGAGAAGTTTTCCACAAACCGTCTATAGTAGCCCGCAAGTCCAAGGAAGCTCCTGACCTCGGCCACTGAAGACATCACTGGCCAATCTCGAATGGCACTGATCTTCAATGGATCCACCGCAATACCCTCTCCGCTTATCACATGGCCTAAAAAGGCTATTGAAGAGAGCCAGAACTCACACTTTGAGAATTTGGCAAAAAGCTTATTCCTCCGCAGGGTATGTAAGACCAACCGCAAATGGTTTGCGTGATCCTCTTCCGACTGAGAGTATACTAAGATGTCATCGATAAACACAATAACAAACAAATCCAAGTACTCTCGGAACGTTCGATGCATTAGGTCCATAAATACCGAAGGCGCATTACATAGGCCAAACGGCTTTATCGTGAACTCATAATGACCGTAGCGTGTTCCAAACGCTGTCTTGGGAATGTCACCTTCCCGAATCCTTAGCTGATAATATCCCGATTTCAAATCCAATTTGGAATAGACCGTTGATCCTGCCAGCTGATCAAAGAGGTCATTAATCCGCGGAATGATATTTGTTTTTCTCCGTCAGATTATTCAACTCGCGGTAGTCAATACACAACCGTAAGCTACCGTCTTTCTTCTTCACAAAGAGAACAGGCGCGCTCCAAGGTGACATACTTGGGCGTATATAACCCTGCTCCAACAACTCTTGCAATTGGACTTTCAACTCAGCCATCTCCTTTGGCGCGACGCGATATGGAGAGCGGGCCACAGGTTTCGCACCTGGCACCAACTCAATAGAGAAGTCAATCTCCCGCTGGGGTGGTAACCCAGGAAGATCTTTAGGAAACACGTCGGCAAACTCTGACACAACTGGCACTTCACCGACACTGGCCTTTGGCTCAACAGCCTGAATTAGCGTGAAGAATAACTCCGCGCCCTTCCGAACAGCATTGACGACTTGGAGTGCAGACAACAACGTTCCGCCAACTCCTCGCATACCAGCGAACTTCGTCACAAGCCCGATATTCTGACCCAGTGTAATCTCTTTGGAGTTGCAATCAATAAAGGCACGCTGCTCCGAGAGCCAGTCCATACCAAAGATCACATCAAACTCCGATAACGGTAGCACAGCTGCACTCAAACCGAAATCCCGACTTCCGATTTGCACATCCACATCGCAAGCCCTATCCGCAAGCATCACACAGCCATTCGGCAATAGCACCCTTGTACTATCCACCGTCACATGACTTGGTACCCCAATTCGAGATACGAAATCCTCAGACAGAAAAGAATGCGAAGCACCCGTATCAAACAGGGCTCTCGCCAAATTATTCCGAATCAGGACAAAGCCTGCAGCACACACATCATGCACAAGCTAAACAAAACCAATAGCACAGCAAGTAAACTAAATCAACTCGTACCTGTGACGACGTCACTTTGCTTAATCGCTTCCTGTTGGCCAAGTTGATAGATTCGGGGCTGCGCCTGAGATGCAGAGGAATCAACCACCGCTTTGCCCTTCTCAGCATATGACGCACCCGTCTTCTTGTCCCCTTTGGGCTGCACAACCCGACAGTCACGAGCAATATGCCCCACCCGGCCACAGTTATAGCATGTACGAGCATCCGGCCTTGATGTCGCTCCCGACACAACGGTCGTAGTCACTTGCCCAGATGGCTTGGACCTCTTACCCCCTTTCTTCTGGTAAAATGACTTGCTCGGGCGAGGTGCTTGAAACTCTGGCTTCGACGCAACCAAGCCCTTATTCCCTTGCACTCGCCTCATGTCCTTCTCCAACGCGCACGCAGTATCAACCAACGCCTGAAACCCTTGGCTCACAGAACTCGAAAGCAGGAATCGCAACTCATCCCGCAATCCTTCATAGAACCGATTCGTTTTCCTTTGGTCATCCGCGAAGATTGTTCCCGCATATCGTCCCAACCTGGTAAACTCATGCAAGTAGATATCCACACTATCTTCCCCTTGCTTTAACCGTTGGAACTCATTTTCCATAGCAATGCGTTGCGCCGCTGGGACATGTTTCGCCAGAAATAATCGAGAGAACTCCTCAATCGACACTTGTGTTAATTGCCTGCCCGCCAAATGGTGTAGCTCAACCTCGTCCCACCACAACCGCGTCTCCCCTTCAAGTATGAAGGTGGCTAAGGTGACCTTTAGAGTTTCCTCCGCCCTGATCGCTGTCATTATCCGCTTGACACGCGATAACCAATCTTCCGCCTGCGTTGGGGATCCCATTCCCGCAAACGTAGGAGGACTGAAGCTCATAAATTGCTTCAACTGTCGGTCAGCTGCTCGTGGATCTACAGCCTCAACCGGCTCGGGTCTTACATCAACACGAACTGGCACTACCGCCGGCTGCGCTTGCCCGGTCGGCTGAATCATGGCAAATAGCGCCTCAGCCACTAAGCGAACAGTTTCCGCAGATGGAGGAGGTGTTGGCACCGCAGCTGGTGCCGCACTCTCATCAGAGCGCTGGGGCTCAGACTGCCCAGCACCACTACGTGTCACCTATAGGTGGACAAGACACACATTAGCGAACGTATGCAAGCAAAACAACACAAAAAGGAACGCACAGATTCCTCAAACAAGATTTTGTACATTCCTTAATGGACATTCCAGAGTTCATTAGCGTTACAGCAGGTCGCACAAACACGTGCTCGCCACCCCACAACAGAAGTCGACCACGAATTCGAAAGAGGAAGACCGAGAAAAGCTGATACCAAAATGTAACGACCCCATCCGTTAAATGACGTATAGTAGAAGGTCCGGCCGGGGCCCCACACTATAAGCCACAAACAGACGGTGAGGTCACAGGATAATACCAAACCATACGAATCCTAACTCAGAGCATTCTAGCGGAAGCTTGAAGTTACAACTTTGAACTCTCAACCGGAATGTCCAATATATAAAACCACCTTTATATATAAACTATGGAATGTACACAAATACAAGAGTTTGGCCTTAAGGCCTTACTGTTCCTCTTACAACCAACATGTTTTACAAACCTCGGCGCGCAGGCCGGCCATACATGAGTAAAAGAGAAAACAAAACAACGCCATTCGCTTAGCCTTCAAGGGCTAGCCGCAGCAGCAGCAGCTACAGCAGTAGGGCTTCAGCCCATCATTTACCACTTGGCTCTCCAGCACCTGCACGGGAACAATCCACCCAACCGGTGGCAAACAATGCAACGGTCAGCATTCAGCTGACCCAATTATAACAATCCTACCCCTTTCTCGGGGCATGAGCATTCTTTCCCTGCAAGCATGGCATCATCAAATAGCAACTATGTGCGCGCAGGCACATTCAAGCCATCACAACTATCGGCCACACGGCCCGACAGTCCGTGCACTCAGGGCACATTCTTGGTGTACCGGAATACCAGGGTCAACACCACCGTCTACATGGTATTTGAGCATTCTAGTCTTTCCGGCGCGCATGCCTAAGACTCTCATTAGGCGCTCCAACAAAACCTATAACCAGGCTTCCAAGTCGGACGGACCTAACGCAGGTACGGATCAGCCACCCCCCGTTGCTCAAGTCGCCGTGCCACCTCGAATACGGAAGTATCCATGGCTATTTATAGGCGCGGGTCGGTTTCACCTTTCCTGTTCAGCAATCTGCCTTTTCATCGAGTTGCAGCCCAACGGCTCAACTACTCACAAAGTGGCAACACACGGCCACAAGAGTTGCATCCAACCCTCTTCATTTCCTGGACATCGTCCAGTACTTCCTGCCGCACCAAGCAACAGGTAGGAATAAGGCATCACAAGCCATAGGCATCACAAGCCATAATCACGGAGCCTTCTCCGATATGCAAACAAGCATCACCAATCCAGATTACATCCAGATGGGCTTCACACAGCATGCCTAGAGCCGTACTCCAATTCCGGCCTCTAACAAGGGGGACTTCACATATCTACCCCAAGGGACACCACAACCCACCGCACACTCGCGGGGAAGGGTTTTCCCTATGCAATGCAGAAAAGAAGGACTTCACATGTCCAAGGAGGGAGATCATTACCCTTGTCGATCTCTTCGGTGCCATCGAAAACTAGCCAGTGAGAAAGAACCGCAGCAGCCTTCCCTTCACAACGCCGGCTTCGGATCACGAATCGGACCACGGGAGCTCCGCCGGTGGCTTGCTCTCCTCCTCCTTCTTCTTCTTCCTCTCTCCTTCTCTCTTCCTTAAGGACAAATGAAGAATGACTTCTTCATTCTTCCTTCACGTAATAAACCAGCCAGGAAACCACCTTGGCCCTTGGATCAAAAGAGAGAAAGCTGAACGGCCAAGATTTTCCCAAAAAAACCAATTTTTGGCCGACACGGCCTGTGACACGCCCGTGTCACAGGCCGTGTACCCTTAAGCGGCACACACAGTTTGAACCGACTGAACAACATGGGCATCGACACGCCCGTGTCGAACCTGACACGCCCGTGTCATTCTTGAGACATGCCCGTGTCTCCTGATACCCGGTACTCACCGATTTCCAAAACCAGTACACGGGTCGGAACACGGCAGCTGACACGCCCGTGTCCAGCCTGACACGCCTGTGTTCAAGGCCGTGTTCAAGGCCATGTCCGGCTCTGACTTGAATAGGCCAATTTCGAAAAATAATTCGAACACGCCCTGGGACACGCCCGTGTCCCAGGCCGTGTACACCCGACACGCCCTGGGACACGCCCGTGTCCCAGGCCGTTTGTCAAACAGCCTGCTACTCAAACTTTCAGATGAGTCTTTTTGGGGCCTTTTTGGTGTGTTACACAGTCTCTAAAGGCCGTTGAGAGCAGCTTGAGAGAAGTAGTCGCTAAGACTAACTCTCTTCAAGGGAACTTAAATAGTGCTATGGATGAATACAATCAAGCTCTCAAGCACCTCGACCTTAAAGAGGAAATCATCAAAGAATTGGAACAACAACTTGAGGCTGAGAAGAAACTTGTTGAGTGTTTCTCAAAGCCTAAGACAGTTCTTCCACTCGTTGCTGAATTCTCAACTAAGGCCAAGGGTGCTGGTTTAGGCCACATTGGTTCTTCTAGTAAATCCTCTAGGAGAAACAAGGCCAAGAGAAAGAATAAGGCTGCCTAGAAGGCTCTAGCTGAAGAAAAAGGGAAAGCCCCCTTGGAACCTGTTCTGTTCAAGAAAGTTATCTTTCCTACGAACGAACTCGACTATGAGTCTACCTATGGACACTTTTCTAGGCCGATCCCTGAGAAGCCTAAGTCAAGATACCAAGGTTGGACTCGTCCTTGTAACTTTGGCGAGAGTGTCTTCAAAGCGCCTTATGAAGAGATCCAACTTCAAAGCTATGGAACTTATGCTCATGGTCATAACTTCAAGAAGACACCAAAGGTAAAATCTATTGTGGAAAAGCATATGAAGGAGAAGACTTCATGTAGCTGTCTTCATCATGAAGCCTCCTCCTCCAAGAGTGATGTTCCCGCTAGACCATCATTTCAGGAAATCAAGCAGGAATACACTAGGCAAAGATACAACAGGTTCGACTGTTGGTGTTGTGGCAGAATTGGTCACTTTGTCATCGATTGTTGGTTCAATCCTAGTAATGCTGCAACCCCTCAAGTTAGCAATGTGAAAATGACCACTCATGAGGCTAATACTCGTAGGGGGAGTTTTCTAACTCGAGAACAAGGACCCAAACGTGTTTGGGTTCCTAAGGCTAAGTGATTGTAATTGCAGGTATGTCCAAAGGCCACCAAAATGCCAATCTGGTATTTGGACAGCGGATGTTCTCGGCATATGACCTGGACAAGAAGCCTACTCCAAAATTTCACCTCAGTCTGCAACGGACCAAAGGTCATCTTTGGAGGTTCAGATCGAGGGATAACCAAAGGCTATGGTATGATTTCTAACGGTAGCATGTCCTTTTCGGATGTAGCCTATGTTGAAGGATTGGAACACAATCTCATCAGCATAAGCCAACTATGCGATAAAGGATACGTAGTTGAATTTCATGCTGACAAGTGTTAAATAAAATCGGTTAACAACATGGAAACTATTTTATAAGGCACTCGAAGCAGAAATATTTTCTGTTTAAATATCATCTGTATTGACTCTTCGACACTAGTGTGTCTTTTAGCAAAAAGTAGTGCATCTCTTGCTGACCAATGGCACAAGAGACTAGCACATATTAACTTCAAAACTATTAATAAATTATTCTCTCAAAACTTAGTACGTGATGCACCTAATGTCAAGTGCGTTACGGACAGTCCTTGTCACGCTTGTATCAAAGGCAAGCAAACAAGGAGTTCGTTTAAAAGCATAATAGGCAAGGATTCCAATAGAAGCTTACAGCTTCTCCATATGGACTTGTTTGGTCCACTGCAAGTTAGAAGTTTTGGAGCTAAGGAATATACGTTGGTTATTGTGGATGATTACTCGCGCTTTGCGTGGGTGTTCTTTCTGAAACACAAGTCAGACACCTTCAGTACTTTCACTAATTTTGTTAGGCAAATCCAGAATGAATACAACTGTTCAGTAGTCAAAATCAGAAGTGACAATGGAACGGAATTCAAGTCTGGAGCCATGACAGAATTCTGCGAAAGTCAAGGTATCTTTCATGAGTTTTCCTCTCCTCGCACTCCACAGCAAAATGTAGTAGCTGAGAGAAGGAACAGAACACTCATAGAGGCTTGCCGGACCATGTTGAGTGATGCCTCACTTCCAGAGTACTTCTGGGCTGAAGCCGTCAACACCGCTTGTCACGTACAAAATCGAGCCCTCATCAACAAGAACCATGATAAGACTCCTTACGAACTTTTAAAAGGCAGGAAACCAACCAATTCATATTTTAGAATCTTTGGTTGTAAGTGCTTCGTACTTAACAATGGGAAGTATCACACTACCAAGTTTAGCGATAAAAGCTTTGAAGGTATTTTTGTAGGTTATAGTAGCCATTGTAAGGCCTACAGAGTATTCAATAGAAAAACTCTGGTGGTAGAAGAGTCGATACACCTTGTATTTGATGAGACGAGTCTGCTGCACAGCAACTTGTCTAGTGTGCCTATTGTAGATGCAGGTACAAAATTGAAGGAACTCAGCTTGGATGAAACTACTAAAGATAAAGACGAGACGTTCATCAAGATCACCTCTACAACCCCTATTGGAGAGGTAGATGATCAAGATGAAGAACACATCCCAGCTGAAGATGCAACTCCAGTGGCTGAAGAGATCCCAGATGCAAGGACTTTAGAGTTCAGACACTTGAAGGATCATCCCGTTGATCAAATCATAGGAGATCCTCGGGATGGCGTCAGAACTCGTCGAGGTACAACTAACGAGAATTTACACTTAAGTTTTCTTTCACAGGTTGAACCAAAGAAATTTGAGGAAGCCAACTCCGACGCATCCTGGATCCTAGCCATGGAAGAAGAACTGAATCAGTTCAAACGATGCAAAGTTTGGACACTTGTTCCTAGACCCAAGGGTAAGAACGTCATTGGGACAAAATGGGTCTACCGGAACAAGATGGATGAAGATGGAACCATTATAAAGAATAAAGCCAGACTTGTCGCAAAGGGATATCGTCAAGAAGAAGGAATTGACTTCGACCAGACTTATGCTCCAGTGGCAAGACTGGAAGCGATCAGGTTATTTCTTGCCTACGCTGTACTTAAGGGCTTTACCGTCTATCAGATGGACGTTAAGTCCGCCTTCCTAAATGGTGACATAAAGGAAGAAGTGTATGTAGAGCAACCACCAGGTTTTGTTGATTCAGCTTATCCTAATTATGTTTACTTATTACAAAAAGCTTTATATGGTCTTAAACAAGCTCCTCGAGCTTGGTATGAGACGTTGTCCACCTTTCTTCTTGAGAACAAGTTCACAAGAGGAAAGATAGACAAGACATTATTTCTTAGGGAAATAAAAAGGCAAGATTTTGCTAGTGCAAATCTATGTCGATGACATTATTTTTGGCTCTACAGATAACAGCCTCTGCAAGAAGTTTTCTAAACTTATGCAAGGGAAGTTTGAAATGAGCAGTATGGGAGAGCTGAAGTATTTCTTAGGGCTTCAGGTGAAACAATCTGAGGATGGAATTTTCATCTCACAGACCATGTTCACCAAAGAGCTACTCAAGAAATTCGGAATGGAGAATGCAACCTCTATGAGGACTCCAATGGCCTCAGCTATGTCTCTAGATAAGGATGAGAAAGGGAAACCTTTTGATGAAACCAAGTACAGAAGCATAATTGGGTCCTTGCTCTACCTTACCGAAAGTAGACCAGACATAATGTTCTCAACATGTGTATGTGCTAGATTTCAGGTGAACTCTAAGGAATCTCATTACATTGCTGCAAGGCGAATCTTGATATACCTCAAAGGTACACCAAATCTTGGCTTATGGTACCCAAGAAGTAATGATAGTGAACTAATTGGATTTTCAGATGCAGATTTTGCAGGAAGCAAAGACGACAGGAAAAGTACTTCCGGGACTTGCCAATTCCTCGGACGGAGACTTATTTCCTGGAGCAATAAGAAACAGAACTGTGTTGCCATCTCAATGGCTGAATCAGAGTACATCTCTGCAGGCAGCTGTTGTGCACAGCTTCTCTGGATCAAAAATCAGTTTGAAGACTACAACATGAAGATCCAGAACATTCCTTTGTTTTGCGACTCATCCAGCGCTATAGCAATCGCCAACAACCCAGTCTCCCACAGCCGGACCAAGCACATAGAGCTTCGTTATCATTTCATCCGGGAGCATGTGGAAAATGGAGACATAGATCTACAATATGTCTCCACAGACAGGCAAGTTGCAGATATATTCACCAAGCTGCTGAACGAGTCCAAGTTTTCGTTCTTCAAAACGGAACTCGGGCTGCTCAACAAAGAAGACTAGTGATGGACTCACAAATCAAGGAGATATCAGTGGTGTTGGCTGCTCAGAGTAAAAGATTTCAGTGGCAATCTACATCTCCCAAGGAAAATTGTCTTTCAAGTAATATATACTCGAGTATATCCAGACAGATACTCGAGTAGACGGGAATTACTCAGGTAAAAGGATTTACATACTCGGGTACTTGACAATATACTCGTGTACAAACTTGCCCTACTCGAGTATGCTCTGTCTAATACTCATGTATGATGTTACCTACTCGAGTATGCTCTATCTAATACTCGTGTATGACGTTACCTACTCGACTATACGACATTTATATCATGGATTTCTAATTTTTCTATTCGCACCGAGCTATTTGCCGCTTCATTCAGGTATGAATTTATTTTTTTAACCTAATTAGAATCATATATATATCTAGAAAAATCTGAAAATCCCTTTCCACTTCTCATTCTCTCGAGTAGCCGCCGACTCTTCATCTTCCGGAAAACCGCAGAGCATCGTCGTCTTCGCCTCTCTCGTCCTCCAGAATCGCAGATGGCCCCCGCTTCTAAAATCAGCATCGGCTCAGAACTTGCCCCCGCAGGCATAGCCGATCTTTTAGATGATTTCCGAAATCTTCTGATTTTGTTCGAGACCGCCGGACTGTCGTTCGTTCTCCAGACGCCATGCCGAGTTATTATCCCAGCTGTTGAAGAGTTTTATCAGAATCTGAAGGTAAAATGAAATGGAAAGCTCCTGAAATCCAAGGTCAGAGGGATAAAAATCTGACTGGACAAAGGCGCATTAGCTGCTCTATTAAAACTGCATGTAGTAGATGACGATGACGAAATGACTGCTGAAGATTCAGTAAGAACTAGTTTTTTCTGTGGAGCTAACCCTCAAGCCCATTCCTTTAGCAGAGCTGATTTCAACTTAGAAGGAAAGTTCCTAGTGGATGTAATTGCTAAGGTACTACTATGCAAAACTTACTCCATTCGAGACATTTCTATGGAAATGTTTGATATAATGCAAGCCATTATCTGCCGCAAACAATTCTAGTTTGGACTGTTGCTCCTAGATAAAATCAGAGAAAGCATTAAGCATCCAAGTTTTGCCAGGATTATTTCCCTCCTTCTTCATGAAATCAACCCTTCAGTCTTTAACTTATCCAAAGGGACTCCACTGCATCACATGAAAAAGGTTTCTATATCCTCCATCCAGCGATATGAAATTAAAATTCTGAACTCTGTCCAAGAATCCAAAGCTGCTGTCCCTTCAATTGATTACCAAGAAACCAGTGTACCTGATGACAGGATTCCACCTCCTCCTGCACATCAAACTGCTGCTACCTCTGGTGCAACAGTTGAGGGGGAGCCTGCCTCATCTCATTCTAAGTACCCAGCTTCATTAGAACCCTCACAGCAAGCAGAAGTCAGGTACTCTCTACCACCAGTTTCTCCTCCTCCAGCAGATCCCCACTCAGAGATTCCAGATCCAGCAAGCCTACTGTCTACTACAGAAGATATCAATAGGTTGATTGATGAGCTCAGCTCAGATGCTCCCTTGTTTCAAAATGAATCAGTTGTACTGACTCTAGAAGCTCAGATTCCTGCTCAGTCTCCTGCTCAGACTCCTGCTCAGTCTCCTGCCCAGTCTCCTGCTCAGTCCTCTGCTGTAGAGGAAAGCCAGCCTGAAAATATTCTTTTGTCTGATGACGAGGAAGTATCACCAGAACCAGTGGAGGCTCCTTTGAGGACTTTGGACTTCTCTATTCCCTCTTTCATTAATACAGAAGAATCTGCTCAGATAGAATCTTTCAAGAGAGCTGAATGCTCAGTGGTAATTACTGAAATCCCTCCATGGGTTACTCCTGCTCCTTCAGTCCCTGCCCTAACTTCAACTCCTTCTACTTCTTCAGATCTGGTAAGCAAGATTGAACAGTTACTCAGTGAACAAAGAAAGTACTTTGATGACTCTCTAGCCTCAGTAAATAACAAGGTCTCTACTCTTGAAAAGGAGATGAGTAGAGGCTTTGCTGAAATTCAAGCCAATACTGATGAGCTCAAGAGATTGTTTCAATTGGGTGGAAAAGCTTTAGATCACACTATTACAAGTATAGGTGAACTAAGGAATCAAGCTGAAACTGTTGCACATAATCAGATAATATTGGACAAGAATGCTGAAGCAAATGTGATGAAAGTATGTGAAGAAGTTGGCACTTTCAGAGATGAAGCAATTGCAAAACTATCTGTAGACATCAGCAAGGGGGAGAAAGTTGTCAAAGAACAAGTTGAAAAAGTAGTTGAAAAATTGTCTGAACAAGCTCAAATAACTGTGAATGATCTAGTCAAGAATATGAAAGTAGATATTTTATCTCAACTCCAATCTGTCAAATTCTACATTTATGATACAGCTGTATGGGTAAATAATCAGAACTTCCCAAATTCTCAACTCAACCCTACAATCATTCCCAAGTTCTTGGACCCTCTTGAAGAACATCCTCCAGCAGATGCTCCAGCTCAGGTAAACATTCCAGGAGATCTGCCAGTCTTCTCACCCAGACCTGCTGGTGATGTGACTGAGCCTCCTCTCTTTTATACTGATGTTTGGCAAGATGAACTTCCTCCTAGTTCTCAAGGTGTCCCAAAGAAGAAAAGGAAATATGGTGACGACGCTTCTGCTAGCCGTTCTGCACCTAGAAAAGAGCCTGCCCCAGCTTCTGAAGGTAGATCAGAAATTGTTCATACTGAAGTTTGGAGTCCAACCTCCAAATCTATGATCCTTGATACCCTGAAGCTAGTAACAGATCTTGGTGAGCACAGAGATCAGTATTACAGTTATTCAAAATGGAAAGCTTATGAAGCATCCCAGATCAAGATCAGACTTCATGACAGAAATTGGGGATACAACAACCCAGCTGCTCCTCCTAGGCCCAGAACATATTTTCCTAAACCATTCAGTTACCTAGAGAGGCAAGAGCTGAAGAGAGAAAGAATGCACAAAGGAGCCCCTTCTTGTGTCAATGAGAATGTGGAAATGGACATTTTAATCTGTTAAAAACATTTCTATATATATATTTTTTTGATTCTGATTATGGCTATCTTATTATTTATCCTGCTTCAGTTTATATTTTTTTTGAAGTATATGTGTGTTGTTCTTTTTACTCTAAGTAATTCACCTTAGTGTAGAGGGTGCTGACATCTACAAATAGGGGGAGATTGTTGGGATTTGTCTCCACAATACCTCAGATTTGTAGGAGGTCAGACCTTGAACTAAGATGAATTAAGGTGTATTTGATATTGTGTTTAAGTTGTATATGTGCAGGTTCTTATTATCAAGTGTAGACCAATGTCAGTCTATAATGGGTCACCAAACACAGGACCATACAATGTAATCCCTCATTGTATGATCCAAAGTGTTGGCCCATGTATAGCCTCTCTATTGGGATACACTTCCTACATGCACTTGGATTGGTGGACTGAAGTATTGAAGTTTATTTTCTCAGAAGAATTTCTCTAAGTCCACATACTCGAGTAGCTTCCTTCATATACTCGAGTAAGTGACTTATTACTCGAGTAAATCCTTAGATATACTCGAGAAGACTCTGTATACTCGTGTAGATAAGATTACTCGAGTAAGATAGTTAGTCACTCGAGTAGATCATATTTTATACTCGAGTAGATCCTTCTGTCCTTAGATCCGAAATTTTCTCTAAGTCCACATACTCGAGTACCTCGTTTATACACTCGAGTAAGTGAGTCTGTACTCGAGTACGTTGGATTACATACTCAAGTAGACTGTACTGTACTCGAGTAGGTGATAACTTGTACTCGAGTAGTTGGTTAGTTACTCAAGTAAGTATTCTATTGATACTCGAGTAGATCTGCACTTTTTATCTCAGAAAGTTTCTAAGTCTACCTACTCGAGTAGTTCCCTATATACTCGAGTAAGTGACTCTGTACTCGAGTAGCAGTTTTTCATACTCGAGTAGCTTAGTGATTACCCGAGTAATCTTCCCCAGATACTCGAGTAGTTCACTTTCCCCTCACTCGAGTATCTCCAACTCTTCTACTCGAGTAGTTCTTCCTATTTTATCTGAAAAATTTTCTCTAAGTGTTTTTACTCGAGTATATACTCTCATACTCGAGTAGTTCTAAAATCACTCGAGTATTGATCTCTGAATCACTCGAGTAGCTTCTCTTCTTATACTCGAGTATGCTCCTCCTATCCACTCGAGTATATAACATCTTATACTCGAGTATGTCTCTTCTCTGTCTCGAGTATATCTGTTCAAATATTCCTGAAATTCTCCAAGTACAATTTTGCTGGGTATTTCGATTTAATCATTTCTGATTGGTCCACGTGTCATCCCTAATTAAATTTCTGACCATTGGAGTCCACCTATAAATAGGTCCTTTCAGATTTGACTAATAACAAGTCTTACAGAGATTATTATTTTAAGAAAGAGAAAAGTTCCCGTGAACCCTAATTTCTCACTCCGCCGCCATTGCCGTTCACGGAAGAAGGTCTGGATCGACGATCTCTAATCGCTGCATTCAACTCTGTTTCTCCAGAGATCCAGACGAAAGATAATCACTCGATCTCGCCGAGCCTGAAAGATTTCTGATCTATTTTCTCGATCGAGGTTATTCCGTTTTTCAGATCTGTGGATCTCTCTCAAGTCATCTTCAACATATTCTGATCAAGCCAAAGTTCTCAAGGAAGAAGACTATCAAAGATCCATATCTGTGCAATATATTGTTTGTATTTTCTTTTCAAACAAATTTCTTTGTAGGAGTTTTTCTCCGAGATTTGTAGGAAGGCTTTCTCTTCCGAGTGTAGATCCGGTTTGGATCGAGTTTTGTAGGAACGTGGTTCCGAGGTGTAGGATTGTTTTCAATCCGAGATAGTGGAGTAGCCGAGTCTAGTGGTTTGCTAGATCAGAGAGGAAAGTGGACGTACCCAAGATTGGGGAACCACTGTAAATCTCTTGTCGTCTGTGTGATTTCTTGATCTGTGCTGTGTTAATTTTTATTCCGCATTTGACACGCATTTCACCTATTCACCCCTCTCTAGGTGATTTAGGTAGACAACTTAGTTCTCTCAGCTTTCATGGTCTGGATCGAAGATAATAATAAACGTAGTGCGAATTTTATACCTTGGAAGATTACATCGGTATCCCAATGTCTCAAGTTGATTCGCTTCTCCGCGCAGTCAATTCTTGCGTAGTGCCAATCCAGCCATACCATGACTAGAATGAGGTCGAACTCCGGCATTCTCAATACTGTGGCAGGGGTATCAAAGATCTTTCCCCCAATGAGTATCTCCAATTCACACTTGGCGGTTACGGTCATCTCAGAGCCGTCTGGAAGGCGTAATCTTCGAGCAATACCAGTGAAGGATTGCACTCCTTTCAGGTCTTTAATGAAGTCCGCAGACATAAATGAGTGTGAGGCACCAGTATCGAATAATGTATATGTCGGTTTCCCGCCGACCACAACGGCGCCTAAGTACCAATAGCAATACTCAAAGCTAGATATTTAGTATGTCTTAAGCAACATAAGGTTAACAATAAAAATATGATAACTAACTGTAACATATCTGCAATCACCTCCTGAGGGTTCCGATCTTGTTTCATGTCCAGTGCGAACACTTGATTCCGAGCAGGTCCGGTTTTTCCTCCTCATGGTCCTCATCCTCGACCACGCATATGCCCCCTCCCTCGAGGAGCTACAAGAGGGAGAGATAGAGGCGCATTTCCAAACAGTTGCGGGAAGTAGCGTCGAATGTGGCATGGTTGGTTGCATTCGAAGCACACTCGCTCCTGCCGCCCACCGGGTTGTTGAAACTATTGAGGCTGTGATGGTGGAGATAATGCTTGCGGTTGTGGAACCGGGTGCTCCACTCTATAATTTCGGTGGAAATGCCTGCCACCTCTCTGCTATCCTCTTCCTCCTCTGAAGTTGTGTCTCATTCTGTTATAAGGGCTGGCTTCCATCACACCCTCAGCAGGTCTTTTACCACTTCCCAAGTGGTCTGCTTCTAGCCTCTTCGCCATGTCAATAATTTCCACCAAGCTTTAGTCCGCTATAAACAAAAGGGCTTTCCTCAGGGGGTCTCGCAAGCCTTTGTAGAACCTTTTTGCATATCCTCTGTCATCCAACTCATAGGAGTCTGCAAATCTAGCAAGATGTTGAAACTCTCGCTAGTACTCCGACACTGACTTGGATACTTACATTAACTGTAATAATCTCTCTTCGAGTTCATCTCGAGCAGACGAGGGAAAAAGTGCTCCAAAAAGGCTCCCAAGAACTCGTTCCACCTGATCTTCGTATACACTTGCCCTTGAAAGGTGGAGCCCATGAGGGACTTCCACCAACTCTTGGCATGTTGTTCTAGGAGTGTCAATACTAGGGTCACAACCATGTTGCTTGGGCATCTAATTTCTTCAAGAAGTTCTTGCACAGTCTCGAGTCATTCCTCCGTATGCACTGCTGACTCTATCCCAAGGAAAGCAGGAGGGGAGAGAGCTCGGAAAGTGCTCGCCCAATTGGACCCCAGACCTTGTTGTTATAAGGGGGCTTGTTAGGATCTGAAGGCTTCCAGGATAGTTGTGAGCGTCTTACCTAGCTCCGATTATTAAAATTGTGTGGGTACGGACGGGGTTGGGGTGCCCCCCACTAGCTCAACGTGTGCTGGGATCTACACAAAGAATACAAGCCTAAAGTTAGGTTGTCTAATCTTAAGGTCAAAGTTGGACATACTTAGTGTGAATTCCATATGGGTACACTACTGCTTCCGCTAAGTCAGTTTGTCCCCAAACTAACTAATCGAACGGGCGTGGCACCATTATTGAATTACTTCTTCAGTTCAGGATCGTATCAAGCTGATATCATTTGTAAGACGCCCCCCTCCCGGAACACAAACACGGCTCGAGGGGAGTCTTATGCCCAGAACAGCTGCCTTGAAGTAACACTAGCACTCGGGCTAGCCTGTACTACAAGACGCCTATTCTGCCGACCTTTATCAATACCAATCATGTCAACCAAACAAGAATAAAAAATCAGAAGTCAAATCTACACAAAAATATAATAGTCCAAAAATAAAACATATAAAAGAAGGTACAACAAGCTTGTACATAATCGGAGTATGAGTTAAAACTCGCCCAAAAGGGCTACAATAAGAGTCTCTCAAAAACTCACATCAGTCACTGACGGTAGCGACGGTACCGTCCCCTCAGGCCCTGTCATCCAGGCTTTGATGTCCTGCTGCAAAACCTGTTGTTGCTCCGTCTGCGGGGTTTCCTCCTAAAAATGAAGACGTAGCAACCGTTAGTCATAAAGACAAATTGGCTATCACACCCGCTCCCCCAGTGACTCCTCGACACTGGCGGAGAAAGGGATATGATACAATATATATATATAAAGCTAAAGTACAAATAGGTGGTATAGAGTGATCAGTAAACATTGTATGTATATAGCAGCACAATAAATGAGCAAACCAATTGCCCTAGCAGTTCTATCATCTACAACAGAGTATGAAAGAGTAAAGCTATAACAGAAAGTAACTCAACTTATATGAATGCCCATACAGGAATATAAGTTGAGATTCGGCTCAACAGTAAAGTAACTCATCGTATAAGAATGCTCATACAAACTTATACGATGAGGATCTTGTGTATGCGATGTAATGCAATGCCATGAATGCTATGCAATGACTCACCCATGATCACGTACAAGAAATTGATGTGTCAACACAGACTCTTCGTTCCCACTTTTTGAGTAGGTGGCTAACCTATCAGGCGTCATTCGTCGTAGCCAGACGGTAATAGTAGAGCGGGAATCTCCATTACTAGGCTGGTCTCCACACTACTTGGCCTAGGCCTTCGTATGCCTCAATGCTAAGAACACAACAACAGAGCTCACTCACGTACTACAGTTCAGCGGGAGTCTCGGGTAGATGTGCACCGAGAACCAAGCCCCGAACTTGCCGAAGATGTGAACTGGAAGGAGCCTCGGAAAAAGCACGAGGACCAAGCCCAACCATTCACCTAGCACGGAAGGAGCCCAGGTAATGAGCACCGAGGACCAAGCCCATTCGCCCAAGGTCTAACCGTCAACTCCCATCAGTGTGATGATTGGCGAGCCCGTAGACCTGTCACACTATCCTTAACCAGGATTACGATACCATATGTCGACTCACACCACATGCCAATTTCCATCTCAAGCTTAACCGCACACAAGGGCTCCTCACCGAGTCCCTTTTCAACAAAAACGATCAAGTGCGGCAAACACTCACGCACCATCAACCCTTCCACATATTCATGCACTAACCTTATTCAATCCTCTTCCACACAATATTCATCACCTTGCTAGTATTTAGCTCATCTCACTGATTCATGTATCTAGTTTGTTTATATAATCCAACCCGCCTACCCAGTAGTTCACCTAGGGGTCTATCAACCAAACCATCTCAAACTAGTACGTTTCAGTTCGTCATTTGATTACAAAGGATCAATCCAACTACTCACAACAAACTTCATGCTAACTATCCACAATCTCTCTAATAGTTCTAAATTAGGTTTACATAACCAAAAGAACAAAGCATGCAAGAATAGTATAAAGTATAGAACTTCAACTGAGGATTCCTGATGCTGTAAGAATCCGGTTAAAACTTTTAACCCCTCGTTGGAAAGGTATTTCCGAGGTCTATGACTTTCGTGTTTAGTCTGAAGCCCAGATTTAGTCGTATCACACTTGAAATCGGCTGCTAAGACTTTTACGTTCAGATTACAATTTCTACACGTTTACATTATCAGCCATCAATTTCGATCAGGCTTTCCCGTGGCTACAGACCTTTCCTGAAGACGTGTAACAACACGTTGGAAAGGTATTTCCATGGGCTACGACTTTTATGTTTAGTCGAAAGCCAAGATCTGGTCGTTTCATATCTGAAAAATGGCCACGTAGATTGCATCGTGCAGAAAGAAGATTTCTGCGCGCATCTTAAGGCGGAACGAACGACATCAGTCTGTCTTCCTCCTCTAGCCGATCTTCCCAAATCACAACTAGAAATTCCTCCACCCTTATTAACCCTTATAAGGCCATTTCTCTTCATGAGACTATCCCCCATCATCACATTGAAGGAAGGAGAGGTTGAAGATGACTAGCCATAGAACACAAGTTCTAGCATGGCCTCTTCCTAGAAAATCTTCATCTCACGCATCAAGAATCTTTTGAGTCGATATCTCGCCTAGGAATAACTATAGATCTAGCACCAAGGGAGAGGGGAGGAAGCTCACCTCGATTCTAGCGTTTCCACCATTTCTGACCATAGATCTTGTCACCCTTCGCGGCGGCATCTTCTTCTCCTCGGCGGAGTCAGTTCTCCATGGGAAGAAAGTTGCTCCAGCACCAGTATCTCCACAGAAAAGGCTTGTGAAGAGAATGAAAAATGGACAAGTTTCAAAAATCATATATATAGGACCAATATGGGTAGGGACACGCTCGTGTCCCTACCAATGTCTTGCTCGGGTAAATTGGCGTCGAAGGTTACATTATCATTTGGACACCAACACGGGTAGGGACACGCCCGTGTCCACTACCCATGTCACCAGACACGGCCATGTTCATGCTCGTGTTCTACCCGTGTCCTGCTCGGTAGACATGGCCGGCGTCCTGGAGATATGCACACGGGTAGGGACACGCCCGTGTTTCTACCCGTGTACTGCTCGGGAAATTTGATCGACGATTGCAGTTACACGCATGGGTAGGGGCACGCCCGTGCCTCTACCCGTGTCCACATACATACGGGTAGGGAAACGCCCGTGTCACTACCCGTGTCCTTCTCTAGAAACTCCATGAATTTCCACCCATGTACCAGAGCACCACACGGGTATGGACATGCCCGTATCACTACCCGTGTCCATTTCTGGACTGACTTCTCTTCTCTTGCACAAGTGTAAGCTTAGCTGCCAGCACTCCCTGAGCCCAAATCATTTCTCCTGACTCAAAAGCGCGTACGAGGGGTCTAGTGCAAATTTGTACGTTACAAAGCGAGAGGGGATCAGCGGGCCAGGCGAGAGGGAACTCGCACCGGGTGCGGATCCCTTAGAAGCAAGGTGAAGTATTCGCATGACAGGACACTCGCGAGGCGAGAGGGGAGTAGTGGAGCGGGCGAGAGGGTTCTCGCGGAGTAGGCTGGCCTCTTATAGCGAGACGAGATACCTGCGAGACGAGCTGTGGCACCTCTCTCCCACTGGAGTCCATTTTCGTCGAGTGCCGGCTCGACATTTGTCCAGTCGAGCGCCAGCTCGACGTTCGTCGAGCGCCAGCTCGAAGTTCGTCGAGCACCGGCTCGACGTTCGTCTAGTGCCTGTCAACGATCGTCGAGCGCAGGTTCGACGATCGTCGAGCGCCGGTACGACGATTGTTCAAGCGCTGGTTTAAGTAAAAGGTCATTTTACCTTTTTACCCCTAGGTAGGGGTTTTATTCTTGGGTCTCAGGTAATTTTACCCTTTTTCCCTGGTTGGTCTGCATATAACCCTTCAGAACAGCGGAGTTTGGCTATTGGCAGACCCAGCCCAGGGTATTTTGGAAATTTCAGGTCCGTTCAGTTTGGTTATTGGCAGGTCAAACTCAAAGGCTTATAAATAGACCGATAAGGTTCCTTCAAGAGGTTGTTGACCCCTTTCATCTTCATCCTCCAAGGCACCTAGCTCAGTATTGGCTAGGGAGGGGAAGGATTTCTAGTTCTTCCGGGTAAGAGGTGGGACCTCCAAGTTAAAGCCCACGGTCTATTTCGAGTTCCCAAGACTCACGTCAAGGAAGTAATTCGGGAAGAGTAGGTGTGAGCTGTAACTCTAGATCCGAACTCTAGGTGAAGTTCGGTTTATGGCTTCAACATTTTTGGTACGGTGAGTGTGGATTGCAGCCTACATAGATGAACCTTGAGCTATTTCATGGCGGAAGACTTCGGCGAAGGAGATGGAGACGGGTCCCAGAACTCGGGAGGATACGTGGGAAGAGAAGAGTTCATGGCGTCCATCAGGGGCATCATGGACATGTTGCAAGGGATCTCGCAGTGAGGCGACTGCTCGAATCCTCTACCCCAGGCGCCCGCTCTCGCATATCAGTACGAGCTCGCCTCAGCAAGGGTTAGAGAGGATGCCCCAGGGGGGCGACCTGGAAAAGAGAAAGTGGTAGAAGGAAGCGGGCGAGACCTGGCGGGTAGGGAGTTGTTCCCCAGCCCTACGAGTGCCATCTCGCCGGGATACGTCGTAGCGTGAGTGGAGGTGGCGAGACCCATGGAGAGAGGGTCCCCATTCTGCGAGTTGATCCTTTCAGCTCTAGTCCCAGAGGGGTTCAGGGAGCCCAAAATTACCTACTATGTGGGAAAAGACGACCCTCTCCAGCACTTTCAATTGTTCGAAGATGCGGTCCCATCAGGCCGAAGACGGACGCATTCAAGTGTCGTATTTTCGCCATCACCTTAAAAGATAAAGCTAGGGACATGTTTCCTCAACTCCCAACGGGATCAGTCTATGGCTTCGAGGACCTGAGCAGAAGTTTCAAATTGTGTTTCTCGACCTCGAAGAAAAGGAAAAAGAATCTTGAGTCGATCTTTCTGATCCGACATAAGGCAGATGAATCCTTGGCTCAGTACGTGGACAGATTCTAGGAAGAAATCTTGTATATTCAGGAGGTTCCAGGAATTGCTCTCCAAATGGCTTTCATCTTTGGACTGCTGGAGGGTTTCTTCAAGATGAGCCTAACCCAAAAGGCGTCGATGTCATTTGAAGGGTTGATGGAGAAAGCAGCGAAAGAGATAGCGATAGAGGCGAGGAACCCGAAGTTTGTCAGGAAATTGGCGAGGTTGACAGAGGTTGAGTCGAGAGATCCAGGAGGTGCAAGACAGCAAGAAGGAAGGAGGAGTGAGGAGCCAAGGGCTCCAGCATATAATGAGTTAGGTTGGAGGCAGCCGGGAGGCCCAATTCAAGGACAAGGAAGAGGTTTTCACCAAGGGGGAAGGAACTACCAGGGAGGACTAGGACGAATCAACCTGCAAGGGTGGGGATATGGTCCTAGACCACCCCTACCTCTACCTCAGCAATCTATGGCCATTGGCCGAGGGAGAGGAAGGGGAAGAGTAAGATGGAGAGCAGGAGATGGAGCTTGAAGAAGGAGGAATCACCAGGAGGGGAGACAGGGGGAGGAGGTAGTGTTGCCATATTGTGACTTCCATGAGGAGGAAGGTCATGCAACAGCTACCTGCCCGGAGTTTCTAGAGGTAAAAAGAGCTAGAGGAGTAGGGGAGCAGCAGCTACCAGTACGGATAGTGGAGATTGACGGGATCGGGGAGGAGGACCGGTGTGTGGATCGAGTTGATGTGGGAGACCGGGGTAGGATGGGAGTGATCCATGGGGGAGTGGGGATTGAGGCCACCAGTAAGGCGAGCCTTCGTACCATGTACTGCCAGAGCATAGCCTCAACGTCACAAGCCCCTCCCCCAGATGAGAAAATTAGCTTCTCTCTAAAGGACGTCCCAGACCACGAAGATTCATTTTGTAATGCGCTAGTGATCCGAAAAACCATTGATAACTTTACGGTATCGCGGATCCTAGTCGATAATGGGAGTTCAGTGAATAAAATCATCAAGAAGGCATTCAATTATATGAGGGTGGTGGCTCGAAGGGTGTTGGAAGCAGATGGGTCGTTGTTCGGATTCTCGGGAGAAAGGAAGGAAGTCGAGGGGGGAGTGGGACTCTAGGTAACTCTTGGGGGGATGTCTAGGAATTGTTGCTTTGTTATAGCGGACGCCCCCAGCAGTTACAACGTCATTTTTAGGCGCCATTTGATCAGTGCCTTTAGGTGTGTCCCATCGTCTTTTCACCAATGCCTGAAGATGAATGTCGGAGGGACCCAAATAAGAGTACGAGGAGATCAGAACGCAGACAGGGAGTGTTATGTGATGGCGGTAAATACCATTTATTGGCAAGGAGAGGTCAAGGAAATGGAGAATAGGATGGAACGATGGGATCAGGAGGTCGGGAAGCAGCAGGAGAGAAGGAGGGAGAGATGGAGGTAGAGGAGGAGGAAGAAGAAGAGGGGATGGAGAGGGGCATTGCGGTTGAGCCGGAAACGGCAGGAGAGAAGGAGGGAGAGATGGAGGTAGAGGAGGAGGAAGAAGTGGGGATGGAGAGAGGCATTGCAGTGGAGCCGGAAATGGAAGGAGAGAAGGAGGGAGAGATGGAGGTAGAGGAGGAGAAAGAAGAAGTGTGGATGGAGAGAGGCATTGTGGTGGAGCCGAAAATGGCAGGGGAGAAGGAAGGAGAGATGGAAGAGGAAGGGGCAGGAGGTAATGAAGGGGGAAGGAAAGGAAAAAATAAATATAAAGGAAGTAGGGAGGTCATCCAGGATGGAAGCTCGGTCGGAGAAGAAAGGAGGATAACTGTTAGGAGGGGTCCCAATTGATGAAGAGGTGGAGAAGTTTCTGAGGAAGGTGATTTTGGCCGTTGCGGAGCGCGAGGCCGTAAATCGTGAAGATATAGAACATGAGGATATGTTGAGGGAGCAGGAGAAAGAGAAAGAGCCATCAAGACTAAAGGCGCCCGTAGAGGTGCGGGAGATGTAGATTCTCACCAAGGAAGGGAGAAAAGAGAAGATAAAAGTCAGTGGACAGCTCAGTCCCGAGGATCAGGAGGAGATCAGGATGTGCGTGTAGTGGAACGTCGACATCTTCGCCTAAATCACATCTGACATGCCAGGAGTTAATGCGGATGTGGCATGCCACCGTCTCAACCTCGACCCCAACGCTCGTCTGATACAGCAAAATAAGAGAGCCATCGCCACCAAGATGGTCGGGACCATCAGGTAAGAGGTGGAGAAGCTGTTCGAGGATGGATTCATATATGCAAGCAAGTGTCCGGGGTAGGTAAGTAATGTTGTAATGGTAAAAAGGGAGAGGGAAAATGGAGGATGTATGTGGACTTTACTCTTTTAAATAAAGCATGCCCTAAGGATTGTTATCCTCTGCCTCGAATAAACGCATTGGTTGACTCAGCTGTCGGTTTTTCACTAATGAGTTTTCTAGATGCATCCCCCTGAGATCAAGGATATTAACTTTTTCATGGACTATGGGTGCTTCAGCTACAATCTGATGCCCTTCGGATTGAAGAATGCAGGGGAAACTTACCAAAGAATGATGGATTGGATCTTCCGGGAGCAAAAGGGACAGAATCTAGAGATTTATGTGTATGACCTGATGATCAAGAGCTGAGACCTTAGGTCCAATATCTTGGATGTGGAGGAAACTTTTGGGACCATAAGGAAATATAAGATGAGGGTCAAACCTCTAAAGTGTGTCTTTGGGGCCAACAGGGGAAAATTCTTAAGACATCTCCTTACCCCATCAGGAGTGGAGCCCAATCCAGACAAAGTAAAGGCAATCATAGAATTAGAATCTCCGAAGAACGTTAAAGAAGTCCAACGTCTTGTCGGCAAGCAGGCCGGGTTGAGCAGGTTCCTATCCTAGGCGGGAAAGAAGTGCTCCACATTCTTCCGAGCATTAAGAGGAGGCAAGAAGTTTGAATGGAACACCGAGTGAGAAGAAGCTTTCTGAGCTATGAAACAACAACTCACCCAAACACCACTACTCCAAGGGCCAAGAGAAGGAGAGTGGTTGTTCTTGTACCTGGGAGTGGGGATCGGAGCGGTAAGTTCAGTTTTTGTGCGATAAGAATGAATGAAGCAGTTCTTGATCTACTACGTAAGCAGAGTCCAAAAGAAGGCAGAGCTCAGATACCCCATCCTTGAAAAGCTGGCTTTCGCTCTCATCATCTCGGCCAGGAAGCTCAGACCATACTTTCAGGCTCACTCAAGCCAGGTGGTGACATATCATCCTCTCCGCCTCATCCTGCAATGGGTGAAGAATTTTGGGAGGTAGGCCAAATAGTCGATAGAGCTCAGTAAGTTTGACCTCATTTTCACTCCTCGGGTGGCCATCACGGCGCAAGTGGTTGCGTATTTCCTGGCAGACTATGTGGTTAAGGTCAGAGAAGCTAAAACACCTCTCCTAGCTACCTGGGATATGCAAGTAGATGGAGCCTCTAGAAAAAGTTCTTTTGGAGGAGGGATGATCTTAGTGAGTCCCGAAGGGACAAGAATTGAGCAAGCCCTGAAGATTCACTTCACCATCACTAACAACCAAGTAGAATACGAAGTAATTATTGCGGGGCTCAAGCTAGCTCGGGAGTTTGGCATATAAGACATCAAAGCTTCCAAAGATTCAATGGTGGTAGCAGGACAAATCAACGTAGAGTTTGAAGCAAGGGAACCCACCCTCAAGTTGTAATTAATGAAGGTAAAAGGCATCATCGGGCAATTCCATAGCTTTTCAATTCAGCACGTCCCAAGAGTTGAAAGTGCTCAGGCTGATCTTCTCGCCAAGTATGTCCCTTGAGACGGAGGAACAGTGACGGAACTCTTCCGACCATCTGTAGAAGAAGGAGAACTGATGGAAGTAGACCAGCAGGGGTCTTGGATGGACCCCTTCATCATCTTTTTGACCTCGAGACATCCTCCCAAGAAGGACCTCGATAAGAAGCGGATCAGGTATAAATCGACATATTACTTGTTAAAGGATGGGACATTGTACCGAAAGACACTATCAGGTTTGTTGGCTCGGTGTGTGTCTGAGAGAGAAATTCCAAGGGTTCTAGAAGAGATTCATTCGGGAGAGTGTGGTAGTCACTCAGTAAGTCGGACCTTGGAGGGGAGAGTGTTGAGACAAGGCTACTTCTGGCCTACCCTCAAGAGAGATGCGGAAGAATTTGCAAAGAGATGTAAAAAGTGTTAGGAAATCAACCCCCCCCCCCACCTCCAACTCCTTCCTGCCCAAATATTATGTACAATCATGGCTCCCTCGCCCTTTACAATATGGAGGCTAGACCTTGTGGGCCCTTTCCCCCAAGCAAGTGGCCAAAGGAAGTTCTTGCTAGTCATGGTGGATTACTTTTCAAAGTGGCTATAGGTAAAGGCGTTGGCTAAGGTGACTTCACAAGTGGTTAGAAATTTCGTATGGGGAAAGATCATCTGCTGGCATGGGTGTTCGTTGGCCATCCTCACTGATAATGGACCGCAATTCGCTAACAGAGAATTTGTATACTTTTGTGTACATCTGGGCATAGACCTCCACTTCACCTCAGTTCATCATCCTCGCAGCAACGGATAGGTTGAAGCGGCGAACAAGATTATTGTGAATCTTTTAAAAAAGAAAGTGGAGAACTTAAGGGGAAGTTGGGTAGAACATCTCCCTTCCATTCTCTAGGCTTTGAGGACCATGCCAAACACCACCACGGGAGAGACCCCATTTAAACTCTCCCATGGCTCGGAGGCCGTTATACCTATAGAGTTCGAGGTCGAATCTCCGAGAGTAGCTGCTGCGAAGGAAGGAGGCAAAGGATGACGGGTAGAGAATGAGGAGGAGCAAAAGCTCTCGCTCGATCTGGTGGAAGAGATAAGGGAATTGGCATCGATTCGGTAGGAAGAAGTCAAGCACCGTGTAGCTAGATATTTTGATAAGAACATAAGGTGAAAGAGAGGGGATAAGATACTTATTACTCTAGAGGGGGGGGGGGGTGAATAGAGTATTCAAAAATTAAGAGACTCTAAACACTTCTCTTGAGCAAATTGCGGAATTGAAATATAAAAGCTTTAAACCTAAAGCCTATCAGAGTGTAGTGAATAAAACAAACTAACTGAAGTTTTAGTTGAGCTTTATACCTAACACAGCAAATAGCAACCTAGTTATATCTATCACAGCCACAGATCAATGATTAAAGTAAACAATCAGACAACACAAGAGATTTATAGTGGTTCCCCAATTAGGTACATCCACTTTTCTACCACCCTGGTAGGAATCCACTACAGGTTTTTGTTCAGGTGCCCTGCCACCACAAGATCTGCTTCAGGTAGATCTAGAAACCCTTCAGGCTTTTGATCAGGTGCCTAAGAACCAAACACATAGGTTTTTGATCAGGTGTCCTGCCACCAAAGGTTCACTTTTGAAGGGAGTAATAACCCTTTTACAGGAGGTTAAGGGAAAGAGTTGAAGGTGTCTTCTCTGTGTTCAGAGAAGCTAGTTCATTGCTCTGAGAAAATCAAACCTCCCCCTGGCTTAGAGAATGTCCAGGAAGAAGCTTTGCTTCAGGGTGCAGGAACTCCAGATTGCTTTGAAGCTTTTTCTGATGCAGCTTTGAAGAAGTCTCAAGATGTTGATGGTTGTTCTTCTTCAGCAGCTTTGCAATCTGGGAGGAGAGTTCTTCTTGAAAGCTTGAGCACTGAGTGTTGATTTTCCTGAAGACAGGATGAACTCAGGAAGCAGAAGAAGAACAAATTCTTTTTCTTGAGAGCTCTTGTTCTCTCACACTTGTTTGTTTTGTTCTTTTTGTTTCTGTGTCTGTAGTTGTCATTGTCTTCAGCCGACTGCCTTAATAAAAGATAGAAACTTCTCTTGTGTGAAACGGTCTCGAGCCCTGCACAAAAAGTCTTTCCAAATAATAGAATACGACAATGAATGGAAACCTGTACCTGCAATCTCTCTATCATTCCCAAAAAGGAATTAAGGATAAAAGAAATATCCTTTCAATTTGACTTAACAACCTGGCAAAGGAAACTAAGCCTAACGGCTATAATATAGTTGTACACAATCCAATCTTTCCTTTTATAAAACAAACAACTTTATTCTGTCAAAATCTTTTAAATCAATGCATAAGAATTATTGCAAATACGCAATAGAGTATAAGCATTCTAATAAGCAGAATATTTGAATAGAATATGATTTAAATAAGATTGAATATTACAGGGAATCATCTGAAATGAATATTGATAAAAGCAGATAGAAATCATCGAGCAAAGATCGAAGATCGTCGATCTGGACAAGCAGATCGTCGACCTGAAGACAGAACAAAGTCTAAACAGAAATCGTCGACTTAGGCTAAACGATCGTCGATCTGAGCAAGCAGTTCGTCGATCTCTCTTCAGATTATTTATAACTCTAAGATCGTCGATCATCATTCGAAGATCGTCGAGCGACAATCGACTATCGTCGAGCACAATACTACTAAACAGAATTTCTATTTCTATCCAATCTCAACTATCCTATCTGGGTCTATCCTAACTTAACTTATGGTAGACTAACAATTAGTCTAACCATTGACCATAGAAAAATCTTTGGTCAATCAAGCCTAATTGAGATGACATGACCCAAATCAAAACTAGGGAACCAACAATCTCCCCCTATTTGGGTGATGTCACTCAAACACAAACAAAAACTAAGATAATCAGATAAAAATAATCAGCAACAAATAAATCATCAAACAGATTTAAATGAAATAGATAGGCAACACAGAAGTCACAATTGTTTGTCAACAGAATTTGAAGGAAGAGTAGAAGTAGCAGGAGAGAATGTGATTTTCCTATTAGGATCATATGCATCTTTCTTTGATAGCTTCAAGTCCTATTCTCCAATGATCTTTAGCTCTCCAGCTTTAGGTAGAACAGCTTCAGGATGTTTCTCCATATACTTGGAAGCATCAAACACTTCTGAACTGACTTGAAATCTGTCCAATTCTTTCTTTCTGTATTTTGACATGGTAGAGAATCCTGAGATATCTTTTCCTTCAGCTTTAGCTTTCTTGATTTGTGCAGATCTAACCAATTCTAACAATCTAGCCATTTTATAGTTAGGATCAAGCTCTTGACTATCATAGGCATTCGCATCAGAAGGATCCAATGGATTTATAGTATTGAATTTTATTGATTGAGTTAAGAAACTCTCAGTTTGCACTTGAACTGGCTTGATCATTATATCTGCTGGCTCTTGAAATATAAGACTGGATGGAGGAGCAAACTCAGCATACTTTTTGGTTGATTTATTAGAATATATAACTCTTTTTCCTTTGAAATTTGCTGGTTTGGCCTGAGCAGGTTTTATCTTTGAAGGTGATCTAGAGGCTGGAGGAGGAGAGAAGGTGGGTTGTTGATATACAACTTCCTTAACTTGCTCTCCTTAAAAGTTTGACCTTTTAGACTGCCTCTGATCACTAGAGCTGCTTGGAGGAGGCTGCATTCCCTTTATCTGATAGGTATAGGACTGATTTTGCCTGGCAGAAGGAGCAGAAGCTCTGGGAGAAAAATTTCCTGAGGCACCAGCAGAGGGAGGAGGAGGAGGACGAGGGCCTCTATGAATTCCCTGGGGAGGAGGAGAGTACTTCCTTCTCTTCTTCCTTGCTTTCTGTTCATTCTTAGATTACCACATCCAAGCCTCAAAATTCTTAGCTTTGGTATCAATTCCTTTCAAGATGTAGTAAGGAATATCATTATCTGGATTAGAAGGAGCTGGAGCTGTAGCTTTCCTTTTCTTTTGAACAGACCTTTTCTTTTTCTTTTTACCATCAGAATCATCAGAATCTTCATCTTCATCCTCAGAATGTGAGGGTTGAGGTTCTGCATACAAATCATCAATTTCCTTTAACATAGCCTCTTCTTTCTCTTTAGCTTGTAGAAGAGCTTTTTATTTTTCTTCTTCTAGAATGTCTTGGGCCAGGAGAGAGTACAAATCTAGACCTGGGGTATCATCCCAAAGAGTAGAAGGTGCAGACTCAACTTCTGGAACTGTTTCTTGAGCAGCAGAATTCCATTTATCTTCTAAGAAAGAGGTGATAATCCCTTCTAAATGTCTGGCAACTATAGGGGTAGAAATCTCCTCAAGACAGAATTTTAGGGCAAGGGCTGCTTCAGCTATTGCTTCAAAAATAACAAAACTATCCAAAAGTTGAAGGCACATTGGTCTCTGGTAGCACACAATGGCCTGAAGAGGATCAAAATAACAAGGGGAGGAGAGAGGATTAAAAAGGTCTCCATAGGATGACTCATCATCTGAGTCAAGGAATGCATCCAGTTCCTCTTCCAAAACTACTGGAGCATCAGAATCTTCAACTATCTTCTTAATAGAATCTTGAATAACTGTATCTGGAGCTAAAACAACTGCCTCTGGAGCTAAAATTTAAAATCTTTCTAACTCTGAAAGTCTTTCTAACTCAAAAGCAGGGCCTGAATCATCTTCATCAAGCATCTCCCCCTGCCTGGGTTCAGTGAGAACCAAACCCAGGCCCCTAGATGAAGAAGGGTCTGTAGGGGTGGAAATGGAGGCAGCAAGAGAAGAGATAGATAAAGCAAGAGGGACAATGGCCTCAGCTATCATGGCTTTGATGGAAGGGGTTATGAGGTCCAGGACAGATGCATAGAATTCTGGTGTAATATGAAATGATGGAGGAATGCTAGAAGGGGCATCATCAAAATTGATCGTTTTCTGTGTAGGGGCTTCATCAAGTGGGGAATTGTGATGAGATGGATGATCATGAATGGGTTATTGATGATTTGAGGTAGCTGGGGAGTGAGATGGAGAAAGTAGATTGAACAAAGAGTCTATGTTGAGATTGGGTATCTCAGCTAGATGAGCTAGAGTAGGAGAAGCAGGTTGTGATGGATGGTTTATAGGAGAAGAATGAGTTGCAATGGAGGTGGATGGCAAGGAGGGTAAGGCAGTATTTTCTTCATCAGGGTGGGAAGTGGCTTCAGAAGCCCTTGTGCTCTCAAATGTTATAAGAGTAGAATTTGCCTTGGAGGGTTTCTGAATGACCCTTTTCCACTTAGCAAACAGGGAAGAATCAATCCTTTTGCTGGCATTGATCGCTGTAGGAACAGAGCCTAACAGCTGGGAAGCTTTCTTTGATAGAA
Organism: Platanthera zijinensis; assembly: GCA_039513925.1. NCBI lineage: Eukaryota > Viridiplantae > Streptophyta > Magnoliopsida > Asparagales > Orchidaceae > Platanthera > Platanthera zijinensis. Next base: position 121,398,750 of record CM077084.1, read on the forward strand.
AGAACCTGATCAACCTTCCTTGAGTTACCTCTTTCTTGTTGTTCTTCTTCCTGATCAAATCAAACAACACTCCAGCCCAATTGATTGCTCCCTTATTCACAATGGCTGACATCAAGGCAAACTATTGCCGGTTGATGTTGTCATGAGCTGAGTGCTTTCCAAGCAGCACTTTTCCAACCAGATCCACCAAAAACTTGAAACCAACAGATAAGTTTACCTTCAGGAGCTTGGATGGGATGCCTTCTGCATGACCCATTTCCAACAACATCCTTCCGTACTTCGCAGAATCTTGCTCATACTCATCAGAGCCATTCTTTAACTCAAAAATTTCAGTTAGAATATCGGGAGTGAGAATTACCTCCACGCCGCTGATTGATCCTTTCATATCTTTGTCATCAGAAGACGATGTATACACCCATTCCTTGATTTCTTGTATGTGCAGTTTGATCTTTGTAGTCATAAGATTTTTGAGTCCTTGTTCATCGCACAACTGCAGCATTTCTTTGAAAACTGGTTCACTGTCACTGAAGGAATCGAAGTCAACACTGAAGCCTGCATCGAACTTCATCACGGACAGGGTTGCTGAAGAAATCTCCATGGATTTGATGAGAGAAATGCAAGAAGAGAGAGAGAAAGCGCGGGACGAGATCTCGAAATAGTTCTGGAAGCAGAATATGAAATGGCGAGCTCCGTCGACAATCTTCAGACCTAAATAGACCATCGTTTAGATATAAATAAAAGTCGTCAATCTCTGAATGAAGATCAAGAGAATCGGTCGTCGATCGTCGGTCAACGATTGATTTTCGAAGCAGAGTCGTCGATCGTCGATCGACGATTTCTATCTCTAAAGGCAAAGAGCTGTCGTAGACCAAGGGTCGACGATATAGCTCAAACTATTCGACGATCTTCGAACACCGTTCGACGATCTCAGAACAAATTTCAACTGAGCAAATTTTTCACTTAGTCTGATCCATTCATCATGCCTAGTTGATTCAAAAATAAAAGATGTTTCTGTTCATCTAAAGGCTTTGTGAAAATATCACTTCTCTGAAGATCTGTGGGTATAAACTCGAGATTTATCTTATTCTTGTCAACACAGTCTCTAAGAAAATAATGTCTAATGTCAATATGCTTAGTCCTAGAATGGTGCACAGGATTTTGTGCTATAGAAATAGCACTGGTACTGTCACACATAATTTTGATGTTTTTGTGTGTGTACCCATAATCCAAGAGTTGATTTTGAATCCACAGAATCTGGGAACAGCAACTAGCAGCTGCTATATATTCAGCCTCTGCAGTTGAAGTTGAAACAAAAGTCTGCTTTTTGCAAAACCATGAGACTACTCTCTCACCTAGGAACTGACAAGTCCCTTAGGTGCTCTTCATGTCAACTCTACAGCCAGCATAGTCAGCATCTGAGTATCCAATCAACTCAAATTCTGATTCAGCTGGGTACCAAAGTCCTAAATCTGGGCATCCATTCAAGTATCTTAAGATTCTCTGTAGAAGAGTTAAATGAGATTCCTTGGGGTTGACCTGAAATCTAGCACATAGGCATGTGGTAAACATTATATCAGGCCTACTTGCAGTTAAATATAATAGGGAACCAACAATGGCCCTATAATTTTTCTGATCTACATGCTTTCCCTTATCATCAGAATCAATAACTACATTAGTAGCCGTAGGAGTGTGAATTGCTGAAGCATCTTCCATCCCCAACTTCTTTACCATTTCCTTAGCATCTTTAGATTGGGAGATGAAGATGCCATCAGAATCTTGTTTCACTTGAAGACCAAGGAAATAAGACAGCTCACCCAGACTACTCATCTCAAACTTAGAATGCAGCAGGTCTGAGAACTTTTTGCATAGTTTGGGATCAGTGGAACCAAATATAATGTCATCCACATAGATTTGAACTAACAAGATTTTGTCCTTGTGGTGCTTAATGAAAAGGGTTCTGTCAACTATGCCTCTTACAAACTTATGTTCTAATAGGAAACTAGCTAGAGTCTTATACCATGCTCTAGGAGCCTGCTTAAGTCCATACAGAGCTTTTTCCAACTTAAAAACATGTGAGGGGTGAGTTGAAGAAATGAACCAAGGGGGTTGTTCAACAAATACCTCTTCCTTTTGCTCTCCATTAAGGAATGCACTCTTTACATCCATTTGGAACACCTTAAACTTCATGTAGGCTGCATATGCTAGAAAGATCCTTATTGCCTCTTGCCTTGTAATAGGAGCAAAAGTTTGATCAAAGTCTATTCCGTCTTCCTGTCTGTAGCCCTGTGCTACAAGCCTTGCTTTATTCCTTATAATAATTCCTTGTGCATCCAATTTATTTCTAAACACCCATTTGGTGCCTATAATCAGCTGACCTTTTGGTCTAGGGACCAACTTCTAAACTTTGCATCTTTCAAACTGGTTTAGCTCTTCTTGCATAGTAATGATCCAGTGGGGATCTTGCTCAGAATCTTTAATGGGTAAGGGCTCAACATGAGAAAGAAAGCAAGCAAGCATCACATCTTGACTTAGTTGATGTCTAGTTTGCACACCAGTTGAAATGTCTCCAATCACTTGAGATGTAGGATGATCTCTAAGTGTGACATAATCAGTTGGTGGTATGTGATCTTCAACAGCAGTTTGATTTAATTCCTCTGGTGGAATTAGATTGGCTGTTTGTATAGTTGCAAACACTTCTACCTGATCTTCATCACTGTCTGAATCAATTATCTGAGGATCTGGTTGAATCCCCTGAGACAGTTTCAGCTCATCCAAGTTCTTGCATAATTTAGGTACCTACAAAAAACTACTGGAGGAAGTTTCCTTCTCTCTGTAAAATATTTTTGACTCATCAAAAGATACATGGACTCACTCTTCAATTTTCAAGGTGGATTGATTAAATACCCTATAAGCTTTGCTTACTTGGGAATATCCTATAAAGATTCCCATTTAAGCCTTTGTCTTAAACTTTCTAATGTAATCATTGTTATTATTGTGAAATAAGACTACACAGCCAAAAACTCTAAAATAATCTATTTTAGGTTTCTTTTCTTTATGCAATTCATAAGGAGTCTTCCCCTTAAGTTTATGTATCAGACTCCTATTCAGTACATAGTTCGCTGTTCTAACTGCTTCTGCCCAAAAGGATAGAGGCATATTAACATCTGCTAACAATGTTCCTGCAGCTTCAATCAGGGTTCTGTTTTTCCTTTCCACTACCCCATTTTGTTGAGGAGTTCTAGGAGCAGAGAAGTTATGCCTGATACCTTCTTTCTCACAGAATTCTTGCATAAGAAGAGAGTCAAACTCAGTACCATGATCACTTCTGATTAAGGCAACTGGAGTAGAGTACTCAGTCTGTATACAAAGTAGAAAATCTATAAGAACTTTAAAGTTATAAGATTTAGTTCTCAAGAAGAATACCCAAGTTAATCTAGAGTAATCATCTACAATAACTAGGGTATAGAATTTCCCTCCTAGACTCTGTACAGCTATTGGACCAAAGAGATCCAAGTGCAATAGGTACAAGATTCTAGGTGAATCACTTTTATTTACAGCTTTGAAACTATTCTTGGTTTGCTTGCCTAGCTGATAAGCCTTGCATAGGCCTTCCTTCTTGTAGGGGCAAGAGGGAAAACCTATAACAAGGTTGTATTTAGATAACCTAGATATATTTTTAAGATTAACATGACTAAGCCTCTTATGCCACAAAGTATTGTTACTACTCACCTCATTAAATAAGCAAATTTTAGAAGAAGTGGAATTAAAGTCTACAAGATAGATGTTTCCTTGTCTAATACCTTCTAACACAATTTTATTATTTAAAGTAATATTGCACAAAGTATTAGAAAACCAAACCTGGTAGCCAGCATCACAAAGCTGACTTAAAGAAATAAGGTTGTGCTTCAATCCTGTGACATAAGTTACCTTCTTGAAAGTCACTGATCCTATTGTGAATTTACCATATCCTTAAGTCTGACCACAGTTGGAATCACCAAAAACCACTTTTGGTCCCAACTTGGCTTTGAAGCTTGATAGGTTATACTTGTTTCCAGTCATATGCTTGGAGCATCCACTATCCAAATTCCACTTGTCCTGAGTGATAGGATAGGTCGTTACCTGCAATAAGATAGATTAAACATTGTGGACCCAGGTAACCTTGGGTCCATTGTCCTTCATATAGGAAAAACTAGAAATAAAAGAGTATGATGGTTGAGGGTGATATCCTAAGGGATGAGATCTCCTAGGTGGAATAATCCAATTAGCAGACCTAGGGTTGCTATTAAACTTATTATTTCTATTAGCATTATTGTAATTTTGAAAATTTAGTTCTGATCATCGATCGATTTTCGACGATCGGTACCCAGATCGTCGATCTTTGTTCACAGAATAGAATTCTTGGTTCCACGATCGTCGATCTCTGTTCGACGACTCAGGTTGAGATCGTCGATCCCTCATTGCCAAGTAGTTATACCCAGCAGGTGAGTTCATAGATCGTCGATTGTCGTTCGACGATGGGTTCAGCGATCGTCGATGGGCGTTCGACGATTTTTGTATTTCTATGAATTTCTTTTTCTTTTTGTCTCTCTTGATTTTATTTAAGGTTTTCTTAGCTTTTTGAATAACCTTAGTGTTGTTTATTCCCTTTTCAGAAATAAACTTTACTGGAGTGGATAGATTGTATTCAAGGAGCAGTGGGGGTTCACTAGGTGAGGCACCTAAGCCTAACTTATTGTTGCCTGTCCTAGTGTTGGTTGTGCTTGTGATTTATAGAAACTTAAGGCTTCTGCCATTAAGTGAATCTTCTAACCTTTAAGCTTTAGCTAGTTCTAATTTAAGAAATTAAATTTCTTCAATTAATCTAGTGAGTTCAGCTTTCAAATTAATGTTTTCATTTGATATAGATTCTTATTCAGCTAGTTTATCTATAAGCAGTTTAATCTCCTTTTCTGAGCTAAGTAAGTCTAGGAAAAGGGTTTTAAATTCATGTTTAAATTCATCAGATGTAAAATCATAAGATGCAATTACCTGATCTTCATCAGACAATTCATCTTCCTCATCTTCAGTCATCTCTACAGCTAAGTTACTGCTGCAGGCATTGATTGCCATAAGGCAGATCTCCTTACCTTTCTTCTCTTCCTCATCATCTTCACTGGAGCTGGAAGAAGAAGAATCTTCCTCGGAATCACTCCAGGTCTTTGCAACAAGACCTTTCTCTTTCTTCATATATTTGTGAGAAGATGTCTTGGAGTGATGCTTCTCATGTTCCTTTTCTTTTCTCCTTTCTTTATGCTTTGTCTCTGGACACTCAGGGATAATGTGTCCAGGCTTCCTGCATCCATAACAAACAATTTCTTTAGAAGGGGTTTTATCATACCTTGGCTTGTCATCATATTTTGATGACTTCCTTCTGTTGTCTTTTCTTACCATCTTGTAGAACCTCTTGGCATAGAGTGCCATCAGTTCTTCATTTGATTGAGTCACCTTGGACTCATCATCAGCTTTAAGAGCAAGGGTTTTCTCTTTCCTTGTTGGAGTAGGTACTTTAGCTTCAGCTTCCCTGGATTTCAGTACTTGCTCAAATGATTTGAGCTTGCCAAGGAGAGCTTCAGTTGAGAACTCTGTTGTAATTCTGGACTCCTTGATTGGCCAGATTCTGAGATCCCATGTGCTGGGAAAGCACATCAGTATTTTATCATTGACCTTTGTCAATGTGATCTCCTTGTCAAGTTTCCTCAGCTCATTGATGATGGAGCTGAGCCTTGTGTACATGGCTTCTACAGTATCAGCCTCTTCTTTCTTGAAGTTCTTATATTGGGATATGAGGTTGGACCTTCTGTCCTTCCTCTCATCAGTTGAACCAGCTACAATCCGATTCAGTGAGTCCCATATGGCTTTTGCTGAGGTGCAATCAGCCACTTTCTGGAATGTCTCATCAGACATAGTCTGAGCCAGAATATTCATAGCTTTGGCATCAGCTATCTTGGCCTTCTTGTAAGTTTCATTGTAGTCTGGAGGTGGCACTGCACTGAGATTTGCAGATGTGGTAGCAGCAGCAGGTGGTGTTGGTGGCCCTGTTAAGATAGTGGAAAAAAATATCTTCATCAATAGAGTTCATGTAAAGTATGATTCTTTCCTTCCAGATGCCAAACTTGGCTAAGTTGCATACCAGAGGTTTGGTGCTAGAATAATCTTTGTACTGGGCCATGAATCTAATGTGAGTGAATATGGTATCAAAGTATCTTATCACAAGATCTTATGGTTCTTGTGTTAGCCTGTTCAACCAATCAACATAGGAATGGTTAAGCTGTTGAATAACCAACCTCCCTCTGATACCAATTGAAGGAAAGGGGATAAGATACTTATTACTCTAGAGGGGGTGAATAGAGTATTCAAAAATGAAGAGACTCTAAACACTTCTCTTGAGCAAATTGCGGAATTGAAATATAAAAGCTTTAAACCTAAAGACTATCAGAGTGTAGTGAATAAAACAAACTAACTGAAGTTTCAGTTGAGCTTTATACCTAACACAACAACTAGCAACCTAGTTATATCTATCACAGCCACAGATCAATGATTAAAGTAAACAACCAGACAACACAAGAGATTTATAGTGGTTTCCCAATTGGGTACATCCACTCTTCTACCACCCTGATAGGAATCCACTACACGTTTTTGTTCAGGTGCCCTGCCACCATAAGTTTTGCTTCAGGTAGATCTAAAAACCCTTCAGGCTTTTGATCAGGTGCCTAAGAACCAAACACATAGGTTTTTGATCAGGTGCCCTGCCACCAAAGGTTAACTTTTAAAGGGAGTAATAACCCTTTTATAGGAGGTTAAGGGAAAGAGTTGAAGGTGTCTTCTCTGTGTTAAGAGAAGCTAGTGGATTGCTCTGAGAAAATCAAAGCTCCCCCTGGCTTAGAGAATGTCTAGGAAGAATCTTTGCTTCAGGGTGCAGGAACTCCAGATTGTTTTGAAGCTTTTCTTGATGCAGCTTTGAAGAAGACTCAAGATGTTGATGGTTATTCTTCTTCAGAGGCTTTGCAATCTTGGAGGAGAGTTCTTCTTGAAAGCTTGAGCACTGAGTGTTGATTTTCCTGAAGACAGGATGAACTCAGGAAGCAGCAGAAGAACAAATTCTTTTTCTTGAGAGCTCTTCTTCTCTCACACTTGTTTGCTTTGTTCTTTTTGTTTCTGTGTCTGTAGTTATCATTGTCTTCAGCCGACTGCCTTAATAAAAGATTGAAACTTCTCTTGTGTGAAACGGTCTCGAGCCCTGCACAAAAAGTCTTTCCAAATAATAAAATACGACAAAGTATTGAAACCTGTACCTGCAATCTCTATGTCATTCCTAAAAAGGATTTAAGGATAAAAGAAATATCCTTTCAATTTGATTTAACAAAGTGGTACAGGAAACCAAGCCTAACGGCTATAATACAGCTGTACACAATCCAATCTTTCCTTTAATAAAACAAACAACTTTATTCTGTCAAAATCTTTTAAATCAGTGCATAAGAAATATTGCAAATAAGCAATAGAGTATATGCATTCTAATAAGCAGAATATTTGAATAGAATATGATTTAAATAAGATTGAATATTACAGGGAATCATCTGAAATGAATATTGATAAAAGCAGACAGAAATCGTCGAGCAAAGATCGAAGATCGTCGATCTGGACAAGAAAATCGTCGACCTAAAGACAGAACAAAGTCTAAACAGAAATCGTCGACCTAGGCTAAACGATCGTCGATCTGAGCAAGCAGATCGTCGATCTCTCTTCAGAGTATTTATAACTCTGAGATCGTCGATCATCATTCGAAGATCGTTGAGCGACAATCGACTATCGTTGAGAATAATACTACTAAACAGAATTTCTATTTTTATCCAATCTCAACTATCCTATCTAGGTCTATCCTAACTAAACTTATGGTAGACAGACAATTAGTCTAACCATTGACCATATATAAATCTTGGGTCAATCAAGCCTAATTGAGATGACATGACCCAAATCAAAACTAGGGAACCAACATAAGGGTCAGACAATTCCAGAATGGTTACTTTGTCCTCAAAAAAGTAGATGCAGCAGGCAGAGGAGCCTCAGTGGGAAAACTCAATCCCAACTTGGAAGGCTCCTTTATGGTAATGTAGGTCCTGAATTCAGGAGGGTACCACCTCCAGGATGTGGACTGGGTACCCCTCGATCATGCCCAAATCGGTGACGACCTAAAAAGATTACCTTGTCATTTTCTCATCTTTTCAAATACTTGTAAATTTGTTATGATTTCCTGATATAATGAAATTCCAGGTGTTTTCTTTCATGAAATGAGATTGCAACGGATGATTGGCACGGCCTAGAGAATACCCACTGACCAGGCTCTCATCAAGCTGGCAGGACTGTAGGCTCACTCGGTGGCAGGATGATTGGCAAGGCCCCGAGAAGACCCGCTGACCAGGCTCTAATCAAGCTAGCAGGACTATAGGCTCACTCGGTGGCAGGATGATTGGAAAGGCCTCGAGAAGACCCTCTAACTAGTCTCTTATCAAGCTGGCAGGATTGTAGGCTCACTCGGTGGCCAGATAATTGGCAAGGCCCCGAGAAGACCCGCTAACCAGGCTCTCATCAAGCTGGTAGGACTGTAGGCTCACTCGGTGGTAGGATGATTTGAAAGGCCCTGAGAAAACCTGCTGACCAGGCTCTCATCAAGCTGGCAGGACTATAGGATCACTCATTGGTAGGATGATTGGCAAGGCCCCGAGAAGACCCGCTGACAAGGCTCTCATCAAGATGGCAGGACTGTTGGCTCACTCAGTGGCAGGATGATTGTCAAGGCCCTTAGAAGACCCCCTGACCAGGCTCTCATGAAGCTGGCAGGATTATAGGCTCACTCGGTGGCAGGATGATTAGAAAATCCCTAAGAAGACCTGCTGACCAAGCTCTCATCAAGCTGGAAGGACTGTAGGCTCACTCGGTGGAAGGATGAATGGCAAGGCCCCAAGAAGATCCGTTGACCAGATTCTCATCAAGCTGGCAGGGCTGTAGGATCACTCGGCGGCATGGTGAATGATGAGACATCTCAAAAAAAGATATCTTTACTAGTCACCAAACGAAAGTTCATAAAAAATAAAAAACTTTTATGGGAAGAAGAGGTTGGTGTAATACAAATTAAGATAGGCATTCGCAGCTGGTGCTCTGGAACGAGGGTCTCGCCCATAGCGAGTGGGAACTCACGGGGAAAGAAAGAACTTGCCTAAGAGAGGGAAGATGGATGGTTTCCAGTAAGGGCGCAGGTTAATTCCTGGGATCTACTCGCGCCGAATTTGTCTCAAGGCGAGACGCGGGAAGGAACTCAAATGGTCTCGCGAGCGGAAGGGGAGAAGAGAAGTGTAATGACTCGTTCCCTAAATCAATTCGCGAGAGAGACGACGAGACGATGAGTAGCTTCATCTCGCAAGTAAAAATAGAGTAGAAGGTCGTCTCACCATAAATAAAGAAAAAGAAAGGTAAAATAAAGAGAATGAAAAGCGAGAGAATATGACAAAAATTTCCTTGTGCATTTGGTCATGCTGTTCATTACAAAAAGAAGGGGAGTACTCCCTCATGGGGGAATATGTCGAAATCTCAAAAATATTAAAGAGTACAAGTGTAATAAAGAAGCAAAAAAGAGGGGAGAAGGAGCCCCAGCGCCCTCCGGCAGTTCTTCAGTCCTCTTCGCTGGAAGATGAATCCTCGTCCACCTCGCCATAAAGATGTGGCACGAGGTCGCGGGAGGTGACGGTCTCGAAGTCTTCCTTGACAACCCCAAGCTCCTTCATCTTCTTTAAAACTAGCTCAGCCGTCTTGATGTTTACATCTCGGAAAATCTCTTCGACCTTATCGAGGGAGTAATGAGAGGGCGGGGGAGCTTGGAATTGTTCCTAGTGAGAGGAAGGCAGAACACTATCCCAAAATTGGGCATTTTGGACCGTTAGGTTTTTGTTCTCCTCTTCCAAAGTCGCTATTACCGAGCGCATCCGATTTGCCATCTCGGCATCTTTCGAGACGCCCATCAATCAGCAAGAAACATACACGAGAGAGAAACTGGCCAAAGATTGAATTAAAAGGCATACCACGCCGCCCTGGGTCTTTGCGAGGAGGGCTTCAACAACGGCCAACCTCTTCTCGAAGCAATCCGACTTCTCGCGCTCTGCCGCAAGGCCCGCCTCATCATCCTTCCATTCCTTTTTTGTTGAAAACCAGGCGGTGCGAGATTCAGTGCGAGAGCACTAGGGCGCGAAGCTGAGCATGGGAGGTCTTCAAGACGAGGTCTCGTGAAGATTCCTTGTCGAAGCATCTGCCTCGGGACCACCATAAAGCCCGTAGCCAAGCGAGAAGGCGTGGCTAGTGGGAGCGTCCTGCTCTTTCCATGAAGGACGAAGGGTGGATACCGATACTCAGTGTAATATCTAACTCCCCCTTAAGAGGAGTTAACCCAGATCTTATGACTAGAACCGCCGCCTTACGGTGACACTAACACACATGTTAGTCGACACTGCAAGTCGCTGATTCTGCCGGCTATCACGATCATAAACCTGTTCAGCCAATATGAGAAACAGAAGTAAACAAAGAGTAAAACAAAATAGTCCATAGCCACAGTACTAATCATATATATATCAAATGAAAGGTACAATAATATGTAGTCCAACATGAGTAGAATAATAAAAGAGAGTAATAAGGGCTTATGCCCAGTACATCAAATAAAATCTCTCACTCTCTCAAAACATAAAGCAGCGGAATCTAATCATCTAAACTCATCCCACCTGAGGACGCGCAGTAGTAGTAGCCGGTGGTAACGGTATCTGCTCCTCATGTCCTGCCATCTCGTCGGGCTGGTGCTCCATCTCCTCGAGCTCCTAAAATGATATGGTCGCCGACCATTAGTCAAAAAGACTAAGTCATTTCCTCCGTACCTCGCCCCGCAACTCCTAGGCACCGAGCGGGAGGACGAAGTGGAGGACAACAAGGGGTAGCAAAAAGGGAAGAAGGTGACAGAAGCTAACTAGCAAGTGTATAATATAATTCTACATCTATCAGTTTTAAGCACAAGGTATAAAGAAGTAAAGTGCAGTAAAGTAAGTAAAAGAACTGAAAGTAAAGCAGAAGGTAAGGCTACACTACCACTATACTATCATCACAGAGCGTACCATAACTTATAAAAATGCCCATACAAATTTATAAGTTTAGGTTTCCAGGAATTGTAATTTATCATATAAAAGAGCCTATACTAATTTATATGATAAGGATCTATGAAGTGTATGACCTAATGAGTATGAATGATTATGCTATGGTTATGCAACATGCAAGTGCAACACACGCACGCGACTCTGAGATCCCAGAACTTTAGTTCCCATATTTCGAGAGCTAGCATCACTCTTAGGTACCACCGTTGTGGCTATGGCAGTAGCGGATCGGGCTTCTCCGGTTTTTAGGCGGGTATACACACTACCAGGCCTAGACCTCTGTTGTACGCCTCTGTACACATCCTAGATGCACTCTAGAGTCTCTGTGTACAAATTGCTAACTGCCTGCTAGACTTTTAGGCCGGGTGCACGTCTTTGGGGATTGTCTACCTGACCGTAGTAATAAACAACATACTGGCCCTTCCACCCGTACACCTCACTCGGGTCACCGTACTGCCATCGGTATGACGACTGGCCCAGTACCGCATGACCCGCCACTAATTTATGCACATGCAAGTATTTCATCTCAAGCATCCAGCTCGCAGGACCAACCTTTCAATAATCCCTCTAACCCATCATGAGTGAGAACACATATCAAGTTCAGTTCCTTCCAATCCATCATGGGTGAGAATATGCCATAACTCCCTCCAACTCTACACGGGTGACCAAGTAGTCAACAGACTACAAGTCCCTCCAACCCGGCACGAGTGAGCATAACACCCATCAATTCCCTCCAACCCATCACGGGTGAGCATGTGTACCATTTCACTTAGCCTAGTATACTACTCTTGTCTACCGATTATTAAACTTAGTAGTTTAGGGTTAATCCCAGGATTGTCCAAGGTATGCCCAATGAAGGGGTCTCGAAGGCACTAGGAACCAAGATGGAATTAAAATCCAAAGTTCCCTTTCGCAAGGATAACTACTTTTAGTTGATGTCAACCCATTATTCACACTCAACTCTCCTTATTACTCTTGGACGATCCTAATGACTTAAGTTGTTATCGGGGAGGACGACGGTCTTCTGCCGACCTCCACTCTAATTGTTACCCAATGACTTGCACTTACTCTCATCACTAAGACAACACTACCCACCAAGGTTATACTTCCAATTGTAATCTCTAGCTCAATTGTCGATCTATCCCCCCGGTGGGCCTTATGGTATAATCTTACTTTTACTATGCGCAGCCCATGACCTAATACCACTCCGAAGTCAAACTTCCAATTCCTTGAGCCACCAATCCCTAATTATTTATCCTAGGGTGGTATGGACTAATGAAATTAGCATGTTGATTTTCATAACTTTCCTAGGTCATTAAGGCTTCTAATTAAATCATTTAAATTAATTCTCTGGGTCACTTTACACATGAAGTAGTACAATTTATAATCCACTGACCTAAGGAATTTTTCATGGATTATATATTGATAAAATATTGTTGTCTACAGAGTTTCATAATTTCCCTTTGATTATTTATATTTATTTCTTAATTAATACAAAATCCACATAATTACCATTTTACAAATGAAGTATATGGAATACATAAGCCAAAACTCCAAGAAAATTACAGAGCATATATATCATTAATTTAAGACTAATTGCAGAGTTTCATTAACCTCTATAGTGTAATGGCCTATCAAATTTTATTCTTATGTATTTACCAAAATGCCATTATGCTAATTTAAAAATTATTAGTACATCCAAAAATTTTGAGATAAATACACAAGGCTAATTATACAAATATGCAATGTTAGAAATAATTCCAAAATTTTCTACAATGCATTTCCATCAATTCATGAATAATTGCAATAAGGGTAAAATGGTAATTTCAATGCATTTTACTCCAAAAGTTCTCAAACAGAAAGATAAAATTTTCCTAAGTCAATTGTAACCACCATTTTAACTTGACAGAATTTGGGGGGTTTTACTTGATAAAAATCTATTTTTCCAATTTATTTTCCAAAGAGGCCTATATTTTTAAAATTCCAAATAATGGGATTTTTGATCTCAAAAATCCCATAATTAATTTGAGGGGTGAACTTTACCCTAATGAACCTATGGAATCAATTCCATGATTTTTGTATGCCTCAAATAGGCTGAATGTGCATAATTTCATTTATTGTTATTTGCACCCCAAGGCAATATTTAGCCAACACATGCAAGTGGATTAACCCATCGTGAAGTGCTCCAAATGTGCTGAATTTTTATCAAGCACCAATGATGTCCCCAAGGACCTGCCACCAAAATTTGAAGCCATTTGGATGCTTATTACTCCAAATATTTCATTTATTTAATTTTTGATATTATGAAAAATACTATAGAAAAAGTTGTCCCAAAAATTTCCAATCTTTAGCAGGGGATAGATATGCCCAATTCATGCACATGCCCAAAATATTGGGACATGTAGACTTCTGGTTTGGTATGGGCTTAGGTTTTAGTTTATGCCCTAGCCAAGGACCGTGCCTAGCAAAATGTCCCTACTGGTCAGCCCACTAGACCAAAACTCAAGTTAAGGGTGGCAAATTAAAGTTAACCCTACTGGCTACATTTTTTATTCAGGGGTGAAGTTATGGTGATGCCTCTATGTACCATAAATATCACTTGTAAAGTGTCTATATAAATGTGACAGATAATTTACTATTCATAATCTTAATAATATAATACATGAATTAATTTGCAGTAGTCTTAAAGAAATTTGGACAGGATCTGGTCATCATCCCCAAGCAGTCAACGACCCAGATCCATTCTTCCTGGACGATGTTTGCTGGCGGTTTCCGGCCAGCTGAGCCACCACCACCGCTGGCGGATGTTGCCACCACCTTCACTAAGGTGGGGGCTAGCGTTTCCCGACGGTGAGGCCGCCGGAGTTGGCTCCTCCGGCGAACCTGAGCAAGAAGAAAAACTCGGCAATTTTGCATTTTTCTCTCATGGCATCGGGCTCAGTTGAGCCCGATATCTCACCTAATAGATCTAAGAAGCTAGCACGAGTAGAGGGGAGGCGAAACGAACCTGCTCCTGCCTTGGCGGCGGTTACGGCGGAGGTTTGCCATGACCGAGCTGCTCCGACGATCTCCTGCCTGAATTCTTGATTCTTCACCAAAAGCTTTGCTCTAGGACTCGTTCTCCACTCGTTTCCACTCACTGAAGCTGATGGTGAGGCTGGTTTGGACTAAGGTGGGGTATATGGGGAGATAACTACAAGGTGAGCTGAGGTTAGAGCTTTGGATGCTTCACCTATGGTGCCAAGTGGCCACTATGCCCCAAAATCCTCTGAAATGCCTCTAGGAAGCCAGCCAGCAGCTTTGGGCAGAAGGAGCCAAGGCCATGGGGCCTCACTTCTTCTCTCTTCTCCTTCTCTCACCTCTTTTGGGTAAAATCTCCAAAATGCCCCCTTGCATGCATTCTCTCTCCACAACCAGAGGGGTAGGGTTGGTCATTCATGCCTTGGGCTGTTAATGGACCTTGACTTATGGACCTAGCCCATTAGGAATGGGCTTGACTCCTTCTTTCTTCCTTTAGGCATTTTAGTTGACTTGTTGACTTTTTAGGTTGACTTGGTCAACATGGTGAGTGGGTTGACCCCACTTGTTCGTCATGAGTCTAATGGAACCACCCAACTTAGGTTGGGTCAAGGGGGTGCCCTAATTAGGCTAATTGGGCATATGAGTGTGGGTTTGACCAATTTAGGCTCAATGTTGACTTTGGTCAACTAGGGTCAAAGTGTTGACCGAGTGACATGCCCTTGGGTCCACTTAGATTGTTTTTTAGGGTTAGGGCAATGTGGCGGGGACATGGTGTGGCTAAGGTCCCTATTTAGGCTAGTTCGACCTAGTTTGACTTGGTCCTATAGTGCGCCCCACATGGCTACAACCCACTACCTAGGGTCAAACCTAGCTAATTTCCCTAACACCCACCCTATGCCTAACCCAATCTAAGTTAAGGGGCCTAGAAGTAACATGGGATGTTACAAATTCTATAAACAAAAAATAATAATTTCGTCCCCGAAATTTAAGTTCGGGTCTACGGGGTTCTTCGTTCAAGAATTTTAAGAAACTTTAAAACATAAATTAAGTGTACCTGATGTAAATAACTCTGGGTGTTGCTCCAACATCAGATCCCTCGGTTCCCAAGTGTGTTCCTCCCGTCCATGGTTGGACCACAACACCTTCACGAGAGGGACCTTCTTCTTCCGCAACACTCAGACGGCCGTATCGTCAATCCCGATCGGCTCCAATCTAACTGATCTGTCTGGCACTACTGGTCCGGCCGTGGTAGTAATGTGTTGTTTCGGTTGAAGGAGAGCTCTTCTCAAGGAAGAGACATGGAAGACGTCGTGTAAGGTACTCAACTATGGTGGCAGTTATAGTCGGTAAGCCAAGGGGCCTATCCGCTCCAGGATCAAGTATGGCCCCATGTATCGCGGACTGAGCTTCTTGTGCCTCCGCACCCGAGAGACACTGTGTAATGGACGAATCTTCAGGAAAACTCTGTCTCCAACCTACAACTCCACCTTCTGGTGTCGATCATCATAATACTTTGCTTGCCTGCTCTGGGCCTCTAGTAGCCGATCCCTGATCAAACGAATCTGAGCCTCCATGTCTTCCACAAAATCTGAACCAAGAGCTCGAGTGTCCACATCCAGAACCCAAGATAGCGGTGTCCGGCACTTCCTCTCATAAAGTGCCTCATATGGAGCCATCCTGATGCTAGCCTGGTGGCTATGATTGTACGAGAACTCAATTAGTGGTAGCAGCCTCTCCCAAGGCTTCCCCGTATCCAATATGCATAGTCTGAGCAGGTCCTCCATAGTCCTGTTTGTCCGCTCTGTCTGGCCGTCGGTCTGTGGATGGAAAGCAGTGCTAAAAGTTAGTCTAGAACCCAAGTAAGCATGCACTGCCCTCCACTCCCTGGAAGTGAAGCGACCATCTCGGTCAGAGACAATAGACCTGGGGATGCAATGATATCTGATGAACTGCTCCACGAACACTCTCACCAAAACTGCAACTGGAGCATCCTTCCTGACCGGAATGAATCGCGCTACCCTGGTCAGTCTGTCTATAATGACCCAGATGGATTCGTTCCCAGAGTGAGAGCGAGGCAGTCCGTGTACAAAATCCATATTAATGTCCTCGAAATTCCACTCCGGGACTGGCAGTGGCTGTAATGATCTCCCTCTTAATCCCAGGCCAGTACATGGTCCTCTGTAAGTCTGCCCACTTCTTAATGATGCCGAGATGCACTGAGAATCTGGAGCAATGTGTCTCTCTGAGTATGTCATCCCTGATATCATCTACTACTGGTATGTATAATTGACCACGGAATCGAAGGAGACCATCCTACAACGTGTAATTCTCATACTTGCCCCCTTCCAGGGCGCTGAAAATAGGCTTTAGTGCAGCATTAAGTCTCTAATGTGTAACAATGCGCTCTCGAATATCATCATCACTGATCAAAGAGCTCAGGTACTCTCTGTATACCACCGGCTCGTCCTCTAAAACCATGGTAATATGCATATCTTCCATCATGCGTAGTAGCTCTATTGACATCACCTGAGGCTCAGGTCCAGCAGTGCCAGTTCTCCTACTCAAAGAATCCGCTACAGTATTTGCCTTCCCCGGGTGATAGTGCATCTCAAAATCATAATTGCAGAGGAACTCTAGCCATCTCCTCTGGCGCAGGTTCAGATCCTTCTACGTGTCAATGTACCTGAGATTCTTGTGATCCGATTATATATCACAATGAATCCCGTATAAGTAATTTCTCCACGTCTTGAGGGCGAATACCACATCCCCGAGCTCGAGATCATGTACTGGATAGTTATGCTCATGCTTCTTCAACTATCGCGAAGCATAAGCAATAACGTGTCCATGCTGCATCAGGACAACACCCATCCCCTGATAAGAGGTATCTGTATAAATCTGAAATCCTTCACTCCCAGATGGGAGTGCAAGGATAGGGGATGAGGTGAGTCGGTCCTTCAGTTCCTGAAAAGCTTCCTCGCACTGCTCTGTCTAATCGAAAACCGAATCCTTCTTCGTCAAGGACGTGAGGGGGAGGGCTATCCTCGAGAATCCCTCGACGAACATGCGATAATAGCCTACTAAACCCAAGAAGCTGCGGATGTCTGATGCTTTCTGTTGTCGTGGCCAATCCCACACTGCCTCTATCTTGGCTAAATCCACTGCCAATCTTGCCCCGCTGATATTATGCTCGAGAAAAGCAACCTCCTGCATCCAGAACTAGAATTTTGAAAACTTTGCATACATCTGAAAATCCCTCAGCCTCTGTAAAACCTATGTCAGGTGCTCTGCATGCTTCTCCTGAGTCCGGTAGTAGATCAAGATATCATCGATGAATACTATGACGAAGCGATCTAAATAAGGCTCGAATACACGATTCTTGAGCGTCATGAATGTCGAGGGGGCATTCGTGAGCCCAAAAGGCATCATCGTGAACTCGTATAGCCCATAGCGTGAACTAAATACTGTCTTCGGTATATCTTCTTCTCAGATGCGGAGCTGATAGTATCCGGACCGTAAGTCTAGCTTAGAGAACCAGAAAGCTCCCTGAAGCTGATCAAACAACTCGTCTATCCGAGGCAGTGGATAGGTATTCCGAACCGTCAACCGGTTCAGCTCTCTGTAATCTATACATGACAGAAGCGACCCATCTTTCTTCTTCTCAAATAAAATGGGTGCTCCCCACGACGATGATCTCGGCCGCACAAATCCCGAATCCACTAGCTCCTGAAGCTGTGTCCTGAACTCTGCCAACTCCCTGGGAGCCATCCTGTAAGGTGCCCGGGACACTGGTCTCTCCCCCGGCACCAATTGAATCCTGAAGTCCAAATCTCGGGCTTGTGGTATTCTAGGCAATTTCTCCGGGAACACATCGGAGAAATCCCGAGCCACCAGGATGTCAGCTATGGAACTCTCTACTGTTGTCATCTCGAAGTAAATGAGGTACACCTCCTCCCCCTGCCCATAGTCCTTAACAACCTGTACAGAAGATAAAGAAAGGTGGGGGATGGGACAGATACCTTCAATAGTGACGTAGGAATCTCCTTGTCTTAGTGTGATCCTCTTCAAGGGGCAGTCAATCTGGGCATGGTTCCAATGAAGCCAGGTCATGCCCAAAATTAGATCAAAGTCTTGCAGTCTCAGGACCTCTTCCAGAGCCTCGAATGCCTTGCCTCTGATCTCGGCCTCCATGTTGCAGCTATCCATGGTTCGTAGCTCTAAGACATCAAGAAGGCGCACCCTCATTTCCAGGATAGGGAACCTTTCCACACCCTCTAGTCCTTCAATAAATGTGTCCTACACGAATGAGTGGGAGGCACCCGTGTCGAAGAGAGTATGGGCGAGCTTACCGCTGATCATAACTATCCCTAGGTTTTGTTTGAGTTCAAAGAAAAAGATTATTTCTAAGGTTCTCAAGGTACTCATTAAAGTTTAAAATTCTAAATTTTACAATAATTAAAGTACCTATAATCACTTCTTCGGGGTTCCTCTGCTCCGTGAGGTCCAGCGTATACATTTGTTCCTGTCCACGTCCTCGGCCATGATGTCCACGACCTCGGCCTCGACCTCATCCTCGGCCTCGACCCCGGTGTGCTGGAGGGGCCACTGGAGGTGGAGGAGGAGGGAGTGGGTTGATCTGATGTGAGCACTGCGACCTTATGTGCCCAGGCTGGCCGCATCCAAAGCACGTTATCAGCCTCTGACCCCGATTGTCTTGCCTCATTGGTCCTTGCATC
This sequence comes from Platanthera zijinensis, assembly GCA_039513925.1. NCBI lineage: Eukaryota > Viridiplantae > Streptophyta > Magnoliopsida > Asparagales > Orchidaceae > Platanthera > Platanthera zijinensis. The sequence goes on from CM077084.1 coordinate 121,417,723, forward strand.
TGTAGAGGTGGGGGAGCTAGTACTTGGGGGGCCCCTGCTCCTGCCTTATGTAGGGACGACGACGTTCCCCACCCCTCCTATAGCTGATAACCTTGCCCCTCTGGGATGCCCTGCTACCATCTCCGGAGGATGACCCCTCTAGCGGCCTTTTTCCTCTTCCCTGCACCATTAGCTGGTCAGCCTCCAGCTTCTTCGCCATATCAATAATTTGTGTAGTGGTGCCATGAGATATGAACAATAAGGGTTTCCTTAAGGAGTCTCAGAGCCCATGGTAGAATCTCTTTGCATACTTCCGGTCATCCCAGTCATAGAATCCCATAAATCTTGCCAAGTGGGAGAACTCTCTTTGATATTCGATCACAGATCTGCTCCCTTGTTGGAGGTTAAAAAACCTTGCTTCCAAAACATCTTTGTTTGTGGTTGATACATAGTGGTCTAGGAACGTATCACTGAACTCCTCCCAAGAAATGTCTGTCAGCTCCCTATCAGCATATATAGAGTCCCGGGCAGACTTCCACCATCTCTTCGCATGTGCATCCAGTTTGGAAGTGGCAAGAAGGACTATCTTGTTGACTGGGCAGCTAATGCCAGCCAATAGTTCCTCAATAGTCTCCAGCCATTCCTCTATCTTCACCGTGTCCTCTGTCCCTCGGTATACTGGCGGAGATATACTCTAAAGGCACTCAGCCAATTTGATCCCAGATTTAGCTGCGGGACCAGGGCCTGCTGAGTCCTGAAGGCTTCCAGGATAGCCATCAGAGTTTGCCCCATCTCTGTCTGCATGAAAGGAGTTGCAGCCGGAGGGGGAGGAACCACATTCTGCAGAGGCTACATAAAGGTAAGGTAAACGTCAAAATTGGCCTAACTCATTGCTTTGTGGACTGTTTTATGTGACTTTTGCACATGGGCACACCATTGCTTCCGCTGCATAGTTAGTCCGCAAACTAATTCTCGAGCGGGGTGTTCCTGTGTTGTGGACTTCTTTCTCATATGATTGTTTGTTCAAGTGATACCAGTTTGTAAGATCATACTCCCCCTTCCAAGGAGTTAACCCGGATATTATGCCTAGAACCGCCGCCTTACGGTGACACTAACACACGGGTTAGTCGACACCGCAAATCACCGATTCTGTCAGCTAGCACGATCATAAACCTATTCGGCAAATATGAGAAACAGAAGTAAACAAAGAGTAAAACAACATAGTCCACAACCACAGTACTAATCATATACATATCAAATGAAAAGTACAATAATATGTAGTCCAACAATGAGTAGAATAATAAAAGAGAGTAATAAGGGCTTATGCCCAGCACATCAAATCTAATCTCTCACTCTCTTAAAACATAAAGCAGCGGAATCTAATCATCTAAACTCATCCCACCTGAGGACGCGCAGTAGTAGTAGTAGCCGGTGGTAACAGTATCTGCTCCTCAAGTCCTTCCATCTCATTGTGTTGGTGCTCCATCTCCTCGAGCTCCTAAAATGATATGGTCACCGACCATTAGTCAAAAAGACTAAGTCGTTTCCTCCGCACCTCGCCCCAAAACTCCTAGGCACCGAGCGGGAGGACGAAGTGGAGGACAATAAGGGGTAGAAAAAAGGGAAGCAGGTGACAAAAGCTAACTAGCAAGTGTATAATATAATTCTACATCTATCAGTTCTAAGAACAAGGTATAAAGAAGTAAAGTGCAGTACAGTAAGTAAAAGAATTGAAAGTAAAGAAGAAGGTAAGGCTGCACTAACACTATACTATCATCACAGAGCGTGCCTTAACTTATAAAAATGCCCATACAAATTTATAAGTTAGGGTTTCCAGGAATTTTAACTTATCATATAAAAGAGCCCATACTAATTTATATGATAAGGATCTATGAAGCATATGACCTAATGAGTATGAATGATTATGCTATGGTTATGCAACATGCAAGTGCAACACACGCACGCGACTCTGAGATCCCAGACCTTTAGTTCCCACATTTCGAGAGCTAGCATCACTCTTAGGTACCACCGTTGTGGCTACGGCAGTAGCGGATCGGGCTTCTCCGATTTTTAGGCGGGTATACACACTACCAGGCCTAGACCTCTCTTGCACGCCTCTGTACACGTCCTAGGTCCACTCTAGAGTCTCTGCGTACTAATTGCTAGCTGTCTGCTAGACTTTTAGGTCGGGTGCATATCATCGGGGATTGTCTACCTGACCGCAGTAATAAATAACATACAGGCCCTTCCACCCGTACACCTCACCCGGGTCACCGTACTGCCATCGGTGTGATGACTTGCCCAGTACCGCATGATCCACCACTAATTTATGCACATGCAAGTATTTCATCTCGAGCCTCCAGCTCGCAGGATCAACCTGTCCTGAATCCCTCTAACCCATCACGGGTGAGAACACATATCAAGTTCAGTTCCCTCCAATCCATCACGGGTGAGAATATGTCATAACTCCCTCCAACTCTGCACGGGTTTGCAAGTAGTCAACAGACTCCAAGTCCCTCCAACCCGACATGAGTGAGCATAACACACATCAATTCCCTCCAACCCATCACGGGTGAGCATGTGTACCATTTCACTTAGCCTAGTATACTACTCTTGTCTACCGATTATTACACTTAGTAGTTTAGGGTTAATCCCAGGATTGGCCAAGGTATGCCCAATGAAGGGGTCTCGAAGGCACTAGGAACCAAGATGGAATTAAAATCCAAAGCTCCCTTTCGGAAGGATAATTACTTTTAGTTGATGTCTACCCATGATCCATACTCAACTCTCCTTATTACTCTTGGGCGATCCTAATGACTTAAGTTGTTATCGGCGAGGGCGACGGTCTTCCATCGACCTCTACTCTAATTGTTACCCAATGACTTGCACTTACTCTCGTCACTAAGACAACACTACCCACCAGGGTTATTCATCTAATTGTAATCTCGAGCTCAATTGTCGATCAATCCCCCCGGTGGGCCTTATGGTATAATCTTACTTTTACTATGTGCAACCCATGACCTAATACCACCCCGAAGTCGAACTTTAAATTCCTTGAGCCACCAATCCCTAATAATTTATCCTAGGGTGGTATGGACTAATGAAATGAGCATGTTGATTTTAATAACTTTCCTAGGTCATTAAGGCTTCTAATTAAATCATTTAAATTAATTCCTTGGGTCACTTTACACATGAAGTAGTACAATTTATAATCCACTGACCTAAGGAATTTATCCTGGGTTGTATATTGATAAAATATTGCTGTCTACAGAGTTTCATAATTTTCCTTTGATTATTTATATTTATTCCTTAATTAATAAAAAATCCACATAATTACCATTTTCCAAATGAAGTATATGGAATACATAAGCAAAAATTCCAAAAACATTACAGAGCATATATATCATTAAATTAAAACTAATGGCAGAGTTTCATTAACCTCTATAGTGTAATGGCCTATCAAATTCTATTCTTATGTATTTACCAAAATGCCATTATGCTAATTTAAAAATTATCAGTACATCCAAAACTTTTGAGATAAATACACAAGGCTAATCATACAAATATACAATGGTAGAAATAATTCCAAAATTTTCTGCTATGTATTTCCATCAATTCATGAATAATTGCAATAAGGGTAAAATGGTAATTTCAATGCATTTTACTCCAAAAGTTCTGAAACAAAAAGATAAAATTTTCCGAAGTCAATTGTAACCTCCATTTTAACTTAACAGAATTTGGGGGGTTTTACTTGATCAAAACCTATTTTTCCAATTTATTTTCCAAAGAGGCCTATATTTTTAAAATTCCAAATAATGGGATTTTTGATCTCAAAATCCCATAATTTAATTTGAGGGGTGAAATTTACCCTAATGAACCTCTGGAATCAATTCCATGATTTTTGTATACCTCAAATAGGCCGAATGTGCATCATTTCATTTATTGCTATTCGCACCCCAAGGCCATATTTAGCCAACACATGCAAGTGGATTAACCCATCATGCAGTGATCCAATTGTGCTGAAATTTTTATCAGGCACCAATGATGTCCCCAAGGACCTGCCACCAAAATTTGGGGAAATTTGGATGCTTATAACTCCAAATATTTCATTTATTTCATTTTTTATATTATGACAAATACTATAGAAAAAGTTGTCCCAAAAATTCCCAATCTTTAGCAGGGCATAGATATGCCCTAGTCATGCACATGCCCAAAATATTGGGACATGTAGACTTCTGGTTTGGCATGGGCTTAGGTTTTAGTTTCTGCCCTTGCCTAAGACCAGGCCTAGCAAAATTGCCCTACAGGTCAACCCACTGGACCAAAACTCAAGTTAAGGGTGGCAAATTAAAGTTAACCCTACTGGCTACATTTTTTATTCAGGGGTAGGGTTATGGTGATGCCTCTAAGTACCATAAATATCACTTGTAAAGTGTTTGTATAAATGTGACAGATAATTTACTATTCATAATCTTAATAATATAATACATGAATTAATTTGCACGAGTCTTAAAGAAATTTGGACAGGATCGGGTCATCGTCCCCAAGCATTCAACGACCCAGATCCCTTCTTCCTGGACGATTTTTGCTGGCGGTTTCCGACCAGCTGATCCCCACCACCGCTTGCGGATGTCGCCACCACCTTCACTAAGGTGGGGCTAGCGTTTCCCGGCGGTGAGGCCGTCGGAGTTGGCTCCTCTGGCAAACCTGAGCAAGAAGAAAAACTCGGCAATTTTGCATTTTTATCTCATGGCATTGGGCTCAGTTGAGCCCGATATCTCACCTAATAGATCTAAGAAGCTAGCACGAGTAGAGGGGCGGCGAAACGAACCTGCTCCTGGCCTTGGCGGCGGTTGCGGTGGAGGTTTGCCATGGCCGAGCAGCTCCGGCAATCTCCTGTCCAAATTCTTGATTCTTCACCAAAAGCTTTGCTCCAGGACTCGTTCTCCACTCGTTTCCACTCACTGAAGCTGAAGGTGAGGTTGGTTTTGACTGAGGTGGTGTATATGGGGAGATAACTCCAAGGTGAGCTCGGGTTGGAGCTTTTGATGCTTCACCTATGGTGCAAAGTGGCCACCATGCCCCAAATTCCTCTGAAATGCCTCTGGGAGTCATCCAGCAGGCTTTGGGAAGAAGGAGCCAAGGCCAAGTGGCCTCACTTCTTCTCCCTTCTCCTTCTCTCTCCTCTTTTGGGTAAAATCTCCAAAATGCCCCCCTTGCATGCATTCTCTCTCCACACCCATAGGGGTAGGGTTGGTCATTCATGCCTTGGGCTGTTAATGGACCTTGACTTATGGACCTAGCCCTTTAGGAATGGGCTTGACTCCTTCTTTCTTCATTTAGGCATTTTAGTTGACTTGTTGACTTTTTAGGTTGACTTGGTCAACATGGTGAGTGGGCTGACCCCACTTGTTAGTCATGAGCCTAATGGCACCACCCAACTTTTGTTGGGTCAAGGGGGTGCCCTACTTAGGCTAATTGGGCCTATGAGTGTGGGTTTGACCCATTTAGGCCCAATGTTGACTTTGGTCAACTAGGGTCAAAGTGTTGACCTAGTGACATGCCCTAGGGTCCACTTAGATTGTTTTTAGGGTTAGGGCAATGTGGTGGGGACATGGTGCGGCTAGGGTCCCTATTTAGGCTAGTTTGACATAGTTTGACTTGTTCCTATATTGGGCCCCACATGGCTACAACCAACTACCTAGGGTCAAACCAGGCTAATTTCCCTAACACCCACCCTATGCCTAACCCAATCTAAGTGTAGGGGCCTAGAAGTAACATGGGATGTTACAAATCCTATAAACAAAAAATAATAATTTCGTCCCCGAAATTTAAGTTTGGGTCTACGTGGTTCTTTTTTCAAGAATTTTAAGAAACTTTAAAGCATAAATTAAGTGTACCTGATGTAAATAACTCCGGCTGTTGCTCCAACATCAGATCCCTTGGTTCCCAGGTGTGTTCCTCCCATCCATGGTTCGACCACAACACCTTAATGAGAGGGACCTTCTTCTTCCGCAACACTCGGACGGCCGTATCGTGAATCCGGATCGGCTCCAGTCTAACGGATCTGTCTGGCGCTACTGGTCCGGCCGTGGTGGTAATGTGTTGTTCCGGCCGAAGGAGAGCACTTCGCAAGGAAGAGACATGGAAGACGTCGTGTAAGGTACTCAACTCCGGTTGCAGCTGTAGTCGGTAAGCCAAGGGGCCGATCCGCTCCAGGATCAAGTATGGCCCCATGTATCGCGGACTGAGCTTCTTGTGCCTCCGCACCCGAGAGATACTGTGTAATGGACGAATCTTCAGGAAAACTCTGTCTCCAACCTGGAACTCCACCTTCCGGTGTCGATCATCATAATACTTTGCCTGCCTGCTTTTGGCCTCTAGTAGCCAATCCCTGATCAAACGAATCTGAGCCTCCGTGTCTTCCACAAAATCAGAACCAAGAGCTCGAGTGTCCACGTCCTAAACCCAAGATAGCGGTGTTCGACACTTCCTCCCATAAAGTTCCTCATATGGAGCCATCCTGATGCAAGCCTGGTGGCTGTTATTGTACGAGAACTCAATCAGTGGTAGCAGCCTCTCCCAAGGCTTCCCTGTATCCAATATGCATAGTCTGAGCAGGTCCTCCATAGTCCTGTTTGTCCGCTCCGTCTGGCCGTCGGTCTGCGGATGGAATGTAGTGCTAAAAGTTAGACTTGAACCCAAGTAAGAATGCACTGCCCTCCACTACCTGGAAGTGAAGCGACCGTCTCGGTCCGAGACAATAGACCTGGGGATGCCATGATATCTGATGAACTGCTCCACGAACACTCTCACCAAAACTACAACTGGAGCATCCTTCCTGACCGGAATGAACCGCGCTACCTTGGTCAGTCTGTCTACAATGACCCAGATAGAATTATGCCCAGAGTGGGAGCGAGGCAGTTCGTGTACAAAATCCATAGTAATGTCCTCGAACTTACACTCCGGGACTGGCAGTGGCTGTAATAAGCGTCCTGGGATCTTGCACTCCGCCTTCACACGCTGACAGGTCTCGCAGTGTGTCACAAAATAGGTGATCTCCCTCTTCATCCCAAGCCAGAACATGGTCCTCCGTAAGTCTGCCAACATCTTGGTGATTTCGAGATGCACTGAGTATCTGGAGTAATGTACCTCTCTGAGTATGTCATCCCGGATATCATCTCCTGCTGGTATATATACTCGACCACAGAATCATAGGAGACCATCCTGCAAGGTGTAATCCTCATACATGCCCCCTTCCAGGGCGCTGAAAATAGGCTCTAGTGCAGCATCCAGTCTCTGATGTGTAACAATGCGCTCTCGAATATCATCATCACTGATCAAAGAGTCAGGTACTCTCGGTACACCACTGGCGCGGACTCTGAAACCATGGTAATATGCATATCTTCCATCATGCGTAGCAGCTCTATAGACATCACCCGAGGCTCAGGTCCAGCAGTGTCAGCTCTCCTGCTCAAAGAATCTACTACAGTATTTGCCTTCCCCGGGTGATAGTGCATCTCATAATCATAATCGCAGAGGAACTCTAGCCATCTCCTCTGGCGCAGGTTCAGATCCTTCTGCCTGTCAATGTACTTGAGATTCTTGTGATCCAAGTAGATATCACAATGAATCCTGTATAAGTAATGTCTCCACGTCTTGAGGGCGAACACCATAGCCCCGAGCTCGAGATCATGTACTGGATAGTTATGCTCATGCTTCTTCAACTGTCGCGAAGTATGAGCAATAACGTGTCCATACTGCATCAGGACAGCACCAATCCCCTGATAAGAGGCATCTGTATAAATCTGGAATCCTTCACTCCAAGATGGGAGTGAAAGGATAAGGGATTAGGTGAGTCGGTCCTTCAGTTCCTAAAAAGCTTCCTTGCACTGCTCTGTCCAATCGAAAACCGCATCCTTCTTCGTCAAGGACGTGAGGGGGAGGGCTATCCTCGAGAATCCCTCCACGGACTTGCGATAATAGCCTGCTAAACCCAAGAAGCTGCTGATGTCTGACGCTGTCTGTGGTCGTGGCCAATCCAACACTGCCTCTATCTTGGCTGAATCCACTGTCAATCCAGCCTCGCTGATAGTATGCCCCAGAAAAGCGACCTCCTGCATCCAGAACTGGAATTTTGAAAACTTTGCATACATCTGAAACTCCCTCAACCTCTATAAAACCTGTGTCAGGTGCTCTGCATGCTCCTCCTGAGTTTGGGAGTAGATCATGATATCATAAATGAATACTATGACGAAGCGATCTAAATAAGGCTCGAATACACAGTTCATGAGCGTAATGAATGTCGAGGGGGCATTCGTGAGCCCAAAAGGCATCATAGTGAACTCGTATAGCCCATAGCGTGAATTGAATGCCGTCTTCGGTATATCTTCTTCTCGGATGCGGAGCTGATAGTATCCGGACCGCAAGTCTAGCTTAGAGAAGCAGAAAGCTCCCTGAAGCTGATCAAACAACTCGTCTATCTGAGGCAGTGGATAGGTATTCCGAACCGTCAACCGGTTCAGCTCTCTGTAATCTATACATAACCGCAGCGACCCATCTTTCTTCTTCACAAATAGAATGGGTGCTCCCCACGACGATGAGCTCGGCCGCATAAATCCCGAATCCACTAGCTCCTGAAGCTGAGTCCTGAACTCTGCCAACTCCCTGGGAGCAATCCTGTAAGGTGCCCGGGACACGGGTCTCGCCCCCAGCACCAATTGAATCCTGAAGTCCAAATCTCGGGCTGGTGGTACTTCGGGCAATTTCTCCGGGAACACATCAGAGAAATCCCGAGCCACCGGGATGTCAGCTATGGAACTCTCTACTATTGCCATCTCGAAGCAAATGAGGTACACCTCCTCCCCCTTCCCATAGTCCTTGACAGCCTGTACAGAAGATAAAGATAGGTGGGGGATGGGACGGATACCTTCAATGGTGACATAGGAATCTCCATGTCTTGGTGTGATCCTCTTCGAGTGGCAGTCAATCTGGGCATGGTTCCAATGGAGCCAGGTCATGCCCAAAATCAGATCAAAGTCCGATAGTCTCAGGACCGCTGCCGGAGCCTCGAATGCCTTGCCTCCGATCTCGTCCTCCATGTTGCATCTATCCGTGGTCCGTAGATCTAAGCCATCAGGAAGACGCACCCTCATTTCAAGGCCAGGGAACCTTTCTACACCCTCTAGTCCTTCAATAAACGTGTCCTACACGAATGAGTGGGAGACACCCGTGTCGAAGAGAGTATGGAAGGGCTTACCGCTGATCATAACAGTCCCTGGGTTTTGTTTGATTTCAAAGATAAAGATTATTTCTAAGGTTCTCAAGGTACTCATTAAAGTTGAAAATTATAAATTTTGCAATAATTAAAGTACCTATAATCACTTCTTCAGGGTTCCTCTGCTCCGTGAGGTCCAACGCATACATTTGTTCCTGGCCACGTCCTCGGCCATGATGTCCATGACCTCGGCCTCGACCTCGTCCTCGGCCTTGACCCTGGTGTGCTTGAGGGTCCACTGGAGGTGGAGGAGGAGGGAGTGGGTGGATCTGATGTAGGCACTACGACCTGATGTGCCCAGGCTGGCCGCATCCAAAGAACGTGATCTTCCTCTGACCCCAATTGTCTTGCCTCATTGGTCCTTGCATCTATAGAGGTGGGGGAGCTAGTACTGGGGGAGGCCCCTGCTCCTGCCTGATGTTGGGATGATGACGTCCCCCACCCCTCAAGTAGCTGATAACCTTTCCCTTCTGGGATGCCCTGCTACCATCTCTGGAGGATGACCCCTATAGCGGCCTTTTTCCTCTGCCCTGCACCATTAGCTGGTCAGCCTCCAGCTTCTTCGCCATCTCAATAATCTGTGTAGTGGTGCCATGAGATATGAACAATAAGGGCTGCCTTAAGGAGTCTCGGAGCCCATGGTAGAATCTCTTGTCATTCTTCAAGTCATCCCAGTCATGGAATCCCGCAAATCTAGCGAAGTGGGAGAACTCTCTTTGATATTCGATAAAAGATCTGCTCCCTTGTTGGAGGTTCAAAAACCGTGCTTACAAAGCATCTCTGTCTGTCGTGGATACATAGTGCTCTCGAAACATATCACTGAGCTCCTCCAAAGAAATGTCTGTCAGCTCCCTATCAGCATATATAGAGTCCTGGGAAGACTTCAACTATCTCTTCGCATGTGCATCTAGGGCGGAAGTGGCAAGAGGGACTGCCTGGTTGACTGGGCAGCTAATGCCAGCCAACAGCTCCTGAATAGTCTCCCACCATTCCTATGTCTTCACCGCGTCCTCTGTCCCTCGGTATACTAGCGGAGATAGACTTGTAAAGGCACTCAGCCAATTTGATCCCGGATTTAGCTGCGGGACCGGGGCCTGCTGAGCTCTGAAGGCTTCCAGCATAGCCGTCAGAGTTTGCCCCATCTCTATTTGCATGAAAGGAGTGGCAGCCGGAGGGGGAGGAACCACATTCTGCGAAGGCTGCATAAAGGTAAGGTAAACATCAAAATTGGCCTAACTCATTGCTTAGTGGACTATTTTATGTGACTTTTGCACATGGGCACACCATTGCTTTCGCTCCATAGTTTGTCCGCAAACTAATGCTCGAGCGGGGTGTTCACGTGTTGTGGACTTCTTTCTCAAATGATCGTTTGTTCAAGTGATACCAGCTTGTAAGATCCAACTCCCCCTTCTGAGGAGTTAACCTGGATCTTATGCCCAGAACCGCCGCCTTACGTTGACACTAACACACGGGTTAGTCGACACTACAAGTCGTCGATTCTACCGACTAGCACGATCATAAACCTGTTTGGCCAATATGAGAAACAGAAGTACACAAAGAGTAAAACAACATAGTCCACAGCCATAGTACTAATCATATACATATCAAATGAAAAGTACAACAATATGTAGTCCAATAATGAGTAGAAATGTAAAAGAGAGTAATAAGGGCTTATGCCTAGTACATCAAATCAAATCTCTCACTCTCTCAAAACATAAAGTAGCGAAATCTAATCATCAAAACTCATCCCACCTGAGGACGTGCAGTAGTAGTAGCCGGTAGTAACGGTATCTGCTCCTCAATTCCTGCCATCTCGTCGTGCTGGTGCTCCATCTCCTCGAGCTCCTAAAATGATATGGTCACCGACCATTAGTCAAAAAGACTAAGTCGTTTCCTCCGCACCTCGTCCCGCAACTCCTAAGCACCGAGCGGGAGGACGAAGTTGAGGACAACAAGGGCTAGCAAAAAGGGAAGCAGGTGACAGAAGCTAACTAGCAAGTGTATAATATAACTCTACATCTATCAGTTCTAAGCACAAGGTATAAAGAAGTAAAGTGCAGTACTGTAAGTAAAAGAACTGAAAGTAAAGCAGAAGGTAAGGCTACACTACCATTATACTATCATTATAGAGCGTACCTTAACTTATAAAAATGCCCATTCAAATTTATAAGTTAGGGTTTCCAGGAATTGTAACTTATCATATAAAAGAGCCCATACTAATTTATATGATAAGGATCTATGAAGCGTATGACCTAATGAGTATGAATGATAATGCTATGGTTATGCAACATGCAAGTGCAACACACGCACGTGACTCTGAGATCCCAGACCTTTATTTCCCATATTACGAGAGCTAGCATCACTCTCAGGCAACACCATTGTGGGTACGGCAGCAGCGGATCGGGCTTCGCCGCTTTCTAGGAAGGTATACAGACTACAAGGCCTAGACCTCTCTTGTACGCCTCTATACACGTCCAAGGTGCATTCTAGAGTCTCTGCGTACTAATTGCTAGCTGCTTGCTAGACTTTTAGGTCGGGTGCACGTCTTCGGGGATTGTCTACCTAACCTAATGTAGGGATACCGGGGGATATCCGAAGATCAATGGATTAAACCTATTATCACTCACGTTCGACTCGTTATGGTTAAATCTTATTCTAGCAACTTCGCCCTACGCAATACCACACAAATAAATCTATCAATTAACGCTAGCCAACGGGTAGCCAAACCGGTAGGGATCAAATAAGGGCTATGAGGCCAATATTTGATCGAGCTAAATGGACGAATATTGCGTCCGACCGAGCGGCGTTGTACCAAAAGAGATCTACCGATTAAGCTTCGATTCGGATTAGGTAGATCTCTCCCAACGAAAATAAAACGAGGGTTCGCCAAACCCGTAGGATCAAATAACATAACAAGAGAAAAGCAATACAATAGGAAATCAACCACGATGGGTTTCAACGATTCAACGTAACGCTACGGATTATTCCACCACAAGAATATTCAAGAAGGAAATCACAAGAGAAGTAGAAACGTTTCGTTACCCCAATCGGAATAGATGATTCCAATTATTTCTCTACTTGGATCGTCTCGCAACGGATCCGCTGTAGTTGCGCCGGAAGGGAATGATAATCTTGCTCGCCTTCGTCGCTTCACGCCGGTGGAGGCAAACCACAAAGGAGGAAACACCTTTGATCTTGGCCGATGTTTACACCAAGGGGTTGGGGCCTTTGAGGGTAGTCGGATGTTGGATTGGGGAAAAGGGGGATGGACGGGTTTGGGGTATGGAGGTTGGCGGCTATAGTGGTGGCCGAGCCTAATGAAGAGGAGGAGATGGAGGGTGGCGGCTATGGTGGTGGCCGAATTTGTGGAGGCAAGAGGAGGATCGGATGTCCTTGGAGATAAAGGGAGAGGAGGAGGAGGAGGAAGAGAAGCCGAGCAAGAGGAAGGAGGAGGAGGGCCGGCGGCCAAGAGAGGGAGCAAGAGGAGGAGGGCTGAAAATTTCCTAAGGGGGAAAAGGAAAAGAGGGGGAAATTCAATCTTGAATTTTGGTTTCAATTTTTCATTCTTCAATGCCTAAAATGAGAACAAACATGCCTTTATATAGGCTACACCACTCCATCTCCTCCATACAAATGAAAACACTCATGATGGCTAATAACACCCATCATGACATGAAATAACTATAGTCCGTACATGAAATAAAATAGCTATGATGGTTATACGTCTCCATCTACATGAAATTAATACATGAAATAAAAATATTAATCTCGCGATAAAATAGATAATAAACTATATTAATTCTCCATATTAATTTATTAATAATAATTATTAATAAACTAAAAATGGGCTTGCGCCGCGGGCGGATATTCTGGCGCCGTTCCACATGATCGTCACAGCGCCGCCAGACTTTATTTGGAGGCAGAGAAATGGAATCCGTAAGCGCGCCATCATCGTCTTCACCTTGTTGAGGGCCGTCGTCGCCATCAATCCTCCCCCTCTTAAAATTACTCATCACCGATGAGTACCGGTGCGGGGAGGCATTAACCTTTAGAACCATGAAACGGCACACGTCACCACCTGGAGAGCAAAGCACATCCACCTGGAGTATCCTGTCATGCAATAAAATGTCCCTAGGGAACCTTGGAAAAGCATTAGGCAATAAAGGAAAACAAGCTTTAACATCATCAACCAACGTACCTCCAGAGGAGACCGGTGAAGAAAACAATCCAAGTAAAAACTCACTACCCATACCCAAAGAGAACAAAGTGGACCCACACGGAGAGATATGAAATTCAAGTGGCGGAGAATCGTATAGCGTTAAATCAAAAACATCAAAAACAAGGGAAAAATCCCAATCAGTGAAAGATTCCAAATGATATGCGTATTCTCCGAACGTTATTAAAATCCATACAGGGTCCAACTTACCAACTCGCCAATTTTCTAAAGTGCTCGAAGGCATCCGTTCAGGGACGAGAAACACCAAAACAAAATCGTCACTCTTAAAGTAAGACACTCTTTTTTGTAAGCTAGCAATAAAATGATATGAGATAATTTGTATAGCTAGCGCATTACGATCGTGCGTACATAAGAAGAAATCATAACTAGCATAATCCGGAGTGAGATTCGGCGACAAACTAGCGGGTAACTCATGAAATGTTACCACAGTGAAAAATTCATTTAAATAGTACCGAGAGAAATGGTTACGGTGTGGTGTGAAACCATGTGCAACGTGACTGACCCCAAATGCAAAACAAAAAGGATTTAAGTCCGGGGGAATGGGGGCCTTAAAAGCAAAGATTATTTTTAGAGGCATAAACTTCGCAGCTCTAATGTGATACTTAAAATAATAACGCTTGGCACGAAGATATGCCAAGGTAAGCCGCTCTTCACTAATACAAGTAGACTTATATTTAAATTTTAGAACGTCATGAATAAAAACTAACGGAAAACACTCATCACCAAATATAGACGTGGACGCTTGCAGAAATGAAGGGAAGTGCGAGTGACCTAACTCAAAGTACCCATATTCCATCACGGATGTGTGCATGATAGGGTCAACAAATGGAGGAGGATAAATGCGTGCGATCGGGCTTGGCAGATAAGTGTGTCGAGGCGACATCACATCATAAGGCACTATAGCCAAGGGATCACTAGCAGTCCGACTCGAAATCCCAAAATACGGATTTGACGTCCAGAAAGGAGCATCCGGTTGCAAACCATTATAATCATAGGAAAACTCAAACAGGGGGTTCACCCATACGGAAAACTCATCCGACGTGTCTTCCAATTCATGAGGTAATTCGTGTAATTCCAACTCAGTGATCGGGTCAGAAGAAAGAGTTGGTAGCACGACAGACGGGAGAGAGTTAAGTTCATATTCCATATCAGGCAACGGGGTTAGCATCAGGGAATGCTTATCCGGTTCCACTCCAATAATGTCTTCTAGAAATAAAACTCTCTCGCTAGGACATTCTTCCAAACATAATTCTTCCCATGAGGTAGGGACATCGTCAAAAATAGGGGATAGACAAATCGAATCCAAGGGAGTATTATAATTAGCTTGAATCCCAAGCGGCAATGATATCGTCAAAGAACTAACTCCCGGATGTTTCACACTAAGATTATCCCAGACTGAACAACCATCCCAAGGTGACTCGTCCAATATCGTAGGAACAACTAATAAGCCAGGGTCAACCAATATAACATCGGGTCCAAGCAAGTCATCATCTAACTCAGTAACCTGTAAGCTCTCTACATCGGACGACTCTACTGTCTCAGCCAACATAACTACTAACTCAAGATCATCAGCAGACTGTAACTCTTCTGTCTCAGACAAAATATCAATCGACTTAGGATCATCAAAAGGTTCCACAACGGTTAGAGGGGATGACTGTGAAATGTCGTCGAAGGGAAGTGGGGGTGGTTCCTCAAATGAGAAATCCTCATCCAAGTCACTTGGGTAACCAATCTCCTCATCGTCACTCAAATTGTCATCAATAATAACCTCGTCCTTAGTGACGGGTACACTTGTAATCACAACCTCAGATTTCAAGAGAGAATCAACGACTAACTTGGGTAAGTTAGGAGGAGACTCACACGCTAGCGTACGATGGTACGGAGAGGCGTATTCATCCTTCAATATGGCCTTCATGCTATCCCAACTTAGACGTGATCTACCATACTTAACTATTAATTGAATCTCTTCCACTATCCAAAATAGTTTAGCTTTTCCTATCAACTTAAGTCTAGCTATTCGCACCATATCCGCGTTGTTCAAATCGTACCACTCAAAGTAATACTCCATATCCTTAACCCAATCTAAGAAAACACGTAGACCTCCTAAACCGTCATAAGTGGGGGTCATACTAATTGTGGGAGGGTAGATGTGGGAACGAGTAGCATGGACATCGTAAGCCATCCTAGCGCGAACCGGAGGTGAAAATTCACCCGGAAAGTGCATGTGCTAGGGAAATAAGATCTGGACCACTTAACTCTATCAAAGACGGAATTGTTCCCGCTTAACCACTAAGGTTTTAAACATTTTAAAATAGGGTTTTTGCTGGAAAAATATAAGGATTATTAAAAAAAATTTCTGGAATTTTTTTATTAAGAAAATAAAAATCTAGGCCGCTATTGGCACACCAAATACTAAATTTTCAAATTAATTAATAAAACAAATTATTAACGGAAAAATAATTTTTTTTTTGTTTTATTACTGAAAATTATATGAAGAATTTCCAGAAATTTTAAATTTTATATTTTGAGAAAAGTTGACATTTTAATGCCGCTATTTGCAGACCAATATGTAGAAAAACTAGTTTTCATGAAACTTAAAAGTTTTGAAATTTGAATTTTGAAATTCGAAATTGAAATTTGAAATTTTGAAATTTGATATTTAAATTTTGAATTTTGAAATTCGAAATTCGAAATTCGAAATTCGAATTTTGAATTTTGAATTTTGAATTTTGAATTTTGAATTTTGAAATTTCGAATTTGGAAATTTGAGATTTGAAATTTGAAATTTGAGATTTTGAATTTTGAAATTTGAAATTCGAAATTCGAAATTTGAATTTTGAATTTTGAATTTTGTAATTTGAAATTTGAAATTGAAATTCGAAATTTGAATTTTGATTTTTTTGAGATTTGAATTTTGAATTTTTACCAAATTTGAGTGTTTACCAAATTTGAATTTTTTTCCAATTATGAAATTTTTTTTTTTGTTTTTTTTTTTACCAATTTTACGAGTGCGTGCATGCAAACTTGCCAAAATATGAGGGGGAGGATTGCCAACTAGGAAATTGACGTGAACCTCCCTCTGATACCAAATTGATGTAGGGATACCGGGGGATATCCGAAGATCAATGGATTAAACCTATTATCACTCACGTTCGACTCGTTATGGTTAAATCTTATTCTAGCAACTTCGCCCTACGCAATACCACACAAATAAATCTATCAATTAACGCTAGCCAACGGGTAGCCAAACCGGTAGGGATCAAATAAGGGCTATGAGGCCAATATTTGATCGAGCTAAATGGACGAATATTGCGTCCGACCGAGCGGCGTTGTACCAAAAGAGATCTACCGATTAAGCTTCGATTCGGATTAGGTAGATCTCTCCCAACGAAAATAAAACGAGGGTTCGCCAAACCCGTAGGATCAAATAACATAACAAGAGAAAAGCAATACAATAGGAAATCAACCACGATGGGTTTCAACGATTCAACGTAACGCTACGGATTATTCCACCACAAGAATAATCAAGAAGGAAATCACAAGAGAAGTAGAAACGTTTCGTTACCCCAATCGGAATAGATGATTCCAATTATTTCTCTACTTGGATCGTCTCTCAACGGATCCGCTGGAGTTGCGCCGGAAGGGAATGATAATCGTGCTCGCCTTCGTCGCTTCACGCCGGTGGAGGCAAACCACAAAGGAGGAAACACCTTTGATCTTGGCCGATGTTTACACCAAGGGGTTGGGGCCTTTGAGGGTAGTCGGATGTTGGATTGGGGAAAAGGGGGATGGACGGGTTTGGGGTATGGAGGTTGGCGGCTATAGTGGTGGCCGAGCCTAATGAAGAGGAGGAGATGGAGGGTGGCGGCTATGGTGGTGGCCGAATTTGTGGAGGCAAGAGGAGGATCGGATGTCCTTGGAGATAAAGGGAGAGGAGGAGGAGGAGGAAGAGAAGCCGAGCAAGAGGAAGGAGGAGGAGGGCCGGCGGCCAAGAGAGGGAGCAAGAGGAGGAGGGCTGAAAATTTCCTAAGGGGGAAAAGGAAAAGAGGGGGAAATTCAATCTTGAATTTTGGTTTCAATTTTTCATTCTTCAATGCCTAAAATGAGAACAAACATGCCTTTATATAGGCTACACCACTCCATCTCCTCCATACAAATGAAAACACTCATGATGGCTAATAACACCCATCATGACATGAAATAACTATAGTCCGTACATGAAATAAAATAGCTATGATGGTTATACGTCTCCATCTACATGAAATTAATACATGAAATAAAAATATTAATCTCGCGATAAAATAGATAATAAACTATATTAATTCTCCATATTAATTTATTAATAATAATTATTAATAAACTAAAAATGGGCTTGCGCCGCGGGCGGATATTCTGGCGCCGTTCCACATGATCGTCACAGCGCCGCCATACTTTATTTGGAGGCAGAGAAATGGAATCCGTAAGCGCGCCATCATCGTCTTCACCTTGTTGAGGGCCGTCGTCGCCATCATAACCGCAGTAATAAACAACATACTAGCCCTTCCACCCGTACACCTCACCTGGGTCACCATACTGCCATCGGTGTGACGACTAGCCCAGTACCGCATGACCCGCCACTAATTTATGCACATGCAAGTATTTCATCTCGAGCCTCTAGCTCGCAGTACCAACCTGTCCTGAATCCCTCTAACCAATCACGGGTGAGAACACATATCAAGTTCAGTTCCCTCCAACCCATCACGGGTGAGAATATGCCATAACTCCCTCCAACTCTGCACGGGTGAGCAAGTAGTCAACAAACTCCAAGTACCTCCAACCCGGCACGAGTGAGCATAACACTCATCAATTCCCTCCAACCCATCACGGGTGAGCATGTGTACCATTTCACTTAGCATAGTATACTATTCTTGTCTACCGATTATTAAACTTAGTAGTTTAGGGTTAATCCCAGGACTGCCCAAGGTATGCCCAATGAAGGGGTCTCGAAGGCACTAGGAACCAAGATGAAATTAAAATTCAAAGTTCCCTTTCGCAAGAATAATTACTTTTAGTTGATGTCTACGAATGATCCACACTCAACTCTCCTTATTACTCTTGGGAGATCCTAATGACTTAAGTTGTTAACGGGGAGGGCGACTGTCTTCCGCCGACCTCCACTCTAATTGTTACCCAATGACTTGCACATACTCTCGTCACTAAGACAACACTACCCACCAGGGTTATACTTCTAATTGTAATCTCCAGCTCAATTGTCGATCTAA
Organism: Platanthera zijinensis; assembly: GCA_039513925.1. Classification (NCBI taxonomy): domain Eukaryota; kingdom Viridiplantae; phylum Streptophyta; class Magnoliopsida; order Asparagales; family Orchidaceae; genus Platanthera; species Platanthera zijinensis. The sequence continues at coordinate 121,436,477 of CM077084.1, forward strand.
CCCCCCGGTGGGCCTTATGGTATAATCTTACTTTTACTATGCGTAGCCCATGACCTAATACCACCCCGAAGTCGAACTTCCAATTCCTTGAGCCACCAATCCCTAATTATTTATACTTGGGTGGTATGGACTAATGAAATGAGCATGTTGATTTTCATAACTTTCCTAGGTCATTAAGGCTTCTAATTAAATCATTTAAATTAATTCCCTGGGTCACTTTACACATGAAGTAGTACAATTTATAATCCACTGACCTAAGGAATATTTCTTGGGTTGTATATTGATAAAATATTGCTGTCTACAGAATTTCATAATTTCCCTTTGATTATTTATATTTATTCCTTAATTAATACAAAATCCACATAATTACCATTTTCAAAATGAAGTATATGGAGTACATAAGCCAAAATTCCAAGAAAACTACAGAGCATATATATCATTAATATAAGACTAATGGAACAGTTTCAATAACCTATTTAGTTTAATGGCTTATCAATTTCCATTCTTATGTATTTACCAAAATGCCATTATGCTTATTTAAAAATTATTCGTACATCCAAAAATTTTGAGATAAATACACAAGGCTAATCATACAATATGCAGTGTTAGAAATAATTCCAAAATTTTCTGCTATGTATTTCCATCAATTCATGAATAATTGCAAAAAGGGTAAAATGGTAATTTCAATACATTTTACTCCAAAAGTTCTAAAACAGAAAGATAAATTTTTCCTAAGTCAATTGTAACCTCCATTTTAACTTGACAGAATTTGGGGGTTTTTACTTGATCAAAATCTATTTTTCCAATTTATTTTCCAAAGAGGCCTATATTTTTAAAATTCCAAATTAATTACATGATTAATTTGGGGGGGGGGGGTGAACCTTACCCTAATGAACCTTTGGAATCAATTACATGATTTTTGTATGCCTCAAATTGGCTGAATGTGCATCATTTCATTTATTGATATTTGCACCCCAAGGCCATATTTAGCCAACACATGCAAGTGGATTAACCCATCATGTAGTGCTCCAAATGTGCTGAAATTTTTATAAGGCACCAATGATGTCCCCAAAGACCTGCCACCAAAATTTGAAACCATTTGGATGCTTAAAACTCCAAATATTTCATTTATTTAATTTTTTATATTATGACAAATACTATAGAAAACATTGTCCCACAAATTCCCAATCTTTAGCAGGGGCTAGATATGCCCTAGTCATGCACATGCCCAAAATATTGGGTCATGTAGACTTCTGGTTTGGAATGGGCTTAGGTTTTAGTGTCTGCCCTTGGACCAAAACTCAAGTTAAGGGTGGCAAATTAAATTTAACCCTACTGGATACATTTTCCATTCAGGGGTCAAGTTATGATGATGCCTCTAAGTACCCTAAATATCACTTGTAAAGTGTTTGTATAAATGTGACAGATAATTTAATATTAATAATCATAATAATATAATACATGAATTAATTTGCACGAATCTTAAAGAACTTTGGACAGGATCGGATCATCGTCCCCAAGTAGTCAACGGCCCAGATCCATTCTTCCTGTACGATGTTTGCTGGCGGTTTCCGGCCAGCTAAGGCACCACCGCCTCTGGCGGATGTCGCCACCACCTTCACTAAGGTGGGGGCTAGCGTTTCTCAGCGGTGAGGCCGCCGGAGTTGGCTCCTCCGGCGAACCCAAGCAAGAAGAAAAACTCTGCAATTTCACATTTTCCTCTCATGGCATCGGGCTCAGTTGAGCCCGATATCTCACCTAATAGATCTAAAAAGCTAGCACGAGTAGAGGGGCGACGAAACGAATCTGCTGTTGGCCTTGGCGGTAGTTTGCCATGGCCGAGCTGCTCCAGTGATCTCTTGCCCGAATTCTTGATTCTTCACAAAAAGCTTTGCTCCAGGACTCATTCTCCACTCGTTTCCACTCACTGAAGCTGATGCTGAGGCTGGTTTGGACTGAGGTGGGGTATATGGGGAGATAACTCCAAGGTGAGCTCAGGTTGGAGCTTTGGATGCTTCACCCATGGTGCTAAGTGGCCACCATGCCCCAAATTCCTCTAAAATGCCTCTGGGTTATCAGCTAGCAGGCTTTGGGCAGAAGGAGCCAAGGCCAAGTGGCCTCACTTCTTCTCTCTTCTCCTTCTCTCTCCTCTTTTGGGTAAAATCTCCAAAATGCCCCCTTGCATGCATTCTCTCTCCATAACTAGAGGGTTAGGGTTGGTCATTCAAGCCTTGGGCTGTTAATGGGCCTTGACTTATGGACCTAGCCCATTAGGAATGGGTTGACTCCTTCTTTCTTCCTTTAGTCATTTTAGGTTACTTGTTGACTTTTTTAGGTTGACTTGGTCAACATGGTGAGTGGGCTGACCCCACTTGTTGGTCATGAGCCTAATGGCACCACCCAACTTGGGTTGGGTCAAGGGGGTGCCCTACTTAGGCTAATTGGGTTTATGAGTGTGGGTTTGACCCATTTAGGCCCAATGTTGACTTTGGTCAACTTGGGTCAAAGTGTTGACCTAGTGACATGCCCTAGGGTTCACTTAGATTGTTTTTGAGGGTTAGGGCAATGTGTTGGGGACATTGTGTGGCTAGGGTCCCTATTTAGGCTAGTTTGACCTAGTTTGACTTGGTCCTATACTGGGCCCCACATGGCTACAACCCACTACCTAGGGTCAAACCTAGCTAATTTCCCTAACACCCACCCTATGCCTAACCCAATCTAAGTTAAGGGGCCTAGAAGTAACATGGGATGTTACACCCGGTTTGAGTCCTTTTCCCACATGAGGACTGGATCGCCGTCAACATCATGTACCATGGGCCCCATGTTGTAATTCTAAAGCGAGGAGGGGGCTGGATGGCTAGAGGAACCGGCTTCGCGAGATGGAAGCTCAGCAGATTGGGTCAAAGTGTTGGTGGGCCGGTCGAATAGTGTCATCTCACGGGATGGAGAGATGGCTTAGTAGCGAGGCGATTGCGAGTCCCCTATATAGATGGGGCTCAGGGATCCCGACATATCTTTCCTCACTTTCCGGGCTATCTCTTTTTTCAATTTTGGGAATGTCACAACCTTCTTAAATTTCTTCTTGAGGCTATGCTAAGGGGGAATGACATCATCTCCGGGTCTTTTCTTGGAGGCGGGGGATAACGACACTTTGTCTGCCTTGGCTGCCATGCTGGCAAGGGCGAGACCTTTTGACGGCCCCGTGTTGCTCAGGTGAGGGGGATGGACAGGGATATTGTTGGGTACATTGGAGATTGTGTACCTGATTTGGAGAAGCCTCACCTGACTCAATAATATACATCAGGTTGTATTTGATGGTGTATTGAGTTTATTTGTGCAGACAGAAAAATAAAGAAAATATTCTAAGTACAAAAGTGTCGAGAAATTTATAATATGTCGACATCTTTGATGGAGCAGCGTCGAGATCAAAAGCAAAGTTGTGTAGGCATACAAGACTTGTGTCTACACATGAAATTTGAGTCAACAACAGTTGTGTCGACACTTAGGACTAGTGTCGACACACTTAGATTTGAAGTGCTGACATTAGTAGAAGGGTTTTGTAGACACATAGGATTTGTTTCAACATTGAAAGTTCAAGTCTACATCAGCTGTGTTGACACACAAGACTTGTCTCGACATTCAAAGTTCAAGTCTACATCAGCTGTGTCGACATACAGGACTTGTGTCAACATTCAGAGTTCAAGTCTACAACAGCTATGTCGACATACAGGACTTGTGTAAATATATAGAAGTTGGGTCAACATCAGTTGTGCCGACATTTTCTGAAGAGTGTCGACATTATCAAAAGAAGTTTGTCGACACATTCTATAAAGGGAGTGTAGAGACTGGTTGAAGAGCTGTTGATGACGACGCTCTTCGCCAATGCCGCGACGCTTCTTCGTCAATGCCGTGACGCTCCTTTGCCAACACCGCTTCATATTTTGCACGACGTCTGCCGGCACCATTTTAAATAAAATATATAATTATAAATTAAAATTAAAATTATATATTTTATTATTTATCTTTTATCATTTTATGCAATTTCTATTTATGGCAATTTCTATTTAAGCAAAGTTTTAATTTAAGCAATCTTATTATTATATTTTTATTCTTATAATTATGATGGATACTTATAACCATCATATATTTGCTTCCATTTTCATGCATTTTAATTTTGGAATTGTTTTTATTTTGTTCTAAATATGTATGGAGGAGTTGTAGTGGTGTAAGGCTATATATAGTCATGTTTTGTTTGATTAAGTATTGAAAGAATGAAAAATTGGAAACCCAAGAAAATCAAGTGTGATTTTTTTCTCCCCCTAGGCAATATTCGGCCATCTCTTCCCTCTCCTTTTTTTCTCTCCTCCCCCCCGGCCACCGGTCAACTCTTCTCTCTCTCTCTCTCTCTCTCTCTCTCTCTCTTACCTTTCCCGGCCTCACTCCTCCTCCCCTCTCCTCTTAAATAACAGCCACCACCCTCCTCCCCCCTTCCTTTCTCTCTCAATTCAAGCAGCCACACTCTTCCCCTCTCCCTTTCAATCTCTCGGCCCCCTCTCCCTATCAAAGCAGCCACTTTTTCTCTCCCTCCCTCTCTATTATTTCCTCACACCCACCTCCTCTCTTTCCTCCCCCACCAAGTAGCCACCGGCCCTACTCCCTCCTCCACCACCAACGACCACCACACCCTCCTATAACCTGACAACATCTGCCTCCTCCCCTCCCTAAACCGACAACCACCTCCATTTAACAAAAAAAGAATTAATTATAATCTACCACCTTTTCTATCTCATTTTTTTCCATATATAATTAATCCCAAGTTTTCCCTATAATCATTCCCCTCATCCCTATATATATTGGAAGCTCCAAGAAAATCTCTCTTCTAAACCATGGGCCTGCATCAGCTGTGCCGACAGTTCCTAAAGTATGTTGACAACATCAAAGGAGTTTTGTCGACACATTGTATAAAAGCTGTGTCGACAGTTTCTGAAGTTTGTCGACAACACCAGAGGAAGTGTGTCGACACCCAGATAATTGTGTCGGCACGTACTTCATCTGTGTCGACACATACTCTCCTTGTGTATTGATATATTCAGCTGAGTTATATAACTCTAAGTGACAGATCTCCAAGGCAGAAGACTTGACAACTGTCAGGATTGTCAAGGCCTGTTAGACATGTCAGAACTGTCAGATATCAGTCATCCACCAGAACAGTCGGTTGACTCTGATGTGATCTATAAATAAAGCCGAGCAATCAGAGAAAAAGATAGACGCACAGTAAGATAGAAAAATTAGAGGGAAATCAAAAAGAAGGAGAATTACTCCAAGAAGAATTCACAGAATTCTATATAGCAAGAAGGTTCTGATTTTATACCAGAGAAGGAGACAACATCTCTTTGGATCTGTCAAGGTTTGTTAAATCAAGTCAGTAAGAAAGAAGAAGTCGTATCTACATCAACTTCTCAAGAAGATTCAACTTAGGTTCTCTTTTTGAAGAAGCTTTGAATAAGCTAATTAAGGTTTAATCTGATTCATTGCAGCAATGATCTGAAGAAAGCAGATTAATCAAGATCTTATCAAGATTCCTTCACTCCTCTTTTCTCTCTATCTTGGTGAAGGAAGAAAAGTAATTTTTTATACAATTTTTTGTTGGATCTATTTATAGATCTGAGTGTTGTAAGCCTGTAATTATAAAGGCTGAGGTAGGGCTGTTTGCCTGAGGTAGGAGATTAAGTTCACTGAGCTGTAGGCCTGGTGATAAGGGTTGAGGTAGGGCTTGATAGCCTGAGTGGTAGGAGTGTGGATTCACTCTGAGGTAGGGTTCTTGGGAAGAACCTGTGGTGTATGACTTGTTGAAGTCTGAGTTGTAGGAACCAGTTTGGGTTTTGAGTTGTAAGATCTGAGGATCTGAGAATGTGAAAGGAAGTTTAGTTGAATCTAGTGTACTACTAGATAGGCAAAGGGGGAAAGTGGATGTACCCATCTCTTGGGGAACTACTATAAACCTGTGTGTCTGATGTGTTGTATGTTGTGATTGCTATAGAATTTAATCATACTGTGAATAATCTATTAACTGCCTAAGAATAAAGAATTGAACCAATTCACCACCCCCCCTCTAGGTGTTTAGACATTCTAGAAACCTATTCTTTGATATTCCGCTCCCCTAAACAAACAACTCTATGATTAAAGATAGCAAGACAAAGGGATAATAATCATGGACTAAAGAGGTGCAAAGTATACCTTCGTCGTGAAGCACAGGAAGGAGCGAGTCAAGGCCCCGCCTCAAGAAATTGACCTAAAAGTTCTTTCCTATGAAGAAGGCGCAGAGGACCTTATCTGTACTGCCAACTTGGGGAGACACGTAGAAAATCTAGGCCTTTGTGCCTGAGGTAGGCCTGTTTTATAAAGGCTGGGTGTAGGATAATTTGTTGATCTGAATTGTAGGGATTGTGTGCCTGAGGTGGGGTTGTTTGATTGAGGTAGGAGAGTCATTCTCTATTAGGTAGGGCCTTTGTGCATGAGTTATAGGATCAAGCTGTGGATCTGAGGTAGGGTCTTGTGCCTAAGCTATAGGAGAGTCATCCTCTCTGAGTTGTAGGGCTAACCTCCTAGCATGAGTTGTAGGACTATTAATTTAGTATGAGGTAGGTGAACTTTGGATCACTGAGTTGTAGGAACATGCTTTCTCAGAGGTAGGGCTTTGTGCCTGAGGTAAGTCTTGCAGGAGACTGAGAGATCTTGAGGGATCTGTGTTGTACGCTCTTAGGAGATTAGTTTTGGAGAAGTGACTTGTCTAACACACTGTTAGAAAGGTAGGAGGGACAATGGATGTACTGATAATCTAGGGAACCATAATAAATCTGGTGTGTGCGGTGTGATTTCTTAAAAGCTAATATATAACTAACTCACAATGTAAGACCCCCTTTTTTGACCGGGTCTTATGCCAAGAACCGTCACTTTGCGGTGACACCAACTCCCAAGAAGGCCATCACCACAAAATGTTGATTCCTCCGGTAATATCTCAACCATATTCCACAGAAGAAAGAAGTAAAACATTAATTTTCATTATATAAACGAAAACATGTCCACGATCACAACGCAATAATAAATTAAGTCCATGCAAGGTAATAAACTAATAATGAAGAAGGATAAGGGGCTCCTACCCAGTACAATAGTCCTCACTACAAAATGCTCATCGAAGTAAAACTATTAATCACTCACTGATCCCCGAACTGATGGTGCTGCTGCCACTCCTGAACTAGGCTTTCTCACCTCCTCCAATACCGTACACCTGTTAGGTTGGGTCCCCTGGAACTGCACCCTATCTCCCAAATGGTGTCCCTAGTGTTATGCCCATCAGGCCAATAGTTTAAACTAAGTCTTGATCCCCTCCCCTCCCATGCAACACCTAGGCACCACGCGGGAAGGAAGGAAAGGGAAGTACCAAAAGTGGAGAGTAACAGAAGCAGGTGACAATGAACCTAACTATCATATGCTAAAAGTATCTATCATAGAAATGGCAAGTAAATGAACTGCAAATAAAGGTAGCAGTGTAGTAAGAGCGACATATAAAGTATAAGTAGAGCAGTTAATATCATTTCAGAAAAGTAACTTTATCTTATAAGAATGCTCATATAGCCTTATAAGTTAAGGGGTCATTTTTCATTGCTCCCATCATATAAGTTATCCTATACTAGTTTATACGATGGGGTGTAAGGTTATCTGTAGGTATGTGTGTTGTGATATGTTATGCCATGATTCATGCAAGTGAAACACACGCACATGACTTTATGCACATAGACCTTTAGTTCCCCCATTTGTAGTTATAAGCTAAACTCTCAGGTACCTCACGTAGTGGCAAACGGTTGTAGTGGGTTGGGCCACCACACTCCTAGATCAGTATTCACACTACCAAATTTAGACCTTGACTACTACTCAGTACAACCACAGTCAGGTGCTACGGAGTCTCTTGTACTAATATTGGCAAACCACCAGTCTTTCCTTGGCTAAGTGAATACTTACACCCGCCGAGTCAACGTATCGACGTCGGTGTGAACGACCATCCAATAATGAGGGCTCACCACATAATGCACATACACACATGCTATAAGAGCTTCCGAGCCATCGACTCTTAATACGTAAACCATCTTATCAAACACTGAGCCCACCGCTCGTGAACCTACACAAACTGTCCTCCTGAAAAGATGGGGTGATTGTATGTGACGGTGATGATTAAGGTTACTCACCCAAAAATTTTAATAAAATTAACAGGACTTTACAGAATCATAAAAAGTTTACCAACCAAATTTCACAATTTTTCAAGACCAATTAATCACATAAATAATTAAATTCAAGGATACTAAAAACAAAAGGGGTGTGAAGGAGGTACTGTAAATTTCCATCTAAATATTTCCATAAAATTTCTAGAGCACTATGTTATCCCTAGGAGCTCTCTGGCCAAGATTCATATTTTTCCCAAATATATTGATCAACCAATTAATTTATACCAACATAATTGATTTAGGGCACATTGTGAATAATCTACCCAAAATACCCATCAAAAAATTATACCAAAATTCACAGGGATACTTGCATCATAAAAGCATCACTAGCAAAATTCCAAGGCATTACCACAATATTTGACCCTTCAATTTAGCAATAAAGTAAAAAAATTCATTTTTAAATTAATTGAGAAATTAATGTATAAATATTCCCATAAAATTTGTCAAGTGATAATAACAAGGATAAAACTCAAATACCAAGTTTCACTGACTTCTATGAAGGTTTGACCCTATGTCCTTTAATAACTCCAAAAGGGCACTTTTAGGGTTTACATTAGGCCCCATGGCCAAACCATACTATAACCCAACCATTTTTCATAAAGTGGTGTATTATGACATTTTAAGTGTGTGACCTAAGATTCACCTCAAGGGGTTGAGAGAAGGCCACTTAATTTCCTCAAGGCACCCCAAGAAATTCCTAAGTCAAATATTGCTCACTTGACCAAATCTGCTTTTCAACACCCACTTTCCAGATCAAGCCCAAATGGGCTGAAATTTTAACCAGAGCCCTATCATGGCCCTAAAAGCCTCTCACCAAATATTTGGTGAATTTTAAAGTCATTTACCACATTAAATAAATCTCATTTGATTTATTTAACTTCTACCAAAACCTTAGGAAAATTATCTCCAAAAATTCCCATTTTTAGATAAGACCTAGTCCCTATCAAGACAAGCTTATGGCCCAAATTTTAGGTCATTTGGACAAAAAGAACAGTGGGGGCACCCATTTGAATTTTTGATTAGCCTTTGGACACCTTGCACCAAAACGTGTGCTGAGGGAGATCCAGTGGTCCAAATGGGTTAATTTCAATTTTGTATTACACTAGACCCAAAGGGCTAGGTTTGTATGTTGGAAATATTTTCAAAAAATGCATTTAGGTATTTTTAATATTTAAAACAAAATGGCTGTAAATGTGTGACAGGATAAAATATATTAATTATTATAAATCATTATATAGGTCTGCGCTTATTAGATCGAGCTTGATGCAACGACCTGCCGTCATCATCCTCAATGAGCAGACGGCTGGGATTACCTATCCTATAGCTATTCCAACGCTTATTCCCGGCCACCCGACCACCTCCCTGGCCGGCCAATGCCACCACCACCTCCGTTGAGGTGGTGGCGATGGCACAGTCGCCAAAGGGGTTGTTTCTGGCGAACATGATAGGTTGTGTTTTCAAGGAAAAAATGAGTTTTTCTCCTCACTGATCGTTCTCAATTGAGCCCGATTTCTCGTCCTAATGATCTAAATATCTAGCACAGGAGAGAAGGAGAAGGACTAGACCTGTAGGTAAGCTTGGCGACATGTGTGGTGGTGATGTGCCATGGCTAACCACTCCATGATTTTTCCTTGCCAAATCCATTATTCTCCTCCTAAACCAGTTAAGTAAACATTCGTTTTGATTGTTTGGGATAAAATAAAGCTGATGGGGAGGTTGAATTGGGGAGTGGAAGAGGCTACACTGAATGGTCATTAATGACTATGGAGGGGGGTGTTCGACCATGGTGGGTTGATGCCCTTTCATGTGCTGGCCTAGCTGGAATTGATGGAAATCTCCTCCCAAGGGTTAGGGGAGATGAATAGAGGCTTAAGGGGGGAGGAATGGGGAGCCTCTTTGCATTCTCCATTACTCTCCCTTCTTTCTCTCTCCTCCCTTAATGAAAACTCCTATTTTCTCTCTCCTAGACACCACCTCAAAAATTTGAGTGGTATTCCAGCTGGTTTCTATTAGCAATAGCTAGTGTGCCATCCTAATTGGGGCCCAGCCCAATTGGATTGGAGTTAGGCTTAGCCTTTCTCCCCATTTGAGCTTTGTTTGACCAAGTTTGACTTGGGGGTGTTGACTTGGTTAACTAAGTGGGTTGACTGGGCAACTAAGTGGGCTGACTGGTCAACTTAGTGTCTTGGGTCCCTTATAACCACCCAAGTCCCTTATGGCTTGGTGTAAACCACTTAGGTCCAACTAGGGTAATTAGACCTAATTAAGGCTAGGTTTGACCTTGGCTAAGTTGACCCCTTAGGTTGACTCCAACGGATCTTTAATGGCTTCAGTGGACCTCCTTGAAAGTGAGGGTAAGATCAATCCTTCACTATAGAGGGGGGGGGGGTGAATAGAGTGATTTAAAATAATTTTGGTAAATTAAAAAATAATATTAGCAGTGGAAGACTTGATTTAATAAGTGTAGTGTGCTAAGCAGAAACTGAAATAAAACAACAACAAAAGGATTAATTCACAGTACACAGCATAAGAAAGAGCAAGCAATCCAGAAGACACAAGGAGCTATAGTGGTTCCCCAAAACCTAGGTACATCCACTCTTCTACCATCCTTGGTAGAAATCCACTGCAGGATGAGTTGAACAGGTGTCCTGGGCACCAATGTGCTTTTGATCAGGTGCTCAAAAAACCAAACCAGATTTTTTGATCATGTGTCTTGCCACCACTGAGTTTTTATCAGGTCTCAGGAACCCAAGCAAAACTTTTGAAGGGAGTTTAAAAAAACCCTTTTACAGGAAAGGAAAAGAAAATGGGGTGAAGTTGTCTTCTCTGTCAACTATCAAATAGAAGCACTAGTGGATGAGATGTTGTCAAAGCTCCCCCTGAAATGTAGCAGAAGTTCAGGAACTGGAAGCTTTGCAAGGGTGATAGGTCTTCAATGAAAATGATTGCTCCAACACTAGATGATTTCAGCAAAAACTTAAATGTTTGTTGTCTTGAGTGAATGATGGAGACTTGAGAAAGCTTTTTATCAGCAGTAATTAGAAAGAAAACTTGTTCAGTTTTCTGAGTTATTGATCTTCTTCTTCTTTCTCTGTGTGTCTCAATATCTAATTTTTTGAGTATACTGTTGTGTTTTTGTTCTCTCTGAATGATGAAGATAAGAACTCCTGTCGCCAAATCTTGAAAATAGTCATTAGCAAAGTCATAAATGCTTTCCTTAATTGTCAGCTTTCTCTAGAGGAAATAACCTAAGTACATTCCTTCTTTGTTTCCTTGAAACTTTCTCCAGATTTATTATAACGTCTAGAAATCTTCTGCAATAAATGCTCTGATTTGAAATCCTCCACAAGCTGACAAAATCCCAGAAATCGTCGATCTAAAAATGAAATCGTCGATCTGAGCTCAACTATCGTCAAACTGAGCCCAGAGAGATTGGAATTTGACTTGGACAGAAATCATCGATCTGAGCTCACAGATCGTCGAACTGGGTTCGACGCCTCGTCGACTTGAGCTCAGAGATCGTCGAACTGAAGTCGATGCTTTGTCAGCTTGAACTCACAGATAGTTGAACTGAGTTTGACACTTCGTCGATCTGAGCTCGACGACAAATTCAATTCTTCTTCTTGGCTTCTGCTTCTGAACTAGGAGGTCTTGGGGAAATCTCCAATCCAAAGTCCTAAGCCTTAGACCTAACTAGTTGACCTTTTCTCTATACAATAAGGTCAACGCAACAATCCTATTGACATAGTGATCCTGACCCAAATTAGTAATAGGGTGTTCCAACAATCTCCCCCTATTTGGGTTAGGATTACTATTTACATGAGTTATAAAAAACAATAATCAACAATAATACAGAAACAATAATGCAAAACCACAGATATGATTATATCACGGCAAGAAAACAATTCAGCAGAGATATAATATAGTTTTAAGCTTACATCCAGATTAATGCTTATCATCAGTTCTTTTCTTGAAGATGATTTCTCTGTTTGGATTTTCTGAGTCTTTCTTTGATCTGAAATCATCAGCAGCACCAAGAGACCTTTGGCTTTTACTCATAGGAACTACAACTTAAGGATGTAGTTGCATGTATTCCTCAGTATTGAAGAATCTCTTGGAGCTGTATCTTTCAAGTTCCTGTCTTCTTTGTTCTGATAAAGTAGATGTATTGGATGTATCTTGGCCTTTCTCTCTTGCTTTCTTAATCTGATCTAGAGCAACCATTTCCTTTAGTCTGGCTGTCCAGGAAGCTAGATTATTCTCTGGATCTTTAAAAGGTACTGGTGGCTCATACTTGTTCATGGTGTCAGTAGGAGGAGCTTTTGTATGAAAACTTTCTTTGAGCTTGGAAGGAAAGGGACCAGAGGTTGAGTAAATTTGGCCTTGTCCTTTCCTTTGATAAGATTGCTATCTAGGTTGTCCTATTGAATAAACTTGATAGTCTATTTTATTTCCTCTATACTGTCTTCCTCTAGGCTGATTTCCTCTTTTCTGATAACCTCTGGATTGAGATCTTCCTTGATTGGTTTGTTGGGATTGAGAAATGTTGGAAGCTTGAGGAGCTGAGACTCCACTAGATCCTGTGCTTGGAGACGGAGGAGGAGGAGGAGGATGAGAAGTTCCTTTGTCATACTTTCTTTTCTTCTTCATTGCTTTCAACTGGTTCTTAGAATATTGCATCCAATGCTCAGTAATAGGACAATTGTGCATAATGTAATATGGTATGTCATGATCAGTTGTAGCTTTGGTCAATTGAACCTTTTTAATAGCCTTGATTCTAGCTTTCCTCTTCTTTACAATAGTTGTAGAGGAATCATCTGAGTCAGTTTTGAATTCATCATCCTCATAAGAACTATGAGGATCATCATATAAGACCTCTATTTCCTTGAAAGCTGCTTTGGTGGTGGAAACAGGAGCAGAAGCAGAAAGAGCAGTAGAAGGAATAACAATAGCAGCACTAGAAACAACAGTTGAAATGGTAGGAACAGCAGTAACAACAGGAATACCAACTAAAGCAGTAGCCTCAGTAACTGAACAAACTTGCTCTTCAATAGCCTCTGAAGAATCAAAATCAGCCAGCAACAGACTCAAGAACTACAAAATCACTCTCCACAGATTTAACAGAATTTATATATAGCTCTATCAGGGTTGGATCACAGCAGGATAGGGGAATAATAGCCCTGGTTAAATCTTCAGCAGGGAGAGGTGATGGAGGATAACAGCTATAAATTGAATCAAATAAAGATAATAAGGAATGTATATCTAATGTGGGACTGATGGTTGGAGCTGAAGCTGGAACTGAAACTTGTTATGAAGCTGGACTCTCTGAAATCTGCATTTCTGAAGCAAAATTCTCTGAAGACAGCACATCTTCATAAGCCATCTCCCCCTGCCTAGTTTCAGTGAGAACTGAATCTAGGCCCTCAGAAGAAGGGGTGGCCTGAAAGGGAAAGGAGGAAGAGAGTCTAACAAGTAAGTCAGTCAGATTCTTGACAAAGGGAGCCAAGGCTAAATCCAGTAAGAGTGTTAGCTTAGGGGCCAACAACTCATACAGTCTTTTTTCCAGAGGAAGAAGATCTACTTGCTCAAGGTTGACTTGAGTAGAGGTAGAGGGGTGTGCTACAAAGATGGATGGAATGGATGCTAGGTGAAGTGGTATGGATGGTTGAGAGATGGGGATGGATGTAATAGATGAAGCTAGGATTGTGACTGTTGGTAGATATGAGGAGATGATAGGTGAAAAAGATGGTTGAGAGATGATGTCATGAAGCATTTGTTGGAATGATGTTGAGGTGGATGGGATGTCTGGAGGTGAAGAGGGGGAATCATCCATGAATGAATCATCTAGGAGATTGAAGGATGGAAGATGGGAGGATGATTCTAAGTCAATGGAAGAGAAGAAAGGTAGAGATTGGAAATCTTCTTGGAAGGTGGCTGGAGGAGGTGAAGAAGCTATATGAGATGTAGAAATGGATGAAGTAACTGGAGGTGGAGAGGGGGGAGAGTATATGGAAGATGTAGCTGGATGGGAAGATAGAGGAGAGGAAATTGAGGTGGATGCCAACACTTCTGTTGGGGCAGTGGTCTGAGGAAGAGTGACTGAAACAGTCCTTGTGCTTGAAGAAGTTTGTGCTGCAGGACCCCTGCTTCGTTTGACTATCTTCCTCTCCCATTTGCCAAAGAGAGCAGAGGAAAGTCTCTTGGAAGCATTGATATGCATTCCATTTGACACTAACAGCTGAGGGCACCTATTCTGCAGGAATAGGCCCAGAATTCTCCCAAAATTCACAAAGTTCTTATTGATTTTCTTCTTGATCAAATCAAAGAAGATAGCTCCCCATTCCAAATGCTTCTTATCTACTAAGGCAGCCATTAAGCAGAGCTGATGTCTAGATATTGTGTCATGAGCTGAGTGTTTGGCCAGAATTACTTTGCCTACAATGTCTGTTAAGAATCTATACTCCAGAGACAAATTTTTCTTCAATAACTTATTAGGGTTTTCAGAATATTGACCAATTCTGTCTAACATCTTAGTAAATTCTACCCCTGATAGGTCTATGCTATCATGTCCAGTACTTAACCCAAAAATTTCTGTAAGAATTGTCGGGGTTAGGGATACCTGAGTTCCTGAGATGGTGCCAATGACTGTATGTTGATCCAGATTGTGGGCAGTATAGACCCACTCTTTTATTTCATCTGCTCCTAGTTTGATTCTGGTTGTCATGATGTTCACAAGTTGTTGCTCTTTAAACAATTCCAGAATATCTTTGAACATTTTATCAGTCACTTCAAACGAATCCATATCAATGTAAAACCCGGTATCGAACTTCATTGCTTCCAAAACGGCGACTGAAACCGGCATGTTTCCTGCAAAAACAAACACGATCAAGTGTAGAAGAGTTTGGAGGGAAAGAAAGTTCTTGCAGAAAGTATGAAAGCGCAAAGGAGAATGACCCCTGAAAAAGTGATTTTATATTAGGGTTCGACGCTGAAAAGGAAAGATCGTTGAACTCAGTTCGACGATCGATGGCTCTAGGTGAAACTGAAGGGTCTCAACATCGTCGATCTTCGTTCGACGATATTTAACCTCGTCGACCGTCGTTCGACGATGATCGAGATCGCTGACCAAAAAGTATAGTCCAGCACTATTTGGAAAACGCCGAGCTCCATTCAACGATTCCTAACATCGTCGATCTTCGTTCGACGGAAAATAAAGATAGTTAAATACTATCTGGAAACGACGAGCTCCGTTCAATGATCTTTAGTGAAATCGTCGAGCGCAGTTAAAAGACATAGAAAACTTATAGACACTAGGAAATTCCAAAAAAATTTTAACCTAGTCTTGTCTCTTTTTAGGTTTAAAGGTCTTGGAACTTAATTAAGACTTCCTCCATCTAACATTCCTAACTGATTAAGGAAGAAGGTGTGTTTCTTTTCATCCAGGGGCTTGGTGAAAATATCTCCCCTTTGTAAATCAGTTGGGATATATTCCAATTCAATTTTATTCTTCTCTACATTATCTCTTAAGAAATGATGCCTAATCTCTGTGTTTTGTCCTACTATGGAGGACTGGATTTTGAGCTATTTAAATAGCACTAGTGTTATCACAAAATATTATGGACTTTTCTAAGTTATAGCCATAGTCTACGAGCTGATTTTGAATCCACAATATCTGTGAGCAACAGCTACCTGCTGCCATATATTCAACTTCAGCAGTTGAAGTAGACACAGATGTTTGTTTCTTGCAAAACCAGGAGACAAGTCTATCACCAAGAAACTGACAAGTTCTACTGGTGCTTTTCCTGTCTACTCTACATCCAGCATAATCAGCATCTGAAAATCCAGTTAGATCAAATCCTGAATCAGTTGGATACCAGAGACCTAGATTTGGACAACTTTTCACATACCTAAGAATCCTCTAAACTAATGTAAGGTGTGACTCTCTAGGGCTGACTTGGAATCTAGCATATAAGCATGTAGCAAACATTATATCAGGTCTACTAGCTGTAAGATACAATAAGGAGCCAATCATTGCTCTATATTTTATCTGATCAACTAGTTTCCCATGTTCATCAGCATCTAATACAGCATTAGTAGGAATAGGTGTTTTCATAGAGGATGCTTCAGACATACCAAATTTCTTAACCAATTCTTTTGCATACTTTGTTTGAGAAATAAAGATGCCTTCAGCATGTTGTTTGACTTGCAATCCTAGAAAGAAGGATAGCTCACCCATGCTACTCATTTCAAATTTGGAATGCATTAGGTTGGAGAACCTTTTGCACAAATTTGAATCAGTAGAACCAAAGATAATATCATCTACATAGATTTGTACTAGTAAGATATTGGACTTATGGGTTCTAATAAAAAGAGTTTGGTCTACTCTACCCCTTTTAAAATCATTTTTCAAGAGAAAGCAAGCTAGAGTCTCATACCATGCTCTTGGATCTTGTTTGAGGCAATATAGTGCTTTATGTAATTTATAAACAAAATCAGAGTGAGTTAGAGAGATAAAACATGGGGGTTGTTTTACATAAACCTCTTCCTTGATGTCACCATTGAGGAATGCACTTTTGACATCCATTTGATAAACCTTGAACTTCTTGTGAGCTGCATATGTCAGGAAGATTATTATGGCCTCCAACATTGCAACTGGTGCAAAGGTTTGGTCATAGTCTATGCCTTCTTCTTGAGAGAATCCTTGAGCAACCAGCCTTGCTTTATTTCTTACTATAACTCCATGATCATCTAGCTTGTTCCTGAATACCCATTTTGTTCCAACATGGGATGATTCTTTTGCTTTGGCACTAGCTCCCAAACTTTGTTTCTTTCAAATTAATTTAATTCCTCTTGCATTGCAATGATCTAGTTTGGATCTTGTTCTGCATCTTGTATGGATTGAGGTTCAATTTGAGAAAGAAAGCAAGTGTGAATCAGATTTTGATTGAATTGGTTTCTGGTTTGCACACCAGCTGAGATGTCTCCAATCACTTGGGAGATTGGAAGGTCTCTTGATGTTACTAAATCAACAATGGGTGTTGATTGTTCACCAACCTGTGTTGTTGTTTCCTCTAGTGTAACAGCAATTGGCTCTTCATTTGGATTTTCACCATGACTTGCTAAGATATGACTGTCATCTTCATTTTCACTACTTTCAGCTTCTTATTGAATGGATGAAGGTGATGGATCTTGTTTAATGATATGTAGCCTGTCCAAATATTCTCATATAGAATGTACCTGCAAAGGGTCTATGGTAGAAGTGTTCTTCTCCTTGTAAGACATGTTAGTTTCATCAAAAGAAACATGCACAGTCTCTTTAATTTTATGAGATGATTTATTAAAAAACATTATAGGCCTTACTGATCATGGAGTATCCCAGAAACACTCCTTCATCAGCTTTGGCTTCAAATTTTGCTAAGTATTTCTTGTTATTGTTATGAATGAAGCAGATACAACCAAAAATCCTAAGATAATCAACTTTAGGTTTCTTCCCTTTGAGTAATTCATAGGCTTTCTTGTCCTTTATCTTATGTATCAAACTCCTATTCAAAACATAGTTTGAAGTGTTCACAGCCTCTGCCCAAAAGGATAGAGGAAGGTGACCATCTGTCAACAATGTTGTGGCAGATTCAATATGGGTTCTATTCTTCCTTTCAGCTACCCAATTATGTTGAGGAGTTCTAGGAGCTGAGAAAGTGTGCCTGATCCCTTCCCTCTGACAGAACTCTGGCATAAGAAGAGAATCAAACTCTGTCCCATGATCACTTCTGATCAGAGCTATGTGAGTATTGAACTCAATCTGTATACATTTGAGAAACTCTGTCAAACACTTGAAGTTATCAGACTTCTTCCTCAGAAAGAACACCCATGTGAATCTAGAGAAGTCATCTACAATTACTAAAGTGTAAGATTTCTCTCCTAGGCTTTGTACAAGAATGGGTCCAAATAGATCCATATGTAATAAATACAAAATCCTAGGTGAATCACTCTTATTAAGTGACTTAAAACTATTTTTAGTTTGCTTGCCTAACTGACAAGACCTGCAGAGTCCTTCCTTCTTGTTGGGGCCAGAAGGTAGTCCTCTAACAAGGTTGTCCTTGGATAGCCTAGCAATGGCTCTAAGGTTGATATATCCTAATCTCTTATGCCATAATTCATTAGGTTTGCTAAGATAATTAAATAATCAGATGTCTACCTTGGTTGAATGAAAATCTACTAGATAGATGTTACCTCTTCTGTTACCTGTCAACACACTTGTGTTGTCTTCTGATTTGATGAAGCATGAAGACTTGTTGAATGTGGCCTGGTAGCCTTCATCACACAGCTGACTGATGCTGATAAGATTGTGCTTCAGTCCTTCCACATATGCTACCTTCTTGAATGTTACTAATCCAATTTAGACTGCACCAAATCCTTTGGTATGTCCAAAGTTTGAATCTCCAAACATGACTTTGGGTCCATGTTTAGCCTTGAAGGATGTCAGGTTATCCTTTCTTCCTGTCATGTGCTTGGAGCACCCACTATCCAGATACCAATGTTGGTCCATGGTTGGATAGGTCTTCACCTGAACAAATAGTATTTCATTTGTTTTTGACCCAGTTTACCTTGGGTCTAGCTTGATAACCTTTGAAATCAGAAATGTAAGACATCTCTGGTTGACTCTTATACCCTTCAGGATGATATCTCCTAGGAGGAATTATCCATTCAGTATATGGGTTGAACCCTTGAGATGTAGGATATCTAGAATCAACTTTTGATGTACCCTTTGAGAATTAGTCAAATCTTTGAGCTCCGTACGACGATCGTGGACTTGAGTTCGACGATCTTGGGTCAGATTGTCGAGCTTCGTTCAGCGATCGATCTTTCCTGTGTTCAGAGATCAGAGATCATCGACCAGAGTTCGACAATTCAGCATGAAAATGTTGAGCTCTGTTTGAAGATCGTTCAGCTCTGTTCGAAGATCGTCGAGCTCTGTTCGACGATATTTGTTGAACTTTGTTCTTTTTGGGTAGATCAGAATTTTTTCTAGCTACCTCCACAACTCCTTTTCCTTTATCAAAGATAAACTTAATGGGAGTTGTTAACACAATGGCATGGCTGGATGAAGCACCCAAGCCTAGTGTACTATTGAGTCTTGAGTTCACTGTGCTTGTGATGTCCATCAGTTTGATACTTCTCCCATTGAGAGTTTCTTCAAACTTCTTGGCCTTAGATAGTTCACTTTTCAGTGAAGCTATCTGCTCTCTACAACATTCTAACTCATCTGAGAGTTTTAGGTTATTTGAACTTAAGGTACTGTATTCAGACAATTGATTTCTGAGAGAGATAATTTCTTTCTCAGAATTGAGAAGATCTAAACACAGTGCTTTAAATTTAGACTAAAGTCCTCAGAATTAAAATCAAATGAATTAATTACCTGATCTTCTTCTAGCTCTGGTTCAGATTCAGATTCAGATTCATGTTCTGAATCAGTGTTGTTTTGAGATGCATTGATTGCCATCATGAAGAATTCTTTTTCCTGTGCATCATCTTCATCATCACCTGAGCTTGATGATGCATCAGATTCTTCTTCTGTTGCACTCCATGTTTCAGCAATAAATCCCTTTCCTAGTGTGCTTGTTCTTACTAGAAGAGGACCTGTCATGATGATTTCTTCTAGAGTCTTTGTCTTTTCTCTTTTCCCTCTTGTCCTTATTGTCCTTATTTTGATTTTCTGGGCAGTCAGGCAGTATGTGGCCTGCCTTTCTGCAACCATAACACATAATTTCTTTGTTATTTGACCTGTCATACTTTGGCTTATCTTGGCCTCTAGATGACCTTTTTCTGAAGTCCTTCCTAGCCATTTTGTAAAACCTTTTGGCTAGAAGTCTCATCAGTTCTTCATTGCATGTGATCTTGTCTTCAGGCTGTTCTTTTGTAGCTTTGAAAGCAATTTACTTCTCCTTCCTGATTGCTAGAGAAGTTGTCTTCTGCTCTTCTTCTCTATTCTTGATGAGTTGCTCATAGGATTTGAGCTTGCCCAATAGAGCTTCTGTGGTAATATCATTCAGACTTCTGGCATCCTTGATTGTCCAGATTCTTGAATCCCAAGTGCTAGGGAAGCACATTAGAATTTTGTCATTGATATCTGTGAGAGAGATCTCCTTGTCCAAATTTTTGAGTTCACTGACAATTAAGCTTAGTCTGTTGTACATGTCAGCTACTGACTCATTTTCTTCCTTCTTGAAATTTTCATATTGGGTGATGAGATGAGATCTTCTGTCTTTCCTTTCATCAGCTGATCCTGATATAATTTCAGATAGCTTGTCCCAAATTGCCTTAGCAGAGTTGCATTCAGCTACCTTTTGAAAGATATCATCAGACATTGTCTGTGCCAGGATGTTCATATCTTTGGCATCAACAACCTTCCATTTCTTTATATCTGCATCTATTCCTGAAGGAGGTGGAATATCATTTGTACTTGTGCTTGCAGGAGGCTTTGGGCAATCTGCCAAAACAGAATTAAATATATCTTCATCAATAGAATTCATGTATAATCTAATCCTTGCCATCCAAAGTGCAAACTTTGAGAGATTGCACACTGGAGGTCTGCTGCTATCATAATCCTTGTTTTGTGCAATGAATTTAAACTAAAAATAGATATAATAAAAAAAATAACCCTCTATAAGGATGGATCTTATGATAGATCTTTTGGTTCAGATGTAAGTATGTATTAACAACCAATTTGGCTGAGCAACCAACCTGCCTCTGATACCAATTGAAAGTGAGGGTAAGATTAATCCTTCACTCTAGAGGGGGGGTGAATAGAGTGATTTAAAATAATTTTGGTAAATTAAAAAAAAAATTTAGCAGTGGAAGGCTTGATTTAATAAGTGTAGAGTGCTAAGCAGAAACTGAAATAAAACAACTATAAAAGGATTAATTCACAACACACAGCATAAGAAAGAGCAAGCAATCCAGAAGACACAAGGAGCTATAGTGGTTCCCCAAAACCCTGGTATATCCACTCTTCTAGCACCCTTGGTAGGAATCCACTGCAGGATGAGTTAATCAGGTGTCCTCGACACCAATAAGCTTTTGATCTGGTGCTCAAAAAACCAAACAAGATTTTTTGATCAGGTGTTTTGCCACCACTGAGTTTTGATCAGGTCTCAGGAACCCAAGCAAAACTTTTGAAGGGAGTTTAAAAAAACCATTTTACAGGAAAGGAAAAGAAAAAGGGGTGAAGTTGTCTTCTCTGTCAACTATCAAAGAGAAGCATTAGTGGATGAGATGTTGTCAAAGCTCCTCCTGAAATGTAGCAGAAGTTCAGGAACTGGAAGCTTTGCAAGGGTGATAGGTCTTCAATGAAAATGATTGCTCCAGCACTAGATGAATTCAGCAAAAACTGAAATGTTTGTTGTCTGGAGTGAATGATGGAGACTTGATAATGCTTTTTATCAGCAGGAATCAGAAAGAAAGCTTGTTCAGTTTTCTGAGTTATTGATCTTCTTCTTCTTTCTCTGTGTGTCTCTGTATCTAATTTTTTGAGTATACTACTGTGTTTTTGTTCTCTCTGAATGATGAAGATAAGAACTCCAGTCATCAAATCTTGAAAATAGCCGTTAGCAAAGTCATAAATGCTTTCCTTAATTGTCAGCTGTCTCTGGAGGAAATAACCTAAGTACATTCCTTCTTTGTTTCCTTAAAACTTGCTCCAGATTTATTATAACGGCTAGAAATCTTCTGCAATAAATGCTCTGATTTGAAATCCTCAACAAGCTGACAAAATCCTAGAAATCGTCGATCTCAAAATGAAATCGTCGATCTGAGCTCAACTATCGTCGAACTGAGCCCAGAGAGATTGGAATTTGACTTGGTCAAAAATCGTCGATCTGAGCTCAGAGATCGTCGAACTGGGTTCGACGCCTCATCGACTTGAGCTCAGAGATCGTCGAACTGAAGTCGATGCTTTGTCAGACTGAACTCACAGATAGTTGAACTGAGTTCGACGCTTCTTCCATCTGAGCTCGACAACAACTTCAATTCTTCTTCTTGGCTTCTTCTTATGAACTAGGTGGTCTTGGGGAAATCTCCAATATTAAGTCCTAAGTCTTAGACCTAACTAGTTGACCTTTTCTCTATACAATAAGGTCAAAGCAGCAATCCTATTGACATAGTGATCCTGACCCAAATAAGTAATAGGGTGTTCCAACACTCCTAATGGGTTAGGGATGTTTTGGTAGGATCAATGGGTCAAGGTGAAGCCCTAAAGTCAAACCCTAGGTTTGGTATTTGAAATTTACTATTTGTAGACCAAGGTGATTTTCACCTTCATGCCTAAGATCACTTGGTTCCTTGTGCTTCCTAGGGTTTGTCATCACTCAGTCACGACAAAACCATCCTAGGGGTCTAGTTGTTTGAGGGATGTTACAAATCCCAGTACATAAAAAATAAAAATTTCATCCCGAAATTCAGGTTAGGCCGTTGGGGTTTCTACTGCAAGTAGTTAAAGGTAACATCACTTAAATTATACCAGACGTGAAGAGCTCCGGGTTCTTCTGCTGCAGCAAGTTTAGTGGCTCCCAGGTGTGCTCCTCCTATCCATGATTCCTCCATAGGACCTTGACCAGCAGAACCTTCATGCTCCGCAAGACAAGCATCTCCGTGTCATCTCTCCGGACCAACTTTAGGTTCACTAATCGATCGGTAGCTACTGGCCCATCTGTAGTAGAAATCTGCTGCTTAGGCCATAGTAGAGCCCTCCTAAGGGATGAGACATTAAAGATGTCGGGAAATCCCGTCAACTCCGGCGATAGCTCCAGTCTGTAAGCCAACGAGCTGATCCGCTACAGGACCCTATAGGTCCCCATATATCTCGGACTGAGCTTCTTTCGCCCGCATAGCATCGAGACTCCATGTATCAGACGTATCTTTAAGAACACCTGTTCTCCAACCTAGAACTCCACCTGGCAATGCCGAGTATTGTAGTATTTTTCCTGTCTACTCTAGGCCTCCAGCATCCTATCTCGAATCAATCAAGCGCCTTTGGATCCTCATCTTGGATCCAAGATAGCGGAGTCCTGCAACTTCGTTTGTATAATGCCTTATAGGAAGCCATGCCTATGCTAGACTGATGGATGTTATAAGAAAACTCGATGAGCGGCAATAGTCTCTCCCATAGCTCTCCACGATCCAAGATGCACAGTCGTTAAAGGTCATCCAATGTTTGGTTTGTGCGCTCAGTTTTCCCATCCTTCTAGGGGTGGAACGTTATACTGAACGTCAATCGAGTACCCAAGTAGGCATGGACTGATCTACAATCCTTGGACGTAAACCATCCATCTTGATCTGATACTATCGTCCTGGGTACACCATGATATCGTACAAACTGCTCCACGAACTTCCGCACCAAAACACCGACCGGGGCATCCTTCCTAACAGGTAAGAATCTGGCCACCTTCGTCAACCTGTCGACATTAACCCATATAGAATCATTTCACTCGTGTGATCGAGGAAGTCCATGTATAAATTCCATGTCTATGTCATCAAACTTCCACTCCGGCACTGGGAGTGACTGCAATAACCCGGTCGTGCTCTTGCACTATGCCTTCACGAGCTGGCAGGTCTCATAATGGGTCACAAAGTACATGATGTCCTTCTTCATGCCCGCTAGTACATAGTACTCTTCAGATCATTCGTCATTTTCGTAATTCACTGGTACCCTGAATACCGGCTGCAGTATGCCTCAGTCATAATTTAATCTCGAATCTCGCCTCCTACTGGTATATATACTCGTCCTCTGAAACATAGCAGCCCAACTTTCAATGAATAGTCCCCAGTCGAGCCAGCTTCTAAAGACATTAATATCGGCTCCATATTTGCATCTTGCGTCTATCCATCCCCTATACGATCTCGAATGTCATTATAGGTACCCATTGCCGCCAAGTACTCCTCATAGAGCTCAGGGTCACTTGACGATACCAAGGTGATCTGCATGTCATAAGTTGGTGCTCTGCTCCCAATGTGGCGGCTCTCCTACTAAATGCATCAGCCACCACGTTTGCCTTCCCCAGGTGGTAATGCACAGTGTACAGGAAATCAGATAAAAAATCCACCCATCGCCTCTGCTGGATATTTATCTCCTTCTGCGTATCCACGTACTTCAGATTCTTGTGATCTGAGAATATGTCACAGTGGACACCATAGAAGTAATGTCACTAAATCTTCAGAGCGAATATGACCGTTCCAATCTCAAGATCATGCACTGGGTAGTTTTGCTCATTCTTATTCAACTAGCGAGAAGCATATGCTATCACATGCACGTTCTGCATCAGAATGGAACCTATCCCCTAGTATGATACATCTGTGTACACCTGGAACCCTTCCTTACTAGAGGGAATGAAAAGGATATGAGCCGACGTAAGCTGACCCTACAACTCTTGGAAGGCCGCCTTATACCGTAGTGTCCACACGAAGGGGGTATCCTTCTTCATCAACAAAGAAAGTGGGAGGGCAATCTGAGAAAACCCTTCCACAAACTTCCGGTAATATCCATCGATTTCTAGAAAGCTCTGTATGTCTAATATCATATTCAATGGAGGCCAATCTCGTACTGCTTGGATCTTTGCTGGGTCCACTCCTAACCCTACTCTGCTGATAATATGGCCTAAGAAGGCTACCTCCTTCAGCCAGAAATGACACTTGTTGAACTTTGTGTACTGACTATGCTCCTTGAGATTCTCCAATGTCAATGTCAGGTGTCGAGCATGCTCCTCCTCCGTCCTCGAGTAGATGAGGACATCGTCGATGAACACAATGACAAAGATGTCGAGGTATGGCTCGATCATCCGTTTAATCAGACTTATGAATACTGACGGGGCATTCGTGAGCACAAAGGGCATCACGGTGAACTCGTACAATCCATATTGGCTACTGAAGGCTATCTTCGGGAAATCCTCCTCCTGAATCTGCAGCTAATAATACCACGACCTCAAGTCCAGCTTTGATAACTAGTAAGCTCCCTCCAGTTGGTCAAACAGCTCATCGATCCTTGGCAGCGGGTATGTATTATAGACCGTCAGTCGGTTAAGTGCTCTGTAATCGATCCATAGTTTGAGGGTCCCATCCTTAATCTTCACAAATAACATCAGGGATCCCCAAGGCGAGGAACTCGGTCTGACAAACCCATCTTCAACTAGCTCCTGTAACTGGCTTCTGAACTCCACTAACTCCTTCGGGGCCATACGATAAGGAACTCTAGACACTGATTTAGCCCCCAGCACTAGCTGAATTTGAAAGTCCCTCTCACAATGTGGTGGCAGCCCAAGCAGCTTCTCTAGAAATACAACGATGAAGTCCTGCACCACAGGAATGTTGGAGATAGAATCATTTTCCTCGATCATCTCAAAGAACACCTGATAAACCTCATTCCCTTACAGATGGGCCTTGACGTCCTGGATAGAAGAAAGTAAGTGTCGAGAAGCCGGGATAGTACCTTGGAAGGTTTTGTAAGAGTCGTCGTATCTTAGCACGACCTTTCTTACTGGGAAGTCAATCTGAGCATGGTTTCAAGGGAGCCATATCATTCCCAAGACGAGATCAAAGTCCGATAATTCCTAGATCGTGACCGGAGCCTCGAATGTTAATCCGTCTATGGTCACCTCCAAGAGGTATTTTGTAGTGGATAGGATCTTTGTAATACCCCTGATTTCTCGATGATTTTATTTGATTTGTCATCGTCATATTTATGACGTCATGGCGTTACTTTTAACATCAAATTGGCAACGCGTCGTCGTTAAGGCATTTTCGCGTCCGTGCGATCGAGTCGGCAAAATTCTTATTGTAATTCGAAAATTTTGCATTTGAAAATTAAGTTAAGTAATTTTGGACTTGCTCGTCAAGTTTCGTTGCGATCCGAGCGATATTCGGGTCTCTGCGATTTTCCAAAGTTTTGTAGAATTTATGTTCGCCGTAAACTTTGAAAATTTATATCTCGGGAATTGCTGCTCGGATTTTGGTTTTGACTTCGACGTTGGGTTCGTAGATTCAGTGTTTGCCTACGATGTGAGTTTCGTTTAATTCGGCGCGCGTTTGGGCTTTCGTTTTGAACTCGTGTCTCCTTGTTTAAAAATATAAATATGGATATTTTAATATTAAAATACTATTCAAAAATGTCTTTTACTATTCATCTCTATAGTTTGTTTTTGGATATTTTTGCAAAAAACACTATTCATGAGGACAAAAAAAGTACTTTTCATGCAAAATTAATTTTGTCTAACTCTCGAGTGCTCGCTTCTTAACTCTCGAGTGCTGGCTTCTTAACTCTCAAGTGCTGCCATCTTAATTCGAGAACTGCCTTTCGAGTTCTCGACTAACCCCTTTGACTACTCGAGTAATGCTTTATTACTCGAGTACTATTGATTCCCTTTTCTCGAGTACTATGGTTTAGTACTCGAGTAGCCTTTTTTTCTACTTCTCGAGTACTGTAGATTCATCCCGAGTAGTCCGTTAAATTTGCATTCGGGCGTTTTTTGAGGGTCAAAGCGGTGTCATATAAAAGATGGTTAAAATAAAATTTGTTCATATCAATGAGATCTAAAACTTTCATGTTGGGCACTTTTTGATTTGAAGTCATGCTAAATCTCTTATTTTATTTTCCGCGCACCCGCTCGTAAATAGTCCGTTTTTCCCCATATTTAGACAAAACTTTTTATGAATATATATATATATATATATATATATATATATATATATATATATATATTCTCATACTTAAGAAAGAAAAACTTCATCTTCTCCGGATTTTCTCCCGAACCAGAGCGGCGTGAGCGAGAGAGAGAAAGTTTTTCGTGAATCTTTTGGTTGCTACCGACGGTGCTCCGGTGCTCTAAATCTTCAACCGATTATAGATCCGGAAAACATTCGTCGAGAGCTACGACATCGTGGTAAATTTTCCCCGTTTCTTGAGTTTTCTCGTTAGGTTTTTTCGGCTCTAACCTCTATTTCGGCCATTTTTGTTCAGATTTCGTCTCATCCCGTCTTCTTTTGACCCGATCTGCAACTGAGGCAAGTGGTGGTTTATCATCCCCTCCTTTCTTTTTACCGAATTGCTAGCATTTACAGCTTTCCTCTCGAGTAGTTATCATAAATAAATTTCTGATACTTATGATGTTTAATCCTAGTTTAAATACACTTGTTATGTCATGTTCTTGATTTTCTAATCTAACCTTGTAAAGTATTATTTATTTGATGATGCGATTGAATCGTGTTCTTTTAACCGTCCCCTATCTATTGTGTAGGACGTGTTAGAGATTATCTATGATTGTAGGTCCTTCCTAAAGGTTGATCAACCGCTTCTTAATCCCTAAATGTCTAGTAGAATCCTACGTGCCAAGTCTAAAGATATATGTATTGGTTTTTTTGTGGGTTTTCTTGATTGCGCGAGTTAGTAGACGAAACCACCTTCGTAATGTTTGTTTCCTTTATCAGTACCTTGTGGAAGTCTACCAGGTTTTTGGGCGTCTTCGGTGTATGGTGGAGAGTATGAGACTCCCCTGTAGTTAGACAGATATTATATTCGTGAGGGTATGTCCTGTTGAGTGACCACCTCGCCCGTGTTTTTGGGTAGAGTCGACCACAGGTGCCTAATAAAGGTTATTTATTTTTTCCTTATGATTTATTCATGTTTGTCACTGTTTAGACTCGTGTGTCTTATGTATTTTTGTTGTATGTAACGATTCACGTAAGTGTTCTTTTCCTATTTGATGCTTTGTTTTTGTACTTTACTTCAGTACTGTTGATCTTGGGTCAGTACCCCTTTTGAACTTGGTTTATTTTGGCTTATCTTTCTGCCACTATTTGTAACTTCTTGCTGAGATGTTCTGTCTTTGAAAATGCCTCAGGTTAAGAGCAGTAGCAGATAACGAAGCTGGTTTGGGGTTTCTGGGCAGCAGTGTTGGCTGTGGTTTTCACCTCGCCGTAGCGAGGTAGTTTGTTGTTTTAGTTTGCTTACTTAGTTCAGGCATGCTTCTATTTTATGTGGGTTCATGTCAAATTTTTAATGCCCACAAGATAGACGGTTTTAGATATCTTGCTAGCTGCAAGTTGTTTTTCTTTATGATGGATTACTTGCTCTCTGAGATGATTTATGCTAGGAATGTATGTTAGGTATTTTCAAGTATAAAATCTACTATTATTACTTCATGCATGACATAATTTAATAATCTAACTTGTTACATTAAGCGACCGTAAGAGCAATCTTCACTACTATTATAAATCTAGGGCCTTGCATAGCATGAGTTGTCCTTTGGGGACGTTTATACTCATGTAGGATTTTGGAGTCAATCTAAACAAGTACCTTCCGCAGCGTATAATTATATTTTTATTCGTGGACTATTTGATCCACTAAGCTGAGTAATACGGCTAATTTCTTAACTTAAACTGGATTTCCCTCTAAATAACCTAAAGAACTTTATTTATGAATTAAGTAGGAGTTTTGCCTGAGCTCCCGTAGTTATCCTCTACTAGCGTGGCATCATGACGCGCATTTTCCCTTACTCTGATATATTATTTAATGCAGTGAAAATTTGGGTTGTGACAGTTTGTATCAGATGGAGGTTGCTTGACAATTGGTCGGCCAACCTTCCCTCGGTAGTGTTAGTTATTTAGTGTCATTTCATACACACACAGATGTGTCATCAGTACATCTTAGCCGAAGTATAGTAACTACACTCATATCATTATAAGAAGTATATGGGGAATATTATGTAGTATACGATGCATAATATTTGTTTGTATATGGATCCACCATAGGAGGCAACATGTGACAGTTATGTAGTATGGGATGCATAACCACCATCACATGGGTGCCCATTAGCACGTTTTCTTTTCTCGTTGCATGCGATGTTATGTAGTATGGGATGTATAATATTTCATGTGTACGCCGCTCATAACATGCATTAAGGCCTTTATTAGAATGCATAACACAACATAAATAGCATATCATCGCATAAACCCGGGTGCTAAGTTAAGGTTTACATAATGACACATGTACACACATGATTTTAAATAAGAATAAAGAATACATGCATTCATATCATAGGCAAAAGTGTTAATAGGATGAGAGGATATCATCGTAGGAAGGAAAAAACATCATTATAAATCCAAGAGCAAGTTGCAGTATAAGCAAGTTTCTTTTAAGTATGATCTGAACTCGTCGTGTGGCCTAGTGGTAATCTAGGATTTTGATTGGTTGTTTGTTTGACTTTTTAGAAATACCGCCAAAGCGTATTGCGATGAG
This sequence comes from Platanthera zijinensis, assembly GCA_039513925.1. Taxonomy (NCBI): domain Eukaryota; kingdom Viridiplantae; phylum Streptophyta; class Magnoliopsida; order Asparagales; family Orchidaceae; genus Platanthera; species Platanthera zijinensis. The sequence goes on from CM077084.1 coordinate 121,466,036, forward strand.
GTCGACACCCCAGTCGGAGGGTGAGTCGTCAGGAGCGCAGAGTGATGCGATTAACGAGAGTCTGCCTCAGAGCAATGAGGCTCTATCGAGACAATTAGTTGCGATGCAATCGCAAAATGAGTCTTTGTTGTCTGCCTCTCCCGCGCAGCAAAATTTCATGAAAGAGGCTGCCATGGTCCAAGCCGTGCCCGATACCCCTGCTCCTCTGGTGCCCCCAGTGATGCTACCACCAGAAATAAGTTTCATATCGCACTTCCAATGGTTGGGACCTCCCACCTACGACGGGAGTGCCGAATTTATGATTTTAGATGATTGGATCATCTCCATCGAGGAGATGCTTTCATATTCCGGAATTCTAGAATCCCATGTGGTAATGATTGCAGCCTATCAGTTAAAAGGCCTGGCAAAGAGTTGGTGGATTCGGGAAAGGGAGAGTCTGAAGGAAAGATGTTCTTGGGAATCTTTTAAGAAGATGCTGCTGAAGAAGTTTCTACCCTCGGTCGAGTAGGACCGCGTGATGAATAATTTCCTACATCTGAAGCAGAGACAGCTCTCGGTGAGAGAGTACAAGATTGAGTTTAGCAAACTGAGTAGGTTTGCTCCTGATTTGGTAATTTCAGAGGAGGGTGGAGTGAAACGTTTCCTGGGAGGACTAAGAAGCGATGTCCAGCAGTTGGCATGCGCTTATGGAGCTGACAGTTATATTGTTGCAGCGGAAGCCGCACTAAAAGTGGAGGAGATTGAAAACCCCAAGAATCGAGGTGTTATGGCGAGGAAAGAGAAGAGGAAGGTTGTTGAGGATGGAAGCTCTAGGGCATCCGACCCTTCTTCGAAAAAGAAAAGTGGAGAAATATGTAGCTTCTGTGGTTGACCTGACCACCCTTACGAAAGGTGTTTCTAGAAGACTGCCACTCTGAAGCAGCAGTAGGTGCACTCCATTCAAGGTGCACCTAAGGGAGAGCTAGTGTGCTCGTTCTGTGCAAGGAAGGGTCATGATGTGAGTCATTACTGGATTAAAGAAAGGACTTGCTTCCAGTGCGGGCAGAAGGGACACCAGTAGTATTTTTGCCCCCAAGCTTAGTCCTCACTGCAGCCTGCCTCGCTTTGAGCTTTTTCGTTGCCATCAAACTAGGATAAAGGAAAAGGAAATCTAAATGTTGTGACTAGAGAGGATGCTCAGAACTCTACCCAAGTGATATCAGGTTAGATTCTAGCTAGCTTGACTTTTACTCTCCATTATTTGTTATAGTTTTCATTCGTTTAGTTACGTATTCTACGGTTATAGGGGAGTTTAAGGTGTGGAATAGGTGGGCGCATGTCCTTTTCGATTCATGTGCCACCCATTCCTTTAGGGCGCGGAGTTTTGTAAATAGACATCATTTGGACGAGGTTCAGTTTGAGGATTCCTTCAATGTCAAGCTTCCCTCCGAAAATCTGGTGATATCAAATCACGGAATTCAAAGATGCCATATTTGTCTTGGTTACTTTTTAGTCTTTGTGGATCTAATGGTGTTAGATCTGGCAGATTTCGACGTGATTTTGGGCATGGATTGGTTGTCCAAGTATAATGCAGTCATCCAGTGCAAGGCAAAGCGATTCGATTTCAAGATGGACAATGACCAACCTATGAGTGTCTATGGTTTTCAGGACAAGGGTTCACTCCTTATTTCTACGGTACGTGCTTGTCGAGCTATAGAGTCTGGTTGCGAGGCGTATCTTATTTCTATGTCAGCTTTTGAAACAACTTTTGTTAAACCACGTCTTGAGGATGTCTTAGGGGTGCGAGAGTTTCCAGAAGTCTTTCTTGATAGTCTTCAAGGACTTTCACCTGAGAGATAGGTGGAGTTTGTGATAGACCTCGAGCCAGGTACATGCCTGATTGCTAAGGCACCATACCGTATGGCTCCGCGTGAGTTAGAGGAGTTGCACACTCAACAGGATGAGTCACTGTAGTGTGGTTTTATTAGGCCGAGTTCTTCTCCGTGAGGTGCCCCTGTTCTATTTGTTATGAAGAAATACGGATCTATGAGGCTCTACATAGATTATCGAGAGTTAAACAAGGTAACCATCAAGAGCCGATATTTGTTTCCTCGGATTGATGATCTATTTTATCAGTTGTGGGGATGCATTGTGTTTTCGAAGATTGAACTTCGTTCAGGCTACCACAAGTTGAGGGTCCGTGAGGCTGCTATACCACGGACGGCTTTTCGTTCCCGGCATGGGCATTTTGAGTTCTTGGTGATGTCCTTTGGTTTGACAAATGCACCATCTGCGTTCATGGACTTAATGAATAGAGTGTTCAAAGATTTCTTGGACCATTTTGTAATTATGTTCATAGATGACGTCCTTGTGTATTCCCGCAGTGTTGAGGTGCATACACAACACTTTCATTTAGTTTTTTCAACCTTAAGGGAGCACAAGCTCTGTGGCAAGCTGAGTAAGTGCGAATTCTGGTTACCCCAGGTGTCCTTTTTGGGCCATGTTGTGAGCAAGGATGGTATTTCCGTAGACCCGACAAAGATTTCTTCTGTGATGGAATGGAAGAGAACTTATACTCCTAAGGAGATTAGGAGCATTTTAGGTCTGGCCAGTTATTATAGAAGGTTTGTGGAAGGGTTCTCTGTACTATCTGCTCCCTTAACTAGACTTACACTGAAGAACATCGCGTTCATTTGGAGCGATAAGTGTGAAGAAGCCTTCCAAGAGTTGAAGAAGATATTGTGTATTACTCCAGTTTTAACTTTGCCTACTGAAGGACTTGAGTACGCTGTATATATGGATACATCACACAATGGACTTGGTTGTGTTTTGATGCAAGAAGGAAAGGTGATCGCGTACAGATCAAGGTAATAAAAAATTCATGAAAGAAACTATCCTACGTATTATTTGGAATTTACTACTATTATTCATGCGCTGAAGCTTTGGAGACATTTTCTGTATGGCGCACTGTGCAAGGTCTACACAGACCATAAGAGTTTTAAGTACGTCTTCACTCAAAAAGAGCTAAATCTGCGCCAGCGTAGGTGGTTAAAGTATGTGGCTGATTATGATGTAGAGATCCTGTATCACCCAGGAAAGGCTAACGTAGTAGCCGATGCTCTGAGTAGGAAGACCGCCAAAATCTTTAATCTGACGGTGCAGTCCGTGGTGGAAGAATTCTTGTTGATGGACGTTGAAATTGGGAGTCGTACTGTGCCTGCTAGTTTGGAAGCAGAAGAGCCCTCTTGGATTTCCCTCACTAGAGTGTACCAGAAGGATGATCCTGATTTATTGCATCTCCGGAATAGAATTGAGAAGGGAGAGTTACCTGATTTCTCTTTGGATGAGAAAGATACTCTTAAATATCGAGGTAGATTTTGTATCCCCGCTTTTGGTGATATTCGGGCTAAGATTTGTAATGAAGCTCATGGTTCCAGCGTTGCCTACCATCCTAGTTCCATCAAAATGTATAAAGATCTGAAGCAAATTATCTGATGGTCAGGAATAAAGAATGACATAGCAAAGTTTGTGTCAGAATGTTATACGTGTTAGTGTGTTAAGGCAGATCATAGAAGGCCTGGTGGTAAACTGACACCGTTTGATATTCCAAGTTGGAAATGAGAGAGTATTTCAATGGATTTCATCACCGGTTTACCGAAATCTCCTCATGGGCACGATTCTGTTTGGATGATAGTCGATAGATTGACTAAATTTGCTCACTTTGTCCCATTTAAGATTGGTTTTTCGATGAAGAAGATAGCTGAGCTATATCTTGAAGAGGTCATCAGATTACATGGAGTGCCTGTTAGCATTGTATCAGATTGAGACTCCATATTTACGTCTCGCTTTTGGAAGAGTTTAAAGGAGGGGTTGGGTACCGATTTAAGGTATTCCACCCCCTATCATCCGTGGACGAATGGTCAAATAGAGCGAGTTAAATTTATCGTGGAGGATATGATCAGATGTTACATATTGTATCATGGTGGTGCTTGGGAGGAGCATCCCAGACACATGGAATTTGATTACAATAATATTATCAAGAGAGTCTACAGATGGCCCCATTTGAGGCCTTATGTGGGAGGCGTTGTAGGACTCATTTTTTTTGGGTGAGGTTGGTGAGAGGTCATTAGTAGGTTTGGAATCCCTTGAAGAGATGAATTGTGCTGTAAATCATATTCGAGAGAAGCTCCGTGTAGCACAAGAGAGTTATGAGAAGTATGCTAATCGACGAATGGTCGATCTGGAGTTTGCTGTTGGGGACTTGGTTTTCCTGAAAGTGTCGTTGATGTCAGGTGTTAAAAGGTTTGGAAGGAACCACAAGTTAGACCCCCGGTATGTGACACCTTTCCAGATTCTTGAGTGCATCGGAGTGTCATCTATAGGATGAAATTGCCTGCTACCTTCCCTTTTGTCCATGATGTGTTCCATGTGTGCCAGTTGCGGAAGTGTGGTTGTAATGGTCGTCAAGTACTTGACTCGGTGACCCAGATTCAGCCCAATCTTTCATACGTGGAAGAGCTTGTCCGTGTTTTGGAATCTCAAGAGCGTGAGTTGCGTAGAAAGACCATCCCCATGGTCAAGATTCTTTGGAGATATCAAGATGTCGAGAGTGCGACATGGGAATTGGAAACGACGATGAGGGAATCTCATCCGCACCTCTTCTCTTAGTTTCGGGTATGTCTCTATGTTTTCAGTCATGTTTGATTTTCTCGTTTTGGTTTGGTTTTGGAGTTGTGTTAAGTTTCGGAATGAAACGTTTTTTTAGGGGGAGTGACTGTAACGCTCCCGATTTTTCAATGATTTTATTTGATTTGGTATCGTCATATTTATGACGTAATGGCGTTACTTTTAACGTCGAGTTAACGACACATCGTCGTTAAGGCATTTTTGCGTCTGTGCGGTAGAGTCGGAAAAATTCTTGTTGTAATTGGAAATTTTTGCATTTGAAAATTAAGTTAAGTAATTTTGGACTTGCTCGTCAAGTTTCATTGCGATCCGAGCGATATTCGGGCCTCGACGATTTTCCGAAGTTTTGTAGAATTTATGTTAGCCGTAAACTTTGAAACTTTATATCTCGGGAATGGCTCCTCGTATTTTTGTTTTGACTTCGTCGTTGGGTTCGTAGTGTCAGTGTTTGCCTACGGTGTGAGTTTCGTTGAATTCGGCGCGCGTTTGGGCCTCCGTTTTGAACTCATGTCTCCTTGTTCAAAAATATAAATATGAATATTTTAATATTAAAACACTATTCAAAAGTGTCTTTTACTATTCATCTCTATTGTTTGATTTTGGATATTTTTGCAAAAAATACTACTCATGAGGACAAAAAAAGTACGTCATGCAAAATTAACTTTGTCTTGCTCTCGAGTGCTCGCTTCTTAACTCTCGAGTACTGGCTTCTTAACTCTCGAGTGTTGCCATCTTAATTCGAGAACTGCCTTTCGATTTCTCGACTAACTCCTTTGACTACTCGAGTAATGCTTTAGTACTCGAGTACTGTTGGTTCCATGTTCTCGAGTACTAAGGTTTAGTACTCGAGTAGCATTTTTTTCTACTTCTCGAGTACTGTAGATTCATCCCATGTAGTCCGTTACAGTGTGCATTCGGGCGCCTTTTTGAGGGTCAAAGCGGTGTCATATAAAAAAATGGTTAACATAAGATTTGTTCATATCAACGAGATCTACAACTTTAATGTTGGGCACTTTTCGATTTGAAGTCATGCTAAATCTCTCTTTTTATTTTCCGCGCATCCGCTTGTAAATAGTCCGTTTTTTCCCATATTTAGACAAAACTTTTTATGAATATATATATATATATATATATATATATATATATATATATATATATATATATATATATATATATATATATATATATATATTCTGATACTTAAGATACTTAAGAAAGAAAAACTTCATCTTCTCCGGATTTTCTCCCGAACCAGAGCGGCGTGAGCGAGAGAGAGAAAGTTTTTCGTGAATCTTCCGGTGGCCGCCAACGGTGCTCCGGTGCTCCAAATCTCCAACCGATTATAAATCCGGAAAGCACTCGTCAAGAGATACGACATCGTGGTAAATTTTCCCCGTTTCTTGAGTTTTCTCGTTAGGGTTTTTCGGCCCTAACCTCTATTTCGGCTATATTTGTTCAGATTTTGGCTAATCCCGCCTTCTTTTAACCCGAACTGCAACGTGGAGTGATTCAGAAGATTTGTTTTCCGGTAAAACCGAGGCAAGTGGTGTTTTATCTTCCCCTCCTTTCTTTTAACCAATTTGCAAGCATTTACAGCTTTCCTCTCGAGTAGTTGTCATAAATAAATTTCTGATACTTATGATGTTTAATCATAGTTTAAATACACTTGTTATGTCATGTTCTTGATTTGCTAATCGAACCTTGTAAAGTAGTATTTATTTGATGATGCGATTGAATCGTGTTCTTTTAACTGTCCCCTATCTATTATATAGGATGTGTTAGAGATTATCTAGGATTGTATGTCCTTCCTAAAGGTTGATCAACCGCTTCTTAATTTAGAAATGTCTAGTAGAATCCGACGTGCCAAGTCTCGAGATATATGTGTTTGTTTTTTTGTGGGTTTTCTTGATTGCGCGAGTTAGTGGACGAAACCACCTCTGTAATGTTTGTTTCCTTTATTAGTACCTTGTGGAAGTCTACCAGGTTTGTGGGCATATGCGGTGTATGATGGAGAGTATGAGACTCCCCCGTAGTTAGATGGATATTATATTCATGAGGGTGTATCTAGTTGAGTGACCACCTCACCCGTGTTTTTGGGTAGAGTCGGCCACAGATGCCTAATAAAGGTTATGTATTATCTTCCTTATGATTTATTCATGTTTGTCACCTTATAGCCTCGTGCGTCTGGTTTATTTTTGTTGTATTCACGTCAGTGTTCTTTTTTTGTTGTTTGATGCTTTGTTTTTGTACTTTACTTCAGTACTGTTGGTCTTGGGTTAGTACCCCTTTTGACCTTTGTTTATTTTGGCTTATCTTTCTGCCACTATTTGTACCTTCTTGCTGAGGTGTTCTGTCTTTGGAAATGCTTCAGCTTCAGAGCAGTAGCAGATAATGGTGCTAGTTTTGGGGTTTTTGGGCAGCAGTGTTAGCTATGGTTTTCACCTCACCATAGCGAGGTAGTTTGTTGTTTTATTTTGCTTACTTAGTTCAGACATACTTCTATTTATGTGGGTTTGTGTCAGATTGTTGACGCCCACAGGATAGACGGTTTTTGATACCTTACTAGCTGCTAGTTGTTTTTTTTTGTGGTGGATTACTTGCTCTCTGGGATGATTTATGTTAGGAATGCATGTTAGGTATTTTCAAGTATAAAATCTACTATTATTACTTCATGCATTACATAATTTAAAACTCTAACTTGTTACATTTTGCGACCGTAAGAGCTATCTTTACTACTATTATAAATCTAGGGCCTTGCATAACATGAGTTGTCCTTTAGGGACGTTTATACTCATGTAGGATGTTGGAGTCAATCTAAACAAGTATCTTCCGCAGCGTATAGTTATATTTTGATTCGTGGACTAATTAATCCACTAAGCCAAGGGATACGGCTAATTTCTTAACTTAAACTGGATTTCCCTCTAAATAACCTAAAGATCTTTATTTATGTATTAAGTAGGAGTTTTTCCTGAGCGCCCGTAGGTATCCTTTACTAGCGTGGCATCATGACGCGCATTTTCCCTTACTCTGATATATTATTTAATGCAGTGAAAATTTGGGTTGTGAAAGTTTGTATAAGAGGGAGGTTGCTTGACAATTGGTCGGGCAACCTTCCCTTGGTAGTGTTAGTTGTTTAGTGTCATTTCATACACACACCGATGTTTCATCAGTACGTCTTAGCCGAAGCATTGTCACTACACTCATAGCATGATAAGAAGTATATGGGGCATATTATGTAGTATGAGATGCATAATATTTGTTTGTATATGGATCCAATATAGGAAGCAACGTGTGATAGTTATGTAGTATGGGATGCATAACCATCATCACATGGGTGCCCATTAGCACGTTTTATTTTCTCGTTGCATGCGATGTTATGTAGTATGGGATGCATAATATTTCATGTGTACGCCGCTCATAACATGCATTAAGGCCTTTATTAGAATGCATAGCACTGCATACATAGCAAATCATCGCATAAACCCGCGTGGTAAGTTAAGGTTTACATAATGACACATATACACACATGATTTTAAATAAGAATAAAGAATACATGCATTCATGTCATAGGCAAAAGAGTCAATAGGATGAGAGGATCTCATCCTAAGTAGGAAATAACATCATTATAAAATCCAAGAGCAAGTTGCAGCATAAGCAAGTTTCTTTTAAGTATGATCAGAACTAGTCGTGTGGCCTAGTGGTAATCTAGGATTTTGATGGGTTATTCGTTTGACTTTTTAGAAATGCCTATAAAGCGTATTGCGATGAGGTTGACACCCCAGTCGGAGGCTGAGTTATAGGGAGCGCAGAGTGATGCGATTATCGAGAGTCTTCCTTAGAGCAGTGAGGCTCTGTTGAGACAATTAGTTGCGATGCAATCGCAAAATGAGTCTTTGTTATCTGCCTCTCCCGCGCAGCAACCTTTAATGCAAGAGCCTGCCTTGGGCCAAGCCGTGCCCGATACCCCTGCTCCTCTGGTGCCCCCGATGACGCTACAACAAGAAATGAATTTCATATCGCACTTCCAATGGTTGGGACCTCCCACCTACGATGGGAGTGCCGAATTTATGATTTTAGATGATTGGATCATCTCCATCGAGGAGATGCTTTCGTATTCTAGAATTCTAGAAGCCTAAAAGGTAATGATTGCAACCTATTATTTAAAAGGCCTAACAAAGAGTTGGTGGATTCGGGAAAGGGAGAGTCTGAAGGAAAGCTGTTCTTGAGAATCTTTTAAGAAGATGCTGGTGAAGAAGATTCTACCCTCGGTCGAGTAGGACCACCTGATGAATAACTTCCTGCATCTGAAGTAGAGACAGCTCTCGGTGAGCGAGTAGGAGATTGAGTTTAGAAAACTGAGTAGTTTTGCTTCTGATTTGGTAGTTTCGGAGGAGGGTAGAGTGAAACGTTTCCTTGGAGGCATAAGAAGTGATGTCCAGCAGTGGGCATGCTCTTATAGAGCTAACAATTATGTTGTGGCAATGGAAGCCGCACTAAAAGTGGAGGCGATTTAAAACGCCAAGATTCAAGGTGCTGTGGCGAGGAAAGAGAAGAGGAAGGGTATTGAGGATGGAAGCTCTAGGGCATCTGGCCCTTCTTCGAAAAAGAAATGTGGAGAAATATGTAGCTTCTGTGGTCGACCTGGCCACCCTTACGAAAGGTGTTTCAAGAGGACTGCCACGCTGAAGCAGTAGCAGGTGCACGCCATCCAAGGTATACCCAAGGGAAAGCTAGTGTGCTCATTCTGTGCAAGGAAGGGTCATGATTTGAGCCGTTGCATGTCCTCCATCATCTTCACTAGTTCCTTGGTCATCAGTTTTGGCTTTGCTCCCAATGTGATGTCTCTCCTACTCAGTGCATCAGCCACCACGTTTGCCTTCCCCGGGTGGTAATGCATAGTGTACAGGTAATCAGATAAAAAATCCACCAATCGCCTCTGTCGGATATTCATCTCCTTCTGCGTATCCACGTACTTCAGATTCTTATGATCTGAGAATATGTCACAGTGGACACCATAGAGGTAATATCACCAAATCTTCAGAGAGAATATGCCTGTTCCCATCTCCAGATCATGCGCTAGGTAGTTCTACTCATTCTTCTTCAACTAGCGGGGAGCATATGCTATCACATGCCCATTCTGCATCAGAATGGAACCTATCCCCTAGTATGATGCATCTGTGTACACCTAGAACCCTTCCTTCCTAGAGGGAAGGGTAAGGATAGGAGTCGACGTAAGCTGACCCTTCAACTCTTGGAAGGATGCCTTGTACTGTAGTGTCCACACAAAGGGGGTATCCTTCTTCATCAACAAAGCAAGTGGGAGGGCAATCTGATAAAACCCTTCTATAAACTTCCGGTAATATCCAGCGAGTCCTAGAAAGCTCTGTATGTCTAATGTCGTCTTTAATGGCGGCCAATCTCGTACTGCTTGAATCTTTGTTGAGTCCACTCCCAACCCTGCTCTGCTGATAATATTGCCTAAGAAGCCTACCTCCTTCAGCCAAAACTGACACTTGCTAAACTTCGTGTATAGACTATGCTCCCTGAGATTCTCCAATATCAATGTCAGGTTCCGAGCATGCTCCTCCTCCATCCTCAAGTAGATGAGTACATCGTCGATGAACACAATGATGAATATGTCGAGGTATGGCTCGATCATCCGGTTCATCAGACTCATGAATTATGACGGGGCATTCGTGAGCACAAAGGGCATCACGGTGAACTCGTACAATCCATATTGGCTACTAAAGGCTGTCTTCGAGATATCCTCCTCCTGAATCCGCAGCTCATAATACCCCGACCTCAAGTCCAGCTTTGAGAACTAGTAAGCTACCTCCAGTTGGTCAAACATCTCATCGATCCTTGGCAGCGAGTATGTATTAGGGACCGTCAGCCGGTTCAGTGCTCTGTAATCGATGCATAGTCTGAGGGTCCCGTCCTTTATCTTCACAAATAACATCGGGGCTCCCCAAGGCGAGGAACTCGGTCTGACAAACCCATCTTCAACTAGCTCTTGTAACTAGCTATTGAACTCCACTAACTCCTTCGGGGCCATACGATAAGGAGCTCTAGACACCGGTTTATCCCCCAGCACTTGCTGAATTTGAAAGTCCCTCTCACAATGTGGTGGCAGCCCAGGCAGCTTCTCTAGAAAGACAACGATGAAGTCCCGCACCACTTGAATGTTGGAAATAGAATCATTTTCCTCGATCATCTCGAAGAACACCAGATAAACCTCATCCCCCTATAGATGGGCCTTGACGTCCTGGATAGAAGACAGCAAGTGCAGCTCAATTGGTGATGAGAAGTAAAGGAACTCCATAGTTAAGTGTGCTCGGGCTGGAGTAGTACTGGGATGGGTGACCTCCTGTGAAGTCCCCGTAGTGCGGGCTTGACTATCGAGTTTACCTCATCAAAGGGAGTTTATGGCCACCAACAACACGCTAGTGGGCTGGAGAGGGGTTGGGGTGCTTGGGCTACAGCCCGGTAGCGATGCCTGAAGAGCGGAGCCATAACGCTGTTACGTACGCGCCAGGGTCGTTACATCGGGATACTACCTTGGAAGGTTTTGTAAGGGTCATCATATCTTAGCAAGACCTTCCTTGCTGGGAAGTCAATCTGAGCATGGTTTCAAGGGAGCCATATCATTCCCAAGATGAGATCAAAGTCTAGTAATTCCAGGATCGTCGCCGGAGCCTCGAATGTTAATCCGTCTTGGTCACCTCCAGGAGGTATTTTGTAGTGGATAGGATCTTTGTAATGCCCCTAATTTTTCGATGATTTTATTTGATTTGGTATCGTCATATTTATGACGTCATGGCGTTACTTTTAACGTCAAATTGACAATGCATCGCCGTTAAGGAATTTTCGCGTCCGTGCGGTCGAGTCGGCAAAATTTTTGTTGTAATTGGAAAATTTTGCATTTGAAAATTAAGTTAAGTAATTTTGGACTTGCTCGTCAAGTTTCGTTGCGATCCGAGCGATATTCGGGCCTCGGCGATTTTCCGAAGTTTTGTAGAATTTATGTTCGCCGTAAACTTTGAAATTTTATATCTCGGGAATGGCTCCTCGGATTTTGTTTTTGACTTCGTCGTTGGGTTCGTAGCGTCAGTGTTTGCATACGGTGTGAGTTTCGTTTAATTCGACGCGCGTTTGGACTTCCGTTTTGAACTCGTGTCTCCTTGTTCAAAAATGTAAATATTAATATTTTAATATTAAAGCACTATTAAAAAGTGTCTTTTACTATTCATCTTTATAATTTGATTTTGAATATTTTGCAAAAACACTATTCATGAGGACAAAAAAAGTACTTCATGCAAAATTAATTTTGTCTGGCTCTCGAGTGCACACTTCTTAACTCTCGAGTGCTGACTTCTGAACTCTCGAGTGCTGCCTTCTTAATAAGAGAACTGCCTTTCGAGTTCTCGACTAACCCCTTTGACTACTCGAGTAATGCTTTAGTACTCGAGTAATGGTTGTTCCTTGTTCTCGAGTACTAAGTTTTAGTACTCAAGTAGCCATTTTTTCTACTTCTCGAGTATTGTAGATTCATCCTGAGTAGTCCGTTAAAGTTTACGTTCGGGCGCCTTTTTAAGGGTGGAAACAGTGTCGTCTAAAATAATAGTTAACATGAAATTTGTTCATATCGATGATATCTACAACTTTTATGTTGGGCACTTTCAGATTTGAAGTCCTCCTAAAACTCTATTTTCATTTTCCGCGCACCCGCTCGTAAATAGTTTGTTTTTTTTTATTTAGACAAAACTTTTTATAAATACATATATATATATATATATATATATACATATATATATATATTCTTATACTTTAGATAATTAAGAAAGAAAAACTTCATCTTCTCTGGATTTCTACCGAACCAGAGCGGCGTGAGCGAGAGAGAGAATGTTTTTCGTGAATTTCTGGTGGCCGCTGATGGTGCTCCGGTTCTCCAAATCTTCATCCGATTATAGATCTGGAAAGCTCTCGTCTAGAGCTACGTCATCGTGGTAAATTTTCCCCGTTTCTTGAGTTTTTTCATTAGGGTTTTCGCCCCTAACCTCTATTTCGGCAATTTTTTTTCAGATTTCGACTCCTCCCGTCTTCTTTTGCCCCGATCTGCAACGTGGAGTGATTTAGAGGATTTTTTTCCGATAAAACCAAGGCAAGTGGTGGTTTATCTTCCCCTCCTTTCTTTTTCCCAATTTGCTAGCATTTACAGCTTTCCTCTCGAGTAGTTATCATAAATAACTTTTTGATACTTATGATGTTTAATCCTAATTTAAATACACTTGTTATGTCATGTTCTTGATTTGCTAATCGAACCTTGTAAAGTAGTATTTATTTGACGATGCGATTGAATCGTGTTCTTTTAATCGTCCCCTATCTATTGTGTAGGATGTGGTAGAGATTATCTAGGATTGTAGGTCCTTCCTAAAGGTTGATCAACCACTTCTTAATCTAGAAATGTCTAGTAGAATCCGACGTGCCATGTCTCAAGATATATGTGGTGGTTTTTTGGTGGGTTTTCTTGATTGCGGGAGTTAGTGGACGAAACCACATCCACAATGTTTATTTCCTTTATTAGTACCTTGTGGAAGTATACCAGGTTTTTGGGCTTCTGCGGTGTATGGTGGAGAGTATGAGACTCCCCCACAGTTAGACGGATATTATATTTGTGAGGGTGTGTCTAGTTGGGTAACCACCTCGCCCGTATTTTTGGGTAGAGTCGACGACATGTGCCTAATAAAATTTATGTATTTCTTCCTTAAGATTTATTTATGTTTGTCACCTTATAGCCTTGTGCGTATACTGTATTTTCATTGTACTGACGATTCATGTAAGTGTTCTTTTCCTATTTGATGTTTTGTTTTTGTACTTTACTTCAGTACTGTTGGTCTTGGGTTGGTACCCCTTTTGACCTTTCTTTATTTTGGCTTATCTTTTGCCACTATTTGTACCTTCTTGTTTAGGTGTTCTGTCTTTTGAATTCCTCAGGTTAAGAGCAGTAGCAGATAGTGGAGCTGGTTTTGTGGTTTTTGGGCAGCAGTGCTGGCTATGGTTTTCACCTCACCGTAGCGAGGTAGTTTGTTGTTTTAGTTTGCTTACTTAGTTCAGACAACATTCTATTTTATATGGGTTCATGTCAGATTGTTGACTCCCACAGGATAGACAATTTTGGATACCTTGCTAGCTGCTAGTTATTTTTCTTTATGGTCGATTACTTGCTCTCTGGAATGATTTATGCTAGGAATGAATGTTAGGTAATTTCAAGTATAAAATATACTATTATTACTTCATGTATTGCATAATTTAAAACTTAACTTGTAACATTTAGCGACCGCAAGAGCTATCTTTACTACAATTATAAATCTAGGGCCTTGCATAGCATGAGTTGTCCTTTGGGGACGTTTATACTCATGTAGGATGTTGAAGTCAATCTAAACAAGTATCTTCTGCAACGTATAATTATATTTTGATTCATGGACTAGTTGATCCACTAAGCCAAAGGATATGTCTAACTTCTTAACTTAAACTTGATTTCCCTCTAAATAACCTAAAGATCTTTATTTATGTATTAAGTAGGAGTTTTTCCTGAGCGCCATATTTATCCCCTATTGGCGTGGCATCATGACATACATTTTCTCTTACTCTGATATATTATTTAATGCGGTGAAAATGCGGGTTGTGACAATCTTCGTCCCACTGGGAAGACGCACCATCCTAGTAACCCCCGTGAAATGTTGGACCTTGTCCAAGTCCTTGACAAAATTCTCCGCAACAAAATTATGCATCGTACCCGTATCGAATAAAGTATGGGCAGGTTTTCCACATACCATTACTGTTACTGAATTTATTAAAGGATCTTAGGTGGCTAGTCTTAAAGTTTTCTTTCCTAGCACTACAAGTTTACGGTCAGTTCTACTATTTATGGAATAGAAGGCAAGAAATTGAAATTGCTAGCATACCTACTATAACCCTATCCTGGTTCCGGGGTTGAGCAAGGTCTTGGACGTATATCTGATCTCTTTCCGACCTACGATCGCCGCCTTGAAACCCACATCCTCGACCACGTCCCCAGCCCCTGAATTGCTGCGCAGGTGGGGCAGCCTGTTGTGCTGGTAGTGGTGTCTGTCTCCTAGGTCAATTGATTCGAATATGTCAAGGCTAGTGTTGTGATAACACACTGGCGGCGGAGGTGCTCCATCCGCTGGCCTCGAAATTTTCCGTATCTGTAAAGGCTGAGGGTTAAGTATCTTTGGGTCCTTCTGCTCCTGTTTATGCCTCGGGCGGGATTAATCGCCATTTCTTTGATCCATCAATTGTTCCCTTCTACCACTAATAACTATGTCATCTGCCGGCCTTTTTCCCCTACACCGAACCGTGAGCTGGTCTGCCTCCAACCTCTTAGCCATCTCTAGGATCCGGGCCAGTCTTTCATTAGAGATAAATTGGAGTTCCTGCCTTAGGTCGTCCCGAAGGCCCTTGTAGAACCTCTTTGCATAGCCAGCATCATCCAGCTGGTATGAATCTGTGAAGCAAGCTAAATGAGCAAACTCTCAGTAGTATTCCAACACTGACCTTCTTCCCTCCTTCAGCTGCAGGATCCTATCCTCTAGCTCATTGTCGTAGTAAGTGGCACAAAATGATCCAAGAATACTATCTTAAACTCATCCCATAAGATTTATGCGCCCTCAATTCCTACGTAGGCAGTGTCCAAAAGAGACTTCCACCATCTCTTTGCGTTGGGCTCTAAGCATGACACTGCTAAGGATACATCCATATCTATCGGGCATTGTATCCTAGCCAACATCTCGTGGATGATGTCCAGCCATTCCTCTACCCATACAGCTGACTCCGTACCCAGATATGATGGATGGGAAAGGCCTCGGAAGACACTCAGCCAATTTACCCTGATATTTGGTAGAGGAGTCGGAGCCTGCTGTGTCTTAAAAGTCTCCAAGATGGCCTTCAGTGTCTATCCCATCTCCATTTACTGGAATGGAGTAGGAGCTGGTGGGGGTGGAACATTATTCTGAACTGCCGGTGTTCCCTATTCCAAGGCCATAATTCATTATAAACTCAAAGAAGAATGCTCATTTATATAATGGTTCACTAAAATTTAGTTAGGAATGGACAACTGCATGTGATTCCCTATATGGGCACACAATTGCTTCCGCTGCTTAGTTTGTCCCCAAAATAATCTCGAGCGGGGGTGTCCTATGTTGGTGCTACCATAGTGATCTGGAAGTGATCAAGCATGTTTCCTCACTGCCAACTCAGTATGAGCCTATCAGGGTCGCACATAAGATTGTGGAGAAATTGGGAGTTTTGATCTGTATGGTATAGTTTATATGATGAGTTAATGGGACTGAAATATTCTAAGGCAAAAAGCGTTGAGTGCATTGAGACTAGTAAACGCTTTCATCGAGTTAAGTGTTAACTCGTCGAATGATGGCATTGAGTTTGTTGAGTTGACTCACTGATTCGTCGAGTATCAAGTGTTGATTTGTCGACTATCGCACTTAAGCGTTGAGTGCGTTGATTCCACTCAGCGTTTCGTCGAGTAAAGGAGTTTACTTGACGAGTTTGGGTCTTAGGCATTGAGTGCGTTGAGTGCACTCAATGCCTTCATCGAGTAAAGGGTTTACTAGGCGAATCTGGCACTTAGGCGTTGAGTGTATTGTATTCACTCAACGCCATTCAACGAATCTGGCCTTTGGTGAAGAAGTCGTTCGTCGTTCGATGAATGAGTTTGACGAATGCAGTTCGAAGAATACAGTTCGACGAATGCAATTCGACGAATGCAGTTCTACGAATGCAGTTCGACGAATGCAGTTCGACTAATGTCGTTCGATAAATGCCATTCGACGAATGCAGTTAGACGAATGCTGTTCGAACAATGTCGTTCGACGAATGCCGTTCGAAGAATGTAATTCGATGAATATCATTCGACAAATCTGTCCTTTCGCGCAGAAAGCGTTGAGAGCTTTGAGTTCGACATATTTGCTATAAATTACTCAACAGTTCGTCGAGTATAATTTGATACTCGACCATTCGCCGTATATCCTGTAGATATTCGATGATTCGTCTAGACAAACTATTGCCTGGTCGAAGGTCTATTTTGTCTAAGCCCTGGGTCTGCGAATAGCGACGGGAAGTTGTTTTACTTATCTCCTGGAGTATAAGTAGGATGTTTAGGGTTTACTATTTATGGTTTTTTCTTTCTATCTAAGCACACGAGCCGTACTGTGCGATAAGACTGATAATCCTAAAAGCCAACAGAAGCATTCCGTAGATCCCATCACTGACCTCGATCCCGATCCCGGTGAGTGTCGTCGTCGCCTCTCCTTCAATAGACCTAGCAGTCTGTGGAGATGATGAGTGTCCTCTCCCGACCTAGAACTTGTGAGACAAGTTGCAACGGGTTCTCCTGATCTTATGGACTACATTAGAGGCTCGGATATACTTTCTGCGCTCAAAACTCAAGCCTCTAGGTGACCGGCTGGATATTTCTAGAGCATCTAGGTTGAGTTTAGACTCAATCCCTCAAAGGTAATTTTATTACAGCATGCTTTACTTCTTGATTCATGAATAATGCTAGATCTGAACTCGTTTGGGTTTTTCTTGTTCTTATTTCCGATGCATGCACAATTGTTGTGCCATCCCCAAAAAACCCAACAGTGGTATCAGAGCAAGGTTGTCGGCAATCTTCATTATTTCAGAAGATGCTAAATCCATGGCGTGCATATTTGGAGATTTAGAAGTGTTCTAAATGCCCAAATCTAGTCTTGTATCTTCCCAAGAACACATGCGATTTCATTGAGTTTAATCCTTAATAGTAACCGTCACTTTGATGGTTTGTGATACTAAGCATGTGTTAGATTTTGCATCTCACATGAAGTGACGAGCTTGTCTACTATGTAAGTGGAGTTGGTGTTGCTTATGTCCTATGCATGTAAATCTGAAGATTTAGAAATGTTCTAGAAGTTCAGATTTAGCCCGGCTCATCAAGTGTTGATGATATTCTTGTGCACGTCAGGGATGCATTTGGATTATGTTTCTGTATTTTATTTTTCTTGATGTGCACACTGGTTAAGTGTTAACCGTGATTAAAGAGTTAATCAAATATTAAAATCTCTTAAGCAATATTAAGTATTCGGATGCCTTTCGATTGATGACACTCTTCCTGCCTCGATTGATGAAGTGTGGGCTTGCCAAAGCAAGGTGCATTAATCTATCTTGGTAAGGGTGCAAGCGGATAATTGTGATATTCCCACTGTTGACATCGGGTCAAGCTTAACGTGGTGACCTCAAAGGATGAGTGCCTAGAGGTATGGGATTGGCACACACCATATGATGTATGCGAATAAAGAATTATTCATCAGCCATACAAGAATTGCATAGTGATGCAATTAGCAAGCATTGTCTACCAAAATAGATGCATTGTGAGAGAAAAGCCAAAGCTGACTTATAGTGTTAGTGAAATATGGATCTTGTCTACTAAGAGAGTTACTCGCTTAAACTCTTCAAATTTATATAGAGGGTTATTAGTTTGATAAAAATAGTGGGTGTTATTTTGATTAAGTCCAAATCGAAATAATAAAGGTATATTTTGAAATGTAGTACTAATTTGCTTTGCTTGTATCCTTGTTGAATTTCCATGACAAGTAGTTCACACTCCACCCTATCCCTCCGAGCCATCCTTGAGAAGAAAAAGCTGAGCGGGACAAATTATTTGGACTGGTACAAAAACTTGAGAATTATTTTCAGGCAAGAACGCAAACTCTATGTTTTGGAAGAGGTATCCCTTGATGAGCCTGTCAGGAATGTGTAACCTGCGGATAAAGATGCTTACAACAAGTATCTTTATGACTCCTTAGACGTCGAATGTCTCATGCTTGCGACCACGAACTTTGAGCTTCAAAAGCAATACGAGAGCATGGATTTCAAGGAAATTGACGAGCATCTCAAGAAAATGTTTCAAGGGCAAGCTCGTCAAGATAGATTCGATGTCACTAAGGCGTTGTTCCAGTGTAAGATGGGAGCTCGGGATCTAGTAGGGACTCACGTACTCAAGAAGATTGGGTACATCGAGAACCTTGAAAGACTAGGGTTCCCTCTTTTCCAAGAGTTTGTCACAAACATGATCCTGCAATCATTGTCGGACAGTTATGATCAGTTTGTCTTAAAATATAACATGAATGAAATAGACAAGACACTTCCCGAGCTCTTAGGTATGTTACGAACTGTCTAGAAAAACATGAAGAAGGCCAAAACTGCTAGCCCCATATTGATTTTGCATATAGGAAAGGCCAAGGGCTTCAAGAAGACGAAGGTAGGACCTAAGTCTTGACTGGAGCCCAAGTCTTCTGCACTGAAAAATAAAGGCTCAGGGAAAGAAGGAAAGTGCCACCACTATGGAAAGGCTGGTCATTGGAGGTGGATTTGTCCTTCGTACAATTAGGCTCTGCAAAAGATGAGGGGAGGTATGACTTCCGCTTCAGGTATATATATTATAGAGATAAACCTATCTGCTCCTTCATCCTGGGTATTAGATACTGGATGTGGTTCTCACATTTGTATAAATGTGCAGGAACTACGAAGGAGAAGATTGCTAAGTAAAGGAGAGGTGGACCTGCGCGATTGCAATGGAGCAAGAGTTGTTGCTGTTACAGTGGGGGTTTATCATCTTACTTTGCCCAGTGGGCTTGTAATATAATTAGATAATTGTTATTTTGTTCCTTCCATAACTAGGAACATTATATCCATTTCATGTTTGGACATGGTGGGTTTTTCTTTTATTATTAAGAATAATTGTTGTTCAATATTTAAGAATGATTTTTGTTATGGTGTAGCCTAAATGTTTAATGGTCTGTATGTTTTGAACTTATACCATCCGATCTATAATATTGAAAATACTAAGAACAAATGACTTGAACCCTACGTACCTTTGGCACTGTCGTTTGGGCCATATAAATGAGAAACGCATATCCAAGCTCCATAAAGATGGACTATTGGAGTCATTTGATTATGAATCATTTGAGAGATGCTAATCTTGTTTGTTAGGCAAGATGACTAAAGTCCCTTTCACTGGCTTAAATAAGAGGGTTGATGATCTTTTGGGTATAGTACATAGTGATGTATGTGGACCCATGAGTTTTATGGCTAGAGGTGGGTACTTCTACTTTATTACATTTACTGATTATTTCAGTAAATACATATATGTGTATCTTATGAAGTGCAAATCTGAGACCTTTGAAAAGTTCAAAAAGTTTAAGAATGAAGTAGAGAACCAATTGGGTAAGAAGGTTAAAGCACTCTGATCTGATTGAGGTAGCGAATACCTAAGTTGTAAGTTGTGTGATCATCTGAAAGAGTGTGGTATTGTATCATAGTTCACTCCACCTAGAATATCTCAACATAATGGTGTGTCTGAGAGGAGGAATCGAACCTTATTAGATATGGTGTGATCGATGATAAGTCATGCAGATCTGCCTATTTCCTTTTGGGGTTTTGCTCTAGAAACTGCTGCTTTAACACTAGTGCTCCAACCAAAGCGCTTCTAAAGACACCATATGAGATATGGACTGGGAAGCATCCCAGTATGTCATTCATTAAGGTTTGGGGCTGTGAGGCATACGTGAGACGTCAAATGCCTGATAAGTTGGAACCCAAATCAGATAAGTGTTATCTTGTGGGGTATCCTAGGGAAACCAAAGGGTACTACTTCTACCTACAGTATGAGGGAAAAGTGTTTATCGCGAGGAGTAGTGTCTTTCTTGATAAATAGTTCTTAAGTAGAAAGAATGCTAATGTAGAACTTGAAAAAGTTCGAGAACAACAAATAGTGAATGAACTAGAATTGGAACCTGTGTCAGGACTACAAGTTGTTGTAGTTAAGGATCCTGCTCAAGAAACCAAAGTTCCACGTAGATTTGGTAGACTAATGTTTGAGCTTGAGAGATATGTATTTCTCATTTCTCAAATAGGTAATGTGTTGCTTATGGATCATAGTGATGAGCCTACAACCTACCAAGAGGCTATGTGTGGACCGAACTCCGAGAATCTGCTTGAGGCCATGAAATCTGAAATGGACTCAATGTATGAAAACCAAGTATGGACTTTGGTGGAACCACCTGAAGGGGTAAGACCCATAGGGTACAAGTGGGTCTTCAAGAATAAGATCAACATGGATGAGAATGTACAGACATTCAAAGGGCGACTGGTGGCTAAGGGTTTCAAGCAAATTCATGGTATTGACTATGTTGAGACCTTTTCTCCTGTTGTCATGGTTAAGTCCAACAGAATTCTGCTTGCTATTGCTGCGTATTATGACTACGAGATCTGGAAAATGGATGTAAAAACGGCTTTCCTTAATGGGAACCTCCTTGAGGAAGTTTACATGACATAACCCGAGAGTTTTGTATCTCCAAGTGAAGCCACTAAAATATGTAAGCTGTAGAGATCCATGTATGGGTTAAAACAAGCTTCTCGAAGTTAGAATCTTCATTTTGATGAAAAGATCAAAGAGTTTGGTTTTATCAAAAATGAGGATGAACCGTGTGTTTATAAACGGATTAGTGGGAGCATTGTTATCTTCCTAATTTTGTATGTATATGACATACTGTTGATCGGGAATGACAAACCGACCTTGCAAGTTGTTAAGAACAACCTGGGGACTGCTTTTTGATGAAGGACATAAAAGAAGAAACTTATATACTTGGTATTAAGATCTATAGAGATAGATCGAAGAAGTTACTGGGCTTGACCCAAAGTATGTACATTGACAAGGTGATGAAACGGTTCAGCATGCTTGAGTCCAAGAAAGGATTTTTGCAAATGTATCTTGGTGTGAGTCTTTCTAAGGAGCAGTGCCCTAAGTCTTGTGAAGATAAGGACCACATGAAGTTGATTCCATATGCTTCAGCAATTGGGTCAATTATGTATGCAATGATATGTACTACACCCGATGTCTCTTATGCTTTGAGTATGAATAGCAGGTATCAGTCTGATCCCGGTTAAGGTCACTGGATAGCCGTCAAGAATATCCTCATATACTTACGAAGTACTAAGGATACATTCTTGGTATTTGGAGGTGAGGAAGAGATCGTTGTAAGTGGTTACACGGATGCTAGCTTCCAAACTGATAGGGGTGATTCAAAGTCTCAGTCAGGGTTTGTGTTTTTCCATAATGAAGGAGTTGTTAGTTGGAAAATTTCTAAGAAGGATTGAGTCGCTGATTCTACAACTAAGGCCGAGTATATCGCCGATGCAAATGCAGAGAAGGAGGCTATATGGATTAGAAAATTCATCGGCGAGTTAGATGTAGTTCATATCATTCTTTGTCCTGTAGTTCTCTACTGTGACAACAATGGTGCAATTACACTTGCTTCGGAACATAGATCTCATCAGTGCTCCAAGCACATACTCTGGAAGTTCCATTTAATTTGAGAGATTGTCGATCGAGGAGATGTGAGCATATACAGAGTGTCGACTGAAGAAAACATTGCGGATGCACTGACAAAGCCTCTCGCACAGAGAAAGCAAGATGTTCATGTTAGATCAATGGGTATACGATACTTAAATGATCAACTCTAGTTTGAGTCTTGTGGATTGTGTGTTTGTTGGCGGTAATTTTTCTTTTGATCAATAAAAGTATTATATGCATTTCATTTATACATTTTGGCAAGTTATTTTGTTGTGTTATTATTTCTATTGTGATAGAATAGTTAACTAAGGTAAATGCCCTTAGAATGATTGCTTCTATAGGTCAAGTAGTGACTTGATGTGAGAACCTATGATCCTATAATCTTCATTCTTAAAAGTCCCTGGTCGTTGTATCATCTTAGAAGCTAAGGGCGATGATGATGCCTTTAAGACTAGCATGTGTGCTGACTGATGACCCGTCCTCACCGGTCATGATATTGTGATATCAAGTTATCACATGGGTACTTGTTATAAACAAGTTGTACTTGACAGACCCACCATAAGAATACTTTGTGGATTGTTATATGAACATGCCATAAGTATTGGGCTCGAGTGGCAATGGTGTTTGTGGTCCTTTGTCCTGAAGTCAAAACACTCACTGAGTGAGGAAGAGCGTGCTTTTTTCCATCAAAAGTCTAGTCTTAAGAAAGTTGGATAATAAAGGTAGTTATTGGGTACGTTACGAATCATTTGGGTGTTTGCGTGTGAGCAGAGATGGGATTTGTCCTCCTATATGACAGGAGTTGCATCCATGGGCCCCTTGATGGAATGGGACTGAGAAAATGCATGGCCATGCATGGTTGAGTAAATATATGATATTGGGCTCACCAATTTCTGAAAGTCAATTCTTGATCAGGAAACTGGGATTGAATAATTATGAGGGTGATACGGTCTATACCTCTAGTTCTATCCGGATGTAAGGGATGAAGGGGCATGACAACACTGTAATATTGGTCACAATGGCTTATGAGTTTATAAACTCTTACTTTTTGGTGAGCAATGATGTATTGCTAGATGCCTCACATAGTTTGTGAAGCTTTTGTTTGATACTTTCTAGATCAAGTGGGAGGTTGTTGGTGCTACCATAGAAATCTAGAAGTGATCAATCATGTAGCTTCACTGCCAACTCTGTATGAGCCTATCAGGGTCGCACATAAGATTGTGGAGAAATAAGGAGTTTGGATCTGTTTGGTATAGTTCATATGACGAGTTAATGGGACTGAAATATTCTAAGGCAAAAAGCATTGAGTGCATTGAGACCATTCAACGCTTTCGTCGAGTTAAGTGTTAACTCGTCGTATGATGGCGTTGAGTGTGTTGAGTTGACTCACTGATTCTTCGAGTATCAAGTGTTTATTCGTCGACTGTCTCACTTAAGTGTGTAGTGTGTTGAGTCCACTCAGCAATTCGTCGTGTAAAGGAGTTTGCTTGATGAGTCTGGGTCTTAGGCGTTGAGTGCACTCAATTCCTTTGTCGAGGAAAGGGTTTACTCGGTGAATATAGCACTTAGGCGTTGAGTGTATTATATTCACTCAAAGCCATTCGACGAATCTGGCCTTTGGAGAAGAAGTCGTGCGCCGTTCGACGAATGAGTTCGACGAATGCAGTTTGATGAATGCAGTTCGACGAATGCAGTTTGATGAATGCAGTTCAACGAATGTTGTTTGACGAATGTCGTTCTATGAATGCAGTTTGACAAATACCGTTCGACGAATGCCGTTAGAAGAATGTTATTCAACGAATGTCATTCGACAAATTTGGCCTTTAGCGCAGAAAGCGTTGAGATCTTTGAGTTCATCATATATGCTATAAGATACTCAACGATTCATCGAGTATAAATTGATACTCGACGATTCATCGTAAATCCTGTAGATATTCAAAGATTCATCCAAAAAATTGTTGTCTGGTCGAAGGTCTATTTTGTCTAAGTCCTGGGTCTGCAAATAGAGACGGGAAGTTATTCTACTTATCTCCTGGAGTATAAATAGGAGGTTTTAGGGTTTACTGTTTATGGTTTTCTCTTTTTGTATAAGCACACAAGCCGTACTGTGCCATAAGACTAATAACATTAAAAGTCGATGTAAGTGTTCTGCCAATCCATTCGCCGACCCGAATCCTAATCCCGGCGAGTGTCGCTGCCGCCTCTCCTTCAACAAACTTAACAGTCTGTGGAGACGCTGCTGAGTGTTCTCTCCCAACCTAGAACTTGTGCGACAAGTTGCTACGGGTTCTCCTGATAATGTGGACTACTATAGAGGCACAGATATACTTTCTGCGCTCAAGTCTCAAGACTCTAGGTGACCGACTAGATATTTCTAGAGCATCTAGGTTGAGTTTAGACTCAATCCCTCAAAGGTAATTTTATTACCGTATACTTTACTTCTTGATTCATGAATATTGCTAGATCTGAACTCGTTTGGGTTTTTATTGTTCTTATTTCCTGTGCGTGCACAAGTGTTGTGCCATCCCCAAAAAACCCTACATCCTAGGGTTTGTGGACATCTTTTCTTCGTGTTGAGGTTCCCTCTGATACCAGTTGTAAGTCCCTTTTTTTTCACCGGGTCTTACGCCGAAAATTGCCGCCTTACGGTGACTCCAACTACTAAGTTAGACGCCACCGCACAGTGCTGATCCTGTCAGTTAAAACGATCACATCACAGTGTATCAAAAAAAAAGTAAGTTATACAAATCCACATATCACAGCTCACTATACATATATATAAAAGATCAATAGTCTACAATGAATACAAAGTATGAAAGAGAGTAGAAAAAGGGGCTTAAGCCCGGTACATGTCTAATACAAATGATCTCTCTCACACAACTCACAACATCTAAGCAGAAGTAAACTGAAATCCATGGTTGACCTCTCGCCATGTAATGTCGGTAGTGCGCCGCAACTTCTCCGCTTGTCCTGCCTCCTTATCCTGCCGGTGTTGATGCTCCTACTGCTCGGTAATGATATGGTCCACCGACCGTTAGTCAAAATACTAAGCCACTATCTTCCTTGCCTCCCCCCCCCACCCCCCCCCCCCCCCCCCCCCCCCCGTGACTCCTAGGAACCGTACGGGGAGGAGTAAAGGAAAGATATTTAAGGTGGAGAATGAACAAGTGCAGGTGACAACTACCCCAGCAGGAGTATGTACAAAAGAACTATAGCAATGAAGCAGTAATGTAAACAAAGTAAAGTACTGAGCAGTAAAAATAGTAAAGTGAACAAGCCTAATAAAAAGTAACCTTAATTTATAAGAATGCCCATACAAACATATAGATTAAGGGGTCGTTTTACATGGCATATCATATAAAAATTCGCATACCAATTTATGCGGTAGGGGTAGGGGTTTAAATGCAATGATGACATGATATGCTATGCTATTCTAGTTTAATGCTATGTTCATACAAGTGCAGCCAACACACCCGACTCTATGCGCACAAACATTTAGTTTCCTTGTTTTGGAAGCTAGCTTCACTCCTAGGAGCCTCCGTAGTGACCAACAAAGATAGTGGGTTGGGCCACCCCACTCCTAGGTGGGTATCCGCACTACCAGGCCTAGCCCTTACGTACGCCTTTGAAGGATACACTTTAGTCACCACGAACTAATGCTGGAAAATCCACCAGTATTTTCCTTGGCAAAGTGAAAACCACACTTGCTGAGTCAAAGTATTGACGTCGGTGTGAACGGCCGTGTAATACCAAAGACCCACCACCTTTATGCACATGCAACCATGAATACCCGAGCTGTTGGCTCCCCAGACTAACCAGTGCGTACTAATCACCATCAAGCCTACTGCTAGTGATTCTAAACCAAACTATCCTCCCGTGACCACGGGGTGAGTGAAAGTGAATTACTTTGAATTACTAGTTGCTCTAATAGTTTTGTCTTATAGTTTAGGGTTAACCTTGGGCTACCCAAGGAATTCCTTGTAAAGGGCTCTCGAGGGCACAAGGAACTATGATGGGCGGAAGCCCAAAACTCCCTTTTGCAAGGTACTTTTTATTGTTGGTATCTACCCATGTCCTAAACTCTCTTAGTATTACACTTGAACTAACCTTAAGTGTATTTAGCCTCTTTCTCTAGGAAAAGACAATCCAACGTCGATCCCGAGCATAACTTTGCCCCTAGTCAACCAGGCTCTCACAACCTGCCTTCACTTAGTGACCTTATTCATTCTCACCCAGACCAGGTACACCAACTACCCCATACCAAGGTTCACATGTTTCCCTAATTCTACGGTTTTGCTGTGTGCAGACCTAATGGACTATATGGTGTGCAAGGATGGTGACCTTCCAAATACTGATCCAAATGACCTAAGATTATTATATAGGGTCTATCATGTTACTTTATGAATAAATCCAGAAGAGTACAATTTTCCTACTTTATTTGGTATTTATTATATTTTCTGCAAAATCAGGTCACCTATGCTTTTGAACATCAAGTACACTTTTCTAACTAGGTATGGCCTTAGAAAAATTATGATAGACCAATAACATTAAAATAACAATAAATAACAAAAATCCCAATTTTCCAAAAAGGATTTGACCCTCAACAAATTATTGGATAAGTAGCCAAAATATTAAGATAAATAGGGAAAATTAGAATCATCCTTCCAACAATTATGAGAAATTACTAGATGATAAATATGACCAGAAAATGCAACTGACCAATAGTTATGATTTTTCAACTTCAATTGGTCATATAGATAAATTATTTAAAAATATTCATCTAAGGGCACTTTGTGAAGGATCCTATAAGAAAATTCTTCCAATATTTTTATAAAAATTCACAGAGCATGATTATGTCCTAAAATATTTCCTGACCAAGTTTCATAATTTTACAGTACGCAACTGACCCTAAAATAATTATCTTGTGATTGAATCAAACTTAGAGTTTGTGAATGAAGTACTAAAATTATCAGTCCAAAATTCACAATAAAATTTTTAGGGAACAACATCATCTAAATTAGTTTACTTCCTAAATTTCATGAGCATCCAAGGTCATTTAAGCATGTACATAAATTTTGAGTCAAAGTGCCCTAATTAATTCATAATTACTTTAAAGAGGTGTAAGTTTCTAAAAATCCTAAAACCATTTTCCAGAGCGTATTTTTTCTCTAGAAACTCACTAACTAAGTCCCAAGACCATCCAAGGACATACAATCCCATGTCCTTCACTAGGCCCCAAACTTTAACTTTAGGGCCTACACTAGGGTCTTAGGGTATCTCCACCCCAAGCCACCCTAAATCTCTTGTGGTGTGTTATTAGGTGATTTTGAGGCATTTGATAATGTTTCATCCCTTTTGGATGAGGATTAGCCACTCAACCCGCCAATTTCCACCTTGCCCTATTTTTCCCTTAATAGTACCAAACTTTGGTCACACCATTACCCAATCAAATCAAACACAAAAGGGCAGAGATTTTTACCAGCGACCTACCATGACCCTAAAGGTCATTTACCATGATTTCAGATGGTTTTGAGGTCATTAGACACCTTAATTAAATAATACATTAATTATTAAATATTTACAAAAACTATAGAATTTTTTTTTTCAAAAATTCCCATTTTTGTATATGTCAGAGGTATAGCCAAGATTGACTCCTAGTCCAAATCTCAAGTCCTTTGGAAGGCTAGATTGATGGGGGCACTCAATTTAGTATCTAGTTAACCCTATGTATAGACCTTACCATATTGACTGTTGTAGTCAGACCACTGATCCAAATTGATTGAAACAAATTTTAAAATAAAGTAGACTTCAAAGGATACAATTTCCATGTTGGACACTTTTCATGTTTCATCCCCTAAGGTCCTCATTTTCCTAGATCAAAAGTCTATTATTTAGGGATAAATCAACACAATTAATTATATTTATAATTTTTTGACAGATTGATCCAACGGCCAGCACATCATCTTCCTCCTCCAGCCACCAGCCAAGATCCACTCGACCTGGAGCTTCTTCCAAGTGCTACCGCCGACTACCCGGCCACCTCCCTGGCCGTCTACCTCCACCACCTCAATTGAGGTGGTGGCTATCGCTAGGCAGCGACATGGTCGCCAGAGGTTGTGGTTTCCGGCGAACCCATCACCATGAAAAATCGAAAAAAACTCCCTTTTTCTCACTGGATTGGGATCAATTGAGCCCTATTTCTCACCTATTAGATCTAGGATACTATCACAGTTGGATATGAGGAGAAGTGGACCTCCTAGGGTGACTGAAACCTTACCGATCGCCGCGTCGCCATTTCCGGTGGTGGAGGTGCTCAGTGCTATGCAATTGTACAGCCAGAGGGCTCAGCTCCTTCAAGGGGATGGTGGAAACGACTGCCCTAAGTATGGGGAAGTTTTTAAAAGCACCACTTTGGGGAGAGGGAGGGTCATGGCTTCAATGCAATTAATGGCCATTAGTGGAGAGTTTCGGCCATGGTGATTCAATGCACACAGCCACTGAATTTCTTGGAAAACCCCCTTAATCTTCTCAGAACTAATGGGGGAGATGAATGGAGCCATTGGGATTGAAGTGAGGAGGCCCTTGGCCTTCCAAGCCATGAATGGCCCTCTTTCTCTCTCTGTAATTAAAGGGCAACTTGACTTTCTCTCTCCTAGTCATTTCCTCCAGAATTTCAATGGCAATTTAAGTAAATATCAGCATTCTAAAGCTAGTGGGCCACTTAAATTAGGCTTAAACCAAGTGAGTTGGGCTTGGTTAGGTATACTTAAGCTAATTTAACACATTCTAGGGTTGAGTTGACTTAGTTACTGAAGTATGGAGTACATTCTGGACCACAAAGAGCCATGGGAGAGACTGTTTTCGCTGATCGAGCTCTCTTATAACAACAGTCACCAGTCCAGCATAGGCATGGCCCTTATGTGGCATTATACGTACAGAGGTGCAGGACTCCACTTTCTTGGAAGGCGAGTTGTGAGAGTAGGGTAGTGTGAATTCTGACCCATTGGTGCAGGACTCCACTATCATGGAAGGCAAGTTGTGAGAGCCTAGTAGGGTTAACAAAAACTAAAAGGGGTCTTACAAACTGGTATTAGAGGGGACCACGATCATAAAGAAGTAAGTCCACAACACTTGGTCACCCCGCTCAAGCATTAGTTTGGGTACAAACTAACCAGAGGAAGTTGTAGTGTGCCCATGTGTAAAGATCACAATATATAGTCCTCAAATCAATGAGTTAGGCCAACCAAACAAGGAAACTCGACTTACCAAGACTATCCTTAGCGTATCCTGGTCAAAATTGACCCTAGGTATAAATTTAGTTAAGGTATGAGGATACCCGAACTGTCTAGAGAAAGATTCTAACGCGAGAGTAGCAACTTGAGTTTTAAACTCTGACATTCCTACTTTACTTATCATGTGGTTCTATCACCTATTACCAAAACTAATAGGACCACCTTAAGTAGAATTGATGCCTATAATCCATTAACGGAATAGAAGGGGACTCATAGACTTAACCCTCGTATTGATAGCACGATTATGTTAAGACAACCATCATACAAAATACCAAGGGTCAGATAAGAATTAAAGATCAGAAGACACCCATTTGGGACTTGGTCACATGTTGAACTTGAGAAAGTGATTGTAAATATTAACCTAGAGAGTCTAAAGGTGTTGAGTATATCAATAATTTTCAGGATGGAACCCCAAGTCTAAGGTTGCATGCCCTATGGATTGTTTACATATCTAGGACGAATATAACACAGTGATATCGAAGATACTTAGTCCAATATAGGTAGGGGCTTATCTTTTGTTTATTGGGGGCTTATCTTTTGTTTATTGGGCAAATTAGTTACTGACTTGGGTTTTCTTAGACCTAATTTAGAAAATGTGGTGCCACAAATATAGTGATGTTGAAGTTCATCTTATTCGACGTTACTCGGGCGTACTCAAAGGAATGAGAACATGGCCGTGTAGAGGAAGGTTATAGAGTCATCGTCTACACTTACAAACGAGAACTCAAGTTACCAGAAGAAAATTGTGTTTATCAGAACGTGTATTTCCCCGGAATAAAGAACGATGTCATGGATTTTGTGACGCACGGAGAGGTTTGTCGGCTGGTGAAGGTCAGTGCAAGGTTTTTTTGGGAACTACTACAGTAATTGCCCGAGTTAGAGTGGAAGTTTGAGGATATAATTATGGATTTCATACACAGGTTACCACATCCCCACTCCGGGCACAATTATAATTGGAACATCGAGGATAGATTGACCAAGGTAGTTGGGGTCATCTTTGAAAGAGAAGGGATAGATACTACTCTAGAGGTGGGGGGGTGAATAGAGTAATCAAATATTGCACTAGCAAAGTTGACTTTCTACTCAACTCCCTTGGAGTTAAATGCGGAATGAAGGTTATAGATATTTGAGATTAAACCTTAGAGCCTAACACAAGTGTTGTGCACAAAAAGGCAGCCAACTGTAATTACAGTTAAGGCTTGGAAACCTAAACAGCAACTAGCAAAACTAGTTAAGATCTAATCACAGCCACAATGCAAGTAATTAATTAAAGCAATCCAGACGACACAAGGAATTTATAGTGGTTCCCCAAACAACTTGGGTACATCCACTCTTCTACCAACAAGGAAGGAATCCACTCAAGTTTTTGATCAGGTGCACTGCCACCAACAAGATCTGCTTCAGGTAGATCAAGAAACCCTTTAGACTTTTGATCAGGTATCTAAAAACCAACACAGGTTTTTGATCAGGTGCCCTGCCACCAAGGGATACTTTTGAAGGGAGTAATAACCCTTTATAGGAGGGGGAAAGGAGGTTAAGGTGTCTTCTCTATTTTACAATAGATTAGAGATGCACAATAACTTGCACTGAGCTAGAAAGCTCTAAAAGAATCAAGGCTCCCCCTGGCTCAAAGAATGTCCAGGTGAAGTCTTGCTTCAGTGCAGAAACACTTCATAAAATACTGAAGGAAAAAGCTACAAGAAGATAAATAATATTAATTAGAATTTCTTCTTCAGGCAGCTATCTTCTTCTTCTTCTTCAAAAGGCTCTGAGTGAAGATCTTCCTGTAAGCAGGAGAACTCAGGTTAAAGAAGAGTGAAGAACTGAAGCTTCTTCTCAGTTAGATGTGAATGAGCTGAGAGCAGTTGGAGACTGTAAGCCTTTAGTTTGAATGCTGCAGTTAGCTTTTCAATGTGTGAGAACTCGATTTTTGCTATGTGAACTAGTTTATTTCTTTCTTCAAGGAAGTCTTTATAAAGCAACAGCAGCAACGGCTCTAACTTGAGTTTGAATCTTGTCTTCTACTGAACTCTGCAAGCTGGGCTGCAAAAAGCATAAAGCAAAACAAAATACTGCAGGCAGATATCCTATAAAAGGATAAAACTTTCTAAGAAGC
The DNA here is from genome assembly GCA_039513925.1 of Platanthera zijinensis. NCBI lineage: Eukaryota > Viridiplantae > Streptophyta > Magnoliopsida > Asparagales > Orchidaceae > Platanthera > Platanthera zijinensis. The sequence goes on from CM077084.1 coordinate 121,497,537, forward strand.
TGCAAATAATTCTGATGAAATAAAACTAGAGAAAGTCACATCAGAAAAGACTCTTTACAGCCAAGAAAGACTTTTTGAGTCTAACAGCTATAAAGGACAGCCTGGCAGATAAAGCAGAAAACATATCTCAGCTATAAGACAAACAACTTTGTCAGAAAAAGATTAGCTCATGCATAAAGAATGGAACTGATATTGCATGGAAATAATATCACAATTTATTCAGATAATGTTTTATAAAATATGCTAAAATAAGTATGAAATTAGTCACATCATAGAAGACGACAAAACTATTTTAAAAGATACAGCAAAACGTCGAACGACCCTCGGAGATCGTCGACCGATGCACGGAGATCGTCGACCGACGCACGGAGATCGTCGACCTATCGGACAGATAGTCGAACGATCCAGATAGTCAAACTATCAAAGAAGATAGTCGAACTACCTCAGCAGATAGTCGACCTATCAGAACAGATAGTCGAGCTATCAGATAGTCGATCTATCCGGACAGATAGTCGAACTACCAAACAAAACAGATAGTCGACCTATCAAACAGATAGTCGACCTAACACAGAAAAATAGATAGTCGACCTATCAACAGATAGTCGAGCTATCGAACAAAACAGATAGTCGACCTATCAACAGATAGTCGAACTATCAGATAGTTGAACTATCCAAGCAGATAGTCGAACTATCAAGGCAACACAGATAGTCGACCTATCAACAGATAGTCGAACTATCAAAGCAACACAGATAGTCGACCTATCAACAGATAGTCGAACTATCAAAGCAACACAGATAGTCGACCTATCAACAGATAGTCGAACTACCAAAGCAAACAGATAGTCGACCTATCAACAGATAGTCGAACTACCAAAGCAAACAGATAGTCGACCTATCAACAGATACTCGAGCTATCAACACAGACAGAACGTCGACCAACTGATAAACGATCGTCGATCAGCCGATAGACGATAGTCGAGCGACGTTCGACTATAGTCGAACGAAAAACTACTTAACCAAATATTCATCTGGAAAAGCAATTCTACACAACTAGAGAGTCTAACCTATCAACTAACCTTTGACCATAGATAAATCTTGGGTCAAGAGACAGAAAGAGAGGACTGAACTCAAATCAAAATCTAGGGTTCCAACAATCTCCCCCTATTTGAGTTAAGTCTCTCAACAATTAAAACAAACAAAACTAATTACTGAAAGTAAAATAAAATGCATAAAGGGAAATAACTAAGCAGATATCATCAATCAATCAGATAAGAAATTAACTGTCAATCAATGAATAATTAAGGTGCTTCAGAGTTATGCTTAGGATCAGAAGAGCTAGAAACAAAAGTAATCTTTCTTGTGGGATCTAGAGCTTCTTTTTTCGATAGCTTCAAGTCTTGTTCTCCAATAATTTTCAATTCTGTTATTCTTGGGACCACTGCCTCAGGATGCTTTTCCATATACTTTGAAGGATCAAATATCTCAGGTCTAACCTGGAACTTGTCTAGCTCCTTCATTCTGAATTTAGACATTGTGGTCAATCCTGCAGTGTCCTTTACTTCTGCTTTTGCTTTCATATTTTGCGCTGCTCCAACCAGTTCAAGAAAACGAGCCATCCTAAAGTTAGGATCAAGCTCTGGGCTTTCATAAACAATCTCAGAAGAAGTATCAACTGGTTCTTTATCCTGATTAACTAGATAAGAAAGGGGAGCAGACTTAGCAACTATCTTGCTAGAATTTTCAGATAAAATAAATCACTTACCTTTTGGAGCATCCTTCACAGAGGGATCTGGCTTAAGAGAGGTAGAGCTTTTAAGTTCTTTGGACTGAGGAGGAGAGAAGGTTGGTCTTTGATATACTACCTCCTTTACCTGTTCCTTAACAGCATCAGGTCTTTGATAGCCAGTTTGGCTTTTACCTTGGAATCCTTGCGAACTTCTCCTTTGAGCAGACTGAGATGGATTTGATCTTTCGGACTGAGCAGCAGGTTTAGAAGATAAATTCCCTGAGGCTCCTGCACCGGGAGGTGGAGGAGGAGGACCTCTAGGATTCCATCTAGGTACAGGAATGTCATACCTCTTTGACTTTTTCCTTTGCTTTTGCTGGTTCTTAGAAAATAACATCCAATGCTGGAAGTCTTTTGACTTTGGATCAATTCCTTTCAGTATATAATAAGGTGTATCATTATCTGGATTAACAGGAGGAGGAGCAACAGCTTTTCTTTTCTTTTTAGCAATTCTTTTTCTTTTAGGTTTAGCAGACTCATCAGAATCGATTTCATCTTCAGAATTTGAGGAGATGGGTAGATCATATGGGTCAATAGCATCTTTCATAGCTCTTTCTTTTTCCTTTAAAGCAGCTCTTTCTAGTTCTTCTTCCATGGCATCCTGTGCCAGGAGAGCATCTAAATCCAAGCCTGGGGAATCATCCCATACAGTAGATTTTTCAATTTGAATATCTACAGCTGATTCTTGAAGATCAAAAACTGTCATAGTGACCAGTTCTGCTTGCACTTCTGGCTGAGCAACTTCAGAAATTTGAACACCTGTTTCTGGTTGAACTTCTAGAGCAGTTTGGATAACAGGTTCTTGAACATCTAGAACTTCTTCCATTTTATCTGTAATTTTATGAATAAAATTGTTCTAAATGACATCTAATCATGCCTTCCAGATATTCCCAAACTAGCATATCAGTTAACAAGTCTAAAAAGTAAGTAAAGGGAATAACTTCAGAATCGACCACAGCATGTCCTAACTCCCACAATTCATCTAGAAAGGAAGTGATGATTCCTTCTAGGTACAGGGCAACCAAGGGATTAGAACTTTCTTCTAAACAAGCTTTAACAATAAATTCAGATTTCAATACTGCATCAGAAATTTCCTTTTCAGATAGAGGAGGAGGAGCTGAATCTTCTATTGCTTTCTCTACTACTGCATGATGAACTGCTGGAGGAGAGGCCAAGGGCTGCTCAGAGACATCTTCATCAAGCATCTCCCCCTGCCTGATTTCAGTAGAGACTGAAACCAGGCCCCTAGAAGAAGAGGGCTCAGCAGAGTTTGAGAGTTTCAGAATAGCAGCAGTCAGAGAGGATATAGAAGAAGCAAGGGGAGCAATTGCCTCTTCAATCATAGTTTTGATTGAGGGGGTAATTAACTCCACAATGTTAGAAATAAATGCTAGAGTTATATCAAAAGAAGATGATGAAGATGATGGAGGAATTTCAGAGGATGGAAGAACAGCAGGGATGGTATATGCAAGATGAGCTGGAGGATGAACTGGAGATGGAACTGGAGATGTATGAGTGGATGCAGGGTGATCAATGTGATCAGGAGAGGGAATTGGAGAGTGAACTGGAGTAGAAATTTCAGACACCAACAAATCAAAACTGGGATGAGAAATCCCAGCAAGATGAGTCGGGAGAGGAGATGCAGGAGGAGAAGCAGAATGTCGTACTTCAATTGAAGTTGAAGGAACTTCAACTGAAGTAGACGGCATAGCAGATGAAGAAGATGGAAGAGATGGATTTGCTGAGCCAGCTGCTAGAAGGGGGAGTGACTGAGACAGTCCTAGTGCTCTCAGAAGTAACTGGAGCAACCCCTGCGGGAGCGGGCTTCAGGAAGGTCCTTTTCCACTTTGAGAACAGGGATGGATCCATCTTCTTGCTTGCGTTGATGGAGGTGGCGGCTGACACTAGCAGATGGGGGAATTTCTCCTTCAGAAAAATTCCAACTACCCTTCCTAGGGTAACTTCTTTCTTTCCATTCTTTTTCCTGATTAAATCAAACATAATGCCTGCCCAATTGATCTGCTTCTTATTCACTATTGCACACATTAGTGCAAATTGCTACCTTGTAATATTATCGTGGGCGGAGTGCTTTCCTAGTAACACTTTTCCAACTATTTCCGCAAGAAACTTAATCTTAAACTGGAAATTCACTTTGAGCAGCTTAGAGGGAATGCCTTCGGCATGTCCCAGCTCTGTTAACATCCTTCCGAACTCAGGAGTATCTTGCTCATACTCTTCTTCACCATTAATCAATCCAAAAATTTCAGTCAGAGTAGCGGGAGTCAATATTACCTCTTCTCCGCTAATTGTTCCAGTCATCGAGTCATCAGTTGAAGATGAAGTGAAAGCCCACTCTTTGATCTCTTGAGTGTTTATCTTTATTCTGTAGGACATGAGTTTCTCTAACCCTTGATCTCTGCACAGATTTAGAATTTCCACTATTCCTGGTTCGCAGCAGCTGAAGGCGTCGAAATCTACGCTGAAACCGGCATCAAACTTCTCTACTGCAAGAAGCGCTGGAGTAATCGCCATCGAAAAAGCTGGAGAAGACGAGAGAGAGACGGCGAGGATGGAGCGCAAGACAAAGAGCAAGCGGGAAGACGGAATGCAAAAAGACGCTCTCCGTCGACGATAAAAGAAACTATCTCTTAACCTAGGTCGACCATCGGCTTTATATTAAAACAGCGATCGTCGATCTATTTAAAAGATACTGGAGACGATGGTCGAACGGTCGTTCGACGATCGGTCCTGAAGCAGAGTAGTCGATCAATCGTTCGACTATTTCTGTCTTCACAAACAGCAAGCTGTCGTCAATCATAGATCGACTATAGGCTCGACCTGTTCGATTATCTTCGAACACCGGTTGACGATCTTCAAGCAGATAAGCTATCTTCAACCATAGGTCGACGATAGACTTGATCCGATCGACTATCGTCGAACGTCGTTCGACTATCTTCGAACAAGTTTCAATAAGGCAGACGTCACACTTAGTCTCTTCTATTAATCATGCCTAGTTGAACCAAAAAGAACAGATGCTTCTGTTCATCTAAGGGCTTGGTGAATATATCACCTCTCTGAAGGTCTGTGGATATGAACTCAAGGCTGATCTTGTTCTTTTCCACACAATCTTTAAGGAAATGGTGTCTAATCTCAATGTGCTTCGTTCTAGAGTGGTGCACTGGATTTTGTGCAATGGAGATAGCACTTGTACTGTCACACATGATTTTAGTGTTCTTGTGTGAGTACCCATAATCCAAAAGTTGATTTTGTATCCACAGGATCTGTGAACAACAACTAGCAACTGCTATATATTCAGCTTCTACAGTTGAAGTTGAGACAGAGGCCTGCTTCTTACAGAACCAAGAGACCAATCTCTCTCCCAGGAACTGACAAGTTCCTGAGGTACTTTTCCTGTCAACTCGAAAACCAGCATAATTAGAATCAGAATATCCAATTAATTCAAATTCTGACTCAGCTGGGTACCAAAGTCCTAGATTTGGACATCCCTTCAGGTATCTCAAGATTCTCTTAAGAAGAATCAGATGAGATTCCTTGGGGTTGACCTGGAATCTAGCACAAAGGCATGTAGCAAACATTATGTCTGGCCTACTTGCAGTTAAATACAATAGGGAACCAACAATGGCCCTATAATTCTTTTGATCAACAGGCTTTCCCTGATCATCAGAATCAATAACTACATTAGTAGTCATAGGTGTATGCATTGCTGAAGCATCTGCCATCCCAAACTTCTTTACCAATTCCTTGGCATATTTGGATTGGGAGATGAAGATGCCATCAGCATCTTACTTTACTTGGAGAACAAGAAAGTAAGACAGCTCACCCATACAACTCATCTCAAACTTAGAATGCATTAAGTTGGAGAACTTTTTGCATAGTTTGGGATCAGTGGAACCAAAGATAATGTCATCCACATACACTTGAACTAACAGGATTGTGTCCTTGTGGTGCTTGACGAAGAGGGTTCTATCAACTACTCCCCTAACAAAGTTGTGCTCTAACAGGAAACTAGCTAAAGTCTCATACCAGGCTCTTGGTGCTTGTTTTAGTCCATAAAGAGCTTTCTACAACTTGAATACATGTGAGGGCTGAGTTGAAGAAACAAAACCGGGTGGCTGTTCAACAAATACCTCTTCCTTTAGCTCACCATTAAGAAAAGCACTTTTGACATCCATCTGAAAAACCTTAAACTTCATATAGGCTGTATAGGCTAAGAAGATCCTTATTGCCTCTAGCCTTGCAACAGGAGCAAAGGTTTGGTCATAATCTATACCTTCCTCCTGTCTGTAGCCCTGAGCTACAAGCCTAGCTTTATTCCTTACAATGATTCCATTTGCATCCAACTTGTTTCTATACACCCACTTGGTGCCTATGATCAGTTGGCCTTTAGGTCTTGGAACCAAAGTCCATACTTTACATCTTTCATACTGATTGAGTTCCTCTTACATAGCAATGATCCAGTGGGGATCTAGCTCAGCATCTTTAATGGTTAGGGGCTCAATCTGTGAAAGGAAACAAGCATGCATCACATCCTGTCTTAACTGATGTCTTGTTTGAACACCAGCTGATATGTCTCCTATCACTTGAGATGTAGGATGATCTCTAAGTGTGACAACATCAGTAGGTGGGATGTGATCTTCAGCAATAGTTGGGATTAATTCCTCAGGAGAAATTTTATCTACTATTGGTGGTACAGCAACAACTTCTGCAATGTCTTCATCACTGTCTGATTCAGTGATATGAAGAGTTGAAAGATGGAGGATTTCTTGAGTGACATCTATGGAAGATTCTTGTACCTGTAATGAACTTGAGGAAGGGGAAGTTTCCTTCTCCTTGTAAAACATTTGGGATTCATCAAAGGACACATGAACAGACTCTTCAATTTTAGAAGATGATTTATTAAATACCCTATAAGCTTTGCTTACTTGGGAATATCCAAGAAAAATTCCCATTGAAGCCTTTGCTTCAAACTTTCTAAGATATTCTTTTTTGTTATTATGAATATAGACAATACAGCCAAACACTCTAAAATAATTTATTTTAGGTTTCTTTCCTTTAAGTAACTCATAAGGAGTTTTACACTTAAGCTTATGTATCAGACTTCTATTCAAGACATAGTTGGCTGTACTAACAGCTTCTGCCCAATAGGAAATAGGCATATTAGCATCTGCCAACAATGTGCCAGCAGCTTCAATTAGTGTTCTGTTCTTCCTTTTAACTACCCCATTTTGTTGGGGAGTTCTAGGAGCTGAGAAGCTATGTTTGATACCTTCTCTCTCACAGAATTCTTGCATGAGAATAGAGTCAAACTCAGTACAATGATCACTTCTGATTAAGGCCACATGAGTAGAGTACTCAGTTTGCACACATAATAGAAAGTCTATAAGGGCTTTGAAGTTATCAGCCTTAGTTCTCAAAAAGAACACCCAAGTGAACCTAGAGAAGTCATCTACAATGACTAGGGTGTAATACTTCCCTCCTAAACTCTGTACATTTATTGGGCCAAATAGGTCCAAATGTAATAAATACAGGATTCTAGGAGAATCACTTTTATTTACTGATTTAAATGAGTTCTTGTTTGCTTGCTTAGTTGACAAGCCTTGCATAGGCTCTCCTTCTTGTAGGGGCAAGAAGGTAAACCTCTAACAAGGTTGTGTTTAGATAACCTAGATATATTCTTGAGGTTAACATGGCTAAGCCTTTATGCCATAGAGTATTGTTATTGGTTACTTCATTAAACAAGCAGATTTCAGAGTGAGTTGAATTAAAATCTACTAAATAAATGTTACCTTGTCTAATACCTACTAATACAACATTATTATTTAAAGAAATATTACAAAGAGAGTTAGAGAATGATACCTGGTATCCAGCATCACATAACTGACTTACTGAAATTAGATTATGCTTCAGTCCAGTCACATAAGCAACTCTCTTGAATGTAACAGCTCCAATTGTCATCCTGCCATAGCCTTATGTTTGACCACAGCTTGAATCTCCAAAGATTACCTTTGGGCCAAGCTTTGCCTTGAACCTTAACAGATGTTCTTTATTTCTTGTCATGTGCTTGGAGCAACCACTATCCAAGTACCACTTATTTTGAGTGATAGGATAGGTCTTCACCTGAAAATAAATCAATTTAAACATTGTGGACCCAGGTAACCTTGGGTCCCTTGTTTTTCACATAAGAGAAACTGGAAATAAATGAATAAGCAGGCTGAGGGTGAGAACCTAATGGGTAAGATCTCCTAGGTGGGATTCTCCATGCAGATGATGGGTCAATAAACCTAGGGTTTCTATTCATATTCGGGTTTTTAAAGTTCTGGTTGGAATTTTGAAATTCTTGTTGAAAGCGTCGATCGGCGTTCGACGATTGGTACCCAGATCGTCGATCTTCGTTCGACCATTGGGCCTGCGATCGTCGAGCAGCGTTCGATGCCCTTTGTAATTCCTTAAATTTCTGTTTTCTTTTATCTCTTTTAGCTTTATTTAAAGCTCTATTTACTTGATTGACTTGCTCAGTGTTTTTTATTCCACTAGATGAAATAAAATTCACTGGAGTTGAAAGTTGGTTTTTAAGAATGATTGGGGGCGCACTAGAAGATGCTCCTAAGCCTTTTGTTATTGCCTGACCTAGTGTTAGACATGCTGGTTATTTCAAGCAACTTAAGGCTTCTACCATTCAGAGACTCTTCTAACCTTTTGGACTTAGCTAATTCATTCTTAAGAAATTTTATTTCTTCACTAGAAGTAGTGAGTTCTGCTGTTAACCTAATATTTTCATTAGCAATCAATTCAGATTCAGCTAGTTTAATTCTAAGCTCTTTTATTTCTTTTTCAGAACTAATTAAATCTAAACATAAAGATTTAAACTCAGATTTAAATTCAGCAGATGTAAAGTCATAAGAAGCCAATACCTCATCTTCAGTTGGCATTTCTTCATCTGAATCTGAATTCTCTACAACTGAGTGATTGCTGCAGGCATGAATTGCCATTAGGCAAATTTCCTTTGCCTTCTTTTCTTCCTCATCCTCACTGGAGCTTGAGGAGGAAGATTCCTCATCAGAATCACTCCAGGTTTCAGCAACAAAGCCTCTCTCCTTCTTTTTGTTCTTGTAGGAGGATGGCTTGGAATGCTTTCTGTGCTGATCCTTGTCTTTTCTTTTATCTTTGTTCTTTTCCTCTGGACAATCTGGAAGAATATGTCCAGGCTTCCTGCAACCATAACAGATTATTTCTTTAGAAGGGGTACGATCATACCTTGGTTTATCTTCATACTTTGAAGATTTCTTTCTGAATTCCTTCCTTCCCATCTTGAGAAACCTTTTGGCAAATAATGCCATCAGTTCCTCATTGGACTGGCTGCCTTCAGAAGTGTCAGCAGCTTTGAGAGCAAGGGTTTGCTCTTTTCTTGTAAGAGTTGGGGTCTTTGCTTCAGCCTCAGCTTCCCTGGACTTCAGCACTTGCTCAAAAGACTTGAGCTTGCCGAGAAGGGCTTCTGTTGTGCTTCTGGCCTCCTTGATAGGCCAGATCCTCAGATCCCATGTGCTAGGGAAGCACATAAGAATCTTATCATTGACCTCTGTCAATGAAATATCCTTGTCAAGGGTCCTCAGCTCATTGATGATTGAGCTGAGCCTTGTGTACATAGCTTCAACTGATTCAGCATCAATTTTCTTGAAATTCTCATACTGTGAGATAAGGTTGGACCTCCTGTCCTTCCTTTCATCAGCTGAACCAGCTACAATCTGGTTCAGTGTATCCCACATTGCTTTTGCTGAGGAGCAGTCAGCAACCTTCTGGAATACTTCATCAGACATTGTCTGAGCCAGAATGTTCATTGCCTTAGCATCTGTTATCTTTGCCTTTTTGTATTCATCATTATAGTCTTGAGGAGGCACTGCACTCATATCAGATGATGATGAGGCAGTAGCTGCAATAGGTGCTCTTGGTGGTCCTATCAAAATAGAAGCAAAAATACTTCATCAATAGAGTTCATATATAGTTTAATCCTTGCCTTCCAGATGCCAAACTTAGCCAAGTTGCATGCTGGAGGTCTGGTGCTAGAATAATCCTTGGACTGGGCCATGATAGTGAAAGTGAATATCTATAAACTTTGGTATCTATCAGGATCTTGTGACTTAGGTGTTAGCCTATTCAGTCAGTCAACCTCCCTCTGATACCAATTGAAAGAGAACGGATAGATACTACTCTAGAGGGGGGGTGAATAGAGTAATCAAAAATTGCACTAGCAAAGTTGACTTTCTACTCAACTCTCTTGGAGTTAAATGCGGAATGAAGGTTATAGATATTTGAGATTAAACCTTAGAGCCTAACACAAGTGTTGTGCACAAAAAGGCAACCAACTGTAATTACAGTTAAGGCTTGGAAACCTAAACAGCAACTAGCAAACTTAGTTAAGATCTAATCACAGCCACAATGCAAGTAATTAATTAAAGCAATCCAGACGACACAAGGAATTTATAGTGGTTTACTAAACAACTTTGGTACGTCCACTCTTCTACCAACAAGGTAGGAATCCACTCAGGTTTTTGATCAGGTGCCCTGCCACCAACAAGATCTGCTTCAGGTAGATCAAGAAACCCTTTAGACTTTTGATCAGGTGTCTAAAAACCAACACAGGTTTTTGATCAGGTGCCCTGCCACTAAAGGATACTTTTGAAGGGAGTAATAACCCTTTACAGGAGGGGGAAAGGAGGTTAAGGTGTCTTCTCTATTTTACAATAGATTAGAGAAGCACAATAACTTACACTGAGCTAGAAAGCTCTAAAAGAATCAAGGCTCCCCCTGGCTCAAAGAACGTCCAGGTGAAGTCTTGCTTCAGTGCAGAAACACTTCAGAAAATACTGAAGGAAAAAGCTACAAGAAGATAAATAATATTAATTAGAATTTCTTCTTCAGGCAGCTATCTTCTTCTTCTTCTTCTTCAAAAGGCTCTGAGTGAAGATCTTCCTGTAAGCAGGAGAACTCAGGTTGAAGAAGAGTGAAGAACTGAAGCTTCTTCTCAGTTAGATGTGAATGAGCTGAGAGCAGTTGGAGACTGTAAGCCTTTAGTTTGAATGCTGCAGTTAGCTTTTCAATGTGTGAGAACTCGATTTTTGCTATGTGAACTAGTTCATTTCTTTCTTCAAGGAAGTCTTTATATAGCAACAGCAGCAACGGCTCTAACTTGAGTTTGAATCTTGTCTTCTACTGAACTCTGCAAGCTGGGCTGCAAAAAGCATAAAGCAAAACAAAATATTGCAGGCAGATATCCTATAAAAGGATAAAGCTTTCTAAGAAGCTGCAAATAATTCTGATGAAATAAAACTAGAGAAAGTCACATCAGAAAAGACTCTTTACAGCCAAGAAAGACTTTTTGAGTCTAACAGCTATAAAGGACAGCCTGGCAGATAATGCAGAAAACATATCTCAGCTATAAGACAAACAACTTTGTCAGAAAAAGATTAGCTCATGCATAAAGAATGGAACTGATATTGCATGGAAATAATATCACAATTTATTCAGATAATGTTTTATAAAATATGCCAAAATAAGTATGAAATTAGTCACATCATAGAAGACGACAAAACTATTTTAAAACATACAGCAAAACAGATAGTCGACCGACGCACGGAGATCGTCGACCGACGCACGGAGATCGTCGACCTATCAGACAGATAGTCGAACGATCCAGATAGTCGAACTATCAAAGAAGATAGTCGAACTACCTCAGCAGATAGTCGACCTATCAGAACAGATAGTCGATCTATCAGATAGTCGATCTATCCGGACAGATAGTCGAACTACCAAACAAAACAGATAGTCGACCTATCAAACAGATAGTCGACCTATCACAGAAAAACAAATAGTCGACCTATCAACAGATAGTCGAGCTATCAAACAAAACAAATAGTCGACCTATCAACAGATAGTCGAACTATCAGATAGTTGAACTATCCAAGCAGATAGTCGAACTATCAAGGCAACACAGATAGTCGACCTATCAACAGATAGTCGAACTATCAAAACAACACAGATAGTCGACCTATCAACAGATAGTCGAACTATCAAAGCAACACAGATAGTCGACCTATCAACAGATAGTCGAACAACCAAAGCAAACAGATAGTCGACCTATCAACAGATAGTCGAACTACCAAAGCAAACAGATAGTCGACCTATCAACAGATAGTCGAGCTATCAACGCAGACAGAACGTCGACCAACTGATAGACGATCGTCGATCAGCCGATAGACGATAGTCGAGCGACGTTCGACTATAGTCGAACGAAAAACTACTTAACCAAATATTCATCTGGAAAAGCAATTCTACACAACTAGAGAGTCTAACCTATCAACTAACCTTTGACCATAAATAAATCTTGGGTCAAGAGACAGAAAGAGAGGACTGAACTCAAATCAAAACCTAGGGTTCCAACAATCTTGATCTAGAAGAAATCTCCCGTTAGTGTTTCATGAGATTTGTGAGTAGTTGTCTGTTATCATGGTGTGCTCAAGATGATCATGTTAGATCAGGATGGACGGTTTACATCCAAGGAAAGAAGATCAGTCTAGGCTTATCTGGGCTCTCGATTGACATTCAGCACAACTCTCCACCCTCAGACAGACGGGCAGACAAAGTGTACCACTCTGATACTGAAGGATCCTTTACGCTTATGAATTCTGGACCGCGGAGAGCCACGAGAGAGACTATTTTCCGTTGATCGAGCTCTCTTATAACAACAGCCACCAATCCAGCATATGCATGGCCCTTATGTGGCATTATACGGACGGAGGTGCAGAACTCCACTATCTTGGATCTAGGATGAGGATCCAAAGGCACTCTGCTTAGAATTTGTGGAGAATACAGATACCCAGGTGTGACTGATTCGGGATAAGATGTTGGAGGCCCAGAGTAGACCGACCAAGTATTATGATGTGCGACATTGTCAAGTAGAGTTCTAGGTTGGAGACTGGGGGTTCCTAAAGATATGTCTAATGCATGGAGTCTCGCGGGTATGCGGGCAAAAGAAGCTCAGTCCGAGGAATATGGGGCCCTACAGGATCTAGGAGCTGATCGGCCCATTGGCTTACAGACTGGAGCTATCGCAGGAGTTAGCGGGTTTGCACGACATATTTTACGTCTCCTCTCTTAGGAATGGTCTACTATGGCCGGAGCAGCAGGTTCCTAGTATAGATGGCTCGGCAGCTTCCGATCGATCGGTTCGCTTAAAGTCGGTCAGGATAGATGATACGGCAGTGTGAGTCTTACGTCGCGAGAAGGTTATGGTGGTCAAGATCATGTGGGCAATTCATGGACAAGAGAAGCGTAACTGGGAGCCACTAGATCTGATACAACAGAAGTACCTGGATCTCTTTGCGTCAGGAATAACGTCAATTCTTGAGGGATGTTACATTCAGTTACTCACAGTAGAAACCCTGCAGGCCTAACCTGAATTTCGGAGATGAAATTATTATTTTTGTTTATTGGGATTTGTAACATCGCTCAAACAACTAGACCCCTAAGAGTAGTTTTGTCATGACTAGGTCATAACAAAACCCTAGGAAGCCCAAGAAGACCATGTGAACATAGGAATGAAGGTGAGATCACCATGGTCTGCAAATAACGCATTCCAATTATCTAACCTAGGGTTTGACTTTAGGGCCTCACCTTTACTCTTTGACCACACCATAACATTCCTAGCCCTTTAGAAGGTTCATTGGGTCACAAAGGACCCATTGGGGTCAACTAAAGTGGTCAAGTTGACCAAAGTCAACCATAACTCTAAAATGGTCAAAGTACCCTAATAAGGGTTAAGTGACCACCAAGGTGTCAAACCAACCCTACCCAAGTCTCCCAAGACCTTAGGGGAGGCCAATGAGTCATTAGGGACCCATTGGGGTCAACCCAAAAGGTCAAATTGACCACTTGGGTTGACCCCAATGGGTCCTTTGTGACCTAATGAACCTTCTAAAGGTTTAGGGATGTTATGGTGTGGTCAAAGAGTCAAGGTGAGGTCCTAAAGTAAAACCCAATGTTAGGTAATTGGAATGTGTTATTTGCAGACCATGGTGATCTCACCTTCATTCCTAGGTTCACTTAGTCTTCTTGGACTTCCTAGGGTTTTGTTATGACCTACTCATGACAAAACCACTCATAGGGGTCTAGTTGTTTGAGGGATGTAACACTAGTTGTAAGACCTTCTTTTTTGACCGGGTCTTATGCCCAAAACCATCGCTTTGCGGTGACACCAACTCCCGAGAAGGCCATCACCACAAAATGCTAATTCTGTCGGTAATATCTCCATCACATTCCATAGAAGAAAGAAGTAAAACATTCATTTTCATTATATAAACAAAAACATGTCCACGATCACAACACAATAATAAAATAAGTCCATACAAGGAAATAAACTAAACTAAAGAATGATAAGGGCTCCTACCCAGTATAATAGTCCTCACTACAAAATGCTCGTGGAAGTAAAACTACTAATCACTCACTGATCCTTGGACTAATGGTGCTGCAGCAAATCCTGGACTAGAATGGCTCACCTCCTCTTGTACCATACTCCTGTTGGGTTGGGGCCCCTGGAACTACACCCTGTCTCCTAACTGGTGTTCCTTGTATTATGTTCATCAGGCCATTAGTTTAAACTAAGTCTTGATCCCCCTCCCCTCCCCTATGACTAATGACTAGTTTTAGCCATCGTTTTTTGGGGTAGTTTAGTATGTAAAATGCTTAAGTTTATTTATATTTTATGCTTGTTATGCTTTTATTTCATGTTTAAATGTTTTTTATAATATATTAATTCTTAGTTTGATTATGTGTTTTATGCATTTTATGTTCAATTTTATCTTCTATGTTTACATGTGTTTTGTTATGAATACAACTATTATTATGCTACGTTATGTTTGTTAAGTTTAATAACTAAAGTTATGCTATTTATTTATGTTATGTTTTATTATTTAACTAATGTTATTATATTTCTTTTATTTGTAGGTGCAACCCTCTACAACATGGTGCAACACTTCCACTTGGAGCAGCCCATGCAATTCGAGCCTCCATTTGGTGCAGCCCACCTTTGAATCCAAGTGCAGCCGGCCCTCTACAACATGTGAAGCAGCCCTCATGCCTACATGCAGCCCACAAGCCCCTACCCGAGCCTATGGTTCAGCCCACCAAGAATCCCCTAGCAACCCGAGCCCCTCATAAAGCCAATACAAGCAGCCTATTATGAATCCTTCATGTGGTCGGCCACCTCCCTCTCCTCCCTCTCCATTTACATTGAATCTTCCCTCTCTCTCTCCATCATTTAATATATTACATGCATGTATTCTCCCCCTACATGGCCGGCCTCCTCTCTCTTTCTCCCCACTTTATTCCTTATTCACCCCTTCTTTCCCTCTCTCTCATACCCATTTAAGACTCATACATTCCCCCTCTTCATTTTATATTTTTATTTTCATACAATACATTGCATTTAGCCTTTTTTTCTCTCTCCCCTCATTAATACTAATGCATGAACCTTCCTCCCAAGCTTGGCCAGCCACCCCCCTTGGCTTCCCCCTCTTCATTTACATCTAGAACCTTCTCCCTCTCCTATATAAAGAACCCACGTGTCAAGGATGAAAGGAGTTAGATTTTGTAGAGAGCAAGTGAGATAGTTTAGTTTTCTTCTTTCTTTGTGCTAAGTAGATCTCTTTGTTGTAATAGTCTTTTTATTAGTATAACATTTTCTTGTCTTTATTATTGTGTACCCCTTTTTATTAAGCAATGCAAATGATTTCTCTTTATTTTCTTTTGTTTACTCTCTCTTTAATGCGTAGCTAATTTTATTTTGTGCCCGATCGCGATAAGCTTTGCGATGAAATAACGCACCTTTTATTTTATGTTTGCAATTGTATTTTTCTATTTTTGATCCTTCCTTGATTTCTTTCGTATCGACTCTGTATTGCTAGTATACGGTAGTAGATTCCGATCTCATATTTGAGTAGCCGAGAGGCTTGTGAATGTGAAAGATCACTCAAAGAAGGAAGGAGTTGCACGCAACCCTAGAGATAGGATGACGTAAATCCTCCGGATTGGAGTCAAATCCAATAGTGTGGGTCACTTTGGTAATGCGACTTTAGGCCTTTTTGACTTGAAAGAGATTTCGGTCAAAACGTCATTAAGTTAGGGGATTTAATGCTCTAGCGAGATTACTTCCTAATATCGGATCCGTCACGGTCTTAATAGAATTGTAAATGTTAAACTAATTTATTCCGTTATTTTATTTCAAAGTGAATCGTCGATCGAGCACTCTTTCGCTTTTATTTTATTTCTCTTTTAACAAAGTTTTATTTTAATTTATTTTCAAAAATCATCAATCGTTCGGTAGGATAATATAATCATTGTGAGTAATATTACTTGCCTGCCCCGAATTTTTATACGACCTTGATTTATTTTTATCACTATACTATAAAACGATAGGTACACTTGCCTATTCAGATAGTAGTCCGTGAGATGATTTTTACGCATCAAGTTTTCGGCGCCGTTGCCGGGGAAGGAAGGAAAGGGAAGTACGAAAAGTGGAGAGTAACAAAAGTAGGTGACAATAGCCCTAACTATCATATGCTAAAAGTATCTATCATAGAAATGGCAAGTATATGAACAACAAAAAAAGGTAGCAGTGTAGTAAGAGCAACATATAAAGTATAAGTAAAGCAGTTAATATCATTAAAGAAAAGTAACCTTAGCTTATAAGAATACCCATAAAGACTTATAAGTTAAGGGGTTATTTTGCATGGCTCCCATCGTACAAGCTATCCCATACTAGTTTATACGATGGGGTGTCAGGTTATATGTAGGTATGTGTGTTGTAATATGTTATTCTTTGATTCATGCAAGTGCAACACATGCACACGACTCTTTGCGAACAGACCTTTAGTTCCACCATTTAGAGTTAGCTAAACTCTCTGATACCTCATATAGTGGCAAACAGAGGCAGTGGGTTGGGCCACCCCACTCCTAGATTGGTATTCACACTACCAAACCAAGACCTTGTGTACTTCTCGGTACACCCACAGTCAGGTGCTACAGAGTCTCTTGTATTAATGGTGATAAACCACCAGTCTTTCCTTGGCTAAGTGAATACTTACACCCATCGAGTCAATGTATCGACGTCGGTGTGAACAACCATCCAATAACGAGGACACACCACTTAATGCACATGCACACATGTTATAAGAGCTTCCGATCCATCGGCTCTTAAAACTTAAACCATCTAATCAAACACCGAGCCCACCTCTCGTGAACCTACACCAACTGTCCTCCCAAAACGACGGGGTGAGTGGATGTTATGGTGATTATTAAGGTTACTCTCCAAAAAATTGTAATAAAATAAACAAGACTTTACAGAATCATAAAAAGTTCACCAGCCAAATTTCACAATTTTTCAGGACCAATTAATCACATAAATAATAAAATTCAAGGATACTATAAACAAAAGGGGTGTGAAGGATGTTGACCTAGAAATCGGCGATCCCTCCCAAGGTCGCCAGATCCCAAGTCGCGGCCTGCTCCAAGTTCCCCCTTGAGGCCGCGGCCTGTCTCAGCCCCCTTCTCTAGGTCAGGCGGATAAACTCCTCTATCTGCTCAGGCTGCGCGGCTAGGGCGGTCTCCCCAGTTTAACCTACCAAGTCGCGTAGTAGTTGTTCATTCTGCAGGGGCTGCGGACTGCTTCCACAGTCTGCCCCTACAGGCTGTGTGGTTAGGTGAGCTAACAACGTAATGATGTTGAAAGTCTTGATTTCAAGAACAACTAAACACCGAGAGGGGGGTGAATATGTCCACTTTAAAAATTCTTGGCTGCTTATAGATTATCTGAACTATCACAACACACACAATAGTCACAGTACACACAACAATCACATCACACACAGCACAATACACAGTGATTTATAGTCGTTCCCAAATTGTTGGGTACATCCACTTTCCCCCTTCGTCTATCCAATAATAATCTAGATTCAGCCAAACTTCCTTCCACTTTCTCAGATCCTCGGATCTTACAGCTTAGAGCCCAACTGGCTCCTACAACTCAGGCACAAGACCCAGCACTCAGATCACCAAGATCCTATAACTCAAGTTCTTCCCAAGAACTCTACCTCAGAGTGAATCCATACTCATACAGCTCAGGCAATCCTTCCCTACCTCAGCCTTTATAACTAGGCTTACAACTCAGGCAATCCCTGTCATACCTAAGCCTTTATAACAACAGGCTTGCACCTTAGGCCTTAGCCATACCACTCAGATTCAAAATGAATCTTACATAGAATTAATCAATAAAATTAAATTACAGATAATAGAGGAAAGTCTCTGTGTCTGTCTACCTGGACTGAGCAGATTTCAACCCTAACTTTTTCTTCACAGCAACAAGATGATACAGCAATTCTTGAAATGATGCCTAGCTTATTCTGGAAGCAAATAGAAGATCAATCTTCTTCTTCTTCAGGAATTTCTTCCGATCTGGACTGAGCAGATTTCAGCCCTTCCTTCTTCTTCTTTGATCCAGCAAAATGATCTTTTGATCTTGCTCGGCTTGGATTGAGAAGATAACTTTAGCTAGGGCATGCCTAGGTTGATTCGTCTCTCTCAGAGAATTACTCTGAACTTGCTGAAGTAGATGATGAATGCAACAGCTTTCTCAGAAGCCCTTCTGATTTGAAATTTTAAGTTCTTGGCTTCTGCAATAATGGCGGATGAAGACGACGAACTCCTCTTCTCATTTTTTTCGAAAGTTAATTAGAAAATTTAATTCGAAAAACTAAATAAGATCTCGATCACTTCTTCTATTTATAATCCTGTCCAAATAATGAGATGATCGACATGTTTCTCAGTTTTAAAGGTGGATAAAACCAAAGCTTTATTAACTTTAGATCCACTGTAGACTGACGGCAACGATAATGTCGATTTGCATTGAATCTTAACTTTGTTGACTTATTGACTTTGCTGAGTCAGCATCCTTCTGGACTTAGCCAAAATCAACTAACATTTCTGAAATTATGCGTTCGATGAAATCTTAACTCAGTTCGACGAAACCTGAGCTCAGCTCGACGAAACAGTGAAGCTGAGATCAACGAATTCTCTCAGCCCAGTTCTTTCTTCAGGTGAAGGTTGAGGTCGACGAACTTCAAGCTCAGTTTGAGGAAATAGTGAAGCTGAGATCGACGAAATTCTCTCAGCTGAGTTCTTCTTTCAGGTTAAATCTGAGTTCGACGAAATCTGAACTCCGCTCCACAAAATTTGAATTGTGTTCGATGAAAGCTAAGCTCAGCTCGATGAATGGTAGTCTCAGCGATTCTGGACTTAGAAATTCCTTCAGCTCTTGCTAGATGGCGTTGAGAGCGTTGAGTGTGTTGACCCTACTCGACGCTATTTTCCCTTTAGCCCATTCTTCAGCTATCAGTCTGATGGCGTTGAGTGAGCTAACGTCACTCAACAATTCTGGATTTAGCCGATTTTCTAGATTCTTCACAGTAAGGCTAGACTCAGAGCCATTTCACTTGGCATTGAGTGAGTGAGCTTCACTCAATGCTACTTCACTTAGTTAAACTTTTTGTCTCCTTAAGCTTTAGCGTTGACAGGCTTAGCATGGCGTTGAGTGACGAAGCTTCACATAATGCTTCTAGACTTAGTCAAAATTCTTGCTTCCACTGCTTATGCTTTGACAGGATAACCTTGTCTAAACGGTTCTGGCCATATGGCGTTGAGTGAGTTGAGCTCACTCAACACTTTTGGACTTAGCCAAATTTCTGCCTTTACAAGTCTGTCTGCTTTGATTGCTTGCCTTCTCTCAGCGCTATTAGTTGAATGGCGTTGAGTGAGCTTGCTTCACTCAACGCTTTTGGACTTAGGCATTTTTCTGACTTTCTATCCTATCACCTTGAGTCCACCTATCATTGTCTCTTGAACAAGCTGCCCAATCATTATGACAAAGACTAACCTGTATGCATGAACTTAAACATACATCAAATACAACTATGTCTATCTCTTTGACATTTTTGACATCATCAAATCAGGGCCATTGGGATCAATGGACCCAACAATATCCCCCTATTTGAAGATGTCAAAACCATTGATCAAGTACCTTAGTCAATGAGATAAACATTACACAGGAAATAAAAGCATATTCATATTAAATTCAGTGAAATGAATTTTACCTACTCCCCCTGGATTGATGCAGGGTTACTTACACCTTAGAGGATTTCTTCTTAGCTTGATCCTTTCTTGCTTGATCAACCTTGTCTCCCCATGAATTTCTTCCCTTGTGTTTTGGTCATAAAGGAGCTTGATCCTTTCTGATAATCATCTTCTATCTATCCCCCTTGAGCTTGATCAACCAAAGGTAAACATGACCTCTATCTCTCAAGGTAAACATGACCTCTATCTCTCCCCCTTTTTGACCTCTTCAGATAGTCAGGAAAGAGCAACATGTATGTCTCTCCCCTTATGTTCTCCCCCTAGCTGATGTAGAGGAATCCAGGAGTGCAACTGCAAACTTGCCCCTTATAAAGGGTTGTCTTGATACCTCTTGGTACCACTTGACAGCACTTGAAATTTAGTATTACTAAAAGTCTCTACACCACTTGAAAAGACCATTTGAAAGTCTTTAGTCCTGCAGCTGCTTATACCTCTTTATAAGAAGCATCTACTCTCAGCTTGAAAGCCTTTAGTTCTGTAGCTACTGTACTTGCTCCCCCTTAATAGGACACCTACTCTCATCTTGTTCTCTACAAGGTCTGCAGTACCTGCAAAAAGAACAAACATGTACCAAACATAATACCTTAGGGAGTACCTAAAGCTATTCTAAGTTCAACATACCCAAATAAATTTTGAAGGTGTTGAACTTGGCTTCATCTAGTGACTTAGTGAAGATATCAGCCACTTGCTTGTTAGTGGAGACAAACTCTAGGAAAATGTCTTCTTTCTCAACATGCTCCCTAATAAAATGATACTTAATTTCTATGTGCTTAGTCCTGCTATATGAAACAGGATTCCTAGCATTATAAATTGCACTAGTAGAATCACAATATAGAAAAGTTCTCCTTATCTTAATGTCATTGTCTTAAGGCTGATGTTGTATCCATAACAATTGAGCACAGCAGCTACCTGCTGCAATGTACTCTGACTCTGTGGTGGAGATAGCAACACTAGTCTACTTCTTGCTTCTCCATGACACCAGTCTTTCATCTAGGAATTGACATGTACCAGTGGTACTTTTCCTGTCTTCCTTGCAGCCTACAAAATCAACATCTGAAAATCCAGTTAGTTCAAAATCTCTATTCCTAGGGTACCATAGTCCAAGTTCTGTTGTCCCTTTATGATATCTTAAAATTCTCTTTGCAGTAGAATAATGAGATTCTTTAGGGCATGCCTGATACCTAGCACAGACATATGTATCATACATGATGTCGGGCCTACTAGCAGTCAAGTATAGAAGGGAGCCAATTATCCCTGTATACAAAGACTCATTAATAGGTTTCCCTGTCTCATCTTTGCCTACAGGAAAACTTGACACCATTGGAGTTCTCATGGTGGAGGAATTCACCATACCATATTTCTTAATTAACTCCCTTGTGAACTTAGACTGGGATATGGACAAGCCATCATCAGTCTGTCTTACTTACAGTTTAGCTCACATATGCTGCTCATCTCAAACTTCCCTTACATAAGTTTGGCAATCTTCCTGCAAAGGTTATTTTCAATAGATCCAAAGATAATGTCATCGACATATATTTGGACTAGGATGATCTTGCCCTTAGATTCCCTTAGAAATAGGGTCTTGTCTATTTTTCCCCTTAAGAATTTGTTCTCAATGAGGAAAGTAGACAATGACTAATACCATGCTCTAGGGGCTTGCTTCAACCCATATAGAGCTTTCTTAAGCCTATAAACATAATCGGGAAAGTGAGGATCTACAAAACTTGGTGGCTGATCCACATATACTTCCTCTTTTAAGTCTCCATTTAGGAATCCTGACTTCACATCCATCTGGAAGACTTTAAATCCTTGATTGGCAGAAAAAGAAAGGAATAACCTTATTGCTTCCAGCCTTGCTACTGGGGAAAAAGTCTGGTCAAAATCTATTCCTTCTTCTAGCATGTATCCTTTTGCAACCAATCTGGCCTTATTTTTTACAATAATGCAATTCTCATATAGCTTGTTCCTATAGATCCACTTTGTTCCTATGACATTATGTCCCTTTGGTCTGTGAACTAGCTTCTAGACTTTACACCTTTTGAACTGGTTCAACTCTTCCTGCATAGCTCCAATCTAGTAAGATTCACTTCTTTTGTAGAGATTAGAAGATATTTGCAAGTTCCCTTCAGGTACTTGTAGCTTAGTTTTTTTTATATTTACTACTCACTTTTCTCTTATAAGGATTAGTAGATATTTGCATATTCCCTTCAGGTACTTGTAACTTACTCTTCTTTCATATCTGCTACTCACTATTCTTTTGCAGAGATTAGCAGATATTTGCAAGTTCCCCTCAGGTACTTGCAGCTTAGTTTTCTTTCATGTCTACTTCTCACTCTTCTTTGGTAGAGATTAGCAGATATTTGCAAGTTCCCTTCAGGTACTTACAACTTAGTTTTCTTTCATATCTACTTCTCACTCTTCTTTTGCAGAGATTAGCAGATATTTGAAAGTTCTCTTCAGGTACTTGCAGCTTAGTTTTCTTTCACATCTATTTCTCACTCTTCTTTTATAGAGATTAGTAGATATTTTCAAGTTCCCTTCAGGTACTTGCAGCTTAGTTTTCTTTTATATCTGCTTCTCACGCTTCTTTTGCGGACATTAGCAGATATTTGGAAGTTCCTTTCAGGTACTTGCAACTTACTCATCTTTCATATATGTTTCTCACTTTTCTCTTGCAGAGATTAGTAGATATTTGCAAGTTCCCTTTAGGTACTTCCAACTTACTCTTCTTTCATATTTGTTCCTCAATCTTCTCTTGCAGAAATTAGCAGATATTTGCAAGTTCCCTTCAGGTACTTGCAACTTACTCTTCTTTCATATCTTCTACTCACACTTCTTTTGCAGAAATTAGCAGATATTTGCAAGTTCCCTTCAGATACTTGCATCTTAGTTTTCTATCATGTCTACTTCTCACACTTCTTTTGCAGAGATTAACAGACGCTTGCAAGTTTCCTTCAGGTACTTGCAAGTTATTATTCTTCTATTCCTTCCTTTCACCTTTGTTTTGCATAGCTCAATAGAATACATTCATGTCTTCTTCGTTTTGCAAAAGCAACTCAGGTATACGCAAGACATGCCTTTTTTTGCTTGCATTGACTCTTCCTTTACAGGATAAAAATAGGCACTGACAGATTTTTTTCTTAGGAGAGACACCATGTTCTATCTCTCCCTGCCTCTTATTTTTTTAAGGGGAGGATCACAATTTTTGTGGGTCTCCTACTTTGTCAAAGTTCCCTTCGGGACTTAAAAAAGTGCGGGGATTTTTTTACCCAAAAATCGGCGATCTCTCCCAACGTAGCCATCTTGCATGTCGCGACCTACTCCAGGTTCTCCCTGGAGTTCGCAGCCTGTCTCAGCCCCTTCTCTGGGTCAGGCGGATAGACTCCTCTATCCGCCTAGGCCGCGTGTCAAGGGAGGTCTCCCCGGTCTAACTACCCAGGTCGTGCAGCAGCCGTTTGTTCTGTAGGGGCTGTGTACTGCTTCCACAATCCGCCACTGCAGGCAACGTGGTTAGGTCAGCTAACCACGTAATGATGTTTTCACTCAACAGGAGCGGACTTCCAATTCCCCTGATCAACGAAGGCGAGCTCTAATTCACCATGCCCGTTTAGCAGAGGCAAACTACCCCTCAGTCTGCCCAATGGTTGTCTAGATTTCCGAGCTCTGATCAAATCTTGTCGGACTCTCGACATGATGTCTGCCCATCCCGCACAACACGGCGTGTACTCAACTCCAGCTCACCGCTAGTCTGCATTGGCGACCTACCTCCAGGCTGCCCACCATCAGCAGTGGGGATAAGCCTCCATCTCGCCGCATAATAGGAATGACGACCTACCTCCTTGCCACTAGTAAACAACGGTAATAAGACTCCAGACCGCCAGTCAGCAGTGGCAACCTGCCCCTTCTGTTTGCCAGCAGTGGGTGGACTCGGCCTCAATCCGCCTAAGGAAAAACTTGGCAACAGGACTCCGCCTAGCCCACGCAACACGGTGCGGACTAAACTCCAGCACACCGCCAGACAGTATTGGCGACCTACCTCTAGGCTGCCCACCTTTAATAGCGCCGGCAAGCCTCCAGCTCGCCGAATAGCAGGAATGGAACCTGCTTCCAGGATGTTAGTCAGCAGCGGCTACCTGCTCCACCTCACCAGTATGCGCGACTTGCCTCCTCAGTCTGCAGGGTCGTCAAGTCCTTGTCGCCCAGTAGGAACGACAAGCCTCTAGCAAAGGAGGATTCATCCAATCCACCGCGAGCTAGGTAGACTCATCATGCAGTCCTCCAGAAGAACTTCCCCAGTGCCAGCTTCTTCTCAGCGGACGGCGACCTGCCTGTTCAGTATGCAGCATGTCGCAGACTCGGTCAAAGTTCACCGCCCTACCGGGGGTAACGTTACAAGGACCGTGTCTGGCCTGAGCCTATAAATAGGCCCCCATACCTCTCATTCAGCAAGCACGATGGAGTTGGACAACAACCGCATCAAGACCTGTGGACTCAGTTTTCCATTCCGCGCGGCAAGCCCTTGTATCCTGCCTTGGCCTCATCTGTCCTCTCTGCCTGATCGCGCAGTCTGCTTGGCCTTAAGTAGCAAACTACGGGATTAGCTTTTCACGATTTCTGCAGATCTGCTTTGTCAAATAGCATGGCCTCTAGTTTCCACTTCTCTCAAGCCACCAGCTTCCCCCTTTTTACCCTTTATTTGCTTTCCATGTAAAGGGGAAATCTCAAGTTGTAATATTGATTCATAATCAAAGGGATGCCCGTCGCAAGAGTTGTATTTAAGCCGCGGCGGGCGAACTCTGCTGTTGTTGCTGCCAGTGGCCCCCTCTCTTTTTCCCTCTCTCGGTCTCAACCATCAATCCCAATCGTCAAAGTAACTGTTTGCTCGATAGTTCCTCATCAACCTCCTTTTTATCCCCGCACCCCGGATCGACCATGCTCCACTCTCGAGCAAGCTTGCAGAAGAGCGCATTTTCCGCATCAACAAAGGAGGTACTGTAAATATCCTTCTAAATGTTTCCATAAAATTTTCAGAGCACTATGTTATCCCAAGGAGCTCTCTGGCCAAGATTCATATTTTTCCAAAATATATTGGCCAACCAATTAATTTATACCAACATAATTGATTTAGGGCACATTGTGAATAATCTACCCAAAATACGCATCAAAAAATTATACCAAAATTCACAAGTGATACTTGCATCATATAAGCATCACTAGCAAAATTCCAAGGAATTAACACAATATTTGACCCTTCATTTTAATAGTAAAGTAAAAGACACATTTTTAAATTAATTGAGAAATAAATGTATAAATATTCCCAAAAATTCCCATAAAATTTCTCAAGTGATAATAACAAGGATAAAACTCAAATACCAAATTTCACTGACTTCTATGGAGGTTTGACCATATGTCCTTTAATAACTCCAAAAGGGCACTTTTAGGGTTTACACTAGGCCCTATGGCCAAACCATACTAGAACGCTACCATTTTTCATGAAGTAGTGTATTATGACATTTTAAGTGTGTAACCTAAGATTCACCCCAAGGTGTTGAGGGGAGACCACTTAATTTCCTCAAGGCACCCCAAGAAATTTCTAAGTCAAATATGGCCCGCTTGACCAAATCTTGTTTTCCGCACCCACTATCCAAATCAAGCCCAAATGGGCTGAAATTTTAACCAAATCCCTATCATGGTCCTAACAGCCTCTCACCAAAAATTTAGTGAATTTTAAAGTCATTTACCACATTAAATAAATCCCATTTGATTTATTTAACATCTCCTAAAACCTTAGAAAAATTATCTCCAAAAATTCCAATTTTTGGACAAGACCTAGTCCCTATCAAGACAAGATCATGGCCCAAATTTCAGGTCATTTGGAAGAAAATAGAAGTGGGGGCACCCATTTGAACTTTTTGATTAGCATTTGGACACCTTGCACCAAAACGTGTGATAAGGGAGATCCAGTGGTCCAAATGGGTTCATTTCAATTTTGTAATAAACTAGACCAAAAGGGATACGTTTTTTATGTTGAACATATTTTCAAGAAATGCATCAAGGTATTTTAATATTTAAAACAAAACAGCTGTAAATGTGTGACAGAATAAAATATATTAATTATTATAAATCATTATATAGGCCTGCGCTTATCAGATCAAGCTTGATCCAACGGCCCGTCGTCATCGTACCCAATGAGCCAGAGGCTGGGATTACTCCGTCCTGTAGCTATTCTAGTGCTTATTCCCAGCCACCCAGCTGCCTCCCTGGCCGGCCACCCGGCCGCCTCCCTGGTCGTCCCCTCCACCACCACCTCCATTAAGGTGATGGCTATCGCCTGGCGGCGGCACAGCCGCCGGAGGGGCTATTTCCCAACGCTGAATACCCCTGGGGGTGCGAACATGATGAATCCATTGGCCACATGCTAGATGATTGCAAATTTATCACAAAAATCTGGATGGAAGCTGCCTGCCTAAATATTATGAATCCAGTTAATGATGAAAGCTTCTTAGAAACCATGTACTATGAAATCAATATTAGACGAAAGTCTCCTACAACAAAGTTCCTGATTGCAATTCTCTATTATATTTGGAAAGCAAGAAATTGCATGACACATGACACATGACGAGCCTTTTTTGCAACCTTCTGTTATCATCATTCATGCCATGCATGATGCCTCACTCGGGAACTAGAACGTCCACCATAACCAGCAAGCTCATGGACTTCCCCGCCTGTAGGATGGATCAAGGTAAATATTGATGGTTCTGTTCAAGAAAATTATAGGGTCGGGATGGGGTGGGTGATTCGCGACCACCGCAGTGACCTTTTGGCTGCTAAAGGGATAAAATATTATAGCCGATCGGTCGATATGACTGAGTTCTGGGGAGCTTTAGCGGGGCTTACTCTAGCGAGGAGTGCTATAGGGATTATACTTATAGGCAACTCCACGTGTGCTTGTGAAAGAGCCAATCATGTCTTATCTAGGGCATACTCGGGCAACGCTGGAGCTCGCTTTGCAAATCTTCTAGCAGAAGCTCCAAGGGTAGTTATATCTCTTATTGACCCGGATGCAAATGTCGTTGCAGATTTAATCGCCAAGCTTGCCTGTGATTCTGATTTTGATTGGGAAAGGGGTATGCCCCAATCCCATGATGAAAGTATCTAGTGTCGACTAAATCCACCTATGGGGGGGGGGAATAGGTGTCGTGTAGTCTTTTGTGGAATAAAATTTACTTGCACAAATAAACAAACACAGCACAGAAAACACACAAGAAATTATAGTGGTTCCCCGATTTGGGTACGTCCACTTTTCCCCCTTCGACCTATCTCCCACCACGGGACGACTCGGTAACTTCTCCAAACGGATTGAAATCCAATCCTCATACTACTGAAGGAACCCTTCCAACCAAAGGAGTCACAACTCCACCACCATGGGTTGCACCCAACCCTTATAACTAGGAATAAAAATTCCTTTACAACAAATCAAAAATTGAATGTATAAGAAAATACAAACAAGGCTTTTGGAGAATCCGATGTCCTTCTTCGGTCATTGAAGCTTTCTTGGAAGTAACAAAGAATCCACGACTGGAGTTCTTACTTGCACAAATAAACAAACACAGCTCATGATCTGCCTTAATCCTGTACTTGAAAATAAGTACACTCCAATAGTGAGAGCACACGTGAGTCAACACACTAATCTGCTCAACGAGGGATTATGTTGCGCAGACCCGTGTATATTGACCCACTACACCCTGACATTGGTGTGTACTTAGCATGGTATAGCTGCAAGCACAACTTAATAGAAGATTGTCAAATACATTGTGAATCCATCTTAGCTTGACTGGAGGCTTCTTCAAATCCAGGATATTGTGGATACAATACCCAACAATCTCCTCCTATTTGAAGAAGCCAAAATCCTACTAGCTAAGATAAATTACACCAACCAGAAAGATATACATAACAAATGCGAGAGATAAGAATTCAGAATAATAAAATTTCACGCATTCAAAACAACAAATGAATCAGCATGTAATCATATATATATATATATATATATATATCCAAAGGTTGTTCATTTAAATACAAGAAAAGATATACATGCATATATAAAAAATAACAACAAATCTAGATTCCAAGTCTATCCCTCCTTTGCCTGAGCATCTCTTTGTTTTTCAGCCATGTACTTCTTGCTTTGCCTTTCAAAATATTCCTTAGGCTTCGGGTAGTACCTGGGGGGAGGAGATTTATTCTCCACAGTGTTTGTCTTGAAGAATATGTTTCTTTTAGCCTCATATTCTTTGTGCATTTCCCACTCATACTGACTATACACTTCATTTCTATTAAGCTCTCCCTGCTGTTGTAGCAAGAATGTATCCAGTATAATACTCTAAGACGCGGGACTCCATCGTTTATTCTTAACTTCACTTTCCTTCAATCTTGATTTCCTCTCAGCTGGAGTTTCTTTGGAAGTTCCTTCTTGAAGTTTTATTTTCCCTTTTACAATGGCCTCTTGATCAAACATTGCACTGTGAGCAGCTTTGGCAGCCTTTCTGGCATCAGCTTCACTCAAAGGAAACTCCTCAGCACTTGCAACCTCATCAGCAGTAGTAGTAACCTCATCAGTAGGAGAAACCGGAATATGTATACCTGATGCTTGTTGAACTAGCCAATGATAACTGTCAAAAACATACTCGTTGGATTGCTTGAAGTTTTCGACCATGATTTGCTCTAACCCTGCCATCTTAGCTGTATATTCCTCCTCCCCCTTTTTGGCTTCTTGAGCAATTGAGTTTGCATAAGAATGAAGTGACTCATCTATATGCTTGACATTCCGAGTAAAATCGTCCAGCAGGGATTTCTTATTCGAGTTAAGTATGACCATGTTGGCATCAAACAATTTGATGTTATTAGCCACGACATGTGCATTTTGATTTACCACTGCCAAATCAGTTGTATTTTTCTGTAGCCCTTGCATCAAAAGATTGATGGCAGTGCCAGCCTAAGCATACTTAGCGTCAAATCTTTGTTCCATCATATCCAGCTTATGATTTATCTCCACAACATTCTTTACCATCAGATCCTCGGGCTGCTTAATTCGTTTAAGTACATTGTTGTGAGATCGTTCAAAGGAGGCCTTCAGTTCATCCACTATACCTTGAATGATATTTACGGTGTAATTTGCCAGGCTAGGTCCTAGCGGATGATCCTGATGGATGGCCTGGTCCTGCTATTGGGGGATAGGACTCTGTAAGTCAGGATTCTCTTCTTCAGATACACTTGTGGAGATTGATAGATTCACGGTCTATTGAGGGGGGATTGGGGAGGCCTCTGTCATTTTTCCATATATACTCATCATCCCCTGCCGGGAGGTCTCCCCCTCAATTATTGCGCCAGATACATTAGTAACTTTTAACGGAACCTGTTCCTCAGAGGGGAGGTCCACGTCAATCTCCCACATGTCCATTTCATTTCCAGCTTGCTCATTGTTAAGGTCATCAGTGGCAGCATTCTCCACATCATCCTCATCAGCAGCATCATTCTCAACATCATCCACATCATCCTTATCAGCAGCAGCATTCTCCATATCATCCTCTACTTCCTCCTCGTCAGTCTGATAAGTAGCGAGGGTATCCACTACATCCTTTGCGATCAGGGTAATATCAGCAATGGCATCTGCTTGATCTGAAGCTGAGACTTCCATCCTGATGGCAGCAGAAGGACTGGGTACTGACTCCACCTTAGTTCCTGCATGCAGCAGATCAGGAACTTCACTGGGTTTATCCAAAGGATTTATGAACTCCTGAGCTCTGTCTTCTTCATCAACATGTGTTCCAGACGCACCCCCTTGGGCAATTATTCGTTCCCACCTATCAAAGACGATGGAGTCCATCTTCTTTAGGAAGTGAAGGGGAACTCCCTTAGTCATATCAAATCTGTCTCCGTCCATCTGATTCAGGTATAGGCTGATGATTCTCCCGAAGTTAGGAGTACGTAGGGTATCTTTTATCTTCTCAAATAACATGGCCCCTAGTTGAATTTCTTTCTGCACACTATAGCCATCAGGATCTTAAACATGTCACCTGATATATGATCATGGGAGCCAGGTTTGCGGATCAGAACCTTCCCTATGATATCATAGAGGAGAATTCCTTCTTCGTTCAGGTCCTTGCGTTTTATAGCCTTGGTCCCTCATGCTACTCCATAGAACAGTAGTGTCCTCGCACGATCATTTTCATCTAGATAGTCCTCTTGTATTAAGCTAGTGAGCTGGAGGTGATGTGATAGTTTTGCAGCAGTCATCTTGATCCCTAGTCCAGCTACTTACTCTTTATTAGGGTGTCCTCGTGACGTAGCTTGGAGGTTGCGTAAAACTCAAGGACTTCCTTGTCTAGGACTTTGCACGGGTGCTCGAGAATAAAGGAGAGCCCAGCTTGTTCTAGCATCAAGATGATGTTCCTGAATTCATCAGAAGCATGGGCAAAACAAGTCCTAACCAACTCACTCCCAGTAAGGAGCCCGGCCGTTGTTCGAGGAGCCATTATAAACCTAAACAAGTTACACTCAATGAACTTAACTCTATCTAAATCTATAGTTTGTAGGAACTAAACTAATAGGAACTAGACAAGTTACAAATGAGCTAATGATTCAAGGAAGAACGGTCGTTACCTTTTACTCGGAGGGGGGAAGGTAGAAAACTCTAGGCAGGCGGTGAGCGGAGAGAAGCCCTTGTCCGATGAGAGGCTTGCGTCGGGACGGAATGCTGGCAGTGAATCGACGAGACACTTGCGTCGAGCAGATGCCGGAGATGGGAACACCGAGCTGACGGGGAGAGGACAGCGGGCGGACTACACTCGACAGGGCCGACGGTAGCGACGGGAGTCGACGAGAGGCAGACACGATTTCGCAGGTTCCGCTGGGAAGCTATTTCTGCAAAGTCGATGGGAATGCGAAGGGTCGGGAGGAGAGTTTCTGCTATTTCAGCTATTTATTTCTGAATTTTGCCGTTGTTTCTTATATTTCTGCTGGTTGTGGAGGTTTTCGATATTTCGGCTATAGATTTTTCCTCTATTTCCGCACGATTATTATAATCGATAGGAATCCTGCTTATTTCACCTAGATTTCCTTTTTCCTATAAACAAAGGATATCAAGTTTTCTTATGATAGCTAAGTTGAGTTCAAGGAAGGCTAACACTAGAAATAAACCCAAGGTTATCCT
Organism: Platanthera zijinensis; assembly: GCA_039513925.1. NCBI lineage: Eukaryota > Viridiplantae > Streptophyta > Magnoliopsida > Asparagales > Orchidaceae > Platanthera > Platanthera zijinensis. The sequence goes on from CM077084.1 coordinate 121,528,787, forward strand.
TGTTGGATTCAAAATGTAATATTGTAGTTTCAACTATTGATACAAGTCCCTTGAGAGTCATAGGACCATTTGACACCCCCTTTTCTCACCATATCAAAATTTTGACAGTTTATCAGTTTCCACAATATGGATCATACGGATATTAGCTTCCGTGTCCTTCAATCAGGTGTGTGTATATATATATATTTATATCTTGAAGGGGAATTTACACATGTGCTTAGATATATATATATATATATATACATCTATGTAATGCGATTAAATTTTCGAAACTGAATGCGCGTACCTGGGATCATTAGTTTGATCATTCGGATCAACTGTTTGAAGTACAACGGGTATCAAGTTCAAGGAGGACACTGTAGTTAGCATGTAACACCTCTACCCGTCAAGAAGAATATAATAGAGGGTCCGGCCGGGGCCCCACACCATATTCCACAAACAGGCGGAGACGCTACGAACTAATATCATAACCAACGCATCCTAACACAGAGCATTCTAGTGGAAGTTTCACGGTTGAATCTTTGAACTCAAGATAAAGAAACACTGTCCACTATAACATAATAATGTATACAAACATCAAAAGAGTCTGGCCTTAAGGCCTTACAACAATTTCTCTTAACAAGAGTGTGGATTACAGACATCGGCACGCAGGCCGGCCACACATGAACAAAAGAAACAAAACGATGCCTTCGAGGGCAGCAACGCAGCTTGGGCTTCAACCCGCTAAGTCCCGCTCGGACCAGCACCTAGTCAAGGATCCAGCTCAAGTAATTGACAATGATCGAGTGCCGGTTGAGTATGGGCTAACGACAAAGGTGAAACCTATACGGATCGAGGATCGAGCCGAGAAACAGTTGCGAAACAAAGTGATCGGGATGGTCAAAGTCCGATGGGACAATTGTGGCCGAGAAGAGCTCACATGGGAGCGCGAGCAGACCATGCGAGCCGAGTTTCCCGAGTTATTTTCGTAACTCACTTGTAATAGAAACATATAAATGTTTTGTTATTTTCTCCCTACTGTCTTCAAATTTCGGGACGAAATTTTATTAAGGAGGGTAGGATTGTAACACTCCAAAAAAATCTCAAAACTGGATTTGAAGTGCAGGCTGCTTGACACGGCCTGGGACACGGGCGTGTCCCAGGGCGTGTCGGGGTTACACGGCCTGGGACACGGGCGTGTCCCAGGGCGTGTCACTCAAAAAAATAGCCGGACTGAGTCAGAGAATTACACGGCCCGGAACCAAGCCTTGAACACGGCCGTGTTAGATTTGACACGGGCGTGTCCGAGGGCGTGTGCCTATCCGTGTACTGCTCTGTTGGTTTTTAGCGCTCGTTGAGTACCGTGTAACAGGGGTGACACGGGCGTGTCACATGACTGACACAGGCGTGTCAGGTTCGACACGGGCGTGTCAATGCCGGTGTTTTGGTAGTTTTCAGTCGGTACGTGTGCCGCTTAAGGGTACACGGCCTGTGACACGGGCGTGTCACGGGCCGTGTCGTCCAAAAAGTCTAGTTTTTCAGGCAGATCTTGGCCGTTCATTTTTCTTTAAAGAAGATCCAGTGGCTAGGGCTAATTCCTGGCTTGATAAGGCCGGGGAAGGAGAAGGCTAAGCTCATTTTGAGTTTCATCTTCTCTTTCCCGCACGTATACCAAGCACGAGATCCATACCCAGATGTATCCGTCATAGTCGCAGAAGGAGCTTGTCCAGAAGACTTAGACTTCTTATTCCATCTCTTTCGGTAGCCAAACTTTTCCGGACCCGGTGGCTTAAACTCTGGCTTCGCAACAGCCAAGTTGCCCTTTGCTTGCCCCCGTTTCATGTCCGTATCCAAAGAACGAGCCATACAGAATAAGGCTTGGAATCCCTGACTCACAGAACTCGAGAGCAAATACCGCAGCTCATCTCGCAGTCCCGCATAAAACCGACTAGTCTTGCGCTCTTCTTCGGCGAAGATCGTGCCCGCATATCTTCCCAAACGGGTGAACTCATGCAGGTAGTCATCCACACTTCGATCTCCCTGTGCTAACCGTTGAAATTCCATTTTCATCGATATCCTTTGCTGCATTGGCAGATGTTGTGCTAAGAACAAACGAGAGAATTCTTCCATTGTAATCTCTGCCAATTGCCTGCCGGCCAAGTGATGCAGTTCAATCTCATCCCACCACAATCTCGCCTCTCCTTCCAGTAGGAAAGTGGCTAACATGACTTTCTGTTCCTCCTCAACCTTGATAGCTCTCATAATCCTCTTGATCCGTGCAAGCCAATCCTCTGCTTGGGCCGGTGTCCCCGCCCCATGAAACTGCGGAGGGTTAAAGCTCAAGAATTGCTTCCATTGTTGATCTGCTACCCGCGGATCAACTTCGGCTTCTACCGGTTCTTGCCGTACCCCAGCTTGCGTTGGCACCACTACAGGATGTGCCTGCCCAGCTTGCTGAGCATTCATCACAGCAAGTACCGTTTCCGTGATGAGACGGACTGTTTCAGCGGATGGAGGAGTTGTGGGCACCTCGGCTGGTGCCGCACTCTCAACAGAACGTTGTGGTTCGGATTGACCCGCAACACTTCTGGTCACCTATATGTGTAAAATACACAGGTTAACGACCAATGAAAACGGCAACCATACAAAAAGAATACACAAGTTCAACAAACAAGTGTTTTTGCATTCCTAAGTGGATAATCTTGAGCTCAAGTTAAGTGTGATAACGACAGCCAGCACTGACACGTGCTCGCCACCCCTCAAAAGAATTCGTCCACGAATTCGGAAGAAAGCGACCAACAAGCTGATACCAAATTGTAACACCTCTACCCGTCAAGAAGAATATAATAGAGGGTCCGGCCGGGGCCCCACACCATATTCCACAAACAGGCGGAGACGCTACGAACTAATATCATAACCAACGCATCCTAACACAGAGCATTCTAGCGGAAGTTTCACGGTTGAATCTTTGAACTCAAGATAAAGAGTCTGGCCTTAAGGCCTTACAACAATTTCTCTTAACAGGAGTGTGGATTACAGACATCGGCACGCAGGCCGGCCACACATGAACAAAAGAAACAAAACAATGCCTTCGAGGGCAGCAACGCAGCTTGGGCTTCAACCCGCTAAGTCCCGCTCGGACCAGCACCTCCAATACCTGTAAGAACCAATCCACCAAGCAGTGGCAAAAAGGGAAACGGTCAGCATTCAGCTGACCAATTATAACGACCCTGCCCCTGGCACGGGGCAGCGGAATTCCATCCCTGCATAGCAATCGTCCAATATGATATATAGCAATTCAAGCAAGACGTGCACGACCGCACAGTCACATATCACAAACGTCGGCACGACGGTCCGACGTCCCGTGCTCTCATGGCACTCTCGGGTGCACCGGAAACACCAGATCTCACCATTGAGCATTTAGTCCGGCACGCAAACCTAAGACTCTCATTATGCCGCTGACGAAAGCCCAATGCCTTGGCGCTCTCATGTCCAGCCTACATAACGCAGGTACAGATCAGCCACCCCCCGTTGCTCAAATTGCCTTGCCCAACTAAGTACATTGTACCTGAGGCCATATTTAAAGGCGCGGGTTGGTTTCACCTTGCATGTTCGGCACGAAGCCTTTTTATACAGTTGCAGCCCAACGCTCAACCACACACAAAGTGGCAACTCACGGCCACAAGAGTTGCACCCAACTCTCACAATTTCCTGGACTTCCTCCAGTACTTTATCCATCATGCATACAAGCAATAATCACGGAGTCTTCTCCGATATGCAAACAAGCATCACCAATCCACACCAATATGTCCAGATGGGCTTCACACAGCTTGCCTAGATCCGTACTCCAATTCCGGACTCTAACAAGGGGGACTTCACATATCTACCCCAAGGGACGCCACAACCCACCGCACACTCGCGGGGAAGGGTTTTCCCAATGCAATGCAAGAATTAAGGACTTCACATGTCCAAGAAGGAAATCGTTACCCTAGGAACTCGCTTTGGAGCCATGGAGAGAAATTGAGATGGATGAAAGCCTTCGCAGTAGCGTTACCTTCGCAAACCCGAACTCGGCTCGCGATTTTGACCACCGTAGAACCACCGGCAGCCGGATTCCACTTCTTCTTCCTCACCTTGCTCTCACCTCTCTCTTAAAGCTAGAAAGAGAAGATGAAACTCAAAATGAGCTTAGCCTTCTCCTTCCCCGGCCTTATCAACCCAGGAATTAGCCCCAGCCACTGGATCTTCTTTAAAGAAAATGAACGGCCAAGATCTTCCTGAAAAACTAGACTTTTTGGCCGACACGGCCTGTGACACACCCGTTTCACAGGCCGTGTACCCTTAAGCGGCACACGTACTGACTAAAAACTACCAGAACACGGGCATCGACACGCCCGTGTCGAACCTGACACGCCCGTGTCAGTCATGTGACACGCCCGTATCACCCCTATTACACGGTACTCAACGAGCGCTAAAAACCAACAGAGCAGTACACGGGTAGGCACACGCCCTCGGACACGCCCGTGTCAAATCTGACACGGCCGTGTTCAAGGCTTGGTTCCGGGCCGTGTAATTCTCTGACTCAGTCCGGCTATTTTTTTGAGTGACACGCCCGTGTCCCAGGCCGTGTACCCCCGACACGCCCTAGGACACGCCCGTGTCCCAGGCCGTGTCAAGCAGCCTGCACTTCAAATCCATTTTTGAGATTTTTTTGGGGTGTTACATAGCATTATCTCTAGTCTCATATACTTGTTCTATAGCAAGCCTTGAACATCTCTTGTCTATGTCCCATAAGGTTCATGGGTTCCTAGACTATCCTGCAAAAAAAGAATTACCTTACCTTAGGAACCCAATAGGTATTAGGTCTTAGGTTCTTGTCAGCATAAAATACAACATGCCTTCCTACAGGATTTCTGTCAGGAAGGCTATCTCTTTCCAAAGGATCTGGACATACCCTTGCCCTTAGCACAGAAGGATTATGCCAACAATCTATGGCAAAGTGACCCACTCTGCCACAGCCCAACACTCATGAATATTGTATCTCCTTTTCTGACCGTATCTACTGACTGAGTTTGTCACGATCTTAGGTCTGACAGGGGCAGAGCAGGTTCTGCTCATAGATTTACCCTTTCCACTAAGACTCGAGGGAGGGCGGATGGAGAACATGTGGTGAGTGTCCTGAGGCCTGGGAGTTGGTGCTTTCTTTTCAGTCGGCACACGTCTGGGGGCCCCATTGATGCTTGCTACATGTTTCCCAACTCCCTTTCCCTTTGTCCTAGGGTGGGAAGATATTCTGTGAGAGCTGGTTCCTGCAATGTCATGAAGTGGGGGAGCTGAGGCCGTAAATACAAACGGTTCATGATAAGCCGTGTGTATTTTCTCATGGGTAGCCATAACAGCACTTGCACTATGGGTGTTTCCACATGAGGCCCGATCATTCTTGTAGTGACCATAGTTATTCTTATGGTCATACCTGAAGGAAAGATGTGTGCCCTTCCTACTCGGTGTGTGGGGGGGGGGTTTCCATTTCTCCACGATTTTATAATTCGTGAGATCCACCCGTTTTCTCCCTTTCTCTTAATAGCATCTACCTTGGAGAAGTTGGATACTATTCTCTTATCGGTCTCTAGAAAAAACTCTAGATCCGAGATCTTTGAGTCCTTCACCTTGATGGATTCCAATTGGAGGTCCATCATGGTCCTCAACTGAGCAATTTCCATAGCTTGTTCCTCAACAAGCAAGTTGCTCTTCTGAAGGGCACTACGAAGGGAATATAGAGTTTCAATCTTTTGATTGAAACTGTCTATTTCCATAGCATCAAAAGTTGGACAAACCTCTGAACTTCTCCTGTCTTCAGGAGATACAAGAGGAAGCGAGCAAGAAGAGGAAGACACCATATCCTGATTGTGCTGATCAGGGTTGGAGTTAAGGTCTGTAGAGACTGAGGTTTCAGCTTTATCATAACTGCATTCCTCAATCTATTCTTCAGTCTCAGATAGAGACACTGGAGCCCTGACATTGAGAAGTTGTTCTTGACTTTCATCATCAGAGACGAGGACCCCTACATATGCTTCATCCTCTTGCCGGCATTCAGTCCTGGCAGTCTTCTTTCCCTCCATGAGGTCAGAGATTGTTTCCCACATGGACTTTGCAGTCTTACACTTATCCAATCTTGTATGAGAAGAGCCTGACCAAATATCAGAGATGATCTGTCGTACCATCTTGTCCAAATTGAATAGTGAGATCTCAGTTTCAGACATCTCTGCGGGACTCTTAGGGATTTGGAGATCTTCTCCAAAGTCAGAAGCCTTCATGGGAATGAAGGGACCCTCTTCCACAATGAATAAAGCCCGGGGGTTAATGGCTTCCAGATGAAACTATACTCTCATTTTCCAGATGGGATAATAGTCTTTGGTGCAGGTTGGTAGTCTCAAGGGAGAGACATCAGTGTATAGCTCCATGCTTGAGTCTTGTTTTCTTCTTGACACTAGACACGGGATCTTACTCAAGGTGAACCTTTTTGACGAGCAACCTCCCTCTGATACCACTTGAAAGTATCTAGTGTCGACTAAATCCACCTATGGGGGGGAATAGGTGTCGTGCAGTCTTTTGCGGAATAAAATTTACCTGTACAAATAAACAAACACAATACAGAAAACACACAAGAAATTATAGTGGTTCCCCGATTTGGGTACGTCAACTTTTCCCCCTTCGACCTATCTCCCACCACGGGACGACTCGGTCACTTCTCTAAACGGATTGAAATCCAATCCTCACACTACGAAAGGAACCCTTCCAACCAAAGGAGTCACAACTCCACAACCATGGGTTGCACCCAACCCTTACAACTAGGAATAAAAATTCCTTTACAACAAATCAAAAATTGAATGTATAAGAAAATACAAACAAGGCTTTTGGAGAATCCGATGTCCTTCTTCGTTCGTTGAAGCTTTCTTGGAAGTAACGAAGAATCCACGACCGGAGTTCTCTCTTGGAGAGGATCTTGTCAAGATCGGCGGCGGCAAGCGATTGCGGCGGCGATACTTTGTAGATCCAAACTTCTTGATGAAGCAAGCAAGGTATACGAACGATCTCAGTCGGATTAGTCGTCTCAATCGATTCAGAATGAAGAACTAACCTCGTTCAACGAATCGAGAGACAAGAGATCTCAAGATAGATGCATGAGGCGCTCATCTTGCCTCGGTACTATCATCCGAAGTTTAGAGAACCCTTGAGATCAGCGGCGGCGACTAGCTTGCGAGGGCGACAGCGATCGGCGACATTCCGCGATCTGCTAGGGCACGCATCGGCTACTACAGATTTTCCTTAATCGCTACCTTCATGTTCAAAATACGTGACTATATAAACCAGAGCCAACCCTAATTACCGTTGTGGGGCCCACAAGGAGAAGCTCTAGCCCCGGCCAAAACAGCGCACGACAAGGCGGTTTGGTCTAGCGAACGAGAAAAATTGCCTATGGAAAAATCGGCGAGAATCGTTTGTCATTCCCGTCGAAGTCGGCGGGAATCACTCACGATTCCCGTCGATTCTGCCTTGGCCGAATTCCAGTTGAAAACCTTGTCAGCCGGTGGGAATCGGCGGGAATGCAAACTGATTCTCGTCGATTCGGCGGGAATCACAACGATTCCCGTCGAAGTCGGCGAGAATCACTCGGTGATTCCCGTCGATTCTGTCATAGCAGAATTCCTATAAGAAAATAGTCATCCGGAAGAGGTTCTTTGGGAATGCAGATTGATTCTACTCGAATTGACAGGAATCACTAACGATTCTCGTCGAAGTCGGCGAGAATCACTTAGTGATTCCCGTCAATTTTGACTTAGAAGAAATTTCTCTTCCTTACTTTGATGACTTGGTCTTTGACCCATCTTTGTTCCTTCTGCTAATGATCTGCCTTAATCCTGTACTTGAAAATAAGTACACTCCAATAGTGAGAGCACACGTGAGTCAACACACTATCTGCTCAACGAGGGATTACGTTGCGCAGGCCCGTGTATATTGACCCACTGCACCCTGACATTGGTGTGTACTTAGCATGGAATAGCTGCAAGCAAACTTAATAGAAGAATGTCAAACTCATTGTGAATCCATATTAGCTTGACTGGAGGCTTCTTCAAATCCAGGTAATTGTGGATACAATACCAAACACATGAGTTTTTTCACCTTGTTCGCCATGACATTGCTTTGTAGTCCTCTTTTATGTTGTATATATATAGGCCCATGCCACCCTTCAAGGAGGGGATGTTTTCGGCAAACCCAGTAGGTTGTGTTTTCATGGAACAATTGAGTTTTTCTCCACACTGATCGGGATCAATAAAGCCTAATTTCTCCTCCTAATGATCTAAAGATCTAGCACAGGAGAGAAGAAGGACTAGACCTGTTGGCGAGCTTCGCGGCGTGTGTGGTGGTGATGTGCCATGGCCGACCACTCCAAGCTTATTCCTTTCCAAATTAACTGTTCTCCTCCTACACCATTGAAGCAAACATTCGTTTTGATTGCTTAGAAGGTTTTAAAGCTGATGAGGAGGTTGAATTGGGGAGTGGAAGTGGATACACTGAATGACCATTATTGGCCATGGAGGGGGGTGTTCTGCCATGGTGGGTTGATGCCCTTTCATGTGCTGGCCTTGCTAGAATTGATAGCAATCTCCTCCCAAGGGTCAGGGGAGATGAATGGAGGCTTAAGGGGGGGGGGGAATGGGGAGCCTCTTTGCATTCTCCATTACTCTCCCCTCTTTCTCTCTCCTCCCTTAATGAAAACTCCCATTTTCTCTCTCCTAGTCACCACCTCCAAAATTTGAGTGGTATTCCAGCTTTTTTCTATTTGCTATAACTAGTGGACCATCCTAATTGGACTAGCCCAATTGGATGTGAGTTGGGCTTAGCCTTTCTCCCCATTTGAGCTTTGTTTGACCATGTTTGACTGGGGGTGTTGACTTGGTCAACTAAGTGGGTTGACTGGTGAACTTAGTGTCTTAGGTCTCTTGTCACCACCCAATTCCCTTGTGGCTTGGTGTAACCCACTTAGGTCCAACTAGGGCAATTAGACCTAACAAGGGCTAGGTTTGACCTTGGCTAAGTTGACCCCAATAGATCTTTAATGGCTCTAGTGGACCTCCTAATGGGTTAGGGATGTTATGGTAGGATCAAAGGGTCAAGGTGTAGCCCTAAGGTCAAACGCTAGGTTTGGAATTTGAAATTTATTATTTGAAGACCAAGGTTATTTTCACCTATGTGCCTAAGCTCACTTGGTTCCTTGTGCTTCCTAGGGCTTTATTATGACCCAATCATGACAAAACCATCATAGGGGTCTAATTATTTGAGGAATGTTACTCACAACACACTTAAAGAGGATAAAGATTTATAAAGAGTCCAAAAACCTATTCACCCACCCTAGGTGTTTAGCTACCCTTGAAACTAAAGAATTTCTACTGGTATCAGAGGGAGGGTTACCAAGAAGGACTTTACAGTTTGAGTAGATCTCAAAGGGTAGCTAAAAGAAGTATACTTATGGGTTCAGGAGAGAACCATAAGGAGTTGGGTTCCATAAAGCTTCCTATCTACAGGAAGGAGAGATTTGAAATCTGGAAGGAAAGGGTTAGACTGTTCATATAAGCATCTGACTAGAGAATCTTTATTATAATCAAAGAGGGATCTTTCATCCCTATGAAGGTCTCAGGTCTGGATGTAATAGTCCAAACACCAAAGAAATATTCTGAGATGACCAAGGATGAAGTCATCTTGGCAACCATGGATAAGATGGCATAGAACATCATTATTAGTGTCATAAATGACTCAACCTTCCAGAACTTGGTTCACTTTATTTGGAAAGCTACTCTCTTATGAGATGCAGCTAACTGCTAGAAAAGAGGAGGAGACCATCAGCAACTCCCTGGCCAAGGAAAAGTCTTTGTCCATCAAAACTGACAGCACCACGAAGGGTAAGGAGAGGATAGCCTCTCCTCCAAGGAGGCCTACTGATTCAGACAGCACAAGGCCAAGCTAATCAGACTGCAGCAGCTCTGATGAAGAATTTAATGCCTTCTCAAGGAAGTTTCAGAAATTGATGAAGAGGAAGTAGTGGAGGAGCAGACCTTCTTCCTCCTCTCATCACGGGAGCCACTCTAAGGGAGACAGGTACGATTCTAAAACTAGTAAACATATTTCTTCTAAAGTTGTCTGCTATTATTGCAGCAAGCCAGGTCATGTGATAGCTGATTGCCCAGTCAAAAGAAGAGTGGCTGGTGAGAAAAAGGTCCACCAGCACAAGGGTAAGAAGGAAAAGTCCTTCATTGCAAAGATGGCTGAAAAGAGCTGGAGTCAAAGTGACTCATCTTCTGAGTCTAGAGAGGAAGAGGTCTATATTGGGCTTTTTGCTGCTGAAGAAGAAGTTAGAGAAGAAGCTAAATACTATCCTGCTGTAAGGATATGGATCAAGGCCCTTCTATCATATTCAGATGGTGACTCAGAGGAGGATGAAGATGAAGAAGATTCCAACAGTTGCTATGGGCTGATGGTCAGGTCTGATGAAGAATCCAGCCAAGATCATCCTGGCCTAGAAAAGGTACATTCTCTATTTAGTTCCTCATCTGAGTCTAGCTATAAGATTAGTCTATACTCAGAAGCATCACTATCCTGTGATAAAGATGAATCTTAAGTCTGAGGAAGATATCAATCAATTGATTGACATGTATGGTGCATTTTTGGATGCTTTCAAGAGAAGTAAGAAGTTGGCCAAAAAGCAAGCTAAGGATATCACCTCCCTTCAATTAGCTGCTTCCCAGCAGGCTGAGACAGCATCCTTGCTGGATCAGAAGGATAGGGATGTTAAAGCAGTGCTGCCTCCAGCGGTAAGACATCTGAGGGATCACCCAGACCATCAAATTATTGGTGATTCAAGACAAGGAGTAGTGACAAGGAGAAGATGTCTCAACACAGCAATGTACTCTTGCTTCCTATCACAGGTGGAAACTAAGAAATTTGAAGAGGCTAACTAAGACTAGTTTTGGATTGGAGATTTGCAAGAGGAATTGAACCAGTTTTAAAGATGTAAGGTCTGGAAGCTGCTTCCCATACCTCAAGGACATAATGTCATTAGAACTAAGTTAATCTACAGGAATAAGCTTGATGAAAATGACATTATAGTTAAGAATAAAGATAGACTGGTGGCGCACGGGTATGAACAAGAGGAAGGTGTTGGATTTGATCAAACATTTGCCCCTGTAGCAAGACAAGAATCTATCAGATTATTCCTTTTATATGCTACATTCCATGGGTTCAGAGTCTATCAAATGGATGTGAAATCAGAATTTCTGAATGGATATTTGAAAGAAGAAGTCTATGTGGAACAACCTCCAGGTTATGTTGTTCCTTACCATCCTGTTTTTGTTTATAGACTAAGGAAAGCTCTATATAGGCTAAAGCAAGTCCCTAGAGCTTGGTATGAAACATTGTTTAGCTTCCTCATTGAAAATAAATTCTCAAGGGGGAAGATAGACAAGACTCTATTCCTTAGGGAATCTAAGGGCAAGATCATCCTAGTCTAGATATATGTTGATGACATTATCTTTGGGTATACTGATGATAACCTTTGCAAGAAGTTTTCCAAACTTATGCAAGAGAATTTTGAGATGAGTAGCATGGGTGAACATAAGTTCTTCTTGGGTCTCCAAGTAAGACAGACTGACAATAGATTATCCATATCATAGTCTAAGTTTACTAGAGAGTTACTTAAGACATTTGGGATGGATAATGCTTCCTTCATGAAAACTCCAATGGAATCAAATATTTCTTTAGACAAAGATGGGGTAGGAAAAACTGTTGATCAAACTTTGTATAGAGGGATAATTAGTTCTCTTTTATACCTCACTTCTAGTAGGCCAGACATCATGTATACTACATGTGTCTATGCTAGATATCAGGCAAGCCCTAAAGAGACTCATTTCTCAGCTGTTAAGAGAATTTTGAGATATCTAAAGGGCACACTAGATCTTGGCCTATTGTACCCTAGGAATAGGGATTTTGAGCTAATTGGCTATTCAAATACAGGATTTGTAGGCTACAGAGAGGACAGGAAAAGTACATCAGGTTCCTATCAGTTTCTGGGTAGAAGGTTAGTGTCCTGAAGCAGCAAGAAGTAGACTAGTATATTTATTTCTACTGCAGAATCAGAATACATAGCTCCAGGAAGTTGTTGTGCACAGTTGCTGTGAATTCAGCATCAACTCCAAGAATATAACCTACAGATAAGTAAAATCCTTTTGTTTTGTGACTCTATAAGTGCAATCTCTATAGCTAGGAATCCTGTATCACATAGTAGTAGTAAGCACATAGAGATTAGATATCATTTTATAAGAGAGCATGTGGAATGTAAGGATATTAGTCTTGAGTTTGTCCCATTAGACAAGCAAGTGGCTGATATTTTCACCAAGCCATTAGATGAAGCAAAGTTCAACACCTTAAAATTTTAATTGGGTATGTTGAATTTGGTATAGCTTCAGTTGTTCTTATTGAGGGGGAGCAAGTTCTGCTCTAAGTGCTTCTCTGCTCTCAAAAAGGGGGAGTAGATAGCATGCTGCTCCTAAGCTATTTCACAAACTTTCAAGTGTTATTTCAAAGAAGTCAAAAAGGTGGAGAAGTAATATAAGAACAAAGTAGCAAGGGGAAGAAACAGCAACAAAGAAGCAGTTTGTAGCAGCAAAATGCAGCAAAGCAGGGGAGCACAAGGAAAAATGTGGTAAACTTATTGATAAGTGGTAACTCTTGTTGCTTTAATAATATTTGTGCTGATTTTGTTAGTGTATATCATTGACAAAGAATACTCAAGTGGTGTTTTGACATCTTCAAATAGGGGGAGATTGTTGGGTCCATTGATCCCATTGTCCTAGATTTGTAAGAACTCAAACAGGTCAATGGTATACACATAGTTGTATTTGATGTATGTTTAAGTTCATGCATACAGGTTTGTCTTTATCACAATGATTGGACATATTGTTCAAGAGACAATGACAGGTGGACTCAAGGTGATAGGCTAGAAAGTCAGAAAAATTCCTAAGTCCAAAAGCATTGAGTGAGGCAAGCTCACTCAATGCTCTCAACGTTATATGGCTAGAATCGTTGAGATAAGGATATCATGTCAAATCCTAAGCAGTGAAAGCCAGAAAATCGACTAAGTCCAGAAGCATTGAGTGAAGCTTCATCACTCAACGCCACGCTGAGTCTATCAACACCAAAGTTCAGCAAGAAGGCAAGATTGCAGAAAATTAGGCTAAGTATAAAAGCGTTGAGTGAAGCTTATACACTCAACGCTCTCAACGCCATAAGGCAGAATGCTGAAGAATATGGCAAAGGCAAAAAAGCATTGAGTGAGGGATATACACTCAATTCTCTCAATGCCTAACAGAGTTTAAATATTTCTAAGTCCAGATTCATTGAGAATGGCCTATTCACTCAATGCCACTCAACGCCTAGCAGAGCTGAAGAAAATTCTAAGTCCAGAATCGTCTAAGTATTACTTATTCAGTTTTTGTACTGCTGAGCTTTGATTTCGTCATGCTAAGTTCAGATTTCGTCGAACTCAGCTTTCACCTGTTCGTCGACCTGAGGATTTCTGGAATGATGCTTGATTTCGTCAAGCTGAGTTATGGATTTGTCGAACTAAGTTTTGATTTCATCGAACTGATGTTTTTTGAGATGATGCTTGATTTTGTCGAGCTTAGTTCTGGATTCGTCGAACTAAGTTTTGAGTTCGTTCAACTTAAGTTTTCTGTGATGATGCTTGATTTCGTCCAGCTGAGCCCTGGATTCGTCGAACTAAGTTTTGAGTTCGTCGAACTGAAGTTTTCTGAAGTATTACTTGATTTCATCAAGCTGAGCTCTGGGTTCGTCGAACTGAGTTTTGAGTTCGTCAAACTGAGGATTTCTGAAGTATTGCTTGATTTTAGCTAAGTCCAGAATGATGCTGACGTTAGCAAAGTCAACAAGTCAACAATTTTCTGATTTGTTATTTAAATACGGCAAATCGAAATTAACATCGCCGTCAGTCTACAGTGGATCTCAATTTGATTAAGCTGAGGTTTTTACCACCGTTAAAACTGGCACACGTGTCAAACATCCCACAAATCGATGGGGTTATAAATAGAAGCTGAGATTAAGATCAAAGAAAGGATTCTGATTAACATTTTAAAAAATGAGAAGAGGGAGTTCGTCATCTTCATCTGCCATTATTACAAAACCAAGAACTTCAATTGATAAATCTGAAGGGTTTCTGAGTTCGCTGGTGCAATCAACATCTGCTACAGCTTGAATAGAGGATTTCAATGAGGAAGACAAAACAGTCTAGGCAAACCCTTACTGAAGTTGATTCATGATCCAAGCTGAGCCAAATCTGAAGATCTATCTCTGGATCATTGAAGAAGAATAAGATATTTGCACAGAGTTTTCTCTAGATAGAAGGAGAGGTAGTGTAATTCATTTTCCTGCCAATAAAGGTTATCTGATTGAAGATATTTATTCTGAATATTCTCACTTCATCAACAAGAATAGGATCAATGTAACGCCCCGGTTTTTCTGTGATTGTTAATCCTTGTTTGGCATTACGTTGACGCATTTTTGGCATTTTGACGTTGTTAGAGCGTTATCTTAGATCTTAAGGCTCTCTGAGTTGCTTGTTTTGTAGCCTGTTTGCAAGGTTCCCTAGCGAGCTAGAGTAAATTTTGGTGACTCGGTGGAGCCTCTCTGGGAATGCTTGTGTTTTGGCTTCAGGAAGTGTTAGCCCGAGTTTTGTTTGTCGGATGACGATTCTGACTTCGCCACTAGATTCGTAGCGTGGTTATTTAGCAACGGTGTGAGTTTCATTGAATTTCGAGATCGTTTGTTTTCGCGTCATTTTGGCGTGTTATTTAATTAGCTGTTATAATAATAATGCTTGACCGGTTTCCCTTGGCCGATTTTTTGTTGTTGTGCATATATAAATTTATATCATAAGATTCTATTATAAGATACTAAATTTATATAGTGGTTGACTTATCAGAGATAGTTTATATAATATTAGTTAGTGGCCGACTTATCATAATATTATATATGCTAGTTGTTGTGTATAATAATATTATATTATCTTAGTTGTTGGATATAGTATAATATAGCTTATTTTAGTATATCCCCTTCATCTTACCCAAGAAGAGAGAGACAAAAAGATTCCAGCTAAAGACTTCGGGCGACGGAAGTGCTGGAGCTTCGGCCGGAAATTTCTGGAGGGTTACAGCTCGATTTTCTCGGGTAAGGGCAGATCTGGACTGCTCTCACTCAGATCTTCCTTCCTAGGTATTTTTTGCTTGCTCTAGAGCTGTCTTAGAAGCTAGGGTCTTTTCGTGTTTGCTCATTTTTCCCTCTTTAAGCTTCAGATTTGCTGTTTTTGTGGCCGATCTTGCCGCTGATGCCAGAGTTTGGTAGGGCAGATGCTGTTTCCTAGAGGTAGAAGCAAGTGGTGCCCTTTGCCCTTGCCAATTTTGTTCTTATTTGTGTTGTTTTGTTCCCTTGGTTGTTACTGTAGCCATATAATTGTTGTAGCTTTATTTTTTTTCTCCTAGAAGCTAGGGCTGCTACAGCCTTTGATATTAATCTTGCCCAGATTGTTGCTTCTTTCTCCCTCCCTAGTGTTGTTTTGTGTCCAGGTAGTGCTGGAGGTAGGATTTTCATTTGCTAGTGTTAGACCAGCTTAGTTAGTAGCTGTAGCTGGGTAAAAGGGGTAGGAAGGAGGAGCTTAGAATTTTTTTAAGTAAGTTTGAGTTCTCTAGATAACAGGCGTTGAGAGAAATGTAGGCTAAGTATAAAAGCATTGAGTGTGGTGGACACACTCAATGCCTAGCTTTTTGGTATGGAGATTAAGTCCAGAAGAGTTGACATCGTTGAGTGAGGTGAGCTCACTTAACGTCGTCTGCCTTTTTTCGTTGAGTGAGTTGAGCTCACTCTACATCGTCGGCCTTGGAAAATTTCTAAGTCTTTTTGCGTTGAGTGATTTGAGCTCACTGAACGCCGTCAGCCTTTTGGCATTGAGTGAGTTGAGCTAACTCAACGTCGTCTGTGTTTGGCGTTTAGTGAGTTGAGCTCACTCAACGCCGTCTTGCCAGAGACATTTTCTAAGTATTTTTGCGTTGAGTGAGTTGAGCTCACTCAACGCCGTCTGCCTTAGGAATTTTTCTAAGTCCTTTTGTTTTAACTGAGTTGAACTAACTCAATGTCGTCTGTCTATTGGTGTTGAGTGTATTGAACTAACTCAACGCCATCTGTGTTTGCCGTTGAGTGAGTTGAGCTCACTCAATGTCGTCTTGCCAATGACTTTTCTAAGTTTTTTGCATTGAGTGAGTTGAGCTCACTCAACGCTGTCTGCCTTAGGAATTTTTCTAAGTCCTTTGGGGTTGAGTAAGTTGAACTCACTCAACGCCGTCTGTCTTTTGGCGTTAAGTGAGTTGAACTCACTCAACGCCGTCTGCATTTGACGTTGAGTGAATTGAGCTCACTCGACGCCGTCTAGTCCGGCATTAATTTCCTTCTAAGTCAAAATCGTTGAGTGTGGTGGAGTCACTCAATGCCTTCGGCTGTTAAAGTTGATAGCATTGAGTGTGCTAAACTCACTCAATGTCGTCGGCCAATGAGCGTTTTGCGGTTATGTCTTTTGGCATTGAGTGAGTGGAGCTCACTCAACGTGGCGTCGAGTGGACTCGACGCCTTCCATGCTTAGCTTTTGGAATTGAGTGAGTAGCACTCACTTAACGCGGCGTCGAGTGGACTCAACGTGACGTTGAGTGGACTCGACGTTTTTTACTTAGGCTGGTGTTTTTTTCCCGAGTTGGTTAGTGTGGGTTTTCTCTCGGTTTGGTGATGTTTCTCAACTGGTTTTGAATGCCAATTCGTGAAATATGGTAGGTGGTTTTGTTTGGTTTCTCAGTAAGAGGTGGTGAAAGTGAGGGATAAGATCAATCCTAACTCTAGAGGGGGGGGGGGGGTGAATAGAGTGATTTAAAATAGTTTTGCAAATTAAAACTTGTATGGAGAGAAGGCTTAGATTTACTTAGTGTATGGTGCTATAGCAATTAATCAAAGTAAGAAGAGAATCACAGCACAAAGCAAAACACAAAGAAACAAGCAACCAAAATACGCAAGGAGCTATAGTGGTTCCCCAAAATCTTGGGTAGTCCACTCTTCTATCACCCTAGATTGGAATCCACTTCAAGATGAGTTGATCAGGTGTCTTGAGCACCAGAGAGTTTTTGACCAGGTTCTCACAAACCAAAGGGCTGATTTTTGACCAGGTTTCAGCAAAACCAAAGGTAACTTTTGAAGGGAGTTAAAACCCTGTACAGAAAGAAAAAGAAAAAGCTGATGTTGTCTTCTCTATCAATAAGTAGAGAGAAGCAAAGTGGATCTGTTGATGTTGTCAGAGCTCCCCCTGAGATCAAGAAGTAGTTCAGGAAAGAGAGCTTTGCACAAGGGTGACAGGTCTTCAATGATCTGATCTGCTCCAGCAAAAGATGATCCAAACAAGTT
The DNA here is from genome assembly GCA_039513925.1 of Platanthera zijinensis. Lineage (NCBI taxonomy): Eukaryota > Viridiplantae > Streptophyta > Magnoliopsida > Asparagales > Orchidaceae > Platanthera > Platanthera zijinensis. The sequence goes on from CM077084.1 coordinate 121,546,328, forward strand.
GGATGGTTGTGTCTGAAGCAATAAGAATTCCTGTGTGTAAGCTTGAATGAATATCACAGAGAGCAAGAAGAAGAAGAAGTATTTTTGGTTCTCTGTTGACTGATAGAATTATATCTCTGTGTTCTTCTTCTGAGTCTTTGATAGCCGTTGGCAGCAAGCATTAAATGCTTTCCTTAAATGTCCATGTCTCAAAAGGAAGTGTCAGGCAAACATTCCTTAGAAAATTCCTTGAGCCATGCACCAGATTTGCTGTAACAGCCAATAAATCTTCAGCATTAATTGTTCTGACAGAAGGAATTTGAATTCCTATTCAAAACTGACGGGAGCCTGGAAAACGTCGAGCTCACAATAAAACATCGATCTGAGCACGACACACGTCGGCCAGAGAGTGGTTTCAGAATCAGAACTGGGCTTGACGGAACGTCGAGCTGAGGTCGACTCCACGTCGAGCTGAGGTCGACTCAGCGTCGAGCTGAGGTCGACTCTGCGTCGAGCTGAAGTTGACTCTAACTAACCTAGGTGACCTTTATAACAACAAGGAGGTCACAACACAAAATCCCTATAGAAATATAGTCATCCTGACCCAAGTAGTAATAGGGTGTTCCAACAATCTCCCCCTATTTGTATTAGGATTACTATTTACATGAATTTAGGGATTCAAAAAGAAGTAAAGCAAGACACAGCTGAATAAAATACAACCAGACATATGACAGAATAAAGCAGCATATATATAACACTATATAGCAGCAATAATGTTTAATGTCATGTATCCAGCAGAGAAAAAGAAATAAAACACCTTACATTACTTTTCCTTTGGAGCTTTGTCTTGATCACTTACCTTGAAGATAATTTCCCTGTTAGGATTTGTAGCATCCTTCTTGGATCTATAATCTTCAGCTGCACCTAAGGATTTCTGACCTTTTCCACTAGCTGGTACAGCTGCAGGATGAAGCTGCATATACTTATCAGAATCAAAGAATTTCTTTGAGTTGTATTTCTCCAATTCTTCTCTCCTTTGATCTGACATGGTGCTGATGTGAGAGGTTTCCAGACCTCTTGCTCTAGCTCTGTCAATCTCATTCAGAGCAGCCATCTCAGTCATCCTGGCCTTCCAGTAAGCTGGAGTTTTAGTAGGATCTTCAAAAGGAATAGCTGGTTCATATCTGTTGGCAGAGTGTTCTTGATGAGTTCTTGGAGTGAAGTCAACTCTGGGTCTGTAAGGATAGGGACCAGAGGTTGGATCAATGGGTCCTCCCCTTTGGTAAGGTTGAGATCCTGATCTTCCTCTGGACTGCCTGCCTCTATTATATCCTCTTTGCTGATTTCCCCTTTGCTGGTTATACCCTTGGGATCTTCTTGACTGATAGGCCTTGCCATGCAGAGATGATGGGGCAGGATTGGAAGAGAGGCTTGCACTTGCACCTGCATCTGGAGGAGGTGGAGGTGGAGGCTGATGGACAGGCTTGGAGGGGCCTTCATTGAACTTTCTTTTCTTCTTCATTGCCTTTCTTTGGTTTAGAGAATATTGCATCCAGGGCTCAGTGATTTCACAGTTGTACTTGATGTAGTAAGGGATGTCATGATCTGTGGTTCTAGCTAATAGAACTCTTTTCATTGCTTTGGATCTTGCTTTCCTCTTCCTTGCAATGGTTGCAGAGGAGTCATCAGAATCAGTTGCAAATTCATCCTCTGAGCTTTGAGATTCATCATAAGGATCTATGTAAGTTCTCTTTGAGATAGGAGAATTGATGGGGGCTGGAGCAGCTGAAGAAGTAACTGGAGGAAGGTCTACTGACAGTGTAGAAGAGGAGTCTAACACTGCAGGAAAGGAAATAGCCTCAGGAGCCATAGAGGCTGAGATGACTAGTTCCTGAAGAACTTGGGAGACAATGGTCTCAACTTCACCTAGTGTCTCAATCAATTCACCTGAAGTTTCTGAGGGAACAGTCTTAGCAGCTACTACTGCTTCAACAACAACATCATCACAAGCAGGAGCCACAGCTACCACTGCTTCATCAAGGATCATGGCATCAACAGCCAAGGAGGATGAAATGATCTTCTGAAAAGGGACAATGGCCCTAGACAGGTCTTCTTGAGGAGGCAGAAGGCTGTAGTTTCTGAAGTGAAGATGTGTTGGAAGGTAGAAGCTCTGGACAGAAGATGCCAAAGACTGAAAGTCTAAGGCACTGCTGATCATCTGAACTAAACCTTGAGGAGGAGCCTCAGAGGTCATCTGAACTTCTACTGCTGAAACTGTCTCTGAACAACCCTGTACTACCTGTACTGCTGAAGGCTGCAGCTCTTCTTCTGCTGACATCTCCCCCTGCCTAGAATCAGTGGCAGCTGACTCTAGGCCCCCAGAAGAAGGGCATGCCAGATAGGATGAGAGGGATGAGACTGAGGCAGAGAGAGAGCTCAGGGAAAGGACTAGAGGAGCCAGCTTGGCATCCAATAGAGAGGAGAGCCTAGGGGCCAAAATATCAAAAAGCTTATTGGCCAAAGGCAAAAGATCTACTTGCTCAAGTGGGACTTGAGTAGAGGTAGAGGGAGCAGCAGAGAAGGTGAAGGTAGAAGATGTTGTTGGTGGTGCAGACATGGGAGGGATAACTGGTTCATGGATGGAGGATAGGAGAAGTTCTGAAAATGTTGATGAAGGGTGGAAGTCATGAGGAGAGGAGGGAGAGGCATCCATGAAGGATTCATCATGAATGTCAAGGGAAAGGATGTCCTCATGAGATGAAGATTCCAAGCTCATGGTAGGAAAATAGTGGAGGGGATGGAAAGTGATGAGTGGTGGAATGGAGGATGCAATAGTAGAAATGGATGAAGGGATGGGTTGAGTGGATGAGATGATTGTTGTTGTTGGAATGAAAGAGGATGGGAGGGTGATGGAGGAAGATGGTAAAACCCCTGCTTCTGGGCCAGTAGACTGAGGAAGAGTGACCTCTACAGTCCTGCTGTCTGCAGAAGTCCTCATTGCTGCAGCTGCCCTGGAGTTCACAATCTTCCTGTCCCACTTGCCAATCAGTGCACAAGTGAGCCTCTTAGAAGCATTGATGTGCTTCTTTGAGGACACAAGCAACTGAGGGCAACAGTGGTTCAGAATCAAACTAAGAACCCTTCCAAAGTGGACAAAGTTCTTATCCATTTTCTTCTTAATCATATCCAAAACAATCAAACCCCAATTGGGATGCTTCTTATCCAATATTGCAGCCATAATACAAACCTGATGCCTAGTAATGGCATCATGTGCAGTCCTCTTTGCACAAATTACCTTGCCTGTGATATCTGCTAACAGCCTAAACTCAATAGCTAGGTTAACTTTTAAAAGTTTAGAGGGGTTACCAGAATTATGCCCCATTCTGTCTAGCATCACAGCAAACTCTTCCACAAAGAGTTCTATCTCATCATCTCCAACAGCAAAACCGAAAACCTCTGAAATGATTTGAGGAGAAATGGCTACCTCATTCCCTGAAATTGTTCCAGTCATCGTACTGTTATCTGAATTCACTACAGTAAAAATCCACTCTTTGATTTCAGATTCTGGAATAGGAATCCTGGTTGTCATGAAGTTAACCAGGTGCTGCTCTTTGAATAGCTCCATAATATCCAGAAAATTCTGCGATGATCCATCAAAGGAGTCGATGTCGATGTCAAAACCTGAATCAAACTTCATTGCCGCCAATGCACCTGCAGCAATTGCCATTATCCTGCAAATAGATACCTTCCAAGATCAAGAGTAAAGGATTTGGAGGGAGAAAGCTTGAGCAGAAAATATGAGAGCGCAACTGCGAACGACGGAGAAGAATGATTTTATACTAGAGTTCGACGCTGAAATGGAAAGAACGTCGAGCTCAGATCGACGCTCTAAGGCTCTTAGGGGAACTGAAACGACTCAACAGCGTGCAGCTTAGGTCGACGTTCGACACTTGGGCTGATGCTATACGTCGAGCTCAGGTCGACGTTGAACGAAGGCGTCGACCGAAGGGAGAAAAACTCAAGAAGCCAGGGAGCTGTGAACGTAGTTCAACACTAGAAGTTGAGGTCGACGTTCGACGCTTTTGAGGGTGACGGACCGTCGATCTTAGTTCGACGCAGCATCGATCTTAGTTCAGAGCTCAAAGAAACCACTCAGACAGAGGAATTTTAAAATGAAATTTTTCCTATTCCTATTAATTATGGGTCTCAAAATCTTGGAGTTTTAATTTATACTGTCTCCATCTAGCATTCCCAACTGATTGAGGAAGAAGAAGTGCTTCTTTTCATCCAAGGGCTTGGTGAAAATATCTCCTCTTTGTAGTTCAGTGGAAATGTATTCTAGTGCAATTTTCTTCTTTTCTACATTATCCCTTAAGAAGTGATGTCTGATCTCTATGTGCTTAGTCCTACTATGGAGAACTGGATTTTGTGCAATGCAAATTGCACTAGTATTATCACAAAAAAATTTAGACATCTCTAAGTTGTAGCCATAGTCTAGGAGCTGGTTTTGAATCCACAAAATCTGTGAGCAACAACTGCCTGCAGCCATGTATTCAGCTTCAGCAGTTGATGTGGACACAGAAGTTTGTTTCTTACAAAACCAAGATACAAGTCTATCACCAAGGAATTGACAAGTTCCACTGGTGCTTTTCCTGTCTACTCTACATCCAGCATAATCAGAATCTGAAAATCCAGTTAGATCAAATCCTGAGTCATGTGTATACCAGAGACCTAGATTAGGATAACTTTTTACATACCTAAGAATCCTCTTAACTAATGTGAGGTGGGACTCTCTAGGGCTTACTTGGAATCTAGCACAAATGCATGTAGCAAACATTATGTCTGGTCTACTAGCTGTTAGATAAAGTAATGAGCCAATGATTGCTCTATAGTTTGTCTGATCAACTGGTTTTCCAGATTCATCAGCATCTAAAACAACATTTGTAGGCATAGGTGTTTTCATAGAAGATGCTTCAGACATTCCAAATTTCTTAACCAGTTCTCTTGCATACTTGGTTTGAGAAATAAAAATGCCATCCACATGTTGTTTAACTTGCAATCCTAGAAAGAAAGCAAGCTCACCCATGCTACTCATTTCAAACTTTGAATGCATAAGTTGTGAGAACTTTTTGCATAAGTTTGAATCAGTAGACCCAAATATGATATCATCTACATAAATTTGTACTAGTAGGATATGGGACCTATGGGTTCTAATAAAGAGAGTTTGGTCTACTCTACCCCTTTTAAAATCATTTTCCAATAAAAAACAAGCTAAGGTCTCATACCATGCTCTAGGAGCTTGCTTGAGACCATATAAAGCTTTATGTAGTTTAAAAACATGATCAGGAGAGGTTGGAGAGATAAAACCTGGAGGTTGCTTTACATAAACCTCTTCCTTGATGTCTCCATTGAGAAATGCACTCTTGACATCCATCTGATATACCTTGAATCTCTTGTGAGCTGCATATGCTTGAAAGATTCTTATGGCCTCCAACCATGCAACTGGTGCAAAGGTTTGGTCATAATCAATCCCTTCTTCTTGGCAATATCCTTGTGCAACAAGTCTTGCCTTGTTACTCACAATTATTACTTGATCATCCAACTTGTTCCTGAATACCCATTTGGTTCCAACAATTTGCTGGTTCCTTGGTCTTGGTACTAATTCCCAAACTTTATTCCTTTCAAATTGATTCAACTCCTCTTGCATTGCAATGATCCAGTTTGGATCTTGCTCTGCATCTTGTATTGTTTGAGGCTCAATTTGAGAAAGAAAGCAAGTGTGCATAATATTGTGATTAACTTGATTCCTTGTTTGCACACCTACTGAGATATCTCCAATTACTTGTGAAATTGGGTGATCTCTTGTTGTTACTAAATCAACAAGGGGTGTTGATGGTGCACCAACCTTTGTTGTTGTTTCCTCTTGTGGAACAACAACTGGTTCTTCAATTTGTTGACCATTTGAGCTTTCCAAAACCTGAGATTCCTCTTCATTGTCACTAAGTTCAGCGTCTTGTTGAATTGTTGAAGGTAATGAATCTTTGTCTGTGATGGTAAGCTGCTTCAGATTTTTTGAAATTGAATGTTCCTGCAAATTGCTTATGGTAGAAGTCTCCTTCTCCTTATAAGACATATTAGTTTCATCAAATGTAACATGCATGGATTCTTCAACTTTATTAGAGCACTTGTTAAAAACCCTATAAGCCTTGCTAATCATGGAGTATCCCAGAAACACTCCTTCATTAGCTTTGGCTTCAAATTTGGCTAGGTATTTCTTGTCATTATTGTGAATGAAGCAAATGCAACCAAAAAATTTGAAATAATTTACTTTAGGTTTCTTCCCTTTGAGTAACTCATAGGGAGTCTTACCCTTCAGTTTATGTATCAGGCTTCTATTCAAAACATAGTTGGAGGTGTTCACAGCCTCTGCCCAAAAGGTTAGAGGAAGGTGAGCATCTGTCAACAATGTTGTGGCAGATTCAATAAGGGTTCTATCTTTCCTTTCAACTACCCCATTTGGTTGAGGAGTTCTCGGAGCTGAGAAAGTGTGCCTGATACCTTCCTTCTGACAGAACTCTAGCATAAGAAGAGAATCAAACTCTGTCCCACGATCACTTCTGATCAGGGCAATGTGAGTATTGAACTCAATCTGTATGCCTTTGAGAAAATCTGTCAAAATCTTGAAGTTATCAGACTTCTTTCTCAGAAAGAACACCCAAGTGAATCTTGAGAAGTCATCTACAACTACTAAAGCATAAGATTTCCCTCCTAGGCTTTGTACATTAATTGGTCCAAAAAGGTCCATGTGCAATAAGTACAATATTCTAGGTGAATCACTCTTATTAAGTGACTTGAAACTATTTTTAGTTTGCTTGCCTAATTGACAAGCCTTGCAAAGTCCTTCCTTCTTGTAGGGACCAGAAGGTAGTCCTCTAATAAGGTTGTCTTTGGATAACTTAGCAATGGTTCTAAGGTTCACATGTCCTAATCTTTTATGCCATAGTTCATTAGGTTTGCTAAGGGAGTTAAATAAACAAATATCTACTTTAGATGAATTGAAATCAACTAGATATATGTTATCTTGTCTATTACCAATTAAAACAATGTTGTTATTTAATGCAATATTACATGCTGAGTTGGTAAACCAAACCTGATAACCAGCATCACATAGCTGGCTGATGCTGATTAAGTTGTGCTTTAGTCCTTCCACATAGGCCACTTTCTTGAATGTAATTGACCCTATTTTGACTTGGCCATAGCCTTTTGTTTGTCCAAAGTTTGAATCTCCAAAGATTACTTTGGGTCCATGTTTGGCTTTGAAGGACAAAAGTTCTCCTTGTTTCCAGTCATGTGCTTTGAGCACCCACTGTCCAAGTACCACTGCTGGTTCTCAATTGGATAGGTCTTTACCTGCACATACAACAAATCAATTGTTTTTGACCCAGTTTACCTTGGGCCTTTCTTGATATCCTTTAAACTCTGAAATAAAAGACATCTCAGGTTGACTCTTATAGCCTACCGCATGATATCTCCTAGGAGGTATTATCCATTCAGCATAAGGGTTAAAGTGATGAGATGTGGAGCTGGAATTAAATCTTGAATTAACCCCTGAGAACTGACTTTTGCTCTGAACTTGGCTCGACGCACGTCGAGCTTCGGTCGACAGACTCTGGTGAGTGCGTCGAGCTCCATTCGACGGCGAAGTCTTGCTTTGTTCAGAAGGTAGAAGGCGTCGACCTGAGTTCGACGTTTTCTTGCGATTACGTCGAGCTCTGTTCGACCTCCGTCGAGCTTCGTTCGATGCTTTTTGTCCAGTTTCCTAGGTTAAGTCAGCATTCTTCCTAGCCACTATCAAGACTCCTTTACCTTTGTCACTGGTAAATTTGATTGGAGTTGTCAGCACTATGGGTTGGCTGGATGAAGCACCCAAGCCCAGTGTACCATTCAATCTTGAGTTCACTGTACTTGTGATGTCCATTAATTTGATACTTCTCCCATTAAGGGTTTCTTCAAATTGTTTGGCCTTAGATAGTTCACCTTTCATTGAAGCTATCTCCTCCCCACACTGCTTCAACTCTTCTAAGAGTCTAAGATTATCTGAGTTAATGGATTTGCATTCAATCAATTGTTCTCTAAGAGTTACAATTAACTTTTGAGATTCAATCAAGTCAATGCACATAGATTTGAACTCAGATTTAAATTCATCAGAATTAAAATCAAATGAATCTATTACCCGATCCTCAGTAAGTTCCTGATCAGATAGGTGGTCAGCATCAAGCTCTGAATCAGTATTCTTTTGAGATGCATTGATGGCCATCATGTTGAATCCTTTTTCTTCTGCATCATCCTCATCATCACTAGAGCTGGATGATGAATCAGACTCATCAGAGTCACTCCAGGATTCAGCCATAAATCCTTTTCTGGTGTGCTTGCTGTTGCTGGAGGAAGGCTTGTCATGGTACTTCCTTGACTCCTTATCCTTCCTTTTATCTTTTCTTTCCTTCTTGTCCCTTCTGTCTTTATCTTGATTTTCTGGACAGTTGGGGACAATATGTCCTGGTTTCCTGCAGCCAAAACAGATAATATCTTTATTAGTAGATCTGTCATACCTTGGCTTGTCTTTGTCTTTGGATGACCATCTTCTGAAGTTCTTTTTATTCAGCTTATTGAACCTTTTGACAAGTAGGCTCATAAGCTCTTCGTTTCCCAACACCTTTTCTTTAGGTTGTTCTTCCTGTGCCTTGAAGGCAATGGTTTTCCCAACCTTTTCAGTTGGTGTGGATATCTTCTTCTCTTCTTCTCTCTTCTTAATGAATTGCTCATAACTCTTGAGCTTTCCTAGAAGAGCTTCTGTGGATAACTCACAGACATTCCTTCCATCTTTAATTGACCAGATTCTTGAGTCCCAAGAGCTAGGGAAACAAGTCAGTATCTTGACATTTATCTCAGTGAGAGATATGTCCTTATCTAGTGATCTAAGCTCACTGATGATTAGACTCAGTCTGTTGTACATGTCAGCAACTGACTCAGACTCTGCCTTTTTGAAGTTCTCATACTGGGTGATGAGGTAGGATCTCCTATCCTTTCTTTCATCTGCAGAACCTGATACAATTTCTGAAAGTTTTTCCCAGATCTCTTTGGCAGTATTGCATTCAGCTACTTTCTGGAAAATGTCATCTGACATGGTTTGAGCCAAGATGTTCATGGCTTTAACATCTGCTGCCTTCCACTTTCTTATGTCAGCATCAGTTCCTGAAGGAGGAGGAACAGCTGATGTACTTGTTCCTGTGGGAGGCCTTGGACAATCTGTCAACACAGAATTAAAGATGTCCTCATCAAATGAATTCATGTAAAGTTTAATCCTTGCCTTCCATAGTGCAAACTTAGAGAGATTGCACATAGGAGGTCTGGTGCTTGCAAAGTCCTTGTTTTGTGCCATGAGTTTTAAGGATAAGTAAAACTAAAAGAAATAACCCTTTTGAGAGAAATGATCTTATCAGAGATCTTTTGATCCAGGTGTTAGCCTGTATGAATGATCAACCTGCCTCTGATACCAATTGAAAGTGAGGGATAAGATCAATCCTAACTCTAGAGGGGGGTGAATAGAGTGATTTAAAATAGTTTTGCAAATTAAAACTTGTATGGAGAGAAGGCTTAGATTTACTTAGTGTATGGTGCTATAGCAATTAATCAAAGTAAGAAGAGAATCACAGCACAAAGCAAAACACAAAGAAACAAGCAACCAGAATACGCAAGGAGCTATAGTGGTTCCCCAAAATCTTGGGTAGTCCACTCTTCTATCACCCTAGATAGGAATCCACTTCAAGATGAGTTGATCAGGTGTCTTGAGCACCAGAGAGTTTTTGACCAGGTTCTCACAAACCAAAGGGCTGATTTTTGAACAGGTTTCAGCAAAACCAAAGGTAACTTTTGAAGGGAGTTAAAACCCTTTATAGAAAGAAAAAGAAAAAGTTGATGTTGTCTTCTCTATCAATAAGTAGAGAGAAGCAAAGTGGATCTGTTGATGTTGTCAGAGCTCCCCCTGAGATCAAGAAGTAGTTCAGGAAAGAGAGCTTTGCACAAGGGTGACAGGTCTTCAATGATCTGATCTGCTCCAGCAAAAGATGATCCAAACAAGTTGGATGGTTGTGTCTGAAGCAATCAGAATTCCTGTGTGTAAGCTTGAATGAATATCACAGAGAGCAAGAAGAAGAAGAAGTTTTTTTGGTTCTCTGTTGACTGATAGAATTATATCTCTGTGTTCTTCTTCTGAGTCTTTGATAGCCGTTGGCAGCAAGCATTAAATGCTTTCCTTAAATGTCCATGTCTCAAAAGGAAGTGTCAGGCAAACATTCCTTAGAAAATTCCTTGAGCCATGCACCAGATTTGCTGTAACGGCCAATAAATCTTCAGCATTAATTGTTCTGACAGAAGGAATTTGAATTCCTATTCAAAACTGACGGGAGCCTGGAAAACGTCGAGCTCACAATAAAACGTCAACCTGAGCACGACACACGTTGGCCAGAGAGTGGTTTCAGAAATCAGAACTGGGCTTGACGGAACGTCGAGCTGAGGTCGACTCCACGTCGAGCTAAGGTCGACTCAGCGTCGAGCTGAGGTCGACTCTGCGTCGAGCTGAAGTTGACTCTAACTAACCTAGGTGATCTTTATAACAACAAGGAGGTCACAACACAAAATCCTTATAGAAATATAGTCATCCTGACCCAAATAGTAATAGGGTGTTCCAACAGGTGGTTTGGCTTTAAAGCTGTGGTCACCACCATTTTGGCCCCGGTTTGGGCTGGTTGTGTTGGTGTGTTGGACCCTTGGGCTGCCACTGGTTGTTTTCACCCTGGAGAATTTTGGGGATCTAGTTGTTATGGTGAGGACTGTTTTTTGTCACCAACCCAGATCCATGGTTTTCACCACTGCTAATGATTCACAAGTTAGAGTTGTTTGTTCCCTTTCCTTTTAAATTCCTATTTGTCATATGTTTACCCTGTTGCTGCTGCTGGGTTTTTTTAGCAGGGCATGGTGCTAATTTCTCGCACTTTGTGCGTTTCGATTATTCCTTGGATAGTGCTTCTTTTTCTAACTTGTTTATTTCCTTCTGCTAAATTTGATAACATCTTTGTTGTAGGGTTTGGTAACCCTTTCTTTTTATCTGATTATATACTTCCTGAGGTGTTCTTTCTTTGAATGCCTCAGGTTCAGAGCAGTAGCCGGTTGAGCGGCTAGTTGTCTTTTGGGGGCGTGCTGGGATCCTCTGGGCTGTTGAGATTCACCTTCCTCAGACTGTGAGGTAGTTGTTTTCTTTTTTTGTATAGACATGCATACTCACCAGTGGGTTTGTGTCAGGTTGTTGACACCCACTGGTGGTTTTCTTCTGATACTAGATATGAACTGAAATTGCTATTTTATTTTTCCTTTATGGAGGTTGTTTACTTTCTCTCTAGGAATGCTTTATGCTAGGTTGCATGTTAGGTATTTTAAACCTAAAAGCATTACTATATGTACCTCATGCACGTCATGTTTATAAAACTAAAATACTATTTTCCAAAGTAACGTAAAGACTATAGTTTTATACTATGCTAAATTTAGAGTATTACTTATCATGAGTTATCCTTTGGGGACGTTTACACTCATGTAGGATGTAAAATCATCTTAACCAAAGTATTTTTTTGCTGCGTATAAATATATGTTTTTGATTTGGACTAGCTGATCCACTGTGCCGAGGGATACGGCCATCTAAATTAACTAGATTTTCTTTCATAATAAGTCATGATTCTCTTTAAGCTTTTGAGTCTTGTGTTTTGTCTGAGCGTCTTCAGTTATCCCCTATATGACGTGGCATCACCACACGCATTTTCTCGTACTCTCATATAATTTTATTTTTGAGGAAATGCGGGTCGTGACAATCAAGGTCCTGAGGAACTTCTAGCAAAAGCAGCAGATAGTCAAAGATTGTCATCCTTATTGCTGGGAAGCAGATAGGGTCGTGAATTTCTTAGCCCAGGAAGAAATTGACTCGGAGAATAATTTCTCTAGAGTCAAATCAACAAACACTTTCAAAATCAGTGGATCTGTGAAAGATCTATGGTGAGGCCGAGATTGATTAGGCTCTGTGTGAGATCAGTGAGATCAGTTGTAAAACCTAAATAATAAAGGTTGTGTGATTGGATTCTTATGTGAATTTGTGCGAGGCTGTTTCTCCCAGCCTATATAAAGGGAATTTGTGCCTGTGTATGGTTGTCATGTTATTATTGTGTGGAGGGCTATGAGCAAGTGTTGTAAGTCTCATAGGAGACTGAGTGATCCAGTAGGATCGTGCTGTAATCTCTGAGGAGCCATAGTTTTTGGAGAAGAGCTTTGTCTAACATACTATTAGAAAGGCGGAGAGGGACAGTGGATGTACCAAAATACTGGGGAACCACTATAAAATTCGGTATGATGTGTATTGTGTTTTGTTGTGCTAAATATTGTTTTCTTGAAATTTAAAATAAGTATACACGATAGGACATAAGTCAAAGAAGATTTTAAAGACTCAAGAAAAGACTGCAATAACCTATTCACTGCCCCCCCCCCTTCTAGGTGATTAGCTACCCTTGTAATCAAATACTTTCAAGTGGTATTAGAGGGAGGTTACTCAAGAAAAGACTTAACAGTCTGAGGAGATCTCTAGGGTAGCTGTCAGTAGGTTAAGATGGGTTCGGGAGAGAATCATAAAGAGAGTGGATCCATTAAACTTCCTCTCTGCGGGAAGGAAAATTTTGGTATATGGAAAGAAAGGGTCAGATTGTTCATGGAAGCATCTGATCCTAGGATCTATATCACAGTTCAAGAAGGACCCTTCATCCTAATGAAGATATATGTCCTTGATGCAAATCTTCAGAGTCCAAAGAAGTACACTGAAATGACTAAGGATGAAGTCATCATAGCAACAATGGATAAGAGGGCACAAAACATCATAGTTAGTCATAGATGACTCCACCTTTCAAAACCTGGTGCACTACAAGACCTTAAATCAAATGTGGGACACCTTGAGAGTGTATATGGAAGGAATTGAGGAAGTGAGAGATGATAAAAAGTCAATGCTGAATCAAGAGTATGAAACTTTCAGACAAATCAGGGAGGAGACCATAACTCGTTGTTATGAAAGGTTCTTCAGGACAGTCAATGAGTTAAAGACCTATGGCAGGGCCTTTAATAATTATGAGCTAAATGAAAAGTTTCTTAGGTCTCTTATTAGATACTGGGACACTAAGATATGTGCCATTATAGAAGTGGCAAAGCTGTCAGATACTCCATCATGCATACTGTTTGGTAAGCTACTTTCATATGAGATGCAGCTGACAGCAAGGAAGGAGGAAGATAAGACTAGCAGAGTCAGGCCAAAGAAACTTCTGTGGCCTTCAAGGCAGATAGCTCCAAGAGGAGCAAGGAGAAGAATCCTTATCCCCTAAGAAGGCTAGCTGAGTCAGAAGATTCAGATCAAGAGGAATCGGGCTGTAATATATCTAATGAGGAGTTTGCTGCTTTCTCAAAGCAGTTTATGAGGCTGATGAAAAAGAAGGGGTGGAGAAGCAAACCTACCTCTTCATTCCAGCACAAAGAGGACTACTACAGAAATAATAAGAAACCCTCCAAGGAGGGCAGGTATGATCCAAAACCTGGTAAAAATTTTTCTAAAAAGATTGTTTGCTTCTGTTGCAGCAACCCAGGTCATGTTATGGCTGATTATCCTGAGAAGAGAGAAGCTGGTGAAAAGAATCATCACCACAAGAGAAGAAAGAAGGAGAAAACCTTCATTGCTAAGAGGGAGAAAAGCTGGACTCAGTCTTCCTCATTAGAATCAGAAGAGGATTATGAAGACTACATTGGGTTGATGTCAAGATCACATGAGGAATCCTGCCAGGATAAGTCTGGACAATCTAAGGTACACTCTTCATCCAAGTCTAAATATGTGACTGGATCAGATTCAAGTGCTTCTTCATTAAGAGATGAAGATGGATTTGAATCTGAGGAAGACAGATATCAAATAATTGAAAGATATGGTGAACTTCTGGAAGCATTTAGAAGGAGTAAGCTGTTGATCAAACAGCAGGCTCAGGAGATTGCATCTCTGAAGCTTGTTGCTTCCCATCATTATGAAATAACAACTTTGGAAGAACAGAAAATTAGGAAAGTTAGTCAGCGGAAGAACATTACTATTATTCAGATGGGCACCGTAACTTTTAAGAATGAGTTTATCAGGAATCTAGAAAGTAATCTCCAAAAGGAGAAGGAGCTAGTGGCTAAGTTTTCAAAGCCTTGTATTATGTTGCCTTTGATAGATTCCTTCTCCTCCCAAAAGGATAGGAAAGGGATAGGTTTCAAAGGGAACAAAAGAGCTAGTAATTCTAAAAGGAAGAACAAAGATGTTCACCACTATGGTGGTAGGAATTGAAAGGGTGCTAGTGGCTACAAGGCAGCCCATTAGGAGGTTCAAATGGCCAATCGTGGACCATTTAGGTTTGGTGTACCAGCCACAGCACTCAAGAAAAAGTCTATTGTTGTACCTACTAGACTAAGATCTACTGACAACAATGATGTTAAACCAGCCCTTAAAAGGATGTACAACATCTTTGAGTGCTGGTGTTGTGGCAAAGAGGGCCACTATGACATTGATTACTGGCACAACAATAGTGTACAGAGAGCTAATGTACACTTACCTGTCAGAAGAGCTGCAGACAGGCATGTTCATCTTAAGCCTAACATGCACCTAGGACCCAATGAGAATTGGGGTCTTAAGGATCAGTGATTTATTTCTTGCAAGTGAGTCCATGTGGTCATACCCCTATATGATACTTGGACAGTGGTTATTCCTGCAAAATGATTGGAACAAAGTGCATCCTGTAGGATTTCATTCCATTAAAGGATGGACCTAAGGTGATATTTGGTGGATCAGATAAAGGGATCACCAAAGGTTATGGTAAGATCACTAATGGCTTAATCACTTTCACAAAAGTGGCTTATGTGGAAGGGTTGCAACACAACCTTATAATAATAAGCCAACTATGTGATCTTGGCTATATCATTTCTTTCCATAAGGATAAGTGCCATATAAGAAGATTAAGTGACCAAGAGGTCACTTTGACTAGCACTAGGAGTGGAAATGTCTATTATCTTAATTTTCTTTGTTTATCATCCGACTCTCCCATTTGTCTAGTTGCAAATGAGAAAGCCTCATATTGTGTCAAAAGACACAAGAGGCTAGCTCATTTGAATTATAAGACTATAGGAAAGCTCTATATTTAAGAGCTAGTTAGGAATGGTCCTAACATGAAATGCTCTAAGGAAGGTATCTGCCATGCATGCCAAAAGGGTAAGCAGACAAAAGCTTCTTTCAAAAGCATTGAGACTAAATATTCTGTGAGGTATTTATACCTCTTGCATATGGACTTATTTCATCCAATGCCAGTTCATTGTCTAGGTAGGAAGGTCTATACCTTTATGGTGGTTGATGACTTTTCCAGATTTGTTTGTGTATTCTTTTTGAAGAAAAGTCTGAAACCTCAGATATTTTCAAGACATTTGTCTTACAAATACAAAATGAGATGAACAGTACTATGGTCAAAATCAGAAGTGACTACGGGACTGAGTTTCAGTCTGAATACGTGACAAGAATCTGTGAACATCATGTGATTTAGCAATAGTTTTCTTCTCCAACAACACCCCAGCAAAATGGGATAGCTGAGAGAAGAATAGAACTCTCATAGAGGCTGGTAGAACACTACTAAATGACACTTCTCTCCCAGAATATTTCTAGGCTGCGGCTGTAAATACAGCTTATCATGTCCTTAACAGGGCTTCTATCACCAAGAGCCACAATAAGACTCCCTACGGGATTACGTAGGGTAGGAAACCAAACCTTTCATATCTCAAAATTTTTGGGAGCAATTACTTTGTACTCAACAATGGAAAATCCTATAAAACAAAGTTTGCTGCCAAAGCCTATGAGGGGATATTTATTGGGTATAACAATCATAGTAAGGCTTATAGGATCTATAACTTGACAAGTCAAAGTTGTAGAGGAGTCAATTAATGTAGTGTTTGATGAAGCAAATATGATTAACAATGAGTTGTCAAGCTCTTCTTCTAGTTCTACAGGTACTGAACTAGGGTTGAAAATGCTCACTCTCAATAGAAATGAAGAAGATGTTCCAACTATGTAAGACCAAGAAGAGGGTGTGTGCATTCCAGAGAAAGCATAAGGATCACATGAATTAGATTAAGATCAACATCATGAAGAACATGATGTTGAAGCAGTGCTGCCTCTAGTAGTAAGACATCTGAGGGATCACCCAGACCATCAGATTATTGGTGATGCAAGACAAGGAGTAGTGACAAGGCGCAGATGTCTCAACACAACAATGTACTCTTGCTTCCTATCACAGGTAGAACCTAAGAAATTTAAAGAGGCTAACAAAGACAAGTTTTGGATTGGAGCTATGCAAGAGGAATTGAACCAGTTTAAAAGATGTAAGTTCTGGAAGCTGGTTCCCAGACCTCAAGAACATAATGTCATTGGAAATAAGTGGATCTATAGGAATAAACTTGATGAAAATGGCATTATAGTTAAAAAATAAAGCTAGACTGGTGGCTCAAGGGTATAGACAAGAGGAAGGTGTTGATTTTGATCAAACCTTTGCCCCTGTAGCAAGACTAGAAGCTATCAGATTATTGCTTTAATATGATGCATTCCAAGGGTTCAGAGTCTATCAGATGGATGTGAAATCAGCATTTCTGAATGGAGATGTGAAATAAGAAGTCTATGTGGAACAACCTCGAGGTTTTGTTGTTCCTTACCATCCTGATTTTGTTTATAGACTAAGGAAAGCTCTATATGGGCTAAAGCAAGCCGTAGAGCTTAGTATGAAACATTTTTTAGCTTCCTCATTGAAAATTAATTCTCAAGGGGGAAGATAGAAAATACTCTATTCCTTAGGCAATCTAAGGGCAAGATAATCCTAGTTCAGATATACGGTGATGACATTATCTTTGGGTAACCTAATCATAACCTTTGCAAGAAGTTTGCCAAACTTATGCAAGGGAAGTTTGAGATGAGTAGCATTGGTGAACTTAAGTTCTTCTTGGGTCTCCAAGTAAGACAGAATGACAATGGATTATCCTTATCACTATCTAAGTTTACCAGGGAGTTACTTAAGAAATTTGTGATGGATAATGCTTCCTCCATGAAAACTCCCATGGGATCAAATATGTCTTTAGACAAAGATGAGGCAGGAAAACCTGTTGATCAATCTTTGTATAGAGGGATAATTGGTTCTCTTTTATACCTCACTACTAGTAGGCCAGACATCATGTGTGCTACGTATGTCTGTGCTAGATATCAGGCATGCCCTAAAGAGACACATTTTCAGTTGTTAAGAGAATTTTGAGATATTTAAAGGGCACACCAGATCTTGGTATTTGGTACCCTAGGAATTGGGATTTTGAGCTAATTGGCAATTCAAACGCAGACTTTGTAGGTTGTAGAGAGGATAGGAAAAGTACATCAGGTTCCTGTCAGTTTCTGAGTAGAAGGCTAGTATCTTGGAGCAGTAAGAAGCAGACTAGTGTATCTATTTCTACTGCAGAATCAAAATACATAGCTGCAGGAAGCTGTTATGCACAGTTGTTTTGGATTCAGCATCAACTCCAGGATTATAACCTCCAAATAAGTAAAATCCATTTTTTTGTGACTCTACAAGTGCAATCTCTATAGCTTGGAATCCTATATCACATAGCAGGACTAAGCACATAGGGATTAGATATCATTTTATAAGATAGCATATGGAATGTGAGGATATTAGTCTTGAGTTTGTCCCAACAGACAAGCAAGTGGCTGATTTTGTCACCAAGCCATTAGATGAAGCAAAGTTCAACACCTTCAAATTTGAATGGGGTATATTGAATTTGGTATAGCTTCAGTTTTTCTTATTGAGGGGGAGCAAGTTCTGCCTTAGGTGCTTCTTTGCTCTCAAATAGGGGGAGCTGATAGCATGTTGTTCCTAAGCTATTTCATAGACTTTCAAGTGTTATTTCAAAAAAGTCAAAAGGGGGAGTAGCAATATAAGAACAAAGTAGCAAGGGGGAGTAGCAGCAACAAAGAAGCAGTTTGTAGCTGTAAAATGCAGCAAAGCAGGGGGAGCACAAGTAAAATTGTGGTAAACTTATTGATAAGTGGTAACTCTTGTTGCTTTAATAATATTTGTGCTGCTTATGTTAGTGTATATAATTGACAAAGAATTCTCAAGTGGTGTTTTAACTTTTTTAGATAGGGGGAGATTGTTGGTTCCATTGATCCCAATGTCCTAGATTTGTAAGAAGTCAAACAGGTCACTAGTATACATATAGTTGTATTTGATGTTTGTTTAAGTTCATGCATACAAGTTGGTCTTTATCACAATGATTGGACATATAGTTCAAGAGACAATGACAGGTGGACTCAAGATGATAGGCTGGAAAGTCAGAAAAATGCCTAATTCCAGAAGCGTTAAGTGAGGCAAGCTCACTCAATGCTCTCAATGTCATATGGCCAAAATCGTTGAGATAAGGATATCATGTCAAATCCTAAGCAGTGGAAGCCAAAAAATCGACTAAGTCCAGAAGCGTTGAGTAAAGCTTCATCACTCAATGCCATGCTGAGTCTATCAACACCAAACTTTAGCAAGAAGGAAAGATTGTAGAAAATTGGGCTAAGTATAAAAACGTTGAGTGAAGCTTATACACTCAACGCTCTCAACGCCACCATGCAAAAAGCTGAAGAAAATGGCAAAGGCAAAAAGCGTTGAGTGAGGGATATACACTCAACGCTCTCAATACCTAGCAGAGAAGAAATATTTCTAAGTCCAGATTCATTGAGAATGGCCTATTCACTCAATGTCACTCAACGGCCAGCAGAGCTAAAGAAAATTCTAAGTCCAGAATCATCGAAGTATTGCTTATTCAGTTTTCGTCGAGCTGAGCTTTTATTTCGTCGAGTTAAGTTTAGATTTTCTCATACTCAGATTTCACCTGTTCGTCGACCTGAGGATTTCTCGAATGATGTTTGATATCATCGAGCTGAGTTCTGGATTCGTCGAACTATGTTTTGAGTTCGTCGAACTGAAGTTTTCTGAGATGATGCTTGATTTCATCGAGCTTAGTTTTGGATTCGTCGAACTAAGTTTTGAGTTCATCGAACTGATGTTTTTTGAGATGATGCTTGATTTTGTCGAGCTGAGCCCTAGATTCATTCAATTAAGTTTTGAGTTTGTCGAACTAAAGTTTTTTGAGGTATTGCTTGATTTTGTCGAGCTGAGCTCTAGGTTCGTCGAACTGAGTTTTGAGTTCGTCGAACTGAGGATTTCTTAAGTATTGCCTTATTTTGGCTAATTCCAGAATGATGTTGATGTCAGCAAAGTCAACAAGTCGACGATTTTCTGATTTGTTATTTAAATGCTCCAAATCTAAATTAACGTCGTCGTCAGTCTATAGTGGATCTCAATTTGATTAAGCTGAGGATTTAACAACCGTTAAAAATAGGACACGTGTCAAACATCTCATAAATCGACGGGGTTATAAATAACTGTTGAGATTAAGATCAAAGAAAGGATTCTGATTAACATTCTAAAAATAAGAAGCGGGAGTTTGTCGTCTTCATCCGCCATTATTACAGAACCAAGAACTTCAATTAAAAAATCTGAAGGGTTTCTGAGTTCACTGGTTCAATCAACATCTGCTACAGCAAGAACAGAGGATTTCTATAAGGAAGACGAATCATTCTAGGCAAACCCTAGTTGAAGTTGTTACACGATCCAAGAGGAGCCAAATCTAAAGATCTATCTCTGGATCATTGAAGAAGAAGAAGATATATGTACAAAGTTTTCTCTAGATAGAAGGAGAGACTGTGCAATTCATTTTCCTGCCAATAAAGGTTAGTTGATTGAAGATATTTATTCTGAATATTCTCCCTTCATTCACAAGAACAGGATCTAGGTCCTGAGGAACTTCCAGCACAAGCAGCAGATTGTCATCCTTGTTGCTGGGATGCAGATAGGGCTGAGAATTTCTTAGCTCGGGAAGAAATTGACTCATAGAATAATTTCTCTTGAGTCAAATCAACAAACACTTTCAAAATTAGTGGATCTGTGAAAGATCTGTGATGAGGCCTAGATTGATTAGGCTCTGTGTGAGATCTGTGAGATCTAGTTGTAAATCCTAAATTATAAAAGCTATGTTATTGGATTCCTGTGTGTATCTGTGTGAGGTCGTTTCTCCCAGCCTGTGTAAAGGGCATTTGTGCCTATATGTGGTTGTCAGGTGATTACTGTGTGGAGGGTTTTGAGACAGTGTTGTAAGTCTCAGTGTAGACTGACTTATCCAGTGGGATCGTGCTGTAATCTCTGAGGAGCCATAGTTTTGGAGAAGAGCCTTGTCTAACATACTGTTAGAAAGGTAGAGAGGGACAGTGGATGTACCCATATACTGGGGAACCACTATAAAATCTGGTGTGTTGTGTATTGTGTTTTGCTGTGCTGAATATTGTTTTCTTGAAAGCTTAAATAAGTATACACAGTAGGACATAAGTCAAAGAAGGTTTTAAAGACTCATGAAAAGACTGCAATAACCTATTCACACCCCCCCTATAGGTGATTAGCTACCCCTGTAATAAAATACTTTCACATACAAAAAAAGGCTGTGAGATAGGCTAATACAGTAATAGCCTATGTTGGAACCCTAGTTCTGATTTGGGAAAGGATCACTATTAGGATGATTAGATTGACCCAAAATGTATAGTCATGGGTCATAGGATTATTTCCAGGTTTGCTCCTTCAGAAAAATTCTAGAAAAATTCAGATTTGAAGTTCAAAAATTTAGCTCAAAGAAATTCTCCGAGCTAAGTTCAACGAACTCTGAGCTCAGTTCAATGATCTCTGAGCTCAGCTCAAAGAAAGCTTTGAAACTTAATTCAATGATTTTGCAGTTCATATTCTCTGAGCTCAGCTCGACGAACTTCGAGCTGAGCTCAACGAACTCCGAGCTCAGTTTGAATAAAGCTTTAAATTTCAGTTTGACGTTTACTTTGCAGTATTCAGACAAAATTATTTACAGCTGGAATAATTAATTAATGCTTAATTAAAGGAAATTATAGCTATCATATTTAATGTTATATATTCTTATGAATATAGCCGTTTGGAGGTTGCATTAATTATGGATTAAATCAGGATTTAATGCTAATTGATTCCCAAAGCAATTACCATTCTCGGGAATATTCAGTCATTGCAGTAAAAGGAAATTGAAATTCATTTAAATTAAGATCAGTCAATACATATAGATTCTCTCTTATAGAAGAGAAGTTATAGGAGAATTCTTATACAAGAGGAGAGACAACAATAGACAAGAAAAGAACTCTGCCTTATTCCAAAAATCTAAGTATCAGAGTTCTTCATCTGCTACAAGCTTTCAAGAGAAAAAAATACAAAATCAGTCTAAAAGGCTTATTAGAGATCAACATCAATCTGAAGGCCTACAACCTGAAGCAAAGCTTCCATTTCCTGATCATCTACAAAATCTCAGGGGGAACTTTGACATTATCAACATCCACTACTCTTCTCTAAGATCATTGATAGAGAAGACAACATCATTTCTTTTCTCTTTCCTGGGTACAGGGTTATTACTCCCTTCAAAAGTAAAACCTCTTGGTGGCAGGGCACCTGATCAAAAACCTATGTGTTTGGTTTTGTGGCACCTGATCAAAAGCTCAGAGGGTTGCTATATCTCCCTTAGAAAATAGATATTGTGGTGATAGGGCACCTGATCA
This sequence comes from Platanthera zijinensis, assembly GCA_039513925.1. NCBI lineage: Eukaryota > Viridiplantae > Streptophyta > Magnoliopsida > Asparagales > Orchidaceae > Platanthera > Platanthera zijinensis. Next base: position 121,568,151 of record CM077084.1, read on the forward strand.
AAAACCTGTAGTGGATTCCTACCAGGGTGGTAGAATAGTGGGTGTACCCAGTTTTGGGGAACCACTATAATCCATATATCATCTGGATTGCTTGCTTTCTTTATTTATTTTTGTGTTGTGCTTACTCTTTTATATAACATATATATTTAATTAGAGTAAGTCAAATCTATCTCTATCTTTCAATTGGTATCCGAGGGTCGTTCTTTGGTTGTACAGGCTAACACCTGAACAAAAACGATCTGATAGATCTTATTTTTCTTAAGAGTCTTTCATGGCACAAAATGAAGAGTTTTCAAGCACCAGACCTACTATGTGCAATCTAAATAAGCTTGCACTATGGAAGGCAAGGATTAGGCTTTTTGTAATGACTCTACCCGTTAAATAACATATAATAGAAGGTCTGGCCGGGGCCCCACACTATATGCCACAAACAGACGGCGAGTTCACAGGTTAATACCAAAATACCATCGCACCTAACCCAGAGTATTCTAGCGGAAGCTTATTACTTTCAAGAATTCAACCATTGAATTTCAACTACTATATAAATATCACATTTATATAAATAACCAGGAATGTATACAAGTACACCCCGCTCAAGGCCTTGCGGCCTTACAAGTTTCTCTTTACAAGTAGGTTTTCATACATCGACACGCAAGACGGCCACACATGAAATCCAAAGCTTCGCACGGCCTTCAAGGGCCTACAAGCAGCAGCAGCAAGGGCTTTAGCCCGCTCAATCAAATCAACCCGCAACACCTGCATATGAACGTCCACCCCAAGGGTGATCAACAAAGCAACGGTTAGCATTCAGCTGACCAATTATAACGACCCTACCCCTTGCCCGGGGCAGTGTTTCCTTCCCTACATGCATTTCAATCACAACAGATATCTATATATCATTTCAAATTCTCGCAAGCACAACAACATCACAAATGTCGGCCGCAGCTCGACGTTCTGTGCACTCAGGGCACATTTACGGTGTACCGAACAACCCTTGGTAACACCATCGATCAGAGGTGCTTAACTTGTTGGATATGGGCAATAGTCTACTACAACACGCATACTGGAGACCTCTCGTGCCCATTCCACTCAGAGGTGTTCACCTCCCAGCAATACTTGAGCATACCAAACCGACCTACCGCAGTAGTGTGACAAGTAAGGTATGGCCGCAGCCCCCATTTGCATTGCCACTAATCAATCTCCCAAATAACCAGTGACAGGACAGCACTTTCCCGTTGCTCAATTCGTCTGTTGCACACAACTTGGCGCGGGTCGGCTATCCTCTCTCGGTCAGCCGCAGCTTCATAGCTCACGCAGAGTAACCAGTGCACGTATGCACTCACAACACAAGGAGCTTACGCAAAGCTTCCACAATCATAAAACAACTCATGCATAGTCCACAACCAATGGAGTTTACATAACCCTCAATTCACATACATCCTAACCAACTCCGTAAACTACGCGTTTTATACACGGAGTCTTCTCCGATTCGCAATATAAACATCACCAATCCAGACTAACCGTCCAGATGGGCTTCACACAGCATGCCTATTCCGTACTACTCATTTCCGGATCTAAATGCAGACTCAACCGTTTGAATCGCTTATGCTTTCCACCTCTTGGTTGAGGATCCCATGCACATGCATAAATTAGGACTTCACTTGTCAAAGATGGAGATCATTACCCTTTACAATCGCTTCAGAGCCATGGAGAAATTAGCCGGATGGAAATCACCGTGACGGCCTTGCCTCCACAATGCGGGCCTCGGATCTCGAGTCGGACTGTTGATGCTCCTCCGGCAGCCGGAACCCTTCTCCTTCTTCCTCCGCCAAGCTCTCCCTTCTCTCTTCTTAGAAAGAGAAAGGCTAAGGCAATAGAATGAGAAATACTTCTCAATCCATGGTCTTATCACTACAGGGAGAAGCTTGGACCATAGGATCCAAATAGAAGTAAATGAACGACCTTGATTTGCCCTCAAAGATCTATTTTTTAGCTTAAACGGCCTGTGACACGCCCGTGTCACAGGCCGTGTTTCTTAAGCAGCTAAGGAACCGACTAAATCCAGACCAGAACACGGGCTAAGACACGCCCATGTCAATCACCTGACACACCTGTGTCACAAGCCACACGCCCGTATTGAGGGGCTTGTCCCTCAATCGGTAAAAGACCAACTTCCCCGAGAAGAACACGGCTAAGGCACATGCCCGTGTCCTTAACCGTTTACCAAACACGCCCCTGTGACCCTCCCGTATCACAGGCTATGTTCCACACTCAATGGCACTCAATGTCGCCTGGTTTCCAACCCGAGTAGGAAACGCCCTGGGACACGCCTGTGTCCAAGGCCGTGTTGTCTCACTCAATGATCGCCGACTGAAAGTGTGTCGATAAGTCGACACGCACAGTGAAGTACATGCCCTGGTACAAGCCCGTGTCCCAGGCCGTGTGCCTCACTCGAGGCACACTCGACTCTCATTCGAGTCCTACTCGAGACCCACTTGAGTACTGAGAGCTTGACACGCCCTAGGATACGCCCGTGTCCAAGGCCGTGTCACCTAGCCTGAACTCCAAATCGGTATTTGGGATGTTACTACCCTCCCCTCCTTATAAAAATTTTGTCCCGATAATTAGCGCAATAATTATATTAACATAACCACTTCGTTACTGTACAACCTCGGGCTCACAGGAGGGAACCCAGCAGAGAGGGAATTAGAAGAATCCTCAAAAGGAGACAAGGCCCTAGGCGAGAGGGGCCCGACGCAAAGACCACTCGCACTAAGCGAGAGGGGCCTAAAGCTGGGTCCACTCGCAATGGGCGAGAGGAGCCCAAAAGCTGGGTCCACTCGCAATAGGCGAGAGGAGCCCAAAAGAGGGTCTACTCGCAATAGGCGAGAGGAGCCAAAACGTGGGTCCTTTCGCCTGGCGGGTGGGGGTCAAAGGAAGATTGTCTATATGTCGTCTGAGGGTCTCGCCCGCGAGGTAATCCTTTTCAGCCGCAAGGTGGTCCTCTCGCCAAGCATCGGGTCGGCAGGAAGAGATAAGGCCGGTTCAGCAATTGGGTGGGGACCGGCTCACTTAGCAAGCGGTTCATCCTTTTTGGCCTTTTTACTCTTTTACCCTCGGTGGTCTGCTCATAGCCCTTCAGAACAGCGGAGTTTGGCTGTTGGCAGACCCAACCCAGGGTATTCAGGTAATTTCACAGATGCTTGTTTTGGTTATTTGCAGTTCAAATCATGAAGCCTATAAATAGACCGATAAGGTGTCTGAGAAGAGGGCATGTGGAACCTTCTTTTTCCTTCTCACTCAGGCACCTAACTCAGCATTGGCTAGGGAGGGGAAGGATTCTAGTCCTTCCGGGTGAGCGGTGGGACCTCCGAGCTGAAGCTCCCGGTCTGTTCCTTTAGGTGTCTTGTTGGGAGCGCGGTTCAAAGAAAGTAAGCGTGGGTTGCAGCCTTAGATCCGAGCTTTTAGGAGAAACTAGTTCTTTCTGGTTTCAACATTTTTGGTGCGGTGAGCGTGGATCGCAGCCTGCGTCGAAGAACTTTGGATCATCTCATGGCAGGAGATCTGGGAGGAGGAGATGAGGGCGGAGGAAACGAGGGCGGGTCCCAGAACCCAGGAGGATACGTTGGGAAAGAAGAATTCATGGCGTCCATCGGGGGCATCATGGGGATGTTGCAGCAGATCTCGCAGCGAGGCGAGTGCGTGAACCCTCTATCATAGGGGCCGAGCCTCTTACCTCCGGAAGGAGCCGTCTCGGCAAGGATAGGCGAGGATGCGCCAGGAGGGCGGCCTGGAAAGGAGAAGGTGGTGGAGGGAAGCGGGCGAGATCTGGCAGGAAGGGAGTTGTTCCCCAGCCCGGCGAGCGCCGTCTCGCCGGTAGATCTCGTGGCGCGAGTAGAGACGGCGAGACCCCTGGCGAGAGGGTCCCCCTTTTGCGAACTGGTTCTTTCGGCTCCCGTCCCGGAGGGGTTCCGCGAGCCTGAGATGGTTTATTATGTGGGGAAGGATGATCCCCTCCAACACTTGCAATGGTTCGAAGATGCGGTCTCCATCAGGCCGATGACGAATGCATTCAAGTGCCGCCTTTTCGCGATCACCTTGAAGGACAAGGCTCGGGACTGGTTTCATCAACTCCCAGCAGGGTCGATATATGGTTTTGAAGATTTGAGTAGGAGCTTCCAGTTGCGCTTCTCGACCTCGAAGAAGAGGAAGAAAAATCCGGAGTCCATCTTCCTGATCAAGCAGAAGGCAGACGAGTCCCTAGCCCAGTACGTGGATCGCTTCCAAGAGGAAATCCTGGACATTCAGGAGGTGCCGGGATTTGCTCTCCAAATGGCCTTTACTGTGGGTCTCAGGGAAGGCTTCTTCAAAATGAGCCTCACCAGGAAGGCACCTTTATCATTTGAAGGGTTGATGGAGAAGGCAGCCAAGGAGATAGCGATGGAGGCAGCAAACCCGGCTTTTGCCAAGAAACTAGCAAGGCTGACGGAGGTAGAGTCCAGAGAACCAGGAGGGGGGAGGCATCAAGAAGCAAGGAGAAGGGAGGAGCCAAGGGGGCCGGCACAGCAGGAGTTGGGCTGGAGGCAACCGGAAGGCCCAGTTCAAGGGCAATGGAGAGGTCTTCCCCCGGGGGGAAGGAACTACTACCATGGAGGAGCAGGAAGATTGCCACAGCTGGGGTGGAGACAGGGACCTAGGCCACTCCCACCCCCGCCCCAGCAGGCTATGGCTATAGGCCGGGGAAGAGGAAGAGGAAGAGAGCGAGGAAGGGGAGGAGCAGGAGCAGGGAGGAGGAGGAATCACCAAGAAGGAAGGTAGGAGGAGGGAGTAACTATACCATTCTGTGACTTCCATGAGGAGGAAGGTCACGCGACAGCCACTTGTCCGGAATTTCTAGAGCTGAAGGGGAGAAGAGGAGCGGGAGAGCAGCAGCCACCGGCGCGGATAGTAGAAGTGACCGGAGTAGGGGAGGAGGATAGATGTGTAGATAGGTCAGATGTGGGGGATAGAGGGGGAATCGGGGTGATTCATGGTGGGGTGGGAATCGAGGCTACCCGAAAGGCCAGCCTTCATACAATGTACCGTCGAGGTGTCGCCTCGACGTCGCAAGCCCCGCCTCCGGACGAGAAGATCACCTTCTCCAGGAAAGACTTGCCGGATCACGAAGACCCGTTCTGCGATGCGCTGGTGATTCGGACGGCTATCGAAGGTTTCACGGTATCAAGGATCTTGGTGGACAATGGAAGCTCGGTTAATGTTATCTTCAAAAAGGCATTCAATGAGATGAGGGTGGAAGCCAGGAGGGTGTTAGCAGCGGATGGACCGCTGTTCGGATTCTCAGGAGAAAGGAAAGAAGTAGAGGGGGGAGTCGGTCTCCAGGTAACCCTGGGAGGGCTGTCCAGGAACTGCCGCTTTGTGATAGTGGACGCTCCCAGCAGTTACAACGCCATCTTCGGGCGCCCTTTGATTAGTGCCTTTAGGTGCGTACCATCATCATTTCATCAATGTTTGAAACTCAATTCAGGAGGGACCCAGATCAGGGTGAGAGGAGATCCGAAGGCGGCCCGGGAATGTTATGTGACAGCAGTAAACACTATCTCATGGAGGGGGGATGCGGAAGAGTTAGAAAGAAGACTGGAACGGGTGGAACAAGAGGAGAGTAGAGTTGAGGAGCTGGGAGGTGGCATTGCGGAGGAGCCAGTCATGGCAGGGGAGTCAAGGGTCAGAAGAGAAGGGGAAGAGGAGAGTAGAGTTGAGGAGCTGGGAGGTGGCACTGCGGAGGAGCCAGTAATGGCAGGGGAGTCGAGGGTCGGAAGAGAAGGGGAAGAGGAGAGTAGAGTTGAGGAGCTGGGAGGTGGCACTGCGGAGGAGCCAGTAATGGCAGGGGAGTCAAGGGTCGGAAGAGAAGGGGAAGAGGAGAGTAGAGTTGAGGAGCTGGGAGGTGGCATTGCGGAGGAGCCAGTCATGGCAGGGGAGTCAAGGGTCGGAAGAGAAGGGGAAGAGGAGAGTAGAGTTGAGGAGCTGGGAGGTGGCACTGCGGAGGAGCCAGTAATGGCAGGGGAGTCAAGGGTCGGAAGAGAAGGGGAAGAGGAGAGTAGAGTTGAGGAGCTGGGAGGTGGCATTGCGGAGGAGCCAGTAATGGCAGGGGAGTCAAGGGTCGGAAGAGAAGGGGAAGAGGAGAGTAGAGTTGAGGAGCTGGGAGGTGGCATTGCGGAGGAGCCAGTCATGGCAGGGGAGTCAAGGGTCGGAAGAGAAGGGAAAGAGGAGAGAGGAAGAAAAAGAAAAATAGGAGAGATGGAAGAGTCAGTGCTAGGAGGAGGCCCGGTGCGGGTGGAGGAGAGGTTCGTAGAGAAAGTAGGCATGGCAGTAGAGAAAAAAGAGGGTGGAGAGCAAGAGCTCGGAAACCAGGAGGAAGGGCTGGGAGAGGAAGAGGAGATTCCAAAAGATCAGGAGGAAGAAGAAGAGCCCTCGAGGCTGAGGGCTGCAGTCGAGCTACAGGAGGTGGTCATCCGAACAAAAGAAGGAAGAAAAGAAAAGATCAAAATCAGCGGAGAGCTTGGCCTTGAGGATCAGGAGGAGATCCGAAAGTGCGTACAGGAAAACATTGATATCTTTGCTTGGAGCGCGGCTGACATGCCAGGGATTGACGCAGATGTGGCATGCCATCGTCTCAACCTTGACCCCACGGTTCGTCCCGTCCAGCAGAAGAAAAGGGCCATCGCTTCCAGGATGGCCAAGCCTATCAGGGAGGAAGTGGAAAAGCTGCTCCAGGCGGGGTTCATATCCGCAAACAAGTATCCGGGGTGGGTGAGCAATGTTGTGATGGTAAAGAAGGGGGAAGGGAAGTGGAGAATGTGTATTGACTTCTCTCTTTTGAATAAAGCATGTCCCAAGGATTGTTACCCTTTGCCTCGAATCGACGCGCTGGTTGATTCAGCCGTCGGTTTTTCACTAATGAGTTTTTTAGATGCCTTTTCAGGATACCATCAAATACGCATGCACCCACCGGACATCAAGGATGTCACCTTTATCACCGAGGATGGATGCTTCAGCTATAACATGATGCCTTTTGGGTTGAAGAATGCGGGGGCGACCTACCAACGGATGATGGACCGGATCTTCCGAGAACAAAAGGGATGGAACCTCGAAGTCTACGTAGACGACTTGATGATCAAGAGCCAAGATATCAAGTCTCATATTGCGGATCTGGAAGAAACGTTTGCAACAGTAAGGAAGTACAAGATGAGGCTTAATCCGCTGAAGTGCGTATTCGGGGCCAGTAGGGGAAAGTTTTTAGGACATCTCCTCACCCCATCAGGAGTAGAGCCTAACCCGGATAAGGTAAGGGCTATCCTAGAACTAGAGTCTCCAACGAATACCAAAGAGGTCCAGCGTCTTACCGGCAAGTTGGCGGGGCTCAGCAGATTCCTTTCCAGGGCAGGAGAGAGGTGCTCACCTTTCTTTCGGACATTGAGGGGGGGAAAGAAATTCGAGTGGACCTCCGAGTGCGAGAATGCCTTTCTAGCCTTGAAACAGCAGCTCACCAAGGCACCGCTACTCCAAGGTCCGAGAGAAGGAGAGATTCTATTCTTGTACCTAGGGGTAGGGGCAGGGGCAGTGAGTTCGGTCCTCGTGCGGGAAGAAGGTAAAAAGCAATTCCCGATTTACTATGTAAGTAGAGTCCTCAAAAAAGCAGAACTAAAGTATCCTATCCTAGAGAAGCTAGCCTTTGCCCTCGTTACCTCAGCCCGAAGCTCAGGCCATATTTTCAGGCCCATTCCATCCAGATCGTGACGGACCACCCTCTCCGCCGTATTTTGGAAGGGGTAGAGCACTCTGGGAGATTAGCTAAATGGTCAATAGAACTCAGTGAGTTTGACCTTTCTTATATTCCTCGGTTAGCTATCAAGGCGCAAGCTGTAGCAGATTTCTTGGTGGATTACACGGTGGGGGTCAAGGAGGCCGAGACGTCTCCCATAGTAGCTTGGGAGATGCTAGTAGATGGGGCCTCGGGTAAGAATTCTTTTGGAGGAGGGATGGTTTTGATAAGTCCGGAGGGAACACGGATCGAACAGGCCCTGAAGGTTCATTTCATCCTCACTAACAATCAAGCGGAGTACGAGGCCATTATAGCAGGGCTGAAGTTGGCTCGTGAGCTCGGTATACAAGATATTAAGGTCTCCACGGATTCCATGATAGTGGCAAGGCATATAAAAGGAGAATTTGAGGTAAGAGAGCCCACCCTCCAGTTGTACTTAACAAAGGTAAAAAGAATCATTGGGCAGTTCCGCAGTTTCTCAGTTCAACACGTCCCAAGGGAAGAAAATATTCGGGCAGACCTGCTCGCCAAGCACGGTCCTCGGGCCGGAGGAACCATGACAGAGCTCTTTAGACCCTCCATCGAGGAGGGAGAATTGATGGAAGTAGATCAGCAGAGGTCCTGGATGGATCCATTTACCACCTACTTGACGACGGGACGTCTGCCCGAGGGAGAGCTCGAGAAGAAGCAAGTCAGATACAAGTCGGCGTACTACCTGCTGAAAGAAGGGATCTTGTACCGTAAGACGTTGTCGGGGCTGTTGGCTCGATGCGTATCCGAGAAGGAGGTTGCGAGGGTGCTGGAAGAAATTCACTCTGGAGAATGCGGCAGCCATTCCGGGAGTCAGACCTTAGAAGGAAGGGTGTTGAGGCAAGGCTATTTCTGGCCCGCCCTTAGGAAGGATGCCGAGGAATTCGCAAGGAAGTGCGGAAAGTGCCAGGAGTTTGCCCCTCTTCAGCTCCTCCCGGCCCAAAGGTTGCGCACGATCACAGCTCCATGGCCCTTCGCCATATGGGGGCTAGATCTGGTGGGTCCATTCCCTCAAGCCAGTGGCCAGAGGAGGTTCCTGCTGGTCATGGTAGACTATTTCTCAAAATGGCTGGAGGTGAAGGCTTTGGCGAAGGTAACGTCTCAAGTGGTCAAAAGCTTCGTATGGGGGGAAATCATCTGTAGGCATGGGCTCCCTCTGGCCATTGTCACGGATAACGGACCGCAGTTTGCCAGCAGAGAGTTCGTAGATTTCTGTATACAACTAGGTATAGACCTACGGTTTGCTTCAGTGCATCATCCTCGAAGCAATGGGCAGGTGGAAGCCGCGAATAAGGTCATCGTGAACCTCTTAAAGAAAAAGGTGGAAAACTTGAGGGGAAGTTGGGTGGAGCAGCTCCCCTCCGTCCTCTGGGCCTTAAGGACCACGCCAAGTTCCGCCACGGGGGAGACACCGTTCAAACTTTCCCATGGCTCTGAGGCCGTCATACCTGTTGAGTTCGAGGTTGAGTCACCTAGAGTAGCCGCGGCAAGGAAGGGAGATGAGAAGTGGCTGGTAGATAATGACGAAGAGCAAAGGCTCTCCCTCGACTTGGTTGAGGAGCTTAGAGAGCTGGCATCTATCCGACAGGAGGAGGTCAAGCGCCGGATGTCAAGATATTTTGATAAGCACGTCAGAGTCAAGCAGTTTGAGAAGGGAGACTTGGTCCTCAAGAAAGTGGATGCAGCAGGGAGAGGGGCTTCGGTAGGGAAGCTCAACCCCAACTGGGAAGGTCCTTTTATTGTAAAAGAGGTCTTGAAATCAGGAGGGTATCACCTCCAAGATGTGGACGGGACACCCCTAGATCGCGCCCGAAGCGGCGACGACCTAAAGCGTTTCTATCCTTAATACTTTTGTTCATGTTCATTATCTATGCGGAATGAGGTGTGGTTTCCTTTGTTTTTCTCTCTCACTTTTCAATGTTAGCCAACCTGGCAAGGCCTTCTGGTACCGCCATACAGTTTCAAATAGCTGTCTCCTCAAAGCAGGAAGATTTTATTTTGGAGAGGAGACCCCGAGAAGACCTGCTGTCCAGGCTACCATCGAGCTGGCAGGTCTGTAGGCTCACTCGGTGGTTGGAGTTGGTTTTGGAGAGGAGACCCCGAGAAGACCCGCTGTCCAGGCTACCATCGAGCTGGCAGGTCTGTAGGCTCACTCGGTGGTTGGAGTTGGTTTTGGAGAGGAGACCCCGAGAAGACCCGCTGTCCAGGCTACCATCGAGCTGGCAGGTCTGTAGGCTCACTCGGTGGTTGGAGTTGGTTTTGGAGAGGAGACCCCGAGAAGACCCGCTGTCCAGGCTACCATCGAGCTGGCAGGTCTGTAGGCTCACTCGGTGGTTGGAGTTGGTTTTGGAGAGGAGACCCCGAGAAGACCCGCTGTCCAGGCTACCATCGAGCTGGCAGGTCTGTAGGCTCACTCGGTGGTTGGAGTTGGTTTTGGAGAGGAGACCCCGAGAAGACCCGCTGTCCAGGCTACCATCGAGCTGGCAGGTCTGTAGGCTCACTCGGTGGTTGGAGTTGGTTTTGGAGAGGAGACCCCGAGAAGACCCGCTGTCCAGGCTACCATCGAGCTGGCAGGTCTGTAGGCTCACTCGGTGGTTGGAGTTGGTTTTGGAGAGGAGACCCCGAGAAGACCCGCTGTCCAGGCTACCATCGAGCTGGCAGGTCTGTAGGCTCACTCGGTGGTTGGAGTTGGTTTTGGAGAGGAGACCCCGAGAAGACCCGCTGTCCAGGCTACCATCGAGCTGGCAGGTCTATAGGCTCACTCGGTGGTTGGAGTTGGTTTTGGAGAGGAGACCCCGAGAAGACCCGCTGTCCGGGCTACCATCGAGCTGGCAGGTCTGTAGGCTCACTCGGTGGTTGGAGTTGGTTTTGGAGAGGAGACCCCGAGAAGACCCGCTGTCCAGGCTACCATCGAGCTGGCAGGTCTGTAGGCTCACTCGGTGGTTGGAGTTGGTTTTGGAGAAGAGACCCCGAGAAGACCCGCTGCCTAGGCTACCATCGAGCTGGCAGGTCTGTAGGCTCACTCGGTGGTTGGAGTTGGTTTTGGAGAGGAGACCCCGAGAAGACCCGCTGTCCAGGCTACCATCGAGCTGGCAGGTCTGTAGGCTCACTCGGTGGTTGGAGTTGGTTTTGGAGAGGAGACCCCGAGAAGACCCGCTGTCCAGGCTACCATCGAGCTGGCAGGTCTGTAGGCTCACTCGGTGGTTGGAGTTGGTTTTGGAGAGGAGACCCCGAGAAGACCCGCTGTCCAGGCTACCATCGAGCTGGCAGGTCTGTAGGCTCACTCGGCGGTTGGAGTTGGTTTTGGAGAGGAGACCCCGAGAAGACCCGCTACCCGGGCTATCATCGAGCTGACAGGTCGGTAGGCTCACTCAGAGGTTAGGTAAAGGGGCAGCATATGGATGAAAGTTTCATAATTTGATCAAAAGCAAGATCCTTGTCCCAAAGGAAGAAGAGGAGGAAGGAGTCGGTCCCTCAAGATCCTCTCGCGCCAAGGGTGCCCAGGGGCAAGGCGAGTGGAAGGGTACATGGCTATTCGCACCTAGAGTAAGGGGTCTGCTCTTCGGCCAAAGGGCGAGAAGAGGAGTACCTTCGTCTCGCAAGCGAAATCAAGCATAATAACGATTCGAGACCCACTCGCGCCTGGGGTGTCCAGAGATAAGGCGAGAGGGAGTGATACGTCCCCGCGCAAGAGCACTGAGGGCCCGCCCACTCGCACCACAAGTAAAGCTAACCCCTCCATCGATAGGCGAGACAAGTCGTGATCTTTTTCCGCAAAGTGAAGAGAGGGTAGGCATACAGGAGAGATGAAAAGAAGGGCTTTAAAAATAAAATATATATGTGTCATTCACAAAAAGAGGCCGTAATACAAAAATGCCTCAGCAACAAGTATCCAAAAGAGAAAAAGGGGGGAGAAGAGGAGTATACACAAAAAGAAAAACACTGTGAAATAAATCCTCTATCCTTCCGCGCTGGAGGACGGGCCGTCTTCCTCCTCGCCATAAATCTCGGGTACCAGGTCGCGGGCAGTGACTTCCTCGCAGCCTTCCCTGATAACTTCCATCTCCTTCATCATCTTCACGATTAGTTCGGCGGTCCGGATATTGGCGTCTTTGCAGAGCCCCATGACCTCGGCATGAGAGTAATAAGAGGGAGGAGGTTGAGGAATCACCACGCGAGAAGGCGAGAGGGCAGCCTCCTGAAGTCGAGTGATCTCGGACTCCATGCTTTTAACCTCCCCTTCCAGAGTAGCTATGCGCGAGTGCATCCTGTCGGCCGTCTCGGCATCCTGCGAGAGGTTTATTCATTAGGGGAAGTTGAAGGTGAACAAAGAAAGGGAAGGAATTGAGAATGGGGAAACTCACCACACCACCCCGAGCTTTGGCGAGAAGGTTTTCGGCCACGGCCAACCGTTTCTCAAGATCCGTAGACTTCTCGCGCTCTGCCGCCAGGCTCGCCTCTGAATCCCTCCAGCTCTTATTATTGTAAATCAGACGGCGTGAGACCTGGTGCGATAGCTCTAGCGAGCGCATCTGGGATTGCGCGGCCCTTAGGATCAAATCCCGCGAGGGGGGCTCAGCGGCAGCTTCTCGCTCTGCGCCTCCATAAAGGCCAAAGCCCAGAGAGAATGCATGAGCCGTAGGTTGGTCTCGCTCCATCCAGGGAGGAAGGAGGGTAGAGATAGAGACCCGGTTCGCCTCCTTGTCCCATATCAGGGTTGGCTCACCGGCAGCATCCGGGATCGCTGGGCCCATATTGAAGTTCAGATGAGTGGAGGGAGCCGGGCGGCTGGAAGAGCCCACCTCGCGAGTAGGAGATTTCGGGGGGATGTTGTCAGCAAGAGAATCAGGTTGACCCGCCCCGCCAGTCGGCGAGACGGTCCGCTGATCAAGAAGCCGAGAAGGGGATTGGGGAGATTGAGAACCCAGAGAGATGGGGGATAAGGATCCCGACACATCTACCATCTCGGCAGGAACTTGCTTCGCCTTTCCAGAGGGAAGAGGCGCTCCTTTCTTGACCTTTGCTTTCTTCGAAGGACTCTGGCGAGACGGGGCGGAGCTTCCTGCAGGCCTTTTCTTCAGGGAGAGGGGTAGGTTTTCTCTCGCCGCCTCAGCTGCCATCGTGGCGAAGGCGACGTCTTTGGAAGGTTTGATGCTGCTTTTATAAGGCGGGCGAACGGGAACATTTCTTTCTCCTGGAAACGGTGAGACGATGCGTTTATAAAAGCTATTCGTTAGACCTAGACGAAAATAAAGGGCCCCAGCATTTACCTTCGCCTGGAAGCACAGGAAGGAGGGAGTCGAGGCCACGCCTCAGGAACTGAACCTCGAAGTTCTTGCCGATGAAGAAGTCACAAAGAAGCTTGTCCGTGCCACTAACCTGGGGAGTGGTATAGAACTGCTCGGCTGGCGACACAGGCGCCAGCGGAATGCCACCCATGTTGCCGCGGATGAAGACGAAGCGAGTAATCCAATGATGATTCTTGTTAGGCGTCTCGCAAACCTTGAGACCCTGCCCCGTGAAATAGGAAACGCCGTCGGCATTGGCATGGTAGACAAAAAGCTTGCGGAAGGAGTTCAGGCTGAACTCGATTCGCTCCCGGCGCATGTAGCAGGCGAAGGCAACGAGTACAGAGATGGCGTTTGGGTTCAGCTGCGCAGGAACAGTCCCGAAGTATTTGAGAACCTGTTTCACTTCTGGCCAGAGGGGCAACCTCAGCCCCGCTTCGAAATGCGGGACGGGGAAGGCGAGTTCACCGGGATAGAAAGTGTTGATTGACTCGCCCACTTTTGGAGGGCGGGACTCAAAACCTTCCGGCAAGAAATCGCGAGTAAAGGCGTTGTAGTCCTCCTCGGAAATCCGGCCGGGAGGAAAATCATGGTCACCAAACCGCCTCCCGCATCGGCTTCGCCCCTCGCCTTCTTCAGCCTTCCTTTTCCCCATTCTGGACAGAGAGAGCGAAAAGGAGGATGCGAGAAGAACAGGCGAGACGAGGCACCAGCAGGATCAGTTCGCGAGAGAAGGGAGAGAGAGGTGAGGTTTAGGGCGCCGAGACAAATCAAGAGCATGATCCGGGCCCCAGGGATAGGGGGGTATTTATAGCCCGTTGAATAAAGAGAAAAATACGAAGAGGTGGAAAAAATATATAGTGTAAAGGAAGGGGAAGAGTCGGCCGTCCTTCTCTCTCTCCTAGTCTAGATTGGTGTAGCCTAACGTAAGCCCCAAGCCGGGGACGAGGCAGTATCATAAAAAATACAATAAAAATAAAAAGAGAGTAGTGATTTAAGCACAGATACAACGCGCGAGTCACAGAGTAGAAAAGCGCGGTACTAGAAGTAAAATTATCAAAGGAACTATTAAAAGAAGTTATTAAGCCGACCCATTCAGTAGATCCAAAGAGTTCGGGCGGTAGCCGCGAGAGGAAATGTTATTACAAAACAAAGAGCGGTACAAAGAAAATAAAGGCATAGGGTGGCGCGAGGGATTCAATCCTTATGCCACCGCCAGCGCCCCCCACCGCGAGACCTCGCGCAGGGAGGACGGTGGGGGAGGTGAAAAGCACGAGCCGCATCCACGCCGCGACGCGCGAGACGGAGTTGTTGATCGACCTCGTTCAGAATCGCCTGGGGATCGGTCTCGTCTATCTCAATATCAGCATCAACTTCGGAGGTCAAGCGGGCAACCTCCACCTCTAGCCAATCAATCTGCCGGTCGGTCGTTTGCTTGTCTTTCTCCAACTCTTGAATCATGATCGCGTGTTTTCGGAACATCTCGGCCACCCTGCGCTTCATCGCCAGCGGATCCATAGGGTCGCCAAGGTAATCTTCTATCTCGTCCATGGGAGGAGGAGGCGAGGAGACCGCTCGCCTCGGGCGCTCCTCAGTAGGCGAGTCTTCGGCAGATGAGTCTACTCGCACATCTGCAAAGGCAAAAACAGAAGGAAAGACATAATAAAAGGTGGACGGCTAGAGAAGGCTAGAGCCAAGGGTAGGGGATTCCTAACCAGAGTGGCGAGAGGTCCCAGCGACATGGGAAGGCTCACCATTCTTCCCACCAAGAGTAGAAGGAGGAGTAGAAGGAGGAGGCGAGACAGGGTTTAGATGATGGCTGGCAAGATGAGTTTGTGTGCTACCAGACTGACCGAGGGGTGCGTGACTTTTCTGAAAACCAACAGCAAAAGGAGCAATGAAAGATAGATAACGAACAGATGAGGTATACAAGGACCTTACCTCCTTTTCTTGGGTAAGCGACGGTGTAGGAGGGATGCGTCTTTCCGGGGGATCCGGTAAGAGTCCTCCCGACGGGGGAGCCAGATCGGTTGTTCTCGCCTTCTTCGGGCGAGAAGACGAGGGCGGAGGTGAAGAAAAAGTGCGAGCGGGAATTAGGTTCAAGGCAGCCGCACTCGCCTTGTTCCGCTGGCGCACCAACGCGATACGATTGCGAAAGCTTTTGCTAAGAGACATGGCAGCAGGGTGGATGTAGCGGTAACAAAGAAAGGAGGCCTGCCGCACTTGGGGAGGATCCCAATATTTATAGACTCGTGGGGGGGAATCTCACCCGAAAAAGATTCCGCTTTAAAGTCGCTGAGGTGACGTGAGCCTCGGTTGGACTTTTCTTTTCGGGCTTAGACAACCCCGAAAAGAGCGGGGATTGTGTACAACCTCGGGCTCACAGGAGGGAACCCAGCAGAGAGGGAATTAGAAGAATCCTCAAAAGGAGACAAGGCCCTAGGCGAGAGGGGCCCGACGCAAAGACCACTCGCACTAAGCGAGAGGGGCCTAAAGCTGGGTCCACTCGCAATGGGCGAGAGGAGCCCAAAAGCTGGGTCCACTCGCAATAGGCGAGAGGAGCCCAAAAGAGGGTCTACTCGCAATAGGCGAGAGGAGCCAAAACGTGGGTCCTTTCGCCTGGCGGGTGGGGGTCAAAGGAAGATTGTCTATATGTCGTCTGAGGGTCTCGCCCGCGAGGTAATCCTTTTCAGCCGCAAGGTGGTCCTCTCGCCAAGCATCGGGTCGGCAGGAAGAGATAAGGCCGGTTCAGCAATTGGGTGGGGACCGGCTCACTTAGCAAGCGGTTCATCCTTTTTGGCCTTTTTACTCTTTTACCCTCGGTGGTCTGCTCATAGCCCTTCAGAACAGCGGAGTTTGGCTGTTGGCAGACCCAACCCAGGGTATTCAGGTAATTTCACAGATGCTTGTTTTGGTTATTTGCAGTTCAAATCCTGAAGCCTATAAATAGACCGGTAAGGTGTCTGAGAAGAGGGCATGTGGAACCTTCTTTTTCCTTCTCACTCAGGCACCTAGCTCAGCATTGGCTAGGGAGGGGAAGGATTCTAGTCCTTCCGGGTGAGCGGTGGGACCTCCGAGCTGAAGCTCCCGGTCTGTTCCTTTAGGTGTCTTGTTGGGAGCGCGGTTCAAAGAAAGTAAGCGTGGGTTGCAGCCTTAGATCCGAGCTTTTAGGAGAAACTAGTTCTTTCTGGTTTCAACAGTTACAATATAAACAAAACGATCCGGGTTTAGAGCTCAGAGGACACAGCTTGTCTCGCCCCACGGCATCGCACAAACATTCGTGTTTTCAACAAACACACATACATATTACCTCCGCTCATCCACGCCCGTAAAAACCCTCTTTACGGACACGCTCTATCCATAATCGCACTTTTCACCATGGCTATGTCAATCACTCGTAGCGGTGATACCAAGATCAGTTCATAGGACAATAAAAACATCGTAAGCCAACACCTAACAACCACTTTATTCACGATCACACCATGTTTATACACACAAAAAAAAGATCATATACAAAATTATAGATGGTCTTTCCCTTCTTGCTTTGTGTCGTCTAAGGACCACTGTTGCAGTTTCGGGCTTTATGTCCTTCTATGCCACACGAGTAGCAAACGGTTGAAGTTTTCCCTGCAATTGCTCTAGTTTCAACCTTCTTTGCCCTTGGTATGGTACCATAATAGCAGCTTCAGGCATGATGCCCCACCATACCACAAGAAAAATAAATATGTGTACCACACCTTTTCTTTGTTTCAATGATGGTTGAAGTGTTTGGTTCCAAAAGATGTAACTGCTTATTCCACGTATGATCATCGGCTTTTGACACATTGGCAAAGATTGGCACATTGATACCGTGCCTCGCTCTAAACTTCTTTAAGCCCATCTCCAAAGACCAAGCTGCTATTACCAAGGCATCAAATCCAAGCAACTTTGAACCCCCCCCCCCAATACATGTCGTAGTTCATCGCGCAGACCATCGTAAAATCTGTTGGTCTTTGTCTCCTCGGTTTCAAACACAAACTCTACATGTTGTCTCAACTCAACAAATGCACAAAAATACACCTTGACCGTATATGTTCCTTAGGTCAGACACAAATTCAACGGAAGGATCGATGCTCCTTCCCTTGCCACCTGCTCATGGTGGGCCTTGATCATTGCAAAAACCACCTCCGCGATCAACTGGACTGTCTCTACCGAAGGAGGAGGTGTGGGCACCTCAGCTGGTGTCGCACTCTCATTCGAACGCTGGGGTTCAGATTGCCCAGTCCCACTCCTTGTCACCTATAGGTGAACAAGACATCATTAACCCTCCAATCCAAAATAGCAAACATGCCCAATTACTCACATTACTAGTGGACATTCTTGAGTTCAATTATGTTAAAACGGTACGCATGTACACGTGCTCTCCACCCCACAAAAGAATTCGACCACGAATTCGAAAGTGGAAGACCGAAACAAGCTGATTCCAAAATGTAACGACTCCACCAATTAAATAACATATAATAGAAGGTCCGGCCGGGGCCCCACACTATATGCCACAAACAGACGACGAGGTAAAAGGTTAATACCAAAATACCATCGAACCTAAACTAGAGCATTCTAACGGAAGCTTATTACTTGCAAGAACTGAACCATTTAATCTCCACTATTATATAAATATCACATTTATATAAATAACCAGGAATGTATACAAGCACACCCCGCTTACGGTCTTACGGCCTTACAAGTTTCTCTTTACAAATATATTTTCATACATCGGCATGCAGGCCATCCACACATGAAATCCAAAGCTTCACACGGCCTTCAAGGGCCTACAAGCAGCAGCAGCAAGGGCTTCAGCCCGCTAAATCCAATCAGCCCGCAACACCTGCATATGAATGCGCACCCTAAGGATGATTAACAAAGTAATGGCTAGCATTCAGCTGACAAATTATAACGACACTACCCCTTACCTGGGACAGTGGTTCCTTCCCTGCATGCATTTCAATCACAACAGATATCTATGTATCACATCAAATGCTCGCAAGCACAACAACATCACAAACACGGGCCGCAGCTCGACGTTCACTCAGGGCACATTTACGGTGTACTGAACAACCTTTGGTAACACCACTTATCAGAGGTTCTTAACTTGTTGGATATGGGAAATAGTCTACTACAACACGCATACTGGAGACCTCTCGCGCCCATTCCACTCAGAGGTGTTCACCTCCCAGCAATACTTGAGCATACCAGACCGACCTACCACAGTAGTGTGATAAGCCGGGTATGGCCGCAGCCTCCATTTTCATTGCCACTAATCGATCTCCCAAATAACCAGTGACAGGACAGCACTTTCCCATTGCTCAATTCGTCAGTTGCGCACAACTTGGCGCGGGTCGGCTATCCTCTCCTGGTTAGCCGCAGCTTCGTAGATCATGTAGAGCAACCAGTACACGTATGCACTCACAATACAAGGAGCTTACACAAAGCTTCCCCAATCATCAAACAACTCACGCAGAGTCCACAACCAAAGGAGTTTACATAACCCCAATTCACATACATCTAAACCAACTCCGTAAACTATGTGTTTTATACACGGAGTCTTCTCCGGTTCACAATATAAACATCACCAATCCAGACTAACCGTCCAGATGGGCTTCACACAGCATGCCTATTTTGTACTACTAATTTCCGGATCTAAATGCAGACACAATAGCTGGAATCGCTTATGCTTTCCACCTCTTGGTGGAGGAACCCATGCACATGCATAAAGTAGGACTTCACTTGTCCAAGAAGGAGATCGTTATCCTTGACTATCGCTTCGGAGCCATGGAGAAATTAGCTGGATGGAAATCACCGCGATGGCCTTGCCTCCACAATGCTGGCCTCGGATCTCGAGTCAGACCGTTGACGCTCCTCCGGCAGCCGAAACCCTTCTCCTTCTTCTTCCTCCAAGCTCTCCCTTCTCTCTTCTTAGAATGAGAAAGGCCAAGGCAATAGAATGAGAAATACTTCTCAATCAATCGTCTTATCACTATAAGGAGAAGCTTGGACCAAAGGATCCAAATAGAAGGAAATGAACGGCCTTGATCTGCCCCCAAAGATCTATTTTTGGGTTGACATGGCCTGTGACACGCCCGTGTTGCCGGCCGTGTTCCTTAAGTGGCTAAGGAACCGACTCAATCCAGACCAAAACATGGGCTACGACACGCCCGTGTAAATTACCTGACATGCCCATGTCACAAGCTAAACGCATGTGTTGTGTGGCATGTCCCTCAATCGACACAGGACCAACTTCCCCGAGAAGAACATGGTTAAGGCACACACCCGTGTCCTTAGCCTTATGACAAACACGCCCCTGTGACATGCCCATGTCACAGGCCGTGTTCCACACTCAACGCCACTCAACGTCGTCCGGTTTCCAACCTGAGAAAGACACGCCCTAGGACATGCCCGTGTCCCAGGCCGTGTCGCCTCACTCAACGATCATTGACTTAAAGTGTGTCGACAAGTCGACACGCATAGTGAATGATATGCCCTGGGACACGCCCGTGTCCCCGGCCGTGTGCCTCACTCAAGGCACACTCGACGCCCATTCGAGTCCTACTCGAGAGCCACTTGAGTTCCGAGAGCTTGACATACACTGGGATACGCCTGTGTCTCAAGCCGTGTCACCCAGCCTGAACTCCAAATCGGGATTTGGGGTGTTACACTTTTTATGAACTCTATTGATGAAGAAATTTTCAATTCTATCTTGACAGGTCCATTTCAATCTCAAGCAACAACAAGAACAAATGTTGTTCCATAATCTGAGTGGATAGATGCCCAGAAAAGGCTAAAGATTGTTGATGAAACAGCAATGAACATTCTTGCTCAATTTATGTCTTAAGACATTTTTTAGGAAATTGTTGAATGCTCCTCAGCAAAGGATATGTGGGACTCCCTCACAGAAATGGTTGTTGGATCAGCTAAAAAGAGAAAACTTGATGCTGGATCATAGAGTGACTCTGACTCTGAAGCTTCATCATGTACAATTAAAGATGAAGAAGAGTCAAGAGCAAGAGAATTCTGTCTGATGGCAATCAATGCCTCATGCAGTAATTCTGAAGAAGAATCTGAATTACATTATGAAGAAGATCAGGTAATCTCTTCCTTTGATTTTTCTTCAGATCAATTTAAAGATGATTTTAAAATCCTTTGTAGAGATCTGATTCAATCTGAGAAGGAAATAAAACATCTCAGAAAGAAATTAAATATTTTATCTTATAAAAATATAAAACTTAAAGAAGATTTGAAAAATGTTTTTGATCAAATAGTTTCTTTAGAAAAAATTAAAGGAAAAGATAAGTCAGAAGACTTAAATAAAATAACTGAAGTTTTAAAAATTCCTAAACCAAAACAATTCAAGAAATTTCAGAAAAACTATGTTCAAAATAATTCGTCGAACTGAGATCGACGAAATCTGTATGGTTCGTCGAACTCCGATCGACGAGCTCTGAACAAAAATTTTTGTTCAGAAAATTTTGATTGACGAAATAAATCCACTTCGTCGAACCGAGATCGACGATCGTTGAACTCCAATCGACGAAAATATTTTACTTTGTCGAACTCAAAATCTAAAAATAGAAAGTTTTATTCTTTTCAAAATTATAATCAAACTCAAGATTTATAAATCCTTTTACCAAGTGGTTCATCCCTTCTAAGAAATTTCATCCACTAGGTTATAAAAATCATCTTGAGTGTTCTTTTATGTCTTACTATTATAATGAACCAGGACCCTAGGTAATCTGGGTCAAGAACTCCTAACCTCTCTTTTCAGAAAAATACCTATCTTACCACAAAGAATAGTGGTATTTTATAATAATCAAAGGCTATAGTCTCAGCCAATACAGAGGATTCATCAGTAGCTTTGTTTTATTTATTTTATTTCTCAAAGCACCTTTGTACATCTGCTGAAAAATTTATAATTCAGGCAGATTATTTTGTTTTGTGTTTAATTTTTATTTTTTTTCTTTCTATGAATAGTGTCCTCACCCAAATAAGGGGAGATTCTTGGAACCCTAGTTCTGATTTTGGCAAGAATCACTATTAGGATGATTAGATTGACCCAAAATGTATAGTCATGGGTCATCGAATTATTTCCAGGTTTACTCCAGAAAAATTCCAGAGAAATTCATATTTAAAGTTCAGAAATTCAGCTCAAAGAAATTCTCCGAGCTCAGTTCAATGAACTCTGAGCTCAGTTCAACGATCTCTGAGCTCAGCTCAAAGAAAGTTGTGAAACTTAGTTCAACGATTTTGCAGTTCATATTATCTGAGCTCAGCCCGATAAACTCCGAGCTGAGCTCAACGAACTCCAAGCTGAGATCAACGAACTCTGAGCTCAGTTTGAAGAAAGCTTTAAATTTTAGTTTGACGTTTTCTTTGTAGTATTCAGATAGAATTATTTACAGCTGGCAGAATTAATTAATGCTTAATTAAATGCAATTATAGATATCATATTTAATGTTATATATTCTTATGAATATAACTGTTTGGAGGTTGCATTAATTATGGATTAAATCCGGATTTAATGCTAATTTATTCCCAAAGAAAATACCATTCTCGGGAATATTCAGCAATTGCAGTAAAAGGAAATTGAAATTCTTTTGAATTAAGATCAGTCAATACATATAGATTCTCTCTTACAGAAGAGAAGTTACAGGAGAATTCTAAGACAAGTGGAGTGACAACAATAGAAAAGAAAAGAACTCTGCCTTCTTCCAAAAAACTAAGTATAAGAGTTCTTCATCTGCTCCAAGCTTTCAAGAGACAAAAATACAAAATCATTCTAAAAGGCTTGCTAGAGATCAACATATCTGAAGGACCACACCCTAAAGCAAAGCTTCCATTTCTTGATCAACTACAAAATATCAGGGGGAGCTTTGACATCATCAACATCCACTAGTCATCTCTCAGATCATTGATAGAGAAGACAAGATCATTTGTTTCCCTTTCCTGTGTACAGGTTTATTACTCCCTTCAAAAGTTAAACCTCTTGGTGGTAGGGCACTGATCAAAAACTTGTGTGTTAGTTTTTGGGAACCTGAGCAAAAGCTCAATGGGTTACTATATCTCCCTTAGAAAATAGATATTGTGGTGACAGGGCACCTGATCAAAAACCTACAGTGGATTCCTACCAGGGTGGCAAAAGAGTGGATGTACCCAGTTTTGGGGAACCTCTATAATCATTGTGTCATTTGGATTGCTTGCTTTCTTTCTTTTTTTTGATGTGCTTACTCTTTTATATAACATATATATTAAACTAGAGTAAGTCAGATCTATCCCTATCTTTTATCATAAGTAGAAGTGAGCAGAAATTTGGCTAAGTCCAAATGCTTTGATTTCTTTTACTTTCGTCGAGCTGAGCTTTGAGTTCGTCGAACTGAGCTTTCACTTTTTGTCGAGCTGAGCTCTTAGTTCAACGAATTGAGTTCTGAGTTCATCGAACTGAGGCAAGCTCACTCAATGCACTCAACGTTTAAGATGTTGCAGACGCGGAAAATTGGCTAAGGCAAAAAGCGTTGAGTGAGGTATGCTCACTCAACGCTCTCAATGCCTAAATTACAAAATGCATAGGCTAAGGAACAAGGCGTTGAGTGAGGTGTGCTCACTCAATGCTCTTGCCGCCAAGCATGCAGAAGTGGCTGAAGAATATACTAAGGAAAAAAGCGTTGAGTGGAGCTTGCTAACTCAATGCTATCAACGCCTAGATAGACAGAATTCTATCTAAGTGTCTTGGCATTGAGTGAAGCTCATTCACTTAATGCCTATTATACTGATGCTCGATTTTGGCTAAGTCCACAGGTGCTGACATCAGCAAAATCAACAAAGTCAACTAAGTTTAAATCAAGTACGGAGAAGCTACATAACACGATAAACTCTATCAAGAAGCTACTGTACGTCTTCTTCCGTTAAAGCAAGGCGCAGCTGGAAGCTGCAGGTGGGTCCCACATATCTCTAAAAGTCGTTTATCGGTGAACTACAATAGAAAGAGATAGGCCAAGACACAAAATAACTTTTAGGGCTTCATCATTTTCAAAAAGGTTGTGGCTGGACTTCATCTTCCTCTCCATTGTTGTATGTAAAAGCTTGAAGTCTCCCTGCAAAAAGTTCAGTTAGTTGTGTGTCTTCTTCATCAACACCAGCAAGATCAGAAGCCTTTCCTTCTGAGGGAGAAGCAGAAACAATGAAGAAGTCTCTGTAGATCAAGTTACTTCTCAGCTTAGCAATCCCAAACCTGAAGATTTACTTCTGAAGATGAGAAGAAGGAAGAAAAAAGTATCTGACTCTGTCCTAGGAAGGAAGAGGAAGCAAAGCAGTTTACTGCTAGTTACTTCCAGCTCAAGATCCTTGTAGCTGTGAAGAAAGTTTAAGCTGAGATAACTCAGCTCTAGGTGATCTGAATGAGAAATTTCTCTATGATAGATATAAATCTATTTCACTCCAGTAGGATCCATCTGGATCTGAGCTGTAGGGCCTCTGTATTGAGGTTAGCCAAGATTTCCTGAGTAGTAGGAGAGTGAAGATCTCTAAGTTGTAGGATCCAACTAGATCTGAGCTGTAGGGAAACTGGCCTGAGGTAGGGCAACTTGCCTGAGTTGTAGGAGAGTGATACTCTCTGAGTTAGGATCCCTAGTGGATCTGAGGTAGGGTTGTTCTCCCAGCCTGTGTGTTGGGCCTTTGGCCTAAGGTAGGTGGTCTGCTGAACACTGAGTTGTAGGCCCTTGTGGCTGAGATGTAGGTCTTGGAGGAGACTCAGAGATTTTGAGGGATCTGAGATGTAAGCTCTGTGGATCATTATTTTGGATAAGTGTCTTGACTAATAGGAAGTTAGCAAGGTGGGAGGAGAGTGGATGTACCCAAAAGATGAGGAACCACTATAAATCATTGTGTGCTTTCCTGTGGTGTTCTTTTTGTGCAGGTACTTGAAAACAAATTACTTCCAACTCACTAAGCATTAAAGGAAGAAACTAAAAGATATCAAAAGAGAAATAAAACCTATTCACCCCCCCCCCTCTAGGCAGCAAGCTGCCTTAAACTTAAGAACTTTCAAGTGGTATCAGAGGGAGGTTACTCAAAAAAGGATTTAACAATCTGAGTGATCTCCAAAGGTAGCTGTAGTTAAGTGATCATGGGCTCTGGAGAGAGACAGAGAGAGCTGAGTTCAGGGAAACTCCCCATCTGAAGGAAGGAGTATTTTGGAATATTGAAAGAGTGGGTGAGGCTATTTATGGAAGCCTATGATCCAAGGATCTTTGCAACAGTCAGGGAGGGACCTGTCATTCCTATGAAGGTCTCTTCTCTGGATGCCAATATCCAGACACTGAAGACATACTCTAAAATGACAAAGGATGAGGTCATCTTAGCTAGCTTTGATAAGAGAGCACAGAATATCATTGCTAGTGCAGTAGTTGATTCAACTTTTAAGAACTTGGTTCACTGTCGGACCTCCAAAGAGATATGGGACACTCTTGTGGTCTACATGGAGGGTATTGAAGAGGTAAGGGATGATATAAAGTCTCTGCTCAATCAGGAGTATGAGGCTTTTAGGCAAACTCTGAAAGAGAACATTGCTATCTGCTATGAAAGATTCTTTAGGATCAAAAATGAGATGAAGACCTATGGGAGGGTCTTCGATAATTTTGAAATAAATGACAAGTTTCTCAGATCTCTCACTAGAGACTGGGATACTAAGATCTGTTCCATAAGAGAGGTGGCCAAGCTTGTTGAAACTCCTCCCTAAATATTGTTTGGAAAGCTACTCTCCTATGAGATGCAACTAGCTGCCAAGAAAGAGGAGGAGGCCGCCAGCAAATCCCAGGCCAAGGAAAATTCCTTGGTCTTCAGTGCAGAAAGCACAAGGAAAAGAAAGGAGAGGATTCCTTCTCCTCCAAGAAGACTAGATCCTACAGAGTTAGACTACTCTGAATCAAAAGAATTAGACAGCGACATATCTGATGAGGACTTTGCTGTCTTCACCAGGCATCTCTACGGGCTGATGAAGAAGAAGCACTAGAAGAGCAGACCCTCCTCCTCAGCATATCACTGGAAGAAATCCTCCAAGGAGGACAGGTATGGATCTAAACTCAGTAAACATAATTCCTTTAATTTTATTTGTTACTACTGCAGCAAGCAAGGGCATGTCATTGATGATTGCCCAGTGAAGAGAAGGGAAGATAATGAGAAGAAATCTCACCAAAAGTACAAGGCAAGAAAGAAAAGTCCTTTGCGGCTAAGAAAGAGAAAAGTTGGACATACTCATCATCATCTGAGTCTGAAGAAGAGGAAGCCTATATTGGGCTAGTTCTTGTTGTTGCTAAAGATAAAGCTGTTACAGCAGGAGAAGACTATCCTCCATTGAGGATGGGAATCAGGGCCCCTCTAACACTATCGGACAGTGACTCAGAGGTGGATGAAGATGCCCACAGCTGCATAGGGCTTGATGGCACTGACTAATGGAGAGGGCAACCACGATCAGCCTAGTCAAAGTAAGGTATATTCCCTATCCAGTTCTATGTCTGGGTATAAGACTAGTCCTTATAGAAATCCTCTTCATCTAATGGTGAAGATGATTCTGGCTCAGAAGATGATGTCAATCAACTGATTGAAAGATATGCTGAACTTCCTGATGCCTTTAAAAGGTGCAAGAAGTTGACTAAGGTACAGGCTAAGGAGATTTTGTCTCTTCAACCAGTTGCTTCCAAGCTTGCTGAAATAACATCTGTGCTAAATCAGACCATGAGGGAACTCAGTCAACTGAAAACCCTTTCAGGATTCCAGATGGAGGTTATCAAGAGAAAGGATAGTCTCATTAGAGATCTTGAGGAAAAGCTCTGGAGGGAGAAAGGTATTGTGGCCATTTTCTCACAGCCCAATACAGTGTTTCCCTTGATAGACTCCTTCTCCTCACAGACGGGTAAGAAGGGGTTGGGCTTTAAGGGTAACACAAGACCAGCCCATCCCAAAGGGAAAGGGAAAGTTCTAGTTGTGCCAATGGCATCTAGGCCACCTATCCCATTCAAGAGGGTGATATTCCCTTCAAATAAGTATGACCAGGAAAGTATTTATGGTCACTATATGAATGGTGCTTCCATAAGTGGAACAAAAGATGTCCACAGCCACTATGCAAGGTATAGTAGGGTGAGTGCCTTTAAGGCTTCCAATGAAGAAATTCAAATGGCCCATCATGGACCATTTGTTTTTGGTGCAACAGACCCCTCTCTCAAAAATGTGGCTACAACCCATTCTCAAAACCTGTCAGCACAGAATCTGACTAAGGGTTAGTCTGCCAGCTTGACAAATATGGTTGTCTCTGATACTATCAAGAGCAGACTGTCTGAAAGGAAAGTTGTTGTTGATAGGATTCAGAACAAGCCACACAAGCCAGCAAGCAGACTAACTTTCAATCAAATCCATGCTGAAAGAATTCAGAAAATGGCTGTTGCACCTCTTCCTTCTGTTAAGGCTTCAGTCAATTCTGCTGTAAGGCCTACACAGAAAAGAAGATACAACATACATGATTGCTGGTGTTGTGGTAAAGTAGGCCATTTTACCATTGACTGCTGGCATAATCCCAATGTGTCCAGAGCTAGAGTCAGTCCACTAGTCAGAAATTCTGTTGGTGGACATGTTTAGTTTCATACTAATGTGCACCTAGGACCCAATAGATATTTGGGTCCTAAGTTAAAGTAAACTATGTATTGCAGGATAGTCCAATTGGTCATACTCCTACATGGTACTTGGACAGTGGTTATTACAAGTACATGACTGGGACAAGGGGAAACTTGAAGGAGTACACTACAGTAAAAGATGGACCCAAAGTAATCTTTGGTGGTTCAGATAAAGGGTTAACAAAAGGCTATGGTAAGATCACCAAAGGCATAGTCACCATCACTAATATGGCTTATGTTGAAGGGTTGTAACACAATCTTATAAGAATAAGCCAGCTCTCTGGTCTTGTCTATATTATTGTCTTCCATAAATATGAGTGTCTAATCAGGAGGTCAAGTGACCAAGAGGTCATATTGACTGGCACTAGGAGTGGAAATGTTTATTGCTTAAACTATCTATGTCTAGATACAGACTCTCCTGTCTGTCTAGTGGAAAATGAGAAAGCCTCCCATTGTGTCATATGGCACAAGAGGCTAGCCCATATAAATTACAAGACTATTGTTAAGCTCTTTAGTCAAGATCTAGTTAGGAATGGTTCCAATATGAAGTGCTCCAAGGAGGGCATATGTTCTTCTTGTCAGAAGGGAAAGCAGATAAAAGCTTCCTTTAAGGGCATTGGGACCAAAGATTTTGTGAGGTGTTTATACCTCCTGCATATGGACTTGTTTAGTCCTATTCCAGTTCATAGTCTTGGTAGGAAGGTCTATACCTTTGTGGTGGTTGATGACTTTTATAGGTTTGCTTGGGTATTCTTCCTCAAGATAAAGAATGAAACCCTTGATATCTTCACTAAGTTTATCAAGCAAATTTAAAATGAGTTCAACAGCTCTGTGTTCAAAATCAGAAGTGACCATGGGACAGAATTCCAGTCTGATAGCATGATAAGATTCTGTGAAGAGCATGGGATTGATCAAGAATTCTCTTCACCTCGAACACCCCAGCAAAATGGGATTGTTGAGAGAAAAAAAGAACTCTCATAGAGGCTGGAAGGAACCTACTGACTGACACATCTCTCCCTGAATATTTCTGGGCTGAGGCTGTCAACACTACATGTCATGTCCTTAACAGACTCTCTATCACCAAGAATCTCAAGAAAACTCCCTATGAGATCTTGAAAGGCAGAAAACCAAACCTGAGCTATCTCAGAATCTTTGGTAGTAAGTGTTATGTGCTTCATAATAGAAAGTCTTATGTGACTAAGGCTCCATTTGGGAGGACTTATTTTCACCGGTCAAGCGGTCATGACCGTATGAACCAGGCCTTAATTAATTTCTGGTTCATATGGTCATGACCGCTTGGCCTTGGAAAATAAATCCTCTCAAATGGAGCCTAAGTTTGTTTTCAAATCCTTTGATGGAATTTTTGTTGGGTACAATAATCAGAGCAAAGACTATAGGATCTACAACTTGAAAAGCCAAGCTGTAGAAGAATCAGTTCATGTAGTCTTTGATGAGTCTACTATGATTAACCATGAGCTACCAAGCTCCTCTTGTAGTACTGTAGGTACAAAACAGAACCTGATTGGAGCTGTCACTTTCAAGAAAGTAACATATGTGAGTGGTCTCAAATAGAACCTGATATCCATAAGCCAATTATGTGATGAAGGTTATTAGGTATCTTCTAACCATTCTTCTTGCATTATATCTTCTGTAGGTAATAAAACTATCTTAACTGCCATTAAGTAAGGAAACATCTATATAGTAAATTTCAAATCTGCTAGGTCAGAAATATGTTTATTTAATCAAATTAGTAACAATAATGAACTATGGCATAAAAGATTAGGACATGTAAATCTTAAAAATATTGCTAAACTCTCTAGGGACAACCTTGTTAGAGGATTGTCTTCTTGCCCCTATAAAAAGGAAAGCCTTTGCAGGGCTTGTCAATTAGGCAAGCAAACCAAAAATAGCTTTAAATCCATTAATAAGAGTGATTCACCCAGGATTCTGTATTTGCTACATATGGATCTATTTGGACCCATTGTTGTACAGAGCTTGGGAGGGAAATCATATACCTTAGTTATTGTAGATGACTTGTCTAGGTTCACTTGGGTGTTCTTCTTGATAAATAAGTCAGATAACTTTAAAGTTCTTACAGACTTTCTTAAGAGCATAAGGATTGAGTATTCTACTCCAGTTGAATTGATCAGAAGTGATCAAGGTACTGAGTTTGAATCTCTTCCTATGCAAGAATTCTGTGTGATGGAAGGTATTAGGCATTGCTTCTCTGCTCCTAGAACTCTTCAACAAAATGGGGTAGCAGAAAGGAAAAACTGAACCCTGATTGAAGCTACAAGAACATTTCTTGTAGATGCTCACATGCCCCTATCCTTTTGGGCAGAGGTTGTAAGCACAACAAATTATTTCCTGAACAGGAGTTTAATACATAAGCTTAAGGGCAAGACTCCCTATGAACTACTCAAAGGGAAGCAACCAAAAATAGACTATTTTAGAATCTTTGGCTATATTTGTTATATTCATAATAATAATAAGAAACATCTTAGAAAATTTGAAGCCAAGGCTGCAATGGGAATTTTTCTTGGATATTCCCAAGTCAGCAAGGCCTATAGGGTGTTTAATAAATCAACTTTGAAAATGGAAGAATCTGTACATATTACATTTGATGAAGCTAACATGTATTACAAGGAGAAGGATTCTTCTACCAAAGACTTATTACAGGTACCCAAAATGTGTGAGAAATTGGATTATCTGAACCTCACCAATGAGGCTGAATCACACCCTTCTCCACACATTGATGAAGATAGTGAAGAGGAGGTCAGTGATAAAATTGCTGAACCTTCAACATCAAATTTAATTCCACAAGAGGAATTAATTCCCAATGCTGTTGTTGAACCAACTCCTCCAACTGATCTTGTCACACTTAGAGATCACCCTATATCTCAAGTGATTGGAGACATATCAGTTGGTGTGCAAACAAGGCATCAACTTAACAAAAAATTTTATGATTTCTTGCTTAATATCTCAACTTGAGCCCCAAACCATAAAAGATGTAGAGCAAGATCCCCACTGGATTATTGCAATGCAAGAGGAGATCAATCAGTTTGAGAGATGTAGAGTTTGGGACTTAGTTCCTAGACCCAAAGACTCACAAGTTATTGGAACTTAGTAGGTATTCAAAAATAAATTGGATGAACAAGGAGCCATCATCAGGAACAAAGCATGGCTGGTAGTACAAGGATACAGACAGGAAGAAGGAATTGACTTTGATCAAACCTTTTCACCTATTGCAAGACTGGAAGCTATCCGAATTTTTCTTGCATATGCAGCCTACAAAAAAGTTCAAGGTCTACAAAATGGATATCAAGAGTGCTTTCTTGAATGGTGAACTCAAAGAGGAAGTATATGTTGAACAACCACTAGGTTTTATTTCTCCATCTTATCCCTCCTTTGTTTTCAAATTGTATAAAGCTCTCTATGTTTTAAAGCAAGATCTAAGAGCTTGGTATGAGACCCTGTCAAGCTTTCTTTTAGAGCATAAGTTTCACTAGGGGCATTTAAGATAGGACTTTATTTACGAGACATCATAATAATAATATATTGTTAGTGCAAATATATGTAGACGACAACATTTTTGGCTTTACTGATTCCAAGCTATGCAAAAGGTTTTCTGACCTGATGCACTCAAAGTTTGAAATGAGGAGCATGGGTGAGATCTCTTACTTCCTTATTCTCCAAGTGAAGCAATCCTATGATGGCATTTTCATCTCCCAATCCAAATATATTAAGGAATTAGTTAAAATATTTGGGATGAGTGATGCCTCATCTAAGAAAACACCCATGGCTTCCAATGCTGTGATTGATTCTGATGAAGATGGAAAGACAGTTGATTAGAAGACATATAAGGCTATAGTTAGGTCCTTATTATATCTCACAGCTAGTAGGCCAGACATAATATTTGTTACATGTCTTTGGGCTAGGTTCCAAGTGAACCCTAAAGAATCTCACCTTATTTTCTTATAAAGAATTTTGAGATATATAAAGGGTTGCCCAAATCTAGGACTCTTTATCCAACTGAGTCAGAATTTGAATTAACTGGGTTCTCAGATGTTGACTTTGTTGGATGTAGAGTTAATAGGAAAAGCACATCAGGAACATTCCAGTTCCTTGGTGATATGCTTGTTTCTTGGTTTTGTAAGAAACAAACATCTGTGTCCACTTCAACTACAGAAGTTTAATATATTGCAGCCGGTAGTTATTGTTCACAAATATTGTGGATTCAAAATAAACTCTTGGATTATGGATACAATCTAAATAATTCAACTATATTTTGTGATAGTACCAGTGCAATTTCCATTACACAAAATCTAGTGCATCATAGTAGGACAAAGCATATATAAATAAAGCATCATTTCATCACAGATTGTGTGGACAAAAAGAAAATTAATCTTGTCTTTATCTTTACTGATTTACAAAGAGAAGACATCTTTACCAAACCTTTGGATGAGAAGAAACATTTGTTCTTTATGAATCAGCTAGCTAGGTTTGATTAATGGAGAAGCATTAATTTAATTTTCTGTCTGAGGTGGAAGAATTTGTCACAGTTCGTCGAACGGAGATCGACGATCTAAGAACAGTTCTTGAGAAAATTCGTCGACCAGAGATTGACGAACTCCCTGTGTGAAGTTATTTTTGATGAGCGGAGATCGACGATCTTGCTTCAGAAAATTTTTTGTCCACCTGAGAACGATGAAAAGTTTTCCCCTCGTCAAACTGAGATCGATGATATTATTTCCTCATGAAATTTTTCGTCGACCTGAGAATGAAGATTTTTTTCTTTGCAGGACGGAGGCTGGCGCTTCATATTCTGAAAACCTTATAACTAGATTTTCTTCGAGCTCTATCCCGCACTTTCTGTTCTCTTGCACTTGACCTCTCTTTCTTTTTTCTAGAAAACCAATGGCGATTCCGGCGATTTCCCTTTCCGGCATGAAGTTTGACACCGGTTTTGACATCAATTTTGACTCCTTCCGTCACTCCGATCAGATCTTCATGGATATTCTGCAGCTATTCAAGGAACAACAATTGAAGAAATTTATGACCACCAGAATCAAGTTAGCAACAACAAAGATAAGGGAATGGGTTTATACTTCAACTACTCTAGATGCATATTCTATGACTGGCACCATCGCAGGAAATCAAGTTACTCTAACCCCCGATGTTTTAACAAAAATTTTTGGTTTGATAAATGGAGATGAAGATATTGAGATAGACAGTTCTGAATATGATAATATGTTGATCAAAATGGGTCATTCTGATGGAAACCCTAACAAACTGTTGAAAAAGAACTTATTTGTTGAGTATAAGTTTCTTACTTATGTTGTTGGAAAGGTTTTGCTGGGCAAACACACCGCCCATGATTACATAACCAGGCACCAATATTTGGTGATGTGTGCTCTAGTAAATAAGAAAGCTTTAAATTGGGGCAAGATTTTGTTTGAGTTGATTAAAAAGAAGAACTCTAAGAAAGTGGTATGTTTTGGGAGAATCTTAGGCATTTTCCTTCGGGAAAAGGCTTCTGAACTACTGGTCTCATAGACCATCTTCATTTATGCCTCCAAGAGGCTTACATATACATTGTTTGGCAGATGGGAGAGAAATATCACTAAGCTATCCAGGGCTTCCTCCTCTTCCAGGACTTCTGAGGACACAAGGGCAGTTACAGCTACTCCCCCAGCTCCAGAAGAAATTACTACCTCCATCATAATTCCTTCACCTTCTTCTACACAATAACCATCATCAACTCCCCTCCAGTAACCATCCATTTCCTCTCTAATCCCTTCTATATTACCATCTCAACCTCAGTCTCCTTTTCCAACTCATCTGGCTGACATTCCATCTACATCTCCACAGCCTAACTTAAATTTTTATCTCCTCCTCCACCATCTCCACTTCAATCCCCAACTTAATCACCCATCAAGGACATCTCCACTACATCAGTTCCTACCTCAATTCCCTCTACCTCAATTCCATCCACGTCTACTACCATTCCATCCAACATTCCTTTTAACCCTACTTCTACGTTCCTTGGATTCTTACATACAGACTTCCCTAATGCTGTTTTTGTATGTTCCAACTGTGGACATCATTCCTCTTATACTCCCTCTGCTCTTAAACCTCTATATCTAAATTTCTCTGACATTGCCAAGGATCTTCTAAAATTCATCTGTCCTACTCTAGAGAAATTAATAGTAAATGTTTTTGCTACTCTCTCTGCCTTTATAACTTCTTTATCTTCTAGAATTGCTGCCCTCTCTACTGTCCCTTCTTCTGGGGGCCTGGCTTTAGGACCCTCTATAACAAGGCAGGGGGAGATGTCCTATGAAGAAGTTCCAGTCTCTCCTCTAGCAGCAGCAGTTCCAGTTCCTCTTCTAACAGCCGCAGCAATAGATTCCCCTGATGCAGACATTTCAATAAATATTATAGATATTATAGATGATTCTGATATGGATATAGCTTATGATATAGATGAAGATATAAGCACTGCTGTTGATTTTATCATAAATCTCACAGTTGATCTGAATTATTTACTCAATTCTTTCAATCCAATTTACAGAATTTGCAGAAATGTTTTGCCTAGTTTTGATGCTGATTACTCCAAGGCCATTATATGTTATTCTGCTCCAATCAGTCCTAAAGTTGTAGATCAACTAAGGGCAAGTTTTGCAGCTCCAATGATTTCAAAAATACTAGTTGCTGAAGATGTTTGCAATCCTCCTCCTCATATGTGGGCTGAATCCACAATGCCAGATCTTGATGATATCATGTTTGTAGATATGGAAGAAGAGGAAGGAAATCAGATTGTGACTAAAAGTTTTGCAGAGTAAGAATTTCAAATACAGCCTCAGGCTGAGAAGCATATCTCAAAAGACACTCTAAAGGAAATTGATGATTTATATGACAATTCTCATTGATCATCTGATGATGATGAGAATTCTGATGACTCTGATCCTAAAAAGACAAAATCTAAGAAGAGAAAAGTTCTTGTTAAGGTTGTTCCTAAGCCTAATCCAACTACTAACACTCCTTACTATTTCCTGCATAATATCACTCCATATCAAGATATGCCTCAATGGATATGGTTATCCAAAAATGAGCAAAAGGAAAGTGAGAAAAGAAGAAGGTACAGTTCTCTACCAAGGCAGACTAGGAGAGGACCTCCTCATCCTCCTGTAGGTGCTTCAGGAAATGTTGCAAAAGCTAAGAAGCAAGATTCCAGCAGCTCTCAATCTCAAAGGCCAGCTTCCTACAAGTCTTCTAGACCTGCTAGAAGGTACAGTCAATATAGACCTCCAGGGTCCTATTATTCAGGCAAATCTCTACAGTCTCTTACTCCTCCAAAATTTCAACAACAATCAATCTATTGGGGTCCAGTAATTCCCCCGATGTGGGAGGTACTGTGCGAGGTTCTATGGCCCACAGTAGTCAAATAAAAGGGAGTGTCCCCTGGGCCAAACTGGCCTCCCCGTGGATCTTACTGTACAGCTCTATAAAGGAGTGGTAGCGCCCTTCCTAACAGTCCGGGCTTTTGGGAGAGTTGGTTGTGCTGTGTTCCCTAACAATCAATCAATGTGGACCGATTCAGGCTTTGATATTGATCTGGATATATTCAAGCATAGTGATCAGATGTTTCATGACGTGTTGAAGCTATTTGATGCAACGGATTTACAAAAGTTTCTAACGACCAGGATGAAGTTACCAGTATCAGAAATTAAATAATGGGCTTATACCTCTTCTTCAGACGGACAGACGATGATAGGAACTATTTCTGGACAGGAGGTACATCTAACCCCTGTCATTCTTAAAGAAATTTTCAGATTTATTAATGGAGAAGACGATATTGGTTTGGATAAAGAGGATTTTGCTGCCATGCTTGCCAAAATGGGTCATACTGAGGCAAACCCTAGCAAGCTTTTGAAAAAAAACTTGTCTCCTCAATACAAGTTCTTGGCAGATATTGTGGGAAAAGTGCTGCTTGGGAAGCACACTGCCCATGATAATATATCCAGGCACCAGTTTCTTTTGATGAGTGCCTTGGTTAATCAGAAATTAGTGAATTGGCCTGAAGTGTTGTTTGAGTTGATCAGGAAGAAAGCAAACAAGAGAGAGGTCTCTCTTGGCAGAATTTTAGAAATTTTTCTCACTAAAAAATTCCATGAGTTGTTGACATCCCCAACAACATTCATCAATGATTCCAAGAGGCTGACCCCAGCTCTCTTTGAAAAGTGGGAGAGGACTATCTCAAATCCCTCCAAGGCTCCCTCCACCCACAGGGTTTCTGAGGACACAAGGACTGCTCCAGTCACTCCTCACCCTAGAGAAGATGAGCCAGAGATCCCTCCTTCCCCAGCTAGACAAACTTACCCTTTGCCACATCAACCAACTCCACCTCAAAGCCCTCCTCCAGGAACTCCTACTCCTTTGTCTCCTCTACCACATTATCTAGAAGAGATCCCCTACATCAACATTTCTATCCAAACCTCACCAACTTTTGATCTTCATTTCTCTTCACCAACTCTTTCACCAACTCATTTACCTTCTCATGAACCCTCACCTCATGTTTCCCCCCATCCAGCACAAGTTTCTATCCCTGAATCCACCACTCAATCTACCATTTCCAACATCTGCACAGCTTGTGGTCATTCCACTTCCTCTCTTCCATCTACATCATCCTCTCCATCTACTCTCATAGCCCTCCTCACCCCTTCCATCAAAGACATTGTAGAGGATGTCATTGCCCCTATACTAGCTTCTCTTAATTCCTTTATTGCCTCTTTTTCTGGCCCTTCTTCATCTAGGGGCCTGGCAGCAGAAATTACTTCTACCAGGCAGGGGGAGATGTCCAATGAAGAAGCCCCTCCTCCTCCAGCAGTTGCAACAGTAGAGGCAGACACAATTTTGGCAAGGGCAGACACAGGTTTGATAGTTGTAGATACAGAAGTTGTAGATACAGAAATTGTAGATACAATTTTGGCAGATACAGAGAATGCAGATATTTATATTCCTGATGCAGAAGTTATTGCATTTTTGGAAGATGACATTGAAATCCCTGAAGAACCCTTGGACATTCTTCATGGAGATTGTTTCTTCTCTCCAACTTTTGAACTGACTTCAGTTCTAAGCTCTTTTGATCTTGTGTATAGAGATTGTTCTCTCCCTACTGCTTTTCAATTTTGTTTAGATATAGTATGTTATACTGCTCCTGTGAGCAAAGATCTTTTACTTCAGCTTCTTCAGAGTTTTGCTCCTCCAGTGCCTGAGCTCTTGGCAGCTCCTGAGCCTGAGCCTTCTACAGCTCCTTCTGCAGTTCCAGTGCCTGAGCTCTTAGCAGCTCCTGAGCCTGAGCCTGAGCCTTCTTAGCTCCTTCTACAGTTCCATTGCCTGAGCTGATCAGTATGCCAGAGGTTGAGAGTCCAGTGCCCAAGGACTTCTCTCCTCCAATCTATGTTTGTTCTACTTCTCCAATCCCAGATTTGGATGAAATTATGGCTGCTGATACAGCTGAAGAACTTTTAGTTATCAAAGAGATTGGTTATTTGTATGATAATCTCCCAGGCTCATCTGATAATGATTCAAATTCAGATTCAGACTCAGATCCAGATGTCAGCAAGAAGAAGAAAGTGACAAAGAAAAGAAAAGCACCAGTGAAGGAAGTTCCTAAGTCTAATCCTTAAGATGACATTCCTTACTTCATCAGGCACAATAACTCTCACATCAACTACTCCTCACTAGATGAGATTTTCCAAGAATGAGATGAAGGCTCAAAAGAAAAGGAGAAATACTGGCTCCTCTCCTGTCAAAGTTTTCAGGAAGGATCCACCTCCTCCTCCTCCTACTTCAGCACGTGCTAGTGGAAATGTTTCTTCTAGGGCTGCTACCTCCTCCCATCAGCAGACTTCTTATGCTCCTCACTCTCACAGCAGACCATCTAGGTCTTATTTAAGGGGCTATTCAAGATGGAGAGGTTGGCAGAATGATCAGGCTGGCAGAGAAGATATTTAAGATTCTAGCAGGAGATTCAGAATTCCTGAAAAATTTAATCAAGTCAGACCTCCTCCAAACCTTCATGACAGTCATTCTCAACATACAGTAATAGAAACAAAATTCTAAGAACAATCAATCAAGCACAGGAAGTTTCAGAAGACCTCTCATGACTCTAAAGAAGAATCATCTCAGTATGAACCTGAACTTGATCCTAACTTTAGGATGGCTAGGTTTCATGAGTTGGTTTGTCTCTCCCAAATAAATAATGCTAGAAAAGAAGGAACTGATCCCTCTCAATTCTCGACTATGTCTAAGTATTGGGAGAAAGAGATGGAATAATTTGATATTGATAAGAATATCTTTGATGCTAATGATTATATGCAGGTACATCCTGAGGAAGTTGTTCCCAGAGCAGCTACAATTAAAGTTTTGGGTGAAGCAGACTTGAAAATGACAAAACAGAAAGCAGTAGATCTAAAAAGAAGAATTGCATTTACTAAGTCAGCATCAAACAAATCTTAGTAACTATTTTCTTTTTGTTTCTGTATTTATCTTTGTAAATATCTGTTTAACTTTTCTTATATTTCATGATAGATGTAGTTGTTTTGTTTTCCGGTTATTTTCTTTTATTGTTATTCAGTGACCTCACCTAAATAAAGGGAGATTGTTGGATCCCTAGTTTGGATTTGGGCTAAGTTTACTAATCAAGTCTAAGTTAGACCCACATTATATATCCAGGGTCTAGTTAATTTTCTTAGGTGTCAGCCAGGTCATCAACACAGTGAGACAAGACCAAGACATCAGAGACTTAGAAGACAGCTGAGAGTGAACAAGGCAGAAATTTTTTCTAAGTAAAAAGTCATTTGACGATCTATGAAGAGAGATCGACGATCTTCGTTCCGCGCTCGACGATCTCAGAGTTAAATCTCTAAATGCTAAGATCGACGATTGTTGAACTCAGGTCGATGATCTCTGATCTACTTTCAGGATTGAGATCGACGTTCAACCATCTCAGTTCGACGATCATGAAGCCCAGTTTGGAAAGAAGATTTTCAGGTCAACAATCACAAGGCTCAGCTCGACGATAGAGGATGTTTGAGCTCGACGATCTAAGGACAAGATCGACGATTTCTGCCAGATCAACA
The DNA here is from genome assembly GCA_039513925.1 of Platanthera zijinensis. NCBI lineage: Eukaryota > Viridiplantae > Streptophyta > Magnoliopsida > Asparagales > Orchidaceae > Platanthera > Platanthera zijinensis. The sequence continues at coordinate 121,606,126 of CM077084.1, forward strand.
TTTTATTCCCTGCAGTTATTGTTTTCCTTATTGACTGTTTATTCTTTTGCTTATATGACTCTAAGTGATTAATGCATATATTCTCTGAATATAGTCGTTCCTTGGCAAGCATTAATTGCTAGTTTTCATAGAGTTATTATACAGCTTTTCTCGGGACAGTTAAGGAAATGAGTTAATTCTCTTATATCTGTTGCACAAGTTCCCGTGATTTCGACAGTCAATCAAAGTGGACAATTTCAAATTCAGTTTAGAATTATTCAAAGGAACGGGACTCAGAGAATAAAATAACTAGAGAATTATTATTCAGGACAATCTCTTGAAGCAGTCGACTGACTTTTGAAAAAGAAATCTCAAGGATGCAAGAAAAAGAACAAGAACAGTTCTCAGTTTCAAGAACAAGAATTCATTCAGGAAGCTTGTGGAGACAATCATCCTCAATCAGTCTCAGCTTTTGGGATTTCAAGTCCTACACCCTGTACAAGGCTCTGATCTCCTGAACCATTCAAATCACAGGACAAGCCTTGAATCCATCAGGATTACTCTCAAGTCTTCTCTCATTTGCTTGAGAAAAGAGAAGACAACTCAACTCTTTCCTTCCCCCCTCTGTGTAAAGGGTTTTTACTCCCTTCAAAAGTAATTCCTTGTTGTGAGGTCACCTGATCAAAAGACTTCAAGTTGGTTTTCCGGCACCTGATCAAAAGCCAGAAGGGTTGCAATATCTCCCTTGAAATAGATATTATTTGGTGGCAGTCACCTGATCAAAAACCTGAGAGTGATTCCTACTAGGGTGGTAGAAGAGTGGATGTACCCAGATTTGGGGAACCACTATAATTTCTTGTGTCGTCTGGTTGCATCTTTTCTTATTACTCTTGCTAATTGCTGTGATATTTAGAATAGTTCTCTAGTTTTCCTTCTGCTTTAATATTTATTGGTATCACCTATTTTTGTACACTGATAGAATAAATTAAATAAGCCTAAAGTTTTTTAAACACTCTATTCACCCCCCCCCCTCTCTAGAGTAGATCTGAATAACTCCATCCTTTCAATTAGTATCAGAGGAGGTCACGGGTTCGAAACCCCGGGGTCGTTTCTGGGGGGGATTGTTGGGGTCCAACAACGCCCCCGTTGTGGGAAGTACGGCGCGAGGCTCTATGGCCCACACTAGTCGAATAGAAGGGTGTGTCCCCTAGGCCTAACTAGCCGCCCCTTGGATCCTACTGTACAGCTCAATAAAGGAGCGGTAGCGCCCTTCCTAACAGTCCGGTCTTTTGGGAGAGTTGTTTGCGTCGTGTTCCCTAACACAATCATTTTCAGAAATTCTCAAAAGTCTACTCAGAATTTTTCTAAATCTTATCTAGAGTGACCTCCCTCTCCAGTTTATGAACCTGAGTTAGATCTAAACTTCAGAATGGCTAGATTTCAAGAATTGATTGGTTTATCTTAGATGAACAAGGCAAGATCTGAAGGATCAGATGCACCAAAGTTCACTACTATGTCTACCTACAAGCAGAAAGAACTTGACAAATTTTAGGTATACAGACATTTATTTGATCCAAATAAATATCTGCAGGTACATCCAGAAGCTGCTGTTCCCAGAGCCTCATCTGTAACAGTTCTTGGAGCTCAAGACCTAAAAATATCTAAGAAGGAAGTAGAAAATCCTCAAAGGACAATTATTTTTGCTAAATCATCTTCTGCTCTTCCCTCTAACAATTCTTGAACTTTTATTTCTCTGAGATATTTATGTGTACTGCACTTAGCTATATCATATCTGCTGATTAGTTTAAAATTTTGTGAGATATTTATATTGTTTTGTGTTTTTATGCTTTTCTTTGTGTTTAGTGATCTCACCCAAATAGGGGGAGATTGTTGGATCCCTAGTTTGGATTTGGGCTAAGTTTACTATTAGGTTATTGACCCATCATATATAGCCTAGGGTCAATTTGTTAGTTCTAAGGTTAGGTGAGTCTGACTAGGTTAGACATCTTATGATCCAGCCTTGAGAAGACTTTAGAGATTCAGACATAGAATAAATGCAGTTTTTAAGAGTTCAGAGAAATCAGTTCAAAGTTCTTCGAACACAGCTCGACGATCATCGATCGCAGAACGACGATCGTCGATCGCAGATCGATGAACTCAGAGTTTCTACTCTAAGCTGTGCTCGACGAAATACGATCTCAGATCGACGATCTTCCTTCTTCTCTATGTTTCTCTAGTCGACAAAAGTCCATATCAGTTCGACGAACTTAGAGCTCAGCTTTGGCAGTTTCTGTCTAGAATAATTTTCTCTGAGCTCAGCTCGATGAAGACGATTTCTCAGCTCGACGAACTTGGAGTTCAGGTCGACGAAATCTGTCCTAAGGTCGACGATTTCTGCCAGTATCAGTTTGGCGATTTCTTTGTCATTTTGATTTCAATTGGTATTATTCTAAGGCAGTAATTCTCTGATAATTAATGTTTATATTCTCAAGAATATAGCCGTTGCTTAGCAGCATTAATTATGGATTTCATAGAGTTAATTACTTGTCTTATTTACTGGGACAGTTGAGGAAATGCATTCAAGACATTTTTCAGCCGTTTCAACTCCTAGAATCTCAGAAGCAAATCAAGGATAATATTAAAAATTCAACAGCTGGAAATCCTCTCAGAATATAAAAAGATCTTTTTCAAAAAGAAGAATCAAGGATAACAAATATATAGCTGCTGATACTTGACAAGAAGAAGATTAACTTACTGTTTATAGGAAATTGAAGAAGAACAACACACACACAGATCTTTAGTCTTCTTCAGTTTCTACTTCAGGCTTCACAATGAAAACTCTTCAACACCAGTCCAAGAAGTTTTTGAATATCTTCATCAAGGCCTACACCCTGTGCAAAGCTCTCATCTTCCTGAACAATTCTTCATCTCAGGGGGAGCTTTGACAAACAACATCCACTAAAGTCTTCTCAATTGTTCGAGAAAGAGAAGACAACATCACTCTTTATTTCCCACTATAAAAAGTGTTTCTAACTCCCTTCAAAAATTATCACCTGGTTGATAAGTCTCCTTATCAAAAGACATGATTTGGTTTTTGGGCACCTAATCAAAAGCCTAAAGGGTTGTGAGATCTCCCTTAAAATAGATCTTGTGGTGATAGGGCACCTGAACAAAAACCTGTGGTGGTAGGGCACCTGATAAAAAACCTGTTAGTGGATTCCTACCAGGGTGGTAATAGCGTGGATGTACCCAGTTTTGGGGAACCACTATAATTTTCTTGTGTCGTCTGGTTGTTCCTTTCTTTATTTCTATTATGATGTGATAGTTCTTTTTCTTACCTCTCTTTGCATATATACTACTATCACTTATTTTAATTCTGCTATAAAAACTGATTAAGTTTTTAAAATACTCTATTCATCCCCCTCTAGAGTTAGTCAAATCTATCCCCTCACTTTTACACATATACAACAAGAACCACCAGACTCGAGGAGGTTTTGCAAATGAATAAGAAAGGATTGGCATAACTTCTTGCAAAACTGATGGATGCAACAATGCCGCTAAACTTGTCAAACCAAGGCTGAGGGCTTTGCTTTAGGGCATAGATGGCCTTCTTCAGCCGGCATACTCGTGTCTCCCCTTGAGCAACATACCCAGGAGATTGCTCCATGTAAACATCATCCTAAAGATCACTATAGAGAAAGGCATTCTTGACATCCAGTTGGGAAATGGGTCAATCCCTGTTGACAGCCACAGAGAGAAGAACCCGAATGGTGCTGAGACGAGCAACGGGAGAGAAGGTGTCAAAGTAATAAATTTCATAAGTCTGAGTAAAGCCTTTGGAGACCAAGCGGGCCTTATATCGATCCACGCTGTCGTCTTGATGAAAATTCACAACAAATACCCAGAGATAGCCAACCACATAAGTGCCTAAAGGGGGAGGAACAAGGGTCCATGTACCCCTTTAAGTGAGGGTAGCAATTTCCTCATCCATGGTAGTCTTCCAATGAGGAACATCAAGAGCTTCCTGGTAGGTGCGGGGAGTGGCAGTGGCAGAGATAGCCAATGCAAATGCCCTGCGAGAAGGAGTTAGACGATCATAGGAAACAATATCAGCCAACGAGTGCTGGGTACGTGTCTGCACCCCTTTGCGAAGAGCAATAAGAAGATCTAGGTTGGTGTGTTCCTCAGTAGCCGGAGCATCTGTGGTGGAGAGAGTTGGCCCAAGAGCGGATAGAGATGGCCATGGAGAGTAGGTTAGACAGCATAGGTGGAGAGAGAGGGAGTAGGAGATGGTGGTGGAGAAATCTCGATGGGAGTAGACGGTGGATAAATCTTGATGGGAGTAGACGTGGTGGAGGGGACGGAAGGAGAAGCAGAAATATCAGGAGGAAGAGAGGTGTCAGAAGAGAAATAGGACGCATTCTCGAAGAAGGTCACGTCCGTGGATATGAATTTATTACGAAGAACAGGTTCAAAGCAACAATAACCTTTCTGAGTAGTAGAGTAACCCAGAAAGACACACTTGGTGGCATGTGGGGCGAGTTTGTCACGAGTGGCAGAAGGGACATGAATAAAAGCCATGCACCCAAAGATACGCAGAGGGAGAGGAAATGGATCCTTTCCCGGAAAGAGAAAGGAAAATGGGGTTTTACCGTGGAGAACAATGGAGAGAATGTGATTGATGAGATAGCAGGAGATGAGGACAGCATAGCCCCAATAGGAGTGAGGAGCCTGCACATGTGTCATTAGAGTGCGAGCGACATCGAGGAGGTAATGATTTTTGCATTCTACCACCCCATTTTGCTGTGAGGTATAGACACAGCTAGTTTGATGAATAATACCATGTTGCATATAGAAAGAAGAGAAATCATTACTAAGATATTCCTTAGCATTGTAAAAGCGAAAGATTTTAATATACATGTCAAACTGATTCTTAATCATATAATAAAATGATGTCTGAAAGAAAAGGGAGAGTAAGCTCTGATTAACTCTAGAGGGGGGGGGGTGAATAGAGTTTAATAAAAAATTCCTTTGTAACTTTTACAAAGATAAAGTTAAGTGATAAAATAGGTGATATAGTAATAGCTAAGGGATGTTATCAGGAGCAAAGATAAACTATACTAAACTACCACAGCACAAAACAAAAAGAAAATAGGAAACACACAGGCAACACAAGAATATTATAGTGGTTCCCCAACTGGGTACATCCACTCTTCTATCACCCTGGTAGGAATCCACTACAGGTTTTGATCAGGTGCCTGCCACCACAATATCTATTTGCAGGGAGATATTGCAACCCTTTGAGCTTTTGAACAGGTTCCCAAAAACCAAACTCAAGTCTTTTGGAAGGTGACTTGTGAACCAGGCTAACTATTCAAGGGAGTTAAAACCCTGTACAGTGAGGTCGGAAAGAAAGTGATGTTAGTCTTCTCTTTTCTCAAAAACAATTTGAGAAGACTTTGTGTGGATTCCAAATCTTGTTAATGCTCCCCCTGAGATGTAGAGTTGTTCAGAATTGAGAAGCTTTGTTCAGGAGTGTGTTGGTCTTCAGCTTGTGTAAAGCAGATAAAGGAACTTTAGACAGATAGATCTTTATTATCTCAGCAAATTCCTGTAAAAAGAAGATGGAGAAGACTCTTGATTAGTTTGTGTTGTTCTTCTTCTATCTTCTTGAGAGCAAAGTGAGAGATGAAGATTGAGAGCTGCTGTGAATTTTCTGCTCTTACTAAGAATATCTGTCTGCGATTTTTCTGCTCTGAAAGAATGAATTCTGTTCTCAGTCACTGTCGCTTTTGAAAATGTTCTCTCTGTATTCTCTTCGATAACCAATCTTCCTTAAAAATTTGAATAACTGCAATTAATGCCTTGCTGGAAAACTAGGAAGGAAAACGGCTAGCATATCGGTCATTTTTCGTTTCCTCAACTATCCTAATAAATATGTCAAATAAATCCTCTGATGAATACCATAATCAATGCTGCCAGGAATGGCTATATTCATAGGGAATATGAGAATTGATTACTCAGAGAATTTATGACTTAAAATAATAATAAAGAGTGAACAGATAAGGAAAGAACAAGGAACAGACAGCTTACAGAATTCGTCGACCAGAAAATAGATTTCATCGAGCTGCACTCAGAGAACGTCATCCTGAGAAATCCTTTTCATCGACCTGAGCTCTGCGAAGCAAACACTTAATATAAGCAACTGATTCTGCGCTCCAAGAATGTCGACCAAATAATCTGTTCTACACTCAAAGATCGTCAACCATATAACTTGAACAAACAGAATTTGTCGAGCTGAGAACCTGTCTGTGAGAAAAGGTCGACCACAAAAATATATCCTTCGGATGAATATCGTCGACCTGAGCTCTAAAATCATCGAGTTGAGTTCGACGAACGTCGAACTTTTTTCCGGACAACTGAAAATCTTCTAAGTTTTGAAACTGAAGTCCACATCAAGCAGGTCTATGAAGTTTGACACTTGGGGACTGGTCTATAACCTAGAAGAAAAATAGTGACCCTAACTATACATCATTGGTCAACAAAACCTAAGAAGTGAACCTAGCACAAATGAAAATAGGGGTTCCAACAATCTCCCCCTATTTGGGTGAGGTTACTTCAAAAAATGACAGAAACAAAAGCATAGTAGAAAATATAGAGCTAATAGAATGAAAAAGCTATCAGCAAAAAATTAAAGCAATGGTACAGATATTGTTCGAAAAAGAAAACAGACAATAGAGAAAAAATATTAAGAGTCTTTGGGAGGGGCAGAAGATTTTACAAAAATGATTGTCCTATTAGGATCAATTGCTTCTCTAACAGTCATCTTCATGTGTGCATCACCAAGAGTATTTTAAGCAACTGCCTTTGGAACAACGGCTTCAGGATGGAGATGTATGTATTCATCTGCATTAAAAAGCTTCCCCACCTGATATTTCTCAAGCTCTCTCTTCCTATAGGAAGACATGGTAGAGAATTGGGAAGTATTTTTAACTTCCTCTCTAGCTTTTCTTATCTGAGATAGGGCAACCAGCTCATTAAGCCTAGCCATCTTTGTATTAGGATCCATTTCAGGATCATAGGCTTTAATAGGAGGGCTTTCAGGACTATTATCTCTTTTAGGAGATGAAAAGGTTTTGGGAGGGCTTGGATGCTTGGCAAGAGGAGGAGCAAGGCTTCTGGAAGAGTGATGATGTTGCTATTGGTGATATCTGCTTCCAGAAGATTTATGGGGTCTGCCTTGCCTCTGAAAGGTTTTAGTAACTGATGAGGATCTCTGGCTAACATTTCCAGTTGCACCAGCAGCTGGAGGAGGAGGAGGAGGTGGATCTTTCCTGAATTTCTTCACTAAAGAGTATCCAGACTTCTTCTTCTATGCTTTAGCTTGATTTCTAGACAGCATCATCCACTGAGGAGTTTTTGGAGTGAGAGGAATGTAGTGCAGAATTTAGTATGGAACATCATTATCAGGATTGGGCTTGGAAGAATCCTTTGCTAGAGCTTTTCTCTTCTTTGATTTGGATCTCTTGGCATTGTCAGATTCAGAATCATCAACTGGGTCATCTTCAGAAGAACTTTGTGGATTGTCATATAAAGCATCTATTTCTTCTATTGTTTCCTGTGAAATTTGCTTGTCTACTTGAGGAGGAGGTGTAGGTAGAACAACTTGAGGAGGGACAATAATCTCTGAATGCATCTGTGAATCATCTGTGTCTTTATCAGTCAGAAGAAAATCATTTAGTTCGGGATTTTTTTTCATTTGTTCAAACTCTAGTGCAATATCCTGTGCAATTATATCATCTAGATTTGGTATAGGACTATCATCCAAAACATAAGTTGGGCCAACAGGTTCCACAACTATATTAGTAACAAAGCTTGTCTGAAAGGCCTGAAGAGTTTTTGTACTAACTATAGCTGTATAGCAAATAATATATGTGCAATACATGGGAGAAACAAATAAAAGAATGTTTTTATATAAAATATCAAAATAATATAGAACTGACTTCAGTTCAATTGCTGGAGAAATGGAATAGTATTCAGAAGGAATATCCAAAGAAGGAACTAAATTAACTGTCTCAGAATCAGTGTACAAAAATTCTGTGAGATCTACACACTACAAGAAAACTGACTTTTTGCCAGGGTAAATTGCCCTGGCTAAAAGTCCAAAACCGTGGCTAAAGATCTTTAGCCACGGTCTATCCACAGAAAAAAAACAGTGGCAAAAGTTGGCATTGCTAAAGAGTTTTAGGCACGGTTCGGCCGTGGCAAATAGTGTTAGCCACGAAAACAAACTGTCGTGGCTAATACATTAAGTCTTTTTCCACGGTCCTATGCCCTAGCAAATCACTTATACATAACATTAAAATTAAGCATTTGCTACGACCTAAGCCCGTGACAAATAATACACCTTTTAGCCACGGTTCTACTCCCTGGCTAATATTATCTTGGCATTTTTTAAAAAACTATTTGCTACGGTTTCTAACCGTGGCAAATTATAACTTCAAATTTTTTAAAAAAAAATTGACACACCCTGTGTAATAATCATTGTTTGTTGGAAACATATTTTATAACATGCATTATATGGAAGCAATACACCATGACATAGAACTCACTGGCAACAAAATATAATTTTTAGTCAGAACACAAAAACAACATTTTGTAAGTATCTAACAACTACGAGAGAATAACACACTTTGTAAACTGCTCACTGAAATTACAAGGTTAGGTTTATGGATAAGGGACCTAAGTGAAGGACTTATCAATACATCTGTTATTCCTTATTGTATGAGTGCATATGAAGAACCAAGTGTACCATTTCCCTAAATAGAGGCTTAGATATTCTCATAAAGTAAATATTCTATGTTAAAGAAAAGAAAGAATATGAAAAAGTCCACATTGGTACTGAAATAATCATGAAAAAACAAGAAGAAATACATATGCATTCCCAAGCAAGATGTAAATATGATACTAGTGTTGTCAGAATTCCTGACAAGATTTTAAAAATGATTGTTTGCATGACAAATGAGTGAAATTAAAGACACATAGTGATCAATAATATTGTCCATTAAAACAGAAAAAATTGCCCAAGGAATACTTGTCAGAGTCAACTCACACAACAGTGTATCTGCTAAATCAGACATTCAGCAACAACAACATAGACCGATGGTTGAGCTAGAAAACACCACCCAAATCGATTCTAGTTACTTACAAGTGGCTAGTCCTTCTGAACCCCGGTCTGTTGAGTCTAGTCCTAGCTCGTCGTCATCATCATCGCCACTAAATACCCGAAGACTAGAGGAGATTTATCAAAGTACAACAGAACTGACTTTTCTAGCTTCAACTCCCATGAATTATTAAGAAGCCAGTGTTGAACCAATATGGAAAGCAACAATGCAAGAAGAATGGAATACCATTCAGATAAACAAGACTTGATATTAAAAGAACTGTATAAAGAAGAAAAACTATATTTATTTGCTTTAAATATATTGAAGCCATAAATAGATTGATCAGGCCTTGAGCCTAGAACATGTATAAGAAGAAGAAAATTGAAAATCACTATAGCTCAAATGAAACTCCAAAAACATGTAAAGAAGAAAAACATGCATTATATGGAAGCAATACACCATGCAATAGAACTCACTGGCAACAAAATATAATTTTTAGTCAGAACACAAAAACAACATTTTGTAAGTATCTAACAACTGCGAGAGAATAACAAACTTTGTAAACTGCTCACTGAAATTATAATGTAAGGTTTATGGATAAGGGACCCAAGTGAAGGACTTATCAATACATCTGTTATTCCTTATTGTATGAGTGCAAACTAAGAAATAAGTGTACCATTTCCCTAAATAGAGGCCTGATTCTAAGATGTCTTGGAAATGCTGAAATGCCCCAAATAGCAATATTTTAGCTTTACCACACATTCATCTCAATATCCACGTATAAAGCAACATAAATATAACACATGTAATTTTTATAATGGCCCAACACAATCATCAAATAATATAACAAGGTGGCATTAAAATTCTGAGGCCATCTCTATGATAAATATTTAGTAAAGCATTGTCTAATGATCATATAACAATTTTGTATAGTAAAAAATAGTTAGTAGAAAGAATCACACAACACTTACAACTTTAAAGAAGAGTATGATGTCCATATATAGGCATTTTACACTCCAATACTTCTTCTGAGATGTTGACATCTTCTTCAGTGCATCAGGTGGTATGTATAATGTTCTTTGTTCATACAATGGGTCACTAGGGAGCCTTCCATTTGCATCTCGAATTATGGAAGGATTAAGCCACTCAAATTTGTTACAAGTTTCTAATTTTTCGTCTTGAACTCCTTTTTCTAGAAATGGTTCATTCGCCTTCTGCCATTTACTAGATCCCGAAAGGCCAGAGCAAGCCACAACATCAAAATCATTTAAGTTCCATATGCGCTTAATGTTTGAAGCCTGACGACTCATAGTTGGTGTTTCTGGTCCAGGCAAATCCAAGTCAAATTCAACATTTTGAGCCTTTTCATCTATGCTATAAATAAAGTCATTATCATTAATCCTAACATTAATGACCAATTCATCTCTCTCATGTGAGTAATTGTTGTCGATTCTGGAGGATCTAGAAAGCAAGCTAACTGAAATACTGTCATTTTGGTTCCTGCAGATGATAAATAAGATAAGTAGAAAAACTCATGTTTAAAGACAAAAAGTATAAAAACACACGTTTAAAGACAAAAAGTAGAAAATCACATGTTTAAAATTGCAAGGTCGAAATCCAATTTTAATTTTTTGAAGGAGAGAGCAAGAGGGCATAACTTTAGTACTTTTTAAAAAAAAGATAGAGATGCTAAGATATATTATACAGCAAACAAATACTATAATATATAATTAAATACAATCCATATGAACAAAAAATGAACAACTAAAAATGTGATCCAAATTCTCTGGTATACTAGTAATATTCTATGTTTAGTTATAAATGCCCTCATTTACCATCCCTATAAAAGGGTTTATAACTACACCAGGAATCCAATTTAAGTACTCATTGCAATAGAAATATAAATAAAAAATTGGAGTAATCTAATAAAAAATTTAAGTGCAAAATTTGTCTAAGAAAACTAAGTGTCCAAACATACAAGCTTAATTAGCAATGGACAGATTAAGCGTGACTTTAGAACATTCAAAAAGTCCAATTTAATTACTAAATAATTTATTAGCTCACTCAAAATACAAGTTATCATCAACCTGAGCATCATCATTTGTTGCGCATACAGTTTTGTAAAAACAAATAGTGGTCTACTTCCTTGAAGAATCAATTATTTTCTTAATCTTAATTAGGTCTTTCAAAAACAAAAAAAGCACAGAAGAAGTGGATCTACCTCAGCTAATCGTAAATGCTTATAAACATCACACGCAAGTGAAGAGCACAAGTGAGGATCCTCATCGTTGTCATAAACATATGCGATCATACGAGCCACTTCAATGTCAGAATCATCACTCTTCCAAGCATTTCCTAGTCGTAGATATTCTAAACATGTTAAAAATTGAAAACTATATAACTACTTTTATAGGCTACTTTACGAAAAGTGAAAAGAATACCTCTTGAATCAGCATGATCTGAAATGTGGAGGTTATATGTTGCTTGCCTCTCCAATTAAGACACCACTGAAGAATCACCATAATTAATATATTCAAAATCGGGACTCTTCAAGGAATCAAGGGTTGATATAGGCTTCGTTTTGCGCAGTGGTGGTGGTCATGAATATTCCTGTAGTTCTTATGAAAATCAAAAACAACTTTGTTAGCAATTTCTTCCATGACTTCCAGTACAGACTGGGGAGACTCAGCTAACCAAATAGCTATATTTGGATGAATGTAAATGAATTGCTTATAATCAATCTCCAAGTTGCACTTGTTAGCGGTATAAGAATGGCAAAATTAAATTTAAGATTAGCAGGTGCATTGAGAATTCTTCGCCCTTGCTCAAATCAGGAGTTTCAAATTGGCAGTGGGTATACCTAACACCATCTCATTAATCAGACTAACATACTCATAATAATTGGAGCTCCCATGATAATTGGAGCTCCCATGATGCCATACCCAGAGCAGAGCACACATGTTGTGCCAGTCACCCCCTCCTTCAATCTAAATTATATCATTCTTCAAGCAATGGCCTCTAGTACCAAATCCTCTCTCTTGAATAAGCATGCCTCTTAAATCAAAGCAACCTTTGATCATTTTAAACATCATGCCAATGTTGTAAAAAGAGTTGTTGATGCTTAGATTGATCATAGTACCATGGAGATTCTTCTATTTTATTAGCTCTGATAGCACTTTCAGCCCCTCCTATTATAGTTTCGCCTTCAATCAAATAAACCATAAGATCGAGCTGGTAATAGCCAAATGATGTTGGCTGAAACCATGCAAGATCTACCAAAATGCCATGCCTGCAAGAGCAGGATTAAAAATAGTTTCCTGCCAAGAAAGAACAGGAAACAACAACATCCAAACGCGACCACGCTGAACTAATCTCAGTTGGGCATTCAATCCAGCAATGGCCTCTAGTACCATACACATGTTGTGCCTTGTCTTTCTTTATATGCCAATGTTGTAAAATGTTGGTTTTCTAAATTATATTCTGTAAAATTATTTTAAACATCATGTAAAATTTGTTAAGCTCTTATGAAATCAGAGATAGAAAATTAAAAACCCAATCAAAAACAAAATTTAAAATTGTAACAGAACAAATTCACAAACAAAATGAAAGACAAAGAGAGCCCCAAACAGAGCCTTAATGTTATCTTATAGAAGCAATGTAATGATATCTACATCAAAGATTTATTATCGCTTTCTTTTAACTATTATTACTATCCACCTGATAGCCGGATGATGACAGAAAACTAGATGTCATCAAAATATGAATTTAGTTTCATTTATGAAACTATTACTCAAGTATGTCAGCGAAAAAAATAGCAAAAATATGCCAATAATACGACATTACACAATAGTTGCCATTTGCCATTAAACCATACATCAAGATTAAAGGTATTCAAATTGGTCTTATAGATACTATAACTTTAGTTCATTTTATCAGTAAGAAAATCCTCCAATTCCCCTAAGGCCCAACCCATCAATATCCTAGAAACTGTCACTATAATTGCAAACTTGATTAACAAAAATTTTGAGAGCATATAAACAAATTTAAAAATATTTGCATTTTACCTTCAGTACCCGAGTGCAAGCTTTGCTATTATTTGGATTCTGTATGTATCCAATCTTGTTGTCCGCCATGTTTGATAGTACGCATGCAATTTCATATCCAAGAAATTTCAACAACCTATAGATAAAAAAATTACATCAGAATATAACATAAACAATGTATCAAAAATGATAGAAGATCCATACTAATCGACACATTACATCATGAGAAGCAAGAATAGCCGCAACACCGATGGGAACGAAGATGATGCCAACCAAAGTAAAAATAGATATCACGTGCATAAGAAAAAAGATCATCTTCATTAGATCAAGCCCCATTATTTGAATTTACTAGCATTCTTGCAGGAGCTTCTGTGTCGGAAAATTACTGCATTCAAGACCATGGGAAAACTTGGCTGAGGAGAGAACCCAGGATAAAGAACCATCTTTTCTTCCAATGAGCTGAAGGTAGTAACCAATAATACTATGAGAAAGGATCACATCACATAGTAGTCTGAGTCTGCGAGATTATACAGGAGAATATGATACAAGACACCTACTATGAGCAACATTAGACTAGGCAAGACAAACTCATCATAAGATCCAATGATAAAAGAAATAACAACACAGCTTGAACTATGCAAAATAATTTAGCTAATCATTTAACGGATTAATATGATATGAATTCCACAAAAAAGCATCATCAATTTCCGGGCTATTTGCAACAAGAACACATTCCAAAAATATATCTCAAAACATCATGGAAATACATAGAGAAAAGCAGTTCAATAAGGAAATTAAAAAAAGATCAAAACATCGATTTGATATGATTTTTTTCCGTATTGGTAGATCATCACTAGATGTTTTAATTTGGGTAGTGCATCATTTGTTGAAATTTTGCATCTTCTTGAGCGCTATTTTCATCACCAACCTTTAAAAAATTATACATTACGGATATGTTAAACAAGCTAATAATTGAGTAATAAACAATACTACTTACTTGACCAGTGCTAGAATGTATCGAAGGATTCACCCGACTTCTAGAAGTGGTTGTTGTTGGTGTCAATGGGTAGCTAACACGCTCCAAATGAGCTCGCACCTCTTGTTGTAGGCATGCCATCTTTTCTTCCATTTGTGCCTCCATTTGTGCCTTCATTTCAGCAATTTGAATATCAAACTGCGATTGCATTTCTTCTCGAAGTTGATTACGGATTGACTCAACTGCATCTTGACTAGGTTATAAATTAAGATCTTTTTTTCTCATTAAGCCCCATGTACGCAAACGTCCATGTCCATCCTCTCCCATTACCCGAGAGAAGAAAGAATCTCTATATTCTACGGTGCAATCCTCCTCAGGCACATTTTCAAGAAGAATATTCATATCTTCCTGTGATATGAAGATATAAAAAAAAAAGAAATGATGTCAATATTATATGTATTATTTTGAAATTAGTTATGGGAGAAAGAAATGAAAACATACAATGGCCTCTTGAGCTTCAAAATCAATTCTGCCCTTCTTATCTGTCCGTGTTCTTATAAAAACATTAATTCTATCTACCTTATCGTTACCTTGTTTCTCCATCTAAAACAACAACAAAAAATAAATTGGTATTGCATATATGTATTATATAAAGATGTTGGATATTTTACCTCCGATCGAAAAGAGCGAAATGAGGACATCCCCATTTTATGGTATCCTCCAAGATGTTCACTGTTGATTGAGTTTTGCTTTGATACTGCTTTAACAGCTTCTTGCCCCCAATATTGGACTAGAGTTCTCCATTGCCCGGCAATAACACGATCTGGGACAATGGCAAGGCGCTCCTCATCAGTTGTATATATATCATAATTATCACGCTTAACATGATATTTCCATTCCCTCCACCGCAATCCAACTGAATGCAAGCATCTACTTTGATAATTTAAAGGGACATCTGTATTCTCCTACAATTATTCAATGAAATAAAATTGAGTTTATTTTAAGTGTGGTGTTCGTTAATGTAACAAAAGAAGAAAGTAACATACCTGCACCTCTCTCCATATCGCATCAAGCATGTCATTGGGTATATCCGTCCATCGCGGATATGTGAGTGGCAGTTTAAACCCATTTCTAGCTAGAACCCCAAGTTGGCTAATAAATGGTTGCTCACACTTACCTGTAGGGTACCCATATCTATCAAAATCAACATGAAATCGCTCACCTATCCCCCATGTTGGGATGCCATGTGTAGGGCCTCGACCTCTCTTTTTATTAATACTTTCACGTTCGTTTGAAAGATCTGCATTAAAAATGTCAATAACTTATATATGTTGTTATAGTGCACAAGAGAAAATATTATGATTCCAAATACCTGCATTGTCAAGTGAATGTGAAGTGTCAATGGGTTGGGAGATTGGTGTAGCATGTGCAGTAGCTTGGGAAACTGAATGTAGAGTGGTGATGGGTTGGGATATTGGTGAAGGATTTATATTATGTTGGGAGATTGATTGTGCAGCGACGGATTGAGAGAGGTGCAACTTTTCAATCATTTTTTTTCCTCGAGTGTTTTTCTTCCCCATGCCTGCAAGAAGATCATAGAACAAACTATATTAACCATCAAATGTAATTTAAAATGACCAAATATAGTAATTTGTCAAATAAAAAAATTATGATACCAAATACCTGCATTGTCAAGTGAATGTGATGTGTCAATGGGTTGGGAGATTGGTGTAGCATGTGTAGTATCTTGGGAAACTGAATGTAGAGTGGTGATGGGTTGAGATATTGGTGAAGGATTTATATTAGGTTGGGAGATTTAATGTGCGGCGATTGATTGAGAGAGTTGCAACTTTTCAATCATTGTTTGTCCTCGAGTATTTTTCTTCCTCATGCCTGCAAGAAGATCATAGAACAAACTATATTAATCCATCAAATGTAATTTAAAATGACAAAATATAGTAATTTGTCAAATAAAAAAATTATGATTCCAAATACCTGCATTGTCAAGTGAATGTGATGTGTCAATGAGTTTGGAGATTGGTGTAGCATGTGCAGTAGCTTGGGAAACTGAATGTAGAGTGGTGATGGGTTGAGATATTGGTGAAGGATTTATATTAGGTTGGGAGATTGAATGTGCGGCGACAGATTGAAAGAGTTGCAACTTTTCAATCATTGTTTGTCCTCGAGTATTTTTCGTCCTCATGCCTGCAAGAAGATCATAGAACAAACTATATTAATCCATCAAATGTAATTTAAAATGACCAAATATAGTAATTTGTCAAATAAAAAAATTATTATTCCAAATACCTGCATTATCAAGTGAATGTGACATGTCAAGTGGTTGGGAGATTGGTGTAGAATGTGCAGTAGCTTGGGAAACTGAATGTAGAGTGGTGATGGGTTGAGATATTGGTGAAGGATTTATATTAGGTTGGGAGATTGAATGTGCGGCGACGGATTGAGAGAGTTGCAACTTTTCAATCATTGTTTGTCCTCGAGAATTTTTCTTCCCCATGCCTGCAAGAAGATCATAGAACAAACTATATTAATTCAAAACACATCACAACTCTATTATAAATCAAACTATATTAATTTAAGATGGACAAAATATAGCAATTTGGCAAGCTAAAAATTATGATAACATACAATATTACTCTTCATTAGTTATTTCGTCGTCAACATCTAAAAGAATATCATCAACAACATCACCATCAACTCCTTCCCTCACCCAATTAGTATCATCATCACGTACACACATTGTTTCATCCAAATGTTGTTGATTGAGTGGTTCAAGTTCAGGTTCAACATCAAATGAATCCCGAGCTGTCAACTTCATAACAACTTCCCAATCTGGATCTAGAGGATCTTTGACGTAACAAACCTGCTCTGCTTGAGTGGCTAATATAAAAGTCTCATCTGTCATTTTATTTTGTCTATACAACAAATGATTGAAGTTAACAATAGTGAAACTAAATTCATCCAGTTTTTTCCAACTTGAGGGTCAACCCAATCACACTTAAATAGGATGAATTTAAAATCATTACCATAGTGAATCTCAAAAATGTCCCTTAACCTTCCATAGTACGTGACACCCCCTACATGTGGGTTTTTATCTTTGGAGCTAGCATAGCTAGTTGTACTTGCTTTGAGCAGCACGCCACTATTTTGGGTAGTTCTTTTTTGATCTTTGTACTTTGTGTGATAACGAAATCCATTAATAATATATCCATCATATCTCCATGCCCAATTATCCGGACCTTCACTAAGATGCTTAACTTCTTTGCATAGATTGTTATCAGTAGATCTAACCTATAGAGATAGGCAAACCATGGATGAAATTAATGAAATGATTTATTAAAAATTTGATCTTCATTCGTATATTGAAGAACTTACATAATGTTTAAACCATAAATGAAAGGATTCATTATGAGTTTTATCAATTTGATGTTCAGTCATACGAGGGATTGAATTTTTGAGTTCTTCGATGTGCTTCCTACATAAGAACACATTTTGATATTATAAAAAAGTAAAACCAAATTAAATTGATGGGAAAAAATAAGACAACTCACGTTATAAAAGGTGTGATTGCATTTGTGTTGAAAAGAACATGACGATGCATTTGTATCCAAGAAACCTCATCAAGTTGTGTCTTTTTCCCCTTTTTAAATGGGCGACCAATGTCATGTCCTCCATCATAATTTCTATTTTGTCGATTATATTTTGTTTCAATGCCAACAAGATATCGTTCGCAAAAGTTCATGCATTCCTCCATTAGATATCCTTTCGCAATAGAACCTTCCGGATGAGCACGATTACGAACATATCTCTTCAAGGTAAGTAGATACCTAATTTCAATATATATAATAAGTTAATAAAAACAATATTTTATAAATAAACATATAAACTCAAATATATGAAATGTTCATTACCTTTCAATAAGATACATCCATCGAAATTGCACCGGACCACCAACGGAGGCCTCTTCAGCTAAATGTATTATTAGATGCTCCATAATATCAAAAAAAGAAGGTGGAAATATCTTTTCAAGATGACATAGTGTTAAAACTATGCGTTCTTGCATAATCTTCAAGTCAACATGCTTAATAGCCTTTGAGCACAATTGTCTATAGAAATTAGATAACTCGATAAAAACTCTCACAACATCTGGTGGCAATACTTTCCTTATGGCTATTGGAAGGAATTGTTGCATAAGAATGTGCATATCATGACTCTTAAGACCCCAAATATTTCTCTCTTTCAAATGTACACATCGAGAAATATTAGATGCATAACCATCCGGCACTTTGATATTATTTAACACTTGTAGGAAAACATCTTGATGAACTTTGTTCATTGAAAAACGGGCTGGAGATAAGAAGGCCTTATCGGATGCAAATTGTTGTGGGTGCAATTTTGTTCGAATACCCATTTATTTTAAATATCCTCTTGCTTTTAAGCCATCTTTTATTTTTCCTATTACACCCGATATTGTATAAAGCAAATTTTCACCCATATTCTTCTCTTGGTGCATTACATCAATGAAATTACATGTTTGAAAATACTCCCAATATGGCAACTCAAAGAAGATGCTTTTTTTCTTCCAACCATGTTTTTGACCAATATTCTTAACCCTACAATTATCTTCTCTCTTCCTCTTTTTAAGATCATCTTTTTTGTATTCAGTAAGTACATCATTCAATTGTGTATTGATATTACTTCCCTTTAACATTAAAGGTTTAGCTTCAAATTCACGACATCCATTAAAAGCTGCCTTATCTCTTAGAAACCTGTGCCCACTGGGAAACCATCGACGATGCCCCAAATAGTAAAATTTTCTACAATTTCTTAGCCATTGTGATTTAGTTTGCAAATTACAATTTGCACAAGCATACTGGCCTTTTGTACTCCATCCTGATAAGTTTGCATATGCCGGGTAGTCATTAATTTTCCAAAACAATGCGGCACATAGAGTGAACATCTGATTTTTTGATGCATCATATGTAGCCACACCATCATTCCATAATTCTTTAAACTCTTCAATCAATGGTTGAAGGTAAACATCAATTTTATTACCAGGCCCCTTTGGTCCATCAATTAGTACAGTAAGAAAGATAAAAGTTTGTGTCATGCACATCCATGGCGACAAATTATAAGGAATTAAAACAATTGGCCATGTGCTATGAGCAATGGACATGGTTCTATATGGATTAAACCCATCAGAGGCCAAACTAAGTCTAATATTGTGATACTCTGCAGCAAATTGAGGATATTCTTTATCAAACTTTTTCCAAGTTGGAGAGTCAGCTGGGTGCCTCATAGTGTCATCTTTAGTACGTTCCTCAGCATGCCATCGCATATAACTTGCAGTTTTTGATGACATGAATAAATTTTTCATTCTCGGTGTCAAAGGAAAATATCTTAGTTGTTTTTCTGGAATTTTTCAAATAGTATTTTGTATGTTTTTTCCATTGTCATTGAGGTTTTTGTATCGTGACTCACCACAAATCTCACAATTTTCAAGTGTAATATCATTTCCTTTAAAAATCATGCAATTATTGGGGCATGCATCCCAAGTCTCGTAAGAAAATCCCAAATCTTTTGTAATCTTTTGAGATTCATAATAAGACTTAGGTATTTTTATGTTCGGAAAAGCATCAATAAGGAACTCTAATAGCCATGTGAACGAGATATCTGTCCATCCATGCATGACTTTATGTTGGAACACCCTATAACTAATTTGGGCAAGGATCACTATGTTTTTAGGAAATCAGTTTGACCTAGATGTATAGTTGAAAAGGTCAAGTTAGAATGAGTCTAGGGCTTAGAATTTAGGTTTGAAGTTTCCCCAGGACCATTCAAGGATTCAGACTTAGGGCCGAGACAAAGATAATTATCGTCGAGCTTAGGTCGACGAAATGTTGAACTCCGTTCGACGCTCTCTGAGCTCAACTCTACTTAATCGTCGAGCTCCGGTCGACGATCTTCGAGCTTAGATCGACGATCTGTCTTCAGCTTATTCTTCAGGTCGCTGAGCTCCGGTCGACGATCTTCGAGCTCAGGTCGACGTTTTCTGTCTGATGTTCAATCCAATCTCTGAGCTCAGGTCGACGATCGTAGAGCTCAGATCGACGTTTTTCCTGAGAGATCGACGACTTTGAGGATTCAAATTCAGTCAGCTTTTGGAATGTTTTTCAAATTCTCTCAGCATATATTTCAAGAGATCTGCTAGTCGTTTTCATTTATTCTGGAGCAAGTTTCAAGGGATTTATCAGAGAATGTTTATTGGACTTTCCTCCAAAAGACAAAACATTAATGGAAGAAATTTATTGACTGCTAACGGCTATCTTGGATAGAGGATCTTCAGAGAATAAATCTTTCATAGTCTGATAGATATACAACAAGAGACTACATAAGAATAGACTATCTACAACAAGAAATTCTCAATACAGATTCACAGGATAGTGAGATCAATTCAAAAAATCAATTGATCAATCCTGGAGAATTAGTTGAATATTGGCATACTGAAAAGTGATCATAGCTTCAATATCAAGGACTCCAGACAATTCATATTTCAGCCTCTGCTGAAACCATCTTCTGCTGGAGATCTGAAGCTTATGAAGACCTATCACCCTAACAAATCTCTCATCTTTCTCAGGGGGGAGCTTTGACAACACAATCAATCCACTAAGTCTTCTTTCAGTGATTGAGACAGAGAAGACAACTTCACCTCTTCCTTTTTCTTTTCCTGCTGTAAAAGGGTTATCAAAACTCCCTTCAAAAGTCTTGATTCTGGTTCTGAGAGCCTTGTCAAAACTCAGTGGTGGCAAGACACCTGATCAAAAAATCTAGTTTGGTTTTTGAGCACCTTATCAAAAGCTCATTGGTGCTCAGGACACCTGATCAACTCATCCTGCAGTGGATTCCTACCAAGGGTGGTAGAAGAGTGGATGTACCCAGGTTTTTGGGGAACCACTATAGTTCCTTATGTCTTCTGGTTTCTTGTGGATATTCTTTGTTGTGTGCTGTGGTTTTTGTTTTACTGCTTTAGTTTTATTTTCTACATTAAAGCACCTTACACCTATACATAAATTAATCCTTTATTGCTGTGAATTTTTAAAGTGTAAATTTACTTTAAAATACTCTATTCACCCCCCCCCCCTCTAGAGTTAAGATAGATCTTACGCTCACTTTCAATTAGTATCAGAGCCAGGTTGGTTGTTCATATAGGCTAACACCTGACCAAAAGATCCTTTATAAGATCAATCTTTTAAGAGGGTTATTTTCATTATAAAAATACATGGCACAGAACAAAGATTATGCAAGCACCAGGCCTCCAGTGTGCAATCTATCCAAGTTTGCACTTTGGAAAGCAAGGATTAGACTTTATATGAACTCTATTGATGAAGACATATTTAATTCTGTCTTGACAGTGTACCCAAGTCCACCAGTAAGATCAAGTACAAATGTTGGTCCACCTCCTTCAGGAACAGATGCGGAAATAAAGAAGTGGAAGACTGCAGATGCCAAGGCCATGAATATCTTAGCTCAGACAATGTCTGATGAGATATTTCAGAAGGTAGCTGAATACAACTCAGCCAAAGGAATTTGGGACAAACTCTCTGAAATTGTCTCAGGATCTGTTGATGAAAGGAAAGACAGGAGATCCTATCTTATAAGCTAATATGAGAATTTCAAAAAGGGAGAAGCCGAATCAGTGGCTGACATGTATAATAGACTAGGTCTTATTGTCAATGAGTTAAAGACTCTGGATAAAGAAATCTCATTGACTGAGCTGAATGACAAAATCCTAATGTGCTTTCCCAGCACTTGGGATTCAATAATCTGACCAATCAAATATGTCAGAAGTCTAAATGAGATTACCACAGAAGCTCTCCTGGGCAAGCTCAAATCTTATGAGCTGCTCATTAAAAATAGAGAAGAAGAACAAAAGGCTACTTCTTCAGTCATCAGAAAAGAGAAGACCATAGCCTTCAAAGCTACAGAAGAGGAGCCTGAAGATAAAGCTACAGGAAATGAGGAGCTCCTAAGTCTACTGGCCAAAAGATTCTACAAAATTTTCCAGAAAAGACTTAAGAAAGAAATCATACAAAGGACATGATAAGCCAAGGTATGATAAATCAAATAACAACAAAGAAATTATATGTTTTGGTTGCAGGAAACCAAGCCATATTGTGCCTGACTATCCAGAAAACAAAAACAAGGACAAGAAAGATAGAAGGGAAAGAAGAAAGGAGAAAGACTTCAAGAAGAACACCTCAGACAAACCCTCCTACAGCAAGAACACACATACAAGGAAGGGATTTGTTGCTGAGACATGGAGTGAAACTGAAGAGGACTCTGAAGCCTCATCCAGCTCCAGTGATGATGAGGATGATGCTGATGAAAAGGAATTTTGCATGATGGCTATCAATGCCTCTCAAACAGATTCAGAAGCAGAAGAGTAAGAATCAGATTCAAAAGTTCAACTATAAGAAGATCAGGTAATCAATTCATTTGATTTCAGTTCTAAGGACTTTAAACATGAGTTTACAGTACTATGCCTAGATCTGTTGGAGTCTGAGAACGAAATCACTTCCCTCAGAAAACAACTGTCTGAGTATAGCACTTTAAAATCAGAGAACCTCAAACTCTCTGAAGAGTTAGAATACTATAGGGAGGAGATAGCCTCACTAAAGAGTGAACTATCCAAGGCCAAGCAGTTTGAAGAATCCTTTAATGGGAGAAGCATCAAACTGATGGATATCACAAGCACAGTGAACTCTAGACTTAATAGTACACTAGGCTTGGGAGCTTCATCCAGCCAGCCTATAGTTCTGACAACTCCAATCAAATTTATCTCTGATAAAGGGAAGGAAGTTGTAGAGGTAGCTAGGAAGAATGCAGATTTGCCAAAGAAAAATATAGTTCAACAGAATGCGTCGAACAGAGCTGATCGTCGAACGGCGCTCGACGATCCAAGAAATGATCGTCGACCTCAGCTCGACGACACCTGAACTCTGAACTCCAGGATAGTCGATCTTCGAACAGAGATCGATGATCTGACCCAAGATCGTCGACCTCAGCTCGACGATCGTCGAACAGAGATCAAGACTTTGAACAATCCTTCGAAGGTACATCTAGATTCAATCCTAGAAGTCCTACATCCCAAGGTTTCAACCCCTATACTGAATGGATAGTACCTCCTAGGAGATACCACCCTGAAGGTTATAAGAGTCAACCTGGGATGTCTTTCATTTCTGAATTTAAGGGATATCAACCTAGGCCCAAGGTAAACTGGGTCAAAAACATATAAGCTGTTTATGTGCAGGTGAAGACCTATCCAACATCAAACCAGCCATGGTATCTGGATAGTGGGTGCTTAAAGCACATGGCAGGGAACAAGGACAACTTCACATCCTTTAAATCCAAGATTGGACCCAAAGTAATCTTTGGTGATTCAAATTTTAGAACAACAAAAGGATATGGTGCAGTCCAAATTGGAACAGTCACCTTCAAGAAAGTAGCTTATGTTGAAGGACTCAAGCACAACTTGATAAGTATCAGTCAACTTTATGATGAAGGATATCAAGTGACTTTCAACAAAGCTATATGCAAGGTCAAGTTAGAGGACAACACAACTGTGTTGACAGGTAACAGAAAAGGTAACATTTACTTAGTAGATTTTCATTCACCTAAAGTAGATATTTGCTTGTTCAATTCCATATCTAGACCTAATATTCTATGGCATAAGAGACTAGGACATATTAACCTTAGAACCATTGCTAGGCTATCCAAGGACAACCTTCTTAGAGGACTACCTTCTTGCCCCTACAAGAAGGAAGGACTTTGCAAGGCTTGTCAATTAGGCAAGCAAACTAAAAATAGTTTTAAATCACTTAACAAGAGTGACTCACCTAGGATTTTGTATCTGTTACACATGGATCTTTTTGGACCCATTACAGTACAAAGCCTAGGAGGGAAATCCTACACTTTAGTGGTTGTAGATGACTTCTCAAGATTCACATGGGTGTTCTTTCTGAGGAAGAAGTCTGATAACTTCAAGTGTTTGACAGAGTTTCTCAAATGCATACAGATTGAGTTCAACACTCACATTGCCCTGATCAGAAGTGATCATGGGACAGTGTTTGATTATATTCTTATGCAAGAGTTCTGTCAGAGTGAAGGGATCAGGCATACATTCTCAGCTCCTAGAACTCCTCAACAAAATGGGGTAGCAGAAAGGAAAAATAGAACCCTAATTGAATCTGCAACTACATTATTGACAGATGCTCACCTTCCTCTATCCTTTTGGGCTGAGGCAGTGAACACCTCCAATTATGTGTTGAATAGAAGTCTAATACATAAACTGAAGGGAAAGACTCCCTATGAATTGCTCAAAGGGAAGAAACCTAAAGTATACTATTTTAAAATCTTTGGTTGCATTTGTTATATTCACAACAATGACAAGAGATATATAGCAAAATTTCAAGCAAAAGCTGATGAAGGAGAGTTTCTGGGATACTCCATGATCAGTAAAGCTTATAGGGTTTATAATAAAACTACTCTAAAAATAGAAGAATCTGTTCATATTTCTTTTGATGAAACTAATATGTCTTTCAAGAAGAGGAATGCTTCTACCATAGAACAATTGCAGGTACATTCTCTAGCTGAAGACTTGGACAGATTACAAGTTACTCAAAAGGATGAAAGTAGTGAAGATGAAGAAGCTGCTCCACATCTGGAAGAAAATCTTCTTGAAGAGCCAGTTGCTGTTCCATAAGAGGAAACAGCAACACAGGTTGGTGAACAATCAACACCACCTGTTGATTTAGTAACATCAAGAGATCATCCAATCTCCCAAGTGATTGGAAAAATCTCAGCTGGTGTGCAAACCAGAAATCAGGTCAACCAAAACATGATGCACACTTGCTTTCTCTCTCAAATTGAACCTCAATCCATTCAAGATGCAGAGCAAGATCCACACTGGATCATTGCAATGCAAGAGGAGTTGCATCAATTTGAAAGAAACAAAGTCTGGGAACTGGTGCCGAAGCCAAAGGATCATTCCATTATTGGAACAAAATGGGTGTTCAAAAACAAATTGGATGATCAAGGAATTATTGTAAGGAACAAGGCAAGGCTAGTTGCTCAAGGATATTCTCAAGAAGAGGGGATAGACTATGACCATACCTTTGCACCAGTTGTAAGGTTAGAGTCCATAAGAATCTTCCTGGCTTATGCTGCTCACAAGGGATTCAAAGTCTACCAAATGGATGTGAAGAGTGCTTTTCTCAATGGGGAGATCAAAGAAGAAGTCTATGTCAGACAAACCCCAGGTTTTGTCTCTCCAACTAATCCTGATTATGTTTTCAAACTGCATAAAGCATTATATGGTCTAAAGCAAGCTCCTAGAGCATGGTATAAGACCCTAGCATACTTTCTTCTGGAAAATGATTTTATTAGGGGGAGAGTAGACCAAACTCTTTTTATAAGAACTCATAAGTCTCATACCTTACTAGTACAAATCTATGTAGATGATATTATATATTGTTCTACTGATTCAAACTTGTGCAAAAAGTTTTCCAAGCTTATGCACTCTGTTGGTACCCTGGATGTGATTTGGCTTATGTAATCCCTTTCCAGCCCCTCTTGATCCATATAACTATATATGATCATGATTAGGCCCTGTTCAGTCTCCCTAGGACAGTTTATAACTGACCTAGAGCTTAGGCTAGTAGTTCTAGATGTATTTTTGGTTAAGGCTTTTTCCGTTCGACCATCGTCGAACGAGGCCTCGCGATCGTCGATCATTGGTCGGCGATAGCAGGGCTATTGAATCGTTGAAGTCAAGACAATTATCGTCGACCGATGGTCGACGATCTCAGAGCAAGTTTATTATGCTCTGAAGGTTGGTCGACGATCTGCCATCAGCAGTTCTACGATCGTGTTCTCGCTTCACGATTTCTGTCTCGACATATTTTTGCCTTAGTCGTCGACATCATGAGATGTTCGACGTTTTCTGCTTCGAAAGATTCTTTGTTGGTCGACGATATCTTGAGCTGGTCGACGATTTCTGGTCGACGATATCTGTTTCGACAGATTTCTGCTTTTAGTCGACGATCTGTTAGCTAGGTCGACGATCATCGAACCCCTGTTCGACGATTACTGTCTGCCTTTAACAATTTGCATTTATTTTATTCCTTGGTTTATTTCCAAGTGTTTTAGCGTGTGGTTAGAAAGATTTTCTGAAGATTGTTTTTGCTAATTTATGGCTTAAATTCAAATGAATTAATTACCAAATATGTTAAGCATAAATTACGGGATTTCGTATTTTGATAAAGCATTTTTGTCCTATTATACAAAATATATTGCCAGGCTGTATTCTAGCCGTTGGCGGTGTATGCTATTTCCAAGAATGATAAGTCTTTATGCTGAGATATTTCCCTATTCATTTATTTCCTTATTGGGACTGACAGAGAGTTAATAGGTCATTCTATTCCTATTGCTATATTCTATTTTTGAGATAACCTGTCGCAGGGCTCGAGAATTCAAATCAATAGAGCCGTTCCAAAGGAAAAATGAGAAGATATATTTAAAAGAGATTTTTTCTCTCAGCAGTAATAAGCAAGTTACAAACGGAGAGTTTCTTCTAAGAAGGATTTGATTGGCTCAAGCATCATCAGAGCAACTCTTCACCATCTCACAAAAAAAAAGAGAAGAAAAGTTTTCCTGAAGCAAAAGTCCAAAGCAATTTCTTTCATTCTCAAGTCTCCTGAGCATCTGCTTAGAGTTTTCAAGACTTCAGAAAGAGCTCCAGATCTGCTTCACGTGCTCCAGAATCTGAAGACCTGATAAAAATCAGTCTACAGATCTCTGAGGATTTAGTTTCAGTATATCTGAAACTCCTTCATCCTGAAGCAAAGGCTTTCCCTAGACTTCCACTGAGCCAGGGGGAGACTTTGATTCTTTAGAGAATCCACAAGTCTTCTCTAATCTGTATTAACAACAGAGAAGACAATCTAACCCTCTCAACCCCTTTGTAAAAGAGTTTTCACACCTCTTCAAAAGTGAACATTGGTGACAGGGCACCTTATCAACAACCTGTGGTTGAGCATCCTTATCAAAAGCTCAAAGGGTCTGTTTGATCTACCTGAATCAGATCATTGGTGGCAGGGCACCTTAGCAAAAACCTGTAGTGGATTCCTACCAGGGTGGTAGAAGAGTGGAGTACCTATTAAGAGGGAACCACTATATATCCTGTGTCTCTCTGGCTGTTTTTGTTTAATTGTTTATTTTGTGGCTGTGATAGAACTACCTAGGATTGCTAGTTGCTGTGATAGGTTTATAGTTAAACTGAAATTTCAGTTAACTCTCTCACTTGTGCACTTCACTGTGTTAGGCTCTTAGGGTTCAAGTATCAGATTATTTTTTCCGCAAATAAACTCCAAGGGAGCTGACTAGTTATTCATAAAATTTGAATACTCTATTCACCCCCCCTCTAGAGTAGTTTACAACTTATCCCCTCACTTTCAATTGGTATCAGAGGGAGGTTGGCTGTTCATACAGACTAACACCTGAGTTAAAAGATCCTGTGATAAGTTGTTTCCTGATACCATTCACAAACACTTTCACACATGGCCCAGTCTAAGGATTATTCAAGCACCAGACCTCCTGTATGCAACTTGTCCAAGTTTGGCATATGGAAGGCCAGGATAAGACTATACATGAATTCTATTGATGAAGATATCTTTTCTTCTATTTTGACAGGACCACCTGCTAGGCCTGATGCTGCTTCCACTTCTGCTGATCTCAGTGCTGTGCCACCACCTGACTACAATGAAACCTACAAGAAGGCAAAAGCAGCTGATGCAAAAGCAATGAATATCCTAGCTCAGACAATGTCTGATGAAATATTCCAGAAGCTTGCTGAATCTACCTCAGCCAAAGCTATGTGGGATTCCCTCAACCACATAGTTGCTGGCTCAGCTGATGAGAGGAAGGACAGGAGATCCAACCTCACCTCTCAGTATGAAAATTTCAAGAAGGATGATGCTGAAGACATTGACTCAATGTACACAAGACTCAGTTCAATAATAAGTGAACTGAGGTCTTTGGACAAGGAGATAACTTTGTCAGAAGTCAATGACAAGATCCTGATGTGCCTTCCCATCTCTTGGGACTCAAGGATATGGCCCATCAAGGATGGAAGAAACACTGTGGAACTCTCCACAGAAGCTCTGTTGGGAAAGCTCAAGTCATATGAGCAAACTTTAAAGAGCAGAGCTGCTGCAATTGAAGTAAAAACTCCTACACCTACAAAGAAAGAGCACTCTCTAGCTCTTAAGGCTGCTGAGACTTCTGAAGGAAGTAAATCAAATGAGGAGTTACTGGCACTCATTGCCAAGAGGTTCTTCAACATGGGAAGAAGAGACCTCAGAAAGAAGTTCTCCAAGTATGAGGACAAACCAAGGTATGACAAAACTCCATCTAAAGAAATCATCTGTTATGTTTGCAGCAAGCCTGGACACATTGCTCCAGATTGTCCAGAGAAGAAACACAAGGAGAAGAAACATGAGAAAGAGTACAGGAAGCACCACTCCAAGTCCTCCTCACACAAATACAAGAAGAAGGACAAGGGATTTGTGGCTGCTACCTGGAGTGAAACAGAAGAGGATACCTGCTCCTCTAGCTCCAGTGATTCAGAAGAAGAAGAAGAGAAGAAAGCCAAAGAGGTCTGCCTCATGGCTATTGATGCCTGCAGCTCTCTGTCAGCTGCAGAGAATTCTGAAGAAGAAGGAGACAATGAAGAAGATTTCTCTATGGAAGACCAGGTAATCGACTCATTTGATTTCTCATCTCCTGAGTTCAAATTAAAATTTAAAACTCTATGTTTAGATTTACTATTGTCTGAAAAAGAAATTAAGTCACTTAGATTAAAGATAATGGAACTAGACATGGAAAGTACTGAAATAATTAGATTAGAAAAGGAATTAGAAAGCTCAAAAGAAGAAGTAACATTCCTAAAATTAGAACTAGCTAAATCTAAGAGATTAGAAGAACAATTAAATGGCAGAAGCCTTAAATTATCTGAAATAACCAGTATAGCAAACACTAGGGTTGGTAATGATAAACTAGGCTTAGGTGCTACATCTAGTGAACCCATCCTCCTCACAAAGGAGAGATTTAGCACTCCAGTAAAATTTATTTCTGAATCAGGAATAAAGAATACTGAGGAAATTGAAAAATGCAAGAAAATTCAGAATAAGATTAAGAAAGAGAACAGGAAGAAAAAATTTCTAGCTTTACAGAAATCGTCGAACATTAATCGACGATCGTCAAACCAATCGTCGAGCGTCTATCGACGATCGCTGAACACCTTCACCACGTATGATATCTTTGGTGCAGGAGATCGATGATCTCATCTTGAGTCGTCGACCAGTGATCGACGATCGTGGAATCCAGAACATAGCACTACTACAAATGATCGACGATATGGCTTGCGATCGTCGACCGTGGATCGATGATCTGGACTTAAGCTGGAAAATAAATCTCAAACTTCCAGAATTGCAAATCCCAATCACTACCCTAGGTTGTTTAATCCTTCAACTGAATGGATTATCCCACCTAGGAGATCACATCCTTTAGGATATAAATCTAAGCCTGCAGAATCTTTTATATCTAGTTTTTCTTTTGTGAAGAATACTGGACCCAAGGTAACCTGGGTCCACAATGTATAATTGATATCTTTGCAGGTGAAGACCTATCCAGTCATACATGACAAATGGTATCTGGATAGTGGATGCTCAAAGCATATGACAGGAAAGAAGAAGAATCTGTCAGGGTTCAAAGCCAAGCTGGGACCAAAAGTTGTATTTGGGGATTCCAGCTGTGGACAGACTGAAGGGTATGGCAGCTTCACCATAGGAGCTGTAACCTTCAAGAAGGTAGCTTATGTCTCTGGACTAAAGCACAACCTAATCTCTGTAAGCCAAATGTGTGATGCTGGGTACAAGGTATGGTTTACTGACACTGCTTGTAATATTGCTTTAAATAATACTATTGTGTTAGTAGGTATTAGAATTGGTAATGTTTATGTTGTAGATTTTAACTCATCCAAATCTGAAATATGCTTATTTAATGAAGTAACCAGTAATAATACCCTTTGGCATAAGAGACTTAGTCATGTAAATTTGAAAAACATTTCTAGGCTGGCTAAATACAACCTTGTAAGAGGCTTACCTTCTTGCCCCTACAAGAAGGAAGGCCTTTGCAAAGCTTGTCAATTAGGTAAGCAAACAAGAAATAGCTTTAAATCAGTTAATAAAAGTGATTCTCCCAGGATTCTGTACTTGCTACATTTGGATTTATTTGGTCCTATTGCTGTACAGAGTCTTGGAGGAAAGTCTTACACTCTAGTAATTGTAGATGACTTCTCTAGGTTCACTTGGGTATTTTTCTTGAGAACTAAGGCTGATAACTTCAAGGTTCTTACAGATTTTCTAAAGTGTATACAGAGTGAGTACTCTACTCAGATTGCCTTGATCAGAAGTGATCATGGTACTGAGTTTGAGTCTCTTCTTATGCAAGAATTCTGTGAGAAGGAAGGTATCAAACATAGCTTCTCTGCTCCTAGAACTCCTCAACAAAATGGGGTAGTTGAAAGGAAAAACAGAACCCTAATTGAAGCTGCAAGTACATTGTTGGCAGATGCTAACATGCCTCTGTCCTTTTGGGCTGAAGCAGTTAGCACAGCTAACTATGTATTGAACAGAAGTCTGATACATAAACTTAAGGGTAAGACTCCCTATGAGTTACTTAAGCAAGTGAAACCTAAAATAGACTATTTTAGAGTATTTGGCTGTGTTGCTTTTGTTCATAACAATAACAAAGAATACCTTAGAAAATTTGAGGCAAAAGCTTCAATGGGAGTTTTTCTAGGATACTCTCAAGTAAGCAAAGCCTATAGGGTCCTTAATATATCCTCTCTTAAGATAGAAGAGTCTGCACATGTCTCTTTTGATGAGACAGTCATGTATTATAAGGAGAAGGACTCTTCCTCTAATAGTACAGTGCAAGTCCTAGGAGTAAGTAAGGATTTGGAAGGTTTGAGACTCACACAGGAGAATCATCCCCAACAAACTCCTCAGGTTGCTTCTTCAGATTCTGAATCTGATGTAGAACTTCTTCAAGTTAAAGCACCTGCTCCAACAGTTGATCAAATTCCACATGAGGAATTAAATCCTGAAACTGTTGAAGATCAGATCATTGTTGAACCTACTAATCTTGTCACACTTAGAGATCACCCCGTATCTCAAGTAATTGGAGACATTTCAGTAGGAGTCCAGACAAGACATCAACTCAACAAAGATGTGATGTTTGCTTGTTTCCTTTCTCAGGTTGAGCCCCTAACCATTAAAGATGCTGAGCTTGATCCACACTGGATTATAGCCATGCAAGAGGAACTTAACAAGTTTGAAAGATGTAAAGTTTGGACTTTGGTTCCAAGACCAAGAGGCCAACTGATCATAGGCACCAAGTGGGTGTTTAGAAACAAGCTTGATGCCCAAGGCATAGTAGTTAGGAATAAGGCTAGGCTAGTAGCTCAAGGCTATAGACAGGAGGAAGGCATAGATTATGATCAAACTTTTGCCCCTGTAGCTAGACTAGAAGCCATTAGGATTTTCGTAGCCTATGCTGCCTATAAGAAATTTAAGGTCTTCCAAATGGATGTGAAGAGTGCCTTCCTCAATGGAGATTTAAAGGAAGAAGTATTTGTTGAACAACCACCAGGGTTTGTTTCATCAACCTTACCCACTCATGTGTTCAAACTCCAAAAGGCTCTATATGGACTTAAGCAAGCTCCTAGAGCTTGGTATGAGACCTTAGCAAATTTCCTTCTAGAACACAAGTTTGTGAGAGGTGTAGTAGATAGAACCCTATTTATTAAACATCATAAGGACTCACAACTGTTAGTTCAAATCTATGTAGATGACATTATATTTGGCTCCACTGATCCCAAACTATGCAAGAGGTTTTCTGAACTAATGCACTCCAAGTTTGAGATGAGCAGCATGGGTGAGTTATCCTATTTTCTTGGTCTCCAAGTGAAACAGTGTGTTGATGGTATCTTCATTTCTCAATCAAAATATGCCAGAGAGCTGGTTAAAAGATTTGGAATGTCTGATGCTTCATCAATGAGCACACCTATGGCCTCAAATGCAGTTATTGATTCTGATGTCAATGGCAAGTCTGTTGATCAAAAGAACTATAGAGCCATTGTTGGTTCCCTGCTGTATTTGACTGCAAGTAGGCCTGACATAATGTTTGCTACATGCCTATGTGCTAGGTTTCAGGTCAACCCAAAGGAATCTCACTTAACTCTTCTCAAGAGGATCTTGAGATACCTTAAGGGATGCCCTAACTTAGGACTATGGTACCCAGCTGAGTCAGGATTTGAATTAATTGGATATTCAGATGCTGATTATGCTGGTTGTAGAGTTGACAGGAAAAGCACCTCAGGGACCTGTCAGTTCCTGGGAGAGAGACTTGTCTCTTGGTTTTGTAAGAAACAAGCATCTGTGTCTACTTCAACTGCTGAGGCTGAGTATATAGCAGCAGCTAGTTGTTGTTCACAGATCCTGTGGATTCAAAATCAGCTAGTGGATTATGGGTACACACACTCAAAAACAAAAATTCTGTGTGACAGTACCAGTGCAATATCAATTGCTCAAAATCCTGTGCACCATTCCAGGACCAAGCACATTGAGATTAGACATCATTTTCTGAGAGATAATGTGGAAAAGAACAAGATAGCAATGGAATTTATATCCACAGACCTGCAGAGAGGAGATATTTTCACTAAGCCCCTTGATGAACAAAGGCATTTGTTCTTCCTGAACCAGCTTGGTATGATTAATGGTTCAGAGTAGTGAAAATTTGGATAGATTTTGTTTTCTGTCTAAAATCGTCGAACGACTGCTCGACGATCTTCGACCAGGTTAGGTATCTATCGTCGACCAATGATCGACAATAGATCGTTTTTTTTTGTGGTAAGGCAGAAATTGTCGATCAACTGGTCAACGATCTCTCCTTAGGTATCTATCGTCGACCAATGGTCGACGATAGATTTTCTGTGCTGAGTGGAGAATCGTCGACCAACATATATTGATCGACGATCGTGGTGATTGCTTGTAGTCGGTCGATGTTTAACGTTTAGTCAAATATTGACTATCGTCGGTCATTGTTCGACGACCAATTTTATTCCGGGTTCACGATCGCAGATTTATATCTGATAGTCGATTTAGGTCTGGAGATCGTCGTTCTTCCGCTCCGTCTTTTCATATTCCATCTTCTGGCTTAGAATTCGCTCTCGAACTCTACTCCCGCGCGATTCTCTTCTCCCCTGCCTTGCATCTCGATTCGCCATTCTCTCTTCAATCTAATGGCGATTCCTTCTGCAGTTCTCTTCGGGATGAAGTTCGACACTGGTTTCTG
This sequence comes from Platanthera zijinensis, assembly GCA_039513925.1. NCBI lineage: Eukaryota > Viridiplantae > Streptophyta > Magnoliopsida > Asparagales > Orchidaceae > Platanthera > Platanthera zijinensis. The sequence goes on from CM077084.1 coordinate 121,639,782, forward strand.
TGTCGACTTCGATTCTTTCAGTCGATGTGATCAACCCATCCAAGACATTCTGCAGCTGTGTGAAGATCAAGGCCTAAAGAAATTTATGTCATTCTCACAAAAGATTCATATACCAGAGATTCGAGAATGGGTATATACCTCGTCCTCCAGCGAGGAAGCGATGACTGGAAAGATAAATGGAGAGGAGGTCATTCTGACTCCTGAAGTTCTGACTGAGTTTTTTGGTCTACTAACCGGTACTGAGGACTATGAGCAAAATTCAGAGGAATATGGCCGCATGCTAACTGTGATGGGCCATGCTGAGGGTATTCCAGCTAAGCTGCTGAAGAAAAACCTGTCTCCAGAGTACAAGTTTCTGGCAGACCTGGTGGGCAAGGTCGTTTTGGGAAAGCACTCTGCTCACGACAACATCAACAGGCAACAATTTGCCTTAATGTCAGTTTTGGTGAATAAGACGCAGATAGCCTGGGGAAAAGTTCTGTTTGAACTAATAAGGAGAAAGAACAATCAGAAAGAAGTAAACCTTGCCAGGGTGTTGGGTGTGTTTCTATATGTGAAAGCACCCCTGCTGCTTGTTTCTGCACCCTCCGCAGTCAACGCCAGCAAGAGGTTGGACCCCTCTCTATTCAAGAAATCTCAGAGAGTCATCAAGAAGTCAGCCAGGGTTGATCCTAACCCTCCATCAGACACAAGGGCTGATTCAGCCACTCTCCAGCTTGCTGGGGAAGGCTCAGCAATCCCTTCATCCTCCCTCTTTACCCCTGCATCCTCATCTCCTGCATTACCCTCCACACAATCTGCAGTGCCACCACAACATGCATCTTCCATCCTACATGCATCTCCACCCCAGTCACCCATACCACAACATCTGGCAGCCGCAGCCAGTGTTGACATGGTAACTGCTACCATCCTCACACACTTATCTTAACATGAATCCCACACTCATGTTGATGTTCACCCATCTCCACATGATTCATTTGATCATGTGGTAGATCATACTGCTTCCATTCCATCCACCTCCACATCCTCAGCATTTCAGATAACTCCTGAATTGCTTGCACATATTGTAGAGCTCATCACTCCATCCATACAAAAAATGATTGAGGCTGCCAATACCCCTCTCATTGCATCCATCAATGCCCTTTCTGAAGCCATCAAATCTCTTCCTTCCTCTGCTGAGCCCTCTTCAGTAAGATGCATTACTCCAGTCCCCACTGAAGTCATGCAGGGGGAGATGTCTGTTGAAGTGGTCTCAGGTGATGCCTTGACCCTTCAGGACAACTCTTCTCTTCCCCTTACAGTAATTGTAGAAGAACCTCAAGAGCTTCCAGAGCAACCAGAAGGTAAAACACTTTCTCTAAAGGTTATAATCAGGACTTTAAATTGATATCTTTATCTAACAAAGACATTCACTCCCTAGTGAATCTAGCTTCTGATGAAGAACTCCTAGAGAAAAATAATGAGGAAGTCCTCATGGACTTGTGTGAAAAAGTTCTAATGGACACCACTGACTCAGAAGTAGTGGTTCAACAACTTGAGAATGCTACTGCTCAACCAGATGGTATAGTTTTATTTAAGTTTCTAATTAATTCAAACTCCAACTTTGAGTTAATCTCTTATCCCTTCCTTCCCATCTCAGCTGCTGATGATCTTGCATCAGTGTTGCAGGTTGATGCTGCTATCTCCATTGACTCTGATAATGCTTTGGAATCCTTTCTCAATTCAGACTGTGAGTTCACACTCACATCTCCTTATGTTCCTCCTTCTCAAGAGAAAACGGTCCCTTATAGACCTGAGTACCTTGATGACCCCTTGGTCAAGGACTCTCTCTTCTTTTCCTGTATGGCACTCCTCTTGTGCCTTGTAGAGGTGTCTATCCCTGATTTCACTGAACATCTAGAAGGAATTATAACCTCCTTCCTAGATGCAAAGTGGTATCCTGTGTAGATCTCAGGTAACTCTATCAATTACCTGCTGTTGTTCACCTTGGGGGAATACTCTATTCCCACTTGGTTGTTAATTTATCTTTATTTGTATGCAGGCACAATCAACATCCCTGCTACTGCTGCTGCTGAAGAAGTTGAGGCCGTGCAAGACTTACCAGAGAATGCCTCCAAAATGACTGAAAAGGAATCAAGCTCAGGTACTCTCAACCTTGAACAATTTATAGCCTTTGTGGCTGAAAATATTGCCTCTGAGTACATTGAAGGGTTGGCTAATTCTTATATGGATTCCCTATTCATCTCTCTAGAGAAAGCATCTGCCCCTGCAGATACAGTCATCTTTTCTCCACCTATCCTTACCTATCCTCTACCCATTCCTTCTATTACAGAACTGGTCCCCAGGATAGTTCCTGACTTGTATCCTGAATCAGAACTCTGGAAGAGATCTCCAAATGTTTATCTTGATGCCCTCCTTGTGCAAGATGCCATTGAGGAAGCAAGAGAAAAAGAAGATAGAGAGAAGCAGGAGAAAGAAAAGGCTGAACGTGCTATAGCTGCCAAAGATATCTCAGAACAAGATTTTAATGATTATGCTGGCAGAACCTCATCCCACTCCTCTGATGATGATGACTCTGAGGATTCTGATAGTACCCAGAAGAAGAAAAAGGCTGTATCCAAGAAAAGAAAAGCATCTGCTCATCCTACTGCTAATCCAGACAAGGATGTTCCCTATTTCATTCTGAAGGGAATTGATCCCAAGAGCAAGGAATTTCAACCATGGATGAGACTTTCAAAGAATCAGACAAGAGAGAAGAAGAGAATAAAAAGATATGACACTCCAATTCAGAAATTCCCCCCCAGAGGTCCTCCTCCACCTCCTGGTGCTGGAGCCTCTAGAAGTCTCTCTTCTGCCCCATCTGCAAAATCAGCAAGTTCCAACACCTTTAAGTCTTACCAGAGAAGGAGTAACCAAAGTCAGGGAGGCCAAGATGTATCAGGACAAGGAAGGAAAAGAAATGAAAATGTTCCCATGGAACAAATAAAGGAGATGACATTTCAGCAATCTACTTTCTCTCCTCCTCCTGCTCCTAAAAAGAAAGTTCTAGAATGGAAACCTCTTCCTCCCAAGAGAGGTCCATCCTCCACATCAAGGAAACCTGCTGCTTCTGAGACAGCTGAAACAAAAGGAAAAAGAGTGGTCTATTCAGAGAAATCCCACAAGAAGTTCATTGAACTTGCACCTCCCAGATCTCTATATGCTGAAACTGATCCTAAGAAGGCTGCACAGATTCCTCTTGACTCAAGCAAATTAGCCACAGCTCTTCAAAGGAACATGGAGATTGCAGCTCAAGCTGATACAGACAGACCATCCTCTCCATCAGATATGACTGAAACTGAAAGAATTGCCTCCATGGCAAGATTTAAGGAATCTATTGCACTAAGCATGATGGAGAGAGCCAAAGCTCAAGGACTAGACCCTACAGCATATACAACTATGTCTGAATTCAGAGAAAAGGAACTCAGCAAAATTCAAGTCAACTCTGAAATTTTTAATACTGAAGAATACATGAAGTTGCACCCTGCTGCAGTTTTGCCAAGCTATGCTGAAAAGAAAATTATTGGTGAACATGATCTAATGCTATCCAAAAGACAAGCAGCAAACCCAAACAGGGAAATTATTTTCAAACTAGCTGTAATCCCTAAGAACTCATCTGATACCAAAACCTCTGATAAATCTGCTTGATACTTTATAGTTCTGCTGATTTATTTTTTTATGTTTTTCTGTGGATTGCCTGTGATTTAAATTTTTGGTTAATCTCTGCTTTTGATATTGTGTGCATTAGTTTTAGATCGGATTGGATAACATAACCCAAATAGGGGGAGATTGTTGGTACCCTGGATGTGATTTGGCTTATGTAATCCCTTTCCAGCCCCTCTTGATCCATATAACTATATATGATCATGATTAGGCCTTGTTCAGTCTCCCTAGGACAGTTTATAACTAACCTAGAGCTTAGGCTAGTAGTTCTAGATGTATTTTTGGTTAAGGCTTTTCCGTTCGACCATCGTCGAACGAGGCCTCGCGATCGTCGATCATTGGTCGACGATAGCAGGGCTATTGAATCGTTGAAGTCAAGATAATTATCGTCGACCGATGGTCGACGATCTCAAAGCAAGTTTATTATGCTCTGAAGGTTGGTCGACGATCTGCCATCAGCAGTTCTACGATCGTGTTCTCGCTTCACGATTTCTGTCTCGACAGATTTTTGCCTTAGTCGTCGACATCATGAGATGTTCGACGTTTTCTGCTTCGACAGATTCTTTGTTGGTCGACGATATCTTGAGCTGGTCGACGATTTCTGGTCGACGATTTCTGTTTCGACAGATTTCTGCTTTTAGTCGACGATCTGTTAGCTAGGTCGACGATCATCGAACCCCTGTTCGACGATTACTGTTTGCCTTTAACAATTTGCATTTATTTTATTCCTTGGTTTATTTCCAAGTGTTTTAGCATGTGGTTAGAAAGATTTTCTGAAGATTGTTTTTGCTAATTTATGGCTTAAATTCAAATGAATTAATTACCAAATATGTTAAGCATAAATTACGGGATTTCGTATTTTGATAAAGCATTTTTGTCCTATTATACAAAATATATTGCCAGGCTGTATTCTAGCCGTTGGCGGTGTATGCTATTTCCAAGAATGATAAGTCTTTATGCTGAGATATTTCCCTATTCATTTATTTCCTTATTGGGACTGACAGAGAGTTAATAGGTCATTCTATTCCTATTGCTATATTCTATTTTTGAGATAACCTGTCGCAGGGCTCAAGAATTCAAATCAATAGAGCCGTTCCAAAGGAAAAATGAGAAGATATATTTAAAAGAGATTTTTTTCTCTCAGCAGTAATAAGCAAGTTACAAACGGAGAGTTTCTTCTAAGAAGGATTTGATTGGCTCAAGCATCATCAGAGCAACTCTTCACCATCTCACAAAAAAAAAGAGAAGAAAAGTTTTCCTGAAGCAAAAGTCCAAAGCAATTTCTTTCATTCTCAAGTCTCATGAGCATCTGCTTAGAGTTTTCAAGACTTCAGAAAGAGCTCCAGATCTGCTTCACGTGCTCCAGAATCTGAAGACCTGATAAAAATCAGTCTACAGATCTCTGAGGATTTAGTTTCAGTATATCTGAAACTCCTTCATCCTGAAGCAAAGGCTTTCCCTGGACTTCCACTGAGCCAGGGGGAGACTTTGATTCTTTAGAGAATCCACAAGTCTTCTCTAATCTGTATTAACAACAGAGAAGACAATCTAACCCTCTCAACCCCTTTGTAAAAGAGTTTTCACACCTCTTCAAAAGTGAACATTGGTGACAGGGCACCTTATCAACAACCTGTGGTTGAGCATCCTTATCAAAAGCTCAAAGGGTCTGTTTGATCTACCTGAATCAGATCATTGGTGGCAGGGCACCTTAGCAAAAACCTGTAGTGGATTCCTACCAGGGTGGTAGAAGAGTGGAGTACCTATTAAGAGGGAACCACTATATATCCTGTGTCTCTCTGGCTGTTTTTGTTTAATTGTTTATTCTGTGGCTGTGATAGAACTACCTAGGATTGCTAGTTGCTGTGATAGGTTTATAGTTAAACTGAAATTTCAGTTAACTCTCTCACTTATGCACTTCACTGTGTTAGGCTCTTAGGGTTCAAGTATCAGATTATTTTTTCCGCAAATAAACTCCAAGGGAGCTGACTAGTTATTCATAAAATTTGAATACTCTATTCACCCCCCCCCCCTCTAGAGTAGTTTACAACTTATCCCCTCACTTTCACACTCTAAATTTGAAATGAGTAGCATGGGTGAGCTATCCTTCTTCTTAGGATTGCAAGTCAAACAACATGCTGAAGGCATATTTATTTCTCAAACCAAGTATGCAAAAGAACTGGTTAAGAAATTTGGTATGTCTGATTCATCATGTATGAAAACACCCATGCCTACCAATACTGTATTGGATGCTGATGAACATGGGAAACCAGTTGATCAGACAATATATAGAGCAATGATTGGCTCTCTATTGTACCTTACAGCTAGTAGGCCTGATATAATGTTTGCTACATGTATATGTGCTAGATTCCAAGTTAGCCCTAGAGAGTCACACTTAACTTTAGTAAAGAGGATTCTTAGGTATGTTAAAAGCTGTCCAAATTTAGGTCTCTGGTATCCAAAAGATTCAGCATTTGACTTAACTAGATTTTCAGATGCTGATTATGCTGGATGCAGAATAGACAGGAAAAGCACCAGTTGAACTTGTCAATTTCTTGGTGATAGACTTGTCTCATGGTATTGTAAGAAACAAACATCTGTGCCAACTTCAACTGCTGAAGCTGAATATATGGCTGCAGGCAGTTGTTGTTCAAAAATATTGTGGATACAAAATCAACTCCTAGACTATGGTTACAACTTAGAGAAGTCTAAAATATTTTGTGACAACACCAGTGCTATTTCCAATGCACAAAATCCAGTCCTCCACAGTAGGACAAAACACATAGAAATTAGGCATCATTTTCTAAGGGATAATGTTGAGAAAAATAAAATTGAACTTCAATATATCCCAACTGATTTGCAAAGGGGAGATATTTTCACCAAGCCTTTGGATGAAAAGAAACACAACTTCTTCCTCAATCAGTTAGGCATGTTAGATGGAGGAAGACTAAAATAAATTACAAGATTTTGAAAAGCTAAAAACAGACCAAGATTAGACTAAAAACTCATCTCTTTTTTGTGTCTGTAGGATAGTTTCTGACTATGAACTGCGCTCGACGTTTTCCCCAGAAAGCGTCGAACGGAGATCGACGTTTTCCCGAGAAACATCGAACGGAGATCGACGTTTTCCCGAGAAACGTCGAACGGAGATCGACGTTTTCCCAAAATGTCGACCTGAGTTCAGAGCTTGTCAGATAGTTGTATACTATCTCTTTTAGGCCTTCGATCGTCGAACTTAGCTCGGTGTTCTCTCTAGATCGTCGAACTAAGATCTACGATATTGAAGACCTTTCTGCTTCCCTTAGGAGTCCTGATATTCGAACGGAGATCGACGATCCTTCCTTTTTCGCGTCGAACCCTAATATAAAATCTTTTTTCGGCCAACGCTCGTCGTTTACGCTTTCATACTCTCTACAAATTTTTCTCTTTCCCTCCAAACTCTCTACACTTGGTCGTGTTTGTTGAATCTTTGCAGGTACAGATGGCAATGTCGGTCGCCGCTCTCTCCAAAATGAAATTTGATACAGGCTTTGACATTGATATGAACTCCTTCGATGGCAGCGATCAGCGATTCAAAGACATTCTGAATCTGTTCCACGAACAGCAGTTAGTTCAGTTGATGACCACAAGAATAAAGATTGCAGCAGATGAAGTAAAAGAATAGGTTTTTACTGCCACCAATGAGAATGAAAACTCTATAGTCGGCACAATCAATGGAACTCAGGTACCAATGTCCCCCGCTCTTTTGACAGAAGTATTCACATTAAGTACTGGGAATGACTCCATCGATTTGTCTGGAGAGGATTATGATTCATTGTTAGATCGAATGGGTCACTCTGCTGTGAACCCTAATAAACTACTGAAAAAGAATTTATCTATTGAATTTCAATTTTTGGCTGATGTTGTTTGCAAAGTGCTTCTGGCAAAGCACTCAGCTCATGATACAATCTCAAGGTATCAGTTATGCTTAATGGGAGCTTTAGTTTATAAGAAACATCTGGATTGGGGAATAATCTTCTTTAATTTGATCAAGAAGAAAATTTGCAAAAGCTGTGTCAGTTTGGGGAGGATTATAGGGGTTTACCTACATCGCAGGTGCCCTGATCTGCTGGTTTCAAGTGGGATGCACATCAATGCATCCAAAAGGCTCACCTGTGCCCTCTTCAGCAGGTGGGACAGGCAGATTATAAACCCCAACAGGGCTACTGCAGTAACATCTGCTTCAGGCACAAGGACTGCCTCAGTCACTCCTCCTCAGGTCTCTGCACCAGCAGAAGATTTTCCTGCTTCTCCTCCTCCTCTAGCTGTCTCTGCACTAGTCATATCAACCTCACCACTCATCTCAACCATAGCCATATCTTCCCCCATTACAATCTTATCACCCATTTCAACTCCTCCAGCCACTACCTCAGAATCATTCCATCCCTTGTACTATTATCCACCTGTCACCACTCCATCATTTCATCTTCTGGATGACTCCTTCATGGATGATTCTCCTCCCTCTCCTCCTGAGATTCCATCTACATCTTCCTACCAATAACTTCTTCAGGACAACTTTCTCAATCATCCTTCACCCCATCCTTTACCTCTCCCATATCATCCATCTCCACTTCAGTAACATCAATCTCAACAATTCCTTCTACTGAGCCATCCATCCCTATACCTCCTACCTCCACACCATCCATTCCATTAGTCCCAGCCAACATCATTCCAGCTGCATCAACTCCTACCTCTACTCAAGCCCCTATTGAGCATGTAGATCTTTCAGCTTTGGTAGACAGGTTGTATGAGCTGCTAGCCCCCAGGCTAACCTCATTGCTGGAGACCACCTTGGCTCCACTTCTGAAAAATGTTCAGGATCTGTCTACCAGGCTATCTCCCTTCCTCTCCTCTCAGGCAATCCCTTCTTCTGGGTGCCTTGATCCAGTTTTCACTGAATCCAGGCAGGGGGAGATGCCTAATGAAGCTCTGGTTTTGCCTGAGGCTGCTGAAGTTTCAGAACCTACTCCAGTATTTGCAGTAGATCTTCAGAGCCTGCTGTCAGTTTTTGATACTGTGTACTTCAATTCTCTGCCAGTTCTACAAGCTGAAGACCTTACTAAGGCCATTATGCCTTTTTTAGAATGTGATCCCAGCCTGATTGCATCTTATGTAAACTCTTTCAAGGCTGAGGATGTTGTTGCTTCTATTTTTGCTGTTTCTGCTACTGCTGTTACATCTATTTGATTTTCTGACATTGAAATGTTGTCTGTTATTGCTGATGCTGTTGCTTATCTGGAAGAATCTGAACCTGTTGCTCCAATTACTTCTGCTCCTATTGTTGCTTCCATAAGTTCTATCTCTACTGCTGCTGCTGCTCCTGCTCTGACCTCTGAACAACTGAAACAATAAGAGAAGTACATCAAAAGCATTGATGATCTGTATGATAGACACCAGAGCTCATAAAGTGATCAGTTTCACACTGACTCTGATGACTCTTCTGGTACCATTGCAAAGAAAGGGAAGGCCAGAAGCAAGGCCATGATGAAGGTCCCTCCTTCTAAGGCTAAGGATGCTAATGATATACCCTACTATATTCTGCATGATTGCCAAATTACTGAACCATGGATGCAATATTCTAAAAATCAACTAAAGGCCATGAGGAAGAAAAGAAAGTTTGATAAGTATGAGAAAGGTTCATCCCAATTTCAGCCTCCTCCTCCTCCTCCTCCAGATTCAGGATCAGGTGGAGGCTCAACTTCTCAATCCTCAGCTCCAAAGCAAAGTTCCTCCCAATCCTCTCTAAGATATCATATCAGGGGGCAATATCAAAGGGGTTATCAGTCCAGAAGGGGACAATATAGAGGAAATCAAAGAGGACACAGATTTCAATCAAGGGAAGGACAAAGACACATGGACTCAACTCAAGGTCCTTTCCCCTATAAACTCAGAGAAATGGTTGATACAAGAACTCCTACTGCTTCAAAAACTGTCAACAGATATGAGCCTGCAGTTTCTTTTGAAGATCCAGAGAACAATCCATTATCATGGACTGCTAGGATGAAAGAACTTGCTGCTTTAGATCAGCTGAAGAAGGCCAGAGAACAAGGAAAAGACACTTCCAACATTACTACTTTGTCAGATCAAAGAAAGGCAGAACTGGAAAGGTATACATCAAGGAAATTCTTTGACCCAGTGGACTACATGAAACTGCATCCTGAGGCTGTGGTTCCTAGGCCAAGATCTCAAACCTCCTTAGGTGCAGAGGATGATAGAAGGTCAAAGAAAGAAGCTCTAAATCCCAGCAGGGAAATCTTATTTAAGAAGGGAAGTGAAAAGAAATGACATTTGTAAGCAGCCAGAATACTCATTTTAAACATTTGCTGATATTCCATCTGCTTGCTGCTATGTTGCATGATCTGCTCTTTTGTGTTAGATTTTTTGTTTTTCTGTATGTTGATTTTGTATTTATTACTGAGTTCTATAAATAGTAATCCTAACCCAAATAGGGGGAGATTGTTGGAACACCCTATTACTTATTTGGGCAAGGATCACTATGTTTTTAGGAAATCAGTTTGACCTAGATGTATAGTTGAAAAGGTCAAGTTAGAATGAGTCTAGGGCTTAGAATTTAGGTTTGAAGCTGCCCCCAGGACCATTCAAGGATTCATACTTAGAGCTGAGACAAAGACAATTATCGTCGAACTTAGGTCGACGAAACGTCGAACTCCGTTCGACGCTCTCTGAGATCAACTCTGCTAAATCGTCGAGCTCCGGTCGATGATCTTTGAGCTCAGATCGACGATCTGTCTTCAGCTTATTCTTCAGGTCGCTGAGCTCCAGTCGACAATCTTCGAGCTCAGGTCGACGTTTTCTGTCTGATGTTCAATCCAATCTCTGAGCTCAGGTCGACGATCGTAGAGCTCAGATCGACATTTTTCCTGAGAGATCGACGACTTTGAGGATTCAAATTCAGTCAGCTTTTGGAATGTTTTTCAAATTCTCTCAGCATTTATTTCAAGAGATCTGCTAGCCGTTTTCATTTATTCTGGAGCAAGTTTCAAGGGATTTATCAGAGAATGTTTATTGGACTTTCCTCCAGAAGACAAAACATTAATGGAAGACATTTATTGACTGCTAACGGCTATCTTGGATAGAGAATCTTCGGCGAATAAATCATCTTTTCTAGTCTGACAGATATATAATAAGAGACTACACAAGAATAGACTATCTATAACAAGAAATTCTCAGTACAGATTCACAAGATAGTGAGATCAATTCAAAAAATCAAGTGATCAATCCTAGAGAATTAGTTGAATATTGGCATACTGAAAAGTGATCATAGCTTCAACATCAAGGACTCCAGACAATTCATATTTCAGCCTTCGCTGAAACCATCTTTTGCTAGAGATCTGAAGCTTCTGAAGACCTATCACCCTAGCAAAGCTCTCATCTTTCTCAGGGGGAGCTTTGACAACACAATCAATCCACTAAGTCTTCTCTCAGTGATTGAGATAGAGAAGACAACTTCACCTCTTCCTTTTTCTTTTCCTGCTGTAAAAGGGTTATCAAAACTCCCTTCAAAAGTCTTGATTCTGGTTCTGAGAGGCTTGTCAAAACTCAGTGGTGGCAAGACACCTGATCAAAAAATCTAGTTTGGTTTTTGAGAACCTTATCAAAAGCTCATTGGTGCTCAGGACACCTGATCAACTCATCCTGTAGTGGATTCCTACTATGTGTGGTAGAAGAGTGGATGTACTCAGGTTTTTGGGGAACCACTATAGTTCCTTGTGTCTTCTGGTTTCTTGTGGATATACTTTGCTGTGTGCTGTGGTTTTTGTTTTACTGCTTTAGTTTTATTTTTTACATCAAAGCACCTTACACCTATACATAAATTAAGCCTTTACTGCTGTGCATTTTTAAATTGTAAATTTACTTTAAAATACTCTATTCACCCCCCCTAGATTTAAGATAGATCTTACCCTCACTTTCACTTTACCTTGCAGTAATCTCACTATGAAAGACAATGATGTATACTTGACACAATTAGGGTACAATGGACACTCTGCGTCTTCAACAAGTTTTATAAATTTGGCATCATCTTCGCTAGGACCATCTATTCTTGGACTGCTTAATGATGATGGATTCTAATACAAACTAGCACCAATAGGGTGAATTCCAATTGCTTTATGTATCATCTCCATCATATCATCTCTAAAATCAGAACGTTGTTCATCCCCACTGCAAGATATAGAAGAATATGATTCCCCGTGAAGGGTCCATATCTTGTACTTGGATAAAAACCAATTTATAATTATATGTTCACGAGCAATGACCCTCTCCATCAAATAAGTATTACAACATTTTTTGCAAGGGCAATAAATTCGAGTCTCAAAACTATCTTTTTTATTTTGATATGCATAATCTAGAAACTTGTCAACACCATGGATGTATTCAGATGAAGCTCTATTTTGCAAATCAATCCAACTTTTATCCATATTTAATGCCAGAGAAATCTACATAAATTAAAAAATATAGGGTTATACAAATAGAGGTCGGACAATGAAAATATATTATTTTGAGTTTAAATATTGTTTGCCAAGTAAAAATAATGAAAATGATTATGAAAAACATGTCTTAATCATAACCATACAAATCATGTGCAAACATCAAATATGATAAAATAGTAGCAGCCAGTCTACAAATTTATGAACAGCAAGCAAGAACCATCAGCTCTTCACGGGATTATTTTTTTCTCAAAATGAAATCTTCTTTACAATTCTCTCCATAGACTTTAAAAGGTTTACATTAATAATCAACATTAACTTAGAACATTAATAACCATCACTTAACTTAAAACTACAACATTTAATGAAAACTAAAAGCTATTAAAACATTTTTCTCTAATATTGCAAAAAAGAGAAAAATAAGGAACACAATATGCACACATTGCACAGCCATTGAACACAGAAGCACACACAACCATTGATTGCTCTAACTGGACACAGAGAACACACACCCATTGATTGCACAGTTGCTATGTTCTATGATGAAAAAAATACAGTTAACTTGACAATTATCCTTGTAAATACAGTTTATGATGAAGTAAATACAGTTAAATGGAATGCCAGGAAAAGTCTGCCAAATTTTATACTTATTTCAAGTGCTGTAATTAAACCTTACAGGATTCATTTACTGATTGGAATAAGTATGAGGAAACAGGTCAGTGATGATACCAAAATGGAATACAAACATGTTCTACCACCTTTTACAATCAGTTGAACATTTCCAGCAAGTTGAATATCTTCTGCCAGTTGAACATTTCTTATCAATTGGATATTTCCTATCAATTGAACATTTCCGATTTCCATTATTTACAAAGCCCAGTTGAACATTTTTCTGCCCTTTATTGAACAATTGAAAATATACTTGAATACAGTTAGAGACATCAAATAAGCATAATATGAAAATATTATACATTTGCCCAGATGGTGCAAAAGGGGGTGCAAAGTGCCAAAAAGCCCAAGCGCATCATATCGAGTCATTTCGGCTCAGATCCTGTATTCATAGACTCATAGTTTATATAAAAAGAAAACCCATGTCAAGACTCTGTTCTTCACGATCTAACCATCCGAGAAGAAATTGAGAAAGGGAGAAATTAAACTTTGTTAAGGAGAAAAATAAAACTTTGTTAATCACTTAATCAGAAAAAACTATTTACTACAATTGTAGAATTAATATTGCGATGAAAATTAAACTTTGTTAATCAGAAAAAACTTCAATCTGAAAATAATATTGCAAACGAAGAAGGGGGAAATACTGGGAGCTCTATTTGAACGATTATTCATGTTTATTAGAGGAAATCCATAGATTAATCTAAACACAGTTAGGTTAATAAAATTGTTTGGAAACCCTAAATATGAACTTCCATTATCTGACAAAATGAGTGGGAAGTAGCCAAGTAGGGTAGCCCTCAATACAAATGAAGAACTTAATAAATGTCACCGTCTCACCAAATCTTTGTTAATACAAACGAAGAACTTAATACCCAAAGCATGAATGCTAATCTATGAACTAAACTACAAGCAATCAACAATCAGGTCCATCACCGACTCACCTTGTTAGCACCAGAGTAGCAGGATTAGCCTTTCTCGTTCTGTTGGCGTCGGCGAAGGAGTATGGTTTCACTGTTCGCCTTCCGGCCTTCTGTGACTTCCGTCGGCTTGAGAAGAGCGTGCAGTTGTGTCGGATCGAGGGAGCAATAGCTTAGGGCACAAGAGTGCGCGACAGGTTTTATCTTTTTTTTGGCGATAGAATTAGAGGAGTATGGGTGAAGATGAATGGTTATGATTGTTTAAATATTGGTTAAAACTAAATATTAGCCATGCTTTTTTGTTTTTCATAGCTAATACAAAGGTATTAGCCATGCTTTTTATAGTCATGGATAAAACCTAAATATTAGCCATGGTTTTGCGATCATGGCTAATACTAGTGTATTAGCCACGATTTTTGAACCCTGGCAAAAAAATGTGTAGCTAATATTCATTTTTCTAGTAGTGGCATCTGGTATCTCAGTATCAACAAAACCTATCTCTGTTGTTGTTGCTGCTGCTGCTGGAGCTACTTCTTCATGAAGTATCTCCCCCTGCCTGGGTTCAGTAAGCACTGGAGTCAGGCCCCTGACTGAAGAAGGAGGGACAGGGAAGGTAGAAATTTGAGCAGCAAGAGATGAAATAGAAGAAGCAAGAGGTGAAATAGCCTTTGTTATGAGTTGTTGTAGGAGAGGTGTGATGGATTGCAGAATGGATGAAATGGAGGGTGAAACTATGTTCATGAATTCAGCTGGGGTTTGAATAGAGACGGATGGGTTGAGGTTGGATGTTGATGGATGGAAGGAAGTGGAGTCTGGTATTTGCTCATCTGGTGAAGATGGGGAATGAATGGGTGATGATAGCATATTGAATGATGGTAAAGATGACAAATTGAGAAGGGGGATGTCAGTAAGATGTGATGGAGGAGAGGATAGAGGAAGAGTAGCATGCTCTGGTGTTATAGCATGTACTGGAGATTGAACAGGTGAAGGTTAATGTTGAGGAGATTGATGTGGTGAAGGTTGATGATCTGGAGAAATTGCTGGTGAGGAAATATGAATTGGAGAAATAGAAGGTGTAGGTTGATGTTCTTGGGATATGGAAATATCCTTAGCAGGGTGTGGAGTGGCTGGATCTTCCCTTGTACCCTCAGAAGGTCTGGAAGAGGAAGCCCTGGATGGCTTAGGAATGTTCCTCTCCCACCTGTTAAACAAGGCGCAGGTAAGCCTCTTGGAGGCATTTATGAATATGGTCGGGGAGACCAGTGATTCAGCAGCCTTGTTCTGAAGAAAATTTCCCAAAATCCTTCCAAAATACACTTCCTTCTTTGTGTTTTTCTTCTTAATCAATTCAAACATAATTTTGGCCCAGTTCATGGCCTTCTTATTTGCCACTACACACATCACAAGGAACTGTTGTCAAGTTATATAATCGTGGGCGGTGTGCTTGCCAAGCAGAACTTTTCCTACAATATCTGCCAGAAACTTATAATCTGCAGATAGATGTTTCTTCAACAATTTGTTAGGGTTATCACCAAAATAACCCATTCGATTCAGCATTTCATCAAACTCAACAGAATCGATTTCTAAGTCCACTTCTCCATTCAATAAACCAAAAATTTCAGTTAAAACATCAGGGGTTAGTGAAACGGCATTACCCGATATTATTCAAATCAGCGTATCAGCATCTGGAGTCAATTGAGAGAAAACCCATTCTCGGATCTCAATCGCCGCAATCTTCATCCTGGTTGTCATCAGATTGTTTAGCTGTAAATCTTCAAACAACTTCAGAATATCAAGGAAGATTTGATCTGAGTGTTGCAAAGACTCGAAGTCGATGTCAAACCCATGTCGAATTTCATTGCTGCGAGAGCTCTCGCTGGAATCGCCATGATCACCTGCAATAGAGAAAGAGAGAGACCAAGTGCAAGGGAACTGAAAGCGCGGGATGGAGTTCGAAGAAAACCTAGTTATAAGGTTTTTCAGAATATGAAATGTCAAGCTCCGTCCTTTGAAAAAGAAAATTCTTCGATCTCAGGTCGACAAAAAATTTCATGAAGAGATAAATTTGTCGATCTCAGACTAAAGATATGGAGATATTTTGTCGCCCTCAGAAATATTTCCCGAAACATGATCGTCGATCTCAGGTCGATGAAATTGACTTCACATAGAGATTTCGTCGATCTCCGGTCGACGAACTCCCAACGAAAAGTTTGCAAATCATCGATCTCAGGTCGATGAATTGTTTTCAGATTATTTACAATAAGGATTGATTTAAAATTAAGGCTTTCCATCTATCATTCCAAACTGATTCAGAAAGAACAAATGTTTAGATTCATCCAAGGGCTTGGTGAAAATATCTGCCCTTTGCAAATCAGTGGAGATAAATTCAAGATTAATTTTATGTTTGTCCACACAGTCTCTTATGAAATGATGTATTATATCTATATGCTTTGTCCTACTATGATGCACTGGATTATGTGCAATAGGAATTGCACTTGTATTATCATAAAATATTGTTGAATTATTTAGATTGAACCCATAATCCAGGAGTTGGTTTTGTATCCACAATATCTGTGAACAGCAGCTGCCAGCTGCCATGTATCAAGCCTCAGCTGTTGATGTGGACACAGATGTTTGCTTCTTGCAAAACCAGTACACAAGCCTATCACCAAGGAACATACATGTTCCTGATGTGCTTTTCATATCCACTCTACATCCAGCATAGTCAGCATCAGAAAATCCAGTAAGCTCAAATGTTGACTCTGTTGGATACCAGAGTCCTAGATTAGGACAACCTTTTATATATCTTAAAATTCTTTTAATGAAAATAAGATAAGATTCCTTAGGGCTCACTTGGAACCTAGCACAAAGACATATAGCAAACATGATGTCTGGTCTACTTGTTGTGAGATAAAGTAGGTATCCAACAATAGCCCTATACTTGGTCTGATCAACTAGTTTTCCATGTTCATCAGAGTCAATCACAGCATTGGCAGCCATGGGAGTTTTCATTGAGGAGGCATCAGCCATCCCAAATTTCTTAATAAGCTCATTTACATATTTAGATTGGGATATGAATATGCCATCAGGGGATTACTTCACTTGTAGGGCAAGAAAGTATCATAGCTCTCCCATGCTACTCATCTCAAACTTTGAATGCATTAGATCAGAGAATCACTTGCATAGTTTGCGATCAGTAGAGCCAAATATGATGTTATCTACATATATTTATACTACAAAAATTTTATCATGATGCATCTTAGTAAAAAGGGTCTTATCTACCATTGCTCTAGAGAACTTGTGTTCAAAAAGGAAGCTAGCTAAGGTTTCGTACCAAGCTCTTGGAGCTTGCTTTAGACCATAAAGAGCTTTATGCAATTTATAAACATATGAGGGATGAGTAGAAGAGATAAAACCTGCGGGTTGTTCAACATAAACCTCTTCCTTTAGCTCTCCATTCAAGAAAGCACTCTTGACATCCATCTGGTAGACTTTAAACTTCTTAAAAGCAGCATAAGCAAGAAAAATCCTGATTGCTTCTAGCCTTGCAACAGGAGCAAAGATTTGATCATAGTAAAGGCCTTCCTCTTGCCTATAGCCTTGAGCAACAAGCATAGCCTTGTTTCTCACAATTACACCTTGGGCATCAAGTTTGTTTCTGAATACCCACTTGGTTCCAATTACTGGATAGACTTTTGGCCTTGGAACCAAGTCCCAAACTCTAAATCTCTCAAATTGATTGAGCTCCTCTTGCATTGCAATAATCCAGTAGGGATCTTTCTCTACATCATTTATGGATTGAGGCTCAACTTGAGAGAGGAAACAGGCATGCATCACATCTTGGTTGAGTTGATGCCTTGTCTGTACACCTACAGATATATCCCCAATCACTTGAGATCTCGGGTGATCCCTTAGTGTGACAAGGTCAGTGGGTAGAGTTGGTTCAGCAATAGCATTTGGAATTAATTCCTCTTGTGGAATAATGTCTGTTGTTGGAGGAAGTTCAACACTTCCAAAATTTATTCTTCACTATCTTCATCACCTTGTGGAGGAGGATGTGATATGACCTTTTGTGTAAGGTTTAACTCACCTAATTTCTCACACAAGTGAGGTACCTGCAATAAATCTGTGGTATAAGAATCCTTCTCCTTATAATACATGTTAGCATCATCATAAGAAATATGTACAGATTCTTCCATTTTCAAAGATGATTTAATGAATACCCTATAAGCCTTGCTATCTTGGGAATATCCAATATAAATTCCCTTTGTAGCTTTAGCTTCAAATTTTCTAATGTGTTCCTTATTATTGTTATGAATGAAACATCTACTCCCAAAGATTCTAAAGTAATAAACTTTAGGTTTCTTTCCTTTGAGTAATTCATAGGGAGTCTTACCCTTAAGTTTGTGTATCAAACTCCTATTCAGTACATAGTTTGTTGTGCTAAAAGCCTCTGTCCAAAAGGATAGGGGCATGTGTGCATCTGCAAGCAATGTTCCTATAGATTCAGTGAGGGTTCTATTTTTCCTTTCTGCTACCCCATTTTGTTGAGGAGTTCTAGGAGCAGAGAAACAATGCCTGACACCTTCCTCCTCACAGAATCTTTGCATGGGAAGAGATTCAAACTCAGTACCATGATCACTTCTTATCAATGCAACTGGAGTAGAATACTCAATCTTTATGCTCTTAAGAAAGTCTGTAAGAACTTTAAAGTTATCTGACTTGTTTCTTAAGAAGAACACCCAAGAGAATCTAGAGAATGCATCTACAATAACTAGAGTGTAAGACTTCCCTCCTAAGCTTTGTACAGCAATGGGTCTAAAAAGATCCATATATAGCAAGTACAGAATCTTAGGTGAGTTACTCTCATTAATTGACTTAAAGCTATTTTTAGTTTGCTTGCCTTCTTGACAATCCTTGCATGGGCTTTCCTTCTTGTAGGGTCCAGAAGGCAATCCTCTGACAAGGTTGTCCCTAGATAGCTTAGAGATGTTTCTAAGGTTAACATGACCTAGTCTCTTATGCCATAGAATATTATTATTACAAACTTGATTGAATAAGCATAGATTTGAATTAGCAAAGTTTAAGTTTAATAGGTATATATTCTCTTGTCTACATCTTGTTAAAACAGTTTGGTTATTTGAAGAAATAATACATTTGGAATTAGTAAAGCAAACCTGATAACCTGCATCATATAACTGACTTATGGATATTAGGCTATGTTTGAGACCATTTATATATGCAACTTTTCTGAAAGTGACAGCTCCACTGTTGAAGTCTCCAAAGCCTTCAGTTTGTCCAAAGCTGGAATCTCCAAAAATCACTCTTGGACAAAGATTTTCCTTGAAATTGATTAGGTTGTCCTTGCATCCAGTCACGTGCTTTGAGCACCTACTATCCAGATAACACTTATTCTGAGTGATAAGATAGTTCTTCACCTGCAAGGAAACAAGTTAGATGTTCTTGACCCAGATCACCTGGGTCCTTGTATCTTTTCATAAGAAAAGCTGAAAATGTAAGAACATTCAGGTTGGCTTTTATAACCTAAGGGGTGAAATCTTCTAGGAGGAATTATCCATTGGGTGAATGGATTGATATTCTCCCAAGGTTGGTTAAGTTTATTATTAAATTTTCTGTTAAAGTTGAAGTTTCTGTAAGATTGATCTGGGATCTACGTACTCTAGTAAGTTCGTCGGCCTGAGGTCGATGAATTGGGATAAGATCTTCGATCTCTGATCGAAGAATGAAGATATTCATTCTCAGGGCACCAATATCGTCGATCTCTGGTCGACGAACCATACTTATTTTGTCGATCGTGGATTGAAGAATAACTATTATTGTAGTTGGCATTCAGAGTTTGTCGTTCTGAGGTCGACGAACTGTACACATTTCGTCGATCTGAGTTCGATGAAATCTGTTGAACATTGTTGTAGTTATTTTTCTTCTTGTTCTTAGATTTTTGTTTGAGTTCCATTTGTTTTAAGAATTCATTTACTTTGTCTACTTGTTTAATATTCTTCTTACCCTTTCTGAATTGAAATTTACAGGTTTAGATAACTTATTTTTCTGAATTATAGGTGGTTCACTAGATGATGCACCTAGTCCTAGTTTACTGTTACTTGCCCTAGCATTTAGAGTACTAGTTATGTCTAATAGTTGTAATCATCTACCATTAAGTGATTCTTCTAATTTCTTGGATTTGCTTAATTCAGTTTTTAAGAAAGCAATTTGTTCATTTGCTGAGGTAAGTTCATCTGTTAGTTTAGCATTTTAAGCAAGGTACTTATCTTGTTCATTTAATCTTTCTCTGAGAAGTTTGATTTCCTTCTCAGATCCTATTAGATTTAAGCACAGATTTTTAAAATCAGTTTTAAATTCTTCTGAATCAAAAACATAGGATGATATTACCTGGTCCTCTACAGATAGAGTTTCTTCATCCTCTGATGCTTCAGCCTCTGACTTACTGCTGAAATCATCTATTGCCATTAGGCAATCCTCCTTTGCCTTCTCTTCTTCTTCATCATCACTAGAGCTGGAGGATGATGACTCTTCCTCAGTATCACTCCAGGTTTCTGCAACAAACCCTTTCTCCTTCCTCTTGTGTTTGATGGAGGAGGGCTTGTTGTGATGTGTTCTTCTGGAATCCTTTTCTCTTCTCCTGTCCTTCTTCTGAGTTTTTGGACATTCTAAGATGAAATGTCCAGGATTCCTGCAACCAAAGCAAACAATTTCTTTAGATGGAGTCTTGTCATACCATGGCTTATCATCTTGCCTTGATGACTTTCTTCTGAAGTCCTTCTTTGCCATCTTGAAGAATCTTTTGGGAAAGAGGCTCATCAGTTCTTTATTGACTTGAGTCCCTTCAGACTCTTCGGCAGCCTTGAATGCAATGTTGTGCTCCTTCCTGATAGGTGTTGGAGTCTTCTATTCAGTTACTGCTTCTCTTATCTTCATTAATTGCTCATAGGATTTGAGCTTTCCAAGAAGTGATTCAGTAGAGATTTCTATCATGCTTCTGGCTTCTCTGATTGGCCAGATTTTTGAATCCCATGAGCTAGGGAAGCACATGAGGATTTTATCATTGACTTCTGTCAAAGTGATGTCCTTGTTCAAGTTCCTTAGCACATTGATGATTGAGCTAAGCCGGTTGTACATATCACTCACTGACTCAGCTTCATCCTTCTTGAAGTTCTCATATTGTGAGATGAGATTGGATCTTCTATCCTTTCTCTCATCAGCATATCCAGCCACAATCTGATTTAGAGAATCCCAAATGGCTTTGGCTGAAGTGCACTCAGCCACCTTTTGAAATATATCATCAAACATAGTCTGAGCTAGGATGTTCATGGCTTTGGCATCTGTAATCTTAGCTTTCCTCTATGCATCTGTCCAATCTAGAGGTGGAACAGCACTCAGATTTGTTGAATTAGATGGAGTGGAGGCCACTGGAGTTGGTGTTCCTGTCAAAATTGAATTGAATATATCTTCATCAATAGAGTTCATATAGAGTTTTATTCTTGCCTTCTAGATAGAAAACTTGGTTAAGTTGCAAACTGGAGGTCTGGTGCTAGCATAATCCTTGTTTTGTGCCATGATATAAAATATGAAAGGAACAAAATTTAATCAAAGATTATCTTAGGATCTTGGTTATTCCAGGTGTTAGCCTGTTTAAATAAAAATGACTAACCTCCCACTGATACCAATTGAAATAAAAGGGAGAGTAAGCTCTGATTAACTCTAGAGTGGGGTGAATAGAGTTTAATAAAAAAATCCTTTACAACTTTTTACAAATATAAAGATAAGTGATAAAATAGGTGATATAGTAATAGCTAAGGGATGTTATCAAGAGCAAAGAAAAACTACACTAAACTACCACAGCACAAGACAAAAAGAAAATAGCAAACACACAGATAACACAAGAATATTATAGTGGCTCCCCAACTGGGTACATCCACTCTTCTACCACCCTGGTAGGAATCCACTACAGGTTTTGATCAGGTGTCTGCCACCACAATATCTATTTGTAGGGAGATATTGTAACCCTTTGAGCTTTTGATCAGGTGCCCAAAAACCAAACTCAAGTCTCTTGGAATATGACTTGTGAACCAGACTAACTTTTGAAGGGATTTAAAACCCTGTACAGTGAGGTGGGAAAGAAAGTGATGTTAGTCTTCTCTTTTCTCAAAAAAAATTTGATAAGTCTTTGTGTGGATTCAAGATATTGTCAAAGCTCCCCCTGAGATGTAGAGTTATTCAGGATTGAAAAGCTTTATTCAGGAGTGTATAGGTCTTCAGCTTGTGTAAAGCAGATCCAGAAACTTTAGACAGATGGATCTTTATTGTCTCAGCAAATTCCTGGAAAAAGAAGATGGAGAAGACTCTTGATCAGTTTGTGTTGTTCTTATTCTATCTTCTTGAGAGCAAAGTGAGAGATGAAGATTGAGAGCTACTGTGAATTTTCTGCTCTTGCTAGGAAATATCTCTCTGCGATTTTTCTGCTCTAAAAGAATGAATTCTTGTTCTCAATCTCTATCGCTTTTGAAAATGTTCTATCTGTATTCACTTCGATAACCAATCTTCCTTAGAAATTTGAATTACTAAAATTAATGCCTTGCTGGAAAACTGGGAAGGAAGACGGCTAACTTTTCTGTCATTACTCATTTCCTCAACTGTCACGAGAAATATGTCAAATAAATCTTCTGATGAATACCATAATCAATGCTGCCAGGAACGGCTATATTCATGGGGAATATAAGCATTGATTACTCAAGGAATTTATGACTTAAAATAATAATAAAGAGGGAACAGATAAGGAAAGAACAAGGAACAGATAGCTTACAGAATTCGTCGACCAAAAAATAGATTTCGTCGAGCTGCACTCAGAGAACGTCATCCTGAGAAATCCTGTTCGTCGACCTGAGCTCTGTGAAGCAAACACTGAATATAAGCAACTGATTCTGCGCTCCAAGAACGTCGACCAAATAATCTATTCTACACTCAAATATTGTCGACCACAGAACTTGAACAAACAGAATTAATCGAGCTGAGAACCTGTCTGGGAGAAAATGTAGACCAAAGAATATATCCTTCTGATGAATATCATCGACCTGAGCTCTAAGTTCGTCGAGCTGAGTTCGACGAACATCAAACTAATTTCCATACAACTGAAAATGTTCTAAGTCTTGAAATTGAAGTCCGCATTAAACAGGTCCATGAAGTTTGACACTTGGGGACTGGCCTAAAACCTAGAAGAAAAATAGTGACCCTAACTATACATCATGGGTCAACAAAACCTAAGAAGTGAACCTAGCCCAAATCAAAACATGGGTTCCAACAATGTCCATGCAGAAAACATCTCAGAGCGATCCTTTAAAATATACAACCACGTACACCAAGAGAAATCATCAATAAAGGTTACAAAATATGAGCTACCCTTACCAATGGTGAGGGTAGGAGCAGGGTTCCATACATCAGAGTGAACGAGATCAAACGGGCGGGAAGATCCACAGGCTTGCTTCGTTGGGAAGGAGGAGAGGTGATGCTTGCCAAGATGACATGCATCACTGTTGAGAGGAGGACTGTGCAGAGGTAGGTGGGGCAGAAGCTGGAGAAGAAGCCAGGGAGGAGGATAACTAAGGCGAAGATGCCATTGAAGAAGATCTGTAAAAGAGGAGGAGAAGGAGAACAGAGCAGAAATGTTGTCAATAAAGTAGAGGTCACCTCTCTCAGTATCAGTAGCAATCGTCCGTTAGGATCCCGGATCCTGAAAAGAACAAGAAGTAGGAGTGAATGTGATGGAGCACTGAAGTTGCTTGCATAGAGAAGTAACAGATAATAAATTTGAAGGGAACTTGGGCACATAAAGAGTGTCTGCCAAGCGAAGATATGGAGTGACTTGAACCATGCCCGTCCCATGGACTGGGGAGGGAGAGCCATCCTCAATGAGGACCGGGGGCATCCAATCATGTGTTTCTAGGAGAGAAAAACATTGAGGATTGTAGGTCATGTGATTAGTAGCTCCAGAGTCTATCGTCCATTTACCTTGAGTAACGACGTGGGCATTACCTAAAGTCGTGACGACGGAGTCAGTCAGTCTCAAGGAGGAGGTGGAAGCATCACCAGAGGGACGAAGATGTGGGTGTTTCATCCAGCAATGATAAACAGTGTGGCCAGTACGGCCACAGTGAGAGCAGAGAAAGCGGGAAGGACCACGCCCGCCAGATTGGTGGCTGCGACCACCAGAGCCACTCCGTTGAGTCTAGAAAGCATAGGTGTCCTGTGGAGGAGGGGAGGACAATATAGGACGTTGGAGCAGAGAGGTAACCGCGTGATGCGAGCAACAGTGGCATCTAAGTTGGGAGAGTCCGCCTTGCCAAGAATTTGTTGACGGATCATATCATAGGACTCAGGAAGCTGCAAAAGGTAGCACACATCCAGAAGCTCCTGGAAGTGCTTATGATGCTCGGCCAAGTCCGCATAGTAGGCGAGATTCTGGAAGATCTCGGCGCCGAGAGCCTGAACCTGTTGGTATGCAGCAGTAGGAGACATTGAGGGACAAGAAAAGAGGTCCACATATAGAGTATAGATGTGTGACGTCTGAGCCCCCTTGGAGTAGAGAGCAACTAGGTGAAGCCAAGCTGCCTTGATCATCTCATCATGATGGATGATAGGAAGGCATTCATCAAAAAGGTTGTTTGCCATTCAAGTGCAAACAAGCGCATCACTAGCATCCCAGTCATCAAATAGATCAGACTCGGTAGGTGGAGGGTCATCGGTGAGATGGTGGTGCTTGCACTGAGAATGAAGAAGAAATGTGAAGGAGACACTCCAGTCCGGATAGTTGGTCCCGATAAGTTTAGAGACGGTTCGAAGGTTCCCCAAAGGAATTGGAGGAGGAGGAGGTAGTTTGGCCACGGGATCATGGTGGTAGAAGTATCGGAGAGAGCCATAGAAGAGATGAGAGAAAAAGGAATTCATGCGAGTATAAGCAAGGTCGTGCGAACAGCAGGCAGAAGAAACCAAGCGAACCATGAAGAGACCATGAGCAAAAGGGAGACCGCAAGCAAAAGGGAGACCGCAAGCAAAAGGGAGACCGCAGCGAACACCGTATCAACACACCAGCGGACAGAAGAGCCACGAACAAGAAGCAGAGCAAAGCAGAGGGAAAGAGGTTTTGCGAAAAAAGGAGATCACATGAAGAAAAACAGGCAAGGAGTTCGCGCAAACAAACAGAGTTCGTGCGAACAGAGATGAAACCGCGCGACTAAAGAGAGATCGCAGGAAGAATGGGAGAAGAGAGACCGCGAGAAACAAGTCACGAATAGAGAGAGAGGGGAAGCAGAGAGGTCGTGCACACCGAGGGTAGTGACAAATAAGATTGGGAGTCCGCGTGAACAGGCTGTAAGAATAAAGGGCAAACCGCGCAGTTAGAAGAGGCTCACAGAATCAGGTGGAAAAGATCGTATCCTCTGATATCATGTGCAAACAGAAAAAGGAAATCGGAATTTGGAATAAAAAAAATTTTATTATCCAAAAAAGTAAGTATTACAAAGGTATGACCTTTATTTTATAGAATGGAGGAGATGGGAAAGATTACAAATACGCAATGTTGGACTAAATAATTAAAGGTATAAGCGGCTTTAGAAAAAACAGACAGAACAAGCCGTGCGGTTAGACAAATAGGCTAACCGCTCGGCAACCACCAGAAGGAGAGAACAATCTATCATAGGAGACCGCTGGTCTCCAAGTCGCCTGAGACAAACTGCCAAACCGCTCAGACACCAAACAGCAACAGCCCGGCAACCAAACCGCAGGGACAAACCGCCAGACCGCGCGGTCTTCAATCCACCAGAGTCAAACTACCAGACTGCCCGGTCTCCATACAGCAACAGGAAGCATCACCAGTATTCTAAGATGAAGTGGATATTCCAGAAGATCTATCTGGGACACTTGGAGTGGATGAAGATCAACAAGAGGTTGCACCTGAAGCTGCACCTATTGCTGATATGGAAAGAAGACATTCACCTGCAGTCAGACATATGAGAGATCATCCAGCACACCAGATCATTGGTGAGGCAAGCCATAGAGGAATAATAAGGAGCAGAAGTCTAAATACAGCCATGTACTCAAGCTTTCTGTCACAAGTGGAGCCCAAGAAGTTTGAAGAGACCATCATAAATCAGCATTGGATTGGAGCTATGCAGGAGGAACTAAACCAGTTCAAGAGGTGCAAGGTATGGAAGCTGGTTCTCAGACCACAAGGACATAATATCATTGGAGTCAAGTGGATCTATAGAAATAAGCTTGATGAAAGTGGAATTATAATCAAGAACAAAGCCATACTAGTTGTTAAGGGGTACAGGCAAGAAGAGGGCATTGACTTTGATCATACCTTTGCCATGTATCAAGATTGGAAGCCATCAGATTGTTCCTTGCATATACTGCACACAAGAGATTCAAGGTCTACTAGATGGATGTGAAGTCGGCCATTCTGAATGGTGACTTAAAGGAAGAAGTTTATGTTGAGTAGCCTCCAGGTTTTGTAGTTCCTAACTCACCTTATTCTATTTATAGACTTATGAAAGCTCTATATGGGCTAAATAATGCTCCTAGAGCATGGTATGAGACTTTTTCTAACTTTCTCATTAAGAACAAAATCTCAAGGGGGAAGATAGACAAGACCTTATTCCTAAGGGAATCTAAGGGTAAGATCATCCTAGTTCAGATCTATATAGATGACATCATCTTTAGATCTACTGATGACAACCTCTGTAGGAAGTTTGCCAAACTTATGCATGGGAAATTTGAGATGAGCAGTATGGGTGAACTTAAGTTCTTCTTGGGTCTCCAAGTAAGACAGACTGATGATGGTTTGTCCAAATCCCATTCTAAGTTCACTAGGGAGTTAATAAAGAAATTTGGTATGGAAAATTCCTCCACCATAAGATCTCCCATGGGATCAAGTATGCCCATATGCAAAGATGAGGCAGGGAAACCTGTTGTTGAGACATTGTACAGTGGATAATTGGTTCCCTTCTTTATCTAACTACTAGTAGGTCAGACATCATGAATGTTATATGTGTTTGTGCTAGGTATCAGGATTACCCCAAAGAATCTCATTACTCTGTTGTAAAGAGAATTCTTAGGTATCTTAAGGGCACACAATATCTTGGCATATGGTACCCTAGGAATGGGGAATTTTAACTAACTGGCTATTCAGATATAGACTTTGCAGGATACAAGGAGGACAGGAAGAGCACTTCTGGCACCTATCAATTCCTAGGTTGAAGGCTAGTTTCATGGAGCAGCAAGAAGAAAACTACTGTTGCAATTTCAACTACAGAGTCAGAGTACATCTCAGCAGGTAGCTGGTGTGCTCAATTGTTCTGGATCCAGCATCAGCTCCAGGAATATAACATCCAGATAAGTAGAAGTCCTCTTTTCTGTGATTTCACTAGTGCTATTTCAATTTCTAAGAATCCTGTCTCCCATAGCAGGACTAAGCAAATTGAGATTAGATATCATTTCATTAGGCAGCATGTGGAATGTTAAGATACAAACCTTGAGTTTGTCTCAACCGACATGCAAGTGGTTGATATCTTCACTAAGCCACTAGATGAAGCAAAGTTTAACGCCTTCAAATTTGAGCTGGGTATGTTAAACCTGATATAGCTTCAGTGCTCCTCATTTTATTGTAAGCTATTTTGTATTTTGCAGATAGAATTGTTCTTTAAAGAAATGAAGATTCTCCAATTGATGGGGTGCATGTCCAACACAATTCCAACAATTCACTGTTGCCTATTTTAGGGGGAGCAGATGATAAGAATCCTACCAGCTATTTACTGAAGTCAAAAAGGGGGAGGAAAATATGATCAGATTAATGTTCAAGTATGGTTACAGCAATTTAGGGGAAGTAGGTGCAGTGATGTTCCACTCTGTAGGCAAGGAAGTGTGGTAACTATAGATCACTTACCAGTTATATAGTTTTTATTCTTATTGTTACATAATACTATGTATGTCATTGACTCGCTTGCTTAAGAGTTTTGACTTCCTCAAATAGGGGGAGATTGTTGGGTCCATTGCCCACAATGTCCTATATTTGAGGAAGTCAATCTTATCAATGATATATATATAGTTATAGTTAACAGTGATGGGACAGGTAGCCTAA
The DNA here is from genome assembly GCA_039513925.1 of Platanthera zijinensis. Lineage (NCBI taxonomy): Eukaryota > Viridiplantae > Streptophyta > Magnoliopsida > Asparagales > Orchidaceae > Platanthera > Platanthera zijinensis. Next base: position 121,667,720 of record CM077084.1, read on the forward strand.
GTGGCTGAGTCAGGTAAACATTTACCTAAGATGTGGGTTGACAAAAATCTATCTAAGTCTACAGGCATTGAGTGAAGGTGACTCACTCAATGCCATATGACTTATAGCGCTGAGTGAAGCCTATATAGTCAAAGCCAAAGAAATGGAAAGCTGGAAATATGGCTAAGTCCACAGGAGTTAAGTGAATTTAACTCACTCAATGCCAAACCGCAAAAGGCTGTGAGATAGGCTAATGTTGTAATAGCCTAAGTAGAAGTGAGCAGAAATTTGGCTAAGTCCAAATGCGTTGATTGCTTTTACTTTCGTCAATTTGAGCTCTGAGTTCGTCGAACTGAGCTTTCACTTTTCATCGAGTTGAGCTCTGAGTTCGTCGAACTGAGTTCTGAGTTTGTCGAACTAAGGAAAGCTCACTCAATGCACTCAATGCTTAAGATGCTGCAGACGCAGAAAATTTGCTAAGGCAAAAATTGTTGAGTGAGGTATGCTCACTCAATGCTCTCAACGCCTAAATTACAGAATGCATAGGCTAAGGCACAAGGCATTGAGTGAGGTGTTCTCACTCAACGCTCTCAACGCCAAGCATGCATAAGTGGCTGAAGAATATGCTAAGGCAAAAAGCGTTGAGTGGAGCTTGCTCACTCAATGCTGTCAATGCCTAGATAGACAGAATTATATCTAAGTGTTTTGGCATTGAGTGAAGCTCATTCACTCAACGCCTATTCTACTGATGCTCGATTTTGGCTAAGTCCACAGGTGCTGACTGATAATACGTTTTGTAGTTTAAACTACTAGGGTAATTACAAGTTTTTATTATTAAAAACATATCTTTAAAGCTTAATTTTGACCTCTTATTGTATATATTAGTAACACTAATGATTGTTTTCTTTCTTTTGTAGGTTTGCAGGTTTTCAGAAATTTCGTTGAGCTCAGCCATTTTGTCGAGCTCAGCTAGTTCGTCGAACTAAGCCATTTCGTCGAGCTCAGCCATTTCATCAAGCTCCGCCTTCTTTCTGCATTCGACGTTCGTCGACCTCTCCTTTAGTTTGAATTCGTCAACCTTAGCATTCCTCGAACACATCTTCTGCATTCGACGAATGGTTCCTTCAGCCCTTGTTCGTCGAGCTCGCCATACTTCATCGACCTCAGATTTAGTTGACCTCCCGTCCACTTTCTGCATTCGACGTTCTTCGAACTCCTCCTGCTCCTTCTCTTCGCCTTTTCGTCGAACTCCCATCCACTTTCTGCATTCGACGTTCGTCAAACTTGCCTTAAGTTGAATTTTGTTGACCTCGCCTTCTATTCAAAGTTCGTCGAGATCGCAAGAATTCGTCAACCTAAGAATTCGTCGACATCATCTTCTGCATTCGACATTTTCCTCCATTTTTCGACCTCCCGTCGAGCCATCTCTCCTTCTTTCGTCGAGCTCTCCCTCCTTCTCCTCTAATTTGTCGAGCCCTCTCTCCTTGTTTCATCGAGCTTACCTGCTGCCAGAGGACAAGTCCCGCTTTTTCACAAAAGCCTGCTGCCTCCATAAATGCACGTCACCCATACCGAGGCAATCATCATTTCCCGCCAGAATTCGTACCATGGTCAACACCCGTGCATGGTTGGATGCATGGGCATTTTTTGCTCTTTGAAGAATCTATAAATAGAGCCCCTTCCCTTGTGTAAAAGATATAAAATTTTTGGAGAGGGGAAGTGCTGCCATTTTTAGTTCTTTCGTATTGCTCTTTCTGTCTCATTTTCTCATTTCAATTTTTATATTTTAGCTTTACTCTTCAGTAATAGTTCTTGTATTTCTTTAGTAATTTATCTTTAGTGCTAGCTTAGTTTTTTCATTTTCTACAAGTGTAGTTTTTATCTTTCAAAGTGTAGCTCTCTGTTTGAATTAATATAAAGCATATTGCTTTTTCTTGTCTCTGTTTTGTTTCCATACACTCCTACTCATCTCTCCATCTCCACTTCACCATGAGTAACTAATCCAACTTGTACTCGATCTTGATGATTCGAGGTTCGAGTTGATTAAGTTATGATGCTCTAGTTTACTTTTCCTTTGTAAGGTTTAGACCTTGATTTACTCTTGATTAATCGTGACTGGAGATATATCATCAATATATATTTTCCATGTTTGTTTTCACTCTTAGCTAGACGAGAGGCTCGTAGTTTGAAGTTAACACTCGAGAGTAAATAGAATTGCACGCGCCCCTCGAGAGAGGCAGACATTAAATCTCTTTAATTGGAGTGAAATCCAATAGCGGGGTTCACAGCATAAAGCAAGCTTTAGGCCTCCGATTTGGATGAGAGTTCGGTCGGACCTTCCTAAACTCAAGTGGGCATGTCTTCAAGAGAAGCGTGTTCATGCTTTGGTAACCTCCACGGTCAAGTTCCTTTGTCATATTAAGTTAGAGTTTATTATCGCATTTTTTATCAACTTAAGCCGAGGTGATTCTCAATCGAGTGCTTTTCTTTATCATTGTTTAACCCCTTATTTTAATTGCTAGTTGTGCTCTCTCTGTTTAAGTGCAAGTGTTTTTCTTTATTCAAGTAGTCTCTTCTTTTAATTTAGTTAACAACCCTAAAAGTTTATTCGATAAGATAATAGTCTTCGTGTGAGTAAGATTACTCAACGATTCCCGGATTTTAATATGACACTTGTGTCCCCTAGCTATAATTTCATAGGTATACTTGCCTAGTTGGATTGCTAGTTCGGTTTTATTCTCTTTGTAAATATTCCTCCACCAAGTTTTTGGCATCGTTGCCGGGGAGCAACTCTTGTTGATAATTCTAAAACACAAACCTATTACTTTTATCACTTCTCTTTCTCACCCTCTTTCTTAAAAATTAAAAATTCAAAAAATATTAACGCTCTTAATAGAAGCCCACATCACAATTTTTCTACACCACTTTACTCTCTCGAAAAGGGCAATGTGGCTTAAATACCACTATATTTTCTAGTACCTTGCGAACCCTTTATCGGGAAGCACTTGGGAAGTTTGGAAGTTAAAACATTAAAAAAAACTATTCCAAAAAAAGTAACTCTTTTTCTAGTTTATTTTTCTCTTTTTTTCATCTTTTCTTCTGCTAGTGCATGACCAGCCGAAATTCGTCAGATATTTTTGACTTGGACCACGAAATTTAGCATACTCTTTGGATAAGATCGCGATTTCAAGTCCCTAGTATCCAAACACCGGTTGAGGATTCCAAGTCATTTTCTACTACAAGAATGGAAGAGCCCGTCGTAGAGGAAGCCCTGCATAGGCCTATGTCCTATTATGCAAGGCCGAATCTAGAGGGTACAGAATCAAGCATAGTTTGCCCTACTATAGCTAATAATAGTTTTGAACTTAAGCCTAGAATAATTCAAATGGTACAGCAGTATGTACAATATGACGGACTTCAAGATGAAGATCTGAACGCGCATATAGCTAACTTTCTCGAAATTTGTGACACCTTTAAAATCAATGGTGTTACAAATAATGCTATTAGGCTAAGACTCTTCCCTTTCTCCCTAAGAACCAAGGCTAAGCAATGGTTGAACACTCTATCAAAAAACAGCATCACCACCTAGAATCAACTAACTGAAAAATTCCTGGCGAAGTATTTTTTGCCAGCTAAAATCGCAAAACTTAGGAATGATATTTCTGCCTTTGGACAAATAGTTCTTAGAACCTTGTATGAAACCTAGGAAAGATTTAAAGAACTCTTAAGATGATGCCCCCATCACACGCTGCCTGTATTGTTGCAGGTGCAGAAATTTTATAACGGGCTAAATCAAAGCACAAAGTAAATGATAGAGGCAGCATCCGGTGGTACCTTAAACCACAAAACCCCGAAAGTAGCTCTTGAACTTTTTGAGAACATGGCCATGAACACATATCAGTGGAATGTGTCTAGTGTTGAATCCAAAAATGACCTCAACGAATGTTCACAAAACAAGGTGCAGTCGACGCCTACCTCTCTCAAGCCTCGACCCTTGACTGGCTGCTAAGGTCCTAAGACTGACCCAAAGCCTACGCAGGGAGGTCCCACCTCACACCCGGAAGATCCCTGAGAGCTTCCCCTCCAAAGCCAAATGTTGGGCTCGGAGCTCTTCAGAGAGCACTAGAGTTGGAGAATAATGAAAGCCTCCTTTCCAAAGAGCCCGTATGGGTCTATTTATAGTCTTCCCTTGACCCGAAAATACTGAAATACCCCAGATGGGTCTGCCAATAGCCAAATCCCACTGTCCACCCGGGGGCAGATAGGTAATTTTACCTGGGGATAATAAAATAATCTTCTCCTGGGCGTCGGGCCCCACCACCTGGACCTGCTTGGCGAGAACCCCGGGCGAGAAGGCTCTCGCTGAGCCTTAGCTGGGCTCACCTTGGCGAGATCTCCTGCCAAGAGGGTTCTCGCTCTCGGTGGTCTTGACGTCACTGCCGTTGGACGTGGCGCTGAGTGGGTGAAGCTCACTCTACGCCTTCACTGCTAATCACGGCGTTGAGTGAGTGAAGCTCACTCAACGCCCTTTTCTGCCGGATGCGGCGTTGAGTGAGTGAAGCTCATTCAACGCCATTTGCTGCCGAAACACGGCGTTGAGTGAGTGAAGCTCACTCAACGCCCTTTGCTGCCGGATGCGGCGTTGAGTGAGTGAAGCTCACTCAATTCCCTTTGCTGCCGAAACACGGCATTGAGTGAGTGAAGCTCACTCAACGCCCTTTACTGCCGGATGCGGCGTTGAGTGAGTTAAGCTCACTCAATGCCCTTTACTGCCGAATGCCGCGTTGAGTGAGTGAAGTTCACTCAGCGCCCTCTCGCCCGAATGCAGCGTTGAGTGAGTGAAGCTCACTCAACGCCCTCTCACCCGAGTCCCGAAGCCTAAAGCTGACCTGAAGACCCGAGTCTCGGCTCGAACGATCTCGCCTACTAATGGGCGGGAGCTCCTTAAGGGCAAGAACTCTACCAGTCTGCCCCAGGGCTAACCCGGGACTAGCCCAACCCTGGCCACTGAAGTCTTGGTCTTCTGGGTCCTACCCAGCGAATATGGGGTTGTACACAATCCCCGCTCTTTTCGAGCTAGCCCTGCGCTCGACAAGACAAGTCCAACCCCAAAATATTCGCTGGACACGTGCCTGTCTGCCAAGGGAATCTTTCGGTGGGCCTTACTTCGGCTATAAATACGTGCTGGATAAGCGACCATAAGACTTGCCTCTAAACCACTGCTTCTTGACCGAGCTCTCGCCTGGATTTTTTGCGTGAGGCCACCATGTATGCTAAACGCACTGCCAAGCCACTTTTGCAAGACCTTCAAGACCGGCTAGCCGTTGCCCAAGCGCGAGCTCTTGCCAACTGTGTTGCGGTGGCCCCGTGGCTAGCGAGGAAATCTTCCACCGTTGGACCCTCCGAGCCGAAGAAGAAAAAGAAAGACAATAGGAAAGCCAAGGTGGTCCGACGAGACCTTGCTCACAAGAACAGGGATCCACCCTCTCCTACCCCGAATCCTGCGAGGAACCCCTCCCCGCAAAAGGTATGCCTTTCGATCGCGCCTTCCGAGACTATTGTGATATCGGACCAATAGTTAACGTGACCTTTCGCAGGAGTCTGCCACTAATGACGGCGTCGGGTCCCTGCCGACTCCCCCGAACTCGCTAGTTCACCTTCCCGAGGATCAAACGCGAGTTTCGGGGGTGATTCCTCCGGTCGAGACAGGGACGATAGGTACACTTTCTGTCATTTTTCAATACTTCAATCTTGCCCTCTCTTTTGAACTGTCTTCTCGCAGTGACTGCTTCCGCCGACCTAGGTCTCGCCACTCGGGAAGATGAGGCGAGAGCTGTTGAGCCGCCTCCCCCCGCGGCGAATCCCGCCCTGCAAGCGGGAAGGGTGTCTTTTGAACCCTCCGTCACTCCCAAGGATGCCGATCATCCCTTGAGAGAAGATAACTCCCCCCGTACTTCCGGCCAGGTTGGGGTCATCGCGCACAAACCATTCCTCCCGGGTCGGGGCAAGCCTCTTCACCTTCTTTACGGAACCGATTGGGGGGTCGGGCCTTCTCGTCCGGCGCCAGTCGACGGTTCTCGCCGGATTGCAGGTATGCGAGACGTTCTTATCAGCTAATTGTCATGCTTTAAACAAACCCTTGGGCGCTCTTTTTGCAGAGGATCCCAGCTCGCGGTCGGGACCCGACGAGGAGGGAGAAGAAGAAGAGGAAGAAGAAGATGGCGAAGGCTCCCCCCTCCCCTCGTCTTGCGAGATAGAGGGAATCCTGAATGGCGCCGAGAACGTGATGGGGCGAAGGAGGAAAATCTCGGCCATTTTGTCCAAGCTCATCCGGCAAGATCGTGTCCGTGCTGCCACGGCAAGAGCATTCCGTGAATCTGTGGAGCAGAGGCTGGAAGCTCTCGAGCGAGATTTCTTCTTGGGCGAGGCTGATCGACCAGGAGGGCCTGCTGCCGGGTCTTCGCCAGGGAGATGCATTGCGCAGATCCGGGATCAAGCCCGGTGGATTAACCTAGGGTGCACCACCATGTCATCCTATTTCAACCCACTGGCGCCTCCAAGGACCAGGCTGCGGGAATGAGGTCGATGGCGCTGGGAACCCTACTAGTTCCCCAGATCTCGCCTTCTCTCTCTCTTTAGCCTTCCCTTCAAACAATGTACCCCTATGTTTGTTCGTAATAACAATTATTATTATTTTTATTCAGCTCTCGCCGGCGAGAGTGTGTCATTATCCATATCTTCCTATCTTGTGCTGGGATCTTAAGAATACGTGTCAGAACTAGGGTTCTCGCGCCAATTAGACGCGATGGCGCGAGATAGGATGCTTGCGCCGCGACTGGGATTCTCGCGCCAAAACTAGGATGCTTGCGCTAATTAGACACGGGTGTTGCTCGCTGTTATCCCGAGGGAGGGGAATCGAGCCATCGCCAATCCAGATCGTGATAGCTGTACTTCGCCACCATTTTCTCTCTCTATCGGACGGCGCCGTAATGATCACGGTTCCCTATAAATAGAGAAGTCCACCCACCGCATTTATTTCTCCGATCCGGAACCTTAACTCCCTACCATTGCTCTAGGCCTCTTGCTTCCGCCTCTACCTCTCGAAAGTTCTCCCCTTCACTCACAAACCCAAATGTAGGGCGAGAGCGAGGGTCGCGCTCATTGCGCAGAAGCATTCCGAAAATATCTTTTCCCTTCCTGCACCCTCACCCTGGAGGAGTTCAACACGACCGTTAATCGCTTCGTCCCTGCTGGCTTCTCGGCGAGGAATCCGGGCAATCATGACAAGGTGAATACCCCGGGGCCGGGAGAGCTCGCCATCCACCTCGAACATTTCGAGGTGGGTTTCCGCCTTCCCCTCTGGCCGGAGATTCGCCAAGCTCTCCGCTACTACAGGGTAGTTCCCTCCCAACTGAACCCTAACTCCGTCGCGATCCTTGTAGCGTTCATATGCTACATGCGGTCCGAGAGGATCAAGTTCAGCCTGCCAATCTTTCGGAAGCTATTCACCTTCCGCGCCAAAGGAGGGGTGGTCTTCTTTTCCGGGCAGCTGCTCAAGACCACCGGTCTTGCCAACAAACATCACCACTGGGGCGAGAGGTTCGTCTATGTCACTGGCGACTTCGGCAACGTCCCCCTCCAGCCTGTTCAGTATGAGGATGCTGCCTACAAGCCGCTCGCTCTGGTATCGCGTGAGAGCGCGATTCTGGATTTCTTTGGCACGAAGGAGTTCGACGTCCACTTCCTCCGGCGAGACGTCGACTCCCTTCTTCCCGTCCCCCCGGGCGAAGGTATGGTTTCGCCCTAGATTTGACTCTGTCAGGATCTTCTTGTGCTGAATAGTGCCACTTTGCAGGAGAGCGGGAGGTCCCCCTGCGCCAACCTTTCGCCGAGGCCCCGGGTACCGAGAGCTTGGCCGCGAGAGATTCTCTCGCCCTCGCGAGAGCCGGCGCTCGTGCCTGCCGGGATGAACCGGCCCATCCCGTGTCACCAAAAGCCAAGAAGCGGAAAGGCACCCTTCCCGCCCTCCGATCGTTGAAGAGGCCAAAGCCGTCTGCTTCCGAGAAAGGGAAATCCCTGGCAGTCTCGCCCGTCCGGTCTCTTCCCACAGGCGGGTCCTTCGAAGAGCTTCTTCAGAGGGCCAGTGAGATGGATTCTACTGCTAGGAGCCGTGCCGAGGCTCCCGCCGGGAACCCACCGACCGCAAGCGAGGCTGGGGGAGAGGGGGCCGCTGCCAAGACCTCCGCCCAGAAGTCACCTACCGCAAACGAGACTGGGGGAGAAGGGGCCGTCGCCGAGACCTCTGCCCGAACTCCACCCAAGGAGGTGCCGAAAGGGCACAGAAACTATGGATTCGGCGTGAAGTACCTCGACGCTGAGGGGAAGCCTCAGCTCCAGTGGGACCCCGAGTCTAACCTGATCACGGTTTCGACGCTCCTTCCCAGCTGGGCGGAGCGAGACGAGGTCACTGGCGAGGCCTTCTCGCTATGCTATGGTCTCTACAGCCGAGAGGATGCCAGAGTCTTCGACCAGACGCCCACTCTGCTCATGGCCTTCGATTCCGTCCGGGCCCTGTTGCGCGGATTCGAGATCGCGCATATGTGCGCTCGCCGAAGCATTAGCCTAGATAAGAATTTCATGGACATGTACAAGGCGAGGGAGGGAGCAGTGGCTCAAGCGCGTGCCCTGGAGAAAGAGCTCGCGAGTGCTCAGCAAGAGCTGGCGAATGCTCAACAATTGCTATCCCTACGCCCCGCAGTCGAGGTAAGCGAGACTTTCTTAGACCGCTGTTCTCTCTTCCTGAAGCCGTATTTGTGCAACATTTCTCTGAGCTGATCTCTTTTCCACAGGATCCTGCCCCATCCACAGCGCTCCGTGCGGAGTTAGCTGACGTGCGCTACGAGAACGTCTTGCTGCGTGACCAACTCCAGCGTGCGGATGCGGCGAAAGGCCCGCTCCCTCCAATGCTTGATGAAAGGCTGAAGAGTCGTCACTTCTCGGAGTACGACATCGACAAGCTGCTGCAGGCGAATGCCCAGGCCACCGTCAAGCTCACCCTCGAGACGTTGCGGGACTTGGAGCTGCTGCGAGAGGCGGGCAAGACTGTCACTGCCAACCAAATCCTCCCCTAGCTTTTCGATCCCGTACCGAAGCCTCCCGGCGCGCCCGAATCCCCGCCCTCGGACATCCCGAAGCTTTCTACCGCCGTCGGCGAGACGTCTGAGGCGAGTTCTGGTGCTGGATCTGGCGAGGACTCGAGCGAGAGCACCAGTGGTGATTACAGCGCATCCCCTTGAAGGGTCCTTCCTTTTGTTATTATTCTCTTCTGTAATGAGCAAGAAGCTCCAAACCCCTGTAATTTATTATTGAATATGATGCAATGTTATACTTCTCGTTATTGGTGTGTTTGCTCGGATGAGTAGGTTAGCCAGCCAAGTGACTTCTACGCTAGCTTCCGCCGAGACCCTTAGTCTCCTTAGGGTAACATTCCTTAGGGATCAACTAGGCGGGGGCCTAGCGCTATCAATTGGGATGTTCTGCCCGAATTTGCCGGAAGCCTTCTTCGGCGAGGTCTCCCTAGCTGAGACCTTCGGGCCGAGACCTCTACGGGCCATGTCCCTTAGGGTCTTGTCTCCGATCCAGGCCAGGGCCGTGTCATTACATCTTCCGACAAACTAAACCTATCCCCCCACCGGCGAGCCTTCCGACCTGCCAGCTAGATGAGAGCCTGCGCAGCGGGTCTACCTGGGGCCGAGCCGAGCTCGGGGTGTTGATGAAGATCAAACCAAACCTCTCCCCCACAAGCGAGCCTTCGGACCTGCCAGCTAGATGAGAGCCTGCGTAGCGGGTCTACCTGGGGCCGAGCCGAGCTCGGGGTGTTGATGAAGATCAAATCAAACCTCTCCCCAAAGGGCGAGCCTTCGAACCTGCCAGCTAGATGAGAGCCTGCGCAGCGGGTCTACCTGGGGCCAAGCTGAGCTCGGGGTGTTGATGAAGATCAAACCAAACCTCTCCCCCACAGGCGAGCCTTCGGACCTGCCAGCTAGATGAGAGCCTGTGCAGCGGGTCTACCTGGTCTCGAGCCGAGCTCGGGGTGTTGATGAAGATCAAACCAAACCTCTCCCCCACAGGCGAGCCTTTGGACCTGCTAGCTAGATGAGAGCGTACGCAGCGGGTCTACCTGGGGCCGAGCCGAGCTCGGGGTGTTGATGAAGATAAAACCAAACCTCTCCCCCACAGGCGAGCCTTCGGAACTGCCAGCTAAATGAGAGCCTGCGCAACGGGTCTACTTGGGGCTGAGCCGAGCTCGGGGTGTTGATGAAGATCAAACCAAACCTCTCCTCCACATGCGAGCCTTCGGACCTGCCATCTGGATGAGAGCCTGTGCAGCGGGTCTACCTAGGGCCGAGCCGAGCTCGGGGTGTTGATGAAGATCAAACCAAACCTCTCCCCCACAGGCGAGCCTTCGGACCTGCCAGCTAGATAAGAGCCTGCGCAGCGGGTCTACCTTGGACCGAGCCGAGCTCGGGGTGTTAATGAAGATCAGACCAAACCTCTCCCCCACAGGAGAGCCTTCTGACCTGCCAGCTAGATGAGAGCCAGCGCAGCAGGTCTACCTTAGGCCGAGCCGAGCTCGGGGTGTTGATGAAGATCAAACCAAACCTCTCCCCCACAGGCGAGCCTTCGAACCTGCTAGCTAGATGAGAGCCTGCACAGCGGGTCTACCTGGGGCCGAGCCGAGCTCGGGGTGTTGATGAAGATCAAACCAAACCTCTCTCCAACAGGCGAGCCTTCGGACCTACCAGATAGATGAGAGCCTGCGCAGCGGGTCTACCTGGGGCCGAGCCGAGCTCGGGGTGTTGATGAAGATCAAACCAAACCTCTCCCCCACAGGCGAGCCTTCGAACCTGCCAGCTAGATGAGAGCCTGCACAGCGGGTCTACCTGGGGCCGAGCCGAGCTCGGGGTGTTGATGAAGATCAAATCAAACCTCTCTCCCACAGTCAATGTTTTGAAATGGTCACATTGAAAAGATAATATTTATTTATGACATTACAATCCTTCTCTCCCCCTACGGGTAGAAGCGCATTAAGTCATCACCGCTCCAGGTGTGGCTCAAGGTCCTTCCCTCCACATCCTGGAGGTAGTAACCCCCATTAGCCAAAGTCTTCTCTACTATGTAAGGCCCGTCCCAGCCGGGGTGAGCTTGCCAACCGGGGCCAACCATCCTGCTGCGTCGACCTTTTTTAGCACTAGGTCCCCCTCGGCGAATTGCTTGACTCTAATGTGCTTATCGAAGTACCTGTCCATTCGCCGTCTGATCTCTTCTTGCCTGATGGTAGCAACATCACGTAGCTCTTCCACCATATCCAACGAGAGGCGAAGCACTTCCTCGTTCCCCAACCTCCAAGTTCGCTTCCTTCACCCGCAGCCGTGACCCGTTGAGACCTAAACTCGAACTCCACTGGGAGGACAGCCTCACATCCATGAGAGAGCTTGAAGGGGGTCTCCCCTGTGGCCGTGTTCGGAGTTGTTTGCAAGGCCCACAGGATGGAGGGGAGTTGCTCCACCCAGTTACCCCTCAGGTTTTCCACCTTCTTTTTGAGCAAGTTCACAATGATCTTGTTCGCCGCTTCCACCTGGCTATTGATCCGGGGGTGATGGATAGAGGCAAACCTGAGGTCTATCCCCAATTGCGTGCAGAAGCTGATGAACTCTTTGCTGGCAAAATGGGGACCATTGTCCGTCACTATCGCTTGGGGCAGCCCATGTCTGCATATGATTTCTCCCCAAACGAAGTTCCTCATGACCTGGGAGGTAACCTTGGCCAGAGCTTTGATCTCCAGCCACTTTGAGAAGTAATCGATCATGACCAGGAGGAACCTCCTCTGCCCGCTAGCTGGAGGAAAGGGCCCAACTAGGTCCATCCCCCAAATGGCGAAGGGCCATGGTGTTGTGATGCTTCGGAGCCTTTGAGCGGGCAAGAGCTGGAGGGGAGCGTACACTTGACACTTCAGGCACCTCTTCGCAAACTCAACTGCATCCTTCCTCAAGGTCTGCCAAGAAATACCCTTGTCTTATCACCCTTTCCTCAAACGTCCTTCCCCCTGAGTGACTACCGCACTCTCCCGAATGTACCTCTTCCAGGATCCTCGGGGCCTCCTCCTCGGTCACACATCTCGCCAGGAGCCCTGACAACATCTTCCGGTGCAAGCCCCCTTCCAGCATCAGGTAATAGGCCGCCTTTCGCCTGAAGCTCTTCGCATCCCTGTCACAACCCGCATTTTCTCCGAATTAAGAATTATCAGAGTAAGAGAAAACACGCGTCATGATGCCACGTCAAGCAGGGGATAACTGCTGACGCTCAGGCAAATCCAACTACAATCTTTATGCAAGAAAACCATGTGCTTAATGAATGGAAAATCAGTTATGTTTAGAGTCTGTATCCCTCGGCTCAGTGGATCATCTAGTCCACAAAAGAAAACTATATTTAAACGCTGCGGAAAAATACTTTAATTAGGTTTTACACCCTAAAGAGCGCATAAGGGTCCCAAGAGAACCACTCATGCTATGCAAGACACTACACTTAGTTTATATAATATATATAAGAAAACGGTTTTCGTACGTGATTTGGAAAATAGTGATTAAGTTTACAAAACATGCTGATCATGAGCTTCATTTATAATAATAATTATAGTTTAAAAATAACTAGCAACCTAGCATAAAACCTTCTCAAAGCAAGTAGACTATCTCCAGAAAAAAAATGGTAGCAGTAATAGTATATATCTAGTACAAGGTAAAAACTACTAGTGGGCTCCAACAACCTGACACGAACCCACCAGCACATATATATGTCTGTAAGAAAGTACTGAAAACAACCTCACAAACAAGGTAAACAAAACTCCAAAGTCCGGGAGTCCACCAACAACAACACCTCCAACTAGCCACCAGACTGGCTACAGCTCAGAACCTGAGGCATTCCAAAAGAAAACAGAATACCTCAGCAAGCAAAAATCAAGGTAAAACTGCATGAAAGAGTCAACCAAAAGGGACAAAATAACAGAAAACATGCAGTAGAAAGAGTCACAACTGTCCAAAACAGGACAACAAGAAATGCACAACGTGCAAAGAAACAGCAACAACCCAGCCCAGGAACAACATCCTGCAGGGCCTACTAGGCTACCAAGAGCCAGAATGCTGCAAACTACCAAAGAAGAAACTTCTAACACCCTAAACTGTGGGAAGTGATAGTAGCAAAAACAACAACGAGAAACCGGATCGAAGGCAAACGCATTCCTCCAATCCACCATGTCCAAGTCAAAAGCTCGAGGGTCAACACGTGAAAACACAAGGGACCTTCCACCCGACATGCCCAGCCCGTACCTGGAGCAAGAAATCCATGGGTGGCCTTGGCTATATCACACAACTCCACCCCTATAAAGAGCTACAACCACCACTACTATCCACGACCCACGATTCGGCCTTTAGGAAAATAAAGAAAACGGCCGACAAGGAAAGCCCAGAAATACAACTGGAAATCCACTCGGAAATGAAACACAAGGTAAAGGAAGAGTGTTGAAATAAACCAACACGACTAGGCGTTGAGTGAAACCCACTCAGTGCCTACCTAAACTTTGGCGTTGAGTGAGCTAGCCTCACTCGCCGCCAAAATAATACCACTACCCACAAGCCCACTAAAGAATACGGAGCTCGACGACAGTCGAACGACCAAGGCAGAAGATCCAGAACTCGAGTAGTTGCCTGCCACTTGAGTATCTAAACTCCCGCACTCGAAACCATCTAAATTCGCCTAGCAACAGAAAATATACAAAGCGCACGATCAGTGACGCACGATCAGTGGTCGTGCGCACTCATCGGCTGATGATCGTGCGAAGCGAACCTGGAAAACCTGACAAAAAACCTAGCAACTGCGCACGATCAGTTTCGCACGATCAGTGGTCGTGCGCACTGTTGTCAGCGCTCGTGCGATTGCCCGAGACAGAACTTTGGAAACTGAAAGACAGCCGCGCACGAGCAGAGGCACACGACCAGTGGTCGTGCGCCCTAACGGTTGATGACCGTGCGCGACTAACCTGTACCGTTTGGAATTTTCCGAACGATACCGGAACGCGCACACGACTCACGCCACTGCAGTAGCAGTAGACAACTATCAACGTCGCACGCTACTACCATTCAAACTATGCCTAACCATTCGAATAATACCTTAACGAAGGAAAATTGGCAACCACACCCCCCCCCCCTCCTAACTCTCCCTCTCGGCTACACCCAAACCAGAGCAACAATCAAAAATAAAGGAAAACAACGGCTCTACGCCGACAATTTGGATTCCAAACATCACAACATAGGGGGGGTTTCAGTAGGAAGAACTAAGCCCTATAGTTAGCAAGAAAATGAGAACAACAAGGCCTCTAACCTGGGCTAACCGGGATTTCAATTTCAGCAAATAAAATCATAGAAAACACTTGGCAAGGGCAAGAATACCACTTGACTCAAATCTCAGCGAAGCTTTGGACTGCTTTCCTCCTCTTCGCACGGATCAAAACGGCCGCAACACCTAGAACAAAGACTCGGCCATTAATGGCGGAAAACTTCCAAAACCGAAAATTCCAATCCTTCCAAAACTCCACGAAAATCGAATTTCTTACCGCAGGAATGAAGGTCTCGACGAGAGCAATCCGAATCCACTCTCGGAATCGAATTCCGTCCACAAACGCTCCGGGAATCGGCGTCCGAAGGCAAGGTAGGCGGTTTCTCCGTTTCTCTCGTACAAGGGGCCGGCGGTTTCTTACGGGGAAGATGAAGATGGCGGTTCCTTCTCATTCTATAAATATATATATATATATATATTATATAATTATATTATTAATTACAAAATTACATAAAGCACCAAATCGACGCGAAAACCGAACTACCTCGGAATTCGACGAAATTCGCACCGTAGCTAAATACCCACGCTACGAACACAACGGCGAAGTCGAAATTAACTTTCGACGAACAGAACTCGAGTTACACCCAAACAAAGCCAAACACAAACATCCCCCCGAGAGGCCACACCGGGTCACCAAAACGACTCGGTTTGCTAGGGAGATCTTGCCAACAGGCTACCAAACAGGGCACTCAGTTCTAAGGAGCTAAACCGTACTCCACACATGGCACAAGCCACGGAAACCCATCATCGTAACGCCAAACGAGAATAAAAATAATCGCTGAAAAAACGGGGCGTTACAGTCACTCCCCCTAAAAGAAAGTTTCGTCCCGAAACTTTACGCACAACCCTCCTACAAAAGAAGGAAAAGTAACAAACAGAAGTTACAAAGGGAAACATACCGATCAAATCAGAGAAAGAGGTGAGGGTACGCCCTCCTCATGGCCGACTCTAGCTCCCAAGTCGCGCTCTCCAAATCCTGATTTTTCCATAGAATTTTCACCATCGGTATGGACTTCTTTCGCAGCACACGCTCCTGAGTATCCAAAATACGAACTGGCACTTCAACGAAAGAGAGTTTGGGCTCCAACTGGGGCACAACATCCAAGAGTTGCCCACTGCTGCGCACACACTTCCGCAATTGGCTAACATGAAAAACATTATGAACACCAGGGAAGTTCGCTGGCAAATCCAATCTATATGCAGACACACCAATCCGCTCCAAAATCTCGAACGGGCCCACATACCTTGGGTCCAATTTCCGATTTTTACCAAATCTCTTCACACCAACCATTGGAGAAACCTTGAGGTATACATGATCCCCTACTAAAAACTCCAAAGCAGACCTACGCCGATTGGCGTTCTTTTCATACCTCTCCTGGGCTAAACGAAGCTTCTCCCGAATAAGCTTCACGGCGACTTCCATCTCTTCCAGAGCATCAGGACCCAACAAAGGCTTCTCACCAGCCTCAGCCCAAAACAACCGAGTCCTACAGCGCCTCCCATACAAAGCTTCGAACGGAGCCATCTGCAAGCTTTCCTGATAACTGTTATTGTAAGCAAATTCCATGAGTCGCAGACGCTCATCCCACGCTCCACCGTGGTCTAAAATATAGCACCTGATCATATCCTCAACAATCTGATTGACCCGCTCCGTCTGCCCATTGGTCTGAGGGTGGTACGCAGTAGAATACCTCAGATCCGTACCCAAACCCTCCTGCAGACTCTGCCAAAAACGAGAAGTAAACCGGGAGTCTCGATCAGAAATGATGCTAACCGGCACACCGTGGAGTCGGATGACTTCATTCAAGTACAACTCCGCTATCTTCTTCATCGGGTAATCAATCTTATAAGGCACGAAGTGAGCACACTTCGTCAATCTATCCACTATAACCCAAACAGAATCATATCCTCTCGGGGATTTTGGCAAACCCGTAATGAAGTCCATAGATATGCTCTCCCACTTCCAAGTTGGGATATCTAGCAGAGTCAACTTACCACCAAGCCTCCCATGATCGGCCTTCACACGCTTGCAAGTGTGACACTCAGCAACATATCGGGCTATATCTCCTTTCATACCATACCACCAAGCGATTTGCCTTAAGTCACGGTACATCTTCATAGATCCTGGATGGTAGGCAACGCTGGAACCATGAGCCTCACTGCAAATCATACTCCTAATGTCCCCAACAGCGGGAACGCAAAACCTGCCGCGGTACTTCAAAGTACCCGCATCATCAATAGAAAAATCTGACAACTCTCCCTTCTCTGTCCTGGTAAAAAGGTGCAACAGATCCGGATCGTCCTTCTGATGCAGTCTAGTCAAAGAAATCCAGGACGGCTCTGCCACTGACAAACTACTCTGCAAACCACAGCATCCCACTGAAATATCCATAAGGAGGAACTCCTCAACTAATCGATCGGCGGAGAGGTTAAAGATCTTTCCCGTCTTTCGGCTCAGGGCGTCGGCCACCACATTGGCCTTGCCCGGATGATACTGGATTTCTACATCATAATCCGCCACATACTCAAGCCACCGCCGATGACGCAGATTCAACTCTTTCTGCGTGAACACGTACTTCAGGCTCTTATGGTCAGTAAAAATCTTGCACTGAGCCCCATAAAGTAAGTGCCTCCACAACTTCAACGCATAGATAACCGCTGCAAACTCAAGGTCATGCGTAGGATAATTCCTCTCATGAGTTTTCAACTGCCTTGACCCATAAGCAATTACTTTTCCATCCTGCATTAATACGCACCCCGGTCCTATATGCGAAGCATCCACGTACACATCATAATCCACGCCCTCAGTAGGAAGGGTCAGAACGGGAGCAGTACACAATCTCCTCTTTAACTCCTGAAAAGCTTCTTCGCACTTCTCGCTCCAAACAAAAGCCACATTCTTCTGAGTCAGCTTGGTCAAAGGTGCGGCTAGAGAAGAGAAACCCTCCACGAATCTTCTGTAATAGCCAGCCAACCCTAAGAAACTTCTGATCTCCTTAGGAGTATTCGGCCTACTCCAATCCGTCACTGCTACAATCTTTTCTGGGTCAACCGAGATCCCATCCTTGTTCACCACGTGGCCTAGAAAAGAAACCTGAGGCAACCAAAATTCGCACTTGCTCAACTTGGCGAATAACTTGTGGTTCCTCAACTCCGATAGGACCAAACGCAAATGCTGCTCATGCTCCTCAGCACTGCGAGAATAAACCAACACGTCATCAATGAAGACCACAACGAACTTGTCTAGGAAATCCTTGAACACCCTGTTCATCATATCCATGAAGGCTGATGGTGCGTTGGTCAGACCAAACGACATCACCAAAAACTCAAAGTGCCCATGCCTCGACCTAAACGCAGTCCGTGGAATATCTGCCTCACGGATCCTGAGCTAATGATAGCCCGAACGAAGATCGATCTTGGAGAACACCGTGCTACCACGCAACTGGTCAAATAAATCATCGATCCTCGGCAGAGGGTACCTGTTCTTGATAGTGACCTTGTTCAACTCTCTATAGTCGATGCAAAGCCGCATCGACCCATCTTTCTTCTTTACGAACAAAACAGGAGCACCCCAAGGCGACGAACTCTGCCGGATAAAACCTTTAGCCAACAACTCATCTAACTGAATTCGCAACTCCTCTAACTCACGAGGGGCCATCCGGTACGGCGCCTTAGCAATAGGACGCGTACCCGGCTCCAAATCAATAACAAACTCCACATCCCGCTCAGGAGGGATACCAGGAAGATCATCAGGAAAAACATCGGCGAAACCACGAACAATAGGAATCTCCTCCAAGCGTGGCACGCTAACAACGGTTCCAACCGCCGAGACTAAACAAACACAACAATCAAAAAGAAACAATCTCTGAACACATACCGCAGAGAGAACAGGAGAATCTTGACACGGATCAGCATACACGCTGTCGGGCTGACCGTCGTCCCTGATGAAGTCCAAGCGCTTTCCTTTGCACTGAATGACCGCATCATACCGAGAGAGCCAGTCCATGCCCAAAATGACATCGAAGTCCTCTAGATCAATCATCTTCAGATCCGCCTTCGCAAGAAAATCCCCCAACAAAACCGGGCAATCCAAAATACCCAAATCTGACAACACAGATTCACTAGAGGGAAACTTGACACGGAAGGAATCTCGAACACGATCTAGAGACAACCGATGACGCTCCACAAAGGCTCTAGCCACGAACGAGTGGGTAGCGCCGGAGTCAAACAGAACACGCGCCCAGCGGTTCTTCACCTTAAATTTCCCTATAGGAACGCACAAAGCTAAGGAACTAGCACAATAGTACCGCAAAATAATCTAGCAACTAAACCACCAGGATAGAAAGAAAAACAACAAACAACTAACCTGAGATCACCTGGGTCGAAGTCTGAGCCTCCTCGGAAGAAATCACGTTCAGCTTCCCTTTTCCCTTGTCCACACGCTGAGGTGGAGGTAATGCCTGCAATGGAACTGCAGGAAGAGCTGACTGGACCTGAGGACACCTCGACTTAACGTGACCCTTCTGCCCACACTGATAGCAGACTTTATCCCTGGACCAACACTAGGCTGCATCATGCCCGGATCGCTTGCAAACTGAACAGGAGACATCTCTCCCAGGAGCACCCTGAATAGCATGAACCTGCTCCTTCTTCTGAGCTGTCGCCTTCTTGAAACACCTCTCAACAGGATGGCCTGACCGGCCACAAAAACTGCACACCACCCTGCTCCTCTTTCCCGGAACAGCATCGGGTACCAGGGGTTTCTTCTCCTCTACCAACTTCCTCTTATCCTTCCTCAACTGCTGGCCTCTGCTCTTCGCCGTCTCAATGGCCTCAACCTTAAGAGCAGCCTCTACAACTCCAGCATAAGTCACTGACCCATAAGCACTGGCCAACTGCTACACCTCACTCCTCAAACCACCGAGAAATCGCTTAACTCGATCAGCCTCAACGCTGACCAATCTAGGGGCAAAACAGCTCAACTTACTAAACTCTATCTCATACTCACCCACCGTGAGCTGCCTTTGCTTCAGATAGAGGAAATCATTCATGAGGCGGTCACGCTCGACCGAGGGTAAGAACTTCCTCAACAGCATCTCCTTGAACATCTCCCACGAGCATCCGCCTACCAAGCTCTCCTTCTCTCTCAGCCACCAACTCTTAGCCAACCCTTTGAGCTGATAGGTGGCTAACATCACCCTCTGATTATCTGAAATCCCTGAGTACGAGAACATCTCCTCCATGGAGATCAGCCAGTCGTCTATCACCATGAAATCTGCCTTCCCATCATAAGTGGGAGGGCTCAGCCTCTGAAACTGCGAGATGAAGGCCATCTCTACTGGCACCACCACTGGAGGCCTCAAGGGTGCAGGAGGAGGAGGAACAGCTAACCCCCCTGCAGGAACTTGCGCACCCTGAGCCTGCCATGCCACAACCGCAACCAAAGACTGAATCTGGGCTTGCACCTCCTCCAACTGCCTACCCATAGCTTCGCTACTCTGACGCAGACCCTCGATCACCGCATCGTTCTGAGCTCCAGAAGATTCACCCTCAGACAGGGGAGTCGATCGAGTAGCAGGACGCCTAGCCATCCTAGAAATCAATACAACGCAAATCAGATCCAAATCCCACGACTAGAACCGACTACCAGTACAGACAATACATATGTAGATATAGACTTAAAGCTGCTAAACTTGCTCTGAGAGTTTATCTTCTTCACAATAATTAGATGATATGCCCTAACCTAGGATGGTTAACCACCACCTTACTAACTCTTGTGCCTAGATCGGATGCATGAACTTATGTTAGTTTGAAAACTTATGTGTGTACATATGTCATCCTGCAAATCTTTAGCTCGGCGCGTTGTGCTTATGCAATGTTATGATATGCATGTTTGTGTTATGCATTCTAAAAAGGCCCTAATGCATGATATGAGCGGCGTACACATGAAAATGTTATGCATCCCATACTACATAACATTTCCATGCAACGAAAAAGAAACGTGCTAGTCGCAGTCATGTGATGAGGTTATGCATCCCATACTACATAACCCTCACATGTAGCCCCTATGGTGGATCCATATACGAACACATATTATGCATCCCATACTACATAATATGCCCCGTATACTTCATGTTATGCTATGAGTATAGTGTTCGTGCTTTTGCCAAGACGTGCTGATGACATATCGGTGTGTGAATGACATGATGCTGAACTACAAAAAGCATCCAAGGAAGGTTGCCCAACTAACTTGTCAAGCAACCTCCCTCTGATACCAACTGTCACAACCCGCATTTTCTCCGAATTAAGAATTATTAGAGTAAGAGAAAACACGCGTCATGATGCCACGTCAAGCAGGGGATAACTGCTGACGCTCAGGCAAATCCAACTACAATCTTTATGCAAGAAAACCATGTGCTTAATGAATGGAAAATCAGTTATGTTTAGAGTCCGTATCCCTCGGCTCAGTGGATCATCTAGTCCACAAAAGAAAACTATATTTAAGCGCTGCGGAAAAATACTTTAATTAGGTTTTACACCCTAAAGAGCGCATAAGGGTCCCAAGAGAACCACTCATGCTATGCAAGACACTACACTTAGTTTATATAATATATATAAGAAAACGGTTTTCGTACGTGATTTGGAAAATAGTGATTAAGTTTACAAAACATGCTGATCATGAGCTTCATTTATAATAATAATTATAGTTTAAAAATAACTAGCAACCTAGCATAAAACCTTCTCAAAGCAAGTAGACTATCTCCAGAAAAAAAATGGTAGCAGTAATAGTATATATCTAGTACAAGGTAAAAACTACTAGTGGGCGCCAACAACCTGACACGAACCCACCAGCACATATATATGTCTGTAAGAAAGTACTGAAAACAACCTCACAAACAAGGTAAACAAAACTCCAAAGTCCGGGAGTCCACCAACAACAACACCTCCAACTAGCCACCAGACTGGCTACAGCTCAGAACCTGAGGCATTCCAAAAGAAAACAGAATACCTCAGCAAGCAAAAATCAAGGTAAAACTGCATGAAAGAGTCAACCAAAAGGGACAAAATAACAGAAAACATGCAGTAGAAAGAGTCACAACTGTCCAAAACAGGACAACAAGAAATGCACAACGTGCAAAGAAACAGCAACGACCCAGCCCAGGAACAACATCCTGTAGGGCCAACTAGGCTACCAAGAGCCAGAATGCTGCAAACTACCAAAGAAGAAACTTCTAACACCCTAAACTGTGGGAAGTGATAGTAGCAAAAACAACAACGAGGAACCGGATCGAAGGCAAACGCAGTCCTCCAATCCACCATGTCCAAGTCAAAAGCTCAAGGGTCAACACGTGAAAACACAAGGGACCTTCCACCCGACATGCCCAGCCCGTACCTGGAGCAAGAAATCCATGGGTGTCCTTGGCTATATCACACAACTCCACCCCCATAAAGAGCTACAACCACCACTACTATCCACGACCCACGATTCGGCCTTTAGGAAAATAAAGAAAACGGCCGACAAGGAAAGCCCAGAAATACAACTGGAAATCCACTCGGAAATGAAACACAAGGTAAAGGAAGAGTGTTGAAATAAACCAACACGACTAGGCGTTGAGTGAAACCCACTCAGTGCCTACCTAAACTTTGGCGTTGAGTGAGCTAGCCTCACTCGCCGCCAAAATAATACCACTACCCACAAGCCCACTAAAGAATACGGAGCTCGACGACAGTCGAACAACCAAGGCAGAAGATCCAGAACTCGAGTAGTTGCCTGCCACTTGAGTATCTAAACTCCCGCACTCGAAACCATCTAAATTCGCCTAGCAACAGAAAATATACAAAGCGCACGATCAGTGACGCACGATCAGTGGTCGTGCGCACTCATCGGCTGATGATCGTGCGAAGCGAACCTGGAAAACCTGACAGAAAACCTAGCAACTGCGCACGATCAGTGTCGCACGATCAGTGGTCGTGCGCACTGTTGTCAGCGCTCGTGCGATTGCCCGAGACAGAACTTTGGAAACTGAAAGACAGCCGCGCACGAGCAGAGGCACACGACTAGTGGTCGTGCGCCCTAACGGTTGATGACCGTGCGCGACTAACCTGTACCGTTTGGAATTTTCCGAACGATACCGGAACGCGCACACGACTCACGCCACTGCAGTAGCAGTAGACAACTATCAACGTCGCACGCTACTACCATTCAAACTATGCCTAACCATTCGAATAATACCTTAACAAAGGAAAATTGGCAACCACCCCCCCCCCCCCCTCCTAACTCTCCCTCTCGGCTACACCTGAACCAGAGCAACAATCAAAAATAAAGGAAAACAACGGCTCCACGCCGACAATTTGGATTCCAAACATCACAACATAGGGGGGTTTTAGTAGGAAGAACTAAGCCCTATAGTTAGCAAGAAAATGAGAACAACAAGGCCTCTAACCTGGGCTAACCGGGATTTCAATTTCAGCAAATAAAATCAAAGAAAACACTTGGCAAGGGCAAGAATACCACTTGCCTCAAATCTCAGCGATGCTTTGGACTGCTTTCCTCCTCTTCGCACGGATCAAAACGGCCGCAACACCTAGAACAAAGACTCGGCCATTAATGGCGGAAAACTTCCAAAACCGAAAATTCCAATCCTTCCAAAACTCCACAAAAATCGAATTTCTTACCGCAGGAATGAAGGTCTCGACGAGAGCAATCCGAATCCACTCTCGGAATCGAATTCCGTCCACAAACGCTCCGGGAATCGGCGTCCGAAGGCAAGGTAGGCGGTTTCTCCGTTTCTCTCGTACAAGGGGCCGGCGGTTTCTTACGGGGAAGATGAAGATGGCGGTTCCATCTCATTCTATAAATATATATATATATAATTATATAATTATATTATTAATTACAAAATTACATAAAGCACCAAATCGACGCGAAAACCGAACTACCTCGGAATTCGACGAAATTCGCACCGTAGCTAAATACCGACGCTACGAACACAACGGCGAAGTCGAAATTAACTTTCGACGAACAGAACTCGAGTTACACCCAAACAAAGCCAAACACAAACATCCCCCCGAGAGTCCACACCGGGTCACCAAAACGACTCGGTTTGCTAGGGAGATCTTGCCAACAGGCTACCAAACAGGGCACTCAGTTCTAAGGAGCTAAACCGTACTCCAAACATGGCACAAGCCACGGAAACGCGTCATCGTAACGCCAAACGAGAATAAAAATAATCGCTGAAAAAACGGGGCGTTACAATCCCTGACCTCCTCTGACATCTTGCTTGTGGTGAGGAAGGTAACCAACGATTCTACCCACGAGGATCGCCGACCTACCTCCATCAATTCCCCTTCTTCAATTGCCAGTCGGAATAGTTCAGTTAAGGTCCCTCCTCCCCGAGGCCCGAACTTAGCCAATCGATCGGCTGCTGTGCTTTCCTCCCTGGGAACATGTTGAATAGAGAAAGAACAGAAACCTCCGATGATTGCACTTACCTTGGATAGGTACTTCACGAGGGTAGGCTCCCAAGCCTCAAACTCCCCTCGGATCTGCGATGCTACCACCATCGAGTCGGTGAAGGTCTCCACATCCTGAATCTCCAACTCCTTTGCCAATCGAAGGCTGGCTAGCACGGCCTCATACTCCGCTTGATTATTGGTTACGGGGAAGTGAAAAACCACCGCTTGTTCTATGGTAACCCCTTGAGGACTCACCAACACTACACCCCCTCCTAGGGAGTGTTTTCCCGAGGCCCCATTGACCATCATCCTCCACGCTTCCTACGGCTTTGGCTCTTCTTTCTCAGCTTCAGTGACATAGTCTGCCAGAAAGTCCGCCACGGCCTGAGCTTTGATGGAGAGTCTCGGGACGAAAGAGATGTCGAACTCGCTGAGTTCGATGGACCAGCCTTCCTGAGTGCTCTACCCCCTCGAAGACCTTGCGAAGGG
This sequence comes from Platanthera zijinensis, assembly GCA_039513925.1. Taxonomy (NCBI): domain Eukaryota; kingdom Viridiplantae; phylum Streptophyta; class Magnoliopsida; order Asparagales; family Orchidaceae; genus Platanthera; species Platanthera zijinensis. The sequence continues at coordinate 121,692,092 of CM077084.1, forward strand.
GGTGGTCGGTTACTACCTTAATCGAGTGCGCTTGAAAGTAAGGACGAAGCTTCCTAGCCGAGACGATCAGGGCATACGCCAGCTTCTCCAGGATGGGATATCGGAGCTCCGCTTTTCTCAAGATTCGCCTTACGTAGTAGACGGGCAGCTGTTTCTTTCCTTCTTCCCTAATCAAGACGGAGCTCACAGCCTCTATCCCCACCCCGAGATACAAGGCTAGATCCTCTCCCTCCTTTGGGCTTTGAAGTAGCGGAGCTTGGGAGAGTTGCCTCTTCAGCCCTTGGAAGGCCTCTTCGCATTCGACCATCCATTCAAACCCCTTGCTACCTCGGAGCACTTTAAAGAAAGAAGAGCACCTATCCCCGGACCGAGAGAGGAACCTGCTTAGCCCGGCCAACTTTCCGGTTAGATGCTGGACCTCTTTGGCGCTGCGAGGTGATTCCAAATCTAAGATAGCCCTAACCTTGTCAGGGTTAGGCTCTACCCCTGTCGGAGTCAAGAGGTGCCCGAGGAACTTCCCGCGATTAGCCCCGAAGACACACTTCAAGGGATTCAACCTCATCTTGAACCTCCGCAGGGTGGCGAACGTTTCTTCCAAGTATCGCAGATGTGAATCCACACTCTTACTCTTGACCATCAGGTCGTCGACATAGACCTCTAGATTCCTTCCCCTCTGATCTTGAAAGACCTGATCCATCATGCGTTGGTATGTTGCCCCTGCGTTTTTTAAGCCAAAGGGCATCATTTTGTAGCTGAAGCACCCCTCTCTCATGATGAAGGAAACATCCCTGACGACGGGAGGGTGCATCCGGATCTGGTGGTAACCTGAAAAAGCATCCAAAATACTCATAACAGAAAAACCGACGGCTGAATCAACCAGCGCGTCGATTCGAGGCAGGGGGTAGCAATCTTTAGGACATGATTTATTCAACAAAGAGAAGTCGATACACATACGCCATTTTCCTCCCGCTTTTTTTACCATTACCACATTGGAGATCCTGTAACACCCCAAAAAGGCTCAAAATTAGATTTGAGGTGCAGGTTGCTTAACACGGCCTGGGACACGGGCGTGTCCTAGGGAGTGTCGGGGTACACGGCCTGGGACACGGGCGTGTCCCAGGGCGTGTTCAGGTTAGTCGACGATCGGAGGTCGACGATAGTCGAGCCTGGGACACGGGCGTGTCCCAGGGCGTGTCACTCAATAAAATGCCGTATCGAGTCAGAAATGTACACGGCCCGGAACCAAGGCTTGAACATGGCCGTGTCAGTTTTGACACGGGCGTGTCAGAGGGCGTGTGCCTACCCGTGTACTGCTCTGACTGGTTTTAGCGCTCGTTGAGTACCGTGTAACAGGTATGACACGGGCGTGTCTCATGACCGACACGGGCGTGTTAGGTTCGACACGGGCGTGTCAGGTTCGACACGGGCGTGTCGATGCCCGTGTTCTGGTAATTTTTAGTCGGTGCGAGTGTCGCGTGTGCCGCTTAAGGGTACACGGCCTGTGACACGGGCGTGTCACAGGCCGTGTCGGCCAAAAAGTATAATATTTTGGGCAGATCTTGGCCGTTCATTTTCCTTAAAGGAGATCCTATGGCTGGGGCTTATTCCTGGGCTGATAAGGCCGGGAAAGGAAGGAGAAAGGCTCATTTCTAAAGTTCATCATCTCTTTCTAAGTTTAAGAGAGAGGTGAGAGCAAGGTGAGGAAGAAGAAGTGGGATCCGGCTGCCGGTGGTTCTACGGTGGTCCAAATCGCGAGCCGAGTTCGGATTTGCGAAGGCAACGCTGCTGCGAAGGCTTTCATCCGTCTCAATTTCTCTCCATGGCTCCGAAGCGAGTTCCTAGGGTAACGATTTCCTGCTTGGACATGTGAAGTCCGTAATTCCTGCATTGCATAGGGAAAACCCTTCCCCACGAGTGTGCGGTGGGTTGTGACGTCCCTTGGGGTAGATATGTGAAGTCCCCCTTATTAGAGTCCGGAATTGGAGTATGGATCTAGGCATGCTGTGTGAAGCCCATCTGGACATGGTCTGGATTGGTGATGCTTGTTTGCATATCGGAGAAGACTCCGTGATTCTTGCTTGTAGGCATGATGGATAAAGTACTGGAGGAAGTCCAGGAAATTATGAGAGTTGGACTCTCCTGTAGCCGTGAGTTGCTACTTTGTGTGAGGTTGAGCCGTTGAGCCGTGGGGCTACAACTAGGCAAATGCCTTGGAGGTGGAACGGGCAAGGTGAAGCTGTACCCGCGTCAGTCCAGGCGTGAGTCTGACGATTTGAGCAACGGGAAAGGTGGATCTGTACCCGCGTTATGGTTGTCTAACCTTGGGTGCTTAAGACCCTGTTAGGATCACATAGCGAGAGTCGACGGCCTGTGAGCCGATCAGACAAGAATGCTCATATTGAACCATTATGTCTAGGACCTCTGAACGGTGGTGTGGCTGTGGAACTACGGAACACCGATAATGTGCCCTGAGTGCACGGAGCGTCGGGCCGTCGTGCCGACGTTTGTGATATGTGACTGTGCGGGCGTGCACGTCTTGCTTGAATTGCTATATATCATATTGGAAGATTGCTATGCAGGAATGGAATTCCGCTGCCTCGTGCCAGGGGCAGGGTCGTTATAATTGGTCAGCTGAATGCTGACCGTTGCCCTGTTTGCCACCGCTTGGTGGATTGGTTCTTACAGGTACTGGAGGTGCTGGTCCGAGCGGGACTTAGCGGGCTGAAGCCCAAAGCTGCGGTGCTGCCCTCGAAGACATTGTTTTGTTTCTTTTGTTCATGTGTGGCCGACCTGCGTGCCGATGTCTGTAATCCACACTCTTGTTAAGAGAAACTGTTGTAAGGCCTTAAGGCCAGACTCTTGTGATGTTTATATATATTCCTAAGTTTTAGTGGACAATGTTCTTTATCTTGAGTTCAATTATTCAACCGTGAAACTTCCGCTAGAATGCTCTGTGTTAGGATGCGTGGTTTTGATATTATTTCGTAGCGTCTCCGCCTGTTTGTGGAATATGGTGTGGGGCCCCGGCCGGACCCTCTATTATATTCTTCTTGACGGGTAGAGGTGTTACAATTTGGTATCAGCTTGTTGGTCGATCTCTTCCGAATTCGCGGACGAATTCTTTTGAGAGGTGGCGAGCACGTGTCAGTGCCGTCGTTATAACACTTAAGTTGAACTCAAGATTGTCCACTTAGGAATGCAAATACACTTGTTTGTTGAACTTGTGTATTCTTTTTGTATGGTTGCCGTTTTTATTGGTCGTTAACCTGTGTATTTTACACATATAGGTGAGCAGAAGTGTTGCGGGTCAATCCGAACCACAACGTTCTGTTGAGAGTGCGGCACTAGCCGAGGTGCCCATAACTCCTCCATCTGCTGAAACAGTCTGTCTCATCACGAAAACGGTACTTGCTGTGATGAATGCTCAGCAAGCTGGGCAGGCACGTCCTACAGTGGTGCCAACGCAAGCTGGGGTACGGCAAGAACCGGTAGAAGCCGAAGTTGATCCGCGGGTAGCAGATCAACAATGGAAGCAATTCTTGAGCTTTAACCCTCCGCAGTTTCATGGGCGGGTACACCGACCCAAGCAGAGGATTGGCTTGCAAGAGTCAAGAGGATTATGAGAGCTATCAAGGTTGAGGAGGAACAGAAAGTCATGTTAGCCACTTTCCTACTGGAAGGAGAGGCGCGATTGTGGTGGGATGAGATTGAAATGCATCACTTGGCCGGCAGGCAATTGGCAGAGGTTACAATGGAAGAATTTTCTCGATTGTTCTTAGCACAACATCTGCCGATGCAGCAAAGGATATCGATGGAAATGGAATTTCAACGGTTAGCACAGGGAGATCGAAGTGTGGATTACTACCTGCATGAGTTCACCCGTTTGGGAAGATATGCGGGCACGATCTTCGCCGAAGAAGAGCGTAAGACTAGTCGGTTTTATGCGGGATTGCGAGATGAGCTGCGGTATTTGCTCTCGAGTTCTGTGAGTCAGGGATTCCAAGCCTTATTCTGTACGGCTCGTTCTTTGGAGACGGACATGAAACGGGGGCAAGCAAAGGGAAACTTGGCGGTTGTGAAGCCAGAGTTTAAGCCGCCGCGTCCGGACAAGTTTGGCTACCAAAAGAGATGGAATAAGAAGTCTAAGTCTTCTGGACAAGCTCCTTCTGCGACTGTGACGGATACATCTGGGTATGGATCTCGTGCTTGTTTTACGTGCGGGAAGGTTGGACACTTCGCACGTGAATGCCGATTTGGTCCTCCAAAGGGTGATAAGAAGACGGGAGCGTCTTATGCGGAGAAGGGGAAGGCTGTGGTGGAGTCTTCTGTCTCGCACGCGCAGCCCAGGGTCTTCAACCATGGACAACAGGAGGCCATTAAGCAGGCGGATGTCGTCACAGGTGCGTGTAGGTTTTAATGTTCTTGTTTTTGATGTGTTGTGCTTGTTTTAATTGTAATGTTATAGGGTTTGTCCTTATACGAGAGTATCCAGCGTGAGCACTGTTCGACACAGGTGCTTCACATTCGTTTCTGTCTGAGGACTTTGTCTTTCGTGTCGGGGTGCCTATCCGGACCACGACAGACAGTGTAAAGGTGTTGTTGCCTAACGGATGTTTGATGTGCGCGGATCGATCTTGCGGTCTTGAGGTCAAGATAGGAAGTCGGGAGTTCAAGGTGGAAACATTAGTATTGCCGATCAAAGAGTTTGATATAATCTTTGGTATGGACTGGCTTTCAGAGCAGCGTGCCTGTATAGATTGCACTTCAAAAGAGGTCACACTTGGGCAAAATACTGAACAAGAGACCAAGTTCATTGGTATGCAAGGGATGAGTGGGATGTTGTTATCCGCTCTCCAAGTTGTTAAGGCAGTTCGGAAGGGTGCGGAGTTGTTCTTCACACTCATAGAGGCGGTGGCGCCAAAGGCCAGTGTGAGTGAAGTGCCGATTGTGTCGGAATATGCTGATGTGTTTCCAAAGGATCTTCCTGGGTTACCTCCCCAAAGGAAAATCGACTTCGCTATCGAGCTGGTGCCGGGTGTGAAACCTGTGGCCCGTTCGCCGTATCGGGTAGCGCCAAAAGAAATGGCCGAACTGAAAGTTCAGTTGCAAGAGTTGTTGGAGCAGGGATACATACGCCCAAGTATGTCACCTTGGAGCGCGCCTGTTCTTTTTGTGAAAAAGAAAGACGGTGGTTTGCGACTATGTATTGATTATCACGAACTGAATAAGCTGACGGAGAAAAATAAGTATCCAATTCCACGGATCGATGACTTGTTTGATCAGCTAGCAGGCTCAACCGTCTATTCAAAGTTGGATTTGAAGTCCGGGTATTACCAGTTGCGGATTAGGGAAGGTGACATTCCCAAGACACCGTTTGGCACACGCTATGGTCATTATGAGTTCACAGTGATGTCGTTCGGCTTATGTAATGCGCCTTCGGTCTTCATGGATCTCATGCATCGAACGTTCCGCGAATACCTGGATCTGTTTGTGATTGTGTTTATTGATGATATCCTTGTATATTCACAATCGGAGGAAGATCATGCAAACCACTTGTGATTAGTATTGCATACCTTGCGAAGGAATAAGCTGTATGCCAAGTTCTCGAAGTGTGAGTTCTGGCTCTCGTCGGTGGCTTTTCTAGGCCATGTGGTAAGTGGAGAGGGCATAGCGGTGGATCCGGTAAAGATAAGTGCCATTCGTGATTGGCCAGTGTTGTCTTCGGTGGCCGAGGTCAGGATTTTCCTTAGACTGGCGGGCTACTATAGACGGTTCGTGGAGAACTTCTCCCGGATTGCTTTGCCTCTGACTACGTTGACGAGAAAGGACCAGAAGTTCGTTTGGACGCCGGAGTGCGCACGAGCTTTTGATGAGCTGAAGAATAGTTTGACCACGGCGCCCGTTTTGACGTCGCCATGTGGTACAGATGGATTTGAGATATACAGCGATGCGTCAGGAAGCGGCTTAGGCTGCGTTCTCCTGCAGTTTGGCAAGGTGATCGCTTATGGCTCACGTCAATTGAAAGTGCATGAGCGTAATTACCACGTCCATGACTTGGAGTTGGCGGCGGTGATCTTTTTGCTAAATTTGTGGCGGCATTATCTTTATGGAGTGAAAGTGGATATTTATACAGACCATAAAAGCCTGAAGTATCTGCTCGAGAAAAAGGAGTTGAATATGCGACAAAGGAGGTGGATGGAATTCCTTGGGGATTATACCTTCGACATTCACTATGTTCCCGGAAAGGGAAATGTGGTCGCTGATGCCTTGAGTCGTCGGACTCCGGTGCGGGTAGCTTGGTTGCGGATGCATGATGAGCAGTTAATCCAGGAGTTGGAAGCTTTGGAGATATCTTGTGTGGAAAGAGATTCTTCAACTGTTGCATGCGTGAACTGGTTGGAGGTTCAATATGACCTTGCTGACAGGATTCGGCGGGCAACGGAGTTGGATGAAAGTCTCCAACGCTATGCAAAGGAGGGGTCTGGTGATCAATGCTCCTGGGATGACGGTTTATTACGGAAAGATGGCCGATTGTGCGTCCCTAGTGCGGGTAAATTGCGAGAAGGATTGTTATATGAAGCACACTTTACAAAGTACTCAATTCACCCTGGGAGCACAAAAATGTACAAGGACATGAAGAAACTGTTCTGGTGGCCTGGTTTAAAGAAGGACATAGCCGCGTATGTGGCTAAATGTCGCACTTGTGCTTTGGTAAAGGCAGAATGTCAACGGCCGAGTGGTTTCCTGAAGTCGTTGCCGGTTCCGCAATGGAAGTTTGAGGATATTTCTATGGATTTCGTGCATGGATTGCCGAGATCTCAGCGTGGCCATGACTCAATCTGGGTGATAGTAGACCGGTTGACAAATGTGGCTCACTTTATACCGAACAAGCGGGACGATTCAGTGGAAACGTTGGCAAAGCTCTATGTGGAGCAGATTGTTAGATTGCACGGTGTTCTCCGGAGCATCGTAAGTGACCGAGATGGGCGCTTTACCTCGAAGGATTGGAGATTAGTTCATCAGATGTTGGGTACGAAGTTAGCATTCAGTACGGCCTTTCACCCGTAAACGGATGGCCAAACTGAACGAACCAACAGAACGATGGAGGATATGCTCCGTATGTGCGCCCTGGACTTCGGTAAGAATTGGGAAGAACATCTTGTTATGGTGGAGTTTGCCTATAATAATAGCCATCAAGCGAGTATAGGCATGGCCCCATTTGAAGCGATGTATGGTCGGAAGTGTCGTACACCGCTAGCTTGGGCAAAAACTGGCGAGACTAAACTTTTAGGCAAAAAGGAAGTCGAGGATGCTATCTAAACAATACGCTCTATTCGAGAGAGGCTCCTAATAGCCCAGGATCGGCAAGCCAAGTATTACAATGCTAAGCACCGGAACGTGGAGTTCGCGGTTGGTGACTGGGTCTATTTAAAGATTAAGCCCTTCAAAGGCGTATCTCGGATTAGGCAGTTGAAAAAGCTAAGTCTGCGATACTTTGGTCCGTTTGAAGTGGTGGAGCGAGTTGGGGAAGCCGCCTATCGGCTAGCTCTTTCATCGGAATTGAGTGGATTGCATGATGTGTTTCACATCTCAGTGCTACGTAAAGCAGTCAAGGATCCAGCTCAAGTAATTGACAATGATCGAGTGTCGGTTGAGCATGGGCTAATGACAAAGGTGAAGCCTATACGGATCGAGGATCGAGTCGAGAAACAGTTGCGGAACAAAGTGATCGGGATGGTCAAAGTCCTGTGGGACAATTGTGGCCGAGAAAAGCTAACATAGGAGCGCGAGCAGACCATGCAAGCCGAGTTTCCCGAGTTATTTTCGTAACTTGTTTGCTCGTTATATATGTAATAGCAACATATAAATGTTTTGTTATTTTCTCCCTACTGTCTTCAAATTTCGGGATGAAATTTTATTAAGGAGGCGAGGATTGTAACACCACAAAAAGGCTCAAAATTAGATTTGAGGTGCAGGTTGCTTAACACGGCCTGGGACACGGGCGTGTCCCAGGGCGTGTCGAGGTACACGGCCTGGGACACGGGCGTGTCCCAGGGCGTGTTCAGGTTAGTCGACGATCGGAGGTCGACGATAGTCGAGCCTGGGACACGGCCTTCGACACGGGCGTGTCCCAGGGCGTATCACTCAATAAAATGTCGTATCGAGTTAGAAATGTACACGGCCCGGAACCAAGGCTTGAACATGGTCGTGTCAGTTTTGACACGGGCGTGTCAGAGGGCGTGTGCCTACCCGTGTAATGCTCTGACTGGTTTTAGCGCTCGTTGAGTACCGTGTAACAGGTATGACACGGGCGTGTCTCATGACCGACACGGGCATGTCAGGTTCGACACGGGCGTGTCGATGCCCGTGTTCTGGTAATTTTTAGTCGGTGCGAGTGCCGCGTGTGCCGCTTAAGGGTACACGGCCTGTGACACGGGCGTGTCACAGGCCGTGTCGGCCAAAAAGTATAATATTTTGGGCAGATCTTGGCCGTTCATTTTCCTTAAAGGAGATCCTGTGGCTGGGGCTCATTCCTGGGCTGATAAGGCCGGGAAAGGAAGGAGAAAGGCTCATTTCTAATGTTCATCTTCTCTTTCTAAGTTTAAGAGAGAGGTGAGAGCAAGGTGAGGAAGAAGAAGTGGGATACGGCTGCCGGTGGTGCTACGGTGGTCCAAATCACGAGCCGAGTTCGGATTTGCGAAGGCAACACTGCTGCGAAGGCTTTCATCCGTCTCAATTTCTCTCCATGGCTCTGAAGTGAGTTCCTAGGGTAACGATTTCCTGCTTGGACATGTGAAGTCCTTAATTCCTGCATTTCATAGGGAAAACCCTTCCCCACGAGTGTGCGGTGGGTTGTGGCGTCCCTTGGGGTAGATATGTGAAGTCCCCCTTGTTAGAGTCCGGAATTAGAGTACGGATCTAGGCATGCTGTGTGAAGCCCATCTGGACATGGTCTGGATTGGTGATGCTTGTTTGCATATCGAAGAAGACTCCTTGATTCTTGCTTGTAGGCATGATGGATAAAGTACTGGAGGAAGTCCAGGAAATTATGAGAGTTGGACTCTCCTGTAGCCGTGAGTTGCTACATTGTGTGAGGTTGAGCCGTTGAGCCGTGGGGCTGTAACTAGGCAAATGCCTTGGAGGTGGAACGGGCAAGGTGAAGCTGTACCCGCGTTAGTCCAGGCGTGAGTCTGACGATTTGAGCAACGGGAAAGGTGGATCTGTACCCGCGTTATGGTTGTCTAACCTTGGGTGCTTAAGACCCTGTTAGGATCACATAGCGAGAGTCGACGGCCTGTGAGCCGATCAGACTAGAATGCTCATATTGAACCGTTATGTCTGGGACCTCTGAACGGTGGTGTGGCCGTGGAACTACGGAACACCGATAATGTGCCCTGAGTGCACGGAGCGTCGGGCCGTCGTGCCGACGTTTGTGATATGTGACTGTGCGGGCATGCACGTCTTGCTTGAATTGTTATATATCATATTGGAAGATTGCTATGCAGGGATGGAATTCCGCTGCCCCGTGCCAGGGGCAGGGTCGTTATAATTGGTCAGCTGAATGCTGACCGTTGCCCTGTTTGCCACCGCTTGGTGTATTGGTTCTTACAGGTACTGGAGGTGCTGGTCCGAGCGGGACTTAGCGGGCTGAAGCCCAAAGCTGCGGTGCTGCCCTCGAAGGCATTGTTTTGTTTCTTTTGTTCATGTGTGGCCGGCCTGCGTGCCGATGTCTGTAATCCACACTCTTGTTAAGAGAAACTGTTGTAAGGCCTTAAGGCCAGACTCTTGTGATGTTTATATATATTCCTAAGTTTTAGTGGACAATGTTCTTTATCTTGAGTTCAATTATTCAACCGTGAAACTTCCGCTAGAATGCTCTGTGTTAGGATGCGTGGTTTTGATATTATTTCGTAGCGTCTCCGCCTGTTTGTGGAATATGGTGTGGGGCCCCGGCCGGACCCTCTATTATATTCTTCTTTACGGGTAGAGGTGTTACAGATCCAGCCTGGATACTAGATCTCTGAGATGAAGCCTGCCTCAAGGAGCTTCTTGACCTCCTCTCGGATGGGCTCCTCCAGCTTGGTGGAGATGGCCCTCATCTTCTGGCGTACGGGGCGATTCCTGGGGTACAGGTTCAGGCAATGGCAAGCAACCTCTGCGTCAATGCCTGGCATGTCTGCCGCGCTCCAAGCGAAGATGTCGATGTTGCTTTGGATGCAGGCTCTCATTTGCTCCTTATCCTCGAGGCTCAAACCTCCGCTGACCCGCACCTTCTGTACATGCCCCGCCCTTGTGAGCACCTCCATCTCTATCACTTCCTCGGCCGGCTCCAGCCTCGATCGCTCCCAACCTGCCCTTGCCTCCTCCTGCTCAAGCTCTTCTCCTTCTGCCTCGTCAACCTCGATCGCTTCCACCAGGCCTTCTCCTTGCTTCTGCTCTTCTTCCTCTGCCTCTCTCAGGATTATCTCCTCTACTTCCACTACCTCCTCCATCACTAATTCCTCTGCCTCCTGCGGGCTTGCCTCCTCTACCTCTACCACTTGCTCCCCTGCTACTTCCAGTGCCTCCTCCAGGCTTGTCTCCTCCTCCTCGACACTTCCTTCTTGTCCAGCCATCTCCTCTTCCAGTTTCTCCGCCTCAGCCATCCACGACACAGTGTTGACTGCCATCACATAACACTGCCTCGCCACCTTCAGATCCCCCCTGATCCTAACATGTACCCCTCCGTTGTTGAACTTGAGACATTGGTGAAAAGAGGAGGGGACGCAGCGAAAGGCGCTAATAAGGGGACGCCCAAAGATGGCGTTGTAACTACTCAGGGCGTCTACGATCACGAACCTACAGTTTCGTGAGACGCCCCCGAGCTTCACATGCAGGCCTACTCCCCATTCTACCTCCTTCCTTTCCCCAGAAAAACAAAAAAGCGGTCCATCGGAAGCCAGGACCCTTTTTCCCTCTACTCTCATCTCATCGAAGGCCTTTTTGAAGATCACATTCACCGAGCTCCCGTTATCCACCAATATCCGGGAGACTGTGAAGTTCTCCACCGCCGTCTGAATCACTAGCGCGTCGCAAAACGGGTCTTCGTAGTCTGGCATATCCGCGGACAAGAAGGTGATCTTTTCTTCTGGGGGGAACTAGGGAGGTCGAGGCGACCCCTCTGCGGAACATGGTATGAAGGCTCCCCTTGCGGGTTGCCTCGATCCCTACTCCCCCATGGATCACTCTGATCACCCCTCGGGTCCCCACATCGACCCTATCCTCACACCTATCCTCAGCTTCCCCGTGCTGCACCTCAACGATCCTTACGGGCGGATCTTTCCTCCCAGCTCCTCTGGCCTCCCTCATCTCCAGAAACTCCGGGCAGGTTGCCGTTGCGTGACCTTCCTCCTGATGGAAGTCACAATAGGGCAACGCCACCCTGCCCCCTCTTCCTTCTCCTCCTCCCCTTCTCTCGGCTCCTCGAACTCTTCTTCCTCTTCCTCTCCCCACCTCCATGGCCTCCTGCGGTGGTGGGAAATGACCCCTCGGTCCCTTCCTCCATCGTCCCTGCTCAAGCCTTCTCTGCTCCCGGAAATTGTCTCTTCCCTGAGGACCCCCTTGGCCCTGGGGACGACCCTCCTGAGTCCTCCAACCCAATCGGTTGTTCAGCTCCCTGGCCCTCCCCCATATTGCTGCCCCTGCCCTCGAGGTTCTTCTCTCCTCCTATCCTCTCTTGGCTCCCTCTGCTCCCTAACTTCTCTCTGTCTTCCTGTTGTCGGCTCCTTCACATCATCCTCTGCCAACTTAGCCAACTTACTTGCAAACGCAGGGTTCGCCCTCTCGAAGTCTATCTCCTTTGCCGCCCTCTCCATGATCTCTTCAAAAGAGAGAGGGGGAACTCTTTTCAACTCCATGCTAAAGAACCCTGACCTCAGCCCCAGGGTGAAGGCAAGCATCAGTGCATACCCTGGGACCTCCTGGACCAGGAGAATCTCCTCTTGAAACCGGTCGACGTAATGACCCAATGTCTCCTCCGGCCTCTGCCTCACTGCAAACAGACACTTTGCCTTTTTCTTCCGCTTCTTCGAAGTCGAGAACCTCAACAGAAAACCCCTGCGCAGATCTTTAAAGCTGTAGATTGAGCTCGCCGGCAACTGGTGGAACCAGTCCCTAGCCTTCTCCTTCAGAGTGATGGCAAATAGCCTACACTTGAAGGCATCCGACATCTGCCTAATCGACACCACATCCTCGAACCATTGTACATGTTGTACTGGGTCATCCTTTCCCGAGTAGTAGGACATATCTGGCTCCCGGAACCCCTCCAGCACTGGAGCCGAGATGATGAATTCGCTGAAAGGGGTCTCGCCTCATGCCTGGCAAGAGGGAACGTCCCGTGACCTCGGCTGGCTGGACCGATCTGCGAGACCATGTCCGGGGAAAATCTACCGCACTGTCGCCTCCCTCTCGCCCAGGTCCACCGGAACTTCCTTTACGGGGCGCTGGCCTTGGAAGAGCTCTCGCGCTGCCACATCCCTCACGCCTGCCTCCACTGGGACTTCCTTCCTGGGGCGCTGCCCTGGGGAGTTCTCTCCTAACAGCGGAACCCCCTCCATTGGAACCTGCGGCGTCTCCCACTCGTTCCTTGCCGAGAAGGCCAAGCTGATCGTCTGCAAGACCTCTCGCCTGAAGTCTTCTAACATTTTTCTTGTCGCTTCCTCTCCCTAGGTGGGGGATCCTCCCGCACCAAATCCTTCACCATCACCTCCTGCCATGCGACTCAACTCAAGGTTTTCTTGCACCGACCGCTTCCACGCTCACCGCATAAGAACTGTTGAAGCCAAAAATGACCTCAACGAATGTTCACGAACCAAGGTGCAGCCGACGCCTACTTCTCTCAAGCCTCGACCCTTGACTGCTGCTAAGGTCCTAAGACTGACCCAAAGCCTCAGCAGGGAGGTCCCACCTCACACCCGAAAGATCCCTGAGAGCTTCCCCTCCAAAGCCAAATGCTGGGATGGGAGCTCTTCAGAAAGCTCAAGAGTTGGAGAATAATGAAAGCCTCCTTTCCAAAGAGTCCTTATGGGTCTATTTATAGTTTTCCCTTGACCCGAAAATACTGAAATACCCCTGATGGGTCTGCCAATAGCCAAATCCCGATGTCCACCCGGGGGCAGACAGGTAATTTTACCTGGGGATAATAAAATAATCTTCTCCTGGGCACCGGGCCCCACCACCTGGACCTGCTTGGCTAGAACCCCGGGCGAGAAGGCTCTCGCTGAGCCTTAGCTGGGCTCACCTTGGTGAGATCTCCCGCCAAGTGGGTTCTCGCTCTTGGTGGTCTTGACGTCACTGCCGTTGGACGTGGTGCTGAGTGGGTGAAGCTCACTCTACGCCTTCACTGCTAATCACGGCATTGAGTGAGTGAAGCTGACTCTACGCCCTTTTCTGCCGGATGCGGCGTTGAGTGAGTGAAGCTCACTCAACGCCCTTTGCTGCCGAAACACGGCGTTGAGTGAGTGAAGCTCACTCAACGCCCTTTGCAGCCGGATGCGGCGTTGAGTGAGTGAAGCTCACTCAACGCCCTTTGCTGCCGAAACACGGCGTTGAGTGAGTGAAGCTCACTCAACGCCCTTTGCTGCTGGATACGGCATTGAGTGAGTGAAGCTCACTCAACGCCCTTTGCTGCTGAATGCGGCGTTGAGTGAGTGAAGCTCACTCAGCGCCCTCTCGCCCGAATGCGACGTTTAGTGAGTGAAGCTCACTCAACGCCCTCTCGCCCGAGTCCTGAAGCCTAAAGCTGACCTGAAGACCCGAGTCCCGGCGCGAACGATCTCGCCTACTAATGGGCGGGAGCTCCTTAAGGGAGATAACTCTACCAGTCTGACCTAGGGCTAACCCGGGACTAGCCCAACCTTGGCCACTGAAGTCCTAGTCTTCTGGGTCCTGCCCAGCGAATATGGGGTTGTACACATCTAGGTCCCGCCCAAACAAACCTGCAGGTATCTTTGAAGTAGATAATGTATCACAGCTAGCTCTGCAAGTGGAAGTATTAAGTAAAAATAAAACGAAGATGACTACTGCCTCCGCCCCTCGGGTATGGGAATCTTCAACTCCTGCTCTCGAACAATTGGATTATGTTAATAATATTCCTAGAAATGCTTTTCATAATTTTTCTGCTGCTAATTTTCCTGCTTCGAGTTTCGCTTTTCCGAAATAGTTATAATCCCGCTTTACAGAACCATCCGAACTTTTTGTGGAGTAATCCCTCGAACACAATGCGCCCTCCACCACAAAATTATTTTTCTACACCACCACCACCCCCTCAAAATTTTCCAAAACCTCTATGTTTGTAGAAAATGTTTTCAAAATATATGAATGTTAATGACGTTACTATAAGAACCCTAGCCGGGACCGTTAAAAGTTTAGAAAATCAAGTAGGACAATTCACAATAATTATTTCTGAGTGACCCGCTGGGTCTCTTCCTGCCAATACCGAGCCCAAGCTGAGAGAGAAGGCAAAAGCTATAACTCTTCGGAGTGGGAAGTAAGTTTCTAGTATGGTTAGCGAAGAGCCTGAGGCAAGCTCTGCCCCCATTTTAAAAAGCAACCCTCCGCCGAGAAAATTTTTATCATTTCACCCTCTACTGAAAAAGAAGTTATCACCCCTCTCTCTGTTGAAGAAAAAGATCTTATTCCAACACCCATATTTAAAAATAATCCAACTCCACCATACCCTTCTGAACTTAACAAGCAATGTCAGGATGATCAATACTCCAGCTTCCTAGAAATATTTAAGCAAATCCACGTAAATCTACCCTTCCACGAAGCAATCTCCCAGATGTTGAAGTACGCTAAGTACCTAAAGGACCTCCTGACTAATAAAAATAAGTTAGAAAACTAATCGCATGTCACACTAAATGTCGAGTGCTATGCGGTCTTGACAAAGGGTTTTCCAAAGAAGATCAGTGATCCGAGTAGTTTTTCTATACCGTGTGTCTTTGGTGATCTTTTTGTCAAGCACGCATTGGCCGACTTAGGTGTGAGTATCAACATGATGCCCCTCTCGTTATTCAAGAAGTTAGGAATTGGTAGCCTCAACCCCAAATGAAAGAGTATCCAGCTCGCTGATAGATCAGTTAAATACTCGTTAGGAATCGTGGAGGATGTCTTAGTTAAAGTCGACAAATTCATCTTCCCGGTCAATTTCGTCATATTGGACATCGAAGAATACATCGAGGTTCCCTTGATACTTGGCCGACCCTTCCTTGCCACCTCCCGATATATCATTGATGTAAGCAATGGTAAGCTCTTCCTATGAGTAGGCGACGATGAAGTGACCTTCTCTATAACCCCCTCAATGAAGAATACCCTAGAGAATGACGACTCTTGTTTTTTCATAGAAGCCTTAGGTGAAGAATCATCCTACTGCCTTTCTAAAGTGAAAATAAATTTTCTATTTTTTTTCTTCCTCTACTCTTCCAATTAAATCTCTGCAAGAAGCCGCCATGTCCACTAGCTCCACCCCTTTCAATTTACAGTATAAAGAAAAAGTCTACGAAGACATTGATTTTGAAAAAGAAAGAATTTCCAAAACGTTGTATGAAGAAACACCTACCCTGGAATTAAAGAAACTGCCCAAACATCTTAGGTATTCCTTCTTAGAAATGGACTCCAAGCTACCTGTAATAATTTTGGCCTACCTAACTGAAGTGCAAAATGATAAACTCTTTCTTGTTTTACGTAAACATCACCGAGATATTGTCTGGCAGATATCTTATATCAAGGGCATATGCCCATCTTTCTGCACCCACAAAATCCTAATGGAAGATAATTCGTGTAATTTAATCCAACCTCAGTGCCGTATAAATCCGAACAAGAAAGAAGTCGTAATAGATGAGGTTATGATACTCTTAAATGCAGGAATTATCTATCATATTTCAGATAGTAAGTGGGTTAGCCCTATCCAAGTAGTGCCCAAAAAGGGAGGGATAACTATAGTTAGTAATGATAATAATGAATTAATCCTGACACGGACGGTGACAGGGTGGCGGATGTGTATTGAATATCGTAATTTAAACGACGCCACCCTCAAGGACCACTTTCCCTTGTCGTTCATCGATTAAATTTTAGAGAAATTATCTGTCCATAGTTTTTACTGTTTTCTCGATGGTCTCTCGGGGTATTTTCAAATCCCTATCTCTCCTGAGGAGCAGGAGAAAACTATGTTTACTTGTCCCTTTGGAACCTTCGCTTACCGAATAATGTCGTTTGGGTAATGCAATGTGGCAGCAACATTCCAGCGATGTATGCTCGCTATCTTTGACAAGTACGTAGTGTTGGAACACCCTATTACTAATTTGGGCAAGGATCACTATGTTTTTAGGAAATTTGTTTGACCTAGTTGTATAGTTGAAAAGGTCAAATTAGAATGAGTCTAAGGGTTAGAACTTAGGTTTGAAGCTGCCCCCAAGACCATTCAAAGATCTGGATTTAGTGCTGAGACAAAGACAATTCTCGTCGAGCTCAGGTCGACGAAACGTCGAACTCAGGTCGACGATCTCTGAGCTCAGTTCCATAAGGCATCGAACTCAGGTCGACGATCTTCGTGCTCAGATCGACGCTTTGTCTCTAGTTGTTTTCCAAGTCACTGAGCTCAGGTCGACGATCGTAGAGCTCAGGTCGACGTTTTCTGTCACTAGTATAAATCCAATCTCTTAGCTCAGGTCGACGATAGCTGAGCTCAGGTCGATGATTTCTGTGAGAGATCGGCGCTTTAAGAATTCAAATTCAAGAATAGTTATGGAATTCATTCAGATTTATTTCCTGCATTTATTGCAAAGGATTTTGTAGCCGTTTCAAGATATCTAGAGCAAGTTTCAAGGAAGGCTAAAAGGAATGTTACTTAGGACTTTCCCCAGAGACAGTTGTCAATTATGGAAGTCATTTATGACTGAGTAACGGCCATCTAAGTCAGAATCTTATATACTCCTACAAAATATATTTTTGAACAAGAGAGATCAAATCAATACAATAAGATTGATAAGAGATATACAGGATTATTAGATTGAGAAAAAGAGTTACAGAAGAGAGATCAAAAACTATACTCTGATCAAGAACTCATCTTCTGGAATATACAGATTCACTGAGTCAAAATCTTCAAGAACACAAGGAAATTTTCTGTGGAGGAGATCATCTGTTATTCTACTCCTCCAAATCCTCAAGTGTTCAAAAACTTCAACATCAAGGACTCCATACATCACACATTTCAGCTTCTGCTGAAATCATCTTTTCTGGAGATCTGAGGAACTGAAGACCTATCACCCTAGCAAATCTCACCTTCCTGAACCCTTCCAGATCTCAGGGGGAGCTTTAGCAACATCTTCCACTTGTCTTCTCTCAGATTGTTGACAGAGAAGAACATCTTCAAACTACTTTCTTTTTCCTTTCCCTCCTGTAAAAGGGTTTATCAAAACTCCGTTCAAAAGTTCTGAAACTGGTTTTTGAGACCTTGTCAAAACTCAGTGGTGGCAAGACACCTTATCAAAAAATCTAGATCTGGTTTTTGAGAACCTTATCAAAAGCTCATTGGTGCCCAGGACACCTGATCAACTATTCTTGCAGTGGATTCCTACCTAGGGTGGTAGAAGAGTGGATGTACCCAGGTTGTTGGGGAACAACTATAGATCCTTGTATCATCTGGTTGCTGTGTGTTTTACTTTGCTGTGTGTTGTGTGATTTCTTATTTCTTGCTTTAGTTTTTATTTCACTGCAAGCACCTTACACATATACATAAATTAGGTCTTCTACTGCTTTACAGTTTCTAATTGTAAATTATTTTAAAATACTGTATTCACCCCCACTCTAGAGTGAAGATAGCTCTTACCCTCACTTTCACGTAGAAAGCATAATGGAGGTGTTTATGGATGATTTATCCGTGTTCGGCGATGCCTTTGATAGTTGCTTAGAAAACCTAGAAAAAGTCTTAGAAAGATTCGAAGAAACTAACCTTGCCTAAATTGGGAAAAATGCCATTTTATGGTGAGGGAAGGGTTAGTTTTGGGTCATAAGATTTCTGCAAGAGGAATTGAAGTAGACATAGCTAACATAGAAGTTATCAAGAAGCTGCCGCCGCCTAGGAACGTCAAAGTTATAAGAAGTTTCCTAGGACACGCTGGCTTCTACCGTCGCTTCATAAAAGACTTCTCCAAAATCACCAAACCCCTTACTCATCTTCTAGAAAAAGATGCCCCGTTTATTTTTGATGACCTTTGTCTATCTGCCTTTGAATTAATGAAAGAAAAGGTAATTAATTCCCCTATTATGATAGCTCCGGTATGGGACCTTCCCTTTGAGATTATGTGTGATGCGAGTAGTTTCGCGGTGGGAGCCGTACTAGGACAACAAATATATAAAAACTTTCACCTCATCTATTATGCAAGTAAAACACTTACATCAGCATAAGAGAATTATACCACAACCGAGAAGGAGCTCCTAGCTATTGTTTTCGCTTTTGACAAATTCCGTCCTTATATTACGCATTCCAAAATTATCGTTTTTACGGACCACTCGGCCCCCAAGTATCTTCTTGCTAAGACGGATGTCAAGCCGTGCCTGATTCGCTGGGCCTTACTCCTCCAGGAGTTTAACTTAGAAATCCGTGATAAGCGAGGAGCCGAGAATTTGGCCACCAACCATCTCTCACGATTAGATAATCCGTATATAGAAAAATTAGATGAAAATTCTTTTAATGATTTCTTCCCCGATGAGAAGCAGCTTTTAATTAACACATCCCCTTCTCCTTGGTTTCCACATATAGCCAACTATTTAGTGGCTCGTGTCCTCCCAAAAGAGTTATCCTCTCAGCAAAAGAAGAAATTCTTTTCTGAGTTGAAGAACTGTTTTTGGGAGGACCCGCATCTTTTCCGAGTCTGTGCGGACCAAGTGATAAGGAGATGTGTCTCTTTTGAAAAAGGATTAGATATTTTAAAACATTTGCATGAAGGACCGACTGGTGGTCACTATCAAGCTGCTCACACCGCCCACAATGTACTTTGGAAGGTTTTTACTGGCCAAGCATGTTTAAATACGTGCAAGCCTTTATGAGTAGGTGTGATAGTTTCCAATGGTTGGGAAATATTTCCAATAAAAATGAAATGCCGCAAAATTATTTCCTTGAGTGCGAAGTTTTCGACCTCTGGGAAATTGATTTTGTTGGCCCTCTCCTTCGAGCTTCGGAAACAAGTTTATTTTAGTTTTTGTAGATTATGTTTCACGATGGGCTGAAGCCCAAGCTCTTCCTACTAATGACGCCCGAGTCATAATTATGTTTTTTAAAAAATTATTTTCTCGATTCGGTATGCCGCGAGCCATCGTTAACGACAGGGGTTCACATTTTTGTAACACGCAGTTTTCTAAAATTCTTATTAAATATGGCGTTACATATAAGCTTTCAACTGCCTACCACCCCCAAACTAACGGAAAAGTCGAAGTAGTGAATAGAGATATAAAAAGAATTTTAGAAAAGATTGTTTCTGTAACGCCCCGAAACTCAAAAGAAGAATGGGCGGCATTTTTAGGCGTGTTTGGGCCTTGGTAAAGGTCACACGGCCTAGTACATGGGCGTGTCCCAGGGCTGTGTCAGGCATCTGTTCGACGCCTTGCCGAGCACTCAACGCTTTTTCACTCAATGAGCGTTGAGTGAGGGCACACGACCTGACACATAGGCGTGTAAGTGGATGTGTCCTACTCGGGCAGTTTGCGGGTTTGTGCTGAGGGAGCTACACGGCTAGGGACACGGGTGTGTCCCAGGCGTGTCTAGTATACGGCATATGACACGGGCGTGTCACATAGTCGTGTCCTTCTCGGGACATTTCTGGTCCTGTGTCGTTTGGGTATACGGGCCTTGACACGGGCGTGTCACTTAGGACACGGGCGTATCCCAAGCCATGTTACAAGTCGTGTCCTTGTCTGGATTTTCCTGAATGATGGTGAATGAGTTACATGGCCTTTGACACGGGCGTGTCGCAAGCCGTGTTCGGCCCAGGAAGTTTATTTTCAGGGTGAATCGTTGTCGTTCGTTTCCTTATATGTTGTGTGACGGATAGGGGTGTTATAGTTTAAACCTATAGAAAAGACTGGTCAACCAAATTAGATGATGCTCTATGTGCCTACTGAACAGCGTACAAAACCGCCATCGGATGTACGCCGTATCGGTTGGTTTATGGAAAATCGTGTCATTTACCCGTAGAATTAGAACATCGTGCTTTTTGGGCCTTAAGGTTTTGAAATTTCGATCCCCACTCTGTCGGCGACCTTAAAAAATTTCAACTTAACGACTCGATGAGTGGTTCTCTTATGCATACAAAAATAACAAATTTTATAAAGAGCGGACAAAGCGTTTTTACAACAAGCACCTAAGGAACCCAAAAAACTTCAAGCCGGGCGACCAAGTTCTTTTATATAATTCATGTTTATGTTTATTTCCGGGCAAGTTAAAGTCACGTTGGTCTGGGCCATTTATTGTTAAAGAATTTTTTCCATATGGAACGAATTTAATTTCACACCCTAATAAGGGTGAGTTCAAAGTGAATGGGCAGCGTCTTAAACTTTATTTCTGTGGTGATGATGTCAGTCCGAACAATGTTAAGTTTCTTCTACCTGAACTTTAACTAGCTTAATACTTTTTATGTAAGTTAAAAACTTTAAATATTATTTTGGACAATATTATTTTGGACAATATTATTTTTTGACAATATTATTTTGTTGCGTCGAGCTCAAACGATCTTTTAAACAAAGGGCGCTCTTGGGAGGCAGCCCAAGTTATTTTTTTGTTTTCTTTATTTTATACTTTTTTCCCCAGATGGCTCCGATAAGCTGAAGCTTCTGCGATCGCCTGCTCCAATGCTGCTGAATTCTTCACGAAGTTCAAAGAAGAAATTTCATGAAGATTCAAAGCGCAAACATGAGGGAGCGGCATCAATCAACCTTCGGTGACTCGCAAATCTGGGGAAGTACCTCTTTTCAATTTTGTACTTATATTTATGTTTTAATTTTTCTCTCTCCTTCCCCTCTTTTCTCCATTGAGGACAATGTCCATTTTAAGCTTGGGGGAGGATTTTCTCCTTCTCTTTTCTTTATTTTGTTTCTCTGGAAAAAAAATCAATCAAAATCAAAAAGTTTTTTAGTGCTTTCTCCTTTTTCTTCTTAAAGAAAAATCTCTAAAAATCTAAAAAAAGATAATATCTTTAAAAATTAAAAAAAAGAATATTTCAAAATCAAAAAAATATATGTTATTTGTTTTTACTTTAATAGGTTAAACTTATTTTGGAATTTCAATAGTACCCCTTGCTTTTTGTTTTGTTTTTCTCAATATTCCCTATAATGACTTAGTTTATTATAATATTTCTAATCGATCTTTCTAATTATATTTCATAAGTAAAATGTTGGTCATGTTGTGTTCCTAATTCACGATAGCATGTTAACGTGAAGCGTTTTTCTAAAACTCACATTTCTATTAGGGTCCGTTCGTTTGCACGGAATTGAAATTCGATATTGGAATTGAATATTGATGAATATTGTGGAATTAAATATTGGTGACGAATTCCAATTCCAATGTTCGTCTAATAAAACATATTGGTGAATATTGTGGAATTGGAATTCGATTTTTTTACCCGGGCACGATTTTTGCCCGGACGCGATTTTTTTGTCCGGGCAAGATTTTTTCCACCTAATCATGATTTTTTCTCACGGGTGGGATTTTTTCACGTGGCCGCAATTTTTTTCACTCGGGCCCATTTTTGTCGCCCGGATGTGATTTTTTGGCTGGGGGCAAAAAACGTGCCCGGGCGAAAAAAATAACTGCCCGGGCGAAAAAATCGCGCTCGCGCCCGGGCAAAAAAATCGCGCCCGGACGATAAATGCGCGCCCCGTAGAAAAAATCGTGCCCCGACAAAAATATCGCGCCAGGCAAAAAATAGTGCAAGAGCCAAAAAAATCGCGCCCGGGCGAAAAAAACGCGCCCGGGCGAAAAAAATGCCCCGGGCGAAAAAAACGAGCCCGGGCGAAAAATACGCGCCCGGGCGAAAAAAAAACGCGCCCGGGGGAAAAAAATCGTGCTCTGGCAAAAAAAAATCGCGGCCGGGCGAAGAAAATGCCCCAGGAGATTTTTTTCACGCCCAGGCGAAGAAAACGCCCCAGGAGATTTTTTTCGCGCCCGGACGAAAAAACGCCCCGGGAGATTTTTTTCGCGCTCGGGCAAGAAAATCGCGCCCGGGCGAAAAAAATGCGCCCGGACGAAAAACGATCCTGGGGGAAAAAAAATCGCGCCCGGGCGAAAAAAAATCGCGCCCGAGCGAAAAAAAATCCCGCCCGGGCGAAAAAAATGCGCCCGGGCGAAAACTTCGCGCCCGTGCGGAAAATTCGCGCTCGGGCGAAAAAAACGCGTCCGGGCGAAAAAAACGCGTCCGGGCAAAAAAAACGTGCCCGGACGAAAAAATCACGTCGGGGCGAAAAAAATGCGCCCGGGTGAAAAAAATCACACCCGAGAGAAAACATTCGCGCCCGGGCGAAAAAAATCGCGCCCGAGCGAAAAACGCTCCCGGGCGAAAAAATCGCGCCCGGGCAAAAAAAATCCCGCCCGGGCGAAAAATTCGCGTCCTGGCGAAAAATTCCCGCTCGGGCGAAAAAAACGCGCCCGGGCGAAAAAACGCGTCCGGGCGAAAAAAATGCGCCCGGGCGAAAAAATCACGCTCGGGCGAAAAAAATGCGCCCGGGTGAAAAAAATGCGCCCGGGAGAAAAATTCGCGCCCAGGCAAAAAATTCATGTCCGGGCTTAAAAATGTGTCTCGGTCGGAATTGTCCAATTCTTATATAGATTGGAAGGAATTGTCTTTAGTTCAAAATGAATTCCACGGAATTCATTAAAATTTAAATTTCAACGTCAAGCGTGCAGACGAACGATGGAATTGGAATTAGAGCTTCAATTCCAATTCCAGAGGCTCAATTCCGTGCAAACGAACGGACCCTTATGGTTTCTCGTTCTTTATTTTCTTTACTTCCTAAAAACCTTTCATCCACTATTTTACTTTTTGTTTTTGGATAATTTTTGTAATTTCAACTTTGAGTAGTGCAGTAGATGTGAATGATTCTAGACTCATATTATTCTTATTTTAAAAATAAGTTCATTAGTCTCTATTTAATATCTAACACCTATTTTTTAAATTTTTCAAAACTAATGTTTTAGGCAAATTTTAGGAGCATGAAAATGATGTAGGTCATCTTTGTTTTTGTTTGAGCCTTCTCGTCAATCCAAAAATTATTCCCCTAGTTAGCCACTTTTGAGCCTTTTTCATATTCCATTTGATAGCTCCACTTATCATTTCATTTTTCACCAAAGCAAAATTTTCCAACCTATCGTATCATACTAACTTTTTGAGTTTCATAAAATTTCATGTTGTCATAGGGTTGTTTTGTGATTTTTGGAGAAATTTAAGAAAACGTATGCTAAAAAGAAATGTTTAATTTTGTGGCAAATTTCAAAATGAAAAGACAAATTATTTATGGCCTTTGTTTTGAAAAGGAAAAAGAAAAAAAGAAAAATATATATATGTTATTTTTTGAAAATTTTGAAACTTTTTATTTCGGTTTAGTGTGATTTTAAGCCTTCATATTTATCTTTGAATTTCATTCCTAATTATATGCCTAAACCAAACATTTTGGTCCTAATAAGTTGTAACACCCCTATCCGTCACATAGCATATAGTAGTAGGTCCGGTAGGGGCCCGACGCCATATACCACACACAGACCGGTGTGAAGGATCAAGCGCATACCTAACTGCACCAAAAGCCCGGACTGTTGGAGAGGGCGCTACATAATTTCTTAAATAAGTAGCAAAGCGCCACAGGTCAAGTGAAGGAACGCCGGACCCAACAATCCCACCCACCCACCCCCCCCCCCCCCCCTCGGCATCCAGCACAACCCGTCGGCTCAGAGGTGGATTTACCACATGGCCCACCTGGCTCAGAGGTGGGGTTACTACATGTCCACGATTGCCTGACCCGCCGGACCCACACAGGTAGAAGGGAAAAATCGGGATTTAATAGCGCCCCCCCCCCCCCCCGGTTTTGCAACCTGTGACCTCCTCTGATACCAATTGAAAGTGAGGGTAAGATCAATCCTTCACTCTAGAGGGGAGGTGAATAGAGTGATTTAAAATAATTTTGGTAAATAAAAAATAATTTTAGTAGCGGAAGACTTGATTTAATAAGTGTAGAGTGCTAAGCAGAAACTGAAATAAAACAACTACAAATGGATTAATTCACAGCACACAGCACAAGAAAGAGCAAGCAAGCCATAAGACACAACGAGCTATAGTGGTTCCCCAAAACCTGGGTACATCCACTCTTCTACCACCCTTGGTAGGAATCCACTGCAAGATTAGTTGATCAGGTGTCATGGGCACCAATGAGCTTTTTATCAGGTGCTCAAACAATTAAACCAGATTTTTTGATCAGGTGTCTTTCCACCACTGAGTTTTGATCAGGTCTCAGGAACCAAAGCAAAACTTTTGAAGGGAGTTTAAAAAAAACCCTTATATAGGAAAGGAAAAGAAAAAGGGGTGAAGTTGTCTTCTCTGTCAACTATCAAAGAGAAGCACTAGTGGATGAGATGTGTCAAAGCTCCCCCTGAAATGTAGCAGAAGTTCAGGAATTGGAAGCTTTGCAAGGGTGATAGGTCTTCAATGAAAATGATTGCTCCAGCACTAGATGATTTCAGTAAAAACTGAAATGTTTGTTGTCTGGAGTGAGTGATGGAAACTTGAGAAAGCTTTTTATCAGCAGGAATCAGAAAGAAAACTTGTTCAGTTTTTTTAGTTATTGATCTTCTTCTTCTTTCTCTGTGTGTCTCTGTATCTAATTTTTTGAGTATACTGTTGTGCTTTTTGTTCTCTCTGAATGATGAAGATAAGAACTCGAGTCGTCAAATCTTGAAAATAGCTGTTAGCAAAGTCATAAATGCTTTCCTTAATTGTCAGCTGTCTCTGGAGGAAATAACCTAAGTACATTCCTTCTTTGTTTCCTTGAAACTTGCTCCAGATTAATTATAACGGCTAGAAATCTTCTGCAATAAATGCTCTGATTTGAAATCCTAAACAAACTGACAAAATCCCAGAAATCGTCGATCTCAAAATGAAATCGTCGATCTGAGCTCAACTATCGTCGAACTGAGCCCAGATAGATTGGAATTTGACTTGGACAGAAATCGTCGATTTGAGCTCAGAGATCGTCGAACTGGGTTCGACGCCTCTTCGACTTGAGCTCAGAGATCGTCGAACTGAAGTCGACGCTTTGTTAGCCTGAACTCACAGATAGTTGAACTGAGTTCGACGCTTTGTTGATCTGAGCTAGACGACAACTTCAATTCTTCTTCTTGGCTTCTGCTTCTGAACTAGGAGGTCTTGGGGAAATCTCCAATCCTAAGTCCTAAGCCTTAGACCTAACTAGTTGACCTTTTCTCTATACAATAAGGTCAAAGCAGCTAATCTTATTGACATAGTGATCCTGACCCAAATTAGTAATAGGGTGTTCCAACACGGTGGGTTACTAAATGAAATTATTCTTCCAATCACATGTCCTACACATAGTACATTCTAGCAGAAGTAATTTAATAAGTTGCAAAGAAAGAACCCAGCCAAAAGCATGAATGTCCACCAACAAACTCAAATAGGAATGAACGTACAAATAGACCAAGTACTGGGCCTTATGGCCTTACAAAAGTTTACTTAAATAAAATGTGTCTTCCATACAATGGCAAGCAGGCCGGTCACACATGAGAATAAAGTAAATAATACACATCGGTCTTTGAGGGCCAGCACTGCAACAAGGCCTTTAGCCCGTTATTTGCCACTCAGCTCCGCAGCACCTGCAAGCAACAATTCACCACAATGGTGGCAAACAAAAGCAATGGTCAGCTAAAGCTGACCAAATTATAACGACCCCACCACCTTATTGGGGTGGCGGTGCTGCTTCCCTGTAATGCATTTGTATAATCCAACGATTAAAGTGAAAGTACAATACTTACACAATACACCATAAGTGCAGGCCCGCGGACACATACCCCGTGATCTTAGGGCACTTACTCAGTGAACCCGGTTAAAATTTGTGGTCTCACCACCGCCTCTAGGATGGAAATCTCGTGAGCATTATAGTCTTTCCGTCCTAAGCCAAAGAACCCCCATCTATTTCAACGCTAAGTGCCACGTACTTTAGGTCTCTTTAACCGAACGACACAGAGTGGGTACGGTTCCGCCTAACCCATTGCTCACACCGCAATGTCAATTTAAGCCATATGCGCAGGTCAAGCTTCCCCGAGTCCCAAAGCGATTACACAAATCTTACATAACCCAGTTATGTAAAAGTTGTCTCCCAGGCCACCAAGTTGGAAGAATCACGCTTCTTCCCAGTTTTTTGGGTGCACCTTGGAGTTAATCCCCAAGATTCTTTGATGCAATATACTGCGTAGAAAACTGGAAAAAAACAATTAGCACGGATTCGTCTCCGACCATTCATGCATAATGAAACATCACCGATCCATACCAACTTGTCCGGGTCGGCTTCACACACCATGCATATGTTCGTACTTCGATTCCGGACTCTACATGTAAAATAATGGGGACTATTCATGTCTACCCGAAGGAATGCCTCAATCTCACCGCATACTCGCGAGAGCGGGCTTCCTAAGTAAAAAAGGAAAGGGGACTTCACATGTACAAGAAGAGAATCGTTACCCTAGAATTTCTCTTTGGCGCCATGAAGTTCTATTCGGATGGAAAGCACCGTATCAGCCTCACCTTCACAGATCTGAACTCGATTTACGATTTTGCGCTCTGAAACTCCTCCGGCGGCAGGATCTCCACTTCTTCTTCCTTGCTCTCCTCTCTCTCTAGAACTTTAGAAAGATAATAGCCCAAGTAAAATGAGGAAGAAAACCCTCATCTCCCGGACTTAAACCAGCAGGAAAAAGCCTGAACCGTTGGATCCCAAAATAAGGAAACAAACGGCCACGATTTGCTCTTAAAGTAAAATTACTGGGCCAAACACGGCTTGCGACACGCCCGTGTCCAAGGACGTGTTCCACACTCGCCGTAAACTATAAAATACAGAACAGGACACGGCCTGCGATACGGCTTGTGACACGCCCGTATCACCCATGGACACGTCCATGTCATGGGTCGTGTGCCTCAAAAGGCGCTGAAACCATCACGTCTCGAACAGGACACAGGCTTAGACACGCATGTGTCAAATTCGACACACTCGTGTCAACTTAGACACGCCCATGTTTCGGGTCGTGTCCCTCAATCGACACAGTATCAAAACTTTCAGAAGAGTACATAGCCATATGACACGCCCGTGTCACCGGCCGTATGCTTGACATGCCCTAGGACACGCCCGTGTCCCAGGCCATATTCCCAACCCTCAATAATTGTCGATCTCGCCTCGACGACCCGAGCACGACACGGCCATATGACACGCCCGTATCATAGGTCATGTTCACCTTACCAAGACCCAAACTCGGCTCAAACATCGCCCGTTCCTCTTTTGAGTTTCGGCGCTTTACAATTCTGCCCCCTTAAATGAATTTCGTCCCGAAATTACAGAAAGGAAAATTAAGTACTCAATCTTAAACAGTACCTGAGAAGAAGAGTTCGGGATACTCCTTGAGCATGGTCTGCTCTCGCTCCCATGAAATCTCCTCACGACCGCAGTTGTCTCATCAGACTTTGACCATCCTGATGTCCTTGTTACGCAGTCTCTTGACTTCTGAGTCCTCAATGTGTACGGGCTTGACCTTCATCGTCAATCCAACATCAACCGGTACTTGATCGACTGCGATCACTTACGAAAGCTCTTGCACCGCCTTCCGCAACGCCGATATGTGGAATACGTTGTGTAGACCACTAAGCTCCGCTGATAGCTTCAGTCGATAGGCTGCTTTGCCAATCAGCTCCAGAACCTCAAACAGTCCAAGGTACCTCGGGCTTAGCTTCTTCAAGCGTCGTACCCGTGAGACACCCTTGAACGACTTGATCTTCAAATACACCCAGTCACCAACAGCGAACTCCACGTTCCGATGCTTTGCATTATAGTATTTAGCTTGACGGACCTGAGCGACTAGCAACCGTTCTCGAATGGTTTGTACCAACGACGTTGTATCTTCCACCTCCTACCTCTTGAAAAGCTTCGTCTCACCCATTTCCAACCATGACAATGGCGTGCGACATTTTCTACCATAAAGGGCCTCGAAGGGCGCCATTTGAATGCTCGCTTGGTATCTGTTATTGTACTCAAATTCCACCAAGTACAGGTGATCTTCCCACTACTTCCCCAAATCCAGCACGCACATGCGAAGCATGTCCTCCATCGTCCTGTTAACTCTCTCGATCTCACCATCCGTCTGTGGATGAAAGGTCATGCTGAAACTCAGATTGGTTCCCAACATTTGCTGCACTAGCCTCCAGTCATTGGACGTGAACCATCCATCTCGGTCACTCAGGATACTGCGGGGCACACCGTGTAGTCGAACAATGTTATCAACATATAGTTTCGCATGTTTCTCCACCGAACCATCCTGCCTATTCGGAATGAAGTGTGAAACCTTCGTCAAATGATCTACGATCACCCTGATGGCATCGTTCCCCTTCTGCGATCTTGGCAAACTATGCATAAAATCAATAGAAATGTTGTCGAACTTCCACTCCGGGATAGGCAAAGACTTCAAGAAACCTCCGGGCTTCTGGCACTCCGCCCTCACCAAGGCGCACGTTTTACACTTCACAGCGTAAAGTGCCACGTCCTTCTTCAGTCCTGGAAACCATAACAACTTCTTCATATCCTGATACATTTTCGTGCTCCTCGGGTGAATCGAGTACTTGGTATGATGCGCCTCGTACATCAATTCATCCTTCAATTTACCCACATCAGGAGCGCACAAATGAATGTCCTTCCGTAATAGTCCATCAACAACATTAAAATGGCAGTTTGACCCATCCAAAGCCTCATCCAAGATTTGCTTCATGTTGTTATCCAACTCTAGCGCCTGCCGAATCCGATCAGCCAGGTCATACTGCACCTCTGTCCAGTTCAGTTACGCTTTTGCACTAGTCTGCTTGTCCACACAAGAGATCTTTAATGCCTCCAGCTCCCGAATCAACCGCTCGTCATGAACCGACAACCAGTTGGCCCGGGCAGGGGCCCTGCGACTCAATGCGTCTGCAACTGCGTTGCCTTTCCCAGGTACATAGTGAATCTTGAATTTGTAGTCCCCCAGGAACTCCATCCATCTCCGCTGCCACATGTTTAGATCTTTTTGATCTAACAAGTATTTCAGGCTCTTATGGTCGGCATAGATATCGACCTTCACCACGTACAGGTAATGTCTCCACAGCTTCAGAGCAAATATCACGGTCGCTAACTCCAATTCATGGACCAGATAATTTCTCGCATGCACCTTTAGCTGGCACGATCCATAAGCTATCACTCTCCCATATTGTAGTAGAACACAACCCAAACCACTGCCTGAAGCATCACTGTAGATCTCAAAACCTTCGATCCCATCCGGCGAACTTAGAACAAGCGTCGTGGTAAACCGTCTCTTCAATTCTTCGAAAGCTTGCGCCCACTCCGGTTACCACAAAAACTTTTGATCTTTCCTCGTCAAAGTCATGAGGGGAAACGCAATCCACGAGAAGTTCTCTACGAAGCGCCTATAGTAGCCGGCAAGCCCCAGAAAACTCCAGACTTCCACTACCGAACACAACACAGGCCACTCCCGTATCGCAACTATTTTCTCCGGATCTACCACAATCCCTTCTCCACTAACTATGTGACCAAGGAATGCCACCGAGGACAACCAAAACTCACATTTGGAGAACTTGGCATATAGTTGGTTCCTCCTTAGTGTCTCCATCACCAAATGCAAATGCTTGAAGTGATCCTCTTTGTACTGCGAGTACACCAATATGACGTCGATGAAGACGATCACAAAGTGGTCCAAGTACTTTCAGAACATTTTATTCATCAGATCCATGAACACTGATGGTGTATTAGTCAGCCAAAATGGCATGACAGTAAACTCATAATGCCCATATCTCGTGTTGAATGCTGTCTTGGGGATATCACTTTCCCTTATCCTCAACTGATAATACCCGGACATAAGATCCAATTTAGAGTACATCGATGACCCAACCAACTGATCGAATAGATCATCAATCCTTGGGATCGGGTACTTGTTCTTCTCCGTTAACTTATTCAGCTCTCTGTTATCGATATAGAGCTGCAAACTTCCGTCCTTCTTCTTAACAAAGAAGACCGGTGCGCTCCAAGGCGACGAACTTGGATGCACATAACCCTGCTCCAAAAGCTCTTCCAGTTGAACCTTCAATTCCGCCATCTCCTTAGGCGTTAACTGATAAGGAGAGCGTGACACAGGTTTGGCACCTGGCTCTAGCTCAATTGTGAAGTCAATCTCTCGCTGTAGTGGGGATCCAGGGAGATCATCAGGGAATACGTCAGGGTCCTCAGATACAACTGAGATACTATCCAAAGTAGGCTTAGGCTTTGAAGCATCCACTTGTGTGAGGAACATCTCTGCACCGGCACGAACTGCCTTAACCAACTGAAGAGCAGACATCAACTTCTTGCTCGACCCTTTTAAGCCCGCAAAAGTCGTCTCACAACCAGTTCCTAACTTGACCTCCTTGCGATTGCAATCGATGTATGTCTGCTGCTCCAAGATCCAGTCCATACAAAAAATTATGTCTAACACCACCAGTGGCAATAACGATGCTTGTAAGTCGAACTCCTGACTCACAATCCGTATCTTTACGCAATAAATTCTATCTGCGCGGATCGAACACCTGTTAGGTAACAACACATCCAGTTTGTCCTTCGCCATCGAAGAAGGTACTCCAATGCGCGATATAAACCCTTTGGAAAAAAAGGAGTGCAAATCTCCCGTATCAAAGAGTGCTCTCGCCGGATTATCGAAAATCAAAACGAAGCCTAGTACAAGCAATAATAAGCTAACATGCGCAAGGTAACAAGTATTTAAAGCTAACTTGCTATAAATTTAAACCGTACCTGTTACCACATCCTCTTGTTTTATGGCCTCCTACTGTCCAAGGTTGTAGACTCTTGGTTGAGTTGGAGCATAATGGGATGCGGTTGACTCCACCATCTTCCCCTTTTCCTCGTAGGTTGCTCTCGGCTTCCTCTTAGACTTTGGACTTCCGCTCCAACAGTCACGGGAAAAATGACCTGGCTTCCCACAATTGTAGCACGCGCCCGGGGTTAGTCTTGTAATTTCCCCTGAAGCACCAGAAGAAGGGGTTGGACCCAAAGTCCTAGCCTTCTTACCGAACTTACGATAACCAGACTTTGAGGTAGTCAGCACCTTGAACTCTGTCCTCTTAGCACCAGAGTCCTTCTTTGCCTGCACATTCTTCGTATCTTTTTCCAAAGACCGGGTTGTGTTGACCAAGGTTAGAAAACCCTGCGACACAGGCCCGGAGAGCAGTAACCTTAAGTCATCCCTCAGACCTTCATAGAATCGATTTTTCTTTTGCTCCTCATCGGCGAATGTAGCGCTTGCACACCGACCCAAGCGTGTAAATTTGTGGAGGTAATCATCCACGCTACTCTCTACTTGCACCAGCTTTTGAAACTTGTTCTCCATCGCAATCCTCTGAGCCGAGGGAAGGTACCTTGCCAAGAACAGTCTCAAAAATTCTTCCATCGAGATGTCTGTGAGTTGTCTTCCCCTCAAGTGGTGTAACTCCAAACCTTCCCACCACAGCCTTGCATCGCCATCCAACAAGAAAGTCGTTATAGTGGTCTTTTGCCACTCCTCCGTCTCCGTAGCTGTCAGGACTCTCTTTATCCAGGAGAGCCAATCTTCAGCTTGGGTTGGGGTTCCCGTCCCCGAGAACACCAGAGGATTAAAGCCCATAACATGCTTCAGCTGCTTTTCAGTTGCTCTCCTGAACATCAATGGCTCCACTACCACTTGCTCCACCCTCCTTGGTTCCGCCGCTTGAAGCGATACTTGCTCCACAGAAGGGGCAGGCTGCTGCACTTGTCTTGCAGGTTGAGCACTGATCATAGTGAACACCGCTTTAGCCACCAATCGAATGGTTTCTGCCGAGGGAGGTGTTGAAGGCTCAACGTTTGGTGCGCTACTTGCCTCAGAAACTGGACGTTCTGACGGCCCTGCACCACTCCTGGTCACCTATAGTCATACAAAACACCATTAAGTGACCGAACAATATTGCAAAAATTAATTATAGGAACACGCAGGTTCCTCAAACATGTGTATTTTCATTCCTAAGTGGACATTCGTGAGTTCTTTTTATGTTATAACGATGACGCACACACATGTGCTCACCACCCCTTAAAAGAATTCGCCCTCGAATTCATTTAAGCATGACCAAAACTGGTAGTCTGATACCAAATTGTAACACCCCTATCCGTCATATAGCATATAGAAGTAGGTCCGGCCGGGGCCCGACGCCATATACCACGGACAAACCGGTGAGTTACTAAATGAAACCATTCTTCAAATCATATGTCCTACACAGAGTAAATTCTAGCGGAAGCAATTTAATAAGTTGCAAAGAAAGAACCCAGCCAAAAGCATGAATGTCCAACAACAAACCCAAATAGGAATGAATGTACAAATACACCAAGTACTGGGCCTTATGGCCTTACAAAAGATTACTTAAATAAAATGTGTCTTCCATACAACGGCACGCAGGCCAGTCACACATGAGAATAAAGTAAACAATACACTTCGGCCTTCGAGAGACAGCACTGCAACAAGGTCTTTAGCCCGCTATTTTCCACTCGGCTCCGTAGCACCTGCAAGCAACAATTCACCATAACAGTGGCAAACAAAAGCAACGGTCAGCTAAAGTTGAGCAAATTATAACGACCCCACCCCCTTATTGGGGTGGCGGTGCTCCTTCCCTACAATGCATTAGTATAATCCAACGATTAAAATGAAAGTACAATATTTGCACAATACACCACAGGTGCAGGCCCACGGCCACACACCACATGCTCTCAGGGCACTTACTCAGTGAACCCGGTGAAAATCTGTGGTCTCACCACCGCCTCTAGGATGGCAAATCTCGTGAGCATTATAGACTTTCCAGACTATGACTAAGACCCTCCATCTATGCCAACGGTAAGTGCCACGTACTTTAGGTCTCTTTAACCGAATGACACAGAACGGGTACGGTTCCGCCTAACTTGTTGCTCACACCGCAACGTCAATTTAATCCATATGCGCGGGTCAAGCTTCCCCGAGTCCTAAAGTGATTACACAAATCTTACATAACCCAGATATGTACAAGTTGGCTCCTAGGCAACCATCTTGGTAGAATCACGCATCTGCCTAGTTTTCTGGGTGCACCTTGGAATTAATCCCCCAGATTCCCTGATGCAAACTTCCGCGTAGAAAACCCGAAAACAACTATCGGCAAGGAGTCTTCTCCGACCATTCATGCATAATTGAATATCATCGATCCATACCAACTTGTTTAGGTAGGCTTCACACACCATGCCTTTGTCCGTACTTCAATTCCGGACTCTACATGCAAAGCTATGGGGACTATTCATGTCTACCCAAAGGAACACCTCAAACTCACTGCATACTCGTGAGAGAGGGCTTCCTATGCAAAAAAGTAAAGGGGACTTCACATGTGTAAGAAGATAATCGTTACCCTAGCATTTCTCTTCGACGCCATGAAGATCTATTCGGATAGAAAGCACCGTATCAGCCTCGCCTTCACAGATCTGAACGCGATTTGCAATTTGGCGCTCCGAACTCCTCCGGTGGCTGGATCTCCACTTCTTCTTCCTTGTTCTCCTCTCTCTCTCTATAACTTTAGAAAGATAATAACCAAAGTAAAATGAGGAAGAAAACCCACATCTACTAGACTTAAACCATCAGGGAAAATCTTGAACTGTTGGATCCCAAAATAAGGAAACAAACGGCCACGATTTGCTCTTAAAGTCAAATTACTGGGCCGAACACGGCTTGCGACACGCCCATGTCCAAGGCCATGTTCCACACTCGCCGTAAACTAGAAAATCCAGAACAGAATGCGGCCTGCGATAAGGCTTGTAACACGCCCATGTGACCCATGTACATGCTTGTTTCATGGGCCGTGTGCCTCAAACTGCGCTGAAACTATCACGTCCCGAACAGGACACGGGCTTAGACACGCCCGTGCCAGATTCGACAAGCCCGTATTCCGAGTTATTTCCCTCAATCGACACAGGACCAAAACTTCTAGAAGAGGATAAGGCTATGTGACACACCCGTGTCACCAGTCGTGTGCTTGGCATGCCCTGGGACACGCCCGTTTCCCAGGCCGTGTTCCCAACCCTCAACGATCGTCAACCTCGCCTCGAAGACCCGAGCACGACATGGCCATATGACACGCCCGTGTCACAGGACGTGTTCACCTTACCGAGACCCAAACTCGACTCAAATACTGCTCGTTCCTCTTTTGAGTTTCGGGGCGTTACATAAGTCCTGCTGATTCATGCTCATAGGTTTTCTTTTAGCTAAGTGGAGAAGACAAGTAGATTAGTTAAGTCTTGGATTTGAATTTAGATTTTTGTTCTTTGATTGATTTAGGTATAAAATTCCTCTTAGAATCTAGTATCAACTCAATGCATTATTTCATTTGTTGTCTTGCTTTAACTTATTTAAAGAATTCTGTTAAAATCTTGGATGAATTTTTTTTTAGTAAAGTTTATAAAAGTTGAAACCATGTTTAAGAAATTGTTTTAGGTTTACGTTTCACCTTCTCCTGACTTAGAATTTCGCATAGTACTTGTGTTAGCATAATTAGAATTTTTCTGATTAGTCACTTTTTTGTTAGCTAGTTTTTATATTTTTGCTTGAGGACAAGTGATAGAGAAAATCGTATTCTCCAATCTATACTCGATTAAGGCAAGTGTACCTATCGAAATATAGTATAGGATATGAAAAATATCAAGGTCGTATAAAAACTCGGGGAAGGCAAGTACTATTACTCACAACGAATCGATTATCCTACCGAACGATTAATGAGTTTTGAAAATGATAATAAACTAAGTTAACAAGAGAAAATAAACTATTACGAGAAAAGAGTGCTCGATCGACGATTCACTTTGAAATAAAATAACGAAAGAAATTAGTTTAGCATTTAGAATTCTATTAAGACCGTGACGGATCCGATATTAGGAAATAATCTCGCTAGAGCATTAAATCCCCTAACTTATAGACGTTTTGACCGAAATCTCTTTACAAGTCAAAATGGCCTAAAGTCGCATTATCGAAGTGACCCGCACTATTGGATTTGACTCCAATCTGGAGGATTTACGTCATCCTATCTCTAGGGGTGCGTTCAACTACTTCCTTCCTTGAGTGATCTTTCATATTCACGAGCCTCTCGGCCACTCGAATATGAGATCGGAATCTACTACCGTATACCGGAATACGGAGTCGACACAAAATACATCAAGGAAGGATCAAAAATAGAAAACTACAAAAGCAAACATAAAAATAAAGATATGTTATTTCATTGCAAAGATCATCGCGATCGTGCACAAAAACTATTTAGCTACGCATGATAGAAAGGGATTGAGAATAAGAGAAAAGAAATGACATTTGCATTGCTTAAATAAAAGAGGTACAAAATAAGATCACAACAAAATTATACTACTAAAGGAAAGAGATTACCATAAAAACTACAACATGAAAATATGAAAATAACCTCACTTGCTCTCTACAAGATCTCTCAAAAACTAAACTATCTTTTAGACTAAAACTTGCAACTAAAACTACTTAACTTCAAACAAGGGGGAGGGGTTCCTTTTATAGGAGAGGGAGGAATGTTCTAGATGAGGGAGACATAGGAGTGGAAGCCAAGGGGTGGCCGGCCACATGATGGAGGGATGATTCATGCATGAGTTTTAATGATGGAGAGAGAATGGGAGGATTCAATGTATGATATTTATGGGAATGAAAATATAAAAATAAAATAGATAGGGGGGAATGCATGTAGAATAAAGAGGGTGGAAAATAATAAATGAGAGAGAATGAATGTATGGAATTAATGAGGTGAAAGAGGGGGGTTCGGCCATATGGATGGAGGATGCATGAATGTGGAGGTGCATGAATGAAATATATTAAATATGGAGAGAGAGAAGAAGGTGGCAAGGTGCATGCATGAAATATATGTGGTCGGCCATGCATGTGGGTTGTTATGAGGGCTCGGGTTTGGGAAAAGGGCTGCTCCAAGTTGTGGTCGGGCTGCATCATGGGCTGCATTTGATTGCATGTAGGCGCTCGGGTAGGCTTGCATGGGCTGCTCCATAGGCTCTTGAGTTTGGGCTGCACCTACATTAAAACAAAATAAACATGACATTAGCTATATTTTATAACATGATAATATAAAACATAAAATAAAAGTGAAAATTAAAACATATAAATAAAAACTAACATAACATTAATTATAATAACATAACATAACATTATACATATAGTAACATTATATTGGTTATTAAAATTAAACTAAACTTAACAACATAACATAATATAATAATATTATATTTAAAAGAAAACACAAGTTAACCATATCATAAAATTAAACATAAACAATGCATAACACAAATAATTAAACTTGGAATCTATACTTTATGAAAAGACATTAAAACATGAAATAACAAGCATGAAATATAAATAAACTTAGACTTTTAGGCTACTAAATTATACCAAAAACGATGACTAAAAAGTAGTCATCAAACACCCCCATGCTTAGGCTTTTGCTATTCCAGAGCAAAAGGAAGAGAAATTTTGAAGTAGGCGGTCTGGCGGTCTGAATATGACGGTCTGGAGACCGCGCGGTCTAGCGGTCTGATGCTG
Source organism: Platanthera zijinensis (assembly GCA_039513925.1). NCBI lineage: Eukaryota > Viridiplantae > Streptophyta > Magnoliopsida > Asparagales > Orchidaceae > Platanthera > Platanthera zijinensis. Next base: position 121,729,050 of record CM077084.1, read on the forward strand.
ACGGGCTAAATATCCAGTTGGTGGCTGCTATGGTTCGGCGGTCTTGCGGGTTGTCTCCAGCGACTTGTATGTCTGGCGGTCTGGCGGTCTGGCAGTCTTGCGGTCTCCTACGGCATCTTCTTCTGGTCTGTCCGGGCGGTTAGCCTGTTGTCTAACCGCGCGGACTGTGCGGTCTGTACATGTCAAACCGCCCAGTCTTTGTACATTTATTTAGTCCCACATTGTTTGTTTGTACTCTCCTCTATCTCCTCCATTCTATAAAAGGGAGGCCATACCTTTGTAAATGATATCTTTTTGGATAATAAAAATTTCAATTATTCAATCTTCCGGCCTGTTTTTTTCTAGTCGTTCTTCTCTTTTTTTACATGGTATCAGAGGACTCGATCTCTGGCTCCTGATTCTGTGCTCCTTTCTAGCCGTGCGACCTTGTAACGACCCCATCCGTTAGATGACGTATAGTAGAAGTCCGGCCGGGGCCCCACACTATATGCCACAAACAGACGGTGAGGTCACAGGGTAATACCAAACCAACCGAGCCCTAACTCAAAACATTCTAGCGGAAGCTTATTAAGTACAAGAACTCATACCATTGAATGTCCACTAATATATAAATATCACATTTATATAGATAACCAGGAATGTTTACAAAACCACACCGCACACGGCCTTACGGCCTTACAAGTTACTCTTAACAACACATATCATTTCATACATCGGCACGCAGGCCGGCCACACATGAAATCCAACACTTCGCACGGCCTTCAAGGGCCTATCAGCAGCATGGGCTTTTGCCCGCTCAATCCATCAGCCCGCAACACCTGCATATGGACATCCACCCCACGGGTGATAAACAAAGCAACGGTCAGCATTCAGCTGACCAATTATAACGACCCCACCCCTTACCCGGGGTAGTGGTTCCTTCCCTGCATGTATAGCAATTTCAACATATAAAGCACATACACCCAACATCACAAACGCCGGCCTCAATGCCAGGCGCTCCGTGCACTCAGGGCACCTTTTATGGTTTGTACTTGGTAGGCGGGCATAAGCCTCCAAACCCTTGTTGAAGACCTCACGCACCCGTCTCACTCAGAGGTACGCACCACACCAAAACCCGTGAGCACTATCAGTCGACCTACCCCCGTAGTGTAACAAGCCTAGGGAAATCGCCCTGCTGCTTTGCTACCAATCGACCGCTCACCCGATCTTAACATTGCCACTTGGTGAAATGGGCATAAGCCTCCAAACCCCTGTTGAAGACCTCTCGCACCCACCCACTCAGCATCGCCACTTGGTAGAATGGGCATAAGCCTCCAAACCCCTGTTGAAGACCTCACGCACCCACCCACTCAGAGGTGTTCGCACTCCATCAACCAGCTCTTACAAGCATACAACCAAAGGAGCTATGCAAAGCATCCTCACCAAACACATCGTCCTCACCATCTCCGCAAGCTAAACGATGCATACACGGAGTCTTCTCCGGATCGCAATATAAACATCACCAATCCCGACATACGTCTGGATGGGCTTCACACAGCATGCCTATGCCGTACTACAGACTTCCGGCTCTAGATGCAGACTCAACTGCTGGAATCACTTCCGCGTTTCCATCTCTTGATGGAGGATCCCATGCACATGCAAAACAAAGGGCTTCACCTGCCCAAGGAAGAAAGATCGTTACCCTTGACGATCGCTTCGGCGCCATAGAAAACTAGCCGGATGGAAATCACCGCAGCGGCCTTGCCTCCGCAACGCTGCACTCGGCTCTCTATTCGGCTCGACGAAGCTCCACCGGCCTCCTCCTCCTCCTCCTCCAAGCTCCTCTCTTTCTTAAGAAGAAAGGCTAAGTGGAATGAGCTTTCAACTCAATCCACGGCCTTAAAGAGGCTGGAAAAGCTATGGACCACACGATCCAAATAGAAGGAAACGAACGGCCGAGATCTGCCCAAAACCCCAATTTTTGCCTGACACGGCCTGTGACACGCCCGTGTCACAGGCCGTGTACCCTTAAGCGGCACACGCGGTTTGGAACCGACTGAACAACACGGGGCTCGACACGCCCGTGTCGACCCTGACACGCCCGTGTCAGTCTTGAGACACGCCCGTGTCCCCTGCTACACGGCACCCATCGACTTCCAAAACCAGTACACGGGTCGGAACACGGCAGCCGACACGCCCGTGTCCAGCCTGACACGCCCGTGTTCATGGCCGTGTTCACGGCCGTGTACGGCTCTGACCCGAATAGGCCAACTTTGAGATTTAAATCGAACACGCCCTGGGACACGCCCGTGCCCCAGGCCGTGTACCCCCGACACGCCCTGGGACACGCCCGTGTCCCAGGCCGTGTCTACCAGCCTGCTACTCAAAATTGTGCAAAAACATATTTTGAGTTCTGGGGTGTTACAGACCTGCTTCTTCTTCCCGCGGCCTGTCTTGTTTTCCTGCGCCCTGTCTGCGCGGCCTGTTTCTCTTTGTCTGCTTGCAATCTGTCCTTGTCGCAGCCTCCCTTCTTCTCTTTCTTCTCGCCCCGGCCTGTTTGCCGGTTTCCTCTTTCTCTCCCGTTCGTGCGGTCTGTCTTCCAACCGCCCGACCTCTTACCCTCTGTTTTGGCTCTGCGGCTTGGTCGTGGCTTCTCTAGCCGCTGGTGTCTGACATCGTGACCGCTGCAGCTTTTCCCTTCTCTCTTAACCGCCCGACTTGGTTCCTAACCGTCCGGTTTCGGTCTTCTTCTATGGATATCTCTGACAATTCCACTGCCACCACTCCTGCAGCCACTCCGGCTCCGCCTTCTATCCCTACTCCTTCCGGGAATCTGGGCACTGTTTCTAAGCTCATTGGCTCCAACTATCCGGATTGGAGCGTCTCTTTCACTTTCCTTCTTCGTTCTCAGCGCAAACGTCATCATCTTACCGATGATTCGCCTCCTCCTAATTCTCCTCTCTTTGACGAATGGGATGCGAGTGATGCGCTTGTCCGCACATGGCTGGCTAATAGCCTCTCTGATGAGTGCCTTCCCGTCATCCGTCATGATGAGACGGTAAAGGCCGCGTGGCTTCATCTGGCTGCTCTTTACTCCAAGGGGACGCAGACCTCCCGGATTTATACTCTTTATGCGGATCTCTTCGCTCGTTCATCCATGACTCCCGCTGCAGCCTATCAGCAAGTTCAGGCTCTTGGCGCTGAGATCCTCCAGAATCGCCCCTTCTCTGCGGACTTGGCTCAGCAACACAAACACTTCCAGGAACTCCTGGTTGTTTGTTATCTTCTGCGACTTCCCGAGTCTTTTGATCTCATCCGCCAGCAGATCTTGGGTGAAGCTGAGTCTCCCACCTTGGATGCCACCGCTGCTCGCGTAGCCGCCGTTACTTCTCTGCTCCAGCGCCCTCTGTTATCCTCCCCTCCTCCGCAGGACTCTTATGCTCAGTACACTCAGCGCGACAGCAATAGTGGCCGCAGCCACTCTGGGGCGCGCGGTCCGTCCAGGTTCCTCTGTTCTCACTGTGGTCGTACCGGTCATACCATTGACCGATGTTGGCAGAAACATCCACATCTGCGCCCATCTGGTGATACTTCGCCCTCCCCGAACCCCTCCTCTCGGTCGTCTGCTTCGGTGGCGACGACCTCAGGTAGTGCTCATGTCGCTATCCAAGGTAAATGGTTGATTGATTCTGGTGCTACAAATCATATGACAGGCAATCCTCAGTGTTTTTTGCTTCTCGAAACGCATGATCGGTTGCCTCCTGTCCTTGTTGCGGATGGTTCTCCTTCCCCGGTTCGTGGGACAGGCATGGTTCAAGTCACCCCATCGCTGCGCTTGGTGGACACTCTCTATGTCCCGAAGTTTCCTTGCAATCTTCTATCTGTTACTACTTTATGCAAGCAACTTCAGTGCTCTGTTGTATTCACTCCTACTTCTTGTTGCTTTCAGGACCCGAGAACCCAACGGACGATTGCTACTGGGACTGAGAGCGGCGGCCTCTACTTCCTCGACAACGTTTCCGCTCTGTCCGCCTTCACTTCCTCATCTACTGATCTGCTTCAATGGCATCTTCGCCTTGGACATCCTCCTGCTCGCATTCTTCGACAGCTTCTGCCCCACTTACCGCCAACCAGTCCTCCGCTCAACTGTGACGCCTGCCAACTTGGCAAACATCACCGCTCCTCCTTCCCGCCCAAGCATGCTCGCAGTTCCTCTAGCCCGTTTGATCTCATCCATTCTGATGTATGGGGTCCGGCTCCTACTCCAACCATTGGTCGGGGTAGTTTGTATTTTGTAACTTTTATTGATGACTCTTCTCGTTGTACCTGGGTGTATCTGTTACGAGATCGATCTAAACTCTTCTCTGTTTGGGAATGCTTTTATAATATGATTAAAACTCAGTTTCATGTCTCTATTAAATGTCTTCGCTCTGATAATGCTAAAGAGTATCTTAGTCATGATTTTTCATCTTTCTGTATGCAACATGGTCTTATTCATCAGACCACCTGCGTTTACACCTCCCAGCAGAATGGGGTGGCGGAACGTAAAAACCGTCATCTCCTCGATGTCGCTCGCACTCTCCTAACGCAGATGCATGAGCCTCGCTCTTATTGGGGCTATGCTGTTCTCCTCGCCTGTTATCTCATCAATCGTATTCCTTCTACTGTTCTTCAGGGTAAGACTCCCTTCTCCATTCTCTACCCCGGCAAGGAACCTTTTCCCCTCCCTCTTCGAATCTTTGGCTGTACAGCCTTTGTGCATGCCCCGTCTGCTACCCGTGACAAACTTTCTCCCCGTGCCACCAAATGTGTCTTTTTGGGCTACTCGGTCACTCAGAAAGGCTACTGTTGCTTTGACCCCGTTCTGCGCAAACAGTTTGTTTCTGCAGATGTCACCTTCTTCGAAAATGCAGCCTATTTCTCCTCTCTACCCCTTCTTCCTCCTGTTCCTGACTCATCACCCTCCCTGTCTGTTCCCTCTCAGCCTATCCATGTTTCTCCTCCCCCTTCCTCATCCCCTCCTCCGTCTATTCCTCTCCCCTCTCCTCCCTCCCCGTCTCCGGAGCCGTCTCTCTCTAGTCCCGGGCCAGCTTTCTCCGCTACGGACGCTCCGGTCCCTGAAGCCCCCGACGACCTGGATCTCCCCATTGCTCTTCGCAAAGGGGTGCGGGCATGCACTCAACACCCGCTTGCGGTAGTTGTGTCCTATGCTCGGCTTACTTCTTCTCGCCGACATTTTGCTTTAGCTATTTCAGCTACTACTACTCCCCGTACCTACCAGGAGGCGCTTGTTATTCCTCATTGGAAGTCTGCCATGGATGAGGAAATCGCTACTCTTACTGAACGGGGCACCTGGACCCTTGTTTCTCCTCCAGTGGGTACTGATGTGGTTGAATGTCGATGGGTGTTTGTTGTGAAGTTTCGCCCAGACGGGACTGTGGACCGCTACAAAGCCCGACTGGTGGCCAAAGGCTTCACTCAGACTTATGGGGTTGACTACTTTGATACTTTCTCCCCGGTTGCTCGTCTCAGCACCATCCGGGTTCTTCTCTCTGTGGCTGTCAACCGCAATTGGACTATCTCCCAGCTTGATGTCAAGAATGCCTTTCTTTATGGGGATCTTCATGAGGACATTTACATGGAGCAACCTCCGGGGTATGTTTCTCAGGGGGAGACCCGTGTATGCAAGCTAAAGAAGGCTATCTATGGCCTCAAGCAGAGCCCTCGGGCATGGTTCGACAAGTTCAGCAGCATTGTGGCTGCTGTTGGCTTTACAAGAAGTATGGCTGATCATTCCCTGTTTATTCGCAAAACCGCATCGGGCCTTGTAGTTTTGGCGGTTTATGTTGACGACATTCTTCTTACCGGTGATGATCAAGCTGGGGTGGGCTTGACAAAGAAGCACCTCCGTCAACATCTTGTCACAAAGGATATGGGCTCCCCGAAATACTTTTTGGGCATAGAGATCTGTCGGAAGCCCGACTCTTTGGTTCTCTCCCAACGGAAGTATGCACTTGATCTTCTACGGGATGCAGGATTGACCGGTGCCAAACCGGTACGGTATCCCATGGCTACTGGAGAAGACAAAACGTGGACAGATGACTCTCCTCTTATGTCTGATGCCACAAAGTATAGACGTCTGGTGGGTAAACTCATTTATCTCACGGTGACCAGACCTGACATTGCCTATGTTGTTGGCAAGGTAAGTCAGTTCATGCAAGCTCCCAGGGAATGTCATCTTCAGTCTGCCTTGAAGATATTAGAGTATGTTAAAGCAGCACCGGGCAAAGGACTACTCTTTCAAAAGAATGGTCATTTGAGAGTTGAAGCCTACTCAGATTCTAGCTATGCTGATGATAAAGATGAACGCAAATCTACATCTGGTTTCTGCACATTTGTTGGAGGTAATCTTGTGAGCTGGAAGAGCAAGAAGCAGTCTGTAGTTTCAAGGTCTAGTGCTGAAGCTGAATATCGGAGCATGGCGTCCACCACTTGCGAACTAAAATGGTTGCGGGCTCTCATTCTTGATCTAGGAGAGGTCTACGACTATCCTCTTCCTATGTTCTGTGACAACAAGGCCGCTATATATATATCCAAAAATCCGGTCTTCCATGAGAGAACCAAACATATTGAAGTCGACTGCCATTTCATCCGGGAAGAGATCTTGAAGAAACAGATTTGCACTCTGTTCGTCACCTCCGACAAAGAGTTGGCAGATATCTTTACCAAGCCTGTGTCTACTTCATTCTTCCACATTTGTGACAAGCTGGGCATGATCGATATCTATGCTCCAGCTTGAGGGGGAGTGTTGAAGTAGGCGGTCTGGCGGTCTGAATATGACGGTCTGGAGACCGCGCGGTCTAGCGGTCTGATGCTGACGGGCTAAATATCCAGTTGGTGGCTGCTATGGTTCGGCGGTCTTGCGGGTTGTCTCCAGCGACTTGTATGTCTGGCGGTCTGGCGGTCTGGCAGTCTTGCGGTCTCCTACGGCATCTTCTTTTGGTCTGTCCGGGCGGTTAGCCTGTTGTCTAGCCGCGCGGACTGTGCGGTCTGTACATGTCAAACCGCCCAGTCTTTGTACATTTATTTAGTCCCACATTGTTTGTTTGTACTCTCCTCTATCTCCTCCATTCTATAAAAGGGAGGTCATACCTTTGTAAATGATATCTTTTTGGATAATAAAAATTTCAATTATTCAATCTTCCGGCCTATTTTTTTCTAGTCGTTCTTCTCTTTTTTTACAAGAAATATTTATAAAGCATTGTAAAATTTTCAATTAAACTAAAAATTTATTAACACCAACATCTAGCCAAAAATAAAATTTTAGGGATTTAAGAATCAAGTCCTAAATTATGAAATTAAAGTGACAAGAGAGAAGAATTTAGCCAAAAATTCTCTAATAAATTAACTAGCATTCAAAATGGAGTAAAGTGCAAACAAAGTTGGATTGGGATTATAAAAACCATGACTTAAAAGAAACTTAAGGAAGAAGACAACCTACTACTTATGCTCTCCACATATTTTAATTTAAAGACTAAGAAAATGATATTGGCTAAGGGGGTTTTAGGGAGGAAATTAACATGAAGAGGTCTTTGATTGGAGGTGATCATCATATTTTTTTCTTCACACCCCACAAAATTTTGTTTTTTTTTGAATAATATATATGTAATACCAGAAAATGATAGACTAACATCCTATCACTTCCCACGACATATATGAACTTTTAATTCCTCTCTTCATTTTTTTTAATTTGCATATGTTTACCAAGGAATAATGAATTTTATCATCTTATTCCCATGACATATGATCTAACAATAAAAGAAAAAATGATGGGTTTAAACAAAATTTAGAAAATAAACTAAAACACTAGAGAGCAACTACTAGTAGATTGAGATTTCCTAAGAATCTAAAAGCATGAAGTAAGAATAATTAAAATCCAAAATTGTTTAGCCAAATTACTACAAAATTGAAACTATTTAAAATAAAAGACAAAAAGTGCTAAATAAATTACTCTAAGCAAATTAAACCATAAGATGATTCTCAAAACAAAATCACTAAAAGTTAAATTTAACTAAATATGATGAAATAAAGATTAGCAAATAAAAATGCGTATAAACTAACAAAAACTAAATTTCTGAAAATAACAAAAATCTAAGCATGAGGTTTATTATTTTTGATTTTTTTGACATTTTTTCTTTTTTTTTTTTGGGTTTTGAAACATTATCTTTTTTTGGAATTTTTGATTTTTCTAATTTTTTTGGGGTTTTTGATAAGGCTAAATAAAAGCAGTACTAAAAAAAACTTTAATAAAACTATACTAAACACATTTTTTAAAACATTTTTTTTGAAAAGTAAGAAAAAGAAATAAAATAACTAAACCCTCCCCCATACTTAAACCTTTCATTGCCCTCAATGAAAAATAAAAATAAGAAAGAAAAAGAAAGAAGAAAGGGGAGGGGGGATACAATAAAGTAAAGAAAAAAAAAGAAAACGACTTCCCCGGAGTCGTAAGGCCGAATGCAGATGTCGCTCCCCATGCTTGAGCTGGACACCGGCTCGGGCCTAAGGAAGAGATGAAATGATGGAGCCAAACGAACCGCCATGGGTTTTATTCCTGCAAAACAAAATAAACAAAAAGACAAAGAAAAAAAAATGATAAGCAAGGGGTGCCTCCCAAGAGCGCTCTCTGTTTAATGTCGGCTGAGCCCAACATTATTTGTTAGCTAAAGGGAAAATAAAAACTAAAGTGAAGAGGTGACTCCCTAAGTATGCGCTTAGGAGAGTAAACTAGAAAAAAGAAAAATTGAAGAATCGCACCGGCATGCAGTGGAATCTTCAAGGGAATGACACCCAAAAATGAACGGATGGAGTTATGGAAGAACTCCGCCGTATATAAAATGGGGAAGAATGGGTCGTCAAAAGGAGAAGAATAAAAAGAAGAAGAAATAGAAAGAGGAATAAAAGAAGTTGAAAAAGAATTTTCATCAAAGGAAATTTCACAAGGAGAGGTAGAGTCTTGTGAAATTTCGGGAGAAGAAAGGGAAGAAAGCACTAAAGAAGAGTTATCTAAAATAAAAGAAGAAGAAAAAGAAGATTCGCTAAAAAGAGAAAAATTAGGAACAGTTGAATTTGAAAGCGTAATGGAATCAACAATGTCTTCAGATGGAGAAATAAGAGACGTCTCGTCATCCTCAACGGGTAAGAAGCACACCGGAATATCCATAGACCCGTCTTCCAAAGGAGGAAGGAAACAATCCGGGATATCCGAATAGTTATCCTCCTCGAGAGGAAAAAGACAAGCCGGGATATCCGGTGACTCATTACATGAAGAAATAGGAGACGACGAAGAAGAAGATGAAGAAAAAGATGCGGCCTCACGAGAAAGACAATCCATAATGGTCTTGAAATGCGAACTAATATTATCAATAGAAGTTTGCAATTCAAGATACCCATTATCGATAGAATTAAAATAAAAATTTAGAGGCGCGGCGCTTTGCGGGGTAAAATCATGCGAAAAATAAGATGGGTTCCCCATCTCCCAAGTTGGATAAAAATTGGAGTAAGGGTTAAATTGGCCATTTTGACCTTCCCCAGAAAAATTAAAATCAAAAGAGGGAGGGGTTCCCGAAAGGCATTCAGAATAAAAGTGGTCGGGCGACCCGCAAAAAGCGCAAAAATATGACGATTCCATAAAAAAAATTGTTACCAAAAAGAAAAAGAAAAACAAAAAAAATTTTGATTTGTTTTTTTTTAGATATATATATTTTTTTTAAAATATGTTTTTTTAATGGATTGGCTCTCGAACTTCCCGAGGACTACCCGGTGAAGGGTTCGCCTGGTACAAGGTAAAATGGTGGCGCTTAAAGCCCCTTACCCTTTACGAGAGATTTTAGGTTGGGTAGAATTTAGATGATGTGGGTTGATTATATAATAATAATAATAATAATAATAATATTAATAATAATAATAATTTTTTTTAGTAGAAGTAATAAACTCGGTGCTTTTGTAATATTGCTAAAAAAATCCCCGGCAATGGCGCCAAAAACTTGATAGAGAAAATCGTATTCTCCAATCTATACTCGATTAAGGCAAGTGTACCTATCGAAATATAGTATAGGATATGAAAAATATCAAGGTCGTATAAAAACTTAGGGCAGGCAAGTACTATTACTCACAATGAATCGATTCTCCTACCGAACGATTAATGAGTTTTGAAAATGAAAATAAACTAAGTTAACAAGAGAAAATAAACTATTACGAGAAAAGAGTGCTCGATCGACGATTCACTTTGAAATAAAATAACGAAAGAAATTAGTTTAGCATTTGTTATTCTATTAAGACCGTGACGGATCCGATATTAGGAAATAATCTCGCTAGAGCATTAAATCCCTTAACTTATAGACGTTTTGACCGAAATCTCTTTACAAGTCAAAATGGCCTAAAGTCGCATTATCGAAGTGACCCGCACTATTGGATTTGACTCCAATCTGGAGGATTTACGTCATCCTATCTCTAGGGGTGCGTTCAACTCCTTCCTTCCTTGAGTTATCTTTCATATTCACGAGCCTCTCGGCCACTCGAATATGAGATCGGAATCTACTACCGTATACCGGAATACGGAGTCGACACAAAATACATCAAGGAAGGATCAAAAATAGAAAACTACAAAAGCAAACATAAAAATAAAGATATGTTATTTCATTGCAAAGATCATCGCGATCGGGCACAAAAACTATTTAGCTACGCATGATAGAAAGGGATTAAGAATAAGAGAAAAGAAATGACATTTGCATTGCTTAAATAAAAGAGGTACAAAATAAGATCACAACAAAATTATACTACTAAAGGAAAGAGATTACCATAAAAACTACAACATGAAAATAAGAAAATAACCTCACTTGCTCTCTACAAGATCTCTCAAAAACTAAACTATCTTTTAGACTAAAACTTGCAACTAAAACTACTTAACTTCAAACAAGGGGGAGGGGTTCCTTTTATAGGAGAGGGAGGATTGTTCTAGATGAGGGAGACATAGGGGTGGAAGCCAAGGGGTGGTCGGCCACATGATGGAGGGATGATTCATGCATGAGTTTTAATGATGGAGAGAGAATGGGAGGATTCAATGTATGATATTTATGGGAATGAAAATATAAAAATAAAATATATAGGGGGAAATGCATGTAGAATAAAGAGGGTGGAAAATAATAAATGAGAGAGAATGAATGTATGGAATTAATGAGGGGAAAGCGGGGGGTTCGGCCATGTGGATGGAGGATGCATGAATGTGGAGGTGCATGAATGAAATATATTAAATATGGAGAGAGAGAAGAAGGTGGCAAGGTGCATGCATGAAATATATGTGGTCGGCCATGCATGTTGGCTATTATGAGGGCTCGGGTTTGGGAAAAGGGCTGCTCCAAGTTGTGGTCGGGCTGCATCCAAAAACATGATAGAGTAAATCGTATTCTCCAATCTATACTCGATAAAGGCAAGTGTACCTATAGAAATATAGTATAGGATATGAAAAATATCAAGGTCGTATAAAAACTCGGGGCAGGCAAGTACTATTACTCACAACGAATCAATTATCCTACCGAACGATTAATGAGTTTTGAAAATGAAAATAAACTAAGTTAACAAGAGAAAATAAACTATTACGAGAAAAGAGTGCTCGATCGACGATTCACTTTGAAATAAAATAACGAAAGAAATTAGTTTAGCATTTGTAATTCTATTAAGACCGTGACAGATCCGATATTAGGAAATAATCTCGCTAGAGCATTAAATCCCCAAACTTATAGACGTTTTGACCGAAATCTCTTTACAAGTCAAAATGGCCTAAAGTCGCATTATCGAAGTGACCCGCACTATTGGATTTGACTCCAATCCGGAGGATTTACGTCATCCTATCTCTAGGGGTGCGTTCAACTCCTTCCTTCCTTGAGTGTTGTTTCATATTCACGAGCCTCTCGGCCACTCGAATATGAGATCGGAATCTACTACCGTATATCGGAATACGGAGTCGACACAAAATACATCAAGGAAGGATCAAAAATAGAAAACTACAAAAGCAAACATAAAAATAAAGATATGTTATTTCATTGCAAAGATCATCGCGATCGAGCACAAAAACTATTTAGCTACACATGATAGAAAGGGATTGAGAATAAGAGAAAAGAAATGACATTTGCATTGCTTAAATAAAAGAGGTACAAAATAAGATCACAACAAAATTATACTACTAAAGGAAAGAGATTACCATAAAAACTACAACATTAAAATAAGAAAATAACCTCACTTGCTCTCTACAAGATCTCTCAAAAACTAAACTATCTTTTAGACTAAAACTTGCAACTAAAACTACTTAACTTCAAACAAGGGGGAGGGGTTCCTTTTATAGGAGAGGGAGGAATGTTCTTGATGAGGGAGACATAGGGGTGGAAGCCAAGGGGTGGTCGGCCACATGATGGAGGGATGATTCATGCATGAGTTTTAATGATGGAGAGAGAATGGGAGGATTCAATGTATGATATTTATGGGAATGAAAATATAAAAATAAAATAGATAGGGGGAATGCATGTAGAATAAAAAGGGTGGAAAATAATAAATGAGAGAGAATGAATGTATGGAATTAATGAGGGGAAAAAGGGGGGTTCGGCCATGTGGATGGAGAATGCATGAATTTGGAGGTGCATGAATGAAATATATTAAATATGGAGAGAGAGAAGAAGGTGGCAAGGTGCATGCATGAAATATATGTGGTCGGCCATGCATGTGGGCTATTATGAGGGCTCGGGTTTGGGAAAAGGGCTGCTCCAAGTTATGGTCGGCCTGCATCATGGGCTGCATTTGATTGCATGTAGGGGCTCGGGTAGGCTTGCATGGGCTGCTCCATAGGCTCTTGAGTTTGGGCTGCACCTACATTAAAACAAAATAAACATGACATTAGCTATATTTTATAACATGATAATATAAAACATAAAATAAAAGTGAAAATTAAAACATATAAATAAAAACTAACATAACATTAATTATAATAACATAACATAACATTATACATATAGTAACATAATATTGGTTATTAAAATTAAACTAAACTTAACAACATAACATAATATAATAATATTTATATTTAAAATAAAACACAAGTTAACCATATCATAAAATTAAACATAAACAATGCATAACACAAATAATTAAACTTGGAATCTATACTTTATGAGAAGACATTAAAACATGAAATAACAAGCATGAAATATAAATAAACTTAGACTTTTAGGCTACTAAATTATACCAAAAACAATGACTAAAAAGTAGTCATCAACAAGCAAAGCTTAAGCTTGGGGGAGTTTGATAATACGTTTTGTAGTTTAAACTACTAGGGTAATTACAAGTTTTATTATAAAAATCATATCTTTTAAAGCTTTATTTTGAGCTCTTATTGTATATATTAATAACACTAATGATTGTTTTCTTTCTTTTATGGTTTGCAGGTTTTCAGCAATTTCGTCGAGCTCAGCCATTTCGTCAAGCTCAGCCAGTTCGTCGAGCTCAGCCATTTCATCGAGCTTAGCCAGTTCGTCGAGCTAAGCAATTTCGACAAGCTCCGCCTTCTTTCTACGTTCGACGTGTAACATCATATTTCCAACTAGACCCCTAGGATTTTGTTTTGTCATGACTAGGTCATGACAAAACCATCAGAAGCTCTAAACCAAGTTGGCAATGCCCAAGGTGAAAAATCACCTAGGTTTACCTATAGCTCATCCTCAACATTTAGACCTAAGGTTTGACATTCGGGCTACAACTTGATCCTATGACCCTACCACAACACCCCTAACACCTTGGGTAGTCCATAGGGTCACTTAGGACCCACTTTGGGCAGTAGAAGTGATTAAGTAGACCTAAGTCAACCCAAACCCTAATTGGGTCAAACTAGCCTACTTAGGGTCAATTGACCTTCCCTTAGCCAAGTGGACCCCACCCATGCCCTCCTAACCCTAAAGTGAGGTCAATGAGTCACCAAGGACCCATTGGGGTCAACCCTAGTGGCTAAGTTTACCTAAGTCAACTCTAGCCCTAAAGTGGTCAAAGTGCCCTTACTAAGGGTCAACTAACCTCCAAGGTTCCAAGTCAACCCTACCCAACCCTACCTAGACCCTAGGGGAGTCCAATGGGTCACCAAGGACCCCTTGATGGCAACTCAAAAGGTCAAATTGACCTAGGTCAGCCCTAGTCCAGGTTAGGTCAAACCTAGCTCAAATGGGCTAACCTAAGCTCAAGCCCTCTTTCCATTTGAGCTAACCTTATTTCCATGAAGAATATGGGTTAGTGGGCTGCCAAAAGGCTGGAGTGGTTTGCAAGGTCAACCTTGATGACTAAGAGAGAGAGAACTCCAACTCCTCTTTAATGGAGGAGAGAGAAATGGTGAAAGAGAGCCATTCATGGCCAAGGAGGCCAAGGGGCCATTCCTCATTGGTTGATCCAAATCCCCATTCAATCCAGGAAGACCAGGGGGCCATTTTTGTGTTTTTTCATGGCCGTAATAGTGCTGCCAAGCCATAAACAACTTCAAGCTTCAAGGCCATTAATGGCTTGAAGCTTGAACAACTTAACTCTCCCCATTAAGGGCTGGAATCAATTCATCTAAGGGAGAGGAAGTGTTCCCAACCATTTCCCGACCTGTTCATGCCCAGGTTCACCCCCCCCCATGCCAAGGCCAAAATTTTCATTAAGGGGGCCATTAATGGCCACTTCAAGCTTGGCCCCTCCCAACCCCTATTTACTCACCTAAAAGCATCCCTGGATCCAAGGCAAACTTTCCCACACCTTACCCAAAGGAGACTAGCAAATTCACTGTGTTGTTGCAGAGCTCTGGCGACACCTCCACCACCAATGGCATCCCGGTGATCGATGCGTCTCCAGGCCGCAAGCAAGGTCCTCCCCTTCTCCTCTTCTTATGGGTAGATCATAGGAATCATTTAGAATGGGAATCGGGCTCAATTGAGCCCGGTCGAAGTTTGTAATTTCCTGGTTTTTCTGTAATTTTCATCTTGTCGGGATCGCCGAAAATGGCCCCTCCGGCGTCCGTGCCGCCGGGTGGCGATAGCCACCACCTCAACGGAGGTGGTGGAGGCGGTGGCCTGCTAGGGAGGTGTTCGTATGGCCGGCTGTGGCGGCTTGAAGAAGCTCAAGGACGGGAGAATCGAGGCCGTCGGCTCGATGAAGAAGACGAGTCCAATGCCATTGGATCGTGCATCAAGATCTGTGTTGATCGTCATTTTATGTTAATATAAATTAGTTTTGTATATTTTTATCACACAACCTGCAGTACTTTGAAATAAATGTTAAAAATACCTAGAGGCTCTGTATGAGAAAATGTCCAACATGAAAGTTGTAGCCCTAGGGATTGACTATAATTGAAAATTAACTTCACAAAATTTGGTTAAGTGGTCTGACCACAACACCAAAAATGGTGCAACCTATACATAGGGGTGACCAGACACAAAAATTAATCCCCACCCTTAACCACTCACCCAAATACCTTGAAATTTATAGAATAGGCTTTTCATAACCTTCCCCTAATACTGTCCAAAAAGCAGAATTTTTACACATTAATTTTCTATAGTTTTATGAAAAATTTAATAATCTTAGGGTAAATAAATTAGGTGCCCATCTGACATCCAAACCCTCCCAAATTTTGTTGAATATTCCTTGGGGTCATCAGGAGGCTGTGTATAAATTTTCACTCTATTTAGAGGTGGTTTAGTTGGGAAATGGGTAAACCCTAGCCTTGCCCCAAAAAGGGGTATTTAGGTCAAAAGTGCACTTGTGGGTTTAGGTGGCCAAATCACTTCAATAGAGGTTGAAATTTAGGTCACTGACTGTGCATGACTTTTAACACCCTCCCATGGAAGATGGGGTGGATTTGTGTAGATTTGCCCTAGGGCATAAGACCAAAACCTAAGGATGGTCTTCGGTGTCTTGTGAAGGGCATGTGCTCAAATGAGCTTGAAATGATTTGAAATTTGGTAGAGAGGACTCTAGGGTAGTTAGAGTCCAGTAGAAATCTTATTGGATTTAAAAGTAGTTAAACCCCTCAAAACCCTAACCCTAGTTTAGGGAACAAACCTTGTAGTGGTAGAATAGGTTATTAAAACTCATTAAACAGTGATAAAACTTGGGTATTGTAGTCATAGGGTTAGTATGAACCTCTAGAAATTTAATTGGGAATTTTGGAATATTAATCTTAGTACTTCCTTTGTAATGCATGAGTAAGCACTACTTAATTATTTGGGTATTTTGAACTCACTATCCATTGGAAAGTCATGAAAAATTGGGCAGAAGGAGTTTTAGACCATTATGCTCATGTATGAATTTTATTAGAATTTTTAAATGCATAATTACAGTACCTAATTCACAAGCTCATAAATTTGGAAACTTGTTAAATAATTCATTCAGAGCACATTTCTTGTGTAACACCCCAAAAAGACTCAAAAATGGTTTTGAGGTGCAGGTCATTTTACACGGCTTGGGACACGGGCGTGTCACAGGGCGTGTCGGGGGTACACGGCCTGGGACACGGGCGTGTCCCAGGGCGTGTCACTCAAATAAAATGCGTTTTGAGTCAGAAGGTTACACGGCCTAGAACCAAGCCTTGAACACGGGCGTGTCAGGTTGGACACGGGCATGTCCGATGCCGTGTGCCTACCCGTGTACTGCTTGCAGCTCGATGAGGCAGGGGTGACACGGGCGTGTCTCAGGAATGACACGGGCGTGTCAGGTTCGACACGGGCGTGTTGATGCCCGTGTTCTGGTAAATCTCAGTCGGTATGAATACCGCGTGTGCCGCTTAAGGGTACACGGCCTGTGACACGGGCGTGTCACAGGCCGTGTCAGCCAAAAAAGTGAGTTTTTGGGCAAATCGTGGCCGTTCAGATTTCTCTCTTTGGATCCAAGGGCTCAGGTGATTCCTGGCTGGATTTAATCAGTAGAGGCTGAGGAAGAATTCATTCTTCATGTGATTAAGGAAGAGAGAAAGAGAGAGGAGGAAGAAGAAGGAGGAGGAGATCAAGCCACCGGCGGAGTTCCCGTGGTCCGATTCGTGATCCGAAGCCGGCGTTGTGAAGGCAAAGCTGCTACGTTTCTTTCTCACCGGTTAGTTTGCGATGGCTCCCAAGAGATCGACAAGGGTAACAATCTCCCTTCTTGGACATGTGAAGTCCTTCTTTTCTGCATTGCATAGGGAAAACCCTTCCCCGCGAGTGTGCGGTGGGTTGTGGTGTCCCTTGGGGTAGATATGTGAAGTCCCCCTTGTTAGAGGCCGGAATTGGAGTACGGCTCTAGGCATGCTGTGTGAAGCCCATCTGGACATGGTCTGGATTGGTGATGCTTGTTTGCATATCAGAGAAGGCTCCGTGATTATGGCTTGTGTTGCCTTGTGCCTACCTGTTGCTTGGTACAGCAGGAAGTACTGGATGATGTCCAGGAAATGAAGAGGGTTGGATGCAACTCTTGTGGCCGTGCGTTGCCACTTTATGAGCGGTTGAGCCGTTGGGCTGCAACTCGATGAAAAGGCAAATTGCCGAACAGGAAAGGTGAAACCGACTCGCGCCTATAAATAGCCATGGATACTTCCGTATTCAAGGTGGCACGGCGACTTGAGCAACGGGGGGTGGCTGATCCGTACCTGCGTTAGGTTCGTCCGACTTGGAAGCCTGGTTATAGGTTTTGTTGGAGTGCCTAATGAGAGTCTTAGGCCCGCACGCCGGAAAGACTAGAATGCTCAAATACCGTGTAGACGGTGGTGTTGACCCTGGTATTCCGGTACACCAAGAATGTGCCCTGAGTGCACGGACTGTCGGGCCGTGTGGCCGATAGTTGTGATGGCTTGAATGTGCCTGCGTGCACATAGTTGCTATATGATAATGCCATACTATGCAGGGAAAGAATGCTAATGCCCCGAGAAAGGGGTAGGATTGTTATAATTGGGTCAGCTGGATGCTGACCGTTGCATTGTTTGCCACCGGTTGGGTTGATTGTCCCTATGCAGGTGCTGGAGAGCCAAGTGGTAAATGAAGGGCTGAAGCCCTACTACTGTTGCTACTGCTGCTGCGGCTAGCCCTTGAAGGCTAAGCGAATGTTTTTGCTTGTTTTCTTTTACTCATGTATGGCCCGCCAGCGCGCCGAGGTTTGTAAACCATACGGTGTGGAAAGAGGAACTGTAAGGCCTTAAGGCCAAACTCTATGTATTTGTTGTACATTCCGTGGCTATATATATAAAGGTGGTTAATATATTGGACATTCCTGGTTAGAGTTCAAATTACAATGTAAAGCTTTCGCTAGAATGCTCTGAGTTAGGATTCGTGTTTGGTTTGGTATTATCCTGTGACCTCACCGTCTGTTTGTGGCATATAGTGTGGGGCCCCGGCCGGACCTTCTACTATACATCATGTAACGGATGGGGTCGTTACATTTTGGTATCAGCTTCGTTCGGTCTTCCTCTCTCGAATTCGTGGACGAATTCTTTTATGGGGTGGCGAGCGCGTGTTTATGCGCCCTGCTGTAGCGCTAATGAACTCTGGAATGTCCACTAAGGAATGTACACAATCTTGTTTGAGGAATCTGCGCGTTCCTTTTTGTGTTGTTTTGCTTGCATACGTTCGCTAATGTGTGTCTTGTCCACCTATAGGTGACGCGTAGTGGTGCTGGGCAGTCTGAGCCCCAGCGCTCTGATGAGAGTGCGGCACAAGCTGAGGTGCCAACACCTCCTCCATCTGCGGAAAACTGTTCGCTTAGTTGCTGAGGCTCTATTTGCCATGATTCAGCCGACCGGGCAAGCGTAGCCGGCAGTAGAACCAGTTTGTGTTGTTGTACGACCCGAGCCGGTTGAGGCTGTAGATCCACGAGCAGCTGACCGACAGTTGAAGCAATTCATGAGCTTCAGTCCGCCTTCGTTTACGGGACTGGGATCCCCAACGCAGGCAGAAGATTGGTTATCGTGTGTTAAGCGGATAATGACAGCGATCAGGGCGGAGGAAACTCTAAAGGTCACCTTGGCCACCTTCATGCTTGAAGGAGAGGCGCGGTTGTGGTGGGACGAGGTTGAGGTACACCATTTGGCGGGCAGGCAATTAACGCAAGTATCGATTGAGGAGTTCTCTCGAATATTTCTGGCGAAGCATGTCCCAGCGGCGCAACGCATTGCTATGGAAAATGAGTTCCAACGGTTAAAGCAAGGGGAAGATAGCGTGGATATCTACTTGCATGAGTTTACCATGTTGGGACGGTATGCGGGAACAATCTTCGCGGATGACCAAAGGAAAACAAATCGGTTCTATGAAGGATTGCGGGATGAGTTGAGGTTCCTGCTTTCGAGTTCAGTGAACCAAGGGTTTCAGGCGTTGGTTGATACTGCGTGTGTGTTGGAGAAGGACATGTGGCGGGTGCGAGGGAACAAGGGCTTGGTTGTGTCAAAGCCAGAGGTTCAAGCACCTCGCCCTAGCAAATCGTTTTACCAGAAGAAAGGGGGCAAGAGGTCCAAGCCGTCTGGGCAAGTGACTACGACCGTTGTGTCAGGGGCGACATCAAGGCCGGATTCTCGTACATGTTATAACTGTGGCCGGGTGGGGCATATAGCTCGTGATTGTCGGGTTGTTCAGCCCAAAGGGGAAAAGAAGACGAGTGCGTCTTATGCTGAGAAGGGCAAAGCGGTGGTTGATTCCTCTGCATCCCAGGCATAGCCCCAAATTTATCAGCTTGGCCAACAGGAAGCGATTAAGCAAAGTGACGTCGTCACAGGTACGAGTTGAGTTAGCTTACTTGCTTGCGTGTTATTGTTTTAGGTTATGTATAGCTTGTGCATGATGTGTGTGCTGCAGGCTTTGTCCTGATTCGGAATAATTTGGCGAGAGCCCTATTTGATATGGGTGCTTCGCATTCTTTTCTGTCTGAGGATTTCGTATCTCGCATTGGGGTACCAAGTCATGTGACGGTGGATAGTACAAGGGTGCTATTGCTGAATGGCTGTGTGATGCTTGCGGATAGGGCTTGTGATGTGGATGTTCAAATAGGAAGTCGTGATTTCGGTTTGAGTGCAGCTGTGCTACCGTTGTCGGAGTTTGATGTGATCTTTGGTATGGACTGGCTCTCGGAGCAGCGTGCCTTTATTGATTGCAACTCCAAGGAGATTACACTGGGCCAGAATACCGGACTTGTGACGAAGTTTGCTGGTATGCGAGGAGTTGGTGGGACTTTGTTGTCTGCACTCCAAGTCGTCAATGCTGTTCGGAAGGGCGCAGAGTTATTCTTCACGCTAATTCAGGCTGTTGAGCCAAAGGCCAGTGTCGGTGAAGTACTGGTTGTGTCAAAGTTTGTCGATGTGTTTCCTAAAGATCTTCCTGGGTTACCACCCCAGCGGGAGATTGACTTCTCTATTGAGTTGGTTCCAGGTGCGAAACCTGTGGCCCGCTCTCCATATCGCGTCGCGCCAAAAGAGGTGGCTGAGTTGAAAGTCCAATTGCAAGAGTTGTTGGAGCAGGGATACATACGCCCAAGTATGTCACCTTGGAGCGCGCCTGTTCTATTTGTGAAAAGAAAGATGGTAGTTTACGGTTATGTATTGACTACCGCGAATTGAATAAGCTGACGGAGAAAAACAAATATCCGATCCCACGGATTGATGACCTATTTGATCAGCTGGCAGGATCAACGGTCTATTCCAAGTTGGATTTGAAATCGGGATATTATCAGCTGAGAATTCGGGAAGGTGACATTCCCAAGACGGCGTTTCGAACACGCTACGGTCATTATGAGTTCACGGTAATGCCCGTTTGGCCTATGTAATGCGCCTTCGGTATTTATGGACCTAATGCATCGAACGTTCCGAGAGTACTTGGATTTGTTCGTGATTGTGTTTATCGATGATATCTTAGTATACTCTCAATCGGAAGAGGATCATGCAAACCATTTGCGGTTGGTCTTGCATACCCTGCGGAGGAATAAGCTTTATGCCAAGTTCTCAAAGTGTGAGTTCTGTCTCTCTTCAGTAGCCTTTTTAGGCCATGTGGTAAGTGGAGAAGGTATCGCGGTGGATCCGTTGAAGATAAGTGCCATTCGAGATTGGCCAGTGATGTCTTCAGTGGCCGAGGTCAGGAGCTTCCTTGGACTTGCGGGCTACTATAGACGGTTTGTGGAAAACTTCTCACGGATTGCTTTACCTCTGACTACGCTGACGAGAAAAGATCAAAAGTTCATTTGGACGCCGGAGTGCGCTCGAGCTTTTGACGACTTGAAGAGTCGTTTGACCACGGCGCATGTGTTGATATCGCCATGTGGTACAGATGGGTATGAGATCTATAGTCATGCTTCCGGGAGCGGCTTAGGCTGCGTTCTTCTGCAGGTTGGTAAAGTGATTGCTTATGGCTCGCGCTAGTTGAAAGTGCATGAGCGGAATTACCCCGTCCATGATTTGGAGTTGGCGGCGGTAATCTTTGCGCTCAAGTTGTGGCGGCACTATCTATATGGCGTTAAAGTGGATATCTATATAGATCACAAAAGCCTAAAGTATTTGTTGGATCAGAAGGATCTGAATATGCGACAACGAAGATGGATGGAGTTCCTTGGGGACTACACCTTCGAGATTCACTATACTCCCGGGAAGGGAATTGTGGTCGCTGATGCTTTGAGTCGGAAGACTCCGGTACGGGCAAGCTGGTTGCAGAGGCATGATCAGCGTTTGATCCAGGAATTGGAAGCATTGGGGATATCTTGTGTTGACAAGGGTTCGTCGACCGATGCATGCTTGAACTGGATGGAGGTGCAATATGACCTTACGGACAGAGTTCGGCGAGCAACGGAGCTTGATGAAAGTCTCCAGCGCTATGCAAAAGTTGGGCCGGATGACCAATTCTCTTGGGATAACGGGTTGTTACGAAGAAATGGTCGAGTGTGCGTCCCGAGTGTGGGTAAATTGAGGGAAGAGTTGATGTACGAAGCTCACTTTGCAAAGTACTCAGTTCACCCAGGGAGCACAAAGATGTACAGAGATCTGAAAAAGCTGTTCTGGTGGCCCGGACTAAAGAAAGATGTAGCACGTTATGTGGCGGAATGCAATACCTGTGCGTTGGTGAAAGCAGAATGCCAGAAGCCTGGCGGTTTCCTGAAGTCGTTACCTATTCCGGAGTGGAAGTTCGATGACATTTCGATGGATTTCATGCACGGATTGCCGAGATCTCAACGCGGTCATGATTCAATCTGGGTGATTGTGGACCGGTTGACAAAAGTGGCGCACTTCCTTCCAAACAGAAGAGACGATTCAGTGGAAACCTTGGCCAAGCTTTATGTGGAGTAGGTTGTTCGACTGCACGGTGTTCCTCGGAGCATCGTTAGTGACCGTGATGGGCGGTTCACATCGAATGATTGGCGGCTCGTTCATCAAATGTTGGGTACAAAGTTAGCGTTTAGTACGGCCTTTCATCCCCAAACGGATGGCCAGACTGAACGAACCAACAGGATGATGGAGGACATGCTCCGCATGTGCGCCCTAGGCTTTGGTAAGAGATGGGAAGATTATATATTTCTTGTCGAATTTGCCTATAATAATAGCTACCAAGCGAGCATCAGTATGGCACCATTTGAAGCTTTATATGGTCGTAAATGCCGTACACCGTTAGCTTGGGCAGAAGCAGGAGAATCTAAGCTGAGTGGGAAAAAGGAAGTCGAAGAAGCTACCTCGCTCATACGCTCTATTCGGGAGAGGCTATTGATAGCCCAAGATCGTCAAGCAAAGTACTACAATGCCAAACATCGGAACGTGGAGTTCGCGGTGGGTGATTGGGTATATTTAAAGATCAAACCCTTCAAAGGCGTGTCCAGGATTCGGCGTTTGAAAAAGCTAAGTCCGAGGTATCTTGGTCCGTTTGAGGTGGTGGAGCGAGTTGGGGAAGCTGCTTATCGACTAGCACTTTCAGCAGACTTGGGTGGATTACATGATGTATTTCACATCTCAATCCTTCGTAAGGCGGTGAAGGATCCAGCTCAAGTACTGGAGAATGATCGGGTACCGGTCGAGTATGGGCTAACGACGAGGGTTAGACCCATTTGGATCGAGGATCGAGCCGAGAAACAGTTGCGGAACAAAGTGATCGGGATGGTCAAGGTCCGATGGGACAATTGTGGCCGTGAAGAGCTAACATGGGAGCGAGAGCAGACCATGCGAGCTGAATTTCCCGAGCTGTTTGTATAAGCTGTAGACCATGTACCTTTTGTTATAACAGAGTTATCAAGTTATAGCATTGTTGGTTTTTGTTTCCTTACCGTGCAAATTTCGGGACGAAATTTTGTTAAGGGGGGAGGATTGTAACACCCCAAAAAGACTCAAAAATGGTTTTGAGGTGCAGGTCATTTTACACGGCCTGGGACACGGGCGTGTCCCAGGGCGTGTCGGGGGTACACAGCCTGGGACACGGGCGTGTCCCAGGGCGTGTCACTAAATAAAATGCGTTTTGAGTCAGAAGGTTACACGGCCTAGAACCAAGCCTTGAACACGGGCGTGTCAGGTTGGACACGGGCGTATCCGATGCCGTGTGCCTACCCGTGTACTGCTTGCAGCTCGATGAGGTAGGGGTGACACGGGCGTGTCTCAGGAATGACACGGGCGTGTCAGGTTCGACACGGGCGTGTCGATGCCCGTGTTCTGGTAAATCTCAGTCGGTACGAATACTGCGTGTGCCGCTTAAGGGTACACGGCCTGTGACACGGGCGTGTTACAGGCCGTGTCAGCCAAAAAAGTGAGTTTTTGGGCAAATCGTGGCCGTTCAGATTTCTCTCTTTGGATCCAAGGGCTCAGGTGATTCCTGGCTGGATTTAATCAGTAGAGGCTGAGGAAGAATTCATTCTTCATGTGATTAAGGAAGAGAGAAAGAGAGAGGAGGAAGAAGAAGGAGGAGGAGATCAAGCCACCGGCGGAGTTCCCGTGGTCCGATTCGTGATCTGAAGCCAGCGTTGTGAAGGAAAAGCTGCTGCGGTTCTTTCTCACCGGCTAGTTTGCGATGGCTCCCAAGAGATCGACAAGGGTAACGATCTCCCTTCTTGGACATGTGATGTCCTTCTTTTCTGCATTGCATAGGGAAAACCCTTCCCCGCGAGTGTGCGGTGGGTTGTGGTGTCCCTTGGTGTAGATATGTGAAGTCCCCCTTGTTAGAGGCCGGAATTGGAGTACGGCTCTAGGAATGCTGTGTGAAGCCCATCTGGACATGGTCTGGATTGGTGATGCTTGTTTGCATATCGGAGAAGGCTCCGTGATTATGGCTTGTGTTGTCTTGTGCCTACCTGTTGCTTGGTGCAGCAGGAAGTACTGGATGATGTCCAGGAAATGAAGAGGGTTGGATGCAACTCTTGTGGCCGTGCGTTGCCACTTTATGAGCGGTTGAGCCGTTGGACTGCAACTCGATGAAAAGGCAGATTGCCGAACAGGAAAGGTGAAACCGACCCGCGCCTATAAATAGCCATGGATACTTCCGTATTCGAGGTGGCACGGCGACTTGAGCAACGGGGGGTGGCTGATCCGTACCTGCGTTAGGTCCATCCGACTTGGAAGCCTGGTTATAGGTTTTGTTGGAGCGCCTAATGAGAGTCTTAGGCCCGTGCGCCGGAAAGACTAGAATGCTCAAATACCGTGTAGACGGTGGTGTTGACCCTGGTATTCCGGTATACCAAGAATGTGCCCTGAGTGCACGGACTGTCGGGCCGTGTGGCCGATAGTTGTGATGGCTTGAATGTGCCTGCGCGCACATAGTTGCTATATGATAATGCCATGTTATGCAGGGAAAGAATGCTAATGCCCCGAGAAAGGGGTAGGATTGTTATAATTGGGTCAGCTGAATGCTGACCGTTGCATTGTTTGCCACCGGTTGGGTGGATAGTCCCTATGTAGGTGCTGGAGAGCCAAGTGGTAAATGAAGGGCTGAAGCCCTACTACTATTGTTGCTGCTGCTGCGGCTAGCCCTTGAAGGCTAAGTGAATGTTTTTGCTTGTTTTCTTTTACTCATGTATGGCCGGCCTGCGCGCCGAGGTTTGTAAACCATACGGTGTGGAAAGAGGAACTGTAAGGCCTTAAGGCCAAACTCTATGTATTTTTTGTACATTCCGTGGCTATATATATAAAGGTGGTTTATATATTGGACATTCCTGGTTAGAGTTCAAATTACAACGTAAAGCTTCCGCTAGAATGCTCTGAGTTAGGATTTGTGTTTGGTTTGGTATTATCCTGTGACCTCACCGTCTGTTTGTGGCATATAGTGTGGGGCCCCGGCCGGACCTTCTACTATACGTCATGTAACGGATGGGGTCGTTACATCTTGTTGAAACATTATGAAACTTATTCAATAGTATTATTAGGTCAATATGCTCATATGGGTTTTTTATTACAATTTTTAGATGGATAATTTCTATACTTAGTTCATTAACCTATTAACTTAGATTATTATTAGAAAATCAAGTTTAGAGTTCATTATTCACTGATAAATTATGAAACTTGACCTGGAGTGTTTATATGTCTTTATGTTCATTCTTGAATTTTCTCAGAATTTTTAGAAGTATATTGGCTGTACTTGTCTCTTTAATTTGGTTAATGTAAGTTATGTTCAAAAATTATGTTTAGAGGTTTAATCTTACTAAAAATTTGGAGACCTTGAATTTACTGATAATTAGTTGTCTTGTAATCATCATAATTTTGTGTAACATTTTGCATGGCTGAAAATAGTACTTCATGTTCAAACTAAGGCATTTGGATCTCTTAGAAAATTAAATAAATTAACAAGTAAATTAGGAAAATTATAAACTTCTGGATTTAGGCTAATCATGTCATGATAGACCCCCAATAATTATTATAGGGATATTGGATGATAATTTTGAGTACCTCACATTGTATACATCATATAGCTTAGGATGGTCTACATTTAGTAAAACTGCAGAAATCATGATATGGTGCAAAATGAACCCAGAGAGTTAGGATCTTAGTGTATTGATCTGGTAAGTGAAATGAATTCATCATCAGGAAGTTAGTTTGACTAGAATGTCGGGGCGGTAGGATCGATTTTTGGAAATGGATTAGCCCGACGAGCTTGACTTGGTAGGTAAATGTGATAGACGGGTAAGTCCGGGGAGCTTTGGCTCGGTGGTTGATACATCAAGGTTGCATGTGGACAAAAAAAAGGTGGTGGGTCTTCGGTATTGGAGGTTCGTTCACACCGACATCGATACGTTGACCCGGCAGTTTGGGACACTTGCCTAGGGAAAGTCTGGTGGATATGGCCAGCATAGTATGTGGAGACTCTAGGTTGTGTCCTTCTAGAGGCGTACGTAAGGGCTAGGCCTGGTAGTGTGGATACCCGCCTAGGAGTGGGGGGCCCGACCCACTGTCTCTGTTTGCCACTACGGAGGTTCTTAGGAGTGAAGCTAGCGCCCCAAATAGGGAGAACTAATGGTCTGTGGGCATAGATTTGAGTGTGTGAGTTGCACTGCATGGACATAAACATTAACCCACATAATATAGCATTGCACGTCATGGCATTACCATTCAACCCATAACCCTAAAGTATAAATCGATATGGGACGGTTTATACATTAGGCCTTACAAAATGACCCCTTAGCATATAGGCTTGTGTGGGAAAGACTATAAGTTTAGGTTATGCTTTATAATATCTTTTAAACTGCTTACAACCGACACCCTATCGTATAAATAGGAATGGGATTATTTATGCGATGGGAGCCTTATTGAAGATCCCTTGGCTTATCTGTTTGTTTCGGAGATCATATAAGTTAAGGTTCCATATTTCATTTTTGATATGTTGAATCACTTACTGTTTATTCTACCTGATATATAGAACTACTAGATTAGCTCCACCATCACCTGCCATTTTGTACTCTCCACTTTCATAGCTTCCCTTTCCTTCTCCCCGCCCGGTGCCTAGGAGCCATGGGGGGAGGGGTAGGGGATGATAGGGCTTAGTCTTTATGACTAATGGTTTTCGGACAACAACATTATAGGGGCTCCGGATGGGAGACAGGGACCAGCAGCCCAGGGACCAACACCATCGGAATATGGTGCGCATGGAGGTGGGCCAGTCTAGTATCGGAGCACTAGTGATCAGCTCCGTGAGTGATTAATCTTTCTTATAACTTCTGCGAGAGATTGTAGTGAGGATCTGATGTACCGGGCTTAAGTCCGTTTATATTTCATTCGTACTGTTCTATTGTAGTACTCTCTCTTTTCTATATTTATGGACTTGTTGTGATTTCTCATCTTTATATGATGTTTGTGGACTCAATTATATTTCAGTTTATGATTACTACTCACTCTTTGATGATCAAAAAGGCCCGCAGAATCGGCATTTTGTAGTGGCGGTCTTCCCGAGTATCGGTGCCACCGCAAAACGGCGATTATAAGCATAAGACCCCGGGGTTTGAAAACAAAAACATGGGGTCTTACAAGTGGTATCAGAGGAAAACTCGATCGAAAGAGAATTAGTCCACAAAAACCTTAGGCCACCCCCGCGCGAGCTTAATTTGCGTACAAACTAGCCGCAGAAGCAGTGGTGGGCCCATAAGGGGAAATCACATGTAAAAGTCCACCTTATCCCTTCCATTCATTCAATTTGTACGTTAGCGAACAATTGGAATTCTTCTTTGTAGCATGCGGTAAACCCTGCCCCCAGCAGGGAGCACCTCCGACTGCGAATACCTCATCTTACAATTTTTTTAGTCAATGAGTTAGACTCAAGCCACTAGGATTCATGACTAACCATGACGACTACTAGTATGCCCTAGTCAAAAATAGACCTTAGGAATGAACTTGGTTAAAGTAAGGAGATACCCAAAGAGAATGAGGGAGGAGTTTAACACGAAAAGTGCCACCTAAGACATAAACTCAGGAGTCCCTACGGTCTCTATCAAGGATTACTCAAATCGGTAGGACTGCCTTAAGGAGAATTGAGGCCAATAATCCATTAATAGAATGGTAGAAGACACTTAGTCTCAACCCTCGTACCAGTAACAAGATTACCTGGAGACAACCACCAAGACATACATCGAGGGTCAGATAGTAATTCAAGTTCAGAAGAGACCCATTTGGGATTGGGAACATTTTGACCCTGATTAGGTTGTCGTAAATGTGACTCAGAGGGTTTAAAGTATGGAGTATATCGACAAGTTTCGCGATGGAACCCCAAATCTAAGATTGATGCCCTAAAGATTGTGTACCCAGCTAGGATGGATATAACATGACAATATCAAAGATACTTAGCCCAAGGTAGGTAGAGGCTTATCTTTTGTTTATTGGGGGCTTGCCTTTTTGTTTATTGGGCAAATGAGTTAATGACTTGGGTTTTCTAGATCTAATTTAGAAAATGTGTTGACCAAAACATAGTGAAGTTGAGGTTGGTCTTATTCGACGTCACTCGGGCATACTCGAAAGAATAAGAACATGATCGTGTAAAGGAAGTTTATAGAGTCATCGTATACACTTACAAATAAGAACTCAATTTACTAGAAGAAGATTGCATTTACCAGAACTTGTCTTTCCTCGGAATAAGAAATACGTCGTGGATTTTGTGACGCACAGTGAGATGTGTCGGCTAGTTAAGTCAGTACAAGGATAGTTGGGGTAACCCTGAAACAGTAGTGTGCGTCTTATGGCGCGAGAAGGTTCGGTGGTCAAGATCATGTGTAACACCCCTATCCGTCGTATAGCATATAGCAGTAGGTCCGGTCGGGGCCCGACGCCATATACTACAGACAGACCGGTTGGTTACTTATTGAAACCATTCAACCAATCATGTCGTCCTACACAACACCTAGCGGAAGCAATTTATTAGGTTACAAAAGAAATAAGAACCCAGGCACAATAGCATGAATGTCCACTACAAACTCAGGAATGTATACATACACCAAAAGAGAAATGGCCTTAAGGCCTTACACTGTTCACTTAACAAAAGAAGTGTTTTCATACTTCGGCTCGCAGGCCGGTCACACGTGAATACAATAAAAACACTCAAAATTTGGCCTTTGAGGGCCGGCGCAGCAACTTGGGCTTTAGCCCGCTATTTTTCACTCGGCTCCGCAGCACCTGCAAGCACAAACCACCGCCCGGTGGCAAACAAAAGCAACGGTCAGCTATGCTGACCAAATTATAACGATCCCGCCCCCAAAATCGGGGCGGCGATGCTCTTTCCCTGCACTTTATTAGTATAGGCAATATATTAGTGTGAACACACATCATCACAGGCGTAGGCTCGCACGGCCACACACCTCGTGCACACAGGGCACATTCACGGCGAACCGGCCAACGTCACGTCAATTCAAGCCCTAGACGTTCCCGTTCCACCACCGCCTCATGGACGGCCAACCATATGAGCATTTTGCCTTCCTGGCCTTGGTCACGGCAATTTAAGCCATAGACCGCCGAAGACCCTCATCCATGCCAACGGTCCTACCGAACGACATAGACTGGGTACGGTTCCGCCTGACCCGTGCTCACACCGCAACGGCAATTTAAGCCATATGCGCAGGTCAAGACTCACCGAGTCCCGTTTCCACCACAATAATCACATAACCCGGTTATGTTCACGTTGGCTCCCCGGCCATCGTGTTGGCAAAACCCGCTTTTTCCCAGTTTTCCGGGTGTACCTTGGAGTTAATCTCCAAGGCTCCCTGATGCAATCTACCACGTAGAAAACCCGAAAACACCCAAACACCCGGAGTCTTCCCCGGTTCAAATGCAATGCAACATCACCGATCCGGCTCTACTTGTCCGGATAGGCTTCACACACAATGCCTATGTCCGTTTTCGCATACGAACTCTACACAAGGGGGACTTTACATACCTACCCCAAGGAACGCTCCAACTCTTTGCTCACTCGCGAGAGAGGGCTTCCTATGCAAAGGGAAAAAGGGCTTCACATGCCCAAGGATGAGAAATCGTTACCCTTGCGTTCTTCCACGGTGCCATCGAAAACTATGCGGTTGGAAAGCACCGCAACGGCGTCACCTCTGCGGATCTGGACTCGGATCGTGATTCGGAGCTCTGAAGCTCCTCCGGCGGCCAGATCTTGGTCTCCAACCTCTCACCTTGCTCTCCCTTCTCTCTAGGATTTAGAAAGAGAGAACCCAAGAGAAAATGGGGTTTGCAAACCCTATTTTCGGGTTTAAGCTGCCAGCAACCACTCCCAGCCGTCGGATCCCAAGCCAAGGAAACGAACGGCCACGATTAGGCCTCAAAAATACAAAATCTGCGCCGAACACGGGTTGCAACACGGCCGTGTGCCTGGCCGTGTCACCCATTCGCCGTCTCGATCGAGTCGAAAAACCAGCACACGGCCTTTGACACGGCCTCCGACACGCCCGTGTCACCTGCGACACGCCCGTGTCGGGACCCGTGTCACGCCCCCCGTGTGCAACCGACCAACAATTCGTAGTCAGAGAGGTACACGGCTTGGTGACACGGCATCAGACACGCCCGTGTCAAACTAGACACACTTGTGTTCGTGCCCGTGTCACTGCCCGTGTACCCCACAGTACAGCCCAGGAGTGACACAGCCTGGGACACGCCCGTGTCCTAGGCCGTGTTCCTCCACACGACCATCGTCGACCTGAACTGGTCGACTACACGGCCAGCTCGACGACCTGAGCTCGACACGCCCGACACGGCCTCCGACACGCCCGTGTCGGGGCCCGTGTCACCTGCACCAAAACTTTGTCTTGGCGAAAAGTGATCCCCGTCGCTCCTACAGCATTTTGGGGTGTTACAATTCTACCCTCCTTAAAGAATTTTGCCCACAAAATTAATAAAGGAAAAACAGGACTTAACGTAAATCAGTACCTGAGCGGAACAATTCAGGGTACTCCTCCAGCATAGTATGCTCCCGTTCCCAAGAGAGCTCCTCTCGCCCGCAATTATCCCACCGGACCTTAACCATCCGGATCTCCTTGTTACGGAGTCTCTTGACCTCAACATCTTCAATACGAATGGGCCTGACCCTAGTCGTCAACCCTTCGTCCATCGGCACTTGATCAGCCGCGATCACCTGCGAAGGCTCTTGCACCGCCTTCCGCAACACAGAAATGTGGAACACATCATGTAAACCACCTAATTCCTCCGATAGCCTCAAACGGTATGCTGCTTCGCCGACTCGCTCCAGAACCTCAAAAGGTCCAAGGTATCTTGGGCTCAGCTTCTTCAAGCGTCTCACCCGCGAAACCCCCTTGAATGGCTTCACTTTCAGATATACCCAATCGCCTACCGCGAACTCCACGTTCCGGTGCTTGGCATTGTAATACTTCGCCTGCCGGTCCCGAGCGATCAACAAGCGCTCCTGAATGATCCGCACTAACTAGGTAGCACTCTCCACCTCCTGCTTTTTGTATAACCTTGCCTCACCCGTTTCAAGCCACGATAACGGCGTGTGACACTTCCTACCATATAGGGCCTCGAAGGGCGCCATTTGTATACTTGCTTGGTAGTTGTTGTTGTACGTGAACTCCACCAAATACAGGTGGTCCTCCCAATGCTTCCCGAAGTTTAGAACACACATGCGGAGCATGTCCTCCATCGTTCTATTGACTCTCTCGGTCTGCCCATCCGTCTGCAGATGGAAAGCTGTGCTGAACTTTAACTTTGTTCCCAGCATCTGCTGCACCAACCTCCAATCATTTGACGTGAACCGCCCATCGCGATCACTCACAATGCTACGGGGCACACCATGCAGCCTAATAATATTGTCCACGTATAGCTTCGCCAACTTCTCCACCGCGTCATCCTTCCTATGCGGAATGAAATGCGACGCCTTAGTTAGCCGATCTACGATCACCCAGATGGTGTCGTTCCCCTTCTGCGACCTGGGCAACCCGTGCACAAAGTCCATAGATATATCGTCGAATTTCCACTCCGGTATAGGCAAGGACTTCAGAAATCCTCCCGGCTTTTGGCATTCCGCCTTCACCAAGGCGCACGTTTGGCATTTAGCCACGTACAACGCCACATCTTAATTGAGCCCCGGCCACCAAAACAACTTTTTGAGATCACGATACATCTTTGTGCTCCCTGGGTGGATTGAGTACTTGGTATGATGAGCCTCGCACATCAACTCCGCCCGGAGGTTACCCCCACTCGGGACGCACAACCGATGATCCTTCCTTAATAAACCATCTTCCACCGAGAACTGGGAATTTGACCGATCCAGAGCGGCCTCCATAAACTCCTTCATGGAGTCATCTAACTCCAATGCCTGCCAAACCCAGTCAGCCAGGTCATACTGCACCTCGGTCTAGTTTAACATTGCTTTGGCGCTCGTCTGCTTGTCAACGCAACAGATCTCAAGCTCCTCCAACTCCCGTACTAGCCGCTCATCATGCACCGACAACCAGTTGGCTTGGGCGGGAGCCCTACGGCTCAGCGCATCTGCAACTGCGTTGCCCTTCCCGGGTACATAATGTATTTTGAAGGTGTAGTCCCCTAGGAACTCCATCCACCTCCTCTGCCTCATATTAAGGTCCTTTTGATCCAACAAGTATTTTAGGCTCTTGTGATCGGTGTATATATTGACCCTTACGCCGTAAAGGTAGTGCCTCCACAACTTGTGTGCAAATATCACGGCCGCCAACTCCAAGTCGTGCACCGGATAATTTCTTTCATGCACCTTCAACTGACGCGATCCATACGCTATCATGCTCCCATACTGCAACAACACGCAGCCCAAACCACTACCGGAAGCGTCGCTATACACCTCAAAGCCCTCGATCCCACTCGGCGAACTAAGCACTGGCGTCGTGGTCAACCGTCTCTTCAGCTCCTCAAACGCTTGCATGCACTCCTGCGTCCACAAGAATCTCTGATCTTTCCTTGTCAACTTCGTGAGAGGTAGCGCTATCCGCGAGAAGTTCTCTACGAAGCGCCTGTAATATCCGGCAAGCCCGAGAAAACTACGGACTTCTGCGATAGAAGACAACGCAGGCCACTCCCGTATCGCAATGATCTTCGTCGGATCCACCGCTATACCTTCCCCACTAACAATGTTACCAAGGAATGCTACTGAGGGTAGCCAGAACTCGCACTTGGAGAATTTCGCATAAAGCTCATTCCTCCTCAAAGTCTCCAACACCAGGTGCAAGTGCTTGAAGTGGTCTTCCTCGCACTGCGAGTACACTAGAATATAATCAATAAAGACGATCACAAAGCGGTCCAGGTAATCTCTGAACGTCCTGTTCATCAGATCCATAAATACCGATGGCGCATTCGTCAGTCCAAACAGCATGACCGTGAAATCGAAATGCCCATACCTCGTACTGAACGCCGTCTTCGGGATATCACACTCCCTGAACCTCAGCTGATAGTACCCCGACTTCAAGTCCAACTTGGAGTATACTGACGATCCGACTAACTGATCAAAGAGATCATCAATCCTCGGGATCGGGTACTTATTCTTTTCCGTCAGCTTGTTCAACTCTCTGTAGTCGATACACAGCCGCATACTCCCGTCCTTCTTCTTAATGAAGAGGACCGGTGCGCTCCAAGGCGACGAGCTTGGACACACATAGCCTTGCTCCATCAGCTTCTCCAGCTGAACCTTTAACTCTGCCATCTCCTTCGACGTCAACCTATAAGGAGCACGTGACATGGGTTTGGCACCCGGCACGAGCTCGATCGTGAAATCAATCTCTCGCTGCGGTGGGCTCCAAGAAGGCTATCTGGGAACACATCTGGGTACTCGCATACTACGGGGATCTCATCCAAAGTGGACTTCGGCTCTGCGGCCTCCATTAATGCGAAGAACAGCTCTACACCAGCACGAGCCACCTTCACCACCTGAAGAGCAGACATCAGTGTCTTGCTTGACCCCTTCAGCCCCTCGAATGTAGTCTCCCGCCCTACACCCAGCTTGACCTCCTTCCGGTCGCAGTCGATCCAAGCCTTCTGCTCTGACAGCCAATCCATTCTAAATATGATGTCGAACTCTACTAACGGCAGTAATGACGCTAGCAAGTCGAACTCTTGGCTCCCAATGTGAACCTTTACGGCGCACACTCTGTCCGCACGCATCGAGCACCCATTTGGTAGCAGCACATCCAACTTGTCCTTCGCCATAGAAGAAGGGACTCCGATGCGCGATATAAAATTTTCGGACAAGAAGGAGTGTGAAGCTCCCGTATCGAAAAGTGCCCGTGCCGAACTATCACTAATCACAACAAAGCCTATACAAACAATATTAGGCTAACAAGCAATATACAACAATATATAAAGTTAACTTGCTGTAAATTAACTCGTACCTGTCACCACGTCAGCTTGTTTGATGGCCTCCTGCTGGCCCAAGTTATAGACTCTAGGCTGAGTCGGAGCATAGTGGGACGCGGTTGACTCCACCACCTTGCCCTTCTCTTCGTAAGTAGCTCCTTGCTTTCTCTCGGACTACGGGCGTCCGCTCCAGCAATCGTGGGCAAAGTGCCCCGTCTTTCCACACGTGAAACAAGCGCCCGGGGTTCGATTAGTAGTTGCCCGCGAGGCACCCGCAGAAGAAGCTGGACCTGACGTCCTAGCCTTCTTGAAGATTTTTCGATAGCCCGACTTCGACGTAGTCGGCGCTTTGAATTCCGATTTCTTCCCGCCAGAATCCTTCTTAGCTTGCACATTTCTCATGTCCTTCTCCAAGGACCGGGCCGAGTTGACCAAGGTTAGGAAACCCTGCGCCATGGGCCCTGACAGTAGCAACCTCAGCTCATCTCTTAACCCTTCATAGAAGCGGTTAGTCTTTCGCTCCTCATCGGCAAAGGTAGCGCTAGCATATCTCCCCAACCGAGTAAACTCGTGGAGGTACTCGTCTACAATGCTATCTCCTTGCACCAACTTTTGGAACTCGTTCTCCAATGCGATCCTCTGCGCTGAGGGGAGGTATCGAGCCATGAACAATCTCGAAAACTCCGCCATAGGAACTTCGGCCAACGTCCTTCCCCTCAACTAGTGTAGCTCTAGGCCTTCCCACCATAACCTTGAGTCCCCATCCAATAGGAACGTCGTTATTGTGGTCTTCTGCCACTCTTCCGTTTCTATAGCTATCATCACCCTATTGACTCTTGAGAGCCAATCCTCAGCCTAGGTCGGGGTTCCCGTTCCCGAGAACACCAGTGGGTGGAAGCCCATCACATGCTTCAACTGTCTTTCAGTTGCTCTCCTAGGCAACTCCGGCTCCACCGCCACCTGCTCAACCCTTCTAGGCTCCGCCGCTTGGAGCGGCACTTGCTCCCCCGCAGGAGCAGGCTACTGCACCTGTCTTGCAGGTTGCGCATTAATCATAGCAAAGACAGCTTCTGACACCAATCTAATGGTCTCGGCAGACGGAGGTGTTGCAGGCGCTTCACTTGGCGCACTGCTTGCCTCAGAACCTGGCCGTTCTGACGGCCCAGTACCACTCCTGGTCACCTATAATCGTACAAAACACCGATAAACTACCAAAAATTACTGCAAACAGTAATTATAGGAACACGCAGGTTCATCACACATGTATAATTTCATTCCTAAGTGGACATTCATGGGTTCTTTTCATGTTATAACGATGACGCACACATGTGCTCACCACCCCTTAAAGTGAATTCGTCCACGAATTCATTTAAGTTTGACCGAAACCAGTAGTCTGATACCAATTTGTAACACCCCTATCCGTCGTATAGCATATAGCAGTAGGTCCAGCCGGGGCCCGACGCCATATACTACAGACAGACCGGTTGGTTACTTATTGAAACCATTCAACCAATCATGTCGTCCTACACAACACCTAGCGGAAGAAATTTATTAGGTTGCAAAAGAAATAAGAACCCAGCCACAACAGCATGAATGTCCACTACAAACTCAGGAATGTATACATACACCAAAAGAGAAATGGCCTTAAGGCCTTACACTGTTCACTTAACAAAAGAAGTGTTTTCATACTTCGGCTCGCAGGCCGGTCACACGTGAATACAATAAAAACACTCAAAATTTGGCCTTCGAGGGCCGGCGCAGCAACTTGGGCTTTAGCCCGCTATTTTCCGCTCGGCTCCGCAGCACCTGCAAGCACAAACCACCGCCCGGTGGCAAACAAAAGCAACGGTCAGCTATGCTGACCAAATTATAACGATCCCGCCCCCAAAATCGGGGCGGCGATGCTCTTTCCCTGCACTTTATTAGTATAGGCAATATATTAGTGTGAACACACATCATCACAGGCGTAGGCTCGCACGGCCACACACCTCGTGCACACAGGGCACATTCACGGCGAACCGGCCAATGTCACGTCAATTCAAGCCATAGACGTTCCCGTTCCACCACCGCCTCATGGACGGCCAACCATATGAGCATTTTGCCTTCCTGGCCTTGGTCACGGCAATTTAAGCCATAGACCGCCGAAGACCCTCATCCATGCCAACGGTCCTACCGAACAACATAGACTGGGTACGGTTCCGCCTGACCCGTGCTCACACCGCAACGGCAATTTAAGCCATATGCGCAGGTCAAGACTCACCGAGTCCCGTTTCCACCACAATAATCACATAACCCGGTTATGTTCACGTTGGCTCCCCGGCCATCGTGTTGGCAAAACCCGCTTTTGCCTAGTTTTCTGGGTGCACCTTGGAGTTAATCTCCAAGGCTCCCTGATGCAATCTACCACGTAGAAAACCCGAAACACCCAAACACCCGGAGTCTTCCCAGGTTCAAATGCAATGCAACATCACCGATCCGGCTCTACTTGTCCGGATAGGCTTCACACACAATGCATATGTCCGTTTTCGCATACGAACTCTACACAAGGGGGACTTTACATATCTACCCCAAGGAACGCTCCAACTCTTCGCTCACTCGCGAGAGAGGGCTTCCTATGCAAAGGGAAAAAGGGCTTCACATGCCCAAGGATGAGAAATCGTTACCCTTGCGTTCTTCCGCGGCGCCATCGAAACCTATGCGGTTGGAAGGCACCGCAACGGCGTCACCTCCGCGGATCTGGACTCGGATCGCGATTCGGAGCTCCGAAGCTCCTCCGGCGGCCGGATCTTGGTCTCCAACCTATCACCTTGCTCTCCCTTCTCTTTAGGATTTAGAAAGAGAGAACCCAAGAGAAAATGGGGTTTGCAAACCCTATTTTCGGGTTTAAGCTGCCAGCAACCACTCCCAGCCGTCGGATCCCAAGCCAAGGAAACGAACGGCCACGATTAGGCCTCAAAAATACAAAATCTGCGCCGAACACGGGTTGCAACACGGCCGTGTGCCTGGCCGTGTCACCCATTCGCCGTCTCGATCGAGTCGAAAAACCAGCACACGGCCTTTGACACGACCTCCGACACGCCCGTCACCTGCGACATGCCCGTGTCGGGACCCGTGTCACGCCCCCCGTGTGCAACCGACCAACAATTCGCAGTCAGAGAGGTACTCGGCTTGGTGACACGGCATCAGACACGCCCATGTCAAACTAGACACGCCCGTGTTCGTGCCCGTGTCACTGCCCGTGTACCCCACCGTACAGCCCAGGAGTGACACGGCCTGGGACACGCCCGTGTCCTAGGCCGTGTTCCTCCACACGATCATCGTCGACCTAAACTGGTCGACTACACAGCCAGCTCGACGACCCGAGCTCGACACGCCCGACACGGCCTCCGAAACGCCCGTGTCGGGGCCCGTGTCACCTGCACCAAAACTTTGTCTTGGCCAAAAGTGATCCACGTCGCTCCTACAGCATTTTGGGATGTTACATCATGTGGGAGTGTAACATCCCATTTCCAACTAGACCCCTAAGAGTGGTTTTGTCATGACA
The DNA here is from genome assembly GCA_039513925.1 of Platanthera zijinensis. NCBI lineage: Eukaryota > Viridiplantae > Streptophyta > Magnoliopsida > Asparagales > Orchidaceae > Platanthera > Platanthera zijinensis. The sequence goes on from CM077084.1 coordinate 121,766,855, forward strand.
AAACCCTAGGAAGCCCAAGAAAGAGTCAAGTGGACCTGGTGGTGTGGATAGAGGCACTATGGTCTGCAAATAGTAAACTCCAAAGCCTTGGTTTAAGGTGATCATGAAGCTTTACCAAGACTCCAAGACCCCACCCATACCTTTATAACCCTAGTAAGGGGTCAATGGGTCACTAAGGACCCATGGAGGGCAGCCAAAGGACCTGAGTTGACTAAAGTCAACTCTAACCCTAATTGGGTCAAATTGACCTACACAAGGGTCAATTGTAGTCTCTTAGCCAAATGGACCACCCCTATACCTCCATAACCCTAGGCAGGGGTCAATGGGTCACTAAGGACCCATGGAGGGTAGTCAAGGGAGCTAAGTTGACCAAAGTCAACTCTAACCCTAATTGGGTCAAATTGACCTACATAAGGGTCAATTGCAGTCCCTTAGCCAAGTGGACCCCACCCATACCCTCATAGCCCTAGTGAGAGGCCAATAGGTCACCAAGGACCCATTGGGACCTTGACTAGAGTCAACTCTTGACCTAAAATGGTCAAAGTGCCCTAGTTAAGGGTCAAGTGACCTCCAAGGGCCAATCCAACCCCACCTTGACCCTAGGGGAGGCTAATGGGTCACCAAGGACCCATTGAAGAAACCTCAAGGACCAATATGACCTAGGTGGGCCCTAGTCCAGCTTTGGGTCAAGTTAGCCCAAATGGGCTAACTTAAGCTCAAGCCCATTGCAATTGGGCTAACCTTGACTTAAGTGACCAAATGGACTTGTGGGCTGCCATAGGATAGGGAGGAGCCAAATTTCAGGCTTGGAGACTAGGAGAGAGAAATCCACCCATGGAGGAGAGAGAAAGAGAAGAAAGAAGAAGGAAGGAGGACTTTGTACTCCTCCTCTCCCCTCCCCAACCTCCCCATTCAATTCAGAAGAACAAGGGGGAGTGCAGCAGCCATTTTGGATTGGTTAGAGCAAGCTCCACCCCCTACCAACCAAGCCGCCATTATTGACCATGGCCAAATGTAACGACCCCATCCGTTAAATGACGTATAGTAGAAGGTCTGGCCGGGGCCCCACACTATATGCCACAAACAGACGGTGAGGTCACAGGATAATACCAAACCAAATACGAATCCTAACTCAGAGCATTCTAGCGGAAGCTTTAAGTTACAACTTTGAACTCTCAACCGGAATGTCCAATATATAAAACCACCTTTATATATATACTATGGAATGTACACAAATACATGAGTTTGGCCTTAAGGCCTTACAGTTCCTCTTTACATACAACATGTTTTCCAAACCTCGGCGCGCAGGCCGGCCATACATGAGTAAAAGAGAAAACAAAACAACGCCATTCGCTTAGCCTTCAAGGGCTAGCCGCAGCAGCAGCAGCAACAGCAGTAGGGCTTCAGCCCATCATTTACCACTTGGCTCTCCAGCACCTGCACGGGAACAATCCACCCAACCGGTGGCAAACAATGCAACGGTCAGCATTCAGCTGACCCAATTATAACAATCCTACCCCTTTCTCGGGGCATGAGCATTCTTTCCCTGCAAGCATGGCATCATAAAATAGCAACTATGTGCGCGCAGGCACATTCAAGCCATCACAACTATCGGCCACACGGCCCGACAGTCCGTGCACTCAGGGCACATTCTTGGTGTGCCGGAATACCAGGGTCAACACCACCGTCTACACGGTATTTGAGCATTTTAGTCTTTCCGGCGCGCGGGCCTAAGACTCTCATTAGGCGCTCCAACAAAACCTATCACCAGGCTTCCAAGTCGGACGGACCTAACGCAGGTACGGATCAGCCACCCCCCGTTGCTCAAGTCGCCGTGCCACCTCGAATACGGAAGTATCCATGGCTATTTATAGGCGCGGGTCGGTTTCACCTTTCCTGTTCGGCAATCTGCCTTTTCATCGAGTTGCAGCCCAACGGCTCAACTACTCACAAAGTGGCAACGCACGGCCACAAGAGTTGCCTCCAACCCTCTTCATTTCCTGGACATCATCCAGTACTTCCTGCCGCACCAAGCAACAGGTAGGAACAAGGCATCACAAGCCATAGGCATCACAAGCCATTATCACGGAGCCTTCTCCGATATGCAAACAAGCATCACCAATCCAGATTACATCCAGATGGGCTTCACACAGCATGCCTAGAGCCGTACTCCAATTCCGGCCTCTAACAAGGGGGACTTCACATATCTACCCCAAGGGACACCATAACCCACCGCACACTCGCGGGGAAGGGCTTTCCCTATGCAATGCAGAAAAGAAGGACTTCACATGTCCAAGGAGGGAGATCGTTACCCTTGTCGATCTCTTCGGTGCCATTGAAAACTAGCCGGTGAGGAAGAACCGCAGCAGCCTTGCCTTCACAACGCCGGCTTCGGATCACGAATCGGACCACGGGAGCTCCGCCGGTGGCTTGCTCTCCTCCTCCTTCTTCCTCTCTTCCTCTCTCTTTCTCTCTTCCTTAAGGGCAATTGAAGAATGAACCTTCATCCTTCCTTCACGTATTAAACCAGCCAGGAAACCACCTTGGCCCTTGGATCAAAAGAGAGAAAACTGAACGGCCAAGATTTTCCCAAAAAAACCAATTTTTGGCCGACACGGCCTGTGACACGACCGTGTCACAGGCCGTGTACCCTTTAAGCGGCACACACAGTTTGAACCGACTGAACAACACGGGTCATCGACACGCCCGTGTCGAACCTGACACGCCCGTGTCGAACTTGAGACACGCCCGTGTCTCCTGCTTCATCGAGCTGCAACCAGTACACGTGTCGGAACACGGCATCTGACACGCCCGTGTCCAGCCTGACACGCCCGTGTTCAAGGCCGTGTTCAAGGCCGTGTCCGGCTCTGACTTGAATAGGCCAAATTCGAAAAATAATTCGAACACGCCCTGGGACACGCCCGTGTCCCAGGCCGTGTACACCCGACACGCCCTGGGACACGCCCGTGTCCCAGGCCGTGTAAACTAGCCTGCTACTCAAGCTTCATGTTGAGTCTTTTGGGGCCTTTTGGGGTGTTACAACCCTCTCCCCCTTAACAAAATTTCGTCCCGAAATTTGCACGGTAAGGAAACAAAACCAGCAATGCTATAACTCTGTTATAATAAACAATACACGGTCTACAGTTTATACAAATAACTCGGGAAACTCAGCTCGCATGGTCTGCTCTCGCTCCCATGTTAGCTCTTCACGGCCACAATTCTCCCATCGGACTTTGACCATCCCGATCACTTTGTTCCGCAACTGTTTCTCGGCTCGATCCTCGATCCGAATGGGTCTAACCCTCGTCGTTAGCCCATACTCGACCGGTACCCGATCATTCTCCACCACTTGAGCTGGATCCTTCACCGCCTTACGAAGGACTGAGATGTGAAATACATCATGTAATCCACCCAAGTCCGCTGAAAGTGCTAGTCGATAAGCAGCTTCCCCAACTCGCTCCACCACCTCAAACAGACCAAGATACCTCGGACTTAGCTTTTTCAACCGCCGAATCCTGGACACACCTTTGAAGGGTTTGATCTTCAAATATACCCAATCACCCACCGCGAACTCCACGTTCCGGTGTTTGGCATTGTAGTACTTTGCTTGACGATCTTGGGCTATCACTAGCCTCTCCCGAATAGAGCGTATGAGCGAAGTAGCTTCTTCGACTTCCTTTTTCCCACTCAGCTTCGATTCGCCTGCTTCTGCCCAAGCTAACGGTGTACGGCATTTCCGACCATACAACGCCTCAAATGGTGCCATACCAATACTCGCTTGGTAGCTATTATTATAGGCAAATTCGACGAGAAATATATAATCTTCCCATCTCTTACCAAAGTCTAGGGCGCACATGCGGAGCATATCCTCCATCGTCCTGTTGGTTCGTTCAGTCTGGCCATCCGTTTGGGGATGAAAGGCCGTACTAAACGCCAATTTTGTACCCAACATTTGATGAACGAGCCGCCAATCATTCGATGTGAATCGCCCATCACGATCACTAACGATGCTCCGAGGAACACCGTGCAGTCGAACAACCTGCTCCACATACAGCTTGGCCAAGGTTTCCACTGAATCGTCTCTTCTGTTTGGAAGGAAGTGCGCCACTTTCGTCAACCGGTCCACAATCACCCAGATTGAATCATGACCGCGTTGAGATCTCGGCAACCCGTGCACGAAATCCATCGAAATATCATCGAACTTCCACTCGGAATAGGTAACGACTTCAGGAAACCGCCAGGCTTCTGGCATTCTGCTTTCACCAACGCACAGGTAGTGCATTCAGCCACATAACGTGCGACATCTTTCTTTAGTCCGGGCCACCAGAACAGCTTTTTCATATCCCTGTACATCTTTGTGCTCCCTGGGTGAACTGAGTACTTTGCAAAGTGAGCTTCGTACATCAACTCTTCCCTCAATTTACCCACACTTGGGACGCACACTCGACCATTTCTCCGTAACAACCCGTTATCCCAAGAGAATTGGTCCTCCGGCCCATCTTTAGCATAGCGCTGGAGACTTTCATCAAGCTCCGTTGCTCGCCGAACTCTGTCCGTAAGGTCATACTGCACCTCCGTCCAGTTCAAGCATGCATCGGTTGACGCACCCTTGTCAACACACGATATCTCTAATGCTTCCAATTCCTGGATCAAACGCTGATCATGCCTCTGCAACCAGCTTGCCCGTACCGGAGTCTTCCGACTCAAAGCATCAGCGACCACATTTCCCTTCCCGGGAGTATAGTGAATCTCGAAGGTGTAGTCCCCAAGGAACTCCATCCATCTTCGTTGTCGCATATTCAGATCCTTCTGATCCAACAAATACTTTAGGCTCTTGTGATCCGTATAGATATCCACTTTAACGCCATATAGATAGTGCCGCCACAACTTGAGCGCAAAGATTACCGCCGCCAACTCCAAATCATGGACGGGGTAATTCCGCTCATGCACTTGCAACTGACGCGAGCCATAAGCAATCACTTTCCCAAACTGCCGAAGAACACAGCCTAAGCCGCTCCCTGATGCATCACTATAGATCTCATACCCATCGGTACCACATGGCGATGTCAACACAGGCGCCGTGGTCAAACGACTCTTCAAGTCTTCAAAAGCTCGCCCGCACTCTGGCATCCAAATGAACTTTTGATCTTTTCTCGTCAGCGTGGTCAGAGGTAAAGCAATCCGTGAGAAGTTTTCTACAAACCGTCTATAGTAGCCCGCAAGTCCAAGGAAGCTCCTAACCTCGGCCACTGAAGACATCACTGGCCAATCTCGGATGGCACTTATCTTCAACGGATCCACCGCGATACCCTCTCCGCTTACCACATGGCCTAAAAAGGCTACTGAAGAGAGCCAGAACTCACACTTTGAGAACTTGGCAAAAAGCTTATTCCTCCGCAGGGTATGCAAGACCAACCGCAAATGGTTTGCGTGATCCTCTTCCGACTGAGAGTATACTAAGATGTCATCGATAAACACAATAACAAACAAATCCAAATACTCTCGGAACGTTCGATGCATTAGGTCCATAAATACCGAAGGCGCATTACATAGGCCAAACGGCATTACCGTGAACTCATAATGACCGTAGCGTGTTCCAAACGCTGTCTTGGGAATGTCACCTTCCCGAATCCTTAGCTGATAATATCCCGATTTCAAATCCAACTTGGAATAGACCGTTGATCTCGCCAGCTGATCAAAGAGGTCATCAATCCGCGGGATCGGATATTTGTTTTTCTCCGTCAGCTTATTCAACTCGCGGTAGTCAATACACAACCGTAAGCTACCGTCTTTCTTCTTCACAAAGAGAACAGGCGCGCTCCAAGGTGACATACTTGGGCGTATATATCCCTGCTCCAACAACTCTTGCAATTGGACTTTCAACTCAGCCATCTCTTTTGGCGCGACGCGATATGGAGAGCGGGCCACGGGTTTCGCACCTGGCACCAACTCAATAGAGAAGTCAATCTCCCGCTGGGGTGGTAACCCAGGAAGATCTTTGGGAAACACGTCGGCAAACTCTGACACAACTGGCACTTCACCGACACTGGCCTTTGGCTCAACAGCCTGAATTAGCGTGAAGAATAACTCTGCGCCCTTCCGAACAGCATTGACGACTTGGAGTGCAGACAACAACGTTCCGCCAACTCCTCGCATACCAGCGAACTTCGTCACAAGCCCGGTATTCTGGCCCAGTGTAATCTCTTTGGAGTTGCAATCAATACAGGCACGCTGCTCCGAGAGCCAGTCCATACCAAAGATCACATCAAACTCCGATAACGGTAGCACAGCTGCACTCAAACCGAAATCCTGACTTCCTATTTGCACATCCACATCGCAAGCCCTATCCGCAAGCATCACACAGCCATTCGGCAATAGCACCCTTGTACTATCCACCGTCACATGACTTGGTACCCCAATGCGAGATACGAAATCCTCAGACAGAAAAGAATGCGAAGCACCCGTATCAAACAGGGCTCTCGCTAAATTATTCCGAATCAGGACAAAGCCTGCAGCACACACACATGCACAAGCTAAACATAACCAAAACCAAAAGCACCAGCAAGTAAACTAAATCAACTCGTACCTGTGACGACGTCACTTTGCTTAATCGCTTCCTGTTGGCCAAGTTGATAGATTCGGGGCTGCGCCTGGGAAGCAGAGGAATCCACCACCGCTTTGCCCTTCTCAGCATAAGACGCACCCGTCTTCTTTTCCCCTTTGGGCTGCACAACCCGACAGTCACGAGCAATATGCCCCACCCGGCCACAGTTATAGCATGTACGAGCATCCGGCCTTGATGTCGCTCCCGACACAACGGTCGTAGTCACTTGCCCATATGGCTTGGACCTCTTGCCCCCTTTCTTCTGGTAAAACGATTTGCTCGGGCGAGGTGCTTGAAACTCTGGCTTCGACCCAACCAAGCCCTTGTTCCCTTGCACTCGCCTCATGTCCTTCTCCAACGCGCACGCAGTATCAACCAACGCCTGAAACCCTTGGCTCACAGAACTCGAAAGCAGGAATCGCAACTCATCCCGCAATCCTTCATAGAACCGATTCGTTTTCCTTTGGTCATCCGCGAAGATTGTTCCCGCATATCGTCCCAACCTGGTAAACTCATGCAAGTAGATATCCACACTATCTTCCCCTTGCTTTAACCGTTGGAACTCATTTTCCATAGCAATGCGTTGCGCCGCTGGGACATGTTTCGCCAGAAATAATCGAGAGAACTCCTCAATCGATACTTGTGTTAATTGGCTGCCCGCCAAATGGTGTAGCTCAACCTCGTCCCACCACAACCGCGCCTCCCCTTCCAGCATGAAGGTGGCTAAGGTGACCTTGAGAGTTTCCTCCGCCCTGATCGCTGTCATTATCCTCTTGACACGCGATAACCAATCTTCCGCCTGCGTTGGGGATCCCATTCCCGCAAATGTAGGAGGACTGAAGCTCATGAATTGCTTCAACTGTCGGTCAGCTGCTCGTGGATCTACAGCCTCAACCGGCTCGGGTCTTACATCAACACGAACTGGCACTACTGCCGGCTGCGCTTGCCCGGTCGGCTGAATCATGGCAAATAGCGCCTCAGCCACTAAGCGAACAGTTTCCGCAGATGGAGGAGGTGTTGGCACCTCAGCTGGTGCCGCACTCTCATCAGAGCGCTGGGGCTCAGACTGCCCAGCACCACTACGTGTCACCTATAGGTGGACAAGACACACATTAGCGAACGTATGCAAGCAAAACAACACAAAAAGGAACGCGCAGATTCCTCAAACAAGATTTTCTACATTCCTTAATGGACATTCCAGAGTTCATTAGCGTTACAGCAGGTCGCACAAACACATGCTCGCCACCCCACAAAAGAATTCGACCACGAATTCGAAAGAGGAAGACCGTGAAAAGCTGATACCAAAATGTAACGACCCCATCCGTTAAATGACGTATAGTAGAAGGTCCGGCCGGGGCCCCACACTATATGCCACAAACAGACGGTGAGGTCACAGGATAATACCAAACCAAATACGAATCCTAACTCAGAGCATTCTAGCGGAAGCTTTAAGTTACAACTTTGAACTCTCAACCGGAATATCCAATATATAAAACCACCTTTATATATATACTATGGAATGTACACAAATACATGAGTTTGGCCTTAAGGCCTTACAGTTCCTCTTTACATACAACATGTTTTCCAAACCTCGGCGCGCAGGCCGGCCATACATGAGTAAAAGAGAAAACAAAACAACGCCATTTGCTTAGCCTTCAAGGGCTAGCCGCAGCAGCAGCAGCAACAGCAGTAGGGCTTCAGCACATCATTTACCACTTGGCTCTCCAGCACCTGCACGGGAACAATCCACCCAACCGGTGGCAAACAATGCAACGGTCAGCATTCAGCTGACCCAATTATAACAATCCTACCCCTTTCTCGGGGCATGAGCATTCTTTCCCTGCAAGCATGGCATCATCAAATAGCAACTATGTGCGCGCAGGCACATTCAAGCCATCACAACTATCGGCCACACGGCCCGACAGTCCGTGCACTCAGGGCACATTCTTGGTCTACCGGAATACCAGGGTCAACACCACTGTCTACACGGTATTTGAGCATTTTAGTCTTTCCGGCGCGCGGGCCTAAGACTCTCATTAGGCGCTCCAACAAAACCTATCACCAGGCTTCCAAGTCGGACGGACCTAACGCAGGTACGGATCAGCCACCCCCCGTTGCTCAAGTCGCCGTGCCACCTCGAATACGGAAGTATCCATGGCTATTTATAGGCGCGGGTCGGTTTCACCTTTCCTGTTCGGCAATCTGCCTTTTCATCGAGTTGCAGCCCAACGGCTCAACTACTCACAAAGTGGCAACGCACGGCCACAAGAGTTGCCTCCAACCCTCTTCATTTCCTGGACATCGTCCAGTACTTCTTGCCGCACCAAGCAACAGGTAGGAACAAGGCATCACAAGCCATAGGCATCACAAGCCATTATCACGGAGCCTTCTCCGATATGCAAACAAGCATCACCAATCCAGATTACATCCAGATGGGCTTCACACAGCATGCCTAGAGCCGTACTCCAATTCCGGCCTCTAACAAGGGGGACTTCACATATCTACCCCAAGGGACACCACAACCCACCGCACACTCGCGGGGAAGGGCTTTCCCTATGCAATGTAGAAAAGAAGGACTTCACATGTCCAAGGAGGGAGATCGTTACCCTTGTCGATCTCTTCGGTGCCATTGAAAACTAGCCGGTGAGGAAGAACCGCAGCAGCCTTGCCTTCACAACGCCGGCTTCGGATCACGAATCGGACCACGGGAGCTCCGCCGGTGGCTTGCTCTCCTCCTCCTTCTTCCTCTCTTCCTCTCTCTTTCTCTCTTCCTTAAGGGCAATTGAAGAATGAACCTTCATCCTTCCTTCACGTATTAAACCAGCCAGGAAACCACCTTGGCCCTTGGATCAAAAGAGAGAAAACTGAACGGCCAAGATTTTACCAAAAAAACAAATTTTTGGCCGACACGGCCTGTGACACACCCGTGTCACAGGCCGTGTACCCTTTAAGCGGCACACACAGTTTGAACCGACTGAACAACACGGGTCATCGACACGCCCGTGTCGAACCTGACACGCCCGTGTCGAACTTGAGACACGCCCGTGTCTCCTGCTTCATCGAGCTGCAACCAGTACACGGGTCGGAACACGGCATCTGACACGCCCGTGTCCAGCCTGACACGCCCGTATTCAAGGCCGTGTTCAAGGCCGTGTCCGGCTCTGACTTGAATAGGCCAAATTCGAAAAATAATTCGAACACGCCCTGGGACACGCTCGTGTCCCAGGCCGTGTACACCCGACACGCCCTGGGACACGCCCGTGTCCCAGGCCGTGTAAACCAGCCTGCTACTCAAGCTTCATGTTGAGTCTTTTGGGGCCTTTTGGGGTGTTACACCAAAAATGGCACAAGGCATTCAGCCACCTAACTCCCCTCCTCTCCCTCTTTAAAAGCTTCACTGAAGTCCAGAGAGCAATTCCCACCACTTTCCTGAAGGAGCCAGGCTATTTCACTGTGCTGTTGTAGAGGGCCGACCACCACCAGCCACCACCATGCCAATCCGACGATCAGCACGGCTACAGCCGCCACCACAGATCCTCCTCCACTCCTTCTTGCATGGGTAGATCGTAGGGATCATTAGAACCAAGGTTGGAGCTCAATTGAGCCCGATCCAAGTTTCAAAATTCATGGTTTTTACGAGAATTTTCACCTATCGGGATCGCCGGAATAGGGCTTCCCGGCGGCCGTGCCGCCGCCTGGAGATAGCCCCGACCACCACGAAGGTGTTGGCGGCGGTGGCCGGCCGGGGAGGTGGCCGGAGCGCCGGCGACAGCCGCTGGAAATCGGCCCAGGCAGAAGCAATTCTGGTCGTCGGCTGGAGGAAGGAGATGACCAGATCCCGTCCGTTTGCGCCAAGATTCGTGCAGATAAATAAAAATAAACTATAGCTTTTATGTATTAAGATTTCATTTATGTCACAGTTTTTGTATTTAATGTTATTAATTATTAAAAATAGCTAGAGTACTTTACAGAGAAAATGGTCAACATTAAAAATGTAGCCCTTTGAGTCTATTTTCATATAAAATTGGTTTGGACCAATTTGGGTGACTGGTATGACCAGGGCACTCAATTTGGTGGGGTCTATACATATGTCTACGCAGACATTAAACAGAGTGCCCACACTTCATCCTTAGCCCAAATGAGTTGAAATTTTGGCAGGGAGTCACCCTAACTAATATCTAGACCCTGCCCAAAAATGGGAATTTTTGGAGATAATTTTTCTATAGTTTTGTAAATAATTTAATTTATCTAGGGTAAATTAATTTATGGGTCAAATGAAGTCCAAATTTTGGTGGGCGATATATGAGGTCAATATAGACCTCTGGTTAAAATTTTATTAAGTTTGGAGGTGATTTGAATGGAAATCATGCAAACCCTAGCCTTGCCCTAAGAAGGGCATTTTGGTCCAAAATGTAATTTTTGCTTAGAGTGTCCAATTCACCTCAATAGAGGTTTAAATTTGGAACACTGACTTTTCATGAACTTTTGCACCTTCCAATGAAATATGGGGAGGTTTGGAATTGATTTGCCCCAAGATCCTAGGTCAAACCCTAAGGAAGGGCTTTTATACCTTGTGAAGGGCATGTGGCCAAAACACCTTGTATGACTATGAAATTTTGTAGGGAGGGTATTATGGTAACTATAACCCTCTAGTTAAAATCTTAGGGTTTTTTGGAAAATTTGGGACCCACAAAATCCTAACCCTAGTTTAGGGCACAAATATTGTAGGATTGAAATGGGCTAGCTAAACTCCTCAAACTAAGGTGAAATTTTGGTAGATTGGTCATAAGGATATTATGAGCCTCTGGTAATTTAATTGGAAATTTTGGGACAATAGTTATAGTACTTCATTTGTAGCACAAGGGATGCCTCAATTTAATAAATTGAATATTATGGTCCCTCTGACCCTTGGGAGGTCATTAAAGTTTGGCAGAGGAAGTTTTGAATCAATTTATGCATATATAAATTTTATGAAAATTTTTGGATACATGTTTGAGGTACTTACTTCACAACCTTGTTAAATGAGAAAATTATTCAATAATTTAATTAAGATTATTTACTGATAAATAAATTATGAAATTTGGCCGCAATCATTTATATGCCATTAGAATCATACTGGAATTTTCTCTGAATTTTTGGAAGCAATATAGTCTTTTATATTTCTTTAAATGAATTTTCAAGGGTTAAAATGAAATAGGAATTTTGGGATAAAACCTTATTGAAAAATTTAGATATTTTGGAAGATGAGTTAAATCCTTATTTTAAATATCATATAAAATTAGTGGAATGATATCTTTCCTGAAAATGGTACTTCATGTTCATTATTGGAAATTTTAGTCACTAGAATAATTAAATAAATTATTAAATAAATAAGGAAAATTTTGGGTCTCTGGATTTAGGGCTTAAAGGTCATAATGGACCTCCATTAATTATTACAGGAGTATTGGATGATTATTTGATGTACTCCCCATTTTGCATGACATTTAACCTTGTGGTCTGCATTTAGTAAATTATTGAAAGGAAATGATTTAGCATAATTGGAGTTAGCCATCTTGCTGGATTTTGTAGTTGTGGCTGAGTCATCCTAGAAGTTAGGTTAAGTAGCTAGATATGAGTCGGTAGTGTTGAGTAGTGCTTGTTCGACGAAAGATCGTCTTTCCCCCGTAGAGTGAAAGGTCAAAATCACCTTAGGTTTAGTCTACCGTAATATGAAAAAGAAATGGGTAATGGATATGGGATTAGTTACCAACCAACAAGAATAAGTGCCTTGCGAAAGGGAGCTTTGAGATTCAGCCCATCATAGCTCCTAGTGCCCTCGAGAGCCCTTCATAGGGAATACCTTGGGCAGTCCTGGGTCAAACCTAAGTCGTAGGCATAAAATAAACTTAAGAGTAAATAGTAAACTTAGGATTTCACACTCTCAAACCCCAATGTCCCGAGAGATAGTTTTGGTTACTCGGGCAATAAGCCCAGTGGTTATGGTGATAAGCAGGGTGGCCCGGCGAGCTTTGGCTCGGTTGTTGATTATGACGGACGGGATATGTAACGGCCCGGCCCGATAGCTCAGAGGCTGCCGCACCCAATCATGGGCCACACAGCGTGGCCCAGAGCCCAGCACCGTTAGCAAGGCCTGCAGGCCGTACACCCCAACGTCTCTCCCGCCTGTTTCTCAGCAAGGCGCGTTGTTGGCATCAGGTTTCGAACCCGCAACCCTTGATAACCCTCCTCCAACAGGAGCTATCACCAACTGAGCTGGCGAGATCTACGAAAAACGGACGAAATGAGGTTAGGGCCGAAAAAATCCATGGCGAAAAGGTCGACAAAACGGAATTAACTTACCACGATCTCGAAGCTCACGCCTAGAGCTTTCCAACGCCGCGCTCGGATCGCGATTTCATCCACCGGAACGGCGGTGGCGGCCGCCGGAAGATTAGTGAGCGGAAGGGTTTCGCCTCGTTAATGGCGAAGGAAAAACAACGTCGGGGGGCTGCTCGGTTTGGGAGATGAGAAGGAGATGGGAGTTGATTGGAGACCAAATTCCGAGGCAAGTGGTGTTTCCCTCGTCAATTTCTTCGGTCGTTAATTTCGCTCCTAATTCGTAATATTTCGCGTAAAATTATTCGTTAGAAAGTCACGATTTACCGTAGGTTTCGCCGTATAGAGAAGTTGTACGTGTTGCCTCGCGTATAAATTAATTTTTGCGAGCGATCTCATCGGGAACGTAACGGTTTACGGAAGCGCCGTATTGGTTTACGGACGTGTCGTAGTGGTCGCGATGTTTCGATCGTCTCGTTGTTTTGACGAGTATAATTTGTGCAAAATGTTTAGTCGCACGAATCATTGTCGTACCGTTCCGGTCGACGTGTCGCATTATCCGTTCAATTCGAACTAATACACGAACCTTAACTAAAGAAACTCAATAGTACGTTATGAATTAAAGAAATTATGATATGGTCTGTGCGCGTGGGGTTTCTCCCACGGCACAAATTTATGAAATGAAGAAAGCTTGAAATGGTCTATGCGCGTTGGGGTTTCTCCCACGGCACAATGCCTTAGGGCGAAGTCTGTGCGCGTGGTGGATTTTCATCCCCGGCATGTTACCGTAGCTGTAGGACTGTGTGCGTTGGGGTTTCTCCCTCGGCAGAGTGCCTTTAGGCTGGGTTTATGCACGTAGTGGACCTACTCCCCCGGCACAACACTCTGTCCCGATGAGCTGATTTGACTCAATTTAAAATACTGAATGACTAGAATACCGAAGAAAAGGAATAAAGAAGAACTCTGATAGTAGATGTGATAGTTTGAGCAGGCTGTTCTAGCTTAGTTTTCCTGACTTGTTAGATTTCTTGTTTTGATTCCCTATACCATGTTTCTGACTCCTTTTGCAGCTGTTTGTTTTACCTTGCTCGTTTCGAGGTTTGTTAGCTTTCTTTTTACTCTTGCACCGCTTGTAGCTTGCTTTCTGAGGTGTTCTTCTTTTGAATACCCCAGGTCCAGGGCAGGAGCAGAGTTAGCTAACAGGGTAGTGTTACGGGTGTTGCGGGTTGCCGCCACCGCTTTTAGTTCTGCCTCCGGGTGTTGAGGTAGACTTTTGTTAGACTTGATAGATTTTCTATGGGTTCGTGTCGGCTGTTGACGCCCATAGTTTTAGACTTTCTGTGGTAGACTACTACTTGTGCTGTTTTACTTACTTTTAGCTTAGTACTTGCTCTCTAGGAATGCTTTATGTTAGGATACATGTTAGGTATTTTAATATAAAATAAAACTGCATTTTTTTTCTACATGACTCTTTAACTTGCTTTTCAAAAGATCAAATCACTATTTTAAGGGCTATAAAACTGTTTTATTACTTATAGTAAATCTAGAAGTCACATGTTCATTGTATTTTATGCTGAGTTTTTATTCTCATATAGGATGATAAATGAATCAAACTAGTGTTTTCCGCTGTGTAAACCTATACTTTCTAACCCGTAGACTAGTTGATCCACTAGACTGAGGGACACGGTCAGCATACATAATAATAAAACAATGTTTTAAAACATAACTCATAGTCTTTTTATAAAAATAAGAGATAGGACAGGGTTGCCTGAACGTCTGCAGTTGTCCCCTGCTTGGCGTGGCATCACGACACGCGTTTTCTCTGGCTCTGACATATTATTTTATACGGAGAAAATGCGGGTTATGACAGGATAGTCCGGGGAGCTTCGGCTCGATTGTTGATTATGACGGACGGGATAGTCCGGGAAGCTTCAGCTCGGTTGTTGATTATGACGGACGGGATAGTCCGGGGAGATTTGGTTCGGTTGTTGTTTGGACTCATAATTATTGCATGTGCATAGAAGGTATAAGGTGGTGGGTCTTCGGTATTGGAGGGTCGATGCACCGACGCCAATACGCTGACTCGGCAAGTGTGGTTAGCACTTCGCCAACAGAAGTCCGGTGCGCAAGCCGGCAAGAGTACGCAGGAGTCCGCTTTGTGCACCAAGCGGTGAGGCGTACGATAGGTCTGACCGGTAGTGCTTTACTGGTTTAGAGGTGGGCGAGGCCTAACCCACCGCTTCCGTCTACCACTACGGAGGTATCCTAGGAGGTAACGGCTCCGAAAGGGGGAACTAAAGGTCTGTGTACACAGAGTCGAGTGGGTGAGTTGCACTTGCATGTTCACATCATAGCATAATTGTATTTCATAGCATAACCATTGCATATAACCTGACACCTAATGTATAAGCGGTATGGGACGCTCTATACATTAGGCCTTGCAAAACGACCCCTTGGCCTATAAGTTCGTGCGAGCGTGCTTATAAGTCAAGGTTCTCTTTCAGTATTAAATATTTAAGCCTGCTAGTAAAACCGACACCCTATCGTATAAATCGGTATGGGCCTTTTTATACGATAGGAGCCCTGCAAGAGATCCCTTAGCTTATGTGTATTCACATAAGTTAAGGTTACTTATTCTAAAGTTGTATCATTATTACCATACTTAGAACTGCTAGTCTAATTCTGCTGCCATCTGCTATTTGACATTCTCCACTTTCATGTCCTTTCCTTTCCTTCTCCCCGCTTGGTGCTTAGGAGCCATGGGGGAAGGGGCGGAGGACGATAGGACTTAGTCTTTTAGACTAACGGTTTTCGAACCACATCATTTAGGGGACCACGGAGCCCAGCATGGAGGAGCAGCCTCGGAGGTCGGCACGCTTGGAGATCGGACAATCCAGTACTGGAGTCTAGACAGTATGGACTGTGAGTCCCGAACACTAGTAGTTGTATTAGTTTGCTTCCGCGATGAGTGATTTGTAGTGAGGACTTGATATACCGGGCATAAGCCCGAGATTTTTATTATATGTGCTATCTGTGGACACTCTCTTCGTGGAGTTTATTTTCTATACATGTGATTTTCAGTGGACTTGTTTTCATTCTATTGCTACAGTTGTGATTGATTTTGGCCGGCAGAATCGGCATCTTGTAGTGACGACCTTCCCGGGTGCGAAGGTATCACCGCAAGGTGGCGATTCTGGGCCTAAGACCCTGGTGTCGAAAAAGAAAAAAAATGGGGGTCTTACAGGGAGAACCATGGACAAGATGAGCATACCATGGAGCCACGGGATCTAGCCTATAGCTCATCCTCAACATTTAGACCTAAGGTTTGACTATATGGCTACAACTTGATCCCATGACACTACCACAACACCCCTAACACCTTGGGTAGTCCATAGGGTCACTAAGGACCCACTGTGGGCAATCAAAGTTGTTAAGTTGACCTAAGTGAACCCTAACCCTAAATGGGTCAAACTAGCCTACTTAGGGTCAATTGACCTTCCCTTAGCCAAGTGGACCCCACCCATGCCTCTTAACCCTAAAGTGAGGTCAATGAGTCACCAAGTACCCATTGGGGTCAACCGTAGTGGCTAAGTTGACCCAAGTCAACTCTAGCCCTAAAATGGTCAAAGTGCCCTTACAAAGGGTCAACTGACCTCCAAGGTGCCAAGATAACCCTGCCCAACCCTACCTAGACCCTAGGGGAGTCCAATAGGTCACCAAGGACCCATTGATGGCAACTCAAATTGTCAAATTGACCTAGGTCAACCCTAGTTTAGGTTAGGTCAAACCTAGCTCAAATGGGCTAACCTAAGCTCAAGCCCTCTTTCCATTTGAGCTAACCTTATTTCCATGAAGAATATGGGTTAGTGGGCTTCCAATAGGCTGGAGTGGTCAGCAAGGTCAACCTTGATGACTAGGAGAGAGAAAACTCCAACTCCTCTTTAATGGAGGAGAGAGAAATGGTGAAAGAGAGCCATTCATGGCCAAAGAGGCCAAGGGGCCATTCCTCATTAGCTGATCCAACTCCACATTCAATCCAGGAAGACCAGGGGCCATTTTGTGGTTGATCATGGCCGGAATAGTGCTGCCAAGCCATGGCTGAATTTAAGCTTCAAGGTCATTAATGGCTTGAAGCTTGAATAACTTAACTCCCCCCATTAAGGGCTGGAATCAATTCCTCTAAGGGAGAGGAAGAGTTCCCAACCATTTCCAAACCTGTTCATGCCCAGTTTCACCCCCCCCCCCCCATGCCATGGCCGAAATTTGCATTAAGGGGGCCATTAATGGCCACTTCAAGCTTGTCCTCTCCCCTCCCCTTTTTACTCACCTAAAAGCATCCCTGGATCCAGGCCAAACTTTCCCACACCTTACCCGATGGAGACTAGCAAGTTCACTGTGTTGTTGTAGAGCTCCGATAACACCTCCACCACCAATGGCATCCCAGCAATCGATGCGTCTCCAGGCCGTAAGAAAGGTCCTCCCCTTCTCCTCTTCTTATGGGTAGATCATAGTAATCATTTAGAATGGGAATCGGGCTCAATTAAGCCCGATCGAAGTTTGTAATTTTCTGGTTTTCTGCATTTTTCATCTTGTCGGGATTGCCGGAAATAACCCCTCCTGCGGCCGTGCTGCAGGCTGGAGATAGCCACCACCTCGACGGTGGTGGTGGAGGTTGTGGCCGGCCAGGGAGGTGGTCGGATGGCCGGCTGTGGCGGCTGGAAGAAGCTCCAGGACGGGAGAATCGGGGCCGTCGGCTCGATGAAGAAGATGAGTCCAGCGCCGTTGGATCGTGCGTCAAGATTTGTGCTGATCATCATTTTATGTTAATATAAATAAGTTAGTTTTGTATGTTTTTGTCACACAAACTGCAGTACTTTGAAATAAATGTTAAAATTACCTAGAGGCTCAGTATGAGAAAATGTCCAACATGAAAGTAGTAGCCCTAGGGGTTAACTGTAATTGAAAATTTACTACATTAAATTTGGTTAAGTGGTCTGACCACAGCACCAAAAATGGTGTAACCTATACATAGGGGTGACCAGACACAAAAATTAATCCCCACCCTTAACCACTCACCCAAATGCCTTGAAATTTACAGAATAGGCTTTTCATAACCTTCCCCTAATACTGTCCAAAAATCAGAATTTTTGGACATTAATTTTCTATAGTTTTATGAAATATTTAATAATCTTAGGGAAAATTAATTAGGTGCCCTAATGACTGCCAAACCCTCCCAAATTTTTGCGAGTGGTCCTTGGGGTCATGAGGAGGGTGTGTATAAATTTTCACTCTATTTATAGGTGATTTAGTTGGGAAATGGGCAAACCCATGCCTTGCCCCAAAAAGGGGTATTTAGGTCAAAAGTGCACTTGTGGGTTTAGTTGTCCAAATCACTTCAACAGCAGTTGAAATTTGGGCCACTGACTTGGCATGACTTTTAACACTCTCCCATGGAACATGGGGTGGATTGGGTTAGATATGCCCTAGGACACAAGACCAAACCCTAAGGATGGTCTTTGGTGTCTTATGAAGGGTATGTGGTCAAATGACCTTGAAATGATTTGAAATTTGGTGCAAAGGAATCTAGGGTAGTTAGAGTCCTCTGGTATAAATCTTATTTGATTTAGAAGTTGTTTATCCCCTAAAAACCCTAACCCTAGTTTAGGGCACAAACCTTATAGTGGTGGAATAGGTTATTAAAACTCATTGAACAGTGATAAAACTTGGGTATTGTAGTCATAGTGTTAGTATAAACCTGTGGAAATTTAATTGGGAATTTTGGAACATTAATCTTAGTACTTCCTTTGTAATGCATGAGTTAGCCCTACTTAATTATTTGGATATTGTGAACTCACTGTCCATTGGAAAGTCATGAAAAATTGGTCAGAGGGAGTTTTAGACCATTATGCTCATGTATGAATTGTATTAGAATTTGTAAATACATAATTACAGTACCTACGTCACAAGCTCATAAATTTGGAAACTTGTTAAATGATTCTTTCAGAGCTCATTTCTTGTTGAAAAATTATGAAACTTGATCAGTAGTGTTCATATGTCAATATGCTCATATGGGGATTTTATTATAATTTTTAGATTGATAATTACTGTACTTATTTCATTAACCTATTAACTTAGATTTTAATGAGAAATTCAAGTTTAGAGTTCATTATTCACTGATAAATTATGAAACTTGACTTGGAGTGTTTATATGTCTTTATGTTTATCCTTGAATGTTCTCAGAATTTTTGGAAGTATATTGGCAGTACTTGTCTCTTTAATTTTGTTAATGTAGGTTATGTTCAAAAAAAAATTTAGTTTTAAGTCTAACTAAAAATTTGGAGACCTTGAATTTACTGATAAGTAGTTGTCTTGTAATTATTAGAATTTTGTGGAACATTTTGCATGGCTGAAAATAGTACTTCATGTTCAAACTAAGGCATTTGGACCTCTTAGGAAATTAAACAAATTATCAAGTATAGTAGGAAAATTATAAACTTCTGGATTTAGGCTAATCTTGTCATGATAGACCCCCAATAGTTATTATAGGGATATTGGATGATAATTTTGAGTACCTCCCATTGTATACATCATATAGCTTAGGATGGTCTGCATTTAGAAAAACTGCAGAAATCATGATATGGTGCAAAAGGAACCTAGAGAGTTGGGATGTTAGTGTATTGATCTGGTAAGTGAAATGAGTTCATCATCGGGAAGTTAGTTTGAATAGGATGTCCGGGCGGTAGGCTCGGTGGTTGTGGAAATGGATTAACCCGGCGAGCTTGACTCGGTAGGTAAATATGACGGACGGGTTAGTCCGGGGAGCTTAGGCTCGGTGGTTGATGCATCATGGTTGCATGTGCATAAAAAATAAGTTGGTGGGTCTTCGATATTGGACGGTCATTCACACCGACATCGATACGTTGACTCGGCAGTGTGGGACACTTGGCCGGGGAAAGTCTGGTGGATATGGCCAGCATAGTATGTGGAGACTCTAGGTTATGTCCTTCTAGAGGCGTACGTAAGAGCTAGGCCTGGTAGTGTGGATACCCGCCTAGGAGTGGGGGGGCGACCCACTGTCTCCGTTTGCCACTACGGAGGTTCCTGGGAGTGAAGCTAGCTGCCCAAATAGGGGGAACTAAAGGTCTGTGCGCATAGAGTCGAGTGTGTGAGTTGCACTGCGTGGACATAAACATTAACCTACATAACATAGCATTGCACACCATGGCATCATCATTCAACCCTTACCCCTAAAGTATAAATCGGTATGAGACGGTTTATACATTAGGCCTTACAAAACGACCCCTTAGCATATAGGCTTTTGTGGGCAAGACTATAAGTTAAGGTTATGCTTTATATTATCTTTTAAACTTCTTACAACCGACACCCTATCGAATAAATAGGAATGGGACTATTTATGCGATGGGAGCCTTGTAGAAAATCCCTTGGCTTATGTGTTCATTTCGACGATCATATAAGTTAAGGTTCCATATTTCATTTTTGATATGTTCAATCACTTACTGCTTATTCTACCTGATATATAGAACTGCTAGATTAGCTCCACCGTCACCTGCAATTTTGTACTCTCCACTTTCATAGCTTCCTTTTCCTTCTCCCCACCCAGTGCCTAAGAGCCATGGGGGGAGGGGGAGGGGATGATAGGGCTTAGTCTTTATGACTAATGGTTTTCGGACCACAACATTACAGGGGCTCCGGATGGGAGACAGGGACCAGCACCAGCGGAGTACGGTGCGCATGGAGGTGGGCTAGTCTAGTACCGGAGCACCAGTGATTAGCTCCGTGAGTGATTAGTATTTCTTATAGCTTCCACAATAGATTGTAGTGAGGAACGGTTATCGGCTTCGCGAGACCATTCCTAAGACCGGCTGACATTGAACTAGCTGCGGCCATTGAAAGAGAAGAAAGTGCCTGACTGAGCTCTGCTTTTGTTCAGAATCCGATGAGTAGTCGGGATTCGGTTGGTATCTGATGTACCGGGCTTAAGTCTGTTTATATTTTATTCGTAGTGTTCTATTGCAGTACTCTCTCTTTTCTATATTTATGGACTTGTTGTGATTTCACATCTTTATATGATGTTTGTGGACTCAATTATATTTCAGTTTATGATTACTACTCACTCTTTGATGATCGAAAATGCCGACAGAATTGGCGTTTTATAGTGGCGTCCTTCCCGAGTGTCGGTGCCACCGCAAAACGGCGATTCTGGGCATAAGACCCTGGTGTTTGAAAAAAATGGGGTCTTACATGACGTTCGTCAACCTCGCCTTCAGTTCGAATTCGTCGACCTCAACATTTGTCGAACGCATCTTCTGCATTCGACGAATAGTTCCTTTAGCCCAGTTCATCGAGCTCGCCAGACTTCGTCGACCTCAGATTTCGTCGACCTCCCGTGCACTTTCTTTGTTTGACGTTCGTCGAACTCCTCCTACTCCTTCTCTTCGCCTTTTAGTCAAACTCCCATCAACTTTTTGCGTTTGACGTTCGTCAAACTCGCCTTAAGTTCAATTTCATCGACCTCGCCTTAAGTTCAAAGTTCATCGAGCTTGCCAGAATTCGTCAACCTCAGAATTCGTCGACCTCATCTTCTGCGTTCGACGTTTTCCTCCATTCGTCGACCTCCTGTTGAGGCCTCTCTCCTTCTTTCGTCGAGCTCTCCCTCCTTCTCCTCTAATTTCGTCGAGCCCTCTCTCCTTCTTTTGGTGAGCTTGCCTGCTGCTAGAGCACAAATCCCACTTTTTCACAAAAGCCTGCTGCCGCCATAAATGCACGTCACCCGTACCGAGGCAATCATCATTTCCCGCCAAGATTTGTACCAAGATCAACCCCCATGCATGGATGGATGCATGGGAATTTCCTTCTCTTTGAAGAATCTATAAAAAGAGCCCTCCCCTTATATAAAAGATATAGAATTTTTGGACAGGGGAAGTGCTGTCATTTTCAGATCTTCCTTATTGTTCTTCCTCTCTCCTTTTCTCATTTCAGTTTTTCTATTTTAGCTTTACTCTTCTATAATAGTTCTTGCATTTCTTTAGTAATTTATCTTTAGTGCTAGCTTAGTTTTTTCATTTTCTGCAAGTGTAGATTTTATATTTCAAATTATAGCTCTCTGTTTGAATTAATATAAAGTCTGTTGCTTTTTCTTATCTCTATCTTATTTCCATGAACTCCTACTCATCTCTCCTCCTTAACTTCACCATGAGTAACTAATCCTCCTTGTACTCGATCTTGATGATCCGAGGTTCGAGTTGATTAAGTTATGAATCTCTAGTTTACTTTTCCTTTGTAAGGTTTAAACCTTGATTTACTCTTGATTAATCGTGACTGGAGATATATCATCGATATTTATTTTCCATGTTTTTTTCACTCTTATCTAGCCGAGAGGCTCGTAGTTTTAAGTGAACACTCAAGAGTAAAGAGAGTTGCACGCACACCTCGAGAGAGGCAGACGTAAAATCTCCCGGATTGGAGTGAAATCCAATAGTGGGGTTTACAGCGTAAAGCGAGCTTTAGGCCTCCGATTTGGATGAGAGTTCGATCGGACCTTCCTAAACTCAGGTGGGCACGTCTTCGAGAGAAGCGTGTTCATGCTTTGGGAACCTCCACGGTCAAGGTCCTTTTCCTTATTAAGTTAGAGTTTATTATCGCAGTTTTGATCAACTTAAGCCAAGGTGATTCTTGATCGAGTGCTTTTCTTTATCATTGTTTAACCCCTTATTTTAATCGCTAGTTATGCTCTCTCTATTTAAGTGCAAGTGTTTTTCTTTATGTAAGTAGTCTCTTCTTTTAATTTAGTTAACAACCCTAAAAGTTTCTTCGATAAAATAATAGTCTTCCTGTGAGTAAGATTACTCAACGGTTCCCAGATTTTAATACGACACTTGTGTCCCCTAGCTACAATTTGATAGGTATAGTTGCCTAGTTGGATTGCTAGTTTAGCTTTATTCTCTTTGCGAATATTCTTACACCACTGACATCAGCAAAATCAACAAAGTCAACTAAGTTCAAATCAAGTACAGAGAAGCTATAGAACACAACAAACTCTGTCGAGAACCTACTGTACGTCTTCTTCCGTTAAAGCAAGGCATAGCTAGAAGCTGCAGGTTGGGCCCACTGATCTCCAAGACCCGTTGATCGATGAACTACAAAAGGAAGAGATGGTCCAAGACACAAGACAACTTTTAGGGCTTTATCATTTTCAAAAAGGTTGAGCTCGACTTCATCTTCCTCGCCATTGCTACATGTAAAAGCTTGAAGTCTCCCACAAAAAGTTCAGTTAGATGTGTGTCTTCTTCATCGACACCAGCAAGATCAGAAGGCTTTCCTTCTGATGGAGAAGTAGAAACAAGGAAGAAGTCTCTGTAGATTAAGTTGCTTCTCAGCTGAGCAAGCCCAAACCTGAAGATCTACTTCTGAAGCTGAGAAGAAGGAAGAATAAAGTAGTTGACTCTATCCTAGGAAGGAAGAGGAAGCAAAGCAGTTTACTGCTAGTTACTTCCAGCTCAAGATCCTTGTAGCTGTGAAGAAAGTTTGAGCTGAGATAACTCAGCTCTAGGTGCTATCATAGAGAAATTTCTCTGTGATAGATATAAATCTATTTCACTCTAGTAGATTCATATGGATCTGAGCTATAGGGCCTCTGGCCTGAGGTAG
Organism: Platanthera zijinensis; assembly: GCA_039513925.1. Taxonomy (NCBI): domain Eukaryota; kingdom Viridiplantae; phylum Streptophyta; class Magnoliopsida; order Asparagales; family Orchidaceae; genus Platanthera; species Platanthera zijinensis. The sequence goes on from CM077084.1 coordinate 121,790,442, forward strand.
GGCAAGATTTCCTGAGTAGTAGGAGAAAGAAGCTCTTTGAGTTATAGGATCCAACTAGATCTGAGCTGTAGGGCAACTAGACTGAGGTAGGGAACCTCGCCTGAGTTGTAGGAGACTGATACTCTCTGAGGTAGGATCCCTAGTGAATTTGAGGTAGGGCTATCCTCCCAGCCTGAGTGTATGGCCTTTAGCCTGAGGTAGGTGGTCTGCTGACCATTTAGTTGTAGGCCCTTGTGGCTGAGCTATAGGTCTTGGAGGAGACTGAGAGATCCTGAGGGATCTGAGGTATAAGCTCTGTGGAGCATTGTTTTGGAGAAGTGCCTTGACTAATAGGAATTTAGCAAGGTGGGAGGAGAGTGGATATACCCAAAAGTTGGGGAACCACTATAAATCAGTGTGTGCTTTTTTGTGGTGTTCTTTTTGTGTAGGTACTTGAAACCAAATTACTGTAAACTCACTAAGAATTAAAGGAAGAAACTAAAAGATATCAAAAGAGAAAGAAAACCTGTTCACCCCCCCCCCCCCCCTCTAGGTTACAAGCTGCCTTAAACTTAAGAACTTTCACAAAGCTTCCTTCAAGAGTATTGGGACCAAAGACTTTGTGAGGTGTTTATACCTCCTGCTTATGAAATTGTTTGGTCCTATGCCAATTCATAGTCTAGGTAGGAAATTCTACACCCTTGTGGTGGTTGATAACTGTTCTAGGTTTGCTTGGGTTTTCTTTCTTAAGAAAAAGTCTGAAACCCTTGATTTCTTCAAGACTTTTGTCAAGCAAATTTAGAATGAGCTAGACAGTACTGTGGTCAAAATCAGAAGTGACCATGGGACTGAATTTCATTCTGAAAGCATGACAAGTTTTTGTGAAGAGCAAGAGATTCACCAAGAATTTGCTTCTCCAAGAACACCCCAGCAAAATTAGATTGCTGAGAGGAAGAATAGAACTCTCAGAGGTCGGTAGGACCTTGCTAAGTAACACATCTCTCCCAGAATATTTTTGGGCTGAGGTAGTAAATAATGCATGGCATGTCCTTAATAGAGCATCTATCACCAAAAGCACAAGAAGACTCCTTATGAGATTATGAATGGCAGAAAACCAAATCTATTCTATCTAAAGATCTTTGGTTGCAAGTGTTATATGCTGAATAATGGGAAGTCCTATGTGACTAAGTTTGCTGCCAAGTTCTATGATGAGATTTTTGTTGGGTATAACAATCATAGTAAGGCTTATGGGATCTATAACTTGACAAGTCAAGTTGTAGAAGAGTCAGTTAATATAGTATTTGATGAGTCAACTATGATTAATAGTGAGCTGCCAAGCTCCTCTTCTAGACCTATAGGTACAGAATTGATGATGGATAAGCTAACCATCAAGGAAATTGCTCTAGCAGTACAAGAAGGAGTGGACATTCCAGGAGAAGTACAAGGCACACTCGAAGTGGATGAAGATCAGCAAGATGCAGAGACTAAATCTTAAGATGCTGAAGGAAGATTGCCTCCAACTATCAGTTATCTAAGGGATCATCCAAGACACAAGATTATTGGTGATGCCAACCAAGGAGTGGTGATAAGGAGTAGAAGTCTCAATACAGTAATGTATTCAAGTTTCCTATCATAAGTTGAGCACAAGAGATTTGAAGAGGCCAACATAGACTAGTTCTGGCTCGTAGCAATGCAAGAGGAACTGAACCAGTTTAAGAGGTATAAGATTGGAAGCTAGTTCCCAGACCATAAGGACATAATGTCATTGGAGTCACGTAAATTTACAGGAATAAGCTTGATGAAAATGGCAGCATTATCATCAAGAACAAGGCTAGGCTGGTAGCTAAGGGGAACAAATAAGAAGAAGGTATTGACTTCGATCAAACCTTTGTCCCTGTAGCAAGATTGGAAGCCATCAGACTTTTCCTTGCATATGCTTCATACAAAGGATTTAAAGTCTACCAGATGGATGTGAAGTCATTCTTCCTGAATGGTGACTTAAAGGAAGAAGTCTATGTAGAACAGCCTCAAGTTTTTGTTGATTCTAACTCTCCTGACTATGTTTATAAACTTAGGAAAGCTCTATATGAGTTGAAGCAAGCCCGTAGAGCATAGTATGAGACATTGTCTAGCTTTCTCATTGAGAACAAATTCTTAAGGGAGAAGATAGATAAGACCCTATTCCTAAGGGAATCTAAGGGCAAGATCATCCTAGTCAAAATTTATGTAGATGACATAATTTTTGGGTTTACTGATGACAACCTTTGCAAGAATTTTACCAAACTTATGCAAGGGAAGTTTGAGATGAGTAGTATGGGTGAGCTTAAGTTCTTCTTGGACCTCCAAGTATGACAGACTGAAGATGGATTATCACTTTCATAGTCTAAGTTCACAAGGGAGTTTATTAAAAAGTTTGGAATAGAGAATGCCTCCACCATGAAAACTCCCATGGGGTCAAGTATGCATATAAACAAAGATGAGGCAGGCAAACCTGTTGATGAAACTTTGTATAGAGAGATAATTGGCTCCCTTCTATATCTTACTGCAAGTAGGTCAGCCATCATTTATGCTACATTTGTTTCTGCTAGGTATCAAGCTAGCCCTAAAGAATCTCACTACTTTGCTACTAAGAGGATTTTGAGGTTTCTTAAGGGCCCGCCATATCTTGGCCTATGGTACCCTAGAAATAGGGATTTTGAACCAACAGACTATTCAAATATAGATTTTGCAGGATATAAAGAGGACAGGAAGAGCACATCTGACACCTCTCAGTTCTTTGGAGGAAGACTTGTGTCTTGGAGCAACAAGAAGTAGACCCGTGTTGCAATTTCAACAGCTGAGTCTGAGTATATATCAGCAGTTAGCTATTGTGCATAGTTGTTATGAATCCAGCATCAGCTCCAAGACTACAACATCTAGATAAGTAACACTCCCATGCACTGTGATTCAACTAGTGCAATCTTCATTACAAGGAATCCTGTCTCTCATAGCATGACTAAGCATATTGATATTAGGTATCATTTAATTAGGGAACGTGTGTAGAAGGAGGACATAAGCCTTGAGTTTGTCCCCACAAACAAGCAAGTGGCTGACATATTTACTAAGCCGCTTGATGAAGTCAAGTTCAACATCTTCAAGTTTGAATTGGGTATGTTGAACTTAGTATAGCTTCAGTTTCTCCTAATTGTGTTTTATTGTAGGATTTACTTTGTTTGCAGGTTGATAAGTCTTTTAAAGTGATATCAAAATTGTCAAGTCTTTCATTTAGTATCAATACTTAGATGGACTCAAGTGTCCAGTAAAAGAGAATGAAGCAGATGCTCCAGTTGAGGGGGAGCAAGTCAAGATGCTCCTGTTGAGGGGGAGCAAGTATAACAGCTGCAACAAAGGATCAAAGATCATCATGTCCTCAGGACAATGCACAAACTGAGGGGGAGATAAACACTAGTGGATTACTGCTGCTGAGAAGACAAAGCTATTGCAGGAGAAGAGGAAAATCCAGCACCTCCCTGACCACAACTATATTCTACAGAAGTTTTAAGTGGTATGAGGAGTAGCATTAGCTCAAGAGGATAACTGATATCAGCTAGCTCAAGTCAATCAATGGACCACTCAAGTGTAAAGTTGCTACAGTGATGTGTTGTATTAGTGGTATCAACACAAGAGGTATGATATCTAGTCAAGTAGTTTGATCACTAGGATAATGTCTCAAGTGGCATCAACATAAGATTTTGGCTAGGATCAAGAGATCAATTCTCTGGTGCATCATCCTTTCACCTCCCTCATTAGATAATTTTTTTTGAAGAAGCCAGAAAGGGGAAGATGTGGGCAATACCATAAACCCCAAAGGGGGAGGTGTGGGCAATAGGGTGTGGGTAATACTTGACAAGACCAGGTTATGTTGAGTCAATGCATATTATTTGAAAAAAATCAAGTAGTATGAGGAATGCATATTGGGCCATTGCATATTACTTTCCCCCCTCCAAGTGGTATGAGGAAAGTGCTTCTAGTGGTATGAGGAAAGTGCAAGTGCTCAAGTGGTATGAGAAAGCAATGACTTGGCATGTTGAGACAATGCATTTAAATGGATAACATTGTATTGTTATGCTGGTAATTCAAGTGGTATAAGAATGCTACATCTACTAGCTTAATGTTGCTTTGAATTTTCAAGTGGTATAAGAAAGCTTATAGTTGCTTTTAATTTATATGCTTTATGTGAAATGCTTCTTAGTATTGCTGTATGTTCTGCCTTCTTCAAATAAGGAGAGATTGTTGGGAATATTGCCCCCAATATTCGCTAGATTTGAAGAAGCATCACAATCAATACTAAGAGAATAAATGTATTTGATGTTGTTCAAGTTCATTATGTGCAGGATGTTCCTTGGAACAAGTTTAGACAAGTTGTCTAAGTGATTATGATATGTGGTCACAAGGTTGAAAGGTCGAGATTCATAAATTCGTCTAAGTCCACATGCGTCGAGTGAAGCCAGTTCACTCAATGTCAGATGCTAAGAAGCGCTGAATAGAGCATGGACAGTCAAAGCCCAACAATTTGCAAAGCAGAATTGCAACTAAGTCCACAGGCATCGTGTAAAGGAAGTTCACTCGACACCATATAACAATGAGGCATAGAGTAAAGCTCAGTCTATCAAAGCTTCAGCATTGGCAAGCGATAAATTTGACTAAGTCCAGAATCGTTGAGTGAGGACAGCTCACTCAACGCCTAAAGAAAGAAGCGTAGAGTGAAGCTCAAGCAGTCAAAGAATTTGAAGAATCTATCAAGAATTATGGCTAAGTCCAGAAGCATTGAGTGAGGACAGCTCACTCAACGCCCAAAGATGCAAGCATCGATAGAGCAATGATCAGTCAAAGCTTAAGAAGAGATAGACAGAAAAATCTGTCTAAATCCAAATACGTTAAGTGAGGACAGCTCACTCAACACGAGCTCATCAAGAAGATTGGCTAAGTACAGAAGCATTGAGTGATGAAGGCTCACTCAACACATTCATAAAGATAAATTTGGCTAAGTACAGAAGCGTTGAGTGAAGCTAGTTCACTCAACGCCTCAGCATGATTGCAGGCAGTCAGTGAAGCTTCTAAGTCTAGAAGCATTGAGTGATGAAGGTTCACTTAACACACTCAACGCATAGCATTGCACAAGAAATTGGCTAAGTCTAAATTTATATTGTGAAGCCAGTTCACTCAACGCACTCAACGCCTAATCAGCAGAAAGATTGTCCAGGGACAAAAGCGTTGAGTGAAGGTCGTTCAGTCAACGCACTCAATGCCTATTAGTGCAGAAGTAATTTGCCAAGTCCAAATGCGTTGAGTGATGAAGGTTCACTCAACGCACTCAACGCCTGATGGTATAGAGATATTGGCTAACTCCAAATTCGTTGAGTGATGAATATTCACTCAACGCCAGGCAATGCAGATTATTTGTCTAAGTGTTTTTGCGCTAAGTGAAAGTTGTTCACTTAACGCCTGGGACGAACTAGCTAAATTTGGCTAAGTCCACAGATGTTGACGTCAGCATATGTCAGCAAAGTTCAGAATGTTGAGGAAAGACTATAGTACATGATAAATGGCATCGCAGGCTTACTGTATGTCTTTTCCTGTAAAAGCAAAGTTACATCCAACAACTTCAGTGGGGCCTACAGGTCAAATAGTCGTTGGACGACGAAAGATAAAAGGATAGAGATCCGCGGAAGCAAATGAACTTTTAGGCATTAACATTTCGCAAAGAGGCGGAACTTCATCGTCTTCTTCACCATTATTACAGAGCTTGAAGCTAAAGTTCAAACCCGATGATCTAAAACTTCACCCATATAGCTGTAGCGATAATCACCTGCTACAACAACTTCAGAAGAGATTTTTGAGAAAGAAAAAGAAGCTGAGCAATCTTATTTCTGCATTTAAGGTTAGTTGATTGAAGAACAATAAGAACTGTCAACTCAATTGTCTTCATCAAGCATGGTCAAAAACTTGTGTTTCTTAGTTACTACCAGCACAAGCAGCAGTGTATTGAAGATCAACATTCTTTTTGCTGAGAAGAAGTTTGGGCTGAGATTTTCTCAGCTCAGGACGCAGAAGGCTCAGAGAAATTTCTCTGGAGTCAAAACATCAACACCAACCTTTATATTCTGTAGGATCTTTTGGATCTGAGTTATAAGCCTATTTTATAAAGGCTGAGTGTAGGATCATTTATTGATCTGAGTGGTAGGGCATGTGTGTCTGAGGTAGGGCTATTTTCCTGAGGTAGGAGAGTCATTCTCTCTGAGGTAGGACCTTTGTGCCTAAGTTATAGGATCCAGCTGTGGATTTGAGGTAGGGCCTTGTGCCTGAGCTGTAGGAGATTCATCCTCTCTTAGTTGTAGGGCTAACCTCCTAGCCTGGGTTGTAGGACTATTAATTTAGTCTGAGGTAGGTGAACTTTGGGTCACTGAGTTGTAGGAGCATGCTTGCTCTGAGGTAGGCTTTGTGCCTGAGATAAGTCTTGGAGGAGACTGAGAGATCTCGAGGGATCTGTGTTTTGGAGAAGTGCCATGTCTAACACACTGTTAGAAAGGTGGGAGGGACAGTGGATATAAGACCCCCCCCCCTTTTCTTTAAAACACCGGGGTCTTGGCCCAGAACCGCCGCTTTGCGGTGACACCTTCGCAGCCAGGAAGCTCATCACTACAAAATGCCGATCTTGCCGGCCAAATCGATCACAACTATAGTAAAATAATAAAGCAGGTACACAAAAATCACATATATATAGTAAATAATCTCTATGAAGGGAGTGTCCACATAAATAATAATAGTAGTAAGAAAAGTACTTAAACAAGGGCTTATGCCCGGTATTAAAATCTTCAGTACAGAGTCACTCATCGCGGAAGCAAAACGGAACACTACTAAAGATCGGGACTCACAGTCCCAGTTGTCTGTACTCCGGTGCTAGACTGCCCCATCTCCAAGCGTGTCGACCTCTGGGGCTGCTCCTCCATGTTGGGCTCCACAATCCCCTAAATGATGTGGTTCGAAAACCGTTAGTATATAAGATTAAGCCTTATCATCCCCTACCCCTTCTCCCATGGCTCCTAGGCATCGGGCGGGGAGGAAGAAAGGAGAGGACATGATATTTGAGAATAATCAAGTAATAGATGACGGCGAACCTATGCTAGCAGTACTTTGAGTATAACGGCAGTAGGTGAAAATATGAAAGTAACCTTAACTTATATGAAAGCACATAAGCCAAGGGATCTTTTGCAAGGCTCCTATCGAATAAAAAGTCTCATACTAATTTATACGATAGGGTGTCGGTTTTTCTAGCAAGTATACATATAAATCTACTGAATAAAAATCTTAACTTATAAGCACGCTCGCGCGAACTTATAAACCAAGGGGTCATTTTGTAGAGCCTATTGTATAAAGCGTCGCATACCACTTATACAATAGGTGTCGGGTTATATGCAATGATTATGCTATGAAATACAGTTATGCCATGATGTGAACATGCAAGTGCATCTCACCCACTCGACTCTGTGTACACAAACCTTTAGTTCCCCCTTTCTGGAGCCGAACCTCCCAGGATACCTCCGTAGTGGCAAACGGAAGTGGTGGGTTGGGCCTCGCCCACCTCTAAATCAGTAATTGCACTACTAGTTAGACCTATCATATGCCTCGACGTTGGTGCACTAAGAGGAGCTCCTGCGTACTCTTGTCGGCTGGTGCACCGGACTTTATTTGGCCAAGTGCTAAACCACACTCGCCAAGTCAACGTGTTGGTGTCGGTGCATCGACCCTCCAATACCGAAGACCCACCACCTTATACTTTATGCACATGCAACCTTATGTATCAACTACCGAGCCAAGGCTCCCCGAACCATCCCGTCTGTCATAAACAACAACTGAGCCAAAGCTCGTCGGGCCAACCTGCCCATCACAAACCATTACCGAGCCAAAGCTTGCCGGGCTAACCTGCCCATCACCAAAACCACTGGGCTTACTGCCCGAGTGACCCAACCTATCTCCCCGATACATCGAGGTGTGAGAAGGTGAAACCCTAGATTTACTAGTTACTCTAGCATTTCAGTTTTGCCTACGATTTAGGTTGAGTGCCCAAGATATTCCCCGCGAAGGTCTCTCGAGGGCACTAGTAGCTATGATGGGCTGAAGCCCAAATATCCCTATCACAAGGCACTTAATCTTATTGGTTAATACCCAACTCCTAGTCCCTTAATTATTGTATTCGATCTAACCCTAGCTTATTTGACACTTCCTCTCTACAGGAAAGACGATCTTTCGTCGATCCCGAGCACCATCTAACCTTAGCCATTCAAACCCTCTACTCATCCTACTTCCATTGATGAACTCATTTTTTATTTATCCAAACCAGCAAACCACTAATCTCAACTCATGTGCCCAAATTTATACTCCAACATAATTTCTTGTAATTGTTACTATATGCAGACCACTTAAGCTATATGGCATGTAAAATGGGAGGTACATCAAATAATCACCCAGTACTCCTATGATAATTATTGGAGGGCTATTATGACCTTTGTGGCCTAAATCCAGAGATTCGCAATTTTTCTATCTATCTGATAATTTATTTAATTATTCTAGTAGCCAAAAATTCCAAGATTTAACATGAAGTGCCAATTTCAGACAAGATAATATTTCACCAAATTTATGTTATATACAATATAAATGTTTAACTTAAAATCCAAAATCTCCCAATTTTTCAGCAAGTTTTAGGCCCCTAATATTAATTTTAAATATATCCCACATTAAATCATTTTAAGAGATAAGTACAACAATAATACTTCCAAAAATTCAGAAAAATTCAATGATGATAAGGACATATAAATGCTTCAGGTCAAGTTTCATAATTTATTGGTAAGTAATGAGCATTAACCAGATTATTGAACAATTTTCCAAGTTAATGAGCTTGTGAAGTAGGTACTACTAAAATGTATTAAAAATTTCTAATAAAATCCATACATGACCAAGAAGGTCTAAAACTCCCTCTTCCAAATTTTTATGACCTTCCAATGGGCAGTGGGATCATAATGACCAAATGACTAATTAGGCAATCTAATGAGTTACAAAGAAAATGCTAAGAATATTGTTCCAAAATTCCCAATTAAATTACCAGAGGTTTAATATATTTTTATGACTACACTACCCAATTTTCATTATTGTTCAAGGAGTTTTACTAACCTATTCTAGCACTACAATGTTTGTGCCCTAAACTAGGGTTAGGGTTTTGCGGGGCCTACCCAAATCACCTAATATTTTCTCCAAAGGGCTTTAGCTACCCAAGCACCCTCCCTATAAATTTTCAAGCTCTTACAAGGTCTTTTGACCTCTTGCCCCTCACAAGGCACAAAAGTCCTTCCTTAGGGTTTGGTCTTAGATCTTAGGCCAAATCTATTCCAATCTACCCCCATATTCCATGTGGAGGTGTTAAAAGCCATGCCAAGTCAGTATTCCCAATTTCAACCTCTATTGAAATGATTGGGTCACACCAAGCCCAAGGTGCACTTTCAGACCAAAATACCCTTATTATGCAAGGCTAGGGTTTGCATGTTTTTTATTCAAACCATCTCCAAATGAGATGACATTTTAACCAGAGATTTATAATGACCCCATGCATCACCCACCAAAATTTGGATGAGGTTGGATGTCATTTGACACCTAAATTAATTTACCCTATAGAAATTAAATTATTTCCAAACTATAGAAAAATAGTTCCTAAAAATTCCCATTTTGGGAGGGATCTAGATATGGACTAGGGTGACTCCCTGCCCAAATTTCAAGTCATTTGGACCAGAGATGAGATATTTGCACCCATTTTAATTTTGGCCTAACCCTAGGTATAGACCCCACCAAAATGAGTTCCCTGGTCAAACCAGGAACCCAAATTGGTTCAAACAAATTTTAAATTAAAGTACACCCATAGGGCTATAAAATATGTGTTGACCATTTCCTCTGAATTAGCCTCTAGGTATTTTTAAAACTTAAAAACATTATATACATTATATATGGCAGAAATGAAATAAAAATACATCAGCCTATAGTTTAATATTCATATTAGCACGAATCTTGGCGTAGCATTGAACGACATCTGGTCATCTTCCATCTCCAGCCGACGGTCCTGATTCAACCCGCCTGGAGCTCCTTCTTGCCGCTGCCACCGGCGATCCGGCCAGCTCCCCGGCCGGCCACCGCCACCAGCACCTCCATTGAGGTGGTGGCTGTCGCCAGGCAGAGGCACAGTCGCCGAGGGCCTTATTCCGACGAACCCGACTAGTAAATTTTTGCGAAAAAACCAGGAATTTCTCAATTTAGATCAGGCTCAATTGAGCCCGAACCTTGGCCCTAAAGATTGTTATGAACTACCCATGGAAGAAGGAGTGGAGGAGGACCTGTGTGGGTGGTTGTAGCCATGCCGATCGCCGGATCGTCATGGTGGTGGTGGTGGTGGTCGGGTTTCTGCAACAGCACAGCGAACTCCCTTGGCCCCTTCAGGTAATGTGTGGGAATTAATCCCTGGAGTCCAGTGAAGCTTTTAAGAAGGAGAATTGGGGTATTAGGTGGTTGTGGGCTGCATTGCCATTAGAGGCCTCTCTTAGTCAAAAATTTCAGCCATGGTAGGCGGGGGATGAAGCATGGCTCAAACCATTCAATGACCAGCTGGTTGAAATGGGATTGCACTCCTTTTCCTAGTGAATTGAATGGAGGGGGTTAGGGAAGGGGGAGGATGAGACCCAAAGTCATCCCCCATTACTCTCTTCTCTTTCTCTCTCTTCCCTTTGAAGTATTTTCTCTCTCCTACTCACCAAGCCTGAAATTTGACTCCTACCTAACCCAATGGCAGCCCACATGCTCATTTCATCCACCAATATAAGGTTGGCCCAAGAGAATTGGACTTGAGCTTGAGTTAGCCTATTTGGGCTAGCTTGACCTAAACCTTGACTAGGGTTTATCTTTGTCAATTTGGTATTTGATGTCACAACCCGCATTTTCTCCGTATAAAATAATACGTCAGAGCCAGAGAAAATGCGTGTCGTGATGCCACGCCAAGCAGGGGACAACTGCAGACGTTCAGGCAACCCTGCCCTATCTCTTATTTTTATAAAAAGACTATGAGTTATGTTTTAAAACATTATTTTATTATTATGTATGCTGACCGTGTCCCTCAGTCTAGTGGATCAACTAGTCCACGGGTTAGAAAGTATAGGTTTGCACAGCGGAAAACACTAGTTTGATTCATTTATCATCCTATATGAGAATAAAAATTCAGCATAAAATACAATGAACATGTGACTTCTAGATTTACTATAAGTAAGAAAACAGTTTTATAGCCCTAAAAATAGTGATTTGATCTTTTGAAAAGCAAGTTAAAGAGTCATGTAGAAGAAAAAAATGCAGTTTTATTTTATATTAAAATACCTAACATGTATCCTAACATAAAGCATTCCCAGAGAGCAAGTACTAAGCTAAAAGTAAGTAAAACAGCACAACTAGCAAGTAGTCTATCACAAAAGTCTAAAACTATGGGCGTCAAAAACTGACACGAACCCATAGAAAATCTAGCAAGTCTAACAAAAGTCTACCTCAATACCCTGAGGTGGAACTAAAAGCGGTGGCGGCAACCCGCAACACCTGCAACACTACCCTGTCAGCTAACTCTGCTCCTGCCCTGGACCTGGGGTATTCAAAAGAAGAACACCTCAGAAAGCAAGCTACAAGCGGTGCAAGAGTAAAAAGAAAGCTAACAAACCTCGAAACGAGCGAGGTAAAACAAACAACTGCAAAAAGAGTCAGAAACATGGTATAGGAAATCAAAACAGGAAATCTAACAAGTCAGGAAAACTAGGCTAGAACAGCCTGCTCAAACTATCACATCTACTATCAGAGTTCTTCTTTATTCTTTTTCTTCGGTATTCTAGTCATTTAGTATTTTAAATTGAGTCAATCAGCTCATCGGAACAGAGTGTTGTGCCGGGGGAGTAGATCCACTACGTGCATAAACCCAGCCTAAAGGCATTATGCCGAGGGAGAAACCCCAACGCACACAGTCCTACAGCTAAGGTAACATGCCGGGGATGAAAATCCACCACGCGCACAGACTTCGCCCTAAGGCACTGTGCCGTGGGAGAAACCCCAACGCGTACAGACCATTTCAAGCTTTCTTCATTTCATAAATTTGTGCCATGGGAGAAACCCCACGCGCACAGACCATATCATAATTTCTTTAATTCATAACATACTATTCAGTTTCTTTAGTTAAGGTTCGTGTATTAGTTCGAATTGAACGGACAATGCGACACGTCGACCGGAACGGTACGACAATGATTCGTGCGACTAAACATTTTGCACAAATTATACTCGTCAAATCGACGAGACGATCGAAACGTCGCGACCACTACGACACGTCCGTAAACCAGTACGGCGCTTCCGTAAACCGTTACGTTTCCGATGGGATCGCTCGCGAAAATTATTTTATTCGCGAGGCGACACGCGTAATTTTTCTAGACGGCGAAACCTACGGAAAATCGTGACTTTCTAACGAATAATTTTACGCGAAATGTTACGAGTTAGGAGCGAAATTAACGACAGAAGAAATTGACGAGGGAAACACCACTTTCCTCGGAATTTGGTCTCCAATCAACTCCCCAACGTAGATCCGCCCAAAAGAAGACACGAGGAGGCGAGATCTACGAAAAACGGATGAAATGAGGTTAGGGCCGAAAAAATCCATGGAGAAAAGGTCGACAAAACGGAAGAAACTTACCACGATCTCGAAGCTCACGCCGAGAGCTTTCCAACGCCGCGCTCAGATCGCGATTTCGTCCACCGGAACGGCGGTGGCGGCCGCCGGAAGATTAGCGAGCGGAAGAGTTTCGCCTCGTTTTTTTCTCTCACACAGGAGGGGGGCTGCTGGTTCGGGGGATGAGAAGGAGATGGGAGTTTTTTTTCTTTACTTTTTTTATATATATATAATAGTAATAATAATATATATATATATATAAGAAATGGAATGAGAAAAGGGGGGGGGCTTCGGTGAGAGTCGGCGGGATAGGGGGGCTTCGGTGAGAGTTTTTTTTTTCTTTCCTTTTTTTTTATAATAATTGTTATATTATAAATTATATATTATAATATTTAACGCTATGTTATAATATCGTTATGAAGGCCCAAACGTGCGCCAAAACCTACGAAATTCGCAGCGTAGGCGAATGACGATGCTACGAACCCAACGGCGAAGTCGGAATCGAATTCCGACGCACCGTTCTCGAGATATTAATTTCTAAAGCTAACAGCGTACGTAAAAAAACACAAAACTTCAAACGCGCGTCGAGGCTCCAAAATTGCTCGGAACGCGACGAAATTTGACGAGCAAGTCTAAAATTATCCAGTCTAATTTCCTAACGTAAAATTTTCTACTTCCGGCGCAAATCCTGAAATTTGGCCGGTCAAACCTAACAGACTCAAGACGCACTAACGGCGACGCGCCGTCACCTCGCAGAAACATAACGCCCTTACGTCAAAATGACGTCACCGACATGATAAAATAATTTACGAAAACCTGGGGCGTTACAGTCACCCCTCCAAAAAGTATGTTTCGTCCCGAAACTTGAGACGTGGAATGAAAAAAAAATGAACAGAGGGAGAGACAAGCTAGAAAAAGAAATTATCAAACAGACTACTAACCTGGAAATTCTAGGCGAAAAGGTTAGGATGAGATTCTCTCATCGAGGATTCCAATTCCCAAGTCGCACTTCTAGCATCCTGATTGCGCCAGAGAACCTTGACCATTGGGATTGTCTTCCTTCTCAGCACCCGATCTTGCGATTCCAAAATCCAAACAGGTTCTTCGACATAAGAAAGATTGGGCTACAACTGAGGCACGGAGTCAAGAATTTGACGATCGCTATGAATACACTTTCGCAACTGGCTTACGTGAAACACGTCGTGAACACCAGGGAAAGAAACAGGCAACTCCAGTCTGTAGGCAGAAACTCCGATGCGCTCCAGAATCAGAAAAGGTCCCACATATCTGGGATCCAGCTTATGGTTCCTTCCAAATCTCTTAACACCTGGCATCGGCGAGACCTTCAGAAACACCATGTCCCCAACTGCAAACTCCAGATCAACTCTACGCTGATTTGCATACTTTTCATATCGCACTTGAGCCAACTTCAGCTTTTCACGTATATGTGTCACTGAAATGCTCATTTCCTCTAAAGCTTCCGGACCCAGCAAAGGCTTCTCACCAACCTCTGCCCAGAAGAGGGGAGTTCTACAACGCCTACCATATAAGGCTTCAAAGGGTGCCATCTGCAAACTCTCCTGATAGCTGTTATTGTACGCGAATTCCATCAGTCCGAGGCGTTTATCCCAAGGTCCACCATGGTCCAGAATATAGCATCTTATCATGTCTTCCAAAATTTGATTCACTCTTTCTGTCTGACCATTTGTCTGAGGATGATAGGCCGTAGAATACCTAAGGTCAGTACCTAGAGCTCCTTACAAGCTCTGCCAAAAACGAGACATGAATCGGGAATCTCTATCTGACACGATACTCATAGGCACACCATGCAGTCTGATAACTTCGTCCAAGTAAAGCTCTGCTATCTTTTCCATAGAATAATCAATCTTGAAAGGCACAAAGTGGGCACACTTGGTCAGTCTGTCCACAATGACCCATACTGCATCATGCCCTCGAGGCGATCTAGGCAAACCGGTTATAAAATCCATGGATATACTTTCCCATTTCCAACTCGGTATATCTAAAGGCGTTAACTTACCACCCGACCTTCTATGATCAGCTTTTACACGCTGGCAGGTATAACATTCAGATACAAATCTTGCGATGTCATTCTTCATACCTGACCACCAAACAATCTGCTTCAAATCTCTGAACATTTTCGTGGAACCAGGATGATAAGCAACACTTGATCCATGCGCTTCACTGCATATCATTACTCGAATGTTCTCAACAGCGGGAATACAATATCTGCCGCGGTACTTTAGGGTACCCACATCATCAATTGAAAAGTCAGGTAATTCCCCTTTCTCAGTCCTACTGTGGAGGTGCTGCAAATCAGGGTCATCTTTCTGATGCAGCCTAGTGAGAGTGATCCACGAAGGCTCTTCCACTTCTAAGCCACTCGGCGAAGCGCTATTCCCTACAGTTATATCCATGAGCAAAAACTCTTCTGCAAGCAATTGCACCGAGAGATTAAAGATATGTGCGGGCTTTCGGCTCAAGGCGTCCGCTACTACGTTAGCCTTGCCGGGATGATAAAGGATATCGACTTCGTAGTCCGCAACATATTCTAACCACCTACGCTGGCGCAGATTCAACTCCTTCTGAGTGAATACATACTTCAAACTTTTGTGGTCTGTGTAGATTTTACACGAAACTCCATACAAGAGATGTCTCCACAACTTCAAAGCATAAACGACGGTCGCAAATTCCAAGTCATGCGTAGGATAATTTCTTTCATGAATATTCAATTGTCTCGATCCATACGCAATCACTTTGCCGTCCTGCATCAACACACAACCGAGTCCAACTCGCGAGGCATCCACATAAACATCATACTCCACTCCTTCTCTAGGCAAAGTCAAAACTGGAGCAGAACACAATCTCCTCTTAAGTTCCTGAAAAGCTTCTTCACAGGCTTCACTCCAAACAAACGTCGCGTTCTTCTGCGTGAGTCTAGTCAACGATGAAGAAAGCACAGAGAATCCTTCCACAAATCTTCTGTAATAATCTGTCAACCCTAAGAAGCTCCTTATCTCCTTAGGCGTCGTAGGCCTCTTCCATTCCAAGACTGCAGCTATCTTTGAGGGATCCACTGAGATACCGTCCTTGCTTATAATGTGTCCTAGGAATGAGACTTGAGACAACCAGAACTCACACTTGCTAAGCTTTGCATACAGTTTGTGCTCTATCAGAGTAGCCAAAACCAGTCGCAAGTGCAAGGCGTGCTCTTCAGCATTTCTAGAATATACGAGGACATCATCAATGAATACCACCACGAACTTATCCAGAAAATCTTTGAATACTCTGTTCATCATGTCCATAAAAGCTGACGGTGCATTTGTTAATCCAAACGACATCACCAGAAATTCCAAGTGACCATATCGGGAATGAAAAGCGGTTCGCGGCACGTCTGACTCACGGATTCTCAACTGATGGTAGCCCGAACGAAGGTCATTCTTCGAGAATACGGAACTACCTCGAAGCTGATCAAACAAGTCGTCTATCCTTGGCAATGGATATCTATTTTTGATGGTCACCTTGGTTAGCTCTCTATAATCTATACACAGCCTCATTGATCCATCCTTTTTCTTCACGAAGAGGACTGGTGCACCCCAGGGGGAAGAACTGGGTCTAATAAAACCACACTGAAGCAGTTCATCTAACTGAGAATGCAGCTCCTCTAACTCACGCGGAGCCATGCGGTACGGTGCTTTCGCGATAGGGCGAGTGCCTGGCTCGAGATCTATAACAAACTCCACCTCTCGCTCAGGTGGAAGCCCTGGAAGACTAACTGGAAAGACATCCGGAAACTCGCACACCACAGAAACGTCCTCAACCCGAGGTACAATAGGTGCAATTTCCAAAACAGAAACAGAGACAAGAAAAGAATCACAGCCCGACTCTAGAAACTTACGAGCACACACCGCAGAAATGATTGGAGATTCTTGACGTGATATACCATACATACTCACGGGCTGGCCTTTGTTATCTTTGAAATCCAAGCGCTTTTGCTTGCACTGAATGACAGCATCATAGCTGGACAGCCAATCCATGCCTAAAATCACGTCAAAGTCTCTCAAGTCTAACAACTTCAAATCCGCAAAAGCTAGAAAACCACCTAGGAAGATAGGGCATTTTTGGATACCCTGACTTGACATCACCAACTCTCCTGAAGGGAATTTGACATTCAGAGAAGTGTCAAGCTGGTCGAGATCCCATCGATGCCGGTCTACAAAACTCCTCGCTACAAAGGAGTGAGTAGCACTCGAATCGAACAGAACGCGCGCCCACCTATCCTTCACCTTAAATTCACCTAAACACAATGCGCGCACAACTAAAATACAAGAACTAAAAGACTACCAAAATAGATTACTAGCTGAGATAGAGACTAACCAGAGATCACTTGAGCCGATGATTGAGCTTCTTCCTTTGTCAGCACATTTAACTTTCCTTTTCCCTTGTCCATGAGTATAGGGGCGGCGGTAGAGTCTGCAACGGAACTGCATGCAATACAGGTTGGAACTGCGGGCAATTAGCCTTAATGTGCCCTTTCTGGCCACAGAGAAAACAAGCTCCAGCCTTCTTATGACAATGAACCACATCGTGCCCGCTCCTCTGGCAGTAGGTACAGACAGGGGTTCCTTTCGGTGCATCTTGAATCGCGTGAACCTGAGACTGCTTCTGTGCATCCCGCATCTTAAAGCACCTTTCCATCGGGTGTCCAGGCTTGCCACAGAAGCTGCATACTTCTTTTCGATCTTTCTTCACCACAGGGGCAGACGCCCTTGCACCACCACTGTCATCAGACTTCCTCTTATCTTTCCTTGCCATCATTCCTTGATTCTTTGCATTTTTTATCGACTCAACCTTCAAGGCAGCTTCCAGCACTTCTGCGAAGGTCTCTGATTTGTACGCACTTGTCAATTGCTGGATGTCAAACCTCAGACCACCCAAGAAGCGTTTTACTCTGCTTTCTTCAGACGCTACTAGCTCGGGGGCAAAACGACTGAGCTTACTGAATTCGATCTCGTACTCGCTGACAGTAAGTTGTCTCTGCTTAAGATACAAGAAATTATTCATCAGACGGTCTTGCTCGACCGATGGAAGAAACTTCTTTCGCAACATACTCTTAAACGAATCCCACGTACATCCTTCTGTAAGGTTCTCCTTCTCTTTAATCCACCAACTCTTCGCAAGTCCTTTGAGTTGATAAGCCCCGATCATTACCTTCTGATCGGCGGAGATGCCAGAATAAGAGAACATCTCCTCGTTGGCTATGACCCAATCATCTAACGCCACGAAGTCTGCCCTACCATCATAGGTAGGGGGTCCCAAACGCTGGAAGTGAGAAATGAAATTCATCGCTGGAGGCAGTTCAACTGGGGGTACTAACGCAGTAGGAGTAGGAATAGCTTGTTCTACGGCAGGGTCCTGCGCTATAGGCTGCTGCCTAGCAGCGACAGCTAATAACGACTGAATCTGTGACTGCATGTCCAACATCTGCCTCGTCAAGGCCTCATTACTTTGACGCAATCCTTCGATCACAGCTTCACTCTGAGCACCAGAAGACTCGCCCTCAGACTGGGGAGTCGATCTCGTCGCAATACGCTTTGGAGGCATTTCTACAGAACAAACATACTACAATTAATACCTAGTTTTAAGACACCTAAGCTAGAAACTCAGATATCCTAACTCAGATCAGATCGGAATAGACAGATACTTGCTCTAGTTGTTACCTTGCTCTGGGAATCAATAAATGATGTTATGCTCTCACTAACACTTGTGATAATGATATGAATGCATAAATGATCAAATTTTGTTTTTTTTTATAATCATGGGTGTACATATGTCATCATGTAGATCTTTAACTTGGCACGTGTGCTTATGCAATGATATGTTATGTATGAAGTGTTATGCATTCTAAAAAGGCCCTAGTGCATGTTATGAGCGGCGTACACATACAATACTATGCATCCCATACTACATAATATTGTATGCAACGAAAAAGTAAAACGTGCTAATGGGCATCCATGTAATGGTGGTTATGCATCCCATACTACATAACCGTTACATGTTGCTACCTATGATGGATCCATATACAAACACATATTATGCATCCCATACTACATAATATGCCCCGTATACTTCTTATTATGCTATGAGTGTAGTGTTCATGCTTCCATCAAGATCTACGGATGACATATTGGTGTGTGTATGCAATGAAATGAAACTCAACGCTGGAGGTTTTGCTTAAGGGAAAGTTGTTCGACTGTCTTATCAAACCAACCACCCCTCTTGCAAAACCTCCATCTGATACCAACTGTCACAACCCGCATTTTCTCCGTATAAAATAATACGTCAGAGCCAGAGAAAACGCGTGTCGTGATGCCACGCCAAGCAGGGGACAATTGCAGACGTTCAGGCAACCCTGCCCTATCTCTTATTTTTATAAAAAGACTATGAGTTATGTTTTAAAACATTGTTTTATTATTATGTATGCTGACCGTGTCCCTCAGTCTAGTGGATCAACTAGTCCACGGGTTAGAAAGTATAGGTTTACACAGCGGAAAACACTAGTTTGATTCATTTATCATCCTATATGAGAATAAAAATTCAGCATAAAATACAATGAACATGTGACTTCTAGATTTACTATAAGTAAGAAAACAGTTTTATAGCCCTAAAAATAGTGATTTGATCTTTTGAAAAGCAAGTTAAAGAGTCATGTAGAAAAAAAAAATGCAGTTTTATTTTATATTAAAATACCTAACATGTATCCTAACATAAAGCATTCCCAGAGAGCAAGTACTAAGCTAAAAGTAAGTAAAACAGCACAACTAGCAAGTAGTCTATCACAAAAGTCTAAAACTATGGGCGTCAACAACTGACACGAACCCATATAAAATCTAGCAAGTCTAACAAAAGTCTACCTCAACACCCTGAGGTGGAACTAAAAGCGGTGGCGGCAACCCGCAACACCTACAACACTACCCTGTCAGCTAACTCTGCTCCTGCCCTGGACCTGGGGTATTCAAAAGAAGAACACCTCAGAAAGCAAGCTACAAGCGGTGCAAGAGTAAAAAGAAAGCTAACAAACCTCGAAACGAGCGAGGTAAAACAAACAGCTGCAAAAGGAGTCAGAAACATGGTATAGGAAATCAAAACAGGAAATCTAACAAGTCAGGAAAAATAGGCTAGAACAGCCTGCTCAAACTATCACATCTACTATCAGAGTTCTTCTTTATTCTTTTTCTTCGGTATTCTAGTCATTTAGTATTTTAAATTGAGTCAATCAGCTCATCGGAACAGAGTGTTGTGCCGGGGGAGTAGGTCCACTACGTGCATAAACCCAGCCTAAAGGCACTATGCCGAGGGAGAAACCCCAACGCACACAGTCCTACAGCTAAGGTAACAAGTCGGGGATGAAAATCCACCACGCGCACAGACATCGCCCTAAGGCACTGTGCCGTGGAAGAAACCCCAACGCGCACAGACTATTTCAAGCTTTCTTCATTTCATAAATTTGTGCCGTGGGAGAAACCCCACGCGCACAGACCATATCATAATTTCTTTAATTCATAACGTACTATTCAGTTTCTTTAGTTAAGGTTCGTGTATTAGTTTGAATTGAACGGACAATGCGACACGTCGACCAGAACGGTACGACAATGATTCGTGCGACTAAACATTTTGCACAAATTATACTCGTCAAATCGACGAGACGATCGAAACGCTGCGACCACTACGACACGTCCGTAAACCAGTACGGCGCTTCCGTAAACCGTTACGTTTCCGACGGGATCGCTCGCGAAAATTATTTTATTCGCAAGGCGACACGCGTAATTTTTCTAGATGGCGAAACCTACAGAAAATTGTGACTTCCTAACGAATAATTTTACGCGAAATGTTACGAGTTAGGAGCGAAATTAACGACAGAAGAAATTGACGAGGGAAACACCACTTGCCTCGGAATTTGGTCTCCAATCAACTCCCCAACGTAGATCCGCCCAAAAGAAGACACGAGGAGGCGAAGATCTACAAAAAAACAGACGAAATGAGGTTAGGGCCGAAAAAATCCATGGCGAAAAGGTCGACAAAACGGAAGAAACTTACCACGATCTCGAAGCTCACGCCGAGAGCTTTCCAACGCCGCGCTCAGATCGCGATTTCGTCCACCGAAATGGCGGTGGCGGCCGCCGGAAGATTATCGAGCGGAAGGGTTTTGCCTCGTTTTTTTCTCTCGCACAGGAGGGGGGCTGCTGGTTCGGGGGATGAGAAGGAGATGGGAGTTTTTTTCCTTTACTTTTTTTTTATATATATAATAGTAATAATAATATATATATATATATATATATATAGAAATGGAATGAGAAAAGGGGGGGCTTCGGTGAGAGTCGGCGGGATAGGGGGGCTTCGGTGAGAGTTTTTTTTCTTTCCTTTTTTTTTTATAATAATTGTTATATTATAAATTATATATTATAATATTTAACGCTATGTTATAATATCGTTATGAAGATCCAAACGTGCGCCGAAACCTACAAAATTCGCAGCGTAGGCGAATGACGATGCTACGAACCCAACGGCGAAGTCGGAATCGAATTCTGACGCACCGTTCTCGAGATATTAATTTCTAAAGCTAACGGCGTACGCAAAAAAACACAAAACTTCAAACGCGCGTCGTGGCTCCAAAATTGCTCGGAACGCGACGAAATTTGACGAGCAACTCTAAAATTATCCAGTCTAATTTCCTAACGTAAAATTTTCTACTTCCGGCACAAATCCCAAAATTTGGCCGGTCAAACCTAACAGACTCAAGACGCGCTAACGGCGACGCGCCGTCACCTCGCAGAAACGTAACGCCCTTACGTCAAAATGACGTCACCGACATGATAAAATAATTTACGAAAACCTGGGGCGTTACATTTGAGGTTGTCCCTAATGGGTCCTTGGTGACCCATTGGCATCCCCTAAGGTCTAGATTGGGTTGACTTGGCCCTTGGAGGTCACTTGGCCCTTGGAGGTCACTTGACCCTTAACTAGGGCACTTTGACCACTTTAGGGGTAGAGTTGACTTTGATCAACTTAGCCTTTTTGGTTGACCCCAATGGGTCCTTGGTGACCCATTGGCCTCTCACTTGGGTTAGGAAGGTATGTGTGGGGTCCACTTGGCTAAGGGAAGGTCAGTTGACCCTGTGTAGGTCAGGTTGACCCATTTAGGGTTAGAGTTGACTTTAGTCAACTTAACCACTTTAACTGCCCTCCATGGGTCCTTAGTGACCCATTGACCCCACTGTAGGTCCAGGAAGGCCTTGATAGGGTTATTTAAGCTTTACTAGGGCACACTGTCCTTAGTTAGGGCACCTTGCCCAATTTAGGAATAAAGTGATTCTAGGTCTTCTTGGCCACCCTATACCTATCCAATTGACCCCTAGGGCTCTAATGGTCCTTACAATCAGTTGATGAGACCATGGTGGGGTCTTAAAGTCTTGGTGAAACCCATAGTCATCTTAAACTAGGGTTCAGAAATTTACTGTTTACAGACCACAGTGGTCTCACCTACATTCCTAGGTTTACTGGGCCTTCTTGGGCTCCCTAGGGTTTTGTCATGACCTAGTCATGACAAAACTACTCCTTGGGGTCTAGTTGTCTGAGGTATGTTACAGTGTATTTACCTATAATCTGGAGAACCACTATAAATTTGGTGTATGCTGTGTGATTTTTTGAAAGCTAACATATAACTAACTCATAATACACTTAAAGAGGATAAAGATTTATAAAGTGACCAAAAATATATTCACCCCCCCCCCACCTCTAGGTGTTTAGCTACACTTGAAACTAAAAACTTTCATCCTCGTTATTGTACGGTCGTTCACATCGACGACGATACGTTGACTCGACAAGTGTAAGTGTTCACTTAGCCAACAAAAACTGGTGGATTTGTCAGCATCAATACAGGAGACTCAGTAGCACCTAACTGTAGGTGTACCGAGTAGTACGCAAGGTCTAGGCTAGGTAGTGTGAATACCAACCTAGGAGTGGGGAGGCCCAACCCACTACCTTTGTTTGCCACAACGAGAGGTAGTTATGAGTTTAGCTAACTACAAATGGAGGAACTAAAGGTCTGTGCGCATAGAGTCGTTTGGGTGTGTTTCACTTGTGTGAGACATATTATTCAACATGCATGGCACTTAATATCACACATAATATTGCACAAACTTATACCCCTAATGTATAAATTATAATGGGATCTTTTATACGTTAGGCCTTACAAAACGACCCCTTAATTTATGATTTTGTATGGGCATCCTTATAACTTAAGGTTACTTCCTCTGTGATGGTAGTTGACTGCTTTACATTACTTCTCGTTCTATTTTCATTGTGTCATTCCTTTACTTATAGCTTTACTTCATGTTACTACAATCATTGTGCCGCTACATTACTTGCAGCCACATATATACTCCTATAATTATTGTGTTAGAAATTATTAGCATATGATAGCTAGGGTCACTGTCACCTTCTCTTGTTTACTCTTCACTTTCAATACCTTCTTCTTTATCCTTCTTGCACGGCGCCTAGAAGTCGCAAGGGGAGGGGAGGGGGACGAAGACTTATCTTTTGACTAACGGCCTGATGGACATAACACCAGGGACTCCAACTGGGAGACAGGGTACAGCTCCAGGGGTGTAACGCCCCCGATTTTTTTTTTCTACGATTATTTAATTCTCGTTTGGCGTTACGATGACGCGTTTCCGTGGCTTGTGCCATTTGTGGAGTGTGGTTTAACTCCTTAGAACTGAGTGCCCTATTCTGTAGCCTGTTGGCTATATCTCCCTAGCAAGCCGAGTCGTTTTGGGTGACCCGGTGTGGCCTCTCGGGGGAATGTTTGTGTTTGGCTTTATTTGGGTATAACTCGAGTTCTATTCGTCGAAAGTTAATTTTGACTTCACCGTTGTGTTCGTAGCTTGGATATTTAGCTACGGTGCGAATTTCGTCGAATTCCGAGGTGGTTCGGTTTTCTAGTCGTTTTGGGTGTGTTATTAGTAAAAACAAATTAGAAACCCTTTTAAATTAAGTGAACTGACAGTTTAGGCAGCGGTTAGGGCCGAATAGGCGTGTCCTTTTATTATAAAAGCCTTGTTAAGAAGTGGCGGACCCACTTCTCCTTCCTTCTTCCCGAGACCAGACCGAACTGTCGCCCCTCCTGTTCGCGGAAAACGGAGGAAAACCGTCGGCCTGCTTCCCCTTCGGACGGTGATTCCGGGCTTGTTTGTGGGCGGATTTCGATTCCGAAAGCGGCGTTGTCTTGCTCTCGCTCAGATCTTCATTTAGACGGTAAGATATTTGATTTTCGTGGAGTTTTAGGAGACTTGGATTTTCGGTTCTTGTGGTTTTCCGCCATTAATGTACGGTTTGCTTGTTAGGTGCTTCTCCTTCTAGTGCTGAACGAAAAGGAGGGAAAGCCGACCAAGCTTCGTCGGAAATCGAGGCAAGTGGTATTCTTTCCCTTGCCATTGTTGTTCTTTTGAATTTTGGAATGTTTCCCGGTTAGCCCTAGGGTAGAAACCATGCTTATTCTCTTATTATCTTGCTAAGTTTTAGGGCTTAGATTCTCCTATGAGCCCCCTCCTTGGGCTATTTGCTCCTCGTGCTAGTTGTGTTTATCATTTAGACTCCAGATTTGTAGTTCTAGTTGGGTGCTTTTGCGGGTGGTGCCGAGAGAGAGAGTGAGGGAGGTTGTTGTGGTAGGGCTCTAGTTAGAACTAGTCTTGGTAGACTCTCGAGTTTTGGTGTTGAGTGTGGTGCACACACTCAAAGCCAAAAGCCGCTCGGATTTGGCATTGAGTGTGGTGGACACACTCAAAGCCATAGTTCGGTTTGTTCTTTGCGGCTGAGCAGTGGGGTGATTGAGTGGAAATTTTCGTCTAAGTCAAAATCGACGGGAATCACCAAGTGATTCCCGCCGATTTCGACATGTATCGTCAGTGATTCCCACCGATCGGCAAGAATCAACCTTGATTCCCGCCGATTCGGCGAGAATCATCCTTGATTCCCGCCGATTCGGCGAGAATCATCCTTGATTCCCGCCGATTCGGCGAGAATCATCCTTGATTCCCGCCGATTCGGCGAGAATCATCCTTGATTCCCGCCGATTCGGCGAGAATCATCCTTGATTCCCGCCGATTCGGCGAGAATCATTCTGGATTCCTGCCGATCGTCGAGAATCATCCTGCATTCCCACCGATTCGGTGAGAATCAGTCGGCATTCCCGCCGACCTTCTCTTGTTGGCGTTGTCTTAGGGTTCTCCTGCGGAAGTGAACTTTGGCGTAGAGTGAGTTGACATCACTCAACTCCAAAGCTGTTTTGGCGTTGAGGGAAGTAGACTCACTCAACGCCGCTGTTTGGTTTTGTGGTTTTGCTGAAGGCGTTGAGGGAGTGGACCTCACTCAACGCCATGGCTGTTCTGGCGCTGATTGAGGCTAACTCACACAACGCCAAGGTCTGGTTAGGCCTTGAGTGGATCCCACCCAACGCCGAGCCGTGTTGAGTAACTTCAACACTGTTTCTCTTTCCTCGATTTATGTTCCCGATTGAGTTTCCTTGATTATATTTGTAGTTTCCTTGTCGGCCATGTTTTCTTTCCTAAAGGCCGAATCGTGGGATGTGGATAGTAGTGGTGGGTTGAAGCTCTTCATGGGGGAGGTGTTGTGTAATCTAGCCAAGGCCACCCTTATTCTTCTATCTTGTTCCAGGTACGGGCTGGGCAAGGGGGTGGAAGGTCCCTTGTGCTTTATCATGTAGACCCCTGAGCCTGTTGGCATAGAAATTGGTGGTTGGGGGACTGAGTTTGCCTCCAACCCGGATCCATGCTGTTGTTTTGCTACTACCATCTCCTACAGCTTAGGGTGTTAGAAGTTTCTTCCTTGGTAGATTGCAGCACTTTGGGCTCTTGGTAGCCTAGTAGGCCCTGCAGGATGTTGTTCCTGAGCTGGGTTGATGCTGTTTCCTCGCACGTAGTGCATTTCTTGTCGTCCTATTTTGGATAGTTGTGACTCTTTCTACGGCATGTTTTTCAGCTACTTTTCCCCCTTTTGGTTGACTCCTTCATGCAGTTTTTACCTTGTTATGATTGCTGAGGTATTCTGTTTTCTTTTGGAATGCCTCAGGTTCTGAGCTGTAGCCAGTTGGGTGGCTAGTTTGCAGTGGTGGTGTTGGTGGTCTCTTGGACTTTGGAGATCCGTTTGCCTTGTTGGTGAGGTAGTTTTCAGTACTTTCTTACAGACATACTTATGTGCCAGTGGGTTCATGTCAGGTTGTTGGCGCCCACTGGTAGTTTTTACCTTTATACTGGATATATTACTTATGCTGCTACCGTTTTTTGGAGATAGTCTACTTGCTCTGAGAAGGATTTATGCTAGGTTGTTAGTTACTTTTAAACCATAATTATTCTTATAAGTAAGCTCATGATCAGCATGTTTTATAAAACTAAATCACTATTTTCCAAGCAACATATAAAGATCGTTTTTCTATATATAATATCAATTAAATGTAGAATCTTGCATAGTATGCGTGGTTCTCTTGCAACTCTTATATACCCTTTAGGATGCTAAACCTGAATAAGGTATTTTTCCGCAGCATATAAGTATAGTTTTTTAACTGTGGACTAGGTGATCCACCGAGCCGAGGGATACGGCTTCTAAAATATAACTGATTTTTTAATCATTAAGCTCATGATTTTCTTTCATAAAAAGTAGCAGATGGTTTTGCCTAAGCGTCAGCAGTTATCCCCTGCTTGACGTGGCATCATGACGCGCGTTTTCTCATACTCTGATAATTATTTAATTTGGGGAAAATGCGGGTTGTGATAGTTGGTATCAGAGGGAGGTTGCTTGACAAGTTAGTCGGGCAACCTTCCTTTGTTTGCTTTTAGTAGTTCAGCATCATGTCATTCACACACCGATATGTCATCAGCACGTCTTGGCAAAAGCACGAACACTACACTCATAGCATAACATGAAGTATACGGGGCATATTATGTAGTATGGGATGCATAATATGTGTTCGTATATGGATCCACCATAGGGGCAACATGTGAGGGTAATGTAGTATGGGATGCATAACCTCACCACATGGCTGCGACTAGCACATTTTCTTGTTTGTTGCATGCGAATGTTATGTAGTATGGGATGCATAACATTTTCATGTGTACGCCACTCATAACATGCATTAGGACTTTTTTTTAGAATGCATAGCACAATCATGCATAGCATAACATGGCATAAGCACAACGTGCCAAGCTAAAGACTGGTAGGATGACATATGTACACAAATAAGTTTTCGAGTCAAAAATAATATAAAGTCATGCATTCCCGATCTAGGCACAAGAATTAGTATGGTGGTGGTTAACCATCCTAGGTTAGGGCATAACATAAAGTTTTGTAAAAGGTAAACTCCCAGAGCAAGTTTAGCAGCTTTAAGTTCATATCTATATATGTATGGTCTGTACTAGTAGTTGAGTCTAGCCGTTGTACTAGGATCTAACTAGTGTTGCTATGACTTTTGGATGGCGAGACGTCCTTCGACTAGATCAACTCCCCTGTCTGAGGGTGAGTCTTCTGGAGCTCAGAATGGTGCGCTAATCGAAAGCTTGCGGCAGAGTAGCGATTCCTTGAGCAGGCAGTTGGTGGAGGTGCGAGCCGAGATCCAGTCTTTACTAGCAGTTATGGCGGGTCAGACTTCGGGAGTGCAAGGCCCTGCAGGGGGGATTGCTGTTCCTCCCTCTCCTGCACCCTTAAGACCTCCAGTGGTGGTGCCAGCGGAGATGGCCTTCATCTCGCAGTTTCAGAGGCTGATCCCTCCCACTTATGACGGGAAGGCAGACTTTATGGTGATAGACGACTGGCTGATCTCCATGGAGGAGATGTTCTCGTATTCAGGGATTGCAGACGATCAGAGGGTGATGATAGTCGCCTATCAGCTTAAAGGTTTGGCTAAGAGTTGGTGGCTGAGAGAGAAGGAGAGCTTGGTAACCGGATGCTCTTGGGAAGTGTTCAAGGAGATGCTATTGAGGAAGTTCTTACCCTCGGTCGAGCGTGACCGCCTCATGAACGAATTCCTCCATCTGAAGCAAAGGCAGCTCACGGTGGGTGAGTATGAGATAGAATTCAGCAAGTTGAGCCGTTTTGCCCCTGGATTGGTCAGCGTTGAGGCTGACTGAGTTAAGCGATTTCTCGGTGGTTTGAGGAGTGAGGTGCAGCAGTTGACTAGTGCTTATGGGTCAGAAACTTACACAGGAGTAGTGGAGGCTGCTCTGAAGGTGGAGGCTATTGAGACCGCGAAGAGCAGAGGACAGGAAAGTAGGAAGGATAAGAGGAAGTCTGTGGAGGAAAAGAAACCCCGGGTACCGGATGCGGTTCCTAGGAAGAAGAGCAAAGTGGTGTGTAGTTTCTGTGGCCGGTCAGGCCACCCGGTCGAGAGATGTTTCAAGAGAGCAGCAGCTCAGAGGAAGGAGCGGGTTCATGCGATTCAGGGTACTCCGAGGAGAGATGTCTCCTGTTCTGTTTGCAAGCGACCCGGGCATGATGCTGCCCAGTGCTGGTGCAAGGATAAGGTCTATTTCCAGTGTGGGCAGAAGGGACACATCAAGTCTAGGTGTCCTCAGGTCCAACCTGCCCTGCAAGCAGTGCCTCTTCAGGCATTACCTCCACCTCAGCGTGTGGTCAAGGGAAATGGAAAGCTGAACGTGATCTCTTCCGAGGAGGCTGAAGCTTCAACTCTGGTCATCTCAGGTTAGTTGTCTTCCAGCCTAAATATTTTGTTTTTGTCTTGCTAAAATGTAGTATTGTTGTGGTAGTTCATTAGTTATATATGTTCCTATAGG
The DNA here is from genome assembly GCA_039513925.1 of Platanthera zijinensis. Taxonomy (NCBI): domain Eukaryota; kingdom Viridiplantae; phylum Streptophyta; class Magnoliopsida; order Asparagales; family Orchidaceae; genus Platanthera; species Platanthera zijinensis. The sequence goes on from CM077084.1 coordinate 121,819,065, forward strand.
GAAGTTTAAGGTGAAGAACCGCTGGGCGCGTGTTTTGTTTGACTCCGGCGCTACCCACTCGTTCGTGGCTAGAGCCTTTGTAGAGCGACATCGGTTGACTTTAGATCGAGTTCGGGATACCTTTCGTGTTAAGTTCCCCTCTGGTGAATCTGTGTTATCAGATGTGGGCATGTTGGATTGCCCTGTTTTGTTGGGGGACTTCCTTGCGAAGGCAGACCTGAAGATGATTGATCTGGAGGACTTCGATGTTATTTTGGGCATGGACTGGCTGTCCAGGTATGATGCAGTCATTCAGTGCAAAGGGAAGCGCTTGGACTTCATCAGGGACGACGGTCAGCCAGGAAGCGTGTATGCAGATCTGAGCCAGGATTCTCCTATCATCTCTGCGGTATGTGCTCAGAAGTTTTTTCTTTCGGACTGTTTTGCTTGTTTGGTCTCGGTGGTTGGGACCGCTGTTAGTGTACCACGCTTAGAGGAGATTCCAGTTGTGCGAGATTTCGCCGATGTTTTTCCTGATGACCTTCCTGGTCTTCCTCCCGAGCGGGATGTTGAGTTTGTGATCGATTTGGAGCCGGGTACGCGCCCTATTGCTAAGGCGCCGTACCGGATGGCCCCTCGAGAGCTAGAGGAGTTGCGAGTTCAGTTAGATGAGTTGTTGGCAAAAGGGTTTATCAGGCAGAGTTCGTCGCCTTGGGGTGCTCCTGTTCTATTTGTGAAGAAGAAAGATGGGTCAATGCGGCTTTGAATCGACTATAGGGAGCTGAAGAAGGTCACAATCAAGAACAGGTACCCTCTGCCGAGGATCGATGACTTATTTGACCAGTTGCGCGGTAGCATGGTCTTCTCCAAGATTGACCTTCATTCAGGCTATCATCAGCTTAGGATCCGTGATGCAGATATTCCACGGACTGCGTTTAGATCAAGGCACAGACATTTTGAGTTCTTAGTGATGTCGTTTGGATTGACCAACGCTCCATCAGCGTTCATGGATATGATGAACCGGGTGTTCAAGGATTTCCTAGATAAGTTCGTGGTGGTCTTCATCGATGATGTGTTGGTTTACTCTCGTAGTGCTGAGGAGCATGAGCAGCATCTGCGCTTGGTTCTATCGGAGTTAAGGAACCATAAGTTATTCGCCAAGTTAAGCAAGTGCGAATTTTGGTTGCCTCAAGTCTCGTTTCTGGGCCACGTGGTGAATGAGGATGGGATCTCGGTTGACCCGGAAAAGATCGCAGTAGTGATGTATTGGAGTAGGCCGGGCATGCCCAAAGAGATCAAGAGCTTCCTAGGGTTAGCCGGCTACTACAGGAGGTTTATGGAGGGTTTCTCTACCCTAGCTGCACCTCTGACTAAGCTGACTCAGAAGAACGTGGCTTTTGTTTGGAGCGAGAAGTGCGAAGAAGCCTTCCTGGAGTTAAAGAGGAGATTGTGCACTGCTCCTGTCCTGACCCTGCCTACTGAGGGCATGGATTATGATGTATACGTGGATGCTTCGCATGTGGGTCTGGGATGCGTATTAATACAGGAGGGTAAGGTGATTGCCTATGGGTCAAGGCAGCTGAAGACTCATGAGAAGAATTATCCTACGCATGACCTCGAGTTCGCAGCAGTTATTTATGCGTTGAAGCTGTGGAGACACCTACTTTATGGGGCTCAGTGCAAGATCTTCACCGACCATAAGAGCCTGAAGTACGTGTTCACGCAGAAGGAGTTAAATCTGCGCCAACGTCGGTGGCTAGAGTATGTGGCCGATTATGATGTAGAGATCCAGTATCATCCAGGCAAGGCCAATGTGGTGGTCGACGCCCTGAGTCGGAGGATGGGTAAAATCTTTAGTTTCTCCACCGACCGTTTAGTGGAAGAGTTCCTCCTTATGGATATATCGGTGGAATGCGGTGGCCTGTAGAGTAGTTTGTCAGTGGTAGAGCCGTCTTGGATTTCTTTGACCAGACTTCACCAGAAGGACGACCCGGATCTTCTTCACTTATACTCCAGGACTGAGAGAGGAGAGTTGCCGGATTATTCCATCGATGATGCGGGAACTTTGAAGTACCGTGGCAGATTTTGCATCCCCGCGGTTGGGGACATTCGGGGTATGGTTTGCAGAGAGGCTCATGGATCCAGCGTTGCCTATCATCCAGGATCTACGAAGATGTATCGTGACTTAAAGCAAATTGTCTGGTGGTATGGCATGAAGGGAGATATAGTCCGATTTGTTGCGGAGTGCCATACTTGCAAGCGGGTGAAGGCCGATCATGGAAGGCCTGGTGGTAAGTTGACTCCGCTAGAGATCCCGACTTGGAAGTGGGAGAGTATATCTATGGATTTCATCACGGGTTTACCGCGATCCCCAAGGGGATTTGATTCTGTTTGGGTTATAGTGGATAGATTGACGAAGTGTGCTCACTTCGTGCCATATAAGATTGATTACCCTATGAAGAAGATAGCAGAGTTGTACTTGAATGAAGTCATCCGACTCCACGGTGTGCCGGTTAGCATCATTTCTGATCGAGACTCCCGGTTTACTTCTCATTTTTGGCAGAGTCTGCAGGAGGGTTTGGGTACGGATCTGAGGTATTCTACTGCGTACCACCCACAGACTAATGGGCATACGGAGCGGGTGAATCATATAGTTAAGGATATGATCTGATGCTACACTTTAGACCACGGTGGAGCGTGGGATGAGCGGCTGCGACTTAGGGAATTTGCTTACAACAATAGTTATCAGGAGAGCTTGCAGATGGCTCCGTTCGAAGCCTTGTATGGGAGGCGATGCAGAACTACATTGTTTTGGGCTGAGGCCGGTGAGAGGCCATTGTTAGGTCCTGATGCGCTCGAAGAAATGGAAGTCGCAGTGAAGCTTGTTCGGGAAAAGCTTCGTATAGCTCAGGAGAGGTACGAGAAGAACGCCAATCGGCGTAGGTCTGCCTTGGAGTTTTCTGTGGGGGACCTTGTATTTCTTAAGGTTTCTCCGATGGTGGGTGTAAAGAGGTTTGGTAAGAATCAGAAATTGGACCCGAGGTATGTGGGCCCGTTTAAGATTTTGGAACGAATTGGCGTGTCAGCATACAGGTTGGATTTGCCAGCAAACTTCCCAAGTGTTCATAATGTTTTCCATGTTATCCAATTGCGGAAGTGCGTGCGCAGCAGTGGGAAAGTCTTGGACGTTGTGCCCCAGTTGGAGCCCAACCTCTCTTTTGTTGAAGTGCCAGTCCGTATTTTGGATACTCAGGAACGGGTGCTGCGAAAGAAGTCTATTCCGATGGTGAAAGTTCTTTGGAGGAATCAGGATTTGGAGAGCGCGACTTGGGAGTTAGAGTCGGCTATGAGGGAGGCTTACCCTCAGCTGTTTCCCTGATTAGTTTGGTTTGTTTTTCTTCTTGTAATATTTGGATTATTACTTTCCTTCTTTAGTAGAAGTGTTGTGCGTAAAGTTTCGGGACGAAACTTTCTTTTAGGGGGAGTGACTGTAACACCCCCGATTTTTTTTTTGCTGCGATTATTTAATTCTCATTTGGCGTTACGATGACGCGTTTCCGTGGCTTGTGCCATTTGTGGAGTGTGGTTTAACTCCTTAGAACTGAGTGCCCTATTCTGTAGCCTGTTGGCTATATCTCCCCAGCAAGCCGAGTCGTTTTGGGTGACCCGGTGTGGCCTCTCGGGGGAATGTTTGTGTTTGGCTTTATTTGGGTATAACTCGAGTTCTATTCGTCGAAAGTTAATTTCGACTTCGCCGTTGTGTTCGTAGCGTGGATATTTAGCTACGGTGCGAATTTCGTCGAATTCCGAGGTGGTTCGGTTTTCGAGTCGTTTTGGGTGTGTTATTAGTAAAAACAAATTAGAAACCCTTTTAAATTAAGTGAACCGGCAGTTTAGGCAGCGGTTAGGGCCGAATAGGCGTGTCCTTTTATTATAAAAGCCTTGTTAAGAAGTGGCGGACCCACTTCTCCTTCCTCCTTCCCGAGACCAGACCGAACTGTCGCCCCTCCTGTTCGCGAAAAATGGAGGAAAACCGCCGGCCTGCTTCCCCTTCGGACGGTGATTCCGGGCTTGTTTGTGGACGGATATCGATTCCGATAGCGGCTTTGTCTTGCTCTCACTCAGATCTTCATTTCGACAATAAGATATTTGATTTTCGTGGAGTTTTAGGAGACTTGGATTTCCAGTTCTTGTGGTTTTCCGCCATTAATGTACGGTTTGCTTGTTAGGTGCTTCTCCTTCTAGTGTTGAACGAAAAGGAGGGAAAGCCGACCAAGCTTCGCCGGAAATCGAGGCAAGTGGTATTCTTGCCCTTGCCCTTATTGTTCTTTTGAATTTTGGAATGTTTACCGGTTAGCACTAGGGTAGAAACCATGTTTATTCTCTTATTATCTTGCTAAGTTTTAGGGCTTAGATTCTCCTATGAGCCCCCTCCTTGGACTATTTGCTCCTCGTGCTAGTTGTGTTCACCATTTAGACTCCAGATTTGTAGTTCTAGTTGGGTGCTTTTGCGGGTGGTGCCGAGAGAGAGTGAGGGAGGTTGTTGTGGTAGGGCTCTGGTTAGAACTAGTCTTGGTAGACTCTCGAGTTTTGGTGTTGAGTGTGGTGCACACACTCAAAGCCAAAAGCCGCCCGGATTTGGCGTTGAGTGTGGTGGACACACTCAAAGCCATAGTTCAGTTTGTTCTTTGCGGCTGAGCGGTGGGGTGATTGAGTGGAAATTTTCGTCTAAGTCAAAATCTACGGGAATCACCAAGTAATTCCCGCCGATTTCGACGTGTATCGTCAGTGATTTCCACCGATCGGTGAGAATCAACCTTGATTCCCGCCGATTCGGCAAGAATCATCCTTGATTCCCGGCGATTCGGCGAGAATCATTCTGGATTCCCGTCGGTCGTCGAGAATCATCCTACATTCTCGCCGATTCGGCGAGAATCGTCCTGCATTCCCGCCGATTCGGCGAGAATCAGTCGGCATTCCCGCCGACCTTCTCTTGTTGGCGTTGGCTTAGGGTTCTCCTGCAGAAGTGAACTTTGGCGTAGAGTGAGTTGACCTCACTCAATGCCAAAGCTGTTTTGGCATTGAGGGAGGTAGACTCACTCAACGCCGCTGTTAGGTTTTGTGGTTTTGCTGAAGGCGTTGAGGGAGTGGACCTCACTCAACGCCATGGCTGTTCTGGCACTGATTGAGGCTAACTCACACAACGCCAAGGTCTGGTTAGGCCCTGAGTGGATCCCACCCAATGCCGAGCCGTGTTGAGTAACTTCAACACTGTTTCTCTTTCCTCGATTTATGTTCCCGAGTGAGTTTCCTTGATTATATTTTTAGTTTCCTTATCGGCCATGTTTTCTTTCCTAAAGGCTGAATCGTGGGATGTGGATAGTAGTGGTGGGTTGAAGCTCTTCATGGGGGAGGTGTTGTGTAATCTAGCCAAGGCCACCCTTATTCTTCTATCTTGCTCCAGGTACTGGCTGGGCAAGGGGGTGGAAGGTCCCTTGTGCTTTATCATGTAGACCCCTGAGCTTGTTGGCATAGAAATTGGTGGTTGGGGGACTGAGTTTGCCTCCAACCCGGATCCATGCTATTGTTTTGCTACTACCATCTCCCACAGCTTAGGGTGTTAGAAGTTTCTTCCTTGGTAGATTGCAGCACTTTGGGCTCTTGGTAGCCTAGTAGGCCCTGCAGGATGTTGTTCCTGAGCTGGGTTGATGTTGTTTCCTCGCACGTAGTGCATTTCTTGTCGTCCTATTTTGGACAGTTGTGACTCTTTCTATGGCATATTTTTCAGCTACTTTTCCCCCTTTTGGTTGACTCCTTCATGCAGTTTTTACCTTGTTATGCTTGCTGAGGTATTCTGTTTTCTTTTGGAATGCCTCAGGTTCTGAGTTGTAGCCAGTTGGGTGGCTAGTTTGCAGTGGTGGTGTTGGTGGTCTCTTGGACTTTGGAGATCCGTTTGCCTTGTTAGTGAGGTAGTTTTCAGTACTTTCTTACAGACATACTTATGTGCCAGTGGGTTCGTGTAAGGTTGTTGGCGTCCACTGGTAGTTTTTACCTTTGTACTGGATATATTACTTATGCTGCTACCGTTTTCTGGAGATAGTCTACTTGCTCTGAGAAGGATTTATGCTAGGTTGTTAGTTACTTTTAAACCATAGTTATTCTTATAAGTAAGCTCATGATCAGCATGTTTTATAAAACTAAATCACTATTTTCCAAGAAACGTATAAAGATCGTTTTTCTATATATAATATCAATTAAATATAGAGTCTTGCATAGTATGAGTGGTTCTCTTGGAACTCTTATACACCCTTTAGGATGCTAAACCTGAATAAAGTATTTTCCCGCAGCGCATAAGTATAGTTTTTTAACTGTGGACTAGGTGATCCACCGAGCCGAGGGATACGGCCTCTAAAATATAACTGATTTTCTAATCATTAAGCTCTTGATTTTCTTTCATAAAGAGTAGCAGATGGTTTTGCCTGAGCATCAACAGTTATCCCCTGCTTGACGTGGCATCATGACGCGCGTTTTCACATACTCTGATAATTATTTAATTCGGGGAAAATGCGGGTTGTGACAAGGGGACCCAGCATAACCAAAGTACAATGTAGGAGGAGGTGAACCAGCCTAATTCAGGAGTAGCAGCAGCCATAGGATCTGTGAGTGATTAGTAGTTTTTCTTCCGCGAGCATTTTGAAGTGAGGATTATATGTACTAGGCGTAGGAGCCCATTTGTGTTTCTTTTTCAGATCTTCTTTTATTGACTTTTTTTATATAGCATTGTGATTGTGGACTCATTTCTTATATATGATTTCTTCTTTTCTTCTGTGGTATATGGTTGAGAATCTATCGATAGAATTGGAGATTTTTAGTAATGACCTCCTCAGGGTTGGTATCACCACAAAACGGCAGTTCTGAGCATAAGACCCGATGCAAAAAATGGGGTATTATATTGTATGACCCAACTTAACTTTTGAGTACGCTCATCAAAGGAAGTTTGTAGCCACCAACAACCCGCCAGTCTGTTGGAGAGGGGTTGGGGTGTTTGATGATGAGAAGTGAAAGAACTTAAGAGTTAAGCGTGCTTGGATGATAGTAGTACTGAGATGGGCGACCTCTTGGGAAGTTCTTGTACGACCCAACTTAACTTTTGAGTTTGCTCATCAAAGAGAGGTTGTGGCCACCAACAACCCACCAGTGGGCTGGAGATGGGGTAGGGGTGCTTAGGATGCAACCGGATAACGTCGCCTAAAGCAGAGCGGTGGCTTTGTCACATTGGATCGGCTATGGTCATTAAAGTTGTGACGGGGCACACCTCGAAGAATACAGGTTGTACATTGTGATTCTCCTGATTTAAGTTCAAATGGATAGCATCCATTTCACGGTTATAATTAATTTGTGACTAGTTAGACGAGCTCAATAATCCCATTCTATTAGATAAAGTGAGAATCAATGTTCACTATAAAATGAACCTCCCTTTAAGGAGAGAATCTTCTGCACACTGATCATACCATGAGAATGATGCACATGCCGATTTTTCTTGCAAAATTACAGTTGTAACGTAATTTATAGTTCTAATGAATTGTATTTTGACACTCAACATTGTCTTAAAATTATAATTGTAAAATAATTTAAAAATACATGCTCTTGTATTTTTTTAAAACAATATTTTTGCACTGTATACATAAAAATACTGAAAATCACCGTAAAAATGCATAAACTTATATTTAACTAATTATTTTTATAAAAATAAAAATTTTAGCAAATAAATTAATTTTTTAGAAAAAACATCTTGGGAAAAATCCAATGTTTAAAAATCAGACCGGACCAGCCGGTTCGACAGGTCGGACCGCCAACCGGTTCCTTGGGCGGTCCGATCAAGTTCTTAAAACCGAACCTGCTCAAAACCGGCACAAAACTGATTAACCGGGCTATAAAACTAGTTAACCAAAAACCGGGCCGGTTTTCAAGCAACCAGGCAGTTCAACAATTTTTGGTCAGGTTTATTTATACAAATCTCCTAGGTCACTAATTCCCGTTACTTGACGTCGGACTAAATTGATGTCAATTATTTAATAGGAGGATGGCTCACTAGGCAAAAGTTTTGAAGCTAATTTCTCTTCTAAAACTTCATAATTATTAAGTAGGCTGGCCATTAGAGCTGTCACGGTTCCGGTTCGGTTCTGGTTCTACTAAAATCATGAATCTAATCACTAAGGTAACGGTTCTTCAAATTAGAATCAAAACCTTATTTGGTTTGACCGGTTCCGGTTCTAGCTTAATTTTTGGAACCGTCATGCTAACGGTTTCGATTACGGTTCAACAAGAACCAAAACCAAACCCGTCACTAACGGTTCGGTCCGGTTCCATGCGGTTCAGTTCGATTCCAACTAAAAACAAAATCTAACTTGACGGAATGAAACAAAAGCGGGATGCAAATTGTAAAACATAAAACAACATCGAAATAAATAATTATATTGCGCACTTTTCGAGAGTCTTTTCCACGATCGGTGAGATAATATCCATTGTCTTTCTATACGTGTAGACTTGTCATGATATTTAGTTGGTTTGCGCACGTCTCGTCGGCATGCTCAACCGTAACATTCGGTTACAATTAGTTGTTTTTCATGATTAATAATAAATAGTAGTTGTATATCTTCTATATTATTTAAATAAAATATTTCAAAAAATTATGTAAGTAAAATTGAAAATACATTATATAACTGTATAAAAATCAAAAGTGCACTGCAAATATTGACTAAAAACCGCACAAAGTCAAGCCATATCTCACTGTTTTTATGCGGTGAAGTTTTGTTCGGTCCAAAATCTACCCCCCCTTTAGTGCGATTGTGGTTTGGGTTCAAACTACACCAACTTCACTCGTGATAGTAAGTATAAATATTATAGATAAATTACAAAATAATAACAATACAATAATAATAATAATAAACAGGTTGAGGTTCAGTTCTACTTCGGTCCGGTTCGGATCTGGTTTAAAAATCTTGAAACTGCCTGAGACTAGTATGTTGCGGTTCCAGATCCGGTTCCGATCCGGATAATAAAATGTAAGAATCATACCCAGACCAATGTTGTTCACGGTTCCAAAACTCAAACCGGAACTTGAATAATTGGCGAACGGTTCGGTCTGATTCTTTGCGATTCCGGTTCAATTTATGATTTTCGGTTTTAAGTGACACCTCTACTTGTCATAGGTTAAACCAATTTAAATAAAAATTAATAATAGCAGGGCATTCGTTAAATATCAGATCACATTTTATTGGTTGCCGCAATTAGAACTTACATTTTCTAAGTTTTTAATTTTTTTTTAATAATGAAAAGAAATAGATGGTTTAATTTAGGCCTCATTTGGCGCAGAGTTTGGAGGTCGTGTTTGCGGCAAATACCGTCGCAAGGTGTGTAACCAAATGCCCAGCAACGATGTTTGCCGCTTCATCATCCACGACATCACGTGAAATGGAGCAAATCACTCCATTTCAAACGGCTGCTCCCCTTCAATTTCAAATGGCGGCCGTCTTCTTGATGGCGGCGACCCGGTTCCACCCGACGACGCACCGCGCGGCTACAACCTTCGCCCCAACACGCGGAAATCTTATCGCGCCATGCTCCGCAATCTCTAAAGTTGTCTATTATTTTTTATGTTAATTAGTTATTGTTTTTCCCGTCCCATCCGGCTCCACCAAAGTGTTAGGTGGTCAAGAGCCCGCTTTACTTATTTTTATTTCCTGCATTTATTTTAAGTCCAAACATTTGAGTGGCTAGGATGAGATCTAGGAAATGTGTGGAGTAGGAGTTCTCTATGTTGGGAGTATAAATACTCCTCTATTTTTGGTTTTAGGGGATGAAAAAATGTTAATCAAAAAACAACTGCAGCCGATTCCTAGGGCATTCCGACAACAGGTGCAACGCCTCCATCGCAAAACCTCCCGGCGCCCGGCGAGACACCGGCCTCCTTACCCTTCTCCGGCGCGATACCGGCGAACCACCTCCGGTGATACTCCGACGGTAGTGGCGTGAAGCTGCTCCCTCCTTCAAACGGTGCGACGCCGGCTTTTTGTACCCGATGGGAGTTTGAATCCTCACCGTTGGACATCGACGGGATCTGATTCCTCCTCCTCTGAAGGCAGCAATTCCCCTCTGCCGTCAGTGCAAGCCGCAACCCCCCTTCGTCGTACGGTACCGAGAGATCTCTCGGTTGGGTAACGATTCCTCTACCCCCCTGTGTGCTTCGTCTCCCTTGTTGTGGTTCTTATGGTGATGAATGTTTGTGTGTACGATTTGATAGCGTGAGAATAATTAAGAGCGAGTCCATCCTACGCCGCTTCCCCATTCAATTGATCGGAAAGGAACGCGCGTGGTTCTAGAGTTTCATTGGGACTTTTCCTCACCCGGAAGAATCTCCTCGCTCAAACGTTGTTCCCGCGAGCTCGCCGCGAAGTGTTGAAATTTGCTTATGATAGTGAGATTTCTTTGGAGGAATACTTGAGTGCACGCTAGGTGTTGGGTTAGGTTTTATTTACTGCATGCGTTGTTTAACTGTGATTTTTTTGTCTCGTGATTTTGTTGGGAAAGGCCACCCCCTTGCGAACCCCTTTGATTTGGGTGGGTCTCTTTTGGTACAAAACCTGTCGTCCGGATCGGGTAGATCCCTTTCGCTAGATTGAACATCGGCTCCATAGCCCTTGGGAGGTCTAAAGAGGCCTAGGATCCTTCGTGTGGGCAAGTGTTCCTCTCTTGCCCGTTTTATTTTGAGGCGTTTGAAAGTGAGGTGATAGATCTGATATGACTAAGAGTTTTTAGAAAATAAAATGCAAAATAAAATTCACAACACATAAGGAAGAAAACAGAGCAAGCAATCCAGACAACACAAGGATTATAGTGGTTCCCCAAATCTGGGTACATCCACTCTTCTACCACCCTGGTAGGAATCCACTGCAGGATGAGTTGATCAGGTGTCCTGGGCACCAATGAGCTTTTGATAAGGTGCTCAAAAACCAAACTGGATTTTTTGATCAGGTGTCTTGCCACCACTGAGTTTTGATAAGGTCTCAGAAACCAAGTAGAACTTTTGAAGGGAGTTCAAGAACCCTTTGTACAGGAGGAAGGAAGAGTTGATGTTGTCTTCTCTGTTCAACAAGCAAAGAGAAGCACAAGTGGATTGTTGTTGTCAAAGCTCCCCCTGAGATGTAGAATTGTTCAGGAGTGGAAGCTTTGCTTCAGGGTGTAGGCCTTCAAGTTGATGTTGCTCTCCAATAAGCTTTTAGACTGATGTTGATTTTGTGTCTCTTGAAAGCCTGGAGCAGATGAAGAAGATGAAGATGATCTGTATATGCCTGCTTCTTTTTCTCTGTCACTTTCTGATATATATTATATATATTTTCAATCTTCTGTATATCATATATATATATCCCTTGGACTAATTCAAACATTTGAATTCTTGCCTTGAAACGGCTGAAGCCTTTTCCCAAGAATGGTAATTTCTTTTGGGAATCAATTGTCATTAAATCTATGATTTAATCCATAATTAATGCAGCCTCCAAACGGCTATATTCTTAAGAATATATAGCATTAATTCTGATAGCTGTAATCGCCTCAATAGCCTTAATTAAATCTGCCAGCTGTAAATAAATCTGTCTGAAAAACGGCACAGGAAATCGCAAAACTGAATTTTTAAGCTTCTTCAAACTGCGTTCGAAGATCGTTGAGCTCAGCTCGGAGATCGTTGAGCTGAGCTCAGAGATTCTTCGTTCAGAGATTCTGCGTTCAGAGATTCCTGCGTTCAGATATTCTGCGTTCAGAGATTCTGCGTTCAGAGATTCTGCGTTTAGAGATTTCTGCGTTCAGAGATTTCTGCGTTCAGAGATTCTGCGTTCAGAGATTCTGTGTTCAACTATTTCTGGACTGCAATAGTTGAACTCCGTTCGACTATTTCTGGATTGAAATTTCTGAACTTCAAAACTGATTTTCTCTGGAATTCTTATGCACTTCATCTGGTATTCTTTCTGAGGAATACCTGGACAGACCTATGACCCTTAGACTACACATTTTGGGTCAAACTAATCATTCTAATAGTGATCCTAACCCAAATCAGAACCTAAGGTTCCAACAATCTCCCCCTATTTGGGTGAGGATACTATTTACATAAAAGCAAAATACAAAGCAAAAAGATCTGCCTGAATTATAATATGATAGCAGATGTACATGGGTGCTTTGTTAAAAAGGGATTCAAAATAAAAGAAATACAAACAGAAACTAAGGGGCAGCTGCATAGAATCTAATAAAGTGACAGCTGCACTTCTGTTCATTTTCATTCTGAGATTCTGATAATCTCCCCCTATAGTTGTAGCCTTCTGAACAATTTTCCTGAAAGGAGATGTTAGGAATTCTGGACCCAGATTTGCCTTGGGTCTTATTTTTCTTTCACAATAATAATTTGAAGTAAAGTAATATCCAGGGAAATCTTTATAGCCAAGTGGATGAAGTTTCCTAGAAGGGATGAACCACTGGGTATAAGGATTTTTAAATTTTTGATTATGAAATGATTTAAAATCTTTGCTATGAAAATCTGAGCTCAACGAAGAGTATTTTCATCGACCTGAGCTCGACGATTTATAGTGAGATCGTCGATCTCGGTTCAGAGAATAATATAGGTTGTTTTCTCTGTTCCAATTTCGTTGACCTTTATTCAGAGTTTGTCGACCTGAGTTCAACGAATTATGTTGAACACAGATTTTCTGAAAATCTTTAACTGATTTTAATGAGGCTATATGATTTAAAGCAATTTCTAAATCTTCATTGAATTTTATGTTTTTAGAAGAAAGTTTATTTACTTTCTCTCTAAGAAGTTTTATTTCCTTCTTAGATTGAATCAGATCTTTACATAATAATTTAAAATCTGTTTTAAGTTCTTCTGATGAAAAGTCAAGGATAGAGATAACCTGATCTTCATCATCATCTGATTTAGATTCTTTATCTTCATCATACCTTTTGCAAGATGCATCTATTGCCATTAGACAAAATTCTCATGCTATTGCTTCTTCTTCATCCTCAGTTGTGCAAGATGAAGCTTCAGAGTTACTCCAGGAATCAGCATTTGATGTTCTTTCTTTTGCTGATCCAGCAGCCATTACTGAGAGAGAGTCCCAAATTTCCTTTGCAGATGAACATTCAGCAATCTCTTGAAAAATATCATCAGACATTGATTCTGCAAGAATATTCATTGCTTGTGCATCAGCCATCTTAAGCTGTTTTTGAGCTTCTGTAGCTGCAGATGGTGTAAAGGGACCTGATAAAATAGAATTATAAATGGCTTCATCAATAGAGTTCATAAAAAGCCTAATCCTTGCCTTCCATAGTGCAAGCTTGTCCAGATTGCACTTAGGAGGTCCAGTGCTTGACCATTCTTCATTTTGTGCCATGAAAAACTCTTAAAAACAATAAGATTTATCAAGGATCTTTTGATTCAGATGTTAGCCTGTACAAACAATCAACCTCCCTCTGATACCAATTGAAAGTGAGGTGATAGATCTGATATGATTAAGAGTTTTTAGAAAATAAAATGCAAAATAAAATTCACAGCACATAAGGAAGAAAATAGAGCAAGCAATCCAGATAACACAAGGATTATAGTGGTTCCCCAAATCTGGGTACATCCACTCTTCTACCACCCTGGTAGGAATCCACTGCAGGATGAGTTGATCAGGTGTCCTGGGCACCAATGAGCTTTTGATAAGGTGCTCAAAAACCAAACTGGATTTTTTGATCAGGTGTCTTGCCACCACTGAGTTTTGATAAGGTCTCAGAAACCAAGCAGAACTTTTGAAGGGAGTTCAAGAACCCTTTGTATAGGAGGAAGGAAGAGTTGATGTTGTCTTCTCTGTTCAACAAGCAAAGAGAAGCACAAGTGGATTGTTGTTGTCAAAGCTCCCCCTGAGATGTAGAATTGTTCAGGAGTGGAAGCTTTGCTTCAGGGTGTAGGCCTTCAAGTTGATGTTGCTCTCCAACAAGCTTTTAGACTGATGTTGATTTTGTGTCTCTTGAAAGCCTGGAGCAGATGAAGAAGATGAAGATGATCTGTATATGCCTGCTTCTTTTTCTCTGTCACTTTATGATATATATTATATATATTTTCAATCTTCTGTATATCATATATATATATATCCCTTGGACTAATTCAAACATTTGAATTTTTGCCTTGAAACGGCTGAAGCCTTTTCCCAAGAATGGTAATTTCTTTTGGGAATCAATTGTCATTAAATCTATGATTTAATCCATAATTAATGCAGCCTCCAAACGGCTATATTCTTAAGAATATATAGCATTAATTCTGATAGCTGTAATCGCCTCAATAGCCTTAATTAAATCTGCCAGCTGTAAATAAATCTGTCTGAAAAACGGCACAGGAAATCGCAAAACTGAATTTTTAAGCTTCTTTAAACTGCGTTCGAAGATCGTTGAGCTCAGCTCGGAGATCGTTGAGCTGAGCTCAGAGATTCTTCGTTCAGAGATTCCTGCGTTCAGAGATTCTGCGTTCAGAGATTCTGCGTTCAGAGATTCTGCGTTCAGAGATTTCTGCGTTCAGAGATTTCTGCGTTCAGAGATTCTGCGTTCAGAGATTCTGCGTTCAACTATTTCTGCACTGCAATAGTTGAACTCCGTTCGACTATTTCTGGACTGAAATTTCTGAACTTCAAAACTGATTTTCTCTGGAATTCTTCTGCACTTCATCTGGGATTCTTTCTGAGGAATACCTGGATAGACCTATGACCCTTAGACTATACATTTTGGGTCAAACTAATCATCCTAATAGTGATCCTAACCCAAATCAGAACCTAAGGTTCCAACAGCATTAGTGTGGGAATCTTGTCTACGCATATAGTGTCACGGTATTATTTGTGCGCAAACTGGTGTTTGCTACATCAATTTGGTATCAGACTTTGGCGCAAAGATTTCTTAATCTTTGCTGGTCCTCTTGCTTCACTTTTATGCACACGCGCTCGGGGAACGAGTATCCCCCGCAATCTTCTACGTACAATAGTATGGGCGACAATCCGGATAACCGTGAGGTTACGCAAGCCGAACTAGCGGCCGTTCAACGTGATCTAACCGATCAAATCGCTCAACTCACCGCGGCCTTTACCAACCTCACCCACACGATCTAAAACAGTGTTCCACCGCAAAACCAACCTAATAACCCTCCACCACGTAATCCTCAGTACCGCCAACAACGTCAACACACTGACCGTGGCGACGAGGAATACAATGGCGCTTGGCAAAATGACCTCACCCGCAAAATAAAATTCAATGCCCCCACTTATGATGGAATGGGTGACCCAATGAAATTTAAGGATTGGCTTATTAAGATGGAACTCTATTTTGATTGGCACAGCTTGGAGGAGAACCAAAAGGTTATCGTCGCTCGTATGAAATCTGAGGGACGCGCTTAAGTATTTTGGCTCAATGAAGAGCGTCGTGTCGGTGGGATTCCACATATATGGCCACAAATGCGTAACATCCTCACTAATCACTTCGTCCCCACCTACCACCGAACAAATATGTTCGACGACTTCACCTCTTTACGCCAAGGCACTAAATCAGTGAGTGAGTATATTGGCGAGTTGAATGAATTAATGATCCGATGTGATATTAATGAGATGCCCAAGCTTACCGTCTCCCGCTTCCAAAAGGGCCTTCGTTCGGAAATTCAAAATCAAATCCGGCGATATGAGCACCATGACCTCGACTCGGCAATGAATGTCTCCCTTGACGTTGAAAGACATCTTTCAATGACCGCCACTTCGCGGGCATCTTCCTCCAAGGGATTTTTCCACTCCAAATCCACATCCACGCACCACACTACTTCTAAGGACAAAAATGCCTCGCACGATAATTGCAAATCCGTTATCATCATCGCTTGAAAAGCCAATGATACAACGGGCGAGCGTCTCCCCATCGGCAAAACTAGCAAAGCACATGTTACTTGTTACGCTTGTGACCAACCGGGCACTACGCGGTTGAATGTCCCACCCGCAAGAAATTGGTCTCTTTGATTTAACCCACGGCCGACGCTGACGATCTTATCTATGAGGAGGTTAGTAATGTTGAGGAATCCGATATTCCTAGTGACATGGACGAGGACTATACCTCAAACAATCTTGCAGTTATGCGTTGCATCTTGACAACCCCACGTAGTAGTCATGATTGGAAGCGCTCTAGCATCTTCTCCTTATATTTTAAAAGCGGTGAGAAGTCTTTCAAGCTCATTATTGATAGTGGGAGTTCAATGAACGTGTTTTCCGAAGCCGCGCTTCTCCGAATGAAATTGACTCTCGAGCCGCACCCTACTCCTTACCAAGTCGCTTGGGTCAATAAGACTTCCATTCCGGTTACCAAGCGTTGTTTAGTACCTCTTGTCATCAAAGATTATGTCGACCAAGTTTGGTGTGACGTTCTTTCTATGGACGCATGTCATGTCTTTTTAGGCCGTCCTTGGCTTTACGATTATAATGTCACTCACTACAGTCGTGCGAACACATATGAATTTAAATTTAAAGACCAACGCATCACGTTACGTCCCGCCGCACCTAAGGACCTTAAAACCAAGGACACGACCGTTCCCGCCGTCAAGCAACCTCTCACTCTCATTCATCCTAAAGAATTTGAAAAGACTAGTTTTTACGGTGGTATACTCTATGCGTTAGTCTTACTTCAAGCTAACGGCATTCCACTCCCCACGTCATCTTTGCCCCCCGCTATCATCACGTTACTTGACGAGTTTAAGGATGTCCACCATGAAGAACTCCCCTCCGAATTACCGCCTCTTAGGAGTATCCAACACGCCATTGATTTTATTCCGGGATCCTCTCTCCCCAATCTCCCTCATTATCGTCTTAATCCTAGTGCTCACGCCGAGCATCAAGCCCAAATTTCCGATTTGCACTCCAAAGGCCTCATCCGACATAGTTTGAGTCCTTGTGCAGTGCCGGCACTTCTTGCCCCCAAAAAAGATGGCTCTTGGAGGATGTGTATCGATAGCCGGGCGATAAACAAAATCAAAATTAAATACCGATTTCCGATTCCCCGGTTGGACGATTTATTGGATATGCTTAGTGGTTCCACCATCTTTTCAAAACTTGATCTTCGAAGTGGATACCACCAAATACGAATTATAGAAGGGGACGAATGGAAAACCGCGTTTAAATCTAAGGAAGGCATGTATGAATGGTTGGTAATGCCGTTTGGGCTCTCCAATGCCCCAAGCACATTATCTCGTATGATGACTCAACTCTTCAATAATATTATGGGAAAATTTTTAGTGGTCTATTTTGATGATTTACTAATTTATAGTGTGACCACCAATGATCATATTGACCATTTAAGACAAATCTTTGAAGTTCTCCGGAAGGAAAAACTTTTTATCAATCTAAAGAAATGTCACTTCATGGATTCTTCCGTCTCATTCTTAGGTTATATTGTTAGTGCGGAAGGAATTAAGGTTGATCCCGCAAAAATTAAAGCAATTGTAGAGTGGCCGGAACCTAAATCTATCTGTGACGTTCGTAGCTTCCATGGCTTAGCCACCTTTTATTGCCGCTTCATTCGCAATTTTAGCGCCATTCTGGCTCCGATTACCGAATGTATGAAACTTGGTGATTTTACTTGGCCTAACTCCGCTTCTTGTGCCTTCCGTAAGATTAAAACTTTGATGACCGAGGCACCGGTTCTCCGGTTACCCGATTTTAATAAAATATTTGTGGTCTCATGTGACGCCTCGGGTGCGGGTATAGGTGGTGTGTTAAGTCAAGAAGGACACCCGGTTGTATTCTTTAGTGAGAAATTAAGTGGGCCCAAGCTCAATTATTCAAACTACGAACACGAGTTTTATGCTTTAGTCCAAAGTCTACGCCATTGGCGTCATTATCTTTTGCCCAAAGAATTTATCCTACTTTCGGATCATGACGCGCTACGTTATATTAACTCTCAACAGAAGCTTAGCCCGCGGCAAGCCAAATGGGTCTCTTTCCTACAAGAGTACACGTTTGTGATCAAACATTGCAAGAGCAAGCATAACCGTGTTGCCGACGCGCTTAGCCGTGTTAGTTTACTTTTGACTACCCTTGATGTTAAAGTCATAGGATTTGAACGTATCCATCGCGAGTATGCCGAGTGCAAGGACTTTAAGGACATTTTTCACTCTCTCCAAACCCCCACTTCTCACACTATCTCCGAATATGTCCTTCGTGATGGATATTTGTTCAAGGGCTCACGGTTGTGCATTCCGGATTCCTCCCTCCGTCTCTTTATCATTTGGGAGATGCACGGCGGTGGTTTAGGTGGTCACTTTGTCCGCGACAAAACCATATCTTTGGTTGAATAAAAATTCTTTTGGCCCGGCTTTAAACGTATGGTTAATCGAGTCGTTGGTAGTTGCAACACATGCCAACTAGCTAAAGGCTCAAAGCAAAACACGGGCTTATATACGCCGCTTCCCATACCTTCCGTCCCATGGGATGACGTTAGCATGGATTTCATTTTGGGTCTTCCCTCACACAATGCAAACACGATTCTATTTTGGTCGTTGTAGATTGCTTTTCCAAAATGACGTATTTTATTTCATGCAACCGCACCAACGACGCGTCTCACATTGCAAAAATTTATTTTAAAGAAGTTGTTAGTCATCGCGGACTCCCTAAGACTATTGTCTCTGATAGGGATGTCAAGTTTACTTCTTATTTTTGGAAAACACTATGGATCTTGGTGGGCACCAAACTCCTATTTTCCGCAGCTAACCACCCCCAAATGGATGGTCAAACCAAAGTGGTAAATCGGAGTTTAGGTACTTTGCTACGATGCCTCGTGGGCGACCATAAGGGGACTTGGGATCTCATCCTTCCCCATGCACAACTTGCGTATAATAATTCCAAAAATCGCTCCACGGGTCTCTCACCTAATGAAGTTGTGCACGGTTACAACGCACGTGTGCCGCTTGACTTGGTTCCGTTACCGCCAACATATAAAAAAGTCAATTTGCACATGATTTTGCTCATCACCTTCATGTTTTGCACAAAGAGATCCACCAACGACTAGTCACTACTTACAAGGTCTATCAATCGGACGCGAACGTACACAAACAGGCACAACTATTTGACGTCGGAGATTTAGTCTTGGTCAAGTTAATTCCCGAGCGGCTTCCCACGGGTGCTGTCAAGAAATTAGCCAACCGGCATGCCGGACCTTTCAAGATTTTAAAGAAGTTGGGTGATAACGCATACATGCTTGACTTGCCTCACGATTGGGGAATACACCCCGTGTTAATGTTTCCGATCTTACACTTTTTCATGAAGCACCGCAAGAACTTTTTTCCCCTTCTTCCTCTTTATCTCCTTCCGGCAATTCTCATGGGATAGTGAGTGACCCCCCATCCTTTAATGTTGCCCCATCGGACGTACCCACGACACATTCACATAGGGGTACGGTCGATCATATTTTTGCTCTTAATGCTTTTCCCAGGTTTCCGACGACTATCTTCGTCCCGGAGTGCATATTGGACGACGACGTCTTGGCTTCTTCAAATGGCGGTGTGCACCGTTACTTGGTTCGTTGGAAAGACCGCCCCGCTTGTGACGCCCCTTGGGTGACCGCTGCGGAGATGTAGCGCCTCGACGTTGATATGTTGCATCGCTACCGCTTGGACCACTCACCGGTGATGAGTGATTTCGAGCTGGGGAGGATTGATGGCGGCGACCCGGTTCCACCCGACGACGCACTGCGCGACTACAACCTTCGCCCCAACACGCGGAAATCTTATCGCGTCATGCTCCGCAATCTCTAAAGTTGTTTATTATTTTTTATGTTAATTAGTTATTGCTTTTTCTGTTCCATCCGGCTCGACCAAAGTGTTAGGTGGTCAAGAGCCCACTTTAGTTATTTTTATTTCCTGCATTTATTTTAAGTCCAAACATTTGAGTGGCTAGGATGAGATCTAGGAAATGTGTGGAGTAGGAGTGCTCTATGTTGGGAGTATAAATACTTCTCTATTTTTGGTTTTAGGGGATGAAAAAGGTTAATCAAAAAACAAATGCAGCCGATTCCTAGGGCATTCCGACTAGCAGGTGCGACGCCTCCATCGCGAACCCTCCCGGCGCCCGGCGAGACACCGGCCTCCTTACCCTTCTCCGGCGCGACACCGGCGAACCACCTCCGGTGAGACTCCGGCGGTAGTGGCGCGAAGCTGCTCCCTCCTTCAAGCGGTGCGACGCCGGCTGTTTGTACCCGACGGGAGTTCGAATCCTCACAGTTGGACATCGATGGGATATGATTCCTCCTCCTCTGAAGGCAGCGATTCCCCTCCACCGTCAGTGCAAGCCGCAACCCCCTTTCACCGTGCGGTACTGAGAGATCTCTCGGTTGGGTAACGATTCCTCTACCCCCCCTGTGTGTTTCGTCTCCCTTGTTGTGGTTCTTGTGGTGATGAATGTTTGTGTGTACGATTGGATAGCATGAGAACAATTCGGAGCGAGTCCGTCCGACGCCACTTCCCCGTTCAATTGATCGGAAAGGAACGCGCGTGGTTGTAGAGTTTCATTGAGACTTTTCCTCACCCGGAAGAATCTCCTCGCTCAAACGTTGTGCCAGCGTGCTCGCCGCGAAGTGTTTAAATTTGCTTATGATAGTGAGATTTCGTTGGAGGAATACTTGAGTGCACGCTAGGTGTTGGGTTAGGTTTTATTTACTGCGTGCGTTGTTTAACTGCGATTTTTTTTGTCTCGTGATTTTGTTGGAAGAGGCCACCCCCTTGCGAACCCCTTTGATTTGGGTGGGTCTCTTTTTGTACAACACCTGTCGTCCGGATCGGGTAGATCCCTTTCGCTAGATCGAACATCGGCTCCATAGCCCTTGGGAGGTCTAAAGAGGCCTAGCGAGCCTTCGTGTGGGCAAGTGTTCCTCTCTTGCCCGTTTTATTTTGAGGCGTTAGTGTGAGAATCTTGTCTACGCATATAATGTCACGGTATTATTTGTGCGCAAACCGGTGTTTGCTACATCACTTCTCCTGCTGACTACTCCAAACTCAGCGCAAAACGTGGCCTTAATCCGTAGGGAAAATAATTTCATTACTCCCTGAGTTTTGGTGAGAATTTAAAATAGATTCTTAAAATTTCTTTTGCACCATTCAAATTTCCTTCTGCTTATCTTATTTTGTTTTGCAGCACTATATATTTTATAATTTTTGCATGTGTAAGTAGATCCGATTTTATTCCTGTTTTACCCTAATTCAGCCAATTGAATAGATTAAAAGCTTCCTTTGGCATGGCGTTTTCGTCCAGTGCGTTTCCCTAAACGTGATGCGGCGAGTTTTTCTCGTTTGTTTTTCCGCCATTTTTTTGAACCGCCGGTGTTTCAGCCCCTGTGTAATTTTCCGCGTCCCGATCTCGAGCAAGCGAGTCCAAACGGAGCTTTCGAACCGGAGGGAGGAGGTGGGGGTGAAAACGGGAAAGGGGGGTTTCCTCCTTGATACAGGTGCAAACAGAGATGGAATTTCGTCTGATTACCCTCCGTCCGCCAAAAACGCTAAATCAATTGAAGCCTAAATCTGAAACCTCTTCTCCCGGTTCAATGTCGGCTCCAATTCTCAAAACTTGGAAATATCTCTTAACATATATATTTCTCAAGTTTAACACGGTCCCCACGGTCTCCGCAGTCTCCGCAGTCTCCGCAGTCTCCGCAGTCGCGTGTACGCTCCACCCATGTGATCTCGCCTCGCTCCGCACATTCCAGAGCGAAGCCAGCAAAGCGAACCCGGCCCCTCCATCTATACATTCACTCCGTCTCTTAAAAAATCCAGTTTTCTCCGGTACATTCACTCCGTCTCTTAAAAAATCCAGTTTTCTCCGGTTCACTCCTTCCCCGCCGGCCGCAATGCCACTCCTCTCCTTACTGCTGCTGCTAGCCTCCTGTGCCTCCGCAAACAAGTACACCGTCGGCGACGCCCAAGGCTGGAACCCCGGCGTCAACTACACCCTCTGGGTCGACAAGCATCGCCCCTTCCACCTCGGAGACTGGCTCGGTACGCTCCCTCTCACACTACCAACCAAACTTCCCCCTCCGATCTATCCCCTTCCTTCTCAGATCTGACCCCCTCCTCCATTTTCAGTGTTCTACTACCAGTCGGGCATGGCTGACGTTGTGCAGGTCGACGAGACGGCGTACAACAAATGCGACTCCTCTCACCCGATTTCTAATTACAGCAAGGGGAGGAGCTACGCCTTCGAGCTAAACCAGACCAAGCGGTTCTACTTCATCTGCAGCTTTGGGTATTGTTATCAGGGCATGAAGGTCTCCGTGCTCGTGCACCCCCTTCCTCCTCCTTCCCCGCCTCCTTCCGGCGACAAATCCGCCGCAAGTATCACTCCCTTCACCTCGTTTTCAGCTGTTTCAGTCGCCGTTGCCACGGTTCTTCGGCTGCTCTTCTGAGTATCTGGTTGGGTGATTTAGGGTTTGTTATGCGGCCGTACATGTTCTTAGGGTTTTCCATTGGCCCCCTCCATGTTTTTTCCTTCAATGCGGATTTCAGTGGTCTGAGTAGGTTTAAATTCAAATTTGCTTGGGATCTGCTATTTATTATGTTGTAAATTTATTAAAAATTTTAGAACTATTTGGTAGTTGGTACTATCTATTTTAGCCCTTCTGTCTCTTTAAATTGATTTTTATAGCACCGCAATTCATTAAAGGCATAATTTCCAATACTTTCTTAAATCGCTCAAGCAATGTAGCAACACGACAAGGATAAATTTTGCAACAGAAAACATTTTAATTCATTTCCTAAATGCTTACATTATCCTTTGTTAAAGCGAAAATTTTTAGGTACGTATTCGCACCTAATTTTAGGTGTGATACAGTTGTATTTAGGCCATTAGATAATGATTTATCTTGATTTCAACGGCTTCGATACGGTTGTATCTAAGCTGCTGTACATCCGGTTATATTGCGATCAAAATACGACTGTATCCCAGCCGTTGAAATCCAAATCCAACGACAACGATCGTATCCTACCTAAAAATACGTGTGAATACGTACCTAAAACGGACTCTTGTGTTAGATGGGTAAAGAGTGAATGCCCTTTTTTAATCAAAAAGCAATCATGGGCTGAGACTCTGAGTTCACCATTTCATGAACAATTTTTAGGTCAGGACCATGAACGATAAACATCGTCCTGCATCAATGAGGAGCCTGTAAAGGAAGGGGGGTCCATACAATTTTGACTTGTGTCATACACTTTTACGCGGGGCCCTCATCATTTGTGACTTTTCATTGATTGTGTGGACGATGCTTATCGTCCACGGTGTTGACCTAAAAATTTTCCTCATTTCATCCACCACTATCTCACACTGAAGTATTTAAAAGTCCAGCTTTTGATAGTGACAGCTCATTAAAATATAAAAAGTTCATCTTTTTATTTATTTCTCCTTTCTTCCCTTATTGGAAGCCCAATCTGCCTCCCCACTAGCCTTGTGAACCGTCAATCTTGCCCTTTTCACAACCTTAGTAACTTTAGGCACCGTTTGGCACCGTGGTGGATGGGTTAAATCATCATTCGTTAATGATCACCTAACAAATATCATCTGTTTTAACATAAAAGTGATTAAAGTTTCTTAGGTGGGGGTTAATGAATGACAATTTAACTCCATGTTCATGACCGCCATCATAGTGCCAAACGGAGCTTTACTTGCCGCCCGACACCTACCAGGTCGTCATGGTCACGTGCTGCCCGTTTTTTAATTAAGTTGATTTAGATGCTATTTTAAAATAGAAATTTAAATCTGTACATTGATTGGTTTTGATCTGTCATGAAAAACTATGAGCATTACGAAAAAATTTTGTGTACCTGTGGTGTACCATGTTTATGATCCATAAATAAATACTCTCTTCCCTACATAATTATAGAAATACCTCTTCCCTTTTTTTTTCGCGTCTCTTTCTTTCTAATTTTGCGACCTAGCTGCCCTTCCGGAGCCCGTAAATGTCGCCTTTCTGCGATTGGATCATCGATCTCCTCCCGATCATGTCGGAAAACGCGGAAATGCATCCCAATATCCACACTATTCCTGTATTAGACGATGAAAATGATGCTTTTGCTACTGTAGACCATCGTTTTTCTTCAGTATTAGGTTCCAGCGCAGGTTCCAGCGCATGCGGTAGTTTGCCGGTGGAAAATCCAGGTTTATGTCGGCCATTTTTTGATGTTTTCTAGTGATTACATAGCTCAATCTTCTAATCTACGTATATTTATGTGTCCAGGTGATTTGAACAAGCCTCATAATGCTCAAATAAGTGATTCCCTAATATCTTCCCAAATAACTGTAATTATTTTTCTCTTTCTAATTTTTCTCTTGTTCATATATATTTAAGATTGCATTCCAGTGAGCTTTCTGTGCTTTAATTACTGTTAGATGTAAAATCTCTCCGCAGCAAATGTAAATTTAGACTGTAAAAAGTAAGTTTTTTTGAACTGTAAGTATGTCAAAATTTTGACTGTAAAAAACTGTTTTTTGAACTGTAATTGAAAGAACAAAGTAACCATGATTATTTAGGGTCTACTGAACCTTCAAATGGTAAATTTTGTCATTCAAATTATTTCAAGATGTTTTTTGACTGTTATTATCTGTAAATGTGATGCTTTGTATATTTATAACAATATGACTTATATGTTCTTATATTTGAACCATTAATTTGAACTGTTATTAACAAATGTTTTTGCACCGTAAATTCGGACTGTAAAAGGTATTGTCTTTTGAACTGTAATTGAAAGAACAAAGTGATTTTAACTTTAATTGAAAGAAGAAAAATGGACTGTAAAAAGTACTGTTAATTTGAACTGTAATTAACAATAATCGATTCCCTATTGTAGACCATCGTTTTGTTTTACTTTGGATTTTTTGAACTGTAATTATTTTATTTTTTGGAACCGTAAATTTCAGTTGTCATTATATGTAGATTTAGAACTCTAAAAATAAATGTATTTGAAACAGTAAATCATAACTGACAAAAGTTTTGCTTTTTCTTAAGATTCATGTTGTGTTCCATATAGTGCATTCAGAAGAAGTAGCTTACATAATGTACTTTGAATATGCACACCGAATAAGATTTAGTGTGTGAAAGCAACACATTACTTATTGGACTCATACATCAACTATCAAAGTTAGAGGATATAGTTGTTCCAAAGTAGGAAGCAAACGCGTAACGCCATCCCCAAAAAAGCACCACAAATTAGATACTCGCACGGGGGTTGTCTTGCTTGTATCAATTTTCATACCGATTCAGATGGAAAAAAATGGACAGTTACCAAATTTGTTGAGGAACACAACTATCCGACGACAATCGAGAAGGAGAGCCATTTATTGAGATCCTGCCGGTCTATTTCAGAAATGCAGGGTAATCTCTAAAAAATATGATTGGTGCAGGGATTAAACCCGTTGACGCATACAACTTTATGTCGGATGAGGCAGGAGGACCTGAAAATATTGGTTTTTCCAAGACAAATGCCTTCAACTACATACAACGTGAAAGAGCAACTTTAATTGAAAGCGGAGACGCGGCTAGTTTGCTTGATATATTACAAGAGAAACAGTTGAATGATAACATGTTCTCATACTATGTTCAGACAGATGAACTAAAGAGTTTAACGAGTTTCTTTTGGATGGACGACAATAACAAACTCGATTACGATTATTTTGGCGACGTTTTGATATTTGATAAAACGTATAGTTTGAACAAGTATAATCTTGCATGTGCACTTTTCATCGTTGTCAACCATCATTGGCATAACATTTTCTTAGGAGGGGCTTTCATTGCTGAAGAAACAGTTGAGTCATTTTGTTGGGTTTTTGAGTCCTTATTGAAGTGTGTTGGTAGCAAGAAACCAGTAACTATTTTTACAGATCAAAACCAATCTATATCTGCTACTATTGAGCGAGTATTCATGAAGACTCGACATCGATTGTGTTAGTGACACATTTGCAAAAAAAACCCTTCTAAAGTTCCTAGCTTCAACCATAATAGTGGCATTCGTGGATTTTTCTACAGATGCATGTCGAAGTGTGATGTGGAAACTGAATTTGATAGAAATTGGTATGAGATGCTAATGAAAGGAAATTTACAAGATAATAGATGGTTGAATGATTTGCACAATGTCAAGAGGAAGTGGTCTATGACTTTTAATAAGGATGTGCTTGACCTTGATATCTTATCAACCCAAAGAAGTGAATCCACTAATAATTGTTTGCATGGGTGTTCCAAGGCTACTAATACTTTATTTGTGTGTTTTCTTGGCATATAAAGGCTTGTTTTATCTTGGCGTAGGGGTGAGCATGAGGAGGATTTCAAAAACAAGCACAGAGTGGTTACCTTGAGGCACAAGACATCTGTCTTACTAAAGCAAGCCTCAAAATTATACACTAGAAAAATATACGGGTTTTTTGAGAAGACATACACGGAGGGAGCACTTGGATTAAGCATTGTGGATGAAACGCGATATGATGAGGAACACATGTTATTTGTGACAACAAACTGTGATGGTTCTGAGGATGAGAAGAGATGGTTTGTAAATTTCAACTCAACCACTTATGATTCGGATTGCTCGTGTAGAGGTTTTCAAACAAATGATCTATTATATCAACACATATTAAGAGTCTATAATTGGAGGATTGTGAAGCAAATTCCAATGAAATATGTGTTGAAGCGGTTAACCGTTGATGCTAAAAAAGGCATAACCTTTCGAATATACCATTTATGACAGAGTTTGAGTCGAACAAGATATTCACGAATCATCTCATGCGATCCAGTTACAATTTAGCCACTCGCATTGAGAACTGTCGGGCTGCTAAAATTCATGTAATGAATGTTATGCATGAGTTGATAAAGTCTACAGATGAGATGTTGGGCAAAGATAACATGAAAAAGAAAGGATTCATGGAAGCAGAAGATCCTAATAATCTGCCAACTATAATGAATCCGCCTATGAAGAGGCGAAAAGGTGCAAGTAGCTCTCGTATGAAGGACCACTGGGAACGTGGGACGAAAAAAAGTAATATGTTCAATTAATAACAAATGTTTAATTTTTTTTCATTTATCTGTTCACATCATTCATTAGGAAATGTTCTCTTAATTTTTTTCCTTTTATTAACTTGTAGGGAAAAGAAGTTTGAGCCAATTCTTCTTATAGCGTTGCTGATGAAGACCGAAGCCCAATCAGCTGACACACTAGATGGCGGATTGCAGTTATTTATGCAATTCAGGGACAATAATTTTGAAATCTGATTTGTAACTGTAATTTAATTTACCTTTAGAACTGGAAGTTCTACTAAATGGTTTGTGACTACGTTTTTGTAATTAAATAAGCCGTAATTTCTGCGCGGAATTTGGCTGTTTGAGCAGACCAAGAGCTGTATTCTTTCCAGGATATCTCATCAGTTGATAGAACCGCCTCCATGTACTTTAGAACGAAAACCCAGCAATCGTCTGCATTTCCCTATTGTGGCAATCCTAGAACTTCGACAATATGCCAATCCTCGATTCCGACTGGAAGTGCTCGTGTTGCTTCTTCATGAAGTATATTAACATGCAAGAGAACTCAGAAAATTAAAAAGTGGTTGAAATCTGAATGTTAAATCATTATTTCTTTAAAAAGCTCACCATTGTTTCAAGTCCCTTACTATGATGCTTTCTTGTCATTGAGTCATAAAACTCTCATCTATGTTGCTTCAACGACACACCAATAATGCCCAGTTATTAGTTAGGTGGCATGACATGATAATTAAATCACTATTTTCACACTGACTTTTGTTAAATGCTTTATTAGGCATCTGGTATTCTTAGCATTGTTTCTGCGGTAGTATTGTGGAGAAATGTTAGTGAACATGAGAGCAACACAAAACATAAGTATAAGTATTTTTAAGTGTACTTACAACATAGTCAGATGAAACGTAAAGGACATTTCTTATATTCGATTTCAAAAGTGTCTTCTTTGTTCTGAGTGCAACAGTAAACGCATTTAGGTGTGTGTTGTGCAGCCATTGACCATTAAGGAGTTCATCTATACCACCTCGCGTCATCAAAATGGTTCCATTGTTAAAAACGGTGTCACAGCTGCAAATAACAAACATATCACTAACATATTACTAATATGTACTTGACTATAACTATATTACATATATGCTACATAGACGAGTGACAATACCTTTTTGAAAATTTTTTAATCATATCATTTGTAACCTTGCACTCAAAAGCTGATATGTACGATCTATCGGGGTAAATGTTATCTTCTTTTACCTTCTCCTTTACCCTATCTTTTTCTTTTGAAGGGGTATTTGATAAATTTTTCTTTTGACTTTGTCTGTTCTTTATATTTGTAACTAGACTACTAATTTTAAAGTCATCTGTATTGAACTCCGATTTAGCTTTTACAATCGGCATAAATGGCTTACTGGCGATACGGGCTGCAAATGCACCAAAGAGGTCTGGGGAGGTGTAGCATGCAGTGGTTGTGGTTCACCACTTAATTTGTCTTCTAATTTGGCAAACCATGACTCACAATAGTCTATAATTGAGCGCACCTCCAACCGCACTTCAGTTTGAATAAAATTCATGAGATGGACCTCCAGTCCACGCGCATCATCATCAAATAAATATTCCTCTACTTCCACTCTTGCTTTCTTCTTTACTTTCCTCTTCGCAATTTCTTTAACTCTTTTCTTCAACGGCTTCTTCTCATTTTTAGAATTCTCTTGCAGTTCTTCAGCGGTGAACATATAATCATCTAACTCAGTTTTAATTCCACATGCACCTTCTCGTCAGATATATTTTTTGTAATAATATTCTTATTCTTTTTAACATGTTCGAAGTCTGAATAATCCTCTTCCTCTTCTTCAGCAAGTAACATTTCCTCATTCTTCAAAATGTCCAAGAATTTATGTTTTATCTACAGTTCAAACAAAAAAATGTACTACATCAAAATACAATTGAAAATGCGGCTTAGAATTACGACTACAAATGTCTACTACAATTACGACTGTAAATGCATACTAGAATTACGACTGTAAATGCATAATAGAATTACGGCTGCAAAAGCCTATTATAATTACAACTACAAATGTGTACCAGAATTACGACTGTAAATGCATACTACTGGAAGATCTTGTTTTCAAGGTAGCTAGCAACCTCGAGGGGGGGGGGGGGTGAATAGGTTTGCCTATTTCTTTTGATAGTCTTTTAAATCACTTGTTTATTTCTTTTAGCTTTTAGCTTAGAGTGATCTAGAGCTTGTCCTTAGCACCTACAATTAAGAAAATAAAAGCAAACACAAAAAAGCACACACATGTTTTATAGTGGTTCCACAAAATTATGGGTACATCCACTCTCCTCCTATCTTGCTAACTTCATGTTAGTCAAGACACTTCTCCAAAACAATGCTCCAAGGAGCTTACACCTCAGATCCATCAGGATCTCTCAATCTCCTCCAAGACTTACACCTCAGTCACAAAGGCCTACACTCAGTGATACAAGTATCACCTACCTCAGGCACTTAAGCCCTACCACTTAGACTAAGGAGGATAACCCTACCTTAAAGCAAGCTTGCTCCTACTACTACGAGAGATGCACTCTCCTACAGTTCAGGCAAAATTTCCCTACTACTCAGTGAGTAAAACTCACCTACCTCAGAGAGCAACACTCTCTTCCAACTCAAACAAATTTGCCCTACCTCAGAACTAAAGGTCCTACAGCTCAGATCCAGAAGGATCATACAAATAGAAATAGTTTAATAAACTTTGATACAGTGATTTTTTTTTGTGTCAACCACTTAATGAGAAAAATTTTTGTACTAACTCTCCTCACAGCAGGGAAAGGATTTGCTGGAGGAACTAAGAAGATAACTTCTGAACTTGCTGCTGAAGGCTAATGATCTTTTGATCTTGAGTCTTCAAACAACACACTAAACCTGCTAAAGGATGAAGGTTCTTCTTTCTTTAGAACAAATTCTGAATCTGTTGTGGCGGATGGAGACTTGCATAACAAACTGAACTTTTCTTGCTGGAGAGCTTCAAGCTTTTCACAGGCAGCAATGACGAAGAAGATGAAGACGGCTGCTCTCCTTTTTGAATATTGTATGCCCTAAAAGTTATCTTTCTCTTGGCCCTATCTCTTTCTTTTGTAGTTCGTCGATCAACGAATGTTAGAGATCGGTGGGCCCCACCTGCAGCTTCTAGCTGTGCCTTGCTTTAATGGAAGAATACGTACAGTAGCTTCACGACAAGATTTGTCGTGTACTGGAGCTTCCCCATACCTGATTTGACCTAAGTTGATTTTGTCGATTTTGCTGACGTCAACACCTGTGGACTTAGCTAAAATCGAGCATCATAGAATAGGCGTTGAGTGAGTAAGCAACACTCAACGCCAAAACACTTAGACAGATTTACTGTCTCTTGGCGTTGAGTAAGTAACCTTCACTCAACGCCAAACTACTTAAAATATAAAGTCTGTTTCTAGGTGTTGAGAGATTCAGCTTCACTCAACGCCAACTTGCTTTATCAACTTTCTACTGCTTGGCTTTGAGTGAGTAAGCATCACTCAATGCCAAACCCCTTAGACAAAATTATGTCTTCACTAGGCATTGACAACGTTGAGCAAGTAACCTTCACTCAACGCTTTTTGCCTTAACCAAATTTCTGCTTCTTCAGCAACTTAAGCGTAGAGAGCGTTGAGTGAACATGCCTCACTCAACACTACTAGCTTTTAACTCATTTCTGCATAAATGTGTTGAGAGCGTTGAGTGAGAAAGCTTCACTCAACGCTTTTTGCCTTAGCCAATTTTCTGTGTTTAAAACCACTGGGCTTAGACTGTCTTACTTCAAACTGAGTTCGATGAATGGTGAACTGAGCTCGACGAAATTTGAACTCAGTTTGAAGAATTCTCAACTGAGCTCGACGAACTCAGAATCTCAAGCTCTGAACTTAGCTTGACGAAAGGTGAGCTTAGCTCAACGAACTATGAACTTAGTTCGACGAATTCTGAACTTTGTTCAACTAGTTCAAATTACAGCCTTTTTGATGAATGGCGTTGAGTGTGTCTTCATCACTCAACGCCAAAAAACTTAGCCATATTTCTCTATAGTATAATGGCGTTGAGTGAGTTGACTTAACTCAATGCTTGTGGGCTTAGCCATATTTTAGCTCATTCCAACTTAGGCTATGAAAGTATAGGCTACACTCAACGCTATAAGTTATATGGCATTGAGTGATGTTACTTCACTCAACGCCTGTGGACTTAGACAGATTTTTGTCATCCAAAAACTTAGGTAAGTGTTTACCTGACTTAGCCACTTAGGCTACCTGACCTATCATAGTTATCTACTTATATGTGTATATCATTGATAAGATTGACTTCACTCAAATCCAGGACATTATGGGAAATAGACCCAACGATCTCCCCCTATTTGAGGAAGTCAAAACTCTTAAGCAAATGAGTCAATGACATACACAGGACCATGCAGCACAAGGCATAATAAAAGAAAACTAAATAATTGAGAGGTGATCTATAGTTACTACACTTCCCTGCTTGTAGAATGGAACATTATTGCACCTGCCATCGGCTTTCCCTGAATTGATGCTACCTTACTTATCTGATCATCTTTTCCTTCCCCTTTTTGACTGTAGCAAATAGCTGGTAGGATGCACCTGATGAACTGATCATCTTATCACCTGCTCCCCCTCAATTAGGCAGTAGTGAAATGTTGGAATTGTGCTGGACTTGCTCCCCCTTAATTAGAGAATCTTCATTTCTTTAAAGGACCATCCTATCTACATAGTGCCAAATAGTTTGCAACCAGATGAGGAGCAACTAAAACTATACTAAGTTTAACATACCCAACTCAAATTTGAAGGTGTTAAACTTGGCTTCATCTAGTGGCTTAGTGAAGATGTTTGCCACTTGTTTGTCTGTTGGGACAAACTCAAGGGTGATGTCTTCACATTCCACATTATCCCTAATGAAATGATATTTAATCTCTATATGCTTAGTCCTACAATGAGAGATAGGATTCCTAGCAATAGAGATTACACTAATAGAATCACAGAATAAAGGAGTTCTACTTATCTGGAGGTTGTAGTCTTGAAGCTGCTGTTGGATCCACAGTAACTGAGCAACAACAGCTTCCTACTGAGATGAACTCTGACTCTGTAGTTGATATTGGCACACTAGTTTGTTTCTTGCTGCTTCAAGATACCAGTCTCCCTCCTAAGAACTGACAAGTTCCAGATGTGCTCTTCCTATCTTCTTTACAACCTGCAAAATCTGCATCTGAATAGCCAGTACGTTCAAACTCCCCATTCTTAGGGTACCAAAGGCCAAGATCTAGAGTGCCCTTAAGATACCTCAAAATTCTCTTAGCTGCAGAGTAGTGAGATTCTTTAGGGCAAGCCTGATACCTAGCACAAACACATGTAGCATACATGATGTTTGGCCTACTTGCAGTCAGATATAGAAGGGAGCCAATTATCCCTCTATACAAAGTTTCATCAATAGGTTTCCCTGCTTCATCATTGCCTACAAGCATACTTGACCCCATGGGAGTTCTCATGGTGGAGGAATTCTCCATGCCAAATTTCTTGATTAACTCCCTAGTGAACTTAGACTGGGATATGAACAAGCCATCATCAGTCTGTCTTACTTGGAGGCCCAAGAAGAACTTCAGTTCACCCATACTGCTCATCTCAAACTTCTCATGCATAAGTTTAGCAAACCTTTTGCAGAGGTTGTCATCATTAGATCCAAAGATGATGTCATCTACATATATTTGGACTAGGATGATCTTACCCTTAGATTCCCATAGGAATAGGGTCTTGTCTATTTTCCACCTTGAGAATTTGTTCTCTATGAGGAAACTAGACAATGTCTCATACCATGCTCTAGGGGTTTGCTTCAGCTGATATCGAGCATTCCTAAGTCTGTAAACAAAATCAGGTGAGTTAGGAACTACAAAACCTGGAGACTGATCAACATAGACTTCTTCTTTTAAGTCACCATTTAGGAAGGCTGACTTCACATCCATTTGGTAGACCTTGAATCCCTTGTGTGCTGCATATGCAAGGAACAATCTGATGGCCTCCAATCTTACTACATGGGCAAAGTTTTGATCAAAATCAATCCCTTCTTCTTGCCTGTACCCCTTAGCTACTAGTCTCGCCTTATTCTTAATTATAATGTCATTTTCATCAAGCTTGTTTCTGTAGATCCACTTGACTCCAATGACATTATGACCATGAGGTATGGAAACCAGCTTCCAGACCCTGCACCTCTTGAACAGGTTCAGTTCCTCCTACATAGCTCCAATCCAATGTTGGTCTATGTTGTCCTTTTCAAACTTCTTGGGATCCACTTGGGATAGAAAGCTTGAATACATGACTTTGTTTTTACTTCTGCTCCTTGTCATTACTCCATGACTTGTCTCACCAATGATCTGGTGTGCTAGATGATCTCTCATATGTCTGATTACAGGTGGCAGCCTTCTTTCAGCAATAGGGAATCTTCTTGTTGATCTTCATCCACTCCCAGTATGCCAGGTAGATCTTCTGGAGTATCCATATCATCTTGGATGACTGGTGATGCTTCCTTGATGGTCAGTGAAAGTATCGAGTGTCGACTAAATCCACCTAGGGGGGGGGGGAATAGGTGTCGTGCAGTCTTTTGCAGAATAAAATTTACCTGCACAAATAAACAAACAAAGCACAGAAAACACACAAGAAATTATAGTGGTTCCCTGATTTGGGTACGTCCACTTTCCCCCTTTGACCAATCTCCCACCATGGGACGACTCGGTCACTTCTCCAAACAGATTGAAATCCGATCCTCACACTACAGAAGGAACCCTTCCAACCAAAGGAGTCACAACTCCACCACCACGGGTGTAACCCAACCCTTACAACTAGGAATAAAAATTCCTTTACAACTGTTGGGGTTTCTCGTGAGGGTTGGCACAACACTTTGTGCACGCAGCGGAAAGGAAAAGTACGAGAACAGCCCAAGAGAACTGGATCTGGCCATGATCATTGTATCAAGAAGTAAACAAAATAACTAGGGCAAAATACCTTAGTGGCGTTGAGTCACAACTCAACGAAGATGCTCCAAGTATTGAGTGATGTCGGTGGCGAGTTGTACGTGGAATAATATCCACGTCTCTGCAGAAATCCACACGAGCTGGAGAACTCCCGAGCTTCGTCGCACAAAGGGTCAGGTAGAAGATCGGCCGCACCTCCGCACTTCCCACGGACTGCTAGGTCCGCGCCAGGAAGTGCAGCACCAGCGACTGTCGACGGAGAGGAGGAGGTCTGCGGAACGATTGCGGCGGCGGAACTCTTCCGTCCGGCGGGATTCGGGAATCGGCGGAGCGAACGAGCGGCGGAACGATTCCGTCGGCTTCGATTCGGTCAAAGGAGAAAAACCCGATTCCACTTAGTTTCCCAAAACCCTAAGAGTCTATTTATACCCAAAGCATAAATAAACCTAGATAAATCGCTATCCGCAGACCACACAGCACATTAGGGTTTCAGAATCGGCGAGAATTAAATCCAGATTCGGCGAGAATGACCTGACCGAATCGTCGAGAATCGAGGCCTTAGTCGGTGAGTCATACTCGACGACTTTGCCGTAGTCGTCGAGACAATCTCGACGACTCTTGACTTGGTCGTAGTCGTTGAGACATTCTCGACGACTTTGACTTGGTCGCAGTCGTCGAGACATTCTCGACGACTCATTCTCGATGATTTTCGACGAACCACCTTGGCAACATTTGCCAGACCCCATATCTATGGTGATTAGTAACCTTTACCAATACGGTCAATCTTCCAACTCCTCCATAGCTCTTATGTGCGACCCTGCAGGCTCATATTGCGTTGGCAGTGAGATTACATGTTTGACAACTTCTAGATCACCATGGTAACTCCAACAGTCTCCCACTTGATCTTGGAAGTATCAAACCATAAACCTCACAAACAATGAGCGGCATCTAGCAATGCATCATTGCTCCCCAAGCAATAAGAGTTTATAACTCATAAGCCTTCATGAACAATGTATCAGCGTTGTCTTTGTCCCTTTGTCCCTTACATCCGGAAAGAACTGGAGGCATGGACCGTGTCACCCTCATAATAGCTCAATCCAAGTTTCCTGATCTAGAACGGACATCCAGAGAATGGTGAGGCCAATATCACATATTGACTCCACCAAGCATGGCCATGCATTTCTCAGTCCAGTTCCATCAAGGGGCCCATGGATGCAACTCCTGTCATATAGGAGGACAAATTCCATATCTGCTCACACACAAACACCCAAATGATTCGTAACGTGCCCAACAACCACCCTTATCATCAACCTTTCTCATGGAAGACTTTAGATGGCATCAAAGCATGCTCTTCCTCACTTGATGAATGCTGTGACTTCAGGTCAAAGGACCACAACACCATTGTCAGTAGAGACCTACTTGTGACACGATTAGATAACAATCCATAAAGTAGTCTCTGGTTGGGTCTGTCCAGTACGACTTGTTCATTAACAAGTACCCACGTGATGACTTGATATCACAATATCATGGCCTGTGAGAACTGATCATCAGTCAACGCACGTGCTAGTCTTCATGTATCATCATTACCCTTAGATCCTATGATGATACCACGACCAGGGACTTTTAAGAATGAAGCTTCAAATGAATCATAGGCTCTCACATTCAAGTCACGTACTTGATGTCCTATGGAAGCGAACATTCTAAGGGTATTCATTATGCTAACATTTAACTATCATATAGAAAAACCATAATAACGGAATATGCCATTAATTGTAAAAAGAAAATCTAGGTACAGAATTCATCATATGAATAAACAATAAACAGCCAACAAAATATATCTTTACATGCAACCCACAAGGCTCCCACTAGACTTGATCATTCAGGTATCGTATACCCATTGATCTAGTATGACTATCATGCTTTCTCTGCGCGAGAGGCTTTGTCAGTGGATCTGCAATATTCTCCTTAGTCGGCACTCTGCAAATGTTCACATCTCCTCATTCGATAATCTCACGAATAAGATGGAACCGCCAAAGTATGTGCTTGGAGCGCTGATGGGATCTAGGTTCCTTAGATTGTGCAATTGCACCATTGTTATCACAGTAGAGAACTACGGGACCAACAATGCTAGGAACTACCTCAAGCTCGCTGATGAATTTCCTAATCCATACAGCCTCCTTCGCTGCATTAGCTGCAGCGATATACTCGGCTTCCGTTGTAGAATCAGCAACTGTCTCTTGCTTGGAACTCTTCCAGCTCACAGCTCCTCCATTCAGGCAAAACACAAACCCTGACTGAGACTTTGAATCGTCCCTATCAGTTTGGAAGCTAGCATCCGTGTAATCACTTACAATGAGCTCTTCCTCTCCACCATACACCAAGAACACATCCTTAGTCCTTCTCAAGTACTTCAGGATATTCTTGACTGCAATCCAGTGACACTCACCGGGGTCTGACTGATACCTGCTAGTCATGCTTAAAGCAAAGGAGACATCGGGTCGAGTACATAACATTGCATACATGATTGATCCAATTGCCGAAGCATATGGAATCAACTTCATGCGGTCCTTATCTTCACAAGATTTTGGACACTGGTCCTTAGAGAGATTCACACCATGAGACATGGGCAAAAATCCTTTCTTGGACTCAAGCATATTGAACCGCTTCAACACCTTATCGATGTATGTACTCTGGGTCAAACCCAGCAACTTCTTCGATCTATCTCTATAGATCTTAATACCAAGTATATAAGTCGCTTCACCCAAGTCCTTCATAGAAAAGCAGTTCCCTAGGTTGTTCTTAACAACTTTCAGGGTAGGAATGTCATTCTCAATCAACAGTATGTCATCTACATACAGTATCAGGAAGACAACAATGCTCCTACTGATTCGCTTGAAAACACAAGGCTCATCTTCATTCTTGATGAAACCAAACTCTTTGATTTTCTCATCAAAACGAAGATTCCAACTTCGAGAGGCCTGTTTCAGTCCATATATGGACCTATTCAGCTTGCATATCTTAGTGGCTTCATTTGGGGATACAAAACCCTCGGGTTGTGTCATGTACACTTCCTCAAGGAGGTTTCCATTAAGGAAAGCTGTTTTGACATCCATCTGCCAGATCTCATAGTCATAATACGCAGCAATAGCAAGCAATATCCTTATGGACTTTACCATGGCAATAGGGGAAAAGGTTTCATCATAGTCAATACCATGAATTTGTCTAAAACCCTTAGCCACCAGTCGCCCTTTGAATGTCTGTACATTACCATCCATGTCGGTCTTCTTCTTGAAGACCCACTTGCACCCTATGGGTCGTACCCCTTCAGGTGGTTCCACCAAGTTCCAAACTTGGTTTGCATACATGGAGTCCATTTCGGATTTCATAGCCTCAAGCCATTTGTCGGAGTCCGGTCCATTCATAGCATCTTGGTAGGTTCCTGGTTCATCATCATGATCCATTAGCAACACATTACCTATTTGAGACACGAGAAATCCATATCTCTCAGGCTCAAATCTTGGTCTACCAGATCTACGCAGGACATGTGTTTCTTGAGTAGGTTCTCTAGCTACAACACCTTGTAGTCCTAATTCAGAATCCAATTCTGGTTCATTCACTATTTGTGGTTCTTGAACTTCTTCAAGTTCTACCTTTTCAGTCTTTCTTGATAAGAACTCTTTCTCCAAGAAGACACCGGTCCTTGCGACAAACACCTTGCCCTCGGACGGTAGGTAAAAGTAATATCCTTTCGTTTCCTTAGGATATCCCACCAGATAACATTTATCTGATTTGGGTTCCAGCTTGTCAGGCATTTGACGTCGCACGTATGCCTCACAGCCCCAAATTTTAATAAACGACATACTAGGACGTTTCCCAGTCCATATCTCATATGGTGTCTTCAGAACCGTTTTTGTTGGAGCGCGATTCAGTGTCATAGCAGCAGTCTCTAAAGCAAAACCCCAAAAGGAAACAGGCAAGTCTGCATGACTCATCATCGAACGTACCATGTCTAACAGAGTACGATTTCTCCTCTCAGACACACCATTGTGCTGTAGTGTTCTAGGTGGAGTGAGCTGTGATATAATACCACACTCTTTCAGATGATCACGGAACTCGTGACTCAGGTATTCACCACCTCGATCAGATCGGAGTGCTTTAACCCTTTTGCCCTTATGCACCATCAGTATGGGGCTGGTAGGCTTGGCCTTCTTCATATTGATTTCGGCAGTTCTCAACATGCCTAGGAGTTCGGGCAGTGTCTTGTCTATTTCATTCATGTTATAGTTCAAGACAAACTGCTCGTAGCTGTCCGGCAACGATTGCAGGATCAGATCTGTGGCCAACTCTTGACCCAGAGGAAAACCCAGTCTTTCAAGGTTCTCTATATACCCAATCATCTTGAGTACGTGAGTCCCTACTGAGTCTCGAACTCCCATCTTGCACTGAAACAACGCTTTCGTGACGTCGAACCTCTCTTGACGAGCCTGCCCTTGAAACATTTTCTTAAGATGCTCGTCAATCTCCTTGCACCCCATGTTCTCATGTTGCCTTTGGAGCTCAGAGTTCATGGTGGCAAGCATGAGGCATTCGATGTCTAAAGCATCATCAGTATACTTCTTGTAAGCATCCTTATCAGCACGGGAAGAATTCCCGGTCGGCACCTCGGGGGATTCCTTTTCCAAGACTTAGAGCTTTCGCTCTTGCCTGAGAACAATTCTCAAGCTCCTGTACCAGTCCATGTAGTTAGTCCCATTGAGCTTATCCTTCTCAAGGATGGCTCTCAGAGACAAAGTGGAGTGTGAACCACTTGTCATGGAATTCTACAAGAATTCATGCAGAATAAAATCAGTACCAAAGTTTCAAAATACAATTTATTTTAATTTGGACTCTAATTAAAACTCCCACTATTTTATTCGAACTAATAGCCCTCACTATCAATTCGGAGAGTTCATGCGAGCTACTCTCTTAGTGGACAAGATCCGTATTTCACCAACACAATGAGTCAGCTTTGGCTTTCCTCTCACGATGTAGTTATTTAGGTAGGCAACGTTTGCCAATTGCATCCTCATGCAATTCTTGTGTGGTTGGTGAATAACTCTTTATTCGCATCCATCATATGGTGCATGCTAACCCTATGCCTCTATGCGCTCAACCTTTGAGGTCACCTAGTTAAGTGGGGCCCGATGTCGATAGCGGGATATCACAATTATCCGCTCGCACCCTTACCAAGATAGATTAATGCACCTTGCTTTGGCAAGCCCACACTTCATCGATCGAGGCAGGAAGAGTGTCATCCATCGGAAGACATCCGAACACTTAATGTTTGATGAAGGGATTTAAATTTTGATAGTATGTTAACAATTAACCATGATCAACCTTTGAACAATGTGCACATCTAAATAAAATGAAACATTTCTAGAATCCTCATGCATCCCTTATGTGCACAACAAGACACTATCAACATTTGATAGAGCAAAGGGCTAAATCTGAACATATGGACATTTCCAAATATTCAGGTTTACATGCATTGGACAAAGGGAAAAGGCAACTCAAATTAAAGCAGTAGACAAGCTTATCTCTCTTTGTTGGATTCAAAATCCAAAACAAAATTCGAGGGATGGTTACTGCTAAGGAGACAACAACTTCTACAATTAGAAATTGCTACGAAATCCCAGACGTTCCTGGCGGGGTTCCAAGGGGCAAAATCACCACCGATTTCCCTTGGAAAAATCATCAACAATTGATGTTCCAGGAATAAATCTAGACATTTAGAACACTTCTAAATCCCTAGGTTTACACGTGTTGGAAATCCCTAACTTCCAATACAACAGTCATGGCCGCAACCTGGCTCTGATACCACTGTTGGGGTTTCTCGTGAGGGTTGGCACAACACTTTGTGCACGCAGCGGAAAGGAAAAGTACGAGAACAGCCCAAGAGAACTGGATCTGGCCATGATCGTTGTATCAAGAAGTAAACAAAATAACTAGGGCAAAATACCTTAGTGGCGTTGAGTCACAACTCAACGAAGATGCTCCAAGTATTGAGTGATGTCGGTGGCGAGTTGTACGTGGAATAATATCCACGTCTCTGCAGAAATCCACACGAGCTGGAGAACTCCCGAGCTTCGTCGCACGAAGGGTCAGGTAGAAGATCGGCCGCACCTCCGCACTTCCCACGGACTGCTAGGTCCGCGCCAGGAAGTGCAGCACCAGCGACTGTCCCCGGAGAGGAGGAGGTCTGCGGAACGATTGCGGCGGCGGAACTCTTCCGTCCGGCGGGATTCGGGAATCGGCGGAGCGAACGAGCGGCGGAACGATTCCGTCGGCTTCGATTCGGTCAAAGGAGAAAAACCCGATTCCACTTAGTTTCCCAAAACCCTAAGAGTCTATTTATACCCAAAGCATAAATAAACCTAGATAAATCGCTATCCGCAGACCACACAGCACATTAGGGTTTCAGAATCGGCGAGAATTAAATCCAGATTCGGCGAGAATGACCTGACCGAATCGTCGAGAATCGAGGCCTTAGTCGGTGAGTCATACTCGACGACTTTGCCGTAATCGTCGAGACAATCTCGACGACTCTTGACTTGGTCGTAGTCGTTGAGACATTCTCGACGACTTTGACTTGGTCGCAGTCGTCGAGACATTCTCGACGACTCATTCTCGATGATTTTCGACGAACCACCTTGGCAACATTTGCCAGACCCCATATCTATGGTGATTGGTAACCTTTACCAATACGGTCAATCTTCCAACTCCTCCATAGCTCTTATGTGCGACCTTGCAGGCTCATATTGCGTTGGCAGTGAGATTACATGTTTGACAACTTCTAGATCACCATGGTAACTCCAACAACAACAAATCAAAAATTGAATGTATAAGAAAATACAAACAAGGCTTTTGGAGAATCCGATGTCCGTCTTCATTCATTGAAGCTTTCTTGGAAGTAACGAAGAATCCACTACCGGAGTTCTCTCTTGGAGAGGATCTTGTCAAGATCGGCGGCGGCAAGCGATTGCGGCGGCGATACTTTGTAGATCCAAACTTCTTGACGAAGTAAGTAAGGTCTACGAACGATCTCAGTCGGATATGTCGTCTCAATCGATTCGGAATGAAGAACTCTTTCAACGAATCAAGAGACAAGAGATCTCAAGAGAGATGCGTGAGATGCTCGTCTTGCCTCGGTACTATCGTCGGAAGATCAGAGAACCTCTGAGATCAACGACGATGACTAGCTTGCGAGCGACGATAACGATCAACGACGTTCCGCGATCTGATAGGGCACGATGTCGGCTTTTTGATTTCGCGTGAATAGTTGCTGTAGAGGTTCGAAATATGCATGTATATATAACCGAGCCAACCCTAAAAGACTATTGTGGGGCCCACAATAAAAAGCCCTAGCCCCAGCCGAAACAGCGCACGATCTCTTGGTTTGGTCCAGCGAACAGACGAAAATTGCCTAAGGAAAAATCGGCGAGAATCGTTGGTGATTCCCGTCGAAGTCGGCGGGAATCACTCATGATTCCCGTCGATTCTGCCTTAGCAGAATCCCTGTCTTGAAAATAGTCAGCCGAAAGAAATCGGCGGAAAAGGCTAGCTGATACTCGATGAATCGACGGGAATGCAGACAGATTCTCATCGAAGTCGGCGGGAATCACTTGCGATTCTCGTCGATTCTACCTTAGCAGAATTCCTGTTGGATAACTGTTAGCCGGAAGGAAGTCGGCGGGAATGCAGAGTGATTCTCGTCGAATCGGCAGGAATCACTAACGCTTCCCGTCGAAGTCGGCGAGAATCACTTAGTGATTCCCGTCGATTTTGACTTAGAAGATTTCTCTTCCTTCCTTTGAGGACTTAGTCTTTGACCCATCTTTGCTCCTCTTCTGCTCTTGATCTACCTCGACCCTGTACTTGAAAATAAGTACACTCCAATAGAGAGAGCACACATGAGTCAACACACTGATCTACTCAACGAGGGATTACGTTGCGCAGACCCATGTATATTGACCCACTGCACCCTAACATTGGTGTGTACTTAGCATGGAATAGATGCAAGCACAACTTGATAGAAAATCATCAAATACATTATCAATTCAACTTAGCTTGTTCAGGGGATTCTTCAAATCAGGTACATTATGGATATAATACCCAACAATCTCCCCCTATTTGAAGAAGCCTAAACCCTACAAGCTAAGGTGAATAAAACAGATGGGAATGAAAATCATAAACTAAAAATTCAGTTGAGAGTGAAATTCATTACCATTTTCCTGAGAGCATACTTAACATTGGCAGCCACCTTAGCCTTATCCGAGAGGGTAATCTCCCCCTTTTCGGCTTCTGCAAATCTAGGACTTCACTTGGAGCACAAAGCTCCCCCTCAATTCTTGCATCCGTGCTCGAGCTTGAGTTCCTTGCTGATGCTCCCCCTTGATCCAAGAGCCTTGAGCCCTTCAGTCTTCAATCTTCATAGTTCAGCATGCCGAGTTCAGTTTTGAAGAGACTAAACTTGGCCTCGTCTAGGGGCTTTGTGAAGATATATGCAACCTGCTTATCCGTGGGGACATAGCAGAGAGATATATCTTTGTTTTCCACATGCTCCCGATTGAAGTGGTAGTGCACTTCGATTTGCTTTATTCTGCTGTGCGACACTGGATTGTTCGCAATTGCTATTGCACTCGAGGAGTCGCAATATATAGGAACTTCTCTGAACTACAAGTCATAATCTTCAAGTTGATTTCTGATCCATAGAAGTTGTGCGCAACAGTTGCCTGCTGAGATGTACTCAGATTCAGCCATGGAGGTTGCGATACAGTTCTGCTTTTTACTGTTCCATGAAATAATCCTTCTTCCAGGGAATTGGCACATCCTGGAAGTGATTTTCCTATCATCCCTGCTTCCTGCAAAGTCAGCATCTGAAAAGCCTATCAGCTCGACATCATTGTTTCTTGGGTACCACAAGCTAAGATTTGGTGTACCCTTAAGGTATCTAAGAATCCGCTTTGCAGCGACATAATGAGATTCCTTAGTGTTCACCTGATATTTAGCACAAACGTATGTGGAAAACATAATTTCCGGTCTACTAGCAGTAAGGTAGAGCAGGGATCTAATTATGCTTCTGTATTTGGTTTCATCAAAAGGTTTCTCTTTCTCATCCTTGTCTAGAGACACAGTGGATCCCATTGGAGTCCTTATAGAGGTTGCATTCTCCATTTCGAATTTCTTGAGGATTTCATTTGTTAACTTCGTCTGAGAAATGAAAATTACATCCTCAAACTATTTCACTTGAAGTCCCAAGAAATACTTTAGCTCTCCCATGTTGCTCATTTCAAACTTTCCTTGCATAAGTTTAGAAAACTTCTTGCAAAGATTGTTGTCCGTTGAGCCGAATATTATGTCATCGACATAGATTTGCACCAGCAGAATCTTGCCTTTGACTTCCCTAAGAAACAATGTCTTATCTATTTTTCCTCTCGAGAACTTGTTCTCAAGAAGAAAACTAAACAGAGTCTCATACCAAGCTCGAGGAGCTTGTTTTAAGCCATATAATGATTTATTAAGAAAATAAACATGATTAGGAAGTGATGGATTAACAAAACCTGGGGGTTGCACGACATATACTTCCTCTTTCAAATTTCCATTTAGAAACGCAGATTTCACGTCCATCTGATAGACAGTGAATCCTTTGTGAGAGGCATATGCAAGGAACAATTTGATCGCCTCCAGCCTTGCAACTGGTGCAAAGGTTTGGTCGAATTCAATCCCCTCCTCCTGTCTGTAACCTTGTGCAACCAGTCTGGCCTTGTTCTTGATGATGACACCATGTTCATCCAGTTTGTTTCTGAAGATCCACTTAGTGCTGATAACATTCTATTTCTTTGGTCTGAGAACAAGCATCCAGACGTTGCATCATTCGAATTGATGCAGTTCATCTTGCATGGCCAATATCCATGACGCATCTTTGTTCGCTTCATCGAACTTCTTTGGCTTAACCTGTGACAAAAAGCTAAGGTACAAAATCTCGTTAATTGTACCTCTGCGAGTTCTGACACCATCACGAGGATCTCCTATGATATGATCTCTAGGATGATCCCTCACGTGTCGGAGCTCTAAGAGTCTGGAATCTTGAGCTCTAACAGCTTCTCCGGCTTCTCCTTCGTCTGGGAGATTTTCTCCATCCTGATCGTCATCTTCTCCAGTTG
This sequence comes from Platanthera zijinensis, assembly GCA_039513925.1. NCBI lineage: Eukaryota > Viridiplantae > Streptophyta > Magnoliopsida > Asparagales > Orchidaceae > Platanthera > Platanthera zijinensis. The sequence continues at coordinate 121,863,367 of CM077084.1, forward strand.
GCGTTGAGGTGGAAACCTTGACGTACTTGGGAGTTGCACCTTTTTCAGTCTCATCGAGACTTAGCTGTTCAAGCCTTACACCTGCATCTTCAAGAATGCCACTGGAAGAATTGTTGTGATACAAGCTTCCTTCATCAAATACAACAGTAATGGACTCCTCTACCACTAGGGTTTTCTTATTGAAGACCCTATATGCCCAACTATGGCTACTATAGCCCATGAAGATGCCTTCAAAGCATTTTCTCCGAATTTAGTACGTGGGTACTTCCCATTATTGAGTACATAGCATCTGCAGCCAAAAATCCTTAAATAGGACATGGTCGGTTTCCTGCCTTTCAATAGCTCATAAGGCGTCTTACGATGATTCTTGTTGATCAATGCTTGGTTTTGCACATGACATGCCGTATTGACAGCCTCTTCCCAGAAGTACTCTGGAAGTGAAGCGTCATTCAACATTGTCGTACATGCTTCAATGAGCGTTCTATTTCTCCTCTCCGCAACTCCGTTTTGCTGAGGAGTACGCGGGGAGGAAAACTCATGAAAGATACCAAGTTCTTCACAGAATTTTGTCATAGCACCAGACTCGAATTCTGTTCCATGGTCACTTCTGATTTTGACCACGGAGCAGTTAAGTTCGTTCAGAATCTACTTGATAAAATTAGCGAAGATGTCAAACGTACCTGACTTTCGTTTCAAGAAGAACACCCACGTAAACCGAGAGTGATCATCAACAATCACTAGCATATACGATTTGCCTCCTAAGCTATGAACTTGCACTTGACCGAACAAGTCCATATGCAGAAGATAAAGACATCTGGAGGAGTCTTTGTCTGCAATGCCATTAAAGGTAGCCCGAGTCTGTTTGCCCTTCTAGCATGCAGGACAGGGGCTATCTTTGATACACTTAATAGTAGGGGCATCCCTTACTAAATTCTTGGAAAACAACATATTAATAGTCTTGAAATTAATATGTGCTAATCTCTTATTCCATTGTTCACAAAGAGATGCACTGCCTTTTACTACTAGGAACACGGGGGTAGAAGAGTCTAAGCTAAGAAAATCTAAGCAAAAGATATTTCTGCTCCTAATTCCAGTAAATACCGTCTCTGAAGAGGCACACGATATTATCAAGCACTTATCCTTGTAGAACTTAACGTCATATCCTTTATCACACAACTGGCTTACACTGATCAGGTTATGGTTTAACCCTTCAACATAGGCCACGTCAGTGATAGAAAGTACACCGTTGGAAATCATACCATAACCTCTGGTGACTCCTCGATCAGATCCTCTAAAGATGACTTTTGGTCCATTTTCGACTGGGGAGTAATCACGCAACAGGCTTCTTGTCCCGGTCATATGCCGGGAACATCCACTGTCTAAGTACCAGATTGGCGTTTTGGTGGCCTTTGGACATACTTGCAAAACAGAATTAGTTTCCCTTAGGAACCCAATCAAACTTGAGTACTAGATTCCTTGTTAGCACACTCCCCCTCGGGTGGTTAACCCTACGAGTGGTCAGCCTCGCATTGCTAACATGAGGAGTCTCGTTGAATCTTGGATTAAACCAGCAATCCACGACAAAGTGACCAACTTTGCCACAACACCAACAGTCAAACCTGTTGTACCGCTTCCTAGGCTCCAGCTTCACCCTTGGTACGGTGGGTCCAGCCGGGGCCTTGGATCTGGAGGTGGAGGCATCATGATGATAGCAGTCACATAATTTCTTCACTTCCTATTCCTTCAGTATAACAGGCTTGGCCTTTGGTGCCTGCTTCCTATTATGGCCGCTAGAGAAGTGACCATAATTCTCCACTTGGATTTCCTCATAAGGTGCCTTGAAGACACTCTCACCGTAGTTTCAGGGGAAGGTCCAAACATCATACTGGCTCTTGGGCTTTTCAACTGAGGGCTGGAAGAAGTGGCCATAGGTTGACTCAAAGTCCTGCTCATTGCAAGGAAAGCAAGGCTTTCTGAATGAAACATGATCGAGTGGGGCATTTCCCTTTTCTGCAGCAGAGGCCTTCTTAGCATCCTTAATTTTCCTCTGTTTTCTATTTCTCCTGGATGATTTACCAGGCACACCCACATGCCCTATGTAAGACCCCCCTCCCGGAACACAAGACACGGCACGAGAGGGGTCTTATGCCCAGAACAGCCGCCTTGCGGTAACACTAGCACTCAGGCTAGCCTGTACCACAAGACGCCTATTCTGCCGGCAACCAACAATATCAACAGATAAATGCCAACCCAACCATAATAATATGAAAGTCAAATCCACACCAAGCATATGTCCGTAATATCTTAAATAAAGAAGATACAACAAGCTTCTAATATCAGAGTACGTAAACAGAATTGCCCCGAAGGGGTACAACAAAATCTCTCTCTCACTCACATCTGTAATCGACGGTAGCGACGGTACCGTCCCTTCAGGCCCTGTCACCCTGGCCTGGCTGTCCGTCTGCATAGCCTGCTGCTTCACCTGCGGGGTTTCCTCCTAAAAAGGAAGACGTAGCAACCGTTAGTCAAAAAGACTAAGTGGTTTCACATCCGCTCCACCGGCGACTCCTCGGCACCGGGCGGAGAAAGGAACAGGTACAATATATAAATAACAGAAGTACAACAGGTGAAGTGAGTATACATATTATAAGCAGCCACATCAGTAGTGTATAATAATCAAGCTCTTATTTTCGAATCTATAAACTACAGCAGCAAGAGAGTATATAACTAGAACAGTAAGTAACTCAACTTATATGGATGCCCATACAAGCATATAAGTTGAGGGTCGTTCAGCAGGAAGTAACTCATCGTATAGAAGTGCCCATACAAACTTATACGATGAGGGTCTTGTGTATATAATGAAGTGCAATGCTATGTATGCAATGCAATGACACACCCATGCTCAAGCACATGCAATCGCTATGTCGACAAAGACTTATAGTTCCCCTTATTCGAGCAGGTAGCTAACCTCTCAGGCATCAACCGTCGTGGCCAAACGGTGACAGTGGAGCGGGCATCTCCACTACTAGGCTGGTCTCCACACAACCTGGCCTAGGACTCCGTACGCCTCAACGCTAAGAACACAACAGCGGAGCTCACAGGCGTACTACGGCTCAGCGGGTTCTCTCGGGTAAATATGCACCAAGATCCTAGCCCCTGACTGGCCTATGGTATTACACGGAAGGAGCCTCGGAAATGAGCACGAGGACCAAGCCCAACCGTTCACTTGGCACGGAAGGAGCCTCAGGACGTGAACACCGAGGACCAAGCCCAACCGCCTAAGGTCTAACTGTCAACTCCCATCAGTGTGACGATTGGCGAGCCCGTAGACCTGCCACACTATCCTTAACCCGGGATTACGACGCCGCGTGTCGACTCACACCACATGCAATTCCACAATTCCGTGGCATGGAAGGAGCCACGGAGAAAGCACGAGGACCTAGCCCAACCATCCATCAAATACGAAAGGAGCCTCGGGACGTGAACACCAAGGACCAAGCCCAACCGTTCAATTTTATCCAACTCAACCTCATTCCCATTCGTGACGATCAACACCGCACTTGTTAACTTCCACCATGCAACCCGTGGGGAGACGACACTCTAAGCATTGGACTATCCATTCCCTTCCATCAATCCATTATACATCCTGGCCGTAGTTCTAATCATTTACAAATCCTTCAAAATGAATTCAACATTTTATAGACAATGCGCATATTGGAGATCTACCAAATATAGCAAGCCTTTCATTCACTTAGGCTTGATTCACATCTTGGCATAGGGATTCAAGTCCCCAAACATCAATCTTCACACTACCTCGGTGATTAACACAAAAGAATTCACCCAACCTCGAGATGAATTGCAACATCTATTCCATCGAATCCAAGTTCATATTATAATCACCTAGAATTGTATGTAATCTGGTCAGCAACTTTGACTGAGGATTCCCGTGGCTACAGGTATCGCCCGAAAACGTGCCACCACTTGTTGGAAAGGTAATTTCAAGGGCTACAGCTTTCGTGTTTAGTCAAAAGCCCAGATCTGGTCACATCATACCAGAAATGCAACTCGAAGTCTGCTGCGTTCAGGATACAAAGTTCCTGGGCATTAACTTCCAACCGCAGCAGATTCAAACGGACTTTCCCGTGGCTACAGGTATCGAATGGAAACGTGCAACCACTCGTTGGAAAGGTAATTCCAAGAGATACAACTTTTGTGTTTAGTCGAAAGCCCAGATCCGCCCCCTTCTTGCTTAAAAATAGCCAAGAAGGTCGTTCCGTGCAGAATACAGATTCTGCACGCATCTTGAAGCGAGGTTAACGGCATCCGTTCATCTTCCTCCTCAAGCGATTTTTCCCCAAATCGCATCCAGAAGTTCCTCCACCCTTATTCTCCCTCTTGAGGCCATTTCCTCTTCACGAAACCACCCCTATCACCACTTTGAAGCGAGGGGAGGTTGAAGACGACTAAGCTTTAGAGTACAAGCTCTAGCATGGCCTTCCTAGAAAGCTTCATCTCACAAATCAAGACTCATTTGAGTCGATGTCTCGCCTAAGAATAACTACAGATCTAGCACCAAGGGAGAGGGGAGGAAACTCACATTATTTCCGGCGTTTCCTCCGTTGTCGGCCATGGATCGCGTTATTCTTCGTGGCGGCATCCTTGGCTTCGTTAGCAGTGTTCTTCCACGGAAACGGCGGAGCTTTTCCTCCAGAATCCGGCTCCGGCGACCCCCGATATCTCCCTTTCCGCTCCCGTCAGTTTGCATGGTGACGGCTCGGCAAGAACAATCGGGTGCGATGACTAGGGTTTGGTTTACTCCCTTTTTATATTACATATTAGGCTAAATCCCTTCCGCCACGTGTCACTCTCTAATTGGACCGCCCAAATTAGGTTTCAATTGAAGTGACCGGTCCAAGGATTATTCAGCACGAATCCCGAAGTCCGGTTCAGTCTGCCTGTACAAGCCAGCGAATCTACCTAGGCGAAGAAAACGCCCAAGTAAAATTCGGCAGAAATCAGTCGTCATTCTCGCCGATCGGCGAGAATTGTCAGGTCATTCTCGACGATCGGTGAGAACCATCCGGTCATTCTCGACGAATTCGTCGGGAATCAACAATGATTCCCGACGATTTTCCCTTAGCCTTTTTACTGGACATCCTGCGTTGATTGCGTTGAGTGTTCTCAGCGATACTCGACGATCGGTGGGTATAACAGGGGATTCTCGACGATCGGCGAGAATCGCCGAGCATTCTCGCCGAATTTCCCTTAGTCTACTTGCAGCTCTGTGTCCGGCGGGTATCGACCACCGATACCCATCGAATCGGCGAGAATCAGTCCTCCATTCTCGACGATCGACGAGCATCAACCTCCATTCTTGACGACTTTTACTTAGCCGAGTTCCCTCATCTCGGCTACTGGTTGGGGTAACCTTGAACCCAACCCTACACTTATTCTATGCACCTGACACCTCGCGTCAGTGCACCCCGAGCCCGAGTTGAGTCTCTTGACTCAGAACACGTGCGAGGGGCCTAGCGCGAATTGGGACGTTACAAATCCTATAAACAAAATAAAAAGATTTCGTCCCCGAAATCAGGCTGAGGTCGTGGGGAGTAAAGCATACAGAAAACAAAATATGTTTTTAAATAAAGTTACCTGAAGCAAATAACTCCGGGTAGCGTCTTTGCATCAAATCCATTGGCTCCCATGTGAATTCCTCCTTCCTATGATTAGACCATAGCACTTTTACCAAGGGGACACTTTTGCGGCGCAAGGTTCTTATCTCATTATCAACGATCCGCACCGGCTCCAGTCGCACAGATCTGTCAGACGCCACAGTACCATTAGTTGTGTGGATGTATTGTTCGGGCCGCAACAGCGCCTTCCGAAGCGACGACACATGGAACACATCGTGGAGATTCTCTAGCTCGGGCGGTAGCTCCAGCCGGTAGGCCAAAGGGCCAACCCTTTCTAATATGACATAGGGCCCAACATACCGGGGACTGAGCATCTTCACTCCTCGCACTCGTGACACTCCATGCATCGGCCGAATTTTTAGAAATACCTTATCACCCACTTGAAATTCCACTATACGGTGCCTTGCGTTGTAATACTTCGCCTGCCGACTTTGAGCCTCCAACATGTGATCCCTTATTAGCCTAACCACCGCATCAGTGTCATCTATGTACTCAATTCCCAAAGTCTTTGGGTCTTCATCTTGCACCCAAGACAAGGGGGTCCTACACCTCCTTCCATATAGGGCTTCATGGGGCGCCATGCCAATACTAGCTTGATGGCTATTGTTATAGGAGAATTCCACCAAGGGAAAGAGTCTTTCCCACGGCTCTCCCTTATCTATCACACACAACCTCAACAGATCTTCCAATGTTCGGATGGTCCGCTCAGACTGTCCGTCCGTCTGAGGATGAAATGCGGTACTGAAGGTAAGACGTGAGCCCAAATACGTCTGTACCGCCTTCCATTCCTTGGAGGTGAAACGACCATCACGATCCGAAACTATCGTCTTAGGTACGCCGTGATACCGTACAAATTGTTCCACAAACAGGCGTACCAAGACATCCACGTGAGCCTCCTTCTTCATAGGAATGAACCGGGCAACCTTCGTCAGGCGATCAACGATCACCCATACTGAATCATTCCCTGAGCGGGAGCGAGGTAGCCCATGTACGAAGTCCATGGATATATCCTCAAACTTCCATTCGGGGTTTGGCAACGACTGCAACAGGCCACCAGGGCTCCTACATTCCGCCTTCACTCTTTGGCAGGCTTCACAATGCGTGACAAAGTACCAGACATCTTTCTTCATCCCTGGCCAACACATCGTCTTTCGTAAGCCGGCGTACATCTTTGAAATTCCAGGGTGCACGGAATATTGAGAGCAATGTGCTTCTCTCATAATATCCTCCCGGATTCTGCCACCTTTGGGAATGTAGAGTAGGCTGCGAAAGTAAACGAGGCCGTCCTTTAGTGTGTATTCGTCGGTAGTCCCGTCTTCAATTAACTTTATCGCCGGGGCCAAAGCCGCATCTAATCCTTGCTCCATTCGGATCCGGTCCCGGATATCACAAACTATGCTCATGCTGGACAGGTACTCCGTATATTCCGAAGAGGCCTTAAATATTAAGGTGATGTCCATCTCCTCGATCATCCGTGCCAACTCCATGCTCATCAATCGAGATTCTGGGCTCGAGCCGGGTACTTTCCTACTCAACGCATCGGCTACCGAGTTTGCTTTTCCGGGGTGGTAGTTCAAGGTGAACTCATAGTCGCATAGAAACTCTAACCACCGCCGTTGTCTTAAGTTCAATTCCTTCTGGGTATGAACGTACTTCAAATTTTTATGATCTGAGAAGATTTCGCAGTGGACGCCGTATAGATAATGCCTCCATACCTTCAAGGCGAACACCACCGCTCCTAGCTCCAAATCATGCACCGGGTAATTGATTTCATGCTTCTTCAATTGTCTTGAAGCATAAGCAATTACGTGCCCATGCTGCATCAACACCGCTCCCAACCCCTGATAAGACGCATCCGTATAGACTTGAAATCCTTCCTTCCCAGACGGAAGGACAAGGATGGGGGCGGAGGTAAGTCTATCCTTCAAATCCTGGAATGCCGCTTCACACTGGGGTGTCCACTCAAATAGCACTCCTTTCTTTGTCAAGGAAGTAAGCGGGAGGGAAATCTTGGAGAATCCTTTTACGAACTTGCGGTAGTATCCGGCAAGTCCAAGAAAACTCCTCACATCGGCCGCCGACTTCAAAGGTGACCACTCCTTCACAGCGCGTACCTTGGCTGGATCCACAGCTAGTCCTGCCCCACTGATTACATGGCCCAGGAAAGCAACCTCCTTAAGCCAGAATTCACACTTACTAAACTTGGCGAACAGGGCGTGCTCCTTTAGCTTCTCTAGAACTAAGGCCAAATGTCCGGCATGCTCTTCCTCCATCTTCGAGTAGACTAGGATGTCGTCAATGAACACAATGACGAAGACATCTAAATAGGCCTCAAACACTTTATTCATCAAGCTCATGAAAGCCGATGGGGCGTTCGTGAGTCCAAACAGCATCACTGTGAACTCATATAAGCCATACCTTGAGCTGAAAGCCGTTTTCTGTATATCATCCTCCTGTATTCTCAATTGGTAATACCCCGAGCGCAAGTCTAACTTGGAGAACCAATGCGCTCCCACTAGTTGGTCGAACAACTCATCGATCCGAGGTAACGGGTAGGTGTTCCGTACTGTCAGTCGGTTAAGTTCCCGATAGTCTATACATAAACGCAGGGTTCCATCCTTATTCTTGACGAATAGAACAGGGGCTCCCCAAGGCGATGAGCTGGGGCGAACAAACCCTGATTCTACCAACTCCTGCAATTGCACTCTAAACTCCGCAAGTTCTTTTGGGGCCATCCGATAAGGGGTCCCGGAGACAGGCTTAGCTCCTGGTACAAGCTTAATTTGAAAATCCACTTCTCTATGCGGGGGTAACCCTGGCAGTTTCTCGGGAAATACCTCAGGGAAATCCCGTGCTACCCGCACATCCTTCACCTCTAACTTCATCTCCTTTAGTTCGAATCGTATCATGTAGACTTCATCCCCTCTCATATGAGCTTTCAAGGTCTGGATTGAGGATAACAAGATTCGTGGTGCAAAATTTATACCTTGGAAGACTACATCAGTATCCCCATGTCTCAAATAGATACGCTTCTCCGCACAGTCGATTCTAGCATAGTGCCAATCTAGCCACGCCATACCCAGGATGAGGTCGAACTCTGGTATTCTCAAAATTGTGGTAGGGGTATCAAAGGTCTTTCCCCCAATGGCTATCTCTAACTCACACTTTGCGGTTGCCGTCATCTCAGATCCGTCTGGGAGGCGTACTCTTCGAGCAATACCAGTGAAATATTGCACTCCGTGTATACCTTTGATGAAGTCTTCAGACACGAATGAATGTGAGGCACCCGTATCAAATAACGTATGAGCCGGTTTCCCGCCGACCATCACGGTGCCTAAGTGTCATTAATAATACTCAAGCTAGATGTCTAGTATATCTCAAGCAACTAGAGGATATTAATGAAAGCAAAATGACCAATTCGAATCGTACCTGCAATCATCTCTTGAGGGTTCCGCTCTTGAGTCATGTCCAGGGCATACATCTGATCTCGAGCGGGTCCGGGGTTTCTTCCTCGTGGTCCTCGTCCTCGACCACGCACATATCCCCGCCCCCGAGGGGCTGCTAGAGGGAAAGCAAGAGGCGCATCACCAAACAGTTGTGGGCAGTAGCGTCGAATGTGGCCCGGTTGGTTGCATTCGAAGCACACTCGTTCCTGCCTTCCGCCGTGTTGCTGAAACCGTGGAGGTGGAGGTAATGCTGGCGGTTGTGGAACCGGGCGCTCCTCTCCAAAGTTCTGGGGAAAACGCACGCCACCCCTCCGATATCCTCTTCCTCTTTTATTGTCAAACCTCCTTCTGTTGCTGGAGCCGGCTTCCATCACGCCCTTTACTGGCCTCTTACCACTTCCCAAGTGGTCCGCTTCCAATCTCTTCGCCATATCAATAATCTCCGCCAGACTAGAGTCCGCTATAAACAAAAGGGCTTGCCTTAGGGGGTCTCGCAAGCCTTTGTAGAATCTTTTGGCGTACCCTCTATCATCCAGCTCATAGGAGTCAGCGAATCTAGCCAGGTGCTGAAACTCCCGTTGGTACTCCGTCACCGACATGGACCCTTGCTTAAGTTGTAAAAATCTCTCTTCCAGGCCATCCCGAGCGGCCGAGGGGATGAAATGCTCTAAGAAGGCTTCGGAGAATTCACTCCAACTAATGTCCGTGTACACTCTTCCACGAAAAGTGGAGCCCATGAGGGACTTCCACCACCTTTTGGCGTGCAGCTCTAAGAGTGTCACCACAAGGGTCACCGCCATGTTGTTTGGACATCTTATTCCTGCCAACAACTCTTGTATAGTGTCGAGCCACTCTTCCGTACGCACTGCCGACTCTGTCCCAACATAAGCGGGAGGGGAGAGAGCTCGGAAAATGCTTAACCAACTAGATCCCGGACCCTGTTGTTGTACAGGTGTCTGCTGAGATTGGGACCTAAAGGCGTCCAGAATAGCTGTGAGCGTCTGCCCCAGCTCTGATTGTTGGAATTGTGTAGGTACGGACGGGGCGGGGGTGCCCCTTACTGGCTCAACAAGTGCTGGGATCTACACATAAGGTACAAACTTAGGGTTAGGTTGGCTAACCTAAGGTTAAAGATGGACAACTTAGTGTGAATTACATATGGGCACACCACTGCTTCCGCTAAGTCAGCTTGTCCCCAAACTAACCAATCAAACGGGGGTGGTACCATTGTTAAGTGACTTTCGCCTTGGAGGATCGTAGCAAGCTGATACCATTTGTAAGACCCCCCTCCCGGAACACAAGACACGGCACGAGAGGGGTCTTATGCCCAGAACAGCCGCCTTGCGGTAACACTAGCACTCAGGCTAGCCTGTACCACAAGACGCCTATTCTGCCGGCTACCAACAATATCAACAGATAAATGCCAACCCAACCATAATAATATGAAAGTCAAATCCACACCAAGCATATGTCCGTAATATCTTAAATAAAGAAGATACAACAAGCTTCTAATATCAGAGTACGTAAACAGAATTGCCCTGAAGGGCTACAACAAAATCTCTCTCTCACTCACATCTGTAACCGACGGTAGCGACGGTACCGTCCCTTCAGGCCCTGTCACCCTGGCCTGGCTGTCCGTCTACATAGCCTGCTGCTCCACCTGCGGGGTTTCCTCCTAAAAAGGAAGACGTAGCAACTGTTAGTCAAAAAGACTAAGTGGTTTCACATCCGCTCCCCCGGCGACTCCTCGGCACCGGGCGGAGAAAGGAACAGGTACAATATATAAATAACAGAAGTACAACAGGTGAAGTGAGTATACATATTATAAGCAGCCACATCAGTAGTGTATAATAATCAAGCTCTTATTTTCGAATCTATAAACTACAGCAGCAAGAGAGTATATAACTAGAACAGTAAGTAACTCAACTTATATGGATGCCCATACAAGCATATAAGTTGAGGGTCGTTCAGCAGGAAGTAACTCATCGTATAGGAGTGCCCATACAAACTTATACGATGAGGGTCTTGTGTATATAATGAAGTGCAATGCTATGTATGCAATGCAATGACACACCCATGATCAAGCACATGCAATCGCTATGTCGACACAGACTTATAGTTCCCCTTATTCGAGCAGGTAGCTAACCTCTCAGGCATCAACCGTCGTGGCCAAACGGTGATAGTGGAGCGGGCATCTCCACTACTAGGCTGGTCTCCACACTACCTGGCCTAGGCCTCCGTACGCCTCAACGCTAAGAACACAACAGCGGAGCTCACATGCGTACTACTACTCAGCGGGTTCTCTCGGGTAAATATGCACCAAGATCCTAGCCCCTGACTGGCCTATGGTATGACACGGAAGGAGCCTCGGAAATGAGCACGAGTACCAAGCCCAACCGTTCACTTGGCATGGAAGGAGCCTCAGGACGTGAACTCCGAGGACCAAGCCCAACCGCCCAAGGTCTAACTGTCAACTCCCATCGGTGTGACGATTGGCGAGCCCGTAGACCTGCCACACTATCCTTAACCCGGGATTACGACACCGTGTGTCGACTCACACCACATGCAATTCCACAATTCCGTGGCATGGAAGGAGCCTCGGAGAAAGCACGAGGACCCAGCCCAACCATCCATCAAATACGGAAGGAGCCTCAGGACGTGAACACCAAGGACCAAGCCCAACCATTCAATTTTATCCAACTCAACCTCATTCCCATTCGTGACGATCAACACCGCACTTGTTAACTTCCACCATGCAACCCGTGGGGAGACGACACTCTAAGCATTGGACTATCCATTCCCTTCCATCAATCCATTATACATCCTGGCCGTAGTTCTAATCATTTACAAATCCTTCCAAATGAATTCAACATTTTATAGACAATGCGCATAATGGAGATCTACCAAATATAGCAAGCCTTTCATTCACTTAGGCTTGATTCACATCTCGGCATAGGGATTCAAGTCCCCAAACATCAATCTTCACACTACCTCGGTGATTAACACAAAAGAATTCACCCAACCTCGAGATGAATTGCAACATCTATTCCATCGAATCCAAGTTCATATTATAATCACCTAGAATTGTATGTAATCTGGTCAGCAACTTTGACTGAGGATTCCCGTGGCTACAGGTATCGCCCGAAAAACGTGCCACCACTCGTTGGAAAGGTAATTTCAAGGGCTACAACTTTCATGTTTAGTCAAAAGCCCAGATTTGGTCACATCATACCAGAAATGCAACTCGAAGTCTGCTGCGTTCAGGATACAAAGTTCCTGGGCATTAACTTCCAACCGCAGCAGATTCAAACGGACTTTCCCGTGGCTAAAGGTATCGCATGGAAACGTGCAACCACTCGTTGGAAAGGTAATTTCAAGGGCTACAACTTTCGTGTTTAGTCAAAAGCCCAGATCCGCCCCCTTCTTGCTTAAAAATAGCCAAGAAGGTCGCTGCGTGTAGAATACAGATTCTGCATGCATCTTGAAGCGAGGTGAACGGCTTCCGTTCATCTTCCTCCTCAAGCGTTTTTTCCCCAAATCGCAGCCAGAAGTTCCTCCACCCTTATTCTCCCTCTTGAGGCCATTTACTCTTCACGAAACCACCCCTATCATCACTTTGAAGCGAGGGGAGGTTGAAGACGACTAAGCTTTAGAGTACAAGCTCTTGCATGGCCTTCCTAGAAAGCTTCATCTCACAAATCAAGACTCATTTGAGTCGATGTCTCGCCTAAGAATAACTACAGATCTAGCACCAAGGGAGAGGGGAGGAAACTCACATTATTTCCGGCGTTTCCTCCATTGCCGGCCATGGATCACGTTATTCTTCGTGGCGGCATCCTTGGCTTCGTTAGCAGTGTTCTTCCACGGAAATGACAGAGATTTTCCTCCAGAATCCGGCTCCGGCGACCCCCGATATCTCCTCTTCCGCTCCCGTCGGTTTGCACGGTGACGGCTCGGCAAGAACAATCGGGTGCGATGACTAGGGTTTGGTTTACTCCCTTTTTATATTACATATTAGGCTAAATCCCTTCCGCCACGTGTCACTCTCTATTTGGACCGTCCAAATTAGGTTTCAATTGAAGTGACCGGTCCAAGGATCATTCAGCACGAATCCCGAAGTCCGGTTCAGTCCGCCTGTACAAGCCAGCGAATCTGCCTAGGCGAAGAAAACGCCCAAGTAAAATTCGGCGGAAATTAGTCGTCATTCTCGCCGATCGGCGAGAATTGTCAGGTCATTCTCGACGATCGGTGAGAACCGTCCGGTCATTCTCGACGAATTCGTCGGGAATCAACAATGATTCCCGATGATTTTCCCTTAGCCTTTTTACTGGACATCCTGCGTTGACTGCGTTGAGTATTCTCAGCGATACTCGACGATCGGTGGGTATAACAGGGGATTCTCGACGATCGGCGAGAATCGCCGAGCATTCTCGCCGAATTTCCCTTAGTCTACTTGCAGCTCTGTGTCCGGCGGGTATCGACCACCGATACCCGTCGAATCGGCGAGAATCAGTCCTCCATTCTCGACGATCGACGAGCATCAACCTCCATTCTCGACGACTTTTACTTAGCCGAGTTCCCTCATCTCGGCTACTGGTTGGGGTAACCTTGAACCCAACCCTACACTTATTCTATGCACCTGACACCTCGCGTCGGTGCACCCCGAGCCCGAGTTGAGTCTCTTGACTCAGAACACGTGCGAGGGGCCTAGCGCGAATTGGGATGTTACACCCTAAGCCAGCCCCATTAGCCTGAGCAGAGAATTCATCAACCAGAGGAAGAATGGTCTTGGGCATGGACAAGCTTTTGACAATCTTCCTTTCTGCCGCAAGCAGTTCTTCCAACTTGTTGATTTCTTCCTGTTTTTGGTCAAGGAGCCTTAGAGACTCTGAGTGCTCAGAAGTCAGGTCCAGGTGTTTCTGTTGGAGAGAAATCAAGCTAGTGATCTCTTCTCTTAGGGACACACCCTCAACCTTAAGGAATTTGACTTCCTTTTTCTGAGCCCTCAACCTCTTGCAGCATTCCTCAAAGGTATTGAGCAGAAGCTCATACTTTTCGACGAGCTCGGCTTCACGGGCAGATGGGCTGTCCTCAAGATCATCATCAGGAGACTCAGAGTCAGAGTCAGAGAGGGGAGTACGATCTTTTACCTTCCCAGTAAATGGGGGGGGGGGGCAGTCTTCTTCTGAGTCAGAGTGACCCATTAGCTCGAAGTAGTCTTCCTCATCATCACTGGAGTCTGACGAATCAGATTAACTTAATGTCTTTGGATTTTTGGCAATGTAGCTCCTCTCCTTCTTCTTATCTCTAAAGGATTTGTGATCCTCTCCCTTCCCCTTATCTCTCTTGCTTTGGTTGCAGCCAGCAACGATGTGGCCTAACTTATTGCATCCAAAGCAGATGATGTCGGTAGAACGATGTTTGTCTTGTTTAGATTCATACCAGTCAGAAGAGTAATTCTTCTTATGATGTCTGGAGGAGGAGCCGTCTCTCTTTCTTTGATTCCTCATCTTGAGGAACTTCTTGAACTCTCGAGTGATGAAGGAGAATTCTTCTTTAGATAGCTCTGAGCCGGAAGAGCATGGCTCAGAGTTTTCTTCATCATCCCTTTTCAAGGAGCGGGACGTGGCTGCACCCTTGCCTTTCCTTGAGTGATTGTCTTTCAGGGCTATAGTCTTTTCTTTGGCAGCGGCTTTTTCGGCTTCTTCTTCAACTTTTCTGGTGTTCAGCTGAAGCTCATAGGACATAAGCTTTCCAAAAAAAATCTAGGGATCAGTTTCTGCCAGCTTGCCAAACTCTCTGATGGCGCAGATCTTGTGTCCCATTCCTTTATAAGGGATCTAAGGAATTTGTCATTTAGTTCACCATCGATGAACACTCTGCCATACCCCTTACGGGCATTGACGATCTTTAGGAAGTTCTCGAATGTCACTTCGATTTATTCCTTGGGACCTTGCCTGAAGGCCTCATACTTTTGGTTCAGAAGGGATCTTAGATCATCCCTTACTTCATCTGTGCCTTCCATCAGGATAATCAGGCAGTGCCAGATGTCCTTGGCAGTCCTGCAGTTGCTGAAATTCTGCATCATGGAATCATCGATGGCGCTTACAAGAATGTTCTGAGCTTTCTTGTCTAGTCCAACAAGCACTATCTCATCCTTATCCATTTCAGAAAGCTTCTTGGGCACCATCTTGGTAGGATCAATGATGGAGGCCTTAGTGGGGATATAACGACCCTCCTCCACTACCATGAAGAGTCGAGGGTCGACAGCTTCCATGTAGAACCTGATCCTTTCCTTCTAGATGGGAAAGTTCAGCTTAGTGCACACTGGGATCTTTCCTGAATACTTGAGTCCGTCCATTTCCGAGATCTTCTTTCCTCTTGACACTAGACACGAGATCTTACTCAAGGTGTTAACCTTATTGACGAGTAACCTCGCTTTGATACCACTTGAAAGTATCGAGTGTCGACTAAATCCACCTATGGGGGGGGGGGGGGAATAGGTGTCGTGAAGTCTTTTGCAGAATAAAATTTACCTTCACTAATAAACAAACACAGCACAGAAAATACACAAGAAATTATAGTGGTTCCCCGATTTGGGTACGTCCACTTTCCCCCTTCGACCTATTTCCCACCAAGGGACGACTCGGTCACTTCCCCAAATGGATTGAAATCCAATCCTCACAGTACGTAAGGAACCCTTCCAACCAAAGGAGTCATAACTCCACCACCACGGGTTCAACCCAACCCTTATAACTAGGAATAAAAATTCCTTTACAACAAATCAAAAATTGAATGTATAAGAAAATACAAACAAGGCTTTTGGAGAATCTGATGTCCTTCTTCGTTCGTTGAAGATTTCTTGGAAGTAACAAAGAATCCACGACCGGAGTTCTCTCTTGGAGAGGATCTTGTCAATATCAGCAGCGGCAAGCGATTGCGGCGGAGATACTTTGTAGATCAAAACTTCTTGACGAAGCAAGCAAGGTCTACGAACGATCTCAGTCGGATCAGTCGTCTCAATCGATTCGGAATGAAGAACTAACCTCGTTCAACGAATCGAGAGACAAGAGATCTCAAGAGAGATGCGTGAGATGCTTGTATTGCCTCAGTACTGTCGTCGGAAGATCAGAGAACCTCTGAGATCAGCGGCGGCGACTAGCTTGCGAGCGGCGACAGCGATCGGCGACGTTCCGCGATCTGCTAGGGCACGACGTCGGCTTTTTGATTCTGCGTGAATAATTGCTGTAGAGGTTCGAAATACGCATGTATATATACCCGAGCCAACCCTAAAAGACCATTGTGGGGCCCACAAGGAAAATCCCTAGCCCCGGCCGAAACAGCGCACAGTCTCTTGGTTCGGTCCAGCGAACAGACGAAAATTTCCTAAGGCAAAATCGGCGAGAATCGTTGGTGATTCCCGTCGAAGTCAGCGGGAATCACTCATAATTCTTGTCGATTCTACCTTAGCAGAATCTCTGTCTAGAAAACAGTCAGTCGAAAGAAATCGGCGGAAAAGGATAGCTGATACTCGACGAATCGACAGGAATGCAGACAGATTCTTATCGAAGTCGGCGGGAATCACTTGCGATTCTCATCGATTCTTC
Source organism: Platanthera zijinensis (assembly GCA_039513925.1). Classification (NCBI taxonomy): domain Eukaryota; kingdom Viridiplantae; phylum Streptophyta; class Magnoliopsida; order Asparagales; family Orchidaceae; genus Platanthera; species Platanthera zijinensis. The sequence continues at coordinate 121,880,113 of CM077084.1, forward strand.
CTTGGCAGAATTCTTGTTGGATAACTGTCAGCTGGAAGTAAGTCGGCGGGAATACAGAGTGATTCTCGTCGAATCGGTGAGAATCACTAACGCTTCCTGTCGAAGTCGGCGAGAATCACTTAGTGATTCCCGTCGATTTTGACTTAATAGATTTCTCTTCTGCTCTTGATCTACGTCGACCCTGTAATTGAAAATAAGTACACTCCAATAGAGAGAGCACACATGAGTCAACACACTGATCTACTCAACGAGGGATTACGTTGTGCAGACCCGTGTATATTGACCCACTGCACCCTGACATTGGTGTGTACTTAGCATGGAATAGCTGCAAGCACAACTTGATAGAAAATCATCAAATACATTATCAATTCAAATTAGCTTGTTCAGGGGCTTCTTCAAATCGGGTACATTGTGGATATAATATGTTGCGCGCTAGGGTTCGAAGAAAATAAACGCAACCGAACTAGCAACCCAATGAGGCAAGTATACCTATCGAATTGTAGCTAGGGGACACAAGTGTCGTATTGAAATCCGGGAACTGTTGAGTATGCTTACTCACACGAACGCTATTATCTTATCGACGGAAAAAACAAGGGTTTTAAAGAATCTAATTGCAAGAAAAGAAGTAAAGCTAAAGCTAGAAAGAGAGCTATTACAATTAATTAAAGAGCATAAGAAAATCGATTACTACGAAGGGTTGAAAATATGAAATGGAAATGCAGTCGATCAAGAATCACCTCGGCTAAATACGATTAAGAAAATGCGATAAAAATCTAAACTTAATAGGATAAAGGTCCTTGACCGTGGAGGTTCCTAAAGCTTGAACACGCTGCTCTCGAAGTCGTGCCCAACTGAGTTTAGGAAGGTCCGACCGACTCTCATCTAAATCGGAGGCCTAAAACTCGCTTTACGCGGTGAACCCCACTATTGGATTTGACTCCAATACGGGAGATTTGGACGGCTTCCTCTCTCGAGGGGTGCGTACAACTCCCTTTACTCTTGAATGCTCACTTCATTCTATCGGCCTCTCGGCTAGCCCAGAATAAAAGCAAAGGTGGAGAGTATATATCGATAATATACCTCTAACCCGTGATTAATCAAGAGTAATTCAAGCCCTAACCTAAAAAGAAAAAATTAATTAAAACATCATAACTTAATCGCTCTAACCTCGGATCATAAAGATCGAGTACAAGGAAGATTAGTTAATCATAATGGAATGGAGGAGGGGGGGATGAGTAGTAAAGCATAAAAAGAACACAAGCTAAACAAAGAACACTTCTATTAATAAAAAGGGGCAAGTTACACTATTGAAAAAGAAATTACAAGTGCATGAAAAAGAAATCCTATTCTAGCCCTACAATTAGCACTAAGCAACACTAAAGATTACAAAGAAAGCATAAATAAGTAAAAATTAAACTAGGGTTAAAAGAAAATTACAAAGAGAGAGAGAGATAGAGAGAGAGAAAAAGCATGAAAAAGATCAAGAACCAATGGGGCAGCACCTCCCCCTCTAAACCAAAGCTTGCTGAAATGGAAGGGGGGGTCTCAATTTATAGAAAAAAATCTCGGGTTTGTCACGCCCTCCGACACGCCCAGGGGGGGGGGGCGTGTCAGGGGGCGTGACAGTACTATGTTGACCTCGTGCTCTAGACTCTGGCGGGAAGGATCACTGCCTTTGTACGTCAGTGGTCACGCCCTAGGTCACGCCCGTGTAGGTGGGGCGTGACACTCACGTCATGTTGAAATAATTGGTCAGAAATCTGTTAGTCGTCGGAAAAGTTGATGTCACGCCCCAGGTCATGCCCGTGATGTGGGGCGTGACAGTACTGTTGCGTGCTGTGGCGGAACCTGCATTCAATGCGGCGACAGGCTTTGAGGCAGAGGGCGACACGCCCATGGTCACGCCTGGTAACACGCCCGGGGAGGGCGTGTCAGGGGGGCGTGACAGCGGTTTTGTTCGTTTTCCTGTCCCTTCCAACAAAAGTCCTCGGGATCGGGTGACACGCCCTAGGTCATGCCCAGGGAGGGCGTGACAGTGGGGCGAGTCAGGTCATTTTTGACCAATTTTCTGGAAACCTGCAAAAAGACAAGAAAAAATCAGTGACAATAATATTTACATAAAAATGATAAAAAATAAACTAATAAGGCATGATTTGTACATTATAAACTAGAAAAATACAATAATAGTTTAGGCTACAAAACGTATTATCAAATACCCCCAAGCTTAAGCTTTGCTTGTCCCCAAGCAAAAATATAAAAACTAGATATTTATAAAAAGGACTAATCAAAAAGTTTAATTATGCCTACACAAGTACTATGCAAAATTCTAAGTAGGGAAAAGGTGAAATGTAAGTCTAAAACAATTATTTAGGTATGGTAAAACTTTTATAAACTTTACTCAATAAAAACAAATCATCCAAAATTTTAACCAGATTTTTTAAATAGACATAAGCAAAGCAACGAAAATGAAAAACACGCATTGAGTTGTTACTAGATCCAAGCAACGCATTATAATTATATCAATTTAATTAACAAAAATCTGGGTTTAAATCCAAAACTAAAATTGATTTACTTTTTTCTTTTCTTAGTTGTTAAATAAAAATAAAAAAGCGTGAATCAAAAGGACTTAAATAGGACAGAAACGTTTGGTTTAGGAATATGATTAGGAGTGGAATTCAAAGATAAACGTGAAGGTTTAAAATCACACTAAACCAAAGCAAAGAGTTTCAAAAACTTTCATAAAAATATATATATATATTTTTTCTTTTTCTTCTTTTTTCCATTTTTTTTTCTTTTTTCAAAACAAAGATCATAAATATTTTTATTTTCCTTTTGAATTGGCCAAACAAAAATAAACATCACTTTTGAGCATACTTTTTTCAAAAAAAAACTTTTCTCCCACAAAAAATCACAAAATATCCTATCAAAATCGTCAAAATAATTTATGAAACTCAAAAAGGCTAGTGTGATTCGATAGGTTGGAAATTTTGGCTTTGGTGAAAATGAAATGAAGGGAGGAGCTATCAAATGAAATCGGAAAAAGGCTCAAAAATGACTAACTAGTGGTAAAAGTTTTTAGGTTGGCAGGAAAGCACAAACGAAAACAAAAATGGCCTAAATCATTTTCACGCTTTTGAATTTATTTAAAACAAAGGTTTGAAAAATTTCAAAAAGCGAGTCCTAGATAATAAAAGAAGATTGATGAAATTAAGTTGAAAATAGAAATAATAGGTGACTTGGATCGTTCACATCTACTACGTTATTCAAAAGTTGACTTTACAAAAATTATTCAAAAACGAAAAAGAAAATAGTGGATGATGAATTTTTGAGAAAGTAAAGGAAAAAAAAAACAAAAAACCATAATAGAAATACGAGTTTTAGAAAAAATATTTCCCCTTAACATGCTACCGTGAATTAGAAACACAGCATGACCAACATTTTACTTGTGAAACATAATTAAAAAGGACGATTAGAAATATTATAATTAACTACATTATTTATAGAAAATTTTGAGTAAAACAAAAACAAAAACTAGGGGTACTATTGAAATACCAAAATATCTAAATTATTCAAAAACACATATTTTTTTTAATTTTGTGAAATTTTCTCTTTTTTTTTGGATTTTGGAAATTTTTACTCATTTTTTTTTGGAATTTTAAGATATTCATTTTTTTTTGGAAATATTTAAAATATATACAAAGAGAAAAATTTGTACACTAACAAAAAAATAATGGAGGAAGTCCTCCCCAAGCTTAAAATAGACATTGTCCTCAATGGCTAAAGAAGGGGATTGGAGAAGGAGAGAAAAATAAATTACAGAATTGAAAGACAAAATTGATAGACAGGATTGAAAGACAGGTACTTCCCCGGATTTATTTGCTGCGAAAGCTGAGTGATGCCGCACCCCCAAATGTCTTCTTTGGACTTCGTGATGGATTCAACAATGTTGGAGCAGGCGATCGCAGAAGCTTCAGCTTGTCGGAGCAGTCCGAGGAAAAAAATGTAAAATAAAGAAAATAGAAAAAGATAACTTGGGTTGCCTCCCAAGAGCGCCCTTTGTTTAAAGCATCGTTGAGCTCGACGCATCAAAAAATAATATTGTCCAAAAATATTGTTGTCCAGAAATAAAATTGTTTTTAACAAAAATTAAAAGTTCAAAGTTAAAGTTCGTGAAGCAGAAACTTAATAATGTTTGGACTGACATCATCATCACCAAACAAATAGAGTTTAAGACGCTGACCATTCACTTTGAAATTACCCTTATCAGGGTGAGAAATTAAAACAGTTCCATAAGGAAATATTTCTAAAACAGAAAACGGGCCAGACTAGCGAGATTTTAATTTGCCCGGAAATAAACGTAAACGAGAATTATATGAAAGGACTTGGTCGCCCATCTTAAAGTTTTTAGGGTGCCTTAAGTGTTTATCGTGTAAACGCTTCGTCCGCTCTTTATAAAGTTTATTATTTTCATAAGCATAAGAGCGCCACTCATCGAGTTCATTTAGTTGAAATTTTCGAAGGTCACCGACTGAGTGGGGATCGAAGTTTAAAAATTTTAAGGCCCAAAAGGCGCGGTGCTCTAACTCTACGGGCAGATGACACGATTTTCCATAGACCAGCCGATACGGCGTACATCCGAGGGCGGTTTTGTATGCTGTTCGGTAGGCCCATAGAGCATCGTAAAGTTTGGCTGACCAGTCTTTCCTAGAAGTTTAAACAGTCTTTTCTAATATTTTTTTATTTCTCTATTAACTTCTTCGACTTGTCCGTTAGTTTGGGGGTGGTAGGCAGTGGAAACCTTATGTGTAATGCCGTATTTGGTAAGGATTTTTGAAAATTGTGCGTTACAGAAATGGGAACCCCTATCGCTAACGATCGCGCGTGGCGTACCGAATCTAGAAAATAATCTTTTTAGAAACGTGACTACAACTCGGGAGTCGTTCGTAGGAAGAGCTTGGGTCTCAGCCCATCGTGAAACATAATCAACAGCAACTAAAATAAATTTGTTTCCGAAGCTAGAAGGAAGGGGGCCAACAAAATCAATTCCCCAGAGGTCGAAAATTTCGCACTCTAAGAAATAATTTTACGGCATTTCATTTTTATTAGAAATGTTGCCCGACCGTTGACAACTATCACACCTGCTCACAAAGGCTTGCGCGTCTTTAAACAGGCTAGGCCAGTAAAAACTCGCGCAAAGCACCTTGTGAGCGGTGCGAGCAGCTTGATAGTGCCCACCTGTCGGACCTTCATGCAAATGTTTTAGAATATCAATTCCTTCCTCATAAGAAACACATCTCCTTATCACTTGATCCGCACAAATTCTGAAAAGATGCGGGTCTTCCCAAAAGTAGTTCTTCAGCTCAGAAAAGAATTTCTTATTTTGCTGAGAGGAGAACTCTTTTGGGAGCACCCGGGCCACTAGATAGTTGGCGATGTGCGCGAACCAAGGAGAAGTAGATGTGTTAATTAAAAGCAGCTTCTCATCAGGAAAATAATTATTAAAAGATTTTTCATTTAATTTTTCTATAAAGGGGTTATCTAATCTGGATAGATGGTCGGCGGCCAAGTTCTCGGCTCCTCGTTTATCACGGATCTCTAAGTCAAACTCCTAGAGGAGTAAGACCCAGCGAATCAAGCGAGGCTTGGCATCCATTTTGGCAAGAAGGTACTTGAGGGCCGAGTGGTCCGTAAAAGCAATGATTTTTGAAAGTGTAATGTAAGGGCAGAATTTATCAAATGCGAATACTACAGCTAAGAGCTCCTTCTCGGTTGTGGTGTAATTTTCTTGTGCAGATGTGAGGGTTTTACTAGCGTAATAGATGGGGTGGAAGTTTTTAGATAAGCGTTTACCTAATACGACTCCCACCGCAAAACTACTCGCATCGCACATAATCTTGAAAGGAAGGTCCCACACCGGAGATATCATAATCAGTGTGTTAATTAAATTTTCTTTAATTGATTCAAAGGCAGAAATACAAGAGTCATCAAAAATGAATGGAGCGTCTTTTTCTAAGAGAGGGGTGAGGGGCTTAGTGATCTTGGAGAAGTCCTTTATAAAATGACGATAAAAGCCAGCGTGGCCTAGGAAACTTCTTATAGCTTTTATGTTTGTAGGCGGCGGCAACTTCTCAATAACTTCTATCTTGGTAACGTCTACCTCAATACCTTTAGCAGAAATTTTATGACCCAAAACTAACCCTTCCCTCACCATAAAATGGCATTTTTCCCAATTTAGGGCAAGGTTAGTTTCTTCGCATCGTTCTAAGACTTTTTCGAGGTTTTCTAAACATCTATCGAAGGAATCGCCGAACACGGAGAAATAGTCCATGAATACCTCCATAATGCTTTCTACGTACTTGTCAAATATTGCGAGCATACGTCGCTGGAATGTAGCTGGCGCATTGCACAATCCAAACGACATTCTTCGGTAAGCGAAGGTGCCGAAGGGACAAGTAAACATAGTTTTCTCTTGGTCCTCGGGAGAGATGGGTATTTGAAAGTACCCCAAGAGGCCATCGAGAAAACAATAAAAGCTATGGCCGGATAATCGTTCTAAAATCTGGTCGATAAACGGTAAAGGAAAGTGGTCCTTGCGGGTGGCGTCATTTAACTTACGATAATCTATACACATACGCCAACCCGTCACCGTCCGTGTCGGGATTAATTCATTATTCTCATTACTAACTACGATTATCCCTTCCTTCTTTGGAACTACCTGAACGGGGCTAACCCACTTACTGTCCGATATAGGGTAGATAATTCCTGCGTCTAATAATTTCATAACCTCGCCCTTAACTACTTCTTTCATATTCGGGTCTATACGGCGCTGAGGTTGGATAGAGTTACGCGAATTATCTTCCATTAAAATTTTATGGGTACAGAAAGATGGGCTTATGCCCTTGATATCAGAAATTTTGCCAAGCAATAGCCCGGTGATGCTTACGTAGAACTAGAAGAAGTTTATCATTTTGCATATCCGTGAGGTAGGCTAAAAAAATAACTGGTAACTTGGAATCTTTTTCTAAGAAAGCATACTTAAGGTGTTCAGGAAGTTCTTTAAGTTCTAGGGTAGGGGGTTCTTCATAAGAGGATTTAGAGATTCTTTCTTTTTCAAAAATAATATCTTCATAAACTTTTTTATAAGGAACGTAATAAGGGGTGGGGCTAGCAGCCAAGACGGCTTCTTGTAGCTATTCAGTGGGAAGAAAAGAGGAAGAACAAAAATCAGAAAATTCTTTTTCAAACTCAGAAAGACAATTAGAAGATTGATCACTTCCCTGCAGCGATTCAGTGGGAAGAGAAGAAGAAAAACAAAAATCAGAAAGTTCTTTTTCAAAGTCGGAGAGGCAGTAGGAAGATTCATCACTCACGGCGTCTATGACAAAACATGAGTCATCATTTGCTAGGGTGTTCTTCATCGAAGGTGTGATAGAAAAAGTGACTTCATCGTCGCCTACTCGAAGGAAGAGCTTACCATTTCTTACATCAATGATGGCTCTGGAGGTGGTAAGGAAGGGTCAGCCAAGGATCAGGGGAACCTCGACATCTTCTTCGATGTCCAAAATGACAAAGTCCACCGGGAAGATGAACTTGTCGACTTTCACTAGAACATCCTCCACTATTCCTAACGGGTACTTGACGGATCAATCGGCTAGCTGGATACTCATATGCGTGGGGTTAAGGCTACCAATCCCTAACTTTTTAAACAACAAAAAGGGCATCAGGTTTATACTCGTGCCTAAGTCGGCTAACACGTGTTTAACAAAAAGATCACCGAAGACACACCGGATAGAGAAACTACCCGGGTCACTGATTTTCTTCGGCAAACCGTTTGTTAAAACAGTAGAGCACTCGACGTTTAGCGTGACGTGCGAAAGATTCTCTAGCTTCTTCTTGTTGGTGAGGAGGTCCTTAAGATACTTGGCGTATTTCGACATCTGCGAAATAGCCTCGTGGAAGGGAAGATTAATGTGGATTTGCTTGAAGATCTCTAAGAAGCGGGAGTACTGATCATCTTGACATAGTCTATTAAGTTCAGAGGGGTATGGAGGATTTGAATTATTTTTGAAGATGGGTGGTGGAGTGAGATTATTTTCTAAAATAGGGGTGATAACTTCTTCAGCAGATGGTGGCGGAGCGGAGCTTTGATTTTTAAAGGTGGGAGCGGAGCTTGCCTCGGGCTCTTCACTTACCATACCGGAGACTTGCTTCCCACTCCGAAGAGTTATAACTTTTGCTTGCTCTCTCGGGTTGGGTTCGGTATTGGAAGGAAGAGATCCTGCGGGTCGCTCAGAAATTATTTTCGCGAGCTGTCCTACCTGATTTTCTAGACTTTTTACGCTTCCGGTTAAAGTTCTTATAGTAGCGTCATTTGTGGTGATATATTTAGAAAGTAATTCCTCGAAGCTTGGAGGTTTTGGGTAATTTTGAAGAGGTGGTGGTGGTGGTGAAAAAAATCATTTTGCGGTGGTGGGCACATCGCATTCGATGGATTACTCCATGAAAAGTTCGGACGATTTCTTAAAGCATGGTTATAACTATTCGAAAAATTAAAATAAGGAGGATGAAAATTCGCAGCAGAAAAATTATTAAAAGCAGTTCTAGGCATATTATTAACATAATCTAAATGTTCTGGAGTAGGGGTTGTAGATTCCCATACCTGAGGGGCGGAGGCAGCAATCATCTCCGTGATTTTTTTGCTTTGGATTTCTACTTGCAGAGCGAGCTGGGAGACGTTGTCCACTTCATAGATACCTGCAGGCTTGTTCGGGCGGGACCTAGGCACATTCCACTGATAAGTGTTCATGGCCATGTCCTCAAAAAGCTCACATCCAACGTCCAAAATAACCGACGGACTCCCGTGGGTCATGCACTAAAAGAACAGAAAAGAAGAAGAGAAAGAGAAAGAGGATAAACTAGAAAAAAAATCTAGATTAGAATTTTTTTTTCTTTTTGAAATAGATTTTTTTTATATAGATTAACTCCCGAACTTCCCAAGGACTACCCCGTGAAGGGTTCGCAAGGTACTAGACAAGATAGTGGTGCTTAAAGCCCTTTGCCCTTTTCGAGAGAATTAGGTGGTGTAGAAAAATTGTGAAGTTGGTTACTATTAAGAGCGGTAAATTTTTTTTGATTTTTAAAACTTTAAAGAAAGAGGATGAGAAAGAGAAAAGATAAAATTAATAGGTTTGTGTTTTCAATATATCAACGAAAGTTGGGTCCCCGGCAACGGCGCCAAAAACCTATTGCGCGCTAGGGTTCGAAGAAAATAAACGCAACCGAACTAGCAACCCAATGAGGCAAGTATACCTATCGAATTGTAGCTAGGGGACACAAGTGTCGTATCTAAATCCGTGAACTGTTGAGTATGCTTACTCACACGAACGCTATTATCTTATCGATGGAAAAACAAGGGTTTTAGAGAATCTAATTGCAAGGAAAGAAGTAAAGCTAAAGCTAGAAAGAGAGCTATTATAATTAATTAAAGAGCATAAGAAAATCGATTACTATGAAGGGTTGAAAATATGAAATGGAAATGCACTCGATCAAGAATCACCTCGGCTAAAGACGATTAAGAAAATGCGATAAAAATCTAAACTTAATAGGATAAAGGTCCTTGATCGTGGAGGTTCCTAAAGCTTGAACATGCTTCTCTCAATGTCGTGCCCAACTGAGTTTAGGAAGGTCTGACCAACTCTCGTCTAAATCGGAGGCCTAAAACTCGCTTTACGCGGTGAACCCCACTATTGGATTTTACTCCAATCCGGGATATTTGGACGTCTGCCTCTCTCGAGGGGTGCGTACAACTCCCTTTACTCTTGAATGCTCACTTCATTCTATCGGCCTCTCGGCTAGCCCAGAATGAAAGAAAACGTGGAGAGTATATATCGATAATATACCTCCAACCCGTGATTAATCAAGAGTAATTCAAGGCCCTAACCTAAAAAGAAAAGATTAATTAAAACATCATAACTTAATCGCTCTAACCTCGGATCATAAAGATCGAGTACAAGGAGGATTAGTTAATCATAATGGAGTGGAAGAGGGGGGGATGAGTAGTAAAGCATAAAAAGAACACAAGCTAAACAAAGAACACTTCTATTAATAAAAAGGGGCAAGTTACACTATTGAAAAAGAAATTACAAGTGCATGAAAATGAAATCCTATTCTAGCCCTACAATTAGCACTAAGCAACACTAAAGATTACAAAGAAAGCATAAACAAGTAAAGATTAAACTAGGGTTAAATGAAAATTACAAAGAGAGAGAGAGAGAGAGAGAGAGAGAGAGAAAGCATGAAAAAGATCAAGAACCAAACGGGCAGCACCTCCCCCTCTCAATCAAAGCTTGCTGAAATGGAAGGGGGGGGGTCTCAATTTATAGAAAAAAAATCTCAGGTTGGTCACGCACTCCGACACGCCCTAGGGGGGGCGTGTCAGGGGGCGTGACAGTACTATGTTGACCTCGGGCTCTGGAATCTGGCGGGAAGGATCATTGCCTTTGTACATCGGTGGTCACGCCCTAGGTCACGCCCATATAGGGGGGGGGGGGCGTGACACTCACGTCATGTCGAAATCATTGGTCGGAAATCCGTTAGTCGTCGGAAAAGTTGATGTCACGCCCCAGGTCACGCCCGTGACGTGGGGCGTGACAGTACTGTTGCGTGCTGTGGCAGAACCTGCATTCAATGCGGCGGCAGGCTTTGCGGCAGAGGGCGACATGCCCATGGTAACGCCTGGTGACACGCCCGGGGAGGGCGTGTCAGGGGGGCGTGATAGCGGTTTTGTTTGTTTTCCTGTCCCTTCCAACAAAAGTCCTCAGGATCAGGTGACATGCCCTAGGTCACGCCCAGGGAGGGCGTGACAGTGGGGCGTGTCAGGTCATTTTTGACCAATTTTCTGGAAACCTTCAAAAAGACAAAAAAAAGTCAGGGGCAATAATATTTACATAAAAATGATAAAAAAATAAACTAATAAGACATGATTTGTACATTATAAACTAGAAAAATACAATAATAGTTTAGGCTACAAAACGTATTATCATAATACCCAACAGTCAGCTTGTCCATCATTTGTTCTGTACCCACAGTACTATAAGTTGAACTAGGCAGTTCATTATTTATCATGGTAGACTCATCAAAGACTACAAGAACTGATTCTTCTACAACTTGGATTTTCAAGTTGTAGATCCTATAGGCTTTGTTATGATTGTTGTACCCAACAAATATTCCATCATAGGATTTGACAGCAAACTTAGTCACATAGGACTTGCCATTGTGAAGCACAAAGCATTTATTACCAAAGATTCTTAGATAGCCCAGATTTGGTTTTCTGCCCTTCAAGATCTCATAGGGAGTCTTCTTGTGGCATTTGGTGATAGAGGCCCTATTGAGGACATGACATGTAGTATTTATTGCCTCAGCCCAGACATATTCTGGGAGAGATGTGTCACTCAATAGTGTTCTACCCGCCTCTATGAGAGTCCTATTTTTCTCTCAACTATCTCATTTTGCTGGGGTGTTCTAGGAGAAGAGAATTCTCAATGAATCCCATGCTCTTCACAGAACTTTTTCATGCTATCAGACTAGAATTCAGTCTCATGGTCACTTCTAATTTTAACCACAGAACTGCCAAGCTCATTCTGAATTTGCTTGATAAACCTTATAAAGACATCACGGGTTTCATCCTTCCTCTTAAGAAAGAACACCCAAGTAAACTTGGAATAATCATCAACTACCACAAGGGTTTAGACTTTCCTACAAAGACTGTGAACTTGCATAGGACCAAATAGGTCCAAGTGCAAGAGGTATAAGCACCTCACAGAGTCTTTGGTCCCAATACCCTTAAAGAAGACTTTTGTCTGCTTACCCTTTTGGCAAGCTGAGCAAATTCCCTCCTTAGAGCACTTCACATTGGAGTTATTCCTAACTAGCTCTTGACTGAAGAGTTTGTCAATAGTCTTGAAATTCAAATGGGCAAGTCTCTTGTGCTACTGGACACAGTAGGAGACTTTCTCATTTGCCACTAAACATATAAGAGAATTTATGTCTAGACATAAAAAGTTCAAGCAATAAACATTTCCACTCCTAGTGCCTGTCAAGATGACCTCTTGGTCACTTGAACTCCTAATTAGGCACTCATTCTTGTGGAAGACAATAACATAGCCAAGATAAGAAAGCTGGCTTATGCTTATAAGGTTGTGCTGCAACCCTTCAACATAAGCCATCTTGGTAATGGTGACTATGTCATTGGTAATCTTACCATATCCTCTGGTTACACCTCTATCTGAACCTCTAAAGATGACTTTGGATCCATCTTTTACTGGAGTAAAATCCTTGAAGTTGCTCCCTGTTCCAGTCATGTGCCTGAAACAGTCACTATCTAAGTACCATATATGGGTATGACACCTTGGACTATCCTGCAATATACATATTACTTAACCTTAGGACCCCAATATCTATTGGGTCCTAGGTTCATGTTAGCATGAAACTGAACATGTCCACCAGCAGAATTTCTTACTGGTGGACTGACCCTAGCTATGGTCACATTGGGATTATGTCAGCAGTCAATGGAAAAATTCCCTATCTTACAACAGCACCAACAATCATGTATGTTATATATTATTTTCTGTGAAGGCCCTGCAGCTTGATGAGCAGCAACCTTGACAGGAGGAAGATGTTCTTGTAACACCCCAAATTCTAGTTTGGAGTGAAGGCTAGGTGACATGGCCTGGGACACGGGCGTGTCCAGATTTGGTTGCTTGAGTGGGTCTCGAGTAGGATTTTAGTGGGCGTCGAGTGTGTCTCGAGTGAGGCACAAAGCCTGGGACACGGGCGTGTACTGGGCTGTATCCTGCTCGATTTCCATGGCATTGAGTAGCGTTGAGTGTAGAACACGGCCTGTGACACGGGCGTATCACAGGGGCGTGTTCGGCACACGGCCAAGGACACGGGCATGTGCCTTAGCCGTGTGCTTCTCGGGAGAGTTATTCTGGTGTCGAGTGAGGAACACACCCCTCAATACAAGCGTGTACTTCCTGACACGGGCATGTCAGGTCTTGACACGGACGTGTCTTAACCCATGTTCTGGTCTGGAGTGAGTCGGTTCCTTGCCACTTAGGGGAACACGGCCTGTGACACGGGCGTGTCACAGGCCGTGTCAGCCCAAGGAAAATCTTGGCCGTCCAATTCCTTCTATTTGGATCCTGTGGTCCAAGCTCCTCCGTAGTGATAAGACCGTGGAATGAGATGGCTTTCTCATTTGGACTAAGATCAATCTCTTTCTAAGCAAGAGAGAAGGGAGAGCTTGGAGGAGGAAGAAGGAGAGAATTCTGACCGCTGGTGGATCTTTAGCGTCCGACTCGAGATCCGAGGATAGCATTATGGAGGCAAGGTCGTCGCGGTGATTAACATCCGACTAGTTTCTCCATGGCTCCGAAGAAATCGTCAAAGGTAACGATCTCCTTCTTGGACAAGTGAAGTCCTACTTTATGCATGTGCATGGGATCCTCCACCAAGAGATGGAAAGCGTAAGCGATTCTAGTGGTCGAGTATGCATCTAGATCCGGAACTGTGTAGTACAGAATAGGCATGTTGTGTGAAGCCCATCTGGACTGGTAGTATGGATTGGTGATGCTGCGAACCGGATAAGACTCCGTGTATAAATAGTTTAGCCTGCGGAGAAGGTGAGGAAGATTGTGAATTCGGAGAAGGATGCTTTGTATAGCTCATTTGGTTGGATGCGATGCTTTGCATAGCTTCTTTGGTTGTATGCTCGGCACGAGCTGTATGATGGATTGGAAAGTGGCACTATGTGCCTGTGTTGAGAGATGTATACGAAAACCTCTGAGTGGGTGGGACACCCAACAAGTTCAGTGGTAGGATTGTTGTGAGCGAGTACCTCTGAGTGGGATGGGTGCGAGAGGTCTCCAATAGGGGTTTGGCGGTTGATGCCAATTGCCAACAAGTTAAGAACCTCTGAGTGGGTGGGCCACCCAACAAGTTTAGTGGTAAGATCGTTGTGAGCGGTCGGTTGGTAGCACTGCAAAAGGGGGGCTGTGGGACTTCTCGGCGTGTCGATCGATAATGCTCAATGGTTGCCATGAGGTGAACACCTTTGAGTGTGACGGGCGAGGATGTCTCTAGCACGCATGTTATAGTAGACTAGTGCTTGGCCACCAAGTGGAGAACCTCTAATCGGTGGTGTACTAAGGATGTACCAGTACACCGTAAGCGTGCCCTGAGTGCTCGGAGCATCTGGCATGAAGGCCAGCATTTGTGATGTGATTGTGGCAGATATATATATGTGTTGTGATTTTAATGAATGCAGGGAAGGAACCACTACCCCGGGTAAGGGGTAGGGTCATTATAATTGGTCAGCTGAATGCTGACCGTTGCTTTGTTGATCACCCTTGGGGTGGACGTTCTTATGAAGGTGCTATAGGCTGATTGGAATGAGCGGGCTGAAGCCCTTGCTGCTGCTTCTTGTAGGCCCTTGAAGGCTGTGCGAAGCTTTGGATTTCATATGTGGCCGGCCTGCGTGCCGATGTATGAAATCATATTTGTAAAGAGCAACTTATAAGGCCTTAAGACTGTGAGCGTTTGAGTTGTAAACATTCTTGGTGTTATCTATATATAAATGAGTTGTTTATATATTAGTATTGGACATTCATTGGATGAGTTCTTATAAGCTTTAAACTTCCGCTAGAATGCTCTGGGTTAGGGTGCGATGGTATTTTGGTATTAACTTTTGACCTCGCCGTCTATTTATGGCATATAATGTGGTGCCCCGACCAGACCTTCTATTATATGTTATTTAACGGGTCGGGTTTTTACATTTTTGTATCAGAGGCCCTCAGTCTTCCGCTTTCGAATTCGTGGCCGACTTATTTTGTCGGGTGGCGAGCATGTGTACGTGCGAACCATTTTAACATAAATAAACTTAGGAATGTCCACTAGGAATGTGAGGGTTTGGGCATGTTTGCTGTTTTTGATTGGAGGTTAATGATGTCTTGTTTACGTATAGGTGACAAGGAGCGGAGCTGGGCAGTCTGAGCCCCAGCATTCGGATGTGAGTACGGCACCAGCTGAGGTGCCCACACCTCCTCCTTCTGCGGAAACTGTACACCTAGTTGTGAAGGTGGTATTTGCCATGATTCAAACACAATCTATTAGGCAGGCAAGGCCTGTAGTGGAGCTAGTACAGGTTGGGGCGAGGCTAGAGCATGTTGAAGCTCGGATTGATGAGAAAGCAGCGGACGGGAAACTGAAGAGGTTTATAGATTTTCATCCACCTACGTTTATTGGGGAGAATTCCCCAACGTAAGCAGAGTATTGGCTCTCAAGAGTGAAGAGGATCATGACAGCGATCAGGATTGATGAGGGGCGGAAAATCACTTTAGCCACTTTCCTGCTAGAAGGAGAGGCGAGACTTTGGTGGGATGAAGTCGAGATGCACCAGTTGGCAGGCAGAGGCCTGTGAGAGATTTCGATGGATGAATTCTCCAGATTGTTTTGGGTAAAGTATTTGGCAATATCGCGGAGAATTGCGATGGAGAATGAATTCCAACGTCAGGTGCAAGGTGAGAAGACTGTTGATGATTATCTGCATGAGTTAACCAGGCTGGGGAGTTATGCGGGGTCGACGTTTGCGGAAGAGGCACGTAAGACAAATAGGTTCTATGAGGGACTTCGTGATGAGCTGCGATTGACCCTCCCGATTTTAGTGAACCAAGGCTTCCAAGCCTTAGTAGATACATCCTGTGCACTGGAGAAAGATTTGAAACGAGTATACAATAAGAAGAACTTGGTGGTGGAAAAGTCGGAGTTCAAGATTTTGCAGTCGGAGCAATCAGAGTTTAGGAAACGTGATACGAAGCGGTTCAGGCCTGCTAAACAAGCTCAGTCGATTGTTACTTCGGGAGCAACGTACGGGCAAGGATGTGTGGAGACACATACGTGTTTTAACTATGGGAAGCAGTTACGTAGTCCCCGAGATTGTTGGAGTGGCGCCTCGAAGGGTGAGAAAAAGTCATGTGCGTCCTATGAGGAAAAGGGCAAGGCATTTGCAGAGTCATCTGCATCTCGGGCGCAGCCTCGAATGTATACTCTCTAGTTGCAGGAGCCGCAAAGCTCGAATCGTGAAGAGCAGCCTTATCGCATGCATAACTTGGAGTTGCAGGAGGCTGTCAAGAGGCTTCCAAAAGATGCAGATGAGCAGAAATAAAGTGGAGTGTGCCCTTTATTGCTTTTGTGTTGTACTTGTGCATATTATATGTTTGGGTGTTTGTGAAAAACACGTGTGTTGTGCGAGGCTGTGGGGCGAGTAACCCTGGATCATTTTGTGTATAGTTGCAACAAAGGCATGGTTATATTGTTGGATATGTTGCGCCAAATTTCGGCACGAAATTTTTGTAAGGAGGGGTGGGTTGTAACACCCCAAATTAAAGTTTGGATTTCAGGCTGAGTGACATGGCCTGAGACACGCGCGTGTCCCAGGGAGTCTCCAGCTTTGGTTGCTCTAGTGGGTCTCGAGTAGGCTTCGAGTGGGCGTCGAGTGTTTCTCGAGTGAGGCACATGGCCTGGGACACGGGCGTGTCCTAGGCCGTGTCCTGCTCGGTTTCCTTGGCGTTGAGTGGCGTTGAGTGTAGAACACGGCCTATGACACGGGCGTGTCACAGGGGCATGTTCAGTACACATCCAAGGACACGGGCGTGTGCCTTAGCCGTGTGCTTCTCAGGAGAGTTGGAATTGTGTCGAGTGAGGAACACGCCCTGATGGGATAAAACCCGAAAAGGCAAGTGTACCTGTCAAATCGTAGTATCAAGGTCGTATTTAAAACTCGGGGATGTCAAGTAGTGCTACTCACGCTCGAACTATTATCCTACCGGAAAACTATTGGTGTTGGGTACATTGGAAAATGTGTACCTAATTTGAAGAAGCCCAACCTAGCTCAATGATATATATCAAGGTGTATTTGATGTTTTTTTTTAGTTGACATGTGCAGGTGAAGGATTGATAAAGTATGCAGCAAAATTCTAAGTCCAAGTGTCGACACAGAGGAAGCAGTGTCGACACATAGAAGAAAATAGTCGACACAACACTGGGAAGCAGTGTCGACACATAGAAGAAAATAGTCGACACATCACTGGGAAAAAGTGTCGACACAGAGGAAGCAGTGTCGACACATAGCAGTTAGTCTACAACTACACTGGGAAAAAGTGTCGACACAGAAGAAGTAAGTCGACACAACACTGGGAAGCAGTGTCGACACATAGCAGTTAGTCTACAACTACACTGGGAAAAAGTGTCGACACAGAAGAAGTAAGTCGACACAACACTGGGAAGCAGTGTCGACACATAGCAGTTAGTCTACAACTACACAAGGGAAAAAAGTGTCGACACAGAAGAAAAGCGTCGACCTCAATATTGGGAAAATGTGTCGACACAGAAGAGTAAAGTCGATCTCAAGATTGTCGACACCAGCTGGATGTGTCAACACAAAAGAATATAGTCAATTTCAAGTTTGTCGACACCTGAAGGCTAAGTCGACACTTACTAAGTTATGATTCTACAACAACTGTGTCGACACACAGGACTTGTGTCGACACACTGAAGAGTCAAGACCAAGTTATTTTCAGAAGGAGCTGTGTCGACTCAAAGGCAACTTAGTCGACATCACTGAAGACTGTGTCGACACCAAAGTCAATTGTGTCGACACAAATAAACAGATGGTCTCGACACTTTCTGACAGACTGTCTCGACAACTTATGGTTCAAGACTAAGGCACAGGACTTGTTTGGAGACTTGACAGCTGAGGATTGCCACCAGTTAACTGAAGCTGTCAGACTTGTCAGAAAACAGTTAGAAACCGGATCAGCCGGTTACCATAAAGAAAGTCTATAAATAGACGGATTCAGAAGGAGAAAGTAACTGTTGGAAAACATTGTTGAGAATCAAAAAGTTGAGAAGGATTACGATCCAATTCATTTCAAGAAAGTGCTAGGCACTTAAGAAGATCTTCTCCGGGAGATCTAAGAAGACTATCTAAGGATAGATCAAAGAAGAGTTCTAAATTAGAATTCAGAAGAATCATTCAAAGTGCTGGATAGAGAGAGATCAAGCCAGAATTTGAAGAAGAAGAAAGAAACCACCAGTGGATTCTCAAGAAGCTGTTTGGAAATCAACTCAGATAAGTTCTTATTCAAGAAGCTTTGAAGAAAGCTCAGATACAGTTGATTTCATCAGCTGATCAAGAATTGTCTTGGCCTTTTTTCTCTCTCAATTTTAGGCAAGACAGTTAGATAATATTTTCCATATTTCTGTAGGATCTGTTTACACAGATCTGAGTTGTAAGCCTATGTTATAAAGGCTGAGTGTAGGAGTGTTGAACTCTGAGTGGTAGGGCTGTTTGCCTGAGTGTAGGAGAAGGATCTTCTCTGAGTTGTAGGCCTTGGGGCAAGGCTGAGGTAGGGCTGTTGTGCCTGAGTTGTAGGATCTATTGATCTGAGATTAGTGGAAGTTTGGCCAAATCTAGCATACTGCTAGATAGGTGAAGGGGGAAAGTGGATGTACCCAGACCTTGGGGAACCACTATAAAATATTGTGCAATCTGTGATGTTTTATTTTCTGTGATTGCTGTGATTCTTTTGTCAGTCATTGAATTGAATTCTGCCTAGAAGTTTTTATAAATAAGCAGAACCTATTCACCCCCCCCTCTAGGTGTCTAGGCTGTCTTGAAAGTTAAACTATCAAGTGGTATCAGAGGCAGGTTCCTCAAAAAGGACTTAACAGTCTGAGGTAGATCTGAAAGGCAGATTCAAGATTCAAGAAGATGGGTTCTGGAGAGAATCATAAGGAGCTAGGGTCTATGAAATTACCCATATGCAAGAAGGAAATCTTTGGGATCTGGAAAGAATGAGTCAGATTGTTTATGGAAGCATCTGACCCAAGGATTTACATCACAGTACAGGAAGGGCCCTTCATTCCAATGAAGATATCTGTTCTTGATGCAAATATCCAAATACCAAAGACTTATTCAGAAATGACCAAGGATGAAATCATCTTGGCAACCATGGACAAAAGGGCACAGAACATCATTGTTAGTGCCATAGATGATTCAACATTTCAAAATCTGATTCACTGCAAGACCTCCAAGGAGATGTGGGACACATTGATTGTCTACATGGAGGGATCTGAAGAAGTAAGGCTGGACAGAAAGTCTATGCTAAATCAGGAGTATGAAAGCTTTAGACAAGGAAAATCTGATAGCATAACTGAGTGCTATAAGAAATTCTATAGAATTGTGAATGAGCTAATCTCCTATGGAAGAGTCTTCGGTACCTATGAACTGAATGACAAATTCTTAAGATCCTTATCAAAGGACTGGGATACAAAGATCTGTGCCATAAGAGAAGTGGCTAAATTGGCAGAGATATCTCCTCCAACCCTGTTTGGAAAATTACTATCCTATGAAATGCAACTTATGGTAAGGAAGGAGGAGGAAAGAAACTCAAGAGGAGAGCATAGAGAAAAGACTGTGGCATTTAATGCTGAAGCCACTAGAAAGAGTAGGAGGAAATCACCATCTCCTCCTAAAGAAGTTGAAGAAGATAGTTCTGAAAATTCAAATAGATTCAGATGCAGACTTTGCTGCATTCACAAGGCAATTCCAAAGGTTCTTGAAAAAGAAGCAATGGAAGTCTAGGCCTTCCACATCACAGCAAGTTGATGACTATTATCAGAAGAGAAGGTCATCAAGGAAAGAGAAAAGCAGATCAAAGCCTAGCAAAGCCACTACTTCAAAGATTGTCTGCTATTGTTACAATAGGCCTGGACATGTAGTGGCTGATTGTCCTGACAAAAGGAAGGAATCTTCAGAAAAGAAGAAGACTTATCAGAAAGGCAAGAAGGAGAAATCCTTTGTAGCAAAGAAAGATAAAAGTCTGTCAGACCAGTCAACTTCAGAATCAGGATCTGAAGCTGAAGCATATATTGGACTATATGCTGCATCTGAGGAAGAGGAGTTTATGCAGTTGCTAGACTCCATCAATGAACATCAATGCATGGGTTTGATGACAAGATCAGAAGAGGACATATGCCAGAATCAGTCTGGTCCTAATGAGGTAAACTGTCCTTCCTGTACATCTGTTTGTAGTACAAGTGAAGAATCAACTACATCTGCATCAAGTGATGAAGATGCATCTGGATCTGAAGGAGATGTCTATCAATTGATAGACAAGTATGGGGACTTGTTGCAGGCCCTTAAGAAAAGCAAGAACCTGGTTAAAACACAGGCTCAGGAAATTGCTGAACTAAGGGTAGCAACAACTGAGTTAGAAAAAGTCCTTGATCAAAAATTAAATGAAATTGCCAAGCTGAAGAATATAACTATTATTCAGATGGGCACAATTAATTATACTAATGATCAAGTAAAGAGTCTGGAGGCCAGACTTAGAATTGAAAGGGATTTAGTGGCTAGTTACTCTAAGCCAAAATCTGTCTTACCTTTGATAGATGCATTTGTCACTCAAAAGGGTAAGGCTGGATTAGGATTTAAAGGTAACTCCAGGGCTGGCAGATTCAAGAGGAAAGGCAAAGCCCCTATTCAGCCACTAAACCTTTCAGTCCCCATAAAGTTTAATAAGGAGAAAGTGCCTTCTAACATATATGATCATGAAGACATTCAAGGTCATATTAAGACAAATGTTCTGAAGAACAAGGGTGTTAAGGCAAGCAGGCCTACCTATGGTCATAAACCCAATGGTTTTCAGAAATCAGTAGGTGAAGTTGCAACAGCACCAGCAATGAACAGAAATTCTTCTGACAAGGATGTATCTAGATCTAGATACAATAAGTTTGAATGTTGGTGCTGTGGCAAGAGGGGCCATTTTGCATTGGACTGCTGGTATAACACAAGTGTTATAAAGAATAAGAGTCTACCTATTAGAAGAGGTTATGATAACTTTATTAATGCTAACCTGAACCAAGGACCCAAGACTTACTTGGGTTCTAAGGGTAAGTAATTCTGTATTGCAGGTGAATCCAAGTAACCATGCCCCTATATGGTACTTGGATAGTGGTTGTTCCAGGCACATGACTGGAACAAAGGGGCTGCTGAAGGAGTATTCATCTGTCAAAGATGGACATAAAGTGATCTTTGGTGGATCTGAAAAAGGAGTCATCAAAGGGTTTGGTAACATTTCTTCTAACCTAATTACTATCACCCAAGTGGCCTATGTAAAAGGTTTGAAACATAATCTAATAAGCATAAGCCAGCTGAGTGATTTAGGATATGACATTTCATTTGGTAAGGATGGATGTCATATCAAAAGGTCAAGTGATCAAGAGATCATTTTGACTGGGTATAGGAAGAGAAATGTATATTGCCTTAATTTTGAATGTGAAAATAAGGCTTCCCCCATTTGTCTTGTAGCTGATGACAATGCTTCCCATTGTGTTAAGTGGCACAAGAGATTGGCTCATCTAAACTACAAGACAATTGGCCAACTCATTAGTAAAGAACTAGTGAGGAATGGGCCTCAAGTTAAGTGTATAAAGGAAGGGGTATGCTCAGCTTGTCAAAAGGGCAAGCAGACAAAATCCTCATTTCAAAGCCTTGAAAACAAGGATTCTGTGAGGTGCTTATACCTCTTGCATATGGATCTTTTTGGTCCTATGCCAGTTCATAGTCTAGGTAGGAAGGTCTACACTTTTGTGGTTGTAGATGACTATTCTAGATTTACATGGGTGTTCTTTCTAAGACAAAAATCTGAAACCCCAAGTGTACTACTTAATTTTGTAAAGCAAATTCAGAATGAACTGAATAGTACAGTGGTCAAAATCAGAAGTGATCATGGTACTGAGTTTCATTCTGAAAGCATAACAAATTTGTGTAAAGACTTTGGGATTTTCCAAGAGTTCTCCTCACCAAGAACACCTCAGCAAAATGGAATTGCTGAAAGAAAGAATAGAACATTAATTGAAGCTGGTAGAACTCTATTGAGTGACACCTCTCTCCCAGAATATTTTTGGGCTGAGGCAGTTAACACTGCTTGTCATGTCATCAATAGGGCTTCTATCACCAAAAGCCACAGAAAGACTCCCTATGAGATTGTGAAAGGCAGAAAACCAAACCTATCCTATTTTAGGATCTTTGGTTGCAAGTGCTATATACTTAACAATGGCAAGTCATATTTGACTAAGTTTGCTGCCAAATCCCAGGATGGGATATTTGTTGGGTACAGCACAAATAGTAAGGCCTATAGAGTTTTCAACTTAACTACTCAAGTTGTTGAAGAATCTGTGCATGTTGTATTTGATGAAACAAGATTAATCAATTGTGAGTTGTCTTGTAGATCAAATGACTCAACAGGTATAAGCAAGAAGATGGACAAGCTCTCCATTGCTGAAGCTTCAAAGGAAGATGGAGCATTGGAAAATGAAGGCTGCTGTCCAGGGGGAGTACAAGAGATAATGGAAACTGATGAAAACCAAGAGGCTCAGCAGAATGAAGAAGCTGGAGATGCTCAACCTGAAGGGAATCTTCCTCCAGCTATAAGATATCTAAGGGATCATCCAACTGATTAGATAATTGGTGATCCAAGACAAGGAGTGCAAACTAGAAGCAGAAATCAAAGCACAGTTTTGCATTCAAGTTTCTTGTCCCAGATGGAACCTAAGAAGTTTGAAGAAGCTATCCAAGACCAGCACTGGATTGATGCTATGCAAGAGGAGCTGAATCAATTTAGAAGATGCAAAGTCTGGGAGCTTGTTCCTAAACCAAGAGGCCACAACATAATTGGCACTAAGTGGATCTATAGGAACAAGCTAGATGAAAGTGGGATAATAGTGAAGAATAAAGCAAGGTTAGTTGCAAAAGGATACAGGTAGGAAGAAGGAATTGACTTTGATCAAACCTTTGCTCCAGTAGCAAGGCTGGAGGCAATCAGAATGTTCCTTGCCTATGCAGCCTACCAAGACTTCAAAGTATACCAAATGGATGTGAAGTCAGCATTTCTGAATGGTGATCTTAAAGAAGAAGTATATGTAGAGCAGCCATCAGGTTTTATAGATCCTCTTAAACCTGATTATGTGTATAAGCTTAGGAAAGCTTTGTATGGGTTAAAACAAGCTCCAAGGGCTTGGTATGAAACCCTGTCTACCTTCCTCATTGAGAATAAATTCTCAAGAGGAAAGATAGACAAAACTCTATTCCTTAGGGAATCCAAAGGAAAGATCATCTTAGTCCAGATCTATGTTGATGACATAATCTTTGGAACTACTGAAAACAACCTTTGTAAAAAGTTTGCCAAACTTATGCAAGGGAAGTTTGAGATGAGCAGTATGGGAGAACTTAAGTTCTTCTTGGGACTCCAAGTAAGATAGACTGATGATGGATTGTCCATATCCCAGTCTAAGTTCACCAAAGAATTAATTAAGAAGTATGGTATGGAGTCATCCTCCACCATGAGAACTCCTATGGGAACTAGTATGCCTATATGCAAAGATGAGACAGGTAAACCTGTTGATGAATCATTGTATAGAGGAATAGTTGGGTCTCTACTATATCTCACTACTAGTAGACCTGACATTATGTATGCAATATGTGTCTGTGCTAGGTACCAAGCCTGCCCTAAAGAATCTCATTATACTGCAGTCAAAAGGATTCTGAGATATCTAAAGGGCACTCCTACTCTAGGTCTTTGGTACCCTAGGAATAGAGATTTTCTACTAACAGGCTATTCAGATGCAGATTTTGTAGGATGTAGAGAGGATAGAAAGAGTACTACAGGTACTTGTCAATTCCTGGGAGGAAGACTAATATCTTGGAGTAGTAAGAAGCAGACCAGTGTGGCAATTTCCACAGCTGAGTCAGAGTATGTTGCTGCTGGAAGCTGCTGTGCACAGCTATTGTGGATGCAGCATCAGCTTAAGGATTATGGTATTCAGGTAAGTAGAACACCCCTTTTATGTGATTCAAAGAGTGCTATTTCTATTGCTAATAATCCAGTTTCTCATAGTAGAACTAAGCATATAGAAATCAAATACCATTTTCTTAGAGAACATGTAGAAAGAGGAGACATCTCATTGGAATTTGTAAAAACAGATTATCAAATAGCAGATGTATTTACTAAGCCTTTAGATGAAACCAAATTCAATAAATTCAAAATTGAATTAGGTATGTTAACCATTGATTAATGTATTAACAAAATCATTAACAATGCAATTGAAGTGGTATATAAGTAAGTAAAGGTAATAACAACATAATCAAGTGTTAAAAAGGACACATTGAAGTTATAGAAATTGGCTAAGTAAGAATGTGTCGACACATTCAGTAGTAATGTGTCGACTCAAAGAAATTATGTCGATAAGTCAGAAATATTGTGTCGACACAGAGAATATGTGTCGACACTTGAGAGTTATATTGTCGACTTAACCAGAAATGTAATGTCGACTTAACCAGGAAAATGGTGTCGACACTTATAGAATATGTGTCGACACTTATCCTTAGAGTCGACACAGAATTTCTGTCTATCTAAGGTGTCGACATAACCACAAATTGGTGTCGACACATAGTAGGCTGAAGTAATGTCGAGACAATAGAAGTTTGTATCGACACATTCCGTCTGTGTCGACACATTTTGTCTGTTTTTGGCACCTTTTGAACTTCTTTCAACTGAGGCTATAAATAGGTCAAAAACTCATTCTGTCGACACGCTTCCAAGGTTTTCGAGACTAAAACCCCGTGTCGACAGTCTATCTTTCTCTCTTCTCTCAAGCTTTCTCGACGAACCGATGGCGCCAAGGATTGAAGACAACATTAATGAAGGGTATGAGTTGGTGTGCCAGGCCTTTGCAGAGGCGCCGCCAGATGTTCAAGGAGTTATCACCCTCCTCTCTGAGTCAGGGTTAGAATTTCTCATCTCAGAACCAACAAAAATCTGGAAGAAGGAGGTGCACGAGTTCTTTATCTCTGCATCAGTCCACTCGACTGGCCTCAAGATTAGGTCCACAGTTCAAGGGACTAAGGTGAAGATTAATCAAAGAAGTTTAAGAAAGATCTTTTAATTGTAAGTAGTTGAGAATGAAGAGGAAGTACCTAGTTCTAAAACAAGGGAAGCCCTTCAATGGTGTGGACTGGACTCAGGCTTGAAGATTGGAGCTGCATTCAACAGGAAGGGTATGAATCAGCAAGGGAAGTTCTTATATGAAATAGTTGGGAAAGTGATCCTCTGCAAGACAGGTGGTGTAAGACCCCAACCTCGGAGATGATCGCGGGGCGATCAAGCGGCACTTTTGGAGGTCCGAACAGGGGCACACGGCCAGGCACACGGCCGTGTGCCTACCCGTGTTCAGTGATTTTTCTATGTTTTGTGCTGTCTCGAGTCAGAGAGGTACACGACCTGAGACACACGGCCGTGTCTCAAGCCGTGTGTGGAGCACACGGCCTCGAACACGGCTGTGTTCGAAGCCGTGTTCTGGAAGCCCGACGATCGTCCTGAAGCTCCAGGTAACACGGCCCGTGGCACACGGCCGTGTCAGGAGCCGTGTCGATCGGCGAATGAGTTATACGGCCAGACACACGGCCGTGTGTCAAGCCGTGTTCGGCCCAGTTTTTGGGATTTTGGATCTAATCTCGGCCGTTCGTTCCCTTGGATCTGGATCCAACGGTGGGGGCTGCTCCTGGGGGGTTATTAGCCGGGATTAGGGCTTTGAATCCTCATTTTTCTTTGGTCCACTCTCTCTCTAAGTGTTTAGAGAGAAGGGAGAGCAAGAGGAAGGAGGAGCCCAAGATCCGGCCGCCAGAGGAGTCTTGAAGCACCGATTCGCGATCCGAGTCCGGATCCTCGAAGGCAAGGGCGAGGCGAAGCTTTCCATCCGACTACATCTTCATGGCGCCGCGGAAAAATGCGAGGGTAACGATCCTCTTCTTAGGGCATGTGTAGTCGCCCTTCTTCCTATGCATGGGGAAATCCCCCTCTCGCGAGTGAGCGTTGAGGCGCGGAATCCCTTCGGGTAGATATGTAAAGTCCCCGTTGTTAGAGCCCGGAATCGGAGTACGGGTGTAGGCATTGTGTGTGAAGCCTATTCGGGTTTAACCCGGATCGGTGATGTTTGCATTGCATGGCTGGAGAAGACTCCGCGCCGGTGAATTTAGTTTTCCGAAAATTCTACGCGGTAGATTGCATACAGGGATCCTTGGGGGTTAACCTCGAGGCGCACCCGGAAAGCTTGGGCGGAATCGCATTGCCGCCACGATGTTGCCTTGGAGGGCAAATCGGTACATAACGGGGTTATGTGCATGTTTTGATCGATTGTGGGAATGAGGAGAAACTTGGCCCGCACCGATGGCTAAATGGCCGTGGTGAAGTGAGCAACGGGCGGGTGGAACTCTACCCATTCCAAGTGGTCTCGGTAGAAGCGACCTAAAGTACATGGGACTTCCCGGGGGGCTGGAAACGGGCCTAGGCTTCGGCTGAAAGGGCTAAATGCTCACGTGTGTTGCCGTCCGAGGGATGGTGGTGGAATCGCGGTGTCGGACTGGGTCCGGACCGGGTTCACCGATTAGTGCCCTGAGAGCACGGAGTGTGCGGCCGTGCGTGCCGACACTTGTGGCGAATAGAATACTCTATAGAATTGCTATGGTAGTTTTAATGCAGGGAAGGAGGACCGCCGTCCCGAGAAACGGGACGGGGTCGTTATAATTTGGTCAGCTTTTGCTGACCGTTGCCCCTTTTGTATTGCCACCTCTTGGGTGGGTTGTTTTCTACAGGTGCTGCTGCGGAGCCAAGTGGAAAATAGCGGGCTAAAGCCCAAGTTGCAGCGCCAGCCCTCGAAGGCTTAGTTATTAGCTTTTTCATATTCATGTATGGCCGGCCTGCGCGCCGATGTATGAAAGACGCTATCTTGTTAAGCGAACACTTTTGTAAGGCCTTAAGGCCGTGAACTCTTTTGTGTATGTACTCATTCCTGGGTAGTAGTGGACATTCATGCTCTGTGGCTGGGTTCTTATCTTTTGCAACTTAATTAAACTGCTTCCGCTAGGTGTTGTGTAGGACGCTCTGATTGGTTGTGTGGTTTCAACGCGTAACCAACCGGTCTGTCCGTAGTATATGGCGTCGGGCCCCGGCCGGACCTACTGCTATATGCTATGTGACGGATAGGGGTGTTACAAATTGGTATCAGACTTCTGGTTTCGGTCACGCTTAAATGAATTCGTGGACGAATTCACTTTAAGGGGTGGTGAGCACATTGTGTGCGTCATCGTTATAACATGCAAAGAACCCATGAATGTCCACTTAGGAATGAAAATACACATGTTTGAGGAACCTGCGTGTTCCTATAATTGCTGTTTGCAGTAATTCTTGGTCGCTTATCGGTGTTTTGCACGATTTTAGGTGACCAGAAGTGGTGCTGGGCCGTCTGAACGGCCAGGTTCTGAGGCGAGCAGTGCGCCAAGCGATGCGCCTACAACACCTTTGTCTGCTGAGACCATTAGGTTGGTGGCAGAAGCGGTCATGGCAATGATAAATGCGCAGCCTGCAAGGCAGGTGCAGCAGCCTGCTCCTACTGTGGAGCAAGTATCGGTTCAGACGGCAGAGCGAAGGAGGGTTGAGCAAGTAGTGTTGGAGCCAGAGTTCCCTAGGAGAGCAACTGAAAGACAACTGAAGCACATCATGGGCTTTCACCCACCAGTGTTCACGGGGGCAGAAACCCCGACCCAAGAAGAGGATTGGCTCTCAAGGGTCAACAGGGTGATGACTGCGACGCAAACTGAAGAGTGGCAGAAGACCACTATAGCGACGTTCCTTTTGGATGGGGACGCAAGACTGTGGTGGGAGGGCCTAGAGCTGCATCAGTTGAGGGGAAGGCCATTGGCCGAAGTCCCGATGGAGGAGTTTGCGAGACTATTTATGGCTCGATACCTCCCCTCGGCGCAGAGGATTGCGCTAGAGAGCGAATTCCAGAAGTTGGTGCAGGGTGATAGCACCGTTGATGAATACCTCCACGAGTTTACTCAGTTGGGGAGATATGCCGGCGCTACCTTCACAGACGAGGAGCGCAAGACGAGCCGCTTTTATGAAGGGCTAAGGGATGATTTGAGGTTGCTGCTGTCGGGGCCCAAGACGCAGGGTTTCATGACCCTGGTCAGTTCGGCCCGGTCCTTGGAGAAGGATATGAGAAACGTGCAAGCAAAGAAAGAAAGGGAATCCGGTGGCAAGAAATCAGAGTTCAAGGCGCTGACTACATCGAAGTCGGGCTACCGTAGATTCTTCAAGAAGGCTAAGACATCGGGTCCAGCTTCTTCTGCAGGTGCCTCGGGGGCAACTACCCATCGAACCCCGGGCACTTGCTTCACGTGTGGAAAGCCGGGGCACTTTGCCCGTGGCTGCTGGAGTGGACGCTCAAAGTCCGAAAGGAAATAAGGAGCTACCTACGAGGAAAAGGGCAAAGCGATGGAGTCGACCGCGTCCCACTATGCTCCGACTCAGCCTAGAGTCTACAACTTGGGCCAGCAGGAGGCCATCAAGCAAGCGGATGTGGTGACAGGTATGAGTTAATTTATGCAAGTTAACTTGAGAATACTATTACCTATTGCTTGTTAAGCTAATGTCTTTTGCTTAGGCTTTGTGGTGATTAGCGATAGTCCGGCACGAGCACTGTTCGACACTGGTGCTTCGCATTCTTTCTTGTCCGAACAGTTTATATCGCGCATCGGAGTCCCTTCTTCGATGGCGAAGGACAAGTTAGATGTGTTGCTGCCGAATGGGTGCTCGATGCGTGCGGACAGAGTGTGCGCCGTGAAGGTTCACATAGGGAGCCAAGAGTTCGACTTGCTAGCGTCATTATTGCCGTTGGTAGAGTTCGATGTTATCTTTGGAATGGATTGGCTGTCAGAGCAGAAGGCTTGGATCGATTGCGACCGTAAGGAGGTCAAGCTGGGTGTAGGGCGGGAGACTACTTTCGAGGGGCTTAAGGGGTCGAGCAAGACACTAATGTCTGCTCTTCAGGTGGTGAAGGCAGTTCGTGCTGGTGCAGAGCTGTTCTTTGCAATAGTGGGGGCTGTGGAGCCAAAGTCCCCGTTGGATAGCATCCCCGTGGTTTGCGAATACCCCGATGTGTTCCCGGATAGCCTTCCCGGAGCCCCACCGCAGCGAGAGATTGATTTTACTATCGAGCTCGTGCCGGGTGCCAAACCCGTGTCACGTGCTCCTTATAGGTTGGCGCCAAAGGATATGGCGGAGTTGAAGGTTCAGTTGGAGGAACTGATGGAGCAAGGTTATGTGCGTCCAAGTTCGTCGCCTTGGAGCGCACCGGTCCTCTTTGTTAAAAAGAAGGACGGTAGTATGCGGCTGTGCATTGACTACAGAGAATTGAACAAGTTGACGGAGAAGAACAAGTACCCGATCCCGAGGATTGATGATCTCTTTGATCAGTTAGTCGGATCATCAGTATACTCCAAGTTGGACTTGAAATCGGGGTACTATCAGCTGAGGATCAGGGAGTGTGATATCCCGAAGACGGCGTTCAGTACGAGGTATGGGCATTTTGAGTTCACGGTCATGCCGTTTGGACTGACAAATGCGCCATCAGTGTTTATGGATCTGATGAACAGGACGTTCAGAGATTTCCTGGATCGCTTTGTGATCGTCTTTATTGACGATATTTTGGTGTACTCGCAGTGCATGCCAAGAAGACCACTATAGCCACTCAAGCATTTGCATTTGGTGTTGGAGACTTTGAGGAGGAATGAGCTTTACGCAAAGTTCTCCAAGTGCGAGTTCTGGCTACCTTCGGTAGCGTTCCTGGGTCATATAGTGAGTGGGGAAGGTATAGCGGTGGATCCAGCGAAGATAGTTGCGATACGGGAGTGGCCTGTGTTGTCTTCGGTAGCGGAAGTCCGTAGTTTCCTTGGGCTTGCCGGCTATTACAGGCGCTTCGTGGAGAACTTCTCGCGGATAGCGTTACCTCTCACAAAGTTGACCAGGAAGGATCAGAGATTCTTATGGACGCAAGAGTGCGTGCAGGCTTTCGAGGAGCTGAAGAGGCGGTTGACCACGGCGCCAGTGCTTAGTTCGCCGAGTGGGACCGAGGGCTTTGAGGTGTATAGCGACGCTTCGGGTAGCGGTTTGGGCTGCGTGTTGTTGCAGCATGGTAGCGTGATAGCGTATGGATCGCGTCAGCTAAAGGTGCATGAAAGAAATTATCCGGTGCATGACTTGGAGTTGGCGGCCGTGATATTTGCACTCAAGTTGTGGAGGCACTACCTTTACGGCGTAAGGGTCGACATATACACCGATCACAAGAGCCTAAAATACTTGTTGGATCAAAAGGATCTCAATATGAGGCAGAGGAGGTGGATGGAGTTCCTGGGGGACTACACCTTCAAAATACATTATGTACCCGGGAAGGGCAACGCAGTTGCGGATGCGCTGAGCCGCAGGGCTCCCGCCCGAGCCAACTGGTTGTCGGTGCATGATGAGCGGCTAGTGCGGGAGTTGGAGGAGCTTGAGATCTGTTGCGTTGACAAGCAGACGAGCGCCAAAGCAATGTTAAACTGGACAGAGGTGCAGTATGACCTGGCTGACCGGGTTCGGCAGGCATTGGAGTTGGATGATTCCATGAAGGAGCTTTTGGAGGCCGCTTTGGATGGGTCAAATTCCCAGTTCTCGGTAGAAGATGGTTTGTTAAGGAAGGATCATCGGTTGTGCGTCCCGAGTGGGGGTAACCTCCGGGCGGAGTTGATGTACGAGGCTCATCATACCAAGTACTCAATCCACCCAGGGAGCACGAAGATGTATCGTGATCTCAAGAAGTTGTTTTGGTGGCCGGGGCTTAAGAAAGATGTGGCGTTGTATGTGGCCAAATGCCAAACATGCGCCTTGGTGAAGGCAGAGTGCCAAAAGCCGGGAGGATTTCTGAAGTCCTTGCCTATACCGGAGTGGAAATTCGACGATATATCTATGGACTTTGTGCACGGGTTGCCAAGGTCGCAGAAGGGGAACGACGCCATCTGGGTGATCGTAGATCGGCTAACCAAGGTGTCGCATTTCATTCCGCATAGGAAGGATGACCCAGTCGAGAAATTGGCAAAGTTGTACGTTGACAATATTGTTAGGCTGCATGGTGTGCCTCGTAGCATTGTGAGTGATCGCGATGGGCGGTTCACGTCAAATGATTGGAGGTTGGTGCAGCAGATGTTGGGAACAAAGTTAAAGTTCAGTACAGCTTTCCATCCGCAGACTGATGGGCAGACCGAGAGGGTCAATAGAACGATGGAGGACATGCTACGCATGTGTGTCCTGGACTTCGGTAAGCATTGGGAAGACCATCTTTATTTGGTGGAGTTCGCGTACAACAACAGCTACCAAGCGAGTATACAAATGGCGCCCTTCGAGGCCCTGTATGGTAGGAAGTGTCGCACGCCGTTATCGTGGCTTGAAGCGGGTGAGGCAAGGTTGTACAAGAAGCAGGAGGTGGAGAGTGCTACCTCGTTAGTGCGGATCATTCGGGAGCGCTTGTTGATCGCTCAGGACCGGCAGGTGAAGTACTACAATGCCAAGCACCGGAACGTGGAGTTCGCGGTAGGCGATTGGGTGTACTTGAAGATCAAGCCGTTCAAGGGTGTCTCACGGATTCGACGCTTGAAAAAGTTGAGTCCGAGATACCTTGGGCCGTTTGAGGTCCTGGAGCGAGTCGGCGAAGCGGCATACTGTTTGAAGCTATCGGTGGAGTTGAGTGGATTACATGATGTGTTCCACATTTCTGTGTTGCGGAAGGCGGTGCAAGAGCCTTCGCAGGTGATCGCGGCTGATCAAGTACCGGTTGAGGAAGGGTTGACAACGAAAGTCAAGCCCATATCTATCGAGGATTTCGAAGTCAAGCGGCTTCGGAACAAGGAAATCAGAATGGTGAAGGTCCGTTGGGATAACTGCGGGCGCGAGGAGCTCTCTTGGGAGCGAGAGCAGACAATGCGCGAGGAGTACCCCGAGTTGTTCCCCTCAGGTACTCGATTTGTTTATTTTTGTGTAGTCTCTGTTCTTAATTTCAGGACGAAATTCTCTTAAGGGGGAGGGAGTTGTAAGACCCCAACCTCGGAGATGATCGCGGGGCGATCAAGCGGCACTTTTGGAGGTCCGAACAGGGGCACACGGCCAGGCACACGGCCGTGTGCCTACCCGTGTTCAGTGATTTTTCTATGTTTTGTGCTGTCTCGAGTCAGAGAGGTACACGGCCTGAGACACACGGCCGTGTCTCAAGCCGTGTGTGGAGCACACGGCCTCGAACACGGCTGTGTTCGAAGCCGTGTTCTGGAAGCCCGACGATCGTCCTGAAGCTCCAGGTAACACGGCCCGTGGCACACGGCCGTGTCAGGAGCCGTGTCGATCGGCGAATGAGTTACACGGCCAGACACACGGCCGTGTGTCAAGCCGTGTTCGGCCCAGTTTTTGGGATTTTGGATCTAATCTCGGCCGTTCGTTCCCTTGGATCTGGATCCAACGGTGGGGGCTGCTCCTGGGGGGTTATTAGCCGGGATTAATGCTTTGAATCCTCATTTTTCTTTGGTCCACTCTCTCTCTAAGTGTTTAGAGAGAAGGGAGAGCAAGAGGAAGGAGGAGCCCAAGATCCGGCCGCCGGAGGAGTCTTGAAGCACCGATTCGCGATCCGAGTCCGGATCCTCGAAGGCAAGGGCGAGGCGAAGCTTTCCATCCGACTACATCTTCATGGCGCCGCGGAAAAATGCGAGGGTAACGATCCTCTTCTTAGGGCATGTGTAGTCGCCCTTCTTCCTATGCATGGGGAAATCCCCCTCTCGCGAGTGAGCGTTGAGGCGCGGAATCCCTTCGGGTAGATATGTAAAGTCCCCGTTGTTAGAGCCCGGAATCGGAGTACGGGTGTAGGCATTGTGTGTGAAGCCTATTCGGGTTTAACCCGGATCGGTGATGTTTGCATTGCATGGCCGGAGAAGACTCAGCGCCGGTGAATTTAGTTTTCCGAAAATTCTACGCGGTAGATTGCATACAGGGATCCTTGGGGGTTAACCTCGAGGCGCACCCGGAAAGCTTGGGCGGAATCGCATTGCCGCCACGATGTTGCCTTAGAGGGCAAATCGGTACATAACGGAGTTATGTGCGTGTTTTGATCGATTGTGGGAATGAGGAGAAACTTGGCCCGCACCGATGGCTAAATGGCCGTGGTGAAGTGAGCAACGGGAGGGTGGAACTCTACCCATTCCAAGTGGTCTCGGTAGAAGCGACCTAAAGTACATGGGACTTCCCGGGGGGCTGGAAACGGGCCTAGGCTTCGGCTGAAAGGGCTAAATGCTCACGTGTGTTGCCGTCCGAGGGATGGTGGTGGAATCGCGGTGTCGGACTGGGTCCGGACCGGGTTCACCGATTAGTGCCCTGAGAGCACGGAGTGTGCGGCCGTGCGTGCCGACACTTGTGGCGAATAGAATACTCTATAGAATTGCTATGGTAGTTTTAATGCAGGGAAGGAGCACCGCCGTCCCGAGAAACGGGACGGGGTCGTTATAATTTGGTCAGCTTTTGCTGACCGTTGCCCCTTTTGTATTGCCACCTCTTGGGTGGGTTATTTTCTACAGGTGCTGCTGCGGAGCCAAGTGGCAAATAGCGGGCTAAAGCCCAAGTTGCAGCTCCAGCCCTCGAAGGCTTAGTTATTAGCTTTTTCATATTCATGTATGGCCGGCCTGCGCACCGATGTATGAAAGACGCTATCTTGTTAAGCGAACACTTTTGTAAGGCCTTAAGGCCGTGAACTCTTTTGTGTATGTACTCATTCCTGGGTAGTAGTGGACATTCATGCTCTGTGGCTGGGTTCTTATCTTTTGCAACTTAATTAAACTGCTTCCGCTAGGTGTTGTGTAGGACGCTCTGATTGGTTGTGTGGTTTCAACGCGTAACCAACCGGTCTGTCCGTAGTATATGGCGTCGGGCCCCGGCCGGACCTACTGCTATATGCTATGTGACGGATAGGGGTGTTACAGGTGGACATGATAGGATTTCTGCCTATATGTTCAGCCTGATGACCAGGATTGTTTTTACAATCCCTACTGATTGGTCAGGAGTGATCTTTGACAAGATCAAAGAAGGAATCAAGAAGCCTAACATGGCCAGGATCATGAGCCTATACCTAACTGGAATGATTCCTGAAGTGATGCAGCAAGTGCCAGGGACAAAGATTAATCATATGAGAAGAATGGATATGAGACTGTTCTCAAGATGGGATAGGGTACTGTCCAAGGATGTGCCTGAAGAGAGCAGGCCAGACACCCCTGTGAAATCCCCTACTCAAAACCAAGAACCTGAACAACTACAGGACAACCCACTCAGGACACAGGTTGAAGATCAGCCAGACTCAACTGTTGTCCAGCAAGTGTCAACACCTGCACAAATGCAGGGGGAGCCAGTTTCCACTCTTGCTCAAAAGGTATCTACTCCTGATCAGGTACAAGTATAGGAGAAGCTAATGTATTTTACTATAAAAGACATTGCTCATATTCTTATTAATGCACAGGTTCAGGAAGAGCTAGTGTCCACTCCTCCTCTAAATACTGAAGTACAAGTGCAAGAGGAAGCACAGTTAAACTTATCTCAAGATTTAACTGCTGCAGAAGTTACAGCTCAACTGGAATTTACTCTGGAGGAGTTATTCCCTGATGATGATACTACTACTGATAAAGTAGGAGGTGGACAAGAAATTGAGAAGTCAATTGATATGGACATTGATCAGGAAGCTGAAGTTGAGACACAAGTTGAGGGGGAGCCATTGGCTGTTGAAGCTGAGCAACAGGTCACTGGGACAGATACAATTAATCCTCCTCAAGAGAGAATTCAATTAGATACTTCATCTGAAACTGAAACTGAAGATGCCAGGATGGCAAAGAAAAGAAAACTTGTTGTATTTAAGAGAAGAAGCAAGAATTATAAGCAGGCTTTACAGACCACACCTCTACAGGTATCTCCAGCTTTTGATTATAACAAATTTATGGTAGATCTACAGGTAAAATTGGATGAACAAAGGATGGTTCTGGAAAAGTATGTTGATGAAAATAGCAAGTCACTTCAGTTTGACTTAGCTCAGGATATAAAGTCCATCCAGTTTCAAGTCAACATGCATAAAAAGGAAATGACAGATTGCTTCCACAAGGGTGGCAATGCTGTGGTTTATCTAGCTAAACAACAGGAGGCTATTACTACAAAGGTGGATGACATTGCTTTGAAGCAAAGCTATGTTTTGGAAAACCAGCTAAGAATGAATGATAATTTAACTGAATCTCATAATGAGATCATTGAGGAAGTAAAGAAGATTGGTCCAGGTCTGCCTGCAGATAGAGCCAAAGAAAGGGACGAATTTGATAAGAATTTTCAAGCTGCCATTGCTTCTGTTAAGACAGCCATCTCAACCTCTCAAAAAGAAATATCTGAAAAGCTTAACAAGTTAAAACCATTTTTTAGAGAAGGTGTGAATTATTTGGATGGCCAAATCAGATTTCAAAAGGAAGATCTAAGAGATCATGTATCTAGAGAAGCCATAAAGGGGGAGAGGATGCTAATTCATGCAGGCTCAGAGCACTCCAAATGGGTGACCAATAGTATCCGAGCCACTTTGGGATATCCCCCATTGTGTGATGATGCTATGGTGGCTGAATCAGGAATACAATCAAATCTACTTGAAGGCAATCAACCTGAGGTTGCCCAAGTCATTTACCCCCCTCCAGATTTTGACATGATTGATCAGAAGGTTCAAGGAATGTATAGTCCTCCAAAGGAGGTTACTAATATTGTCTTTGGGAAGGTTGATAAGCCTGAGGCTTCTCTGAAAGAACAGCAAGAAGCTCTATTAGTAAAGAAAAGATTCAGAGAGCAGGCTGTACTTAAGCCAGATTATGAGCAGTGGAGTCCTACTTCAAGGAACATAATACTCACTGCATGGAAAGCTGTACAAGATAAAGTTCATGAGAGAGGGAAGTGGTACAATGAGACAGAATGGCAGAAATATGAGGCAAGACAGGAAGCAATAGTCCAATTTAGAAGGAAAGCTAAGCTGGGGAGGCTGCCATCTGATGCTAAGGAGCCAAGCAAGTACTTTCCAAAGCCTTTTCACTACTTTGAAAGGCAAAGGATCAAGGAAGAAGCTCAGAAGAAAGCTGATCTAAAAGGAAAGAAGATAGCTGAAGAATCAGAAGCTCCTGTGACAGCTACAATTCAATCTGGAAAAGGGATTATCATTAAAGAGCCTGATCAATCCTGATTATGTTTTTTAATTCCTTCATAGTGTTTTGTAATATTGTGATGTAATCATTTAATGAAAAACAATGTAATCAAACATTACCCAGTTATAAACAAAATGTTGTTTGGCATATTATAATGTGCATTCTGTGATGGATTATTTTGTTTATGTTTTGTTTATATTAAGTATTCCTGTCATATCATATATCATCATTTAGTACTGTTTATAAATGGTGTATATCAATGGCTAGAAGGGTTATGACTTCTCTAAATAGGGGGAGATTGTTGGGTACATTGGAAAATGTGTACCTAATTTGAAGAAGCCCAACCTAGCTCAATGATATACATCAAGGTGTATTTGATGTTTTTTTTAGTTGACATGTGCAGGTGAAGGATTGATAAAGTATGCAGCAAAATTCTAAGTCCAAGTGTCGACACAGAGGAAGCAGTGTCGACACATAGAAGAAAATAGTCGACACAACACTGGGAAGCAGTGTCGACACATAGAAGAAAATAGTCGACACATCACTGGGAAAAAGTGTCGACACAGAGGAAGCAGTGTCGACACATAGCAGTTAGTCTACAACTACACTGGGAAAAAGTGTCGACACAGAAGAAGTAAGTCGACACAACACTGGGAAGCAGTGTCGACACATAGCAGTTAGTCTACAACTACACTGGGAAAAAGTGTCGACACAGAAGAAGTAAGTCGACACAACACTGGGAAGCAGTGTCGACACATAGCAGTTAGTCTACAACTACACAAGGGAAAAAAGTGTCGACACAGAAGAAAAGCGTCGACCTCAACATTGGGAAAATGTGTCGACACAGAAGAGTAAAGTCGATCTCAAGATTGTCGACACCAGCTGGATGTGTCAACACAAAAGAATATAGTCAATTTCAAGTTTGTCGACACCTGAAGGCTAAGTCGACACTTACTAAGTTATGATTCTACAACAACTGTGTCGACACACAGGACTTGTGTCGACACACTGAAGAGTCAAGACCAAGTTATTTTCAGAAGGAGCTGTGTCGACTCAAAGGCAACTTAGTCGACATCACTGAAGACTGTGTCGACACCAAAGTCAATTGTGTCGACACAAATAAACAGATGGTCTCGACACTTTCTGACAGACTGTCTCGACAACTTATGGTTCAAGACTAAGGCACAGGACTTGTTTGGAGACTTGACAGCTGAGGATTGCCACCAGTTAACTGAAGCTGTCAGACTTGTCAGAAAACGGTTAGAAACCGGATCAGCCGGTTACCATAAAGAAAGTCTATAAATAGACGGATTCAGAAGGAGAAAGTAACTGTTGGAAAACATTGTTGAGAATCAAAAAGTTGAGAAGGATTACGATCCAATTCATTTCAAGAAAGTGCTAGGCACTTAAGAAGATCTTCTCCGGGAGATCTAAGAAGACTATCTAAGGATAGATCAAAGAAGAGTTCTAAATTAGAATTCAGAAGAATCATTCAAAGTGCTGGATAGAGAGAGATCAAGCCAGAATTTGAAGAAGAAGAAAGAAACCACCAGTGGATTCTCAAGAAGCTGTTTGGAAATCAACTCAGCTAAGTTCTTATTCAAGAAGCTTTGAAGAAAGCTCAGATACAGTTGATTTCATCAGCTGATCAAGAATTGTCTTGGCCTTTTTTCTCTCTCAATTTTAGGCAAGACAGTTAGATAATATTTTCCATATTTCTGTAGGATCTGTTTACACAGATCTGAGTTGTAAGCCTATGTTATAAAGGCTGAGTGTAGGAGTGTTGAACTCTGAGTGGTAGGGCTGTTTGCCTGAGTGTAGGAGAAGGATCTTCTCTGAGTTGTAGGCCTTGGGGCAAGGCTGAGGTAGGGCTGTTGTGCCTGAGTTGTAGGATCTATTGATCTGAGATTAGTGGAAGTTTGGCCAAATCTAGCATACTGCTAGATAGGTGAAGGGGGAAAGTGGATGTACCCAGACCTTGGGGAACCACTATAAAATATTGTGCAATCTGTGATGTTTTATTTTCTATGATTGCTGTGATTCTTTTGTCAGTCATTGAATTGAATTCTGCCTAGAAGTTTTTATAAATAAGCAGAACCTATTCACCCCCCCTCTAGGTGTCTAGGCTGTCTTGAAAGTTAAACTATCAATTGGGATTTGAGAATTTTTTAAAAGTAAAATAAACGATAATTTTTAGACGAAAAACTTATATTAAAAAGATAGCATTCGATCAATGATTCACCATAAAATGAAATGAGAGGGATAAAAAGGAATAGTTTTAAATTTGCAAATCATACTCGACCGTGACGGATCCGAAAATAAGAACAAATCTCGCTAGAGCATTAGGTCTCCTAACTTATAGACTCTTTGATCGAAATCTCTTTACAAATCAAAGAAGCCTAAAGTTGCATTATCGAGGTGATCCACACTATTGGATTTGACTCCAATCTAGAAGATTTACATCATCCTATCTCTAGGGTTGCGTTCAACTCCTTCCTTCTTTGAGTGATCTTTCACATTCACGAGCCTCTCGGCTACTTAAATATGAGATCCAAAGCCTACTACCGTATACCGGAAATATGGA
This sequence comes from Platanthera zijinensis, assembly GCA_039513925.1. NCBI lineage: Eukaryota > Viridiplantae > Streptophyta > Magnoliopsida > Asparagales > Orchidaceae > Platanthera > Platanthera zijinensis. Next base: position 121,918,932 of record CM077084.1, read on the forward strand.
GTCGACAAAATAAAAATCAAAGAAGGATCGAGCATGAAATAACAAAAATAAAACTAAGAAAGAAAATAAACTCTCATCTCACTTCATGGATCCTCACGATCGAATGCTAAGTAAAATAGTTACTCATGATTAAAAAGGAATAAAAAATAAGATAAGAGAAGAACATTTTTATTACTTGCAAAAAGAAAGAGTACAAAACAAGGAAATAAAAGGGCAAAATTATTCTACTAATAGAAAGAACTATTACAATAACAAGGAAATTATAACATGGAAGAACAAAGCATGCATAACAATAAAAATTGAAGACTTGCACTAGAACTCTCTTGCTCTCTCCAAAAGCCAACCTCCAAAACATGAGACCATGGGTGTAACACCCCGAAACTCAAAGGAGGGACGGGTGACGTTTTAAGCTAAGTCTGGGACTTGGAGCAGGTGTCACGGGCGTGTCATGGGCGTGACACGGGCGTGACACGGGCGTGACACGGGCGTGACACGGGCGTGCCACACTTGGGAGTTTTCTGAGTCATGTACACGGGTCATGACACGGGCACAGACACGGGCGTGTCACATGTGACACGAGCGTGTCGGGTGCTGTGTCGCAGGCCGTGTCCTCCTTGGGAAATAAGTGTTGGCAGTTATGCACGGGACATGACACGGGCACAGACACGGGCGTGTCACTTGTAACACGGGCGTGTCGAGTGCCGTGTCGCAGGCCGTGTCCTTCTCGCGAAAAGAATGTTGGTCCTTGCACACGGGCGTGACACGGGTCGTGATACGGCCGTGTCGCATACGACACGGGCGTGTTAGAGGCCGTGTCTAAGGCGGTGTGCTGGATATCGAGTCAGTCGAGACGACGAATGGGTGACACGGCCATGCATACGGCCGTGTTGCAACCCGTGTTCAGCCCCAGATTTTGTATTTTAGGCCTAATCGTGGCCGTCTGTTTTCTTGTCTTGGGATCCGATGGCTGGGATTGGTCCTGAGGGGCTTAAGTCCGGGAATAGGGTTTAGAATCCCTCATTTACCTTGGTTGACTCTCTTTCTAAAGTTAGAGAGAGGAGAGAGCTTGGAGGTAGAAGGAGAAGCTAGATCCGGTCACCGGCGGGGCTTCAGAGTTCCAAATCGCGAGCCATCTTCGGATTCGCGGAGGCAAGGAGATTGCGGTGCTTTTCATCTGCGTAGATTTTCATGGCGCCGCGGAAGAATGCAAGGGTAACGATTTCTCATCCTTGGGCATGTGAAGCCCTTTTTTCCCTTTGCATAGGAAGCCCTCTCTCGCGAGTGAGCGAAGAGTTGGAGCGTTCCTTGGGATTGATATGTAAAGTCCCCCTTGTATAGAGCCCGTATACGAAAACGGGCCTAGGCATTGTGTGTGAAGACTATCCGGACAAGTAGAGCCGGATCGGTGATGTTGCATTGCATATGAACCGGGGAAAACTCCGGGTGTTTGGGCGTTTTTCGGATTTTCTACGTGGTACATTGCAGCAGGGAGCCTTGGAGATTAACTCCAAGGTGCACCCGGAAAACTGGGCAAAAGCGGGTTTTGCCAACATGGTGGCCGGGGAGCCAACGTGAACATAACCGGGTTATGTGATTATTGTGGTGGAAATGGGACTCGGTGAGTCTTGACCTGCGCATATGGCTTAAATTGCCGTTGCGATATGAGCACGGGTCTGGCGGAACCGTACCCGATCTATGTCGTTCGGTGGAACCGTTGGCATGGATGAGGGTCTTCGGCAGTCTATGGCTTAAATTGTCGTGACCAAGGCCAAGAAGACAAAATGCTCATATGGTTGGCCGTCCAAGGGGCGGTGGTGGAACGGGAACGTCTATGGCTTGAAATGACGTGACGTTGGCCGGTTCGCCGTGAATGTGCCCTGTGTGCACGAGGTGTGTGGCCGTGCGAGCCTACGCCTGTGGTGAAGTGTGTTTACACTATATTGATGCTATACTAATAAAGTGCAGGGAAAAAGCATCGCCGCCCCGATTACGGGGGCGGGATCATTATAATTTGGTCAGCATAGCTGACCATTGCTTTTGTTTACCACCGGGCGGTGGATTGTGGCTTGCAGGTGTTGCGGAGCCGAGCGGGAAATAGCGGGCTAAAGCCCATGTTGCGGTGCTGGCCCTCGAAGGCCTACCCTTTTTATGTTTTCCGTTTATCTCATGTATGGCCGGCCTGCGAGCCAAAGTATGAAAGACACTCTTGTATGAGGGAACTATTGTAAGGCCATAAGGCCGGTACTTTTGTATTAATCATTCCTATTTTATCTAAGTAGTGGACATTGAAGCTTGGCAGGGTTCTTTTATTTGTGCAACTTAAGAAATTGCTTCCGCTAGAATGAATCTGTGTAGGACGTTTGTGATTGGTTATATGGTTTCAACGCGTAACCAACCGGTCTGTCCGTAGTATATGGTGTCAGGCCCTGGCCGGACCTACTGCTATATGCTATGCGACGGATAGGGGTGTTACAAATTGGTATCAGACTACTGGTTTCGGTCAACCTTAAATGAATTCGTGGGCGAATTCAATTTAAGGGGTGGTGAGCACATGTGTGTGTGTCATCGTTATAACATGAAAAGAACCCATGAATGTCCACTTAGGAATGAAAATACACATGTTTGAGGAACCTGCGTGTTCCTATAATTGCTATTTGCAATAGTATTTGGTCGCTTATCGGTGTTTTGCATGTTTATAGGTGACCAGAAGTGGTGCTGGGCCGTCAGAATGGCCAGGTTCTGAGGCAAGCAGTGCGCCAAGTGAAGCGCCTGCAACACCTCCGTCTGCCGAGACCTTTAGGTTGGTGGCAGAAGCTGTCATGGCGATGATTAATGTGCAACCTGCAAGACAGGTGCAGCAGCTTGCTCCTGCGGAGGAGAAAGTGCCGCTCCAAGCGACGGAGCCTAGAAGGGTTGAGCAGGTGGCGGTGGAGCTGGAGTTGCCTCGAAGAGCAACTGAGAGACAGCTTAAGCATGTGATGGGCTTCCACCCACCGGTGTTCTCGGGAACGGGAACCCCGACCCAGGCTGAAGATTGGCTCTCAAGATTCAATAGGGTGATGACAGCAACTGAAACGGAAGAGTGGCAGAAGACCACAATAGCGACGTTCCTATTGGATGGGGACGCAAGGTTATGGTGGGAAGGTCTAGAGCTACACCAGTTGAGGGGAAGGCCGTTGGCCGAAGTATCTATGGAGGAATTTTCGAGACTGTTCATTGCTCGATACCTCCCCTCAGCGCAGAGGATCGCACTAGAGAACGAGTTCCAAAAGTTGGTGCAAGGAGATATCACTGTAGACGAGTACCTCCACGAGTTTACTCGATTGGGGAGATATGCTAGCGCTACCTTTGCCGATGAGGAGCGAAAGACTAACCGCTTCTATGAAGGGTTAAGAGATGAGCTGTGGTTGCTACTGTCAGGGCCCATGGCGCAGGGTTTCATAACCTAGGTCAACTCGGCCCGGTCCTTGGAGAAGGACATGAGAAATGTGCAAGCTAAGAAGGAATCTGGTGGGAAGAAATCAGAGTACAAGGCGTCGACTACGTCGAAGTAGGGCTATCGAAGATTCTACAAGAAGGCTAGGACGTCAGGTCCAGCTTCTTCTACAGGTGCCTCGGGGGCAACTACCAATCGAACCCCGGGCGCTTGTTTTACGTGTGGAAAGACGGGGCACTTTGCCCGCGATTGCTGGAGCGGACGCCCAAAGTCCGAGAGAAAACAAGGAGTTACTTACGAAGAGAAGGGCAAGGCGGTGGAGTCAACCGCATCCCATTATGCTCCGACTCAGCCTAGAGTCTACAACTTGGGGCAGCAAGAGGCCATTAAACAAGCGGATGTGGTGACAGGTATGAGTTAATTTATAGCAAGTTAACTTAGATACTATTGTTTATTGCTTGTTAGCCTAATATGGTTTGCATAGGCTTTGTTTTGATTAGCGATAGTCCGGCACGGGCACTGTTCGATACGGGAGCTTCACACTCCTTCTTGTCCGAAAATTTTATATCGCGCATCGGAGTGCCTTCTTCGATGGCGAAGGACAAGTTGGATGTGCTGCTACCGAATGGGTGCTCGATGCGTGCGAACAGAGTGTGCACCGTAAAGGTTCACATTGGGAGCCAAGAGTTCGACTTGCTAGCGTCATTGCTGCCGCTAGTAGAGTTCAACGTTATCTTTGGGATGGATTGGCTTTCGGAGCAGAAAGCTTGGATTGATTGCGACCGGAAGGAGGTCAAGCTGGGTGTTGGACGGGAGACAACATTCGAGGGACTCAAGGGGTCGAGCAAGACGCTGATGTCTGCTCTTCAGGTGGTAAAGGCAGTTCGTGCTGGTGCAGAGCTGTTCTTCGCAATAGTGGGGGCTGTGGAGCCAAAGTCCACGTTGGATAGCATCCCCGTGGTTTGTGAATACCCCGATGTGTTCCCGGATAGTCTTCCCGGGGCCCCACCACAGCGAGAGATTGATTTCATTATCGAGCTGGTGCTAGGTGCCAAACCTGTGTCACGTGCTCCTTATAGGCTGGCGCCGAAGGAAATGACAGATTTGAAAGTTCAGCTAGAGGAGCTAATGGAGCAAGGTTATGTGCGCCCAAGCTCGTCGCCTTGGAGCGCACCGGTCCTCTTCGTTAAGAAGAAGGATGTGAGTATGCGGTTGTGTATCGACTACAGAGAGTTGAACAAACTGACGGAGAAGAACAAGTACCCGATCCCGAGGATTGATGATCTGTTCAATCAGTTAGTCGGATCGTCGGTATATTCTAAGCTGGACATGAAGTCGGGGTACTATCAGTTGAGGATAAGGGAATGTGATATCCCGAAGACGGCGTTCAGCACAAGGTATGGGCATTTCGAGTTCACGGTCATGCCGTTTGGACTGACGAATGCGCCTTCAGTATTTATGGACTTGATGAACAGGACGTTCCGAGATTTCCTTGACCGCTTTGTGATCGTCTTTATTGACGATATATTGGTGTACTCGCAGTGCGAAGAAGATCACTTCAAGCACTTGCATCTGGTGTTGGAGACTTTGAGGAGGAATGAGCTGTATGCGAAATTCTCCAAGTGTGAGTTCTGGCTACCCTCAGTAGCGTTCCTTGGTCACATTGTTAGTGGGGAAGGTATAGCGGTGGATCCGACGAAGATCGTTGCGATACGGGAGTGGCCTGCGTTGTCTTCTATCGCGGAAGTCCGTAGTTTTCTCAGGCTTGCCAGATATTACATGCGCTTCGTAGAGAACTTCTCGCGGATAGCGCTATCTCTCACGAAGTTGACAAGGAAAGATCAGAGATTCTTGTGGATGCAGGAGTGCGTGCAAGCTTTTGAGGAGCTGAAGAGACGGTTGACCACGACGCCAGTACTTAGTTCGCCGAGTGGGACCGAGGGCTTCGAGGTTTATAGTTACGCCTCAGGTAGTGGGTTGGGTTGTGTGCTGTTGCAGTATGGGAGCGTGATAGCCTATGGATCGCGTCAGCTAAAAGTGCATGAAAGGAACTATCCGGTCCACGACTTGGAGTTGGCGGCCGTGATATTTTCACTTAAGCTGTGGAGGCACTACCTATACGGCGTAAGGGTCGATATATATACCGATCACCATAGCCTGAAGTACCTATTGGATTAGAAGGATCTTAACATGAGGCAGAGGAGGTGGATGGAGTTCCTGGGGGACTACACCTTCAAGATTCATTATGTACCCGGGAAGGGCAATGCAGTTGCTGATGCGTTGAGCCACAGGGCTCCCGCCCAAGCCAACTGGTTGTCGGTGCATGATGAGCGGCTGATACGGGAATTGGAGGAGCTTGAGATCTGTTGCGAAGACAAGCAGACGAGCGCCAAAGGAATGTTGAACTGGACAGAGGTTTAGTATGACCTGGCTGACAGGGTTCGGCAGGCATTGGAGTTAGATGAATCCATGAAGGAGCTTATAGAGGCAGCGTTGGATGGGTCAAATTCCCAATTTTCAGTAGAAGATGGGTTGTTAAGGAAGGATCATCGGTTGTGCGTCCCAAGCGGGAGTAACCTACAGGCGGAGTATATGTATGAGGCTCATCATACCAAGTACTCGATCCACCCAGGGAGCACAAAGATGTACCGTGACCTCAAGAAGCTATTTTGGTGGCCGGGGCTTAATAAAGACGTAGCGTTGTTTGTGGCTAAGTGCCAAACATGCGCCTTGGTGAAGGCGGAGTGCCAAAAGTCGGGAGGATTTCTGAAGTCCTTGCCTATACCAGAGTGGAAGTTCGACGACATATCAATGGACTTTGTGCATTGGTTGCCAAGGTCGCAGAAGGGGAACGACGCCATCTGGGTAATCGTAGATCGGTTAACTAAGGTGTCGCATTTCATTCCGCATAGGAAGGACGACTCGGTGGAGAAGTTGGCGAAGCTATATGTGGATAATATAGTTATACTGCATGGTGTGCCTCGCAGCATTGTGAGTGATCGCGATGGGCGTTTCACATCCAATGATTGGAGGTTGGTGCAACAGATGCTGGGGACAAAGTTGAAGTTCAGCACAGCCTTCCATCCGCAGACGGATGGCAGACTGAGAGAGTCAATAGGATGATGGAGGACATGCTCCACATATGTGTTCTAGACTTCGGGAAGCATTGGGAGGACCACCTGTATTTGGTGGAGTTCGCGTACAATAATAGCTACCAGGCGAGTATCCAAATGGCGCCCTTTGAGGCCCTATATGGTAGAAAATGTCGCACGCCTTTGTCTTGGTTAGAAACGGGTGAGGCAAGGTTGTACAAGAAGCAGGAGGTGGAGAGTGCTACCTCGTTGGTGCGGATCATTCGAGAGCGCTTGTTGATCGCTCAGGACAGGCAGACGAAGTATTATAATGCCAAGCACCGGAACGTGGAGTTCGCGGTAGGAGATTGGGTATACTTGAAAGTGAAGCCGTTCAAGGGGGTTTCGCGGGTGAGACGCTTGAAGAAGCTAAGACCGAGATACCTTGGACCTTTTGAGGTTCTGGAGCGAGTCGGCGAAGCAGCATACCGTTTGAGGCTATCGGAGGAGTTGAGTGGGCTACACGATGTGTTCCATATCTCTGTGTTGCGGAAGGCGGTGCAAGAGCCTTCGCTAGTGATCGCAGTGGATCAAGTACCGGTGGACGAAGGGTTGATGACTAGGGTCAAGCCCGTTCGTATCGAAGACTCTCAGGTCAAGAGGCTCCGTAATAAGGAGATCCGGATGGTCAAGGTCTAGTGGGACAATTGCGGTCGGGAGGAACTCTCTTGGGAGTGGGAGCAAGCTATGCTGGAGGAGTACCCGGAGTTATTCCGCTCAGGTACCGTTAAAAGTTTTAAGTTCCTATCGTTTTCCTTTAGTAAATTTCATGGGCGAAATTCATTTAAGGGGGAGAGAGTTGTAACACCCCGAAACACAAAGGAGTGACGAGTGATGTTTTAAGCCAAGTCTGGGACTTGGAGCAGGTGTCACGGGCGTGTCATGCGCGTGACACGGGCGTGACACGGGCGTGACACGGGCGTGACACGGGCGTGCCACACTTGGGAGTTTTCTGAGTCATGTACACGGGTCATGACACGGGCACAGACACGGGCACAGACACGGGCGTATCACATGTGACACGGGCGTGTCGGGTGCCTTGTCGCAGGCCGTATCCTCCTCGGGAAACAAGTGTTGGAAGTTGTGCACGGGCCATGACACGGGCACAGACACGGGCGTGTCACTTGTGACACGGGCATGTCGAGTGCCGTGTCGCAGGCCGTGTCCTTCTCGGGAAAAGAATGTTGGTCGTTGCACACGAGCGTGACACGGGTCGCGACACGGCCGTGTCACATGCGACACGGCCGTGTCGGAGGCTGTGTCTAAGGCCGTGTGCTGGTTATCGAGTCGGTCGAGACGGCGAATGGGTGACATGACCATGCACACGGCCGTGTTGCAACCCGTGTTCGGCCCTAGATTTTGTATATTAGGCCTAATCGTGGCCGTCCGTTTTCTTGTCTTGGGATCCGATGGCTGGGATTGGTCCTGAGGGGCTTAAGTCCGGGAATAGGGTTTAGAATCCCTCATTTCCCTTGGCTGACTCTCTTTCTAAAGTTAGAGAGAGGAGAGAGCTTGGAGGTAGAAGGAGAAGCTAGATCCGGTCACCGGCGGGGCTTCGGAGCTCCAAATCGCGAGCCGTCTTCGGATCCGCGGAGGCAAGGAGATTGCGGTGCTTTTCATCCGCGTAGATTTTCAAGGCGCCGCGGAAGAATGCAAGGGTAACGATTTCTCATCCTTGGGCATGTGAAGCCCTTTTTTCCCTTTGCATAGGAAGCCCTCTCGCGCGAGTGATCGAAGAGTTGGAGCCTTCCTTGGGATAGATATGTAAAGTCCCCCTTGTATAGAGCCCGTATGCGAAAACGGGCCTAGGCATTGTGTGTGAAGCCTATCCGGACAAGTAGAGCCGGATCGGTGATGTTGCATTGGATATGAACCGGGGAAAACTCTGGGTGTTTGGGCGTTTTTCGGGTTTTCTACGTGGTAGATTGCAGCAGGGAGCCTTGGAGATTAACTCCAAGGTGCACCCGGAAAACTGGGCAAAAGCGGGTTTTGCCAACATGGTGGCCGGGGAGCCAACATGAACATAACCGGGTTATGTGATTATTGTGGTGGAAACGGGACTCGGTGAGTCTTGACCTGCGCATATGGCTTAAATTGCCGTTGCGATATGAGCACGGGTCAGGCGGAACCGTACCCGATCTATATCGTTCGGTGGAACCGTTGGCATGGATGAGGGTCTTCGGCAGTCTATGGCTTAAATTGTCATGACCAAGGCCAAGAAGACAAAATGCTCATATGGTTGGCCGTCCAAGGGGCGGTGGTGGAACGGGAACGTCTATGGCTTGAAATGACGTGACGTTGGTCGATTCGCTGTGAATGTGCCCTATGTGCACGAGGTGTGTGGCCGTGCGAGCCTACGCCTGTGGTGAAGTGTGTTTACACTATATTGATGCTATACTAATAAAGTGCAGGGAAAGAGCATCGCCGCCCCGATTACGGGGGCGAGATCGTTATAATTTGGTCAGCATAGCTGACCGTTGCTTTTGTTTACCACCGGGCGGTGGATTGTGGCTTGCAGGTGCTGCGGAGCCGAGCGAGAAATAGCGGGCTAAAGCCCATGTTGCGGTGCTGGCCCTCGAAGGCCTACCCTTTTTATGTTTTCCGTTTATCTCATGTATGGCCGGCCTGCGAGCCGAAGTATGAAAGACACTCTTGTATGAGGGAACTATTGTAAGGCCATAAGGCCGGTACTTTTGTATTAATCATTCCTATTTTGTCTAAGTAGTGGACATTCAAGCTTGGCAGGGTTCTTTTATTTGTGCAACTTAAGAAATTGCTTCCGCTAGAATGACTCTGTGTTGGACGTTTGTGATTGGTTGTATGGTTTCAATGCGTAACAAACCGGTCTGTCCGTAGTATATGGCGTCGGGCCCCGACCGGACCTACTGCTATATGCTATGCGACGGATAGGGGTGTTATAATGGGCTCCTTTTATAGATGGGAAGGGAGGATTCTAGAATGAAGAGGAGGGGAAGGGACACAAGGGGGGGCCGACCACATGATGGGAAAGATTCATGCATGCATTTAATGAGGGGGAAAGAGGGAGGTTCATGCATGCATTTAATGAGGAGGGAAAGAGGGAGGTTCATGCATGCATTTTCATTTTGAAAAATGAAAAAAGAAACAAAATAAAAATAAGAAGGGGGATGGATGGGTTTAAATGAGAATGAGAGAGAGGGAAAGAGGGGTGAATGAGAAATAAATAAGAGAGATGGGGTGAGTGGGGAGATGCATGCGAAATAAAGAGAAGAGAAAATAATAAAGGGGAGAGAGAGAGGATGAATGAGGGGGCCGGCCACATGTATGCATGCATGAAATAAATGATGAGGGAGAAAGAGGGGCTGCATGCAATGGTCGGCCAAGCATAATGGGGTGCTCCAAGTGGGCTCGAGGGCTGCATCATGTAGGCTTGGGTAGGGGCTGCACCATGCTCTCGGGTTTAAGTGGTGCGCTACTCCAAATGGGCTCTTGAACCTATAAAATATAAATAAACATTAGCTCATATTATAATAACATATCATGTTATAAAATTTAAATAAAACAAAGCATAAAACATAACTATTAATTAGTTCTAAAAAATAAAACTAAACAAAATAAACATAACATTATAACATAACATTAGTTGTGTGAAACTAAACTAAAGATAATAACATTTATAAATAAAGCTAAACATAACAATAACATAAAACATAAAATAACAACAATACATAAAACTATAAATTCTTATATTATAATAATAATTACACAACAACATCATAACAAGCATACAAAAAACACAATTATAATAAAACTTAGGAATTTTGACTACTAAATTACCCCAAAAAAGGATGACTAAAACTAGTCATCAAATTTCCCCATGCTTAGACATTTTCTTGCCCTCAAGCAAATAGAGATAAAAACTAGGGAAAAACCAAAAAGAAAGCAAAAGATATATTTTTTAGGTTCCATAGTTAAGAAAAACAAAACATGAAAAATTAAACTATCCTAATTTTTATGTTATCAACTAGTGGGGTGAGAAGTGCACAATAGAAAACTTGAAAGTGGAGGCCTAAAAATCTCATTAAAACATAAGAAAAGTTTACACATTTCTAAATCTTAAAACAAGGCATCCAAGATAAATGAGAATAAGGAAAATAAAAGTAGAGGTTCTAAATAAACGGCGCATTAACAAACTACTAGGTTGCTAGATAAAAATTAACCCTAAAACACCTCAAGGTAACCTCTAAAGAAATCCATCAAGGATGGTGGCCATAGGCTTGTACGTTCACACTATCTCCACTACGCAAATTTACGTTCTAAAGATCAATAGGACTTCTAATAGGCGTTAAGACTTGACTTAGGTAAATGATTAGGAAATGAAAACAAGGATAAACATGAGGGATTTAAACACTAAACCAAGGTTGAGCTCAAAATTAATAAACCATAACTAAAATGAGAAATGACAAGTATGTCATTTCTCCGATTAAAACAAAGACACAAAACAAGGCTATACATTTTTTTCTTTTATAAATTTGGCCACAAATAAACTTCATTTTTTTTCTTTTTTTTTATTTTGATTTTTTCATCATTTTTTCCATTCATTGAAACACAAATATTTTTGAAAGCTCCAAATGTAAGATAAAAATTTCCTTTTCATTTTTTTCATAAAGAGATAATCCATCACACAATAATTTTTTAAAATGAAGCTCAAGGTTTAGTGTGCAATAGGAAGGGCATTTTTGGCTTTGGTGAAAATAATGAAAAGCAAGGTGGAGCTAAATAAAAAAAACATGGAAAAGGCACAAAATTGTTTTGCAATGGTAATTTTTTGGTGGGCAAGAAATGCTCAAACTAGTCAAATGGTGGCCTAAATCATTTCTAAAGTACGTAAAAACGACGCAAATGTTTCGAGAGTAGCTTGGGACAAGTTCTAGACACCAAGAAAGACTACCCTACAAATGAAAAAGAGCTAATATTACCTAGCAACCATTCGTAAGCAACTTGACCGAATAAAAAGACATAACTACAAATTGCTAACTTATAACGTAAAAAACGGATGCCTATATTTAAGAACAAGAAACTAGTAAAAATAAGCTATGTTAAAATGATAAGTTTAGAAAAACAGTTTCAAAGAAATCTAAATAGAACTAAGGAACCGCACGGGCCTACACATCATTAGAAGAAACATAAAAAAAAGATAGAAAATAATTTTAGATTTTGTTTTTCAAATAGATTTTAGCACAATTTTTTTTATTTTTGTTTTTCTAATTTTTTTTTGGGTTTTGTATTTTATAATTTTTTTGTATTTTTTTGATGAAGTTAAAATAAAAAGCAATACTATAAAAATAACTATACTAATTTTTTTAGAAATTTTAAAACATTGTTTTTCTAAAACATTTTTTTAGAAAGGAAAGAAGAAAGAAAGAAACTAAACCCTCCCCCATTCTTAGGTTCTTCATTGTCCTATATGAAATAAACAAAAAAAAAACGAGAAAGAGAAGGAGATAGAGAAGGAGTGAAAAATAAAATGCAGTAAAGTAAATGAAATAAACAAAACAGGACTTCCCCGGGTTTGTGAGATGAAGGCGGATGTCGCTCCCCCATGATTGCTTTGTAGTGCACTTGATCGTCAGCAGGTTTGACTTGATCCATCTTGAAATAAGCAACGTTGGAGCGGCGATCACGAACTTGCTTGGTTGGCCTCCAGGAGTAAGAGCAGAAATAAAACAGAAAATACTTGGGCGAGTTCCCAAGAATGTTTTTTTTATTACAGTAATTTAAAGTCCGAATAAAAGTTTCAAAATAATAATAATAATAAGTCCAAAAATAAAATAAAAATGTTCCATAAACAATTTAAGAGTCCAGAATAAGATTCTCCTTTGCAGGGGACACAGAATCATTAGAAAAATATAATTTAAGTCTATGCCCATTCACTTTAAAATCACCCTTATCGGGGTGCGAAAGCAACACAGTTCCATAAGAATTAACGTCTTTGACCGTGAATGGTCCAGACCATCTAGATTTAAGTTTACCAGGGAAGAGACGTAAACGCGAATTAAAAAGAAGAACCTGATCGCCAGGTTTAAACATTTAGGGTGGCGCAGGTTTTTATCGTGATACAGTTTTGTGCGTTCTTTATAAATTTTATTATTTTCATAAGCGTACGCTCTCCATTCATCGAGTTCATTCAACTGATTTTTTCTATGCTCGCCCACCGAGTGCGGATTGAAATTAAAAAATTTTAACGCCCAATACGCACGGTGTTCTACTTCTAACGGAAGATGACATGATTTTCCATAGACTAATTGAAAAGGAGTACAATCGATGGCGGTCTTGTACGCTGTCCGATAGGCCCAAAGAGCATCGTCTAATTTTAGGGACCAGTCTTTACGAGAAGTAGAAGCAGTTTTTTCCAAAATTCTTTTTAGTTCTCGATTGACTACCTCGACCTGACCGTTAGTTTGGGGGTGATAAGCGGTGGATAATTTATGCGTAACGCAATATTTAGTTAAAACCTTAGTTAGTTGGGCATTATAAAAGTGGCTCCCCCTATCACTAACGACCGCTCGAGGAAAACCAAAACGAGAGAATAATTTTTTTAAGAAATTTATGACTACTCGAGCGTCATTACTTGGTAAAGCCTGGGCTTACGCCCACCTAGAGATGTAATCTACGGTGACTAGAATATATTTATTTCCTAAACTTGAGGGAAATGGGCCGACAAAGTCGATGCCCCACAAATCAAAAACTTCGCACTCGAGAAAATAGTTTTGTTCCATTTCATTTTTATTAGAGATATTTCCAGTCCGCTGGCATCGATCGCATCCACCCACAAAGATTTGTGCATCATTAAATATGCTTGGCCAATAGAATCCAGCACTAAGTACTTTGTGTGTGATGCGGTTTGCTTGAAAGTGCCCGCCAGTCGGACCTTCATGAAAATGTTTTAAAATTTGTTGACCTTCTTCCCGGGAAACACATCTTATAACCACCTGATCCGCACAAATGCGAAATAGAAAGGGGTCCTCCCAAAAATAATACTTCAACTCCGAAAAGAATTTCTTCTTTTGGTGAGAAGAGTATTCTTTTGGAAGGGCCCGGGCCACAAGATAATTGGCCAGATCGGCAAACCAGGGGGTAAAAGAAGAAATGTTTAAAATTCGCTCATCCGAAAAAGAGTCAATAGGTAAATTTTCATCAAAACTATCAATTTCAGGATTTTCTAGGCGTGAAAGATGATCAGCCGCTAAATTTTCCGCTCCTTTCTTATCCCGATTCTCCAAGTCGAATTCTTGAAGTAATAGGATCAAACGAATTAGACGCGGCTTGGCATCCGGTTTAGAAAGGAAGTACTTCAAAGCGGAATGATCCGTAAAAACGATAACCTTAGAAAGAGTGATGTAGGATCGGAATTTATCAAAAGCAAAAATGATAGCTAAGAGTTCCTTTTCGGTTGTAGTGTAATTCTCTTGCGCCGAAATAAGCGTTTTGCTGGCGTAATAGATTGGGTGGAAATTCTTAGCTATACGTTGTCCTAGTACCGCACCGACCGCAAAACTACTTGTGTCGCACATAATTTCAAAAGGTAAATCCCAAACTGGGGCGATCATAATCGGAGCATAAACACTTCCATAATGTTTTCTACATATTTATCGAAGATGGCTAGCATACACCGCTGAAAGGTAGCTGGTGCGTTGCATAGCCCGAAAGGCATCCTACGGTAGTCAAAGGTTCCGAAAGGTCAAGTGAATGTTGTCTTCTCTTGGTCCTCGGGTGCGATAGGGATTTGGAAGTATCCCGAAATACCGTCGAGAAAACAATAAAAACTATGCCCGGATAAGCGTTCTAAAATTTGATCGATAAAGGGAAGGGGAAGTGATCTTTATGAGTGGCATCATTTAATTTACGGTAATCGATGCACATCCTCCATCCTGTTACCGTCCTAGTTGGAATTAAATCATTATTGTTATTTGTTACCACCGTGATCCCACCCTTCTTAGGTACAACCTGAACCGGACTTACCCACTTACTATCGGAAATAGGATAAATTATCCCCACATATAATTACTTAAGAACCTCGCCCTTCACAACCTCTTTCATATTAGGATTTAGACGACATTGAGGTTGGACTACTCCCTTAGAGTTATTTTCAAAGAATATTTTGTGGGTGCAAAAGGAAGGGCTAATTCCAGGAATATCAGAAATTTGCCATGCTATAGCTCGGCGATGCTTTTGTAGTATTTCGATCAATTGAACGTTTTCAGATTGAGAAAGCAAAGCCGAGATTATAACGGGCAATTTAGAATTTTGTTCATGAAAGGCATATTTGAGATATTCGGGAAGGGGTTTGAGTTCTAAGTTGGGTGGTTCATCGTAAGAGTTCTTTAAAACTTTTTCATTTTCAAAAACAATATTTTCATAATTTTTTTTCTAAACACTGGTTCATTTGCAAAGTTGGCTTATGCGGACACAGCCGTGTCTTCAAAAACATTTGTAGAAAAATCAGAAAAAGAGGAAGAAAAATCATTGGAAGAAATATTTGAAAGAAAAAGATAGGAGTCTTCATTTAAAACATCGAGGAAAAAACATGAATGTCATTTTTTAAAGAATTTTCATGGTTTGGTTTATTAAAAACGTCACCTCGTCATCTCCCACGCAAAGCAAAAGTTTTTTGTTAGACACATTGATGACCGCACGAGAGGTGGCTAGGAAGGGATGACCAAGGATAAGAGGGACCTCGATGTCCTCTTCAATATCGAGAATGACAAAATCCACCGGGAAGATGAATTTATCGACCTTCACTAGCACATCTTCAACGATACCTAACAGATACTTAATCAATCGATCGGCTAACTGTATACTCATTCTTGTAGGGCAAAGAGTGCCCAATCCTAGCTTTTTGAATAAAGAAAAGGGCATCAAATTGATGCTCGCTCCAAGATCCGCTAATGCATGTTTTATAAAAAGTTCGCCAAAAACACAAGGAATTGAAAAACTACCCGGGTCATTTATTTTTTTTGGAAGATTTGAGTTTTTAATGATCGCCGAGCACTCTTCATTTAACGTCACATGAGAAAGATTTTCTAATTTCTTCTTGTTCGTGAATAAATCCTTAAGGTATTTTGCATACTTCGGCATTTGACTAATCACTTCATGAAATGGCAAATTAATATGAATTTGTTTGAACATTTCAAGAAAGCATTGGTACTGATCGTTTAGTTTTTCTTTCCTAAGTCGAGCCGGATAAGGAGGTGGCAGAAATTCCTTTATAATAACCGGGGCATCATTTTGACCGTCATCTTTTTCTTTTTCAAAATCATAAAAAACAGAGATATCTTTTTCTTTTTCAAAAATAGATTTTTCATTTTCCGTAGGGATAATTGTTTCCAAAATAGGAGGGACAATCATCTTTGGCTCTTCCCTTGTGGTGGGCTCGTTAACAACCTTACCGCTCTGAAGGGAAATCGCATTTGCATGCTCCCTTGGGTTAGGTTCAGTGTTCGAGGGAAGAGTTCTAGGTGGTCTCTCGGAAAAAGCCTTGGCAAGTTGCCCGACCTGATTTTCTAAATTTTTCATCGACCCTGTTAAGTTTCTAATATTGGCTTCGTTCGAACTTATATATTTAGAAAGGATCTCTTCCAAATGGGAAGGTTTTTGAAAGTTTTGGTTTTGTTGTTGTGGTGGTGGTGGTGTAAAATCGTGCGGTGGGCATACGACGTTAGCATTATTTCTCCAAGAAAAATTAGGATTGTTACGCCATCCAGGGTGATAAGAATTAGAAGATGAATTAAAACCAGGAGGAGAAGAAAAATTCGAAAAAGCAGAAAAATTGTTTGAAAAATTAATTTGAGCAGGCCTGGGTATGTTCCCCAGATAATCCACCTACTCGACAGCTGCAGCAGCATTAACATTTTCAAATACCTTAGCAGCAGAGGCAGCAGTCATCTCCGAAATCTTCTTGTTCAGCATTTCCACTTGCATCGCCAGTTGCGTCACCGAATCCACTTCATAGATACCTGCAGGTTTAGATGGGCGATTCCTAGACGAATTCCACTGATAAGTGTTCATCGACATGTCCTCGATAAGCTCAAGAGCGGCTTCCAGAGTTTTGCGGTCCAAAGAACCAGCGGAAGCGGCATCTATCATTTGCTTAGTTTCTTGATTTAGCCCATTGTAAAATGTATGGACCTGTAACCATACAGGCAGAGCATGATGTGGGCATCTTATCAAAAGTTCTTTGAACCTCTCCCAAGTGTCATAGAGGGTCTCAGAAGCAATTTGAGAGTATGAAGTTATATCATTTCTTAGCTTAGCAGTTTTGGCGGGGGGGGGGGGAATATCTTGCAAGAAATTTTTCAACTAATATGTTCCAAGTAGTGATTGATCCTCTTGGAAGAGAACTCAACCACTATTTGGCTTTGGTTCTTAAGGAGAAAGGGAAGAGTCTTAGACTTATAGCATTGTCTGAGACACCATTTATTTTAAAGGTGTCACAGATTTCAAGAAAACTAGCAATATGTAAGTTCGGATCTTCATCTTGTAATCCATCGAACTGTATATATTGCTGCACCATTTGTATGATGCTAGGCATAAGCTCAAAGTTATTGTTCGCAATCGTAGGTCGAACAATACTTGTTTCAGTTCCCTCTAGGTTGGGTCGAGCATAATCAGACATGGTCCTTTGCTGAGCCATTTTTGGGTTAGGGTCTCCCATTTCAGAATTAAAATTGCAATCGCCGTAGGAATCCTCAACCGCTATTTGAGAAGTGGAAGCCCTGAATCGTAGTTGTCTCCGAAAGGAGCGTTCGATTTCTGGGTCCAAATTAACAAGTAGCGACGGATTTGCTCGGGTCATGCACTAGAAAAGAAGACGAAGGAGAATGGAAATGAAGACTTGAAAAAAAGAAAACGAGAAGAAAGGATTTTTTTTTTGAAAATAATTTTTTTTATGGATTGGCTCTCGAACTTCCCAAGGGCTACCCGGTGAAGGGTTTGCAAGGTACTAGGTAAAATGGTGGCGCTTAAAGCCCCTTAGCCTTTTCGAGAGAATTTAGGGTTGGTAGAAATAAGATGATGTGAGTTGATTATAATAATAAAAGAAAATATATTTTTTTTATAATTTTTGCAGAAGTAATAGCGAAAGCATTTTCAAAATATTGATGAAGAAATTCCCCGGCAACGGCGCCAAAAACTTGATGGGCTAAAACCCGAACAGGCAAGTGTACCTGTCGAATCGTAGTATCAAGGTCGTATTTAAAACTCGGGGATGTCAAGTACTGCTACTCACGCTCGAACTATTATCCTATCGGAAAACTGTTGGGATTTGAGAATTTTTTAAAAGTAAAATAAACGATAATTTTTAGATGAAAAACTTATATTAAAAAGATAGCATTCGATCAATGATTCACCGTAAAATGGAATGAGAGGGATAAAAAGGCATAGTTTTAAATTTGCAAATCATACTCGACCGTGACGGATCCAAAAATAAGACAAAATCTCGCTAGAGCATTAGGTCTCCTAACTTATAGACTCTTTGATCGAAATCTCTTTACAAATCAAAGAAGCCTAAAGTTGTATTATCGAGGTGATCCGCACTATTTGATTTGACTCCAATCCGGAATATTTACGTCATCCTACCTCTAGGGTTGCGTTCAACTCCTTCCTTCTTTGAGTGATCTTTCACATTCACGAGCCTCTCGGCTACTCAAATATGAGATCCAATGCCTACTACCGTATACCAGAAATACGGAGTCGACAAAATAAAAATCAAAGAAGGATCGAGCATGAAATAACAAAAATAAAACTAAGAAAGAAAATAAACTCTCATCTCACTTCATGGATCCTCACGATCGAATGCTAAGTAAAATTAGTTACTCATGATTAAAAAGGAAGACAAAATAAGATAAGAAGAGAACATTTTTATTACTTGCAAAAAGAAAGAGTACAAAACAAGGAAATAAAAGGGCAAAATTATTCTACTAATAGAAAGAACTATTACAATAACAAGGAAATTATAACATGGAAGAACAAAGCATACAAAATAATAAAAATTGAAGACTTGCACTAGAACTCTCTTGCTCTCTCCAAAAGCCAACCTCCAAAACATGAGACCATGGTCTCCTTTTATAGATGGGAAGGGAGGATTCTAGAATGAAGAGGAGGGGAAGGGACACAAGGGTGGGCCAGCCACATGATGGGAAAGATTCATGCATGCATTTAATGAGGGGGAAAGAGGGAGGTTCATGCATGCATTTAATGAGGGGGGAAAGAGGGAGGTTCATGCATGCATTTTCATTTTGAAAAATGAAAAAAGAAACAAAATAAAAATAAGAAGGGGGATGGATGGGTTTAAATGAGAATGAGAGAAAGGGAAAGATGGGTGAATGAGATATAAATAAGAGAGATGGGGTGAGTGGGGAGATGCATGAGAAATAAAGAGAAGAGAAAATAATAAAGGGGAGAGAGAGAGGATGAATGAGGGGGTCAGCCACATGTATGCATGCATGAAATAAATGATGAGGGAGAAAGAGGGGCTGCATGCAATGGTCGGCCAAGCATAATGGGCTGCTCCAAGTGGGCTCGAGGGCTGCATCATGTAGGCTTGGGTAGGGGCTGCACCATGCTCTCGGGTTCAAGTGGTGGGCTGGTCCAAATGGGCTCTTGAACCTACAAAATATAAATAAAACATTAGCTTATATTATAATAACATATCATGATATAAAATTTAAATAAAACTAAGCATAAAACATAACTATTAATTAGTTATAAAAAATAAAACTAAACAAAATAAACATAACAATATAACATAACATTATGTGTGAAACTAAACTAAAGATAATAACATTTATAAATAAAGCTAAACATAACAATAACATAAAACATAAAATAACAACAATACATAAAACTATAGATTCTTATATTATAATAATAATAACACAACAACATCATAACAAGCATACAAAAACACAAAATTAAAATTAAACTTAGGAATTTTGACTACTAAATTACCCCAAAAAAGGATGACTAAAACTAGTCATCACGCCCCTCAACACGGGCATGTACTTCCTGACACGGGCATGTCAGGTCCTTACACGGGCGTGTCTTAAACCGTGTTATGGTTTGGAGTGAGTCGGTTCCTTGCCACTTAGGGGAACACGTCCTATGATACGGGCATGTCACAAGCCATGTTAGCCCAGGAAAAGTGATTCTAGGGAAAATCTTGGCCGCCCAATTCCTTCTATTTGGATCATGTGGTCCAAGATCCTCCCTGCACTGATAAGACCGTGGAATGAGATGGCTTTATCATTTGGACTAAGATCACTCTCTTTTTAAGAAAGAGAGAAGGGAGAGCTTGTAGGAGGAAGAAGGAGAGGATTCCGGCCACTAGTGGAGCTTCAGCAGTCTGGCTCGAGATCCAAGGCCAGTATTATGGAGCCAAGGCCGTCACGGTGATTACCATCTGGCTTGTTTATCCATGGCTCTGAAGCGATCTTCAAGGGTAACAATCTCCTTCTTTGACAAGTGAAGTCCTACTTTATGCATGTGCATGGGATCCTCCACCAAGAGGTGGAAAGCATAAGCGATTCTAGTGGTCAACTCTGCATATAGATCCGGAACTGTGTAATACGGAATAGACACGTTGTGTGAAGCCCATCTAGACTAGTAGTCTGGATTGGTGATGCTGTGAACCAGAGAAGACTCCGTATATAAATAGTTTAGCCTGCGGAGAAGGTGAGGACGATTGTGAATTGGGAGAAGGATGCTTTGTATAGCTCCTTTGGTTGGATGCGATGCTTTGCATAGCTCCTTTGGTTATATGCTCGGCACGAGCTGTATGATGGATTGGAAAGTGGCACTATGTGCCTGTGTTGAGAGATGGATACAAGAACCTCTGAGTGGGTGGGCTACCCAACAAGTTCAGTGGTAGGATTGTTGTGAGCAAGTACCTCTGAGTGGGATGGGTGCGAGAGGTCTCCAACAAGGGTTTGGAGGCTGATGCCCATGGACAACAAGTTAAGAACCTATGAGTGGGTGGGCCACCTAACAAGTTCAGTGGTAAGATCATTGTGAGCTGTTGGTTGGTAGCACTGACAATGGGGGGCTGTGGGACTTCCCGACGTGTCGATCTGTAATGCTCAATGGTTGTCGTGAGGTGAACACCTCTTAGTGTGAAGGGCGAGGATGTCTCCAGCACGCGTGTTGTAGTAGACTAGTGCTTGGACAACAAGTGGAGAACCTCTAATTAGTGGCGTACTAAGGATGTAATGGTACACCGTAAGCGTGCCCTGAGTGCATGGAGCATCTGGCACGAAGGCCAATGTTTGTGATGTGATTGTGGAAGATATATATATATGTTATGATTGTATTGCATGCAGGGAAGGAACCACTGCCCCGGGTAAGGGGTAGGGTCATTATAATTGGTCAGCTGAATGCTGACCGTTGCTTTGTTGATCACCCTTGGGGTGGACGTTCTTATGCAGGTGTTACAGTCTGATTGGAATGAGCGGGCTGAAGCCCTTGCTGCAGCTTCTTGTAGGCCCTTGAAGGCCGTGCGAAGCTTTGGATTTCATGTGTGGCCGTCCAGAGTGCCGATGTATGAAATTATATTTGTAAAGAGCAACTTTTAAGGCCTTAAGGACGTGAGCGTTTGAGTTGTAAACATTCCTGGTGTTATCTATATATAAATGAGTTGTTTATATATTAGTAGTGGACATTCATTGGATGAGTTCTTACAAGCTTTAAACTTTCTCTAGAATGCTATGGGTTAGGGTGCGATGGTATTTTGGTATTAACCTGTGACCTCGCCGTCTATTTGTGGCATATAATGTGGGGCCCTGGCTGGACCTTCTATTATATGTTATTTAACAGGTCGGGTTGTTACAGTGCTGCAGCATTTTTCTGATTTCTTTCCGCCAGAATTTGACTGAAGGTAAGTCTTATAGCTGGCTGATTTGGTCTGTCCTGAGTGTCAGCAGCAGCTAGCTTCTTTTCAAAAAGCATGCTTCTGATGGCTTCAGATATGCCCAGATATGCCTAACTCTTGTACCTCCCCTTAGTCAGAACCTTTCCTGTCAGACTCTGAGCCTTGGCTGCAACAATATTCTTGAGAGTTCGTGCAGAAGCACCAAAGACAAATGGTCCATATTGGACCATTTGAAATTTCTCATTGGCAGCCTTGACTGTGTACACCCTGCCAAAATTTTCACCATGGCAATGAACATCTTTGTTCACTCTAGATGAACAACCCTTCTCCCAGTGAACATAATAGCTTTCTTGGCCATACCTGTTAGAAGGTATCAAAACTTTTCTTAAAAGAATGGGACGCTTAGAAGCAATAAGCTGAGGTGGAGCTGGAGCTGTGCCCTTCCTTTTGGAAGGAGAAACTCTTGTGCTTCCCTTGAATACCAACCCCTTCTTGCCCTTTTGAGAGGAGGAGTCTATCAAATGGAGGACAGTACTTGGCTTAGAATAGCTAGCCACTAATCTTTTCTACTTCTCAAGCTTGTCTTCAAGTTCCCTGATGAGATAATTCTTGTGCTTGATGGAGGCTACCTGAATGTCCAAGAGGGACTTCAGTTTGCTAATTTCCCTAGCTTTCTAGTCCAACAGATTTGTTGTTACAGTCTGTAACGCCCCCGATTTTTTTGCGACTATTTTATTCTCGTTCGGCGTTACGGTGACGCGTCTTCGTGGCTTGTGCCATTTATGGAGTGTGGTTTAGCTCCTTAGAACTGAGTGGCCTATTTTGTAGCCTATGGGCAAGGTCTCCCTAGAAAGCCGAGTCGTTTTGGGTGACCCGGTGTGGCCTCTATGGGGATGCTTGTGTTTGGGATTTAGGAGGTTATAACTCGAGTTTTGTTCGTCGAAAGTTAATTTTGACTTCGCCGTTGTGTTCGTAGCGTGGGTATTTAGCTACGGTGCGAATTTCGTCGAATTACGAGGTAGTTCGGTTTTCGCATCGTTTTGGGTGTGATATTAGTAAAATCAAATTAGAAATTTGATTTTTAAGCTGAGTGAACCGGCGGCTAGGCTGCAGTTAGGCTTAACCAACATGGCTAAGTAGTTATAAAAGCCTTATTAAGAAGTGGCGGGCCCACTTCTCCTTCCTCCTTCTTCCCAAGTCCAAAAGAAAACCGCTGTTCCTATTTCGCGGAAATTAGAGGCGGAACGACGGGCTGCCCTAGCTTTCGGACGGTGATTCCGGGAGTGTTCGTGGACGGATTTCGATTCCGAAAGCGGCGTTGTCTTGCTCTCGCTCAGATCTACGTTTCGACGGTAAGATATTCGATTTTTGTGGAGTTTTTAGGAGATTTGGGATTTTGGTCTTGAGGTTTTTCCGCCATTAATATACGGGAGTATGTTTTAGGTGCTGCTGCTTCTAGTGCCAAGTAAGAGGAGGGAAAGCCGTCCAAGCTTCGCCAGAAATCGAGGCAAGTGGTTTTCTTGCCCTTGCCATTGTTTTTTTCTTAAATGTTGAAATTTCCCGGTTAACCCTAGGGTAGAAGCCAAGCATGTTCTCTTTTTCTTGCTGAATAGATTCTCCCATGAGCCCCACTTCTTTGTGCTGTTGGTGCTCAACCCGCCGGTGTAATGCCATCAGTTTATTCCAGATTGCTGTCATGTTGGTGGCTTGTGGGTGAAGCCGAGAGAGAGAGAGAAGGCGATGCCTGCTGTGTTGTTGGTAAGAGCATTTTTGAGTTCTGTCTGGCCGACGTTGGGTGTGGTGCAAACACTCAAAGCCTTTACGGATTTGGCGTTGAGTGTGGTGCATACACTCAACGCCGTAGCTATAGCCAGTCAGAATATTTCTAAGTACTGGGGCGTTGAGTGAGGTGGACTCACTCAACGCCACAGCCCCTGCTAGCGGCTAAGTACTTTGGCGTTGAGTGAGTCCACCTCACTCAACGCCATTTCTGTTTTGGCATTGAGTGAGTCAAGCTCACTCAACGCCGCGGTTTTCCTGAGAAGCTAACTGTTTTCGCGTTGAGTGAGTCGACCTCACTCAACGCCATTTTGGTTTTGGCATTGAGTGAGGTGGACTCACTCAACGTCGTCGCTTCTGTGCAGCCAAGTACTTTGGAATTGAGTGAGGTGTGCTCACTCAATGCCATAGCCTTTTTTGAGGCTAAGTACTTTGGACTTGAGTGAGTTGACCTCATTCGACGCCATTCCTGGTTTGGCGTTTAGTGAGGTGGCCTCACTCAACGCCGAAGGCAAGTTTGAGGCCAAGTCCCGTGGCGTTGAGAGAGTTGACCTCACTCAACTCAATTTCTGCTTTGGCGTTGAGTGAGGCAGACTCACTCAACGCCACAGCCCTTCTTTGCGGCCAGAACTTCTTGCGTTGAGTGAGACGACCTCACTCAACGCAATTGCTGTTTTGGCGTTGAGTGAGGTAAGCTCACTCAACGCTGCAGAATTGCCTATTTTCGGCTAAGTGCCAGGGCGTTGAGTGAGTTAACCTCACTCAACTCCATTGCTGGTTTGGCGTTGAGTGAGGTGGACTCACTCAACGCCATAGTTCTCTTTTACGGCTAAGTTCCAGGGTGTTGAGTGAGTTAATCTCACTCAACGCCATTGCTGGTTTGGCGTTGAGTGAGGTGGACTCACTCAATGCCGTAGTTCTCTTTTGCGGCTAAGTGTAAGGGCATTGAGTGAGTGAGCTTCACTCAACGCCATTGCTGTTTTGGCGTTGAGTGAGGCCAGCTCACTGAACGCCACTTTCTCTAATTGTGGTTAAGTACCAGGGCGTTGAGTGAGTGTACCTCACTCAACGTCATGCCTATTTTGGCGTTGAGTGAGGCTAGCTCACTCAACGCCAGAGTTGTTCTTGCTGGAGGCGTTGAGTGAGTGAACTTAACTCAACGCCATGCTTGTTCTGGCGCTGAGTGAGGCTAGCTCACTCAACGCCAAGGTCTAGGTAGGCATTGAGTGGGTCCCACTCAACGCCAAGCCGTGCTGAGTCATTTCAACACTTTTCCTCTACCTCGATTTTCGTTCCCGAGTGAATTCCTTGATTACATTTTGAGTTTTCTTATCGGCCATGTTTTTCTTTCCTTAAGGCCGAATCGTGGGCCGTGGTTAGTAGTGGTGGTTTGAAGCTCTTCATGGGGGAGGTGTTGTGTAATTTAGCCAAGGCCACCCTTATTTTTCTATCTTGCTCCAGGTACGGGCTGGGCAAGGGGGTGGAAGGTCCCTTGTGTTTTTCACATGTAGACCCTTGAGCTTGTTGGCTTGGAAATGGTGGTTGGGGGACTGAGTTTGCCTCCAACCCGGATCCATATTGTTTGTCTTTTCTACTTCCATCTCCCACAGCTTAGGGTGTTAGAAGTTTCTTCTTTGGTAGATTGCTGCACTTTGGGCTCTTGGTAGCTTAGTAGACTCTGCAGGATGTAGTTTTTGGGCAGGGTTGATGCGGTTTCCTCGCATGTAGTGCATTTCTTATTGTCTTGTTTTGGGAAGTTGTGACTTTTACTGCTGTGTGTTTTCCTCTTTCATTTATTCCCTGGTTGACACTTTCATGCAGTTTTTCCTTGTTTTGCTTGCTGAGGTATTCTTTCTCCTTTTGAATGCCTCGGGTTCTGAGCAGTAGCCAGTTTGGTGGCTAGGTTGCGGTGGTGTTGCTGGTGGTTTCTTGGACTTTTGAGATCCTGTTGCTTTGCTAGTGAGGTAGTTTTACTGTACTTTTCTTACAGACATACATATTTGCCAGTGGGTTCGTGTCAGGTTGTTGGCGCCCACTGGTAGTTTTTTTACCCTCGTACTAGATATATTACTTTTTACTGCTACCATTTTCTGGAGATAGTCTACTTGCTCTGTGGAGGATTTATGGTAGGTTGCTAGTTATTTTAAAACTACAACTATTATTATGAGTATATCGCATGATCAACATGTTTTATAAAACTAAAATCACTATTTTCCAAACACGTATAAAGTTCGTTTTCTTTTATATAATATAAAATAAATGTAGAGTCTTGCATAGCATAAGCTGTCCTCTTGGGGCACTTATGCACTCCTTAGGAAGTCAAACCTAAATAAAGTATTTTCCGCAGTGTAAAGTATAGTTTTTAACTGTGGACTAGGTGATCCACCGAGACGAGGGATACGACCTCTAAAATATAACTGATTTTCTAATCATTAAACTCATGAAATTCTTCTTAAAGTTAGTAGATGGTTTTACCTGAGCGTCAGCAGTTATCCCCTGCTCGATGTTGCATCATGACGCGTGTTTTCTCATACTCTGATAATTCCTAAATTTAGAGAAAATGCAGGTTGTGACAGTTGGTATCAGAGGGAGGTTGCTTGACAAGTTAGTCGGGCAACCTTCCTTTGATTGCTTTAGTAGTTCAGCATCATGTCATTCACACACCGATATATCATCAACACGTCTTGGCAAAAGTACGAACACTACACTCATAGCATAACATGAAGTATACGTGGCATATTATGTAGTATGGGATGCATAATATGTGTTCATATATGGATCCACCATAGGGGCAACATGTGAGGGTTATGTAGTATGGGATGCATAACCTCACCACATGGCTGCGTCTAGCACGTTTTCATTTTCGTTGCATGCGAATGTTATGTAGTATGGGATGCATAACATTTTCATGCGTACGCCGCTCATAACATGCATTAGGGCCTTTTTAGAATGCATAGCACAATCATGCATAGCATAACATTGCATAAGCACAACGTGCCAAGCTAAAGACTTGCAGGATGACATATGTACACACATAAGCTTTCAAGTCAAAAGTAATATAATGTCATGCATTCCTGATCTAGGCACATGAATTAGCATGGTGGTGGTTAACCATCTTAGGTTAGGGCATAACATCAATTTTTTGTAAAAAGATAAACTCCCAGAGCAAGTCTAGCAGCTTTAAGTTTATATCTATATATGTATTGTCTGTACTTATAGTGGGTTCTAGCCATTGTATTAGGATCTAACCAGTGTTGTTATGATTTTAGGATGGCGAGACATCCTTCGACTAGATCGACTCCCCTGTCTGAGGGTGAGTCATCTGGAGCTCAGAATGACACGGTGATTGAGAGCCTGCGGCAGAGTAGCGATGTCATGAGCAGACAAATGGTAGAGATGTAGGCCCAGATTCAGTCCCTGGTGGCGGTTGTGGCAGGTCAGACTCAGGGAGTGCAAGGTCCTATAGGGGGGTTAGCTGTCCCTCCTACTCCTGCACCCTTAAGACCTCCAGTGGTGGTGCCAGCATAGATGGCCTTCTTCTCGCAGTTTCAGAGGCTGAGCCCTCCCACTTATGACGGGAAGGTAGATTTCATGGTGATAGACGACTGGCTAATCTCCATGGACGAGATGTTCTCGTACTCAGGAATTGCAGATGATCAGAGGGTGATGATAGCCGCCTATCAGCTTAAAGGTTTGGCTAAGAGTTGGTGGCTGAGAGAGAAGGAGAGCTTGGTAGCTGGATGCTCTTGGGAAGTGTTCAAGGAGATGCTGTTGAGGAAGTTCTTACCCTCGGTTGAGCGTGACCGCCTCATGAATGACTTCCTCCATCTGAAGCAAAGGCAACTCACGGTGGGTGAGTATGAGATAGAGTTCAGCAAGTTGAGTAGTTTTGCCCCTGGATTGGTCAGCATTGAGGCTTAACGGGATAAGCGATTTCTTGGTGGTTTGAGGAGCGAGGTGCAGTAGTTTACCAGTTCTTTTGGGTAAGAGACTTATGTATAAGTTGTTGAGGAGGCTCTGAAGGTGGAGGCTATTGAGACTGCAAAGAGCAGAGGCTAGCAAATGAGGAAGGACAAGAGGAAGTCGGTGGAGGAGAAGAAACCCCAGGTACCCAGTGCTGCTCCAGGAAAGAAGAGCAAAGTGGTGTGCAGCTTCTATGGCCGGTCAGGCCACCCTGTCGAGAGATGTTTCAAGAAGGCAGCAGCTCAGAAGAAGGAGCAGGTTCATGCGATTCAGGGTGCTCCTAGGAGGGATGTCTCCTGTTCTATTTGCAAGCGACCCGGGCAAGATGCTGCCCAGTGCTGGTCCAAGGATAAAGTCTGCTATCAGTGTGGGCAGAAGGGACACATCAAGGCTAGGTGTACTGAGGCCCAACCTGTTCTTCATGCAGTTCCACCTCAGGCGCTACCTCCACCTTAGTGGGTGGACAAGGGCAAGGGAAAGCTGAACGTGATCTCTTTCGAGGAGGCTCAAGCTTCGACTCAGGTCATCTAAGGTTAGTTGTCTTTCCAGCCTGAAGGTTTTGTTCTTGCTTACTAGAATGTTTGCAGTATTATTGTGGTAGTTACTTAGTTATATATGCTCCTATAGGGAAATTTAAGGTGAGGAACCGCTGGGAGCATGTTCTGTTTGACTCCGGCACTACCCACTCGTTCGTGGCTAGAGCCTTTGTGGAGCGACATCGGTTGACTTTATATCGAGTTCGGGATACCTTCCGTGTCAAGTTCCCCTCTAGTGAATCTGTGTTGTCAGATTTGGGCATGCTAGATTGCCCTGTTTTGTTGGGGGACTTCCTTGCAAAGGCAGACCTGAAGATGATTGATCTGGAGGACTTCGATGTTATTTTGGGCATGGACTAACTGTCTAGGTATAATGCAGTCATTCAGTGCAAAGGGAAGTGCTTGGACTTCATCAAGGATGACGGTCAGCCCGGAAGCATGTATGCTGATCTGTGCCAGGATTATCCTATTATCTTTGCGGTATGTGCTCAGAAGCTGTTTCTTTCGGATTGTTTTGCTTGTTTGGTCTCGATGGTTGGGACCGCTGTTAGTGTACGACACTTGGAGGAGATTCCAGTTGTTCGTGGTTTCGCCGATGTTTTTCCGGATGATCTTCCTGGTCTTCCTCCCGAGCGGGATGTGGAGTTTGTGATTGATTTAGAGCCGGGTACGCGTCCTATTGCTAAGGCGCCGTACCGGATGGCCCCTCGTGAGTTAGAGGAGTTGCAAGTTCAGTTTGATGAGCTGTTGGCAAAGGGATTTATCAGGCAGAGTTCGTAGCCTTGGGGGTGCTCCCATGCTGTTTGTGAAGAAGAAAGACGGGTCAATGCGGCTTTGCATCGACTATAGGGAGTTGAACAAAGTCACTATTAAGAACATGTACCCTTTGCCGAGGATCGATGATTTTTTTTACCAATTGCGCGGTAGCACGGTGTCCTCCAAGATCGATCTTCGTTCTGGCTACCATCAGCTCAGGATCCGTGAGGTATATATTCCACGGACTGCGTTTAGATCGAGGAATGGACGCTTTGAGTTCTTGGTGATGTCGTTTGGTTTGACCAACGCACCATCAGCCTTCATGGATATGATTAACCGGGTGTTCAAGGATTTCTTAGACAAATTCGTGGTGGTCTTCATCGATGACGTGCTGGTTTATTCTCGCAGTGCTGAGGAGCATGAGAAGCATCTGCGCTTGGTTCTATCAGAGTTGAGGAACCACAAGTTATTTGCCAAGCTGAGCAAGTGCGAATTTTGGTTTCCTCGGGTTTTATTTCTAGGCCACGTGGTGAACAAGGATGGGATCTCGGTCGACCCAGAAAAGGTCGCAGCGGTGATGGATTGGAGTAGGCCGAATACGCCTAAGGAGATCAGGAGTTTCCTTGGGTTGGCTGGCTACTACAGGAGGTTCGTGGAGGGTTTCTCTTCCCTAGCTGCACCTTTGACCATGCTGACTCAGAAGAACGTGGCTTTTGTTTGGAGCGAGAGGTGCGAACAATCCTTCCTGGAGTTAAAGAGGAGATTGTGCACTGCTCCCGTTCTGACCCTTCCTACTAAAGGGGTGGATTATGATGTTTACATGGATGCTTCGCATGTAGGTCTGGGTTGTGTGTTAATGCAGATTGGAAAAGTGATTGCCTATGGGTCAAGGCAGCTGAAGACTCATGAGAAGAATTATCCTACGCATGACCTTGAGTTCGCAGCGGTTATTTATGCGTTGAAGCTGTGGAGACACCTACTTTATGGGGCTCAGTGCAAGATCTTCACCGACCATAAGAGCCTGAAATACGTGTTCACGCAGAAGGAGTTTAATCTGCGCCAGCGGCGGTGGCTAGAGTATGTGGCCAAATATGAGGTAGAGATCCAGTATCATCCAGGCAAGGCCAATGTGGTGGTCGACGCCTTGAGCCGAAAGACAGGAAAGATCTTTAATCTCACCGCCGATCGTTTAGTGGAGGAGTTTCTCCTTATCGATATATCAGTGGAATGCTGTGGCTTACAGAGTAGTTTATCAGTGGCAGAGCCATCCTAGATTTCTTTGACCAGACTGCACCAGAAGGACGATCCGGATCTTCTGCACTTATTCACTAGGACCGAGAAGGGGGAGTTGCCAAACTTTGCTATCGATGATGCAGGTACTTTGAGGTACCGCGGCAGATTTTGCATCCCCGTTGTTGGGGACATTAGAGGTATGATATGCAGAGAGGCTCATGGATCCAGCATTGCCTACCATCCAGGATCTACGAAGATGTATCATGACTTAAAGAAAATTGCCTGGTGGTATGGCATGAAAGGTGATGTAGCCCGGTTTGTTGCTGAGTGCCACACTTACAAGCGTGTGAAGGCCGATCATGGAAGGCCTGGTGGCAAGTTGACTTCGTTAGATATCCCGACTTGGAAGTGGGAAAGTATATCTATGGATTTCATCACGGGCTTACCGAAATACCCGAGGGGATTTGATTCTATCTGGGTCATAGTGGATAGACTAACGAAGTGTGCGCACTTCGTGCCATATAAGATTGATTACCCGATGAAGAAGATAGCGGAGTTGTTCTTGGATGAAGTCATCCGACTGCATGGTGTGCCTGTGAGTATCATTTCTGATCGAGACTCCCGGTTTACTTCTCGTTTTTGGCAGAGTCTGCAGGAGGGTTTGGGTACGGATCTGAGGTATTCTACTGCTTATCACCCACAGACAAATGGGCAGACAGAGCAGGTGAATAAGATAGTTGAGGATATTATCCGATGCTACCTTTTTGACCACAGTGGAGCGTGGGATGAGCGGCTGCGACTTATGGAATTTTCATACAACAACAGTTATCAGGAAAGCTTGTTGATGGCTCCTTTTGAAGCCTTGTATGGGAGGCGCTGTAGAACTTCGTTGTTTTGGGCTGAGGCTAGTGAGAGGCCTTTGTTGGGTCCTGATGCGCTTGAGGAAATGGAAGTCGCAGTGAAGCTTATTTGAGAGAAGCTTCGAATAGCTTAGGATAGGTACGAGAAGAATGCCAATCGGCGTAGGTCTGCCTTGGAGTTTTCTGTAGGGGACCTTGTATTTCTTAAGATTTCCCCGATGGTGGGTGTAAAGAGGTTTGGTAAGAATCGGAAATTGGACCTGAGGTATATGGTCCCGTTTAAGATTTTGGAGCGGATTGGCGTGTCAGCTTACAGGTTGGATTTGCCAGAAAACTTCCCAGGTGTTCATAATGTTTTCCATGTTAGTCAATTGCGGAAGTGTGTGCGCAACAGTGGGCAAGTCTTGGGCGTTGTGCCCCAGTTAGAGCCCAACCTCTCTTTTGTTGAAGTGCCGGTCCGTATTTTGGATACTCAGGAACGGGTGCTGTGAAGGAAGTCCATTCCGATGGTGAAAGTTCTTTGGAGGAATCAGGATTTGGAGAGCGCGACTTGGGAGCTAGTGTCGGCCATGAGGAAAGCTTACCCTCACCTGTTTCCCTGCTTTTGATCGGTATGTTTTCCTTCTTGGTACTCCTATTTGTTACTTTTTCTTCTCTAGTAGGAGTGCTGTGCGTAAAGTTTCGGGACGAAACTTTCTTTTAGGGGGAGTGACTGTAACGCCCCCGATTTTTTTGCGACTATTTTATTCTCGTTCGGCGTTACTGTGATGCGTTTTCGTAGCTTGTGCCATTTTTGGAGTGTGGTTTAGCTCCTTAGAACTGAGTGGCCTATTTTGTAGCCAATGGGCAAGGTCTCCCTAGCAAGCCGAGTCGTTTTGGGTGACCCGGTGTGGCCTCTTGGGGATGCTTGTGTTTTGGATTTATGAGGTTATAACTCGAGTTCTGTTCGTCGAAAGTTAATTTCAACTTCGCCGTTGTGTTCGTAGCATGGGTATTCAGCTACGGTGCGAATTTCGTCGAATTCCGAGGTACTTCGGTTTTCACATCGTTTTGGGTGTGCTATTAGTAAAATCAAATTAGAAATTTTATTTTTAAGCTGAGTGAACTGGCGGCTGGGCTGCAGTTAGGCTGAACCGACATGGCTAAGCAGTTATAAAAGCCTTATTAGGAAGTGGCGGGCCCACTTCTCCTTCCTCCTTCTTCCCAAGACCAAAAGAAAACCGTTGTTCCTGTTTTGCGGAAATCAGAGGCGGAACGACGGGCTGCCCTAGCTTTCGGACGGTGATTTCGGGAGTATTCGTGGACGGATTTCAATTCCGAAAGTGGCATTGTCTTGCTCTCGCTCAGATCTACGTTTAGACGATAAGATATTCGATTTTCGTGGAGTTTTTAGGAGATTTGGGATTTCGGTCTTGAGGTTTTTCCGCCATTAATGTACGGGAGTATGTTTTAGGTGCTGCTGCTACTAGTGCCAAGTAAGAGGAGGGAAAGCCATCCAAGCTTCGCCAGAAATCGAGGCAGTGGTGTTCTTGCCATTGCCATTGTTGTTTTCTTGAATGTTGAAATTTCCAGATTAGCCCTAGGGTAGAAGCCAAACATGTTCTCTTTTTCTTGCTGAATTTAGGGCTTAGATTCTCCCATGAGCCCCGCTTCTTTGTGCTGTTGGTGATCAACCCGCCGGTGTAATGCCATAAGTTTATTCCAGATTGCTGTCTGGTTGGTGGCTTGCAGGTGAAGCCGAGAGAGAGAGAGAAGGGGGTGCCTGCTGTTTTGTTGGTAAGAGCCTTTTTGAGTTCTGTCTGGCCGGTGTTGAGTGTGGTGCACACACTCAAAGCCATTGCGGATTTGGCGTTGAGTGTGGTGCATACACTCAACACCGCAGCTGTAGCCAGTCAGAATATTTCTAAGTACTGGGGCGTTGAGTGAGGTGGACTCACTCAACGCCACAGCCCCTGCTAGCGGCTAAGTACTTTGGCATTGAGTGAGTCGACCTCACTCATCGCCATTTCTGTTTTGGCATTGAGTGAGGCAAGCTCACTCAACGCCGCGGTTTTCTTGAGAAGCTAACTGTTTTCGCGTTGAGTGAGTCGACCTCACTCAACGCCATTTCGGTTTTGGCATTGAGTGAGGTGGACTCACTCAACGCCGTCGCTTCTGGGCAGCCAAGTACTTTGGAGTTGAGTGAGGTGTGCTCACTCAACGCCATAGCCTTTTCTGAGGCTAAGTACTTTGACGTTGAGTGAGTTGACCTCACTCGACGCCATTCCTGGTTTGGCGTTGAGTGAGGTGGCCTCACTCAACGCCAAAGGCAAGTTTGCGGCCAAGTCCTGTGGTGTTGAGAGAGTAGACCTCACTCAACGCCATTTCTGCTTTGGCGTTGAGTAAGGTAGACTCACTCAGCGCCACAGCCCTTCTTCGCGGCCAGAACTTCTGGCGTTGAGTGAGACGACCTCACTCAACGCCATTGCTATTTTGGCGTTGAGTGAGGTCAGCTCACTCAACGCCGCAGAATTGCCTATTTGCGGCTAAGTACCAGGGCGTTGATTGAGTTAACCTCACTAAACGCCATTGCTGGTTTGGCGTTGAGTGAGGTGGACTCACTCAATGCCGTAGTTCTCTTTTGCGGCTAAGTTCTAGGGCATTGAGTGAGTTAACCTCACTCAACATTATTGCTGGTTTGGCGTTGAGTGAGGTGGACTCACTCAACGCCGTAGTTCTCTTTTGCGGCTAAGTGTAAGGGCGTTGAGTGAGTGAGCTTCACTCAACGCCATTGCTGTTTTGGCGTTGAGTTAGGCCAGCTCACTCAACGCCACTTTCTCTGATTGTGGTTAAGTACCAAGGCGTTGAGTGAGTGTACCTCACTCAATGCAATGCCTGTTTTAGTGTTGAGTGAGGCTAGCTCACTCAACGCCAGAGTTGTTCTTGCTCGAGGCGTTGAGTGAGTGAACTGCACTCAACGCCATGCCTTTTATGGCGCTGAGTGAGGCTAGCTCACTCAACGCCAAGGTCTAGGTAGGCGTTGAGTGGGTCCCACTCAACGCCAAGTCGTGTTGAGTCATTTCAACACTTTTCCTCTACCTCGATTTTCGTTCCTGAGTGAATTCCTTGATTATATTTTGAGTTTTCTTATCAGCCATGTTTTTCTTTCCTTAAGGATGAATCGTGGTCCGTGGTTAGTAGTGGTGGTTTGAAGCTCTTCATGGGGGAGGTGTTGTGTAATTTAGCCAATGCCACCCTTATTCTTCTATCTTGCTCCAGGTACGGGCTGGGCAAGGGGGTGGAAGGTCCCTTGTATTTTTCACATGTAGACCCTTGAGCTTGTTGGCTTGGAAATGGTGGTTGGGGGACTGAGTTTGCCTCAAACCCGGATCCATATTGTTTGTCTTTGCTACTACCATCTTCCACAGCTTAGAGTGTTAGAAGTTTCTTCCTTGGTAGATTACAGCACTTTGGGCTCTTAGTAGCTTAGTAGACTCTGCAGGATGTATTTTCTGGGCAGGGTTGATGATGTTTCCTCGCACGTAGTGCATTTCTTGTTGTCTTGCTTTGGGCAGTTGTGACTTTTATTGCTGTGTGTTTTCCTCTTTCATTTATTCCCTGGTTGACACTTTCATGCAGTTTTTCCTTGTTTTGCTTGCTGAGGTATTCTTTCTCCTTTTGAATGCCTCAGGTTCTAAGCAGTAGCCAGTTTTGTGGCTAGGTTGCGGTGGTGTTGCTGGTGGTTTCTTGGACTTTGGAGATCCTATTGCTTTGTTAGTGAGGTAGTTTTGCTTTACTTTTCTTAAAGACATACATATTTTCCAGTGGGTTCGTGTCAGGTTGTTTGCGCCCACTGGTAGTTTTTTTACCCTCGTACTAGATATATTACTTTTTGCTGCTACCATTTTCTGGAGATAGTCTGCTTGCTCTGTGGATTATTTATGCTAGGTTGCTAGTTATTTTTAAACTACAACTATTATTATGAGTATATCGCATGATCAGCATGTTTTATAAAACTAAAATCACTATTTTCCAAACACTTATAAAGTTCGTTTTCTTTTATATAATATAAAATAAATGTAGAGTCTTGCATAACATAAGCTGTCCTCTTGGGGAACTTATGCACTCCTTAGGAAGTCAAACCTAAATAAAGTATTTTCCGCAGCGTAAAGTATAGTTTTTAACTGTGGACTAGGTGATCCACCGAGCCGAGGGATACGACCTCTAAAATATAACTGATTTTCTAATCATTAAACTCATGAAATTCTTCTTAAAGTTAGTAGATGGTTTTGCCTGAGCGTCAGCAGTTATCCCCTGCTCGACGTGACATCATGACACGTGTTTTCTCATACTCTGATAATTCCTAAATTCGGATAAAATGCGGGTTGTGACACAGTCTGTTGGGAAACTGCAAGCTTAAGAGGCGAAATCTCTTTAGTTTGCTTCTTTGACAACTTCTTGACCTTCTTGAAGGCATTTATTAGTTCTCCACACTTGTTAATCAGTTGATTGACATCTCCTTCAGATCCATAATATTTTTCACCATAGGGTGAAGAGGTTTTTGAGCAAGGACTAGTCTCAAACTCAGACAAATAAGCAGAGTTAGGTGATAGATGTACCTTGCTTTGACCAGGCTGATCCTGGTTTCCTTGCTCATCTGTCATTTCCACCAGCCCTCTATAGCTATGGACTTCTTCATCCACTCTTGACTCACTATCTAATAGTGTCAGAGGAGTCTTGATTCCTATACTCCCCGTAGGATTGACTTCTCCTTCTATAATAGCTTCATTTTTAACAGCCCCAACAACTAGCCCAATGTAGGCTTCCTCTTCTTTAGACTCATAAGATGATGAGTCTGTCCAACTCTTTTCCTTTTTAGCAATGAAGGACTTTTTCTTCTTTCCTTTGTGCTGGTGCTTCTTCTCCTCAGTCTCCTTCCTCTTCTCAGGGTAGTCATCTATCACATACTCAGGCTTGCTACAACAGTAGCAAATTACTTTAGAGGAGTTATAGTTATTATGTTTAGAACCATACCTGTCAGTCTTGGACTGGTTCTTTATGTGATGAGTGGAATTGGAAGGCCTCTTATTATAATGCTTCTTCTTAATTAACCTCTAGAGTTGTCTGAAAAAGGCTGCAAAATCTTCATTAGACATGTTGCTGTCTGATGCCTCTAAGTCTGAGCTATCTTACTCAGCTAGTCTTCTTGGTGGAGAAGGAATCATTTCCTTACCTTTCCTTGTGCTTCAGCTTTGAAGGCCAAGGACTTTTCTTTGGCTAGTGATTTGTTGGTGGCATCCTCCTCCTTTCTGGAAGCTAGCTGCATCTCATAGGAGAGCAGCTTCCCAAATAATATTTGGGGAGGAGTGTCAGCAAGCTTGCACATCTCTCTTATGACACAGATCTTAGTATCCCAATCTCTAGTGAGAGACCTGATAAACTTGTCATTTATTACATAATTATTTAAGACCCTTCCATAGGTCTTCAACTCATTTATGATCCTGAAGAATCTTTCATAACAGGTAGTTATGTTCTCCTTCAGTATTTTCCTGAAAGCCACATACTCTTGGTTGAGCAGAGACTTCCTGCCATCTCTTACCTCATCAGTACCCTCCATATAGACCACAAGGGTGTCCCACATCTCCTTGGAGGTCTGACAGTGAACCAAGTTCAGGAAGGTTGAGTCATCTACAACACTGGCAATGATGTTCTATGCTCTCTTGTCCAGGCCAGCTAATATGACCTCATCTTTGGTAATTTCAGAGAGTGTCTTTGGTGTATGGATGTTGGCAACCAGAGCAAATACCTTCATAGGAATGACAAGTCCTTCCCTAACAGTTGCAAAAATTCTTGGATCATAGGCTTCCATGAATAGCCTCACTCTCTCCTTCCATATTTCAAACTGCTCCTTTCTACAGATGGGGAGTTTCATGGAACTCAGCTCTCTCTGGCTCTCTCCTAAGCCCATGACCACTTAACAACAGCTACCTTGAAGGATCACTCAGATTGTTAAATCCTTTTTGAGTAACCTCCCTCTGATATAACATGAAAAATCCTGTTTTTAAGGTAGTTAGCAACCTAGGGTGGGGGTGAATAGGTTTGCCTAGGTCTTTTGATAGTCTTTTAAATCACTTGTTTATTTATTTTAGCTTTCAACTTAGAGTGATCTAGAGCTTATCCTTAGCACCTATAATTAAGAAAATAAAAGATAACACAGAAAAGCACATAAGTGTTTTATAATGGTTCACCAAAATTATGGGTACATTTACTCTCATTCAACCTTGCTAACTTCCTGTTAGTCAAGACACTTCTACAAACCAATGCTCCAAAGAGCTTACACCTCAGATCCCTCAGGATCTCTGATAAGTCACTAATAATAAATATTTTTATATAGTTTTTATTTAATTAATAATAAGATTATAGTTATATTTTAGTAAGTATGATTATAATTGCTTTATTTTCATATTTTAGGTCAATCTGGGCTGTGAATAGCAATTTGGAGCTTGCAGGACTGATCAGGAGTTGAAGCGGTGAAAATGAACATTTTTGGTCACGGATAGCTGAACTTCAAATGGTCATAACTTTCAAACCAGGAAGAGTTACGGGACGTGCAACCAGTCAACGGAAAGAGGACGACGTACTCTATAAATCTGGACAGTTTCACAAGTACACGCCCTAGCGACATGGGCCTGTCGAGTGCGTGAACACGGGCGTGTCTAGTTCAAAAAAATATTTTTCTCCAGAAATCATCCCGGGACAATTCTGCACCATTTCTCAAGTACACGCCCCTCTGTCACGGGCATGACCGAGGGCGTGACCTACCCGAAACTGCCAAATTAATCCCAGATTACGCCGTTTCCAACCGTTTTGCTGACCCAGTCAGACACACCCTAGGTCACGGGCGTGACCTAGGGCGTGACCACTTCAGAAACGCCAGAATTACTCGCGCCGTTTCCCCTTCCCGCCGTTTCCTGTAACAGACTAGACACGCCCTAGGTCACGGGCGTGACCTAGGGGCGTGACCCGCAAAACGGTGACTTTTGGCAGTTTTTCTCCAACGTTCCCGGGCTTTCAAGACTGCAGTTTCCGAGCCTGACACGCCCTAGGTCACGGGCGTGACCAATGGGCGTGACTCCCAAGCAGAAAAATCTATAAATTCCAGATGTGTTTAGAAGATCAGGAGGAAGATTAGGAGAATGTTTTAGGAGTATTTTGTAGCTTAGTTTATTGTTTTTCAGCATTATCTTTTATGTAATTTCAAATTCATAGTTTAGATTTCAATTCAAGAATTTCCTTTTTGCAAACATGTTCTTCTTTTCCTTCTTTTTATGTATTTCTTTTATCATGTCAATAGCTAATTTACATTGGCACTTGATTATGATGAACTTTGAAAGTGAATAAACTCATTTTGTCAAACTCTTTATTTATCACTATCGATTTATCTTTGAATTATTTTATATCGAATTCATATTTCGCGAATATATTTTCAATCCTAGATCCGTATCTTAAATGACTGAGAGGTTGTGGATATGAGCAGATCACTCAAAGATAGAAGGAGCCGCATGCACTCCTCAAGAGAGGATGACATGGATCTTCCGGATTGGAGTCAAATCCCATAGCAGGGTTCACCGCATAAAGAAAGCTTAAGGGTTTCGACTGGCCCAGAGATCTTAATCGATCAACCTAAGGTTAGTCAAAAGCATGAGCTCGAGAGAGACGCTTTCGTACTTAAGGAACCTCCACGGTCGAAGTAGGTAAATTAGAGTTTGCATTTTATTTAAGTTTATTTGAATTGAAAGGGAGTCTAGATCAAGTGCTAGTTTTTTAGTTTATCTTTCTCCTATAGTTAATTTAACCTCATTCTTATACTTCGATAAAATAATATTAATTTGCGTGAGTAGAAGTACTCAACAGGCCCCGAGTCTAATACGACATTTCCTATACTATATTTCGATAGGTACACTTGCCTATTTGAGATTTTAGTTCGGATAATATTTTAAAACTATAGAAAATCTTCATCAAGTTTTTGGCGCCGTTGCCGGGGAATTTTTGTTGATATTTTGAAAGCGCAAATTTTATTACTTTTATCATTCTCTTTCTTCACCTCCTTTTCTACTCTTCCTTTTCTTTTTCAAATTCATTTTTATTAGGAAATGGTTGTCTTATTTTCTTTCTTAAAAAAATGATGATTTCTCAATTGGCCGCTAAAATTGCCGAGCTTACGCACAAAATTAATCTTTTGCAAGTCATAAGGAAGCATAAAATTTTATGTAATTTTTGCGGTGCCCCTCATCGAAGTGAGGAATGTTATTATTTTTATCATCAAAATTTTTCTTATAATTTTAACTATAATTATGAAAATAATTATTCCTACTTTAATGAGAACCCTTTATCGAATTTTCACGAAAATAACTTTTCCAATAATTTTTCCAATTCTAATGAAGTTAATTTTTCAAATTTTGGTGAAAGTAATTTTCATGAAAATACTTTTTCAAGCTTCAATGAGAACAATTTTTCTGATTTTAATAATTTTTCTTCTTCCTCGGATGTTGCTTTCCGGCATGATCACCCGGAAAGATTCCTGAGTAATGATGAGTTTTATTTAGATCCGACTTCTTGTTCTTCTTTTTCAGCACCACAAGATTTCTCTCCTAATTTTTGGGATTGTTCTCCATTTCTATGTGATTCTTCTCCCCAAAATTTGGAAGCGAATTTTATTGCTCTTGCTGATTTTTCTAGTTCTTCGGAAAGTAATTCTAATAAGGAACATGACTCTTCATGTTCTCCTTTAACTTCTTATTCCGAAGAAGAAAATGAATTTTTATTTAAAGAATTTGTTAAGTATATAGACGCGTTGGGAGAAGTAGAAGAAGAACATGTTTCTCCTCCTACTACTCCCAATTTTTCTCCTACTAAGAATCTTCATGCACAATTTATGACTTCTTAGGAGCGAAACTTTATGAACATGATGCGTCTGATGATTTTATTTTAAATAAAATTTCGGACAAAAAATTAATTTTAGAAAATAAACAACCGGAGCCTAATCTTATAGCTTCGCAAGAGTCTCCTCCTTGCGAATATTTTTCTGAAATTGTTACTTTTGATTTTCCTTATACTAACGATTTTCATGTAGAAGAGGAGCCGTTACAATTACACGTCTTCCATGATCCATTTGCCGCTCCTCTACAAAAATTCAAATCACCTCAGGTATTGATAGGTGATTTGAATTTACATTATCACGCAAATCGTTCAAAGAAAGAAAATCAAGAAGAAAGCGAAGGAGACGTTGGGCGAGTCACTTTGGCATCTTCGCCAAAGCATGAATTAAGGGAGTTGCCCGTTCACTTTAATTTTTATTTTCCATTTTCTTAACCCAACCCGTCTAGCTTAAAGACGGGAAAAAGAAAAGCGCTCTTGGGAGACACCCCTTGATTATCTTTAAATTATTGCAATTTACTTTTTTATGCATTTTCCCCCTCCTACTTGGCTTATAAACATTGGGGACAATGTTTATTTTTATGTATGGGGGTGGATTCCTATTTACTGTTTTTATTAAAATAAAATGAAAAAAATCTTTAGAAATTAACAAAAATAAAAAATAATAACCCCCTACTTACTTTTTGTGATTTTTAGAAATAAATTTTGAGTTTATTTGTAAGAATTTTATAATTTTTTATTTTCTAATCTTTTATTTCATCATAGTTTGTTAAATATAATTTTTAGGTAATTTGATTTTAAGAAATAAACTTATGAATTAAATTTGTTTAGAGTACCTTATTTACTTCTTTTTCTCTTAATTGTAATTAGTTTAAATATTATAGTGTTTAGTTCAACAATCTTTAGATTTTAATTATAATCACTTGTGCTTTAAAAATTCTTAAGGAATTTTAATTTACTATAGTTTCTCTCTAATTATTTTAATTTAATCTAAATATTGTTTAGCCTTCCCTTGTTTTTAAACTTTCTTGTTAGAACATATGTCATGGGGATAAGAGGATAAAATTCATTATCCCTTGGTACACATATGCAATTTTTTATTTTTTTGGTTAGATCATATGTCATGAGAATCAAGCATTCTTTGGTACATATGCAATCCAAAAAACTAAAAGATAGAGTAAGAGAATAAAATTCATTACTCCCATTTTGTTTTTGTTTTTGAAGAGAGAAAAAAAATATATTTGTTCATATGTCATGGGAAATGAGAGAATAAAATTTATCATTTTCTTGGTAAACATATGCAAATATAAAAAAAATGGCATGGGGTGAGAGGATAAAATTCATCACCTCAATTTAAGATCCTCTTCATAGTCCTTGTTCCTAAAACCTTTAGCCAATATAATTGTTTTAGATTTAAATTAAAATATTAAGAGAGTATAAGTAGTAGTTTAAATTTTTTCCTTCAAGTTTCTTTTTAGTTAAAAAGTGTGAATAATTCTAATTTAATTTTGTTGGCTAAATCACTTCATTTTGAATTCTAATTAATTTTTATAAGAAATTTTTGGCTAAATTCTTTCTCTTTACATTTTAATTTAATAGTTTAGAACTTAATCTTGAACTCCTAAACTTTATTTTTAACTCTCTTTTGATTTAATACATTTTTAGTTTAATTAAAAATTATATTAATTTCTTATAAGTACTTCTCGTAGTTTTGCTCTGGAATAGCAAAAGATTAAGTATGGGGGTATTTGATAAGTCACTAATTATAAATACTTTTATATAGTTTTTATTTAATTAATAATAAGATTATAGTTATATTTCAGTAAGTATGATTATAATTGCTTTATTTTCATATTTTAGGTCAATCTGGGCTGTGAATAGCAATTTGGAGCTTGCAGGACTGATCAGGAGTTGAAGCGGTGAAAATGAACATTTTTGGTCACGGATAGCTGAACTTCAAATGGTCATAACTTTCAAACCAGGAAGAGTTACGGGACGTGCAACCAGTCAATGGAAAGAGGACGACGTCCTCTACAAATCTGGAGAGTTTCACAAGTACACGCCCTAGCGACACGGGCGTGTCGAGTGCGTGAACACGGGCGTGTCTAGTTCAAAAAAATATTTTTCTCCAGAAATCATCCCGGGACAGTTCTGCACCATTTCTCAAGTACACGCCCCTTTGTCACGGGCGTGACCGAGGGCATGACCTACCCGAAATTGCCAAATTAATCCCAGATTACGCCGTTTCCAACCGTTTTGCTGACCCAGTCAGACACGCCCTAGGTCACGGGCGTGACCTAGGGCGTGACCACTTCAGAAACGCCAGAATTACTCGCGCCATTTCCCCTTCCCACCGTTTCCTGTAACAAACTAGACACGCCCTAGGTCACGGGCATGAACTCAGGGCGTGACCCGCAAAACGACGACTTTTGGCGGTTTTTCTCCAACGATCCCGGGCTTTCAAGACTGCAGTTTCTGAGCCTGACACGCCCTAGGTCACGGGCATGACCAATGGGCGTGACTCCCAAGCAGAAAAATCTATAAATTCCAGATGTGTTTAGAAGATCAGGAGGAAGATTAGGAGCATGTTTTAGGAGTATTTTGTAGCTTAGTTTATTGTTTTTCAGCATTATCTTTTATTTAATTTCAAATTCATAGTTTAGATTTCAATTCAAGAATTTCCTTTTTGCAAACATGTTCTTCTTTCCCTTCTTTTTATGTATTTCTTTTATCATGTCAAGTAGCTAATTTACATTAGCACTTGATCATGATGAACTTTGAAAGTAAATAAACTCATTTTGTCAAACTCTTTATTTATCACTATCGATTTATCTTTGAATTATTTTGTATCGAATTCATATTTCGCGAATATGTTTTCAATCCTAGATCCATATATTAAATGACCGAGAGGTTGCGGATACGAGCAGATCACTCAAAGATAGAAGGATCCGCATGCACTCCTCGAGAGAGGATGACATGGATCTTCCAGATTGGAGTCAAATCCAGTAGCGGGGTTCACCGTGTAAAGCAAGCTTAGGGGTTTTGACTGGCTGAGAGGTCTTAATCGATCAACCTAAGGTTAGTCAAAAGCATGAGCTCGAGAGAGATGCTTTCGTACTTAAGGAACCTCCACGGTCGAAGTAGGTAAATTAGAGTTTGCATTTTATTGAAGTTTATTTGAATTGAAAGGGAGTC
Organism: Platanthera zijinensis; assembly: GCA_039513925.1. Classification (NCBI taxonomy): domain Eukaryota; kingdom Viridiplantae; phylum Streptophyta; class Magnoliopsida; order Asparagales; family Orchidaceae; genus Platanthera; species Platanthera zijinensis. The sequence goes on from CM077084.1 coordinate 121,961,639, forward strand.
TAGATCAAGTGCTAGTTTTTTAGTTTATCTTTCTCCTATAGTTAATTTAACCTCATTCTTGTACTTCGATAAAATAATATTAATTTGCGTGAGTAGAAGTACTCAACAAGCCCCGAGTCTAATACGACATTTCCTATACTATATTTCGATAGGTACACTTGCCTATTTGAGATTTTAGTTCAGATAATATTTTAAAACTAAAGAAAATCTTCATCAATCTCTCAGTCTCCTCCAAGATTTATACCTCAGCCAAAAAGCCCTACACTCAGTGATACAAGTATGACCTATCTCAGGCACTTAAGCCCTACCACTCAGGATATTGAGGATATCCCTACCTCCGAGCAAGCTTGCTCCTACTACTCAGAGAGATGCACTCTCCTATAGTTCAGGAAAAATTATCCTACTACTCAGTGAGTAAAACTCACCTACCTCAGAGAGCAACACTCTCCTACAGCTCAGAAAATTTTGCCATACCTCAGACCCAAAGGTCCTATAGCATAGATCTAGAAGGATCCTATAAATGGAAATAGTTTAATTAACTTTGACACAAATAAATTTCTCTATGTCAACCACTTGAGTAGAAAAATTTCTAATCCAACTCTCCTCACAGCAAAGAAAGGATTTTTTGGAGGAACTCAGAAGATAACTTTTGAACTTGCTGCTGAAGATTAAAGATGTTTTGATCTTGAGTCTTCAAACAGCGCACTGAACCTGCTAAAAAATGAAGGTTCTTCTTTCTTCAGAACTGATTCTGAATCTAATGTGGCAGATGGAGACTTGCACAAATAACTGAACTTTTCTTGCTGGAGAGCTTCAAGCTTTTCACATACAGCAATGACAAAGAAGATGAAGACAGTTGCTCTCCTTTTTGAACATTGTATGCCCTAAAAGTTGTCTTTCTCTTGGCCCTATCTCTTCCTTTTGTAGTTCACTGATCACGGCTCTTAGAGATCGGTGGGCCCCACCTACAGCTTCCAGCTGCACCTTGCTTTAACGGAATAAGACACACAGTAGCTTTACGACAAGATTTATCGTGTATTGGAGCTTCCCCATACCTGATTTGACCTAAGTTGATTTTGTCGATTTTGCTGACATCAACACTTGTGGACTTAGCCAAAATCGAGCATCAGAGAATAGGCGTTGAGTGAGTAAGAATCACTCAATGCCAAAACACTTCGACAGATTTACTGTATCTTGGCATTGAGTGAGTAACCTTCACTCAATGCCAAACTACTTAGAATATAAAGTCTATTTCTAAGCATTGAGAGATTTTGCTTCACTCAATGCCAACTTGCTTTTTCAGCTTTCTGTTGCTTGACGTTGAGTGAGTAAGCATCACTCAATGCCAAACCCCTTAGACCAAATTCTATCTTCACTAGGCGTTGACAGCGTTGAGTCAGTAACCTCCACTCAACGCTTTTTGCCTTAACAAAATTTCTGCTTCTTCAGCAACTTAAGCATTGAGATCGTTGAGTGAACATGCCTCACTCAATGCTACCATCTTTTAACTTATTTTTGCATAAAGGCGTTGAGAGCGTTGAGTGAGCAAGTCTCACTCAATGATTTTTGCCTTAGCCAATTTTTTGTGTTTAAAACCACTGGGCTTAGACTGTCTTACTTCAAACTGAGTTCGTCGAATGGTGAACTGAGCTTGACGAACTTTGAACTCAGTTCGATGAATTCTCAACTAAGCTCGACGAACTCAGAATCTCAAGCTCTGAACTTAGCTCGACGAAAGGTGAGCTGAGTTCGATGAAATTTGAACTCAGTTCGACGAATTCTGAACTTAGTTCAACCAGTTCAACTTAAAACCTTTTTACTGAATGGCGTTGAGTGTATCTTCATCACTCAATGCCAAAAAACTTAGTTATATTTCTATATAGTAGCATGGAGTTTAGTGAGTTGACTTCACTCAATACCTATTGACTTAGCTACATTTCAGCTCATTCCAACTTAGGCTATGACAGTATAGGCAACACTCAGCGTTATAAGTCATCTGGCGTTGAGTGATGTTCCTTCACTCAATGACTATGGACATAGACAGATTTATGTCATCCCACACCTTAGGTAAGTGTTTACTTGACTTAGCCACTTAGGCTACCTGACCTATCATAGTCATCTACTGATATGTGTATATCATTGATAAGATTGACTTCACTCAAATCCAGGACATTATGGTCAATGGACCCAACAACTATAATTATGATTGTAAATGCCTAATACAATTACGACTACAAAGGCCTATTAGAATTACAATTGCAAATGCATAATACAATTACCACTATAAATGCCTGCTAGAATTACAACTATAAATCTATAATAGAATTATGAGTGCAAATGCATACAATAATTACGACTGTAAATGCATTTCAGACATATGATTGTAACTGGTTTTAAATTTTCAACGAAAAGAACAATTGCAACTAGAGTTGTAACCATTTAGGTATTACAAACCTTATAACTCGTTTGTATTTTCGTTAAGAGATCGAAGCAAAACTGCGTGTGATAACTCTTCTTAGATGACCAACGATAAATTCTCGGCCTAGCAAGTTCATCAACAATCACCTGCACATCTGTGTGCTCTTAAAGCCATACCTAGAGCCAAAAATAATGTAATTACAAAATGTTTAATATAAAAGAATGTACCAAAAATTTTCTTACTTACCAATAGTATGGTTGCACAACCCTCCAAGTATCCCAAATTAACACCAACATTCTTGACTACACTAGCTTGACTTAGTGCATCAACCTGTGATAGCAAAAAATGGTGAATTGCCTTTGGCCAGTTGTACTTCAGAAAGTTTGAGAAACCTTTAATTTTGTACAGAGAGGCTGGGATCTTCATCCCTTTCAACGGGAAGAAGTATACGTTGACCAAATAGAGGATTAAGCTATCCAATCTCCTACTCTCCAAAGTGGGAGACCACTCTTCTAATGCGAGACTATTAAGATCCTCAGTCAAATCTTTGTAGGATATATTTATACACGGTAGTCTAACAAACGTAAAGTCATCTCCCCGATTTGGAAGACCCAAGATAAAAAAAACCTCATTAACAGTCAATTTATAGTATTTATTACATAGAAAAAAAACCTGTTTATGTCTGTTAAAGGTCGGTACAAGAACATAAAGTAATGGAATATTTTGTGGTAAGCTGGGCATCTCAAACAACTATAGCACACCGACATCCCTCAAAATCTTTAAAGATTCCTCTTCTAAAATGTCTAACAAAGGCCCGATATTCAACTTGAAAGTCGATGCAGCATATCTGGAGTGTAAGTAATTGCTCCCAAACACTACAAAATAGGTTCTGATTTAGCATATATCAATACAAAAAACACGTCAAAGAATGTGTAGATAATCTTACTTGTTCGTGAATGTTCTCTTCCTTGAATGTCACCTATAAGAAAGTTGTATTACAAAATATCTAATTAAGAAGCATATTATAAAACAAATAATAAACATTCAATTACAATTACAATTACATCTACTTAAAAAATAGAACTGTAACTTCATTTTAATATGCAAGATAGAATAGAAAATCCAAAAAAGAACAACAACTTGTCACAACTATAAATAGAACTTTGATTTAGACTGTTTTGAGTTCTGTAGTTGTAATAATATAAACAATTGGAGTTTCAAAAAGAGTGGAATTAACTGTAAAAATTTTATACACAAATTAGAACACTAAACATTTAAATAGTTACAACTGGAATAATGAGACGGAAATCCAAAAAAAAAATAAAGCTATTGACTTTATACCAATAGAACTATGATTTAGAATGTTTTGGGTTCTGCATCTGTAATCATACAAATAATTAGAGTTCCAAATATAGAGGAATAAATTGTAAAAATTTTCTACACAAATTAGAACTCTAAACATTAAAGTAGTTACAACTGGAATAATGAGACAGAATTTAAAAAAAAAAATATGGTCATTTCTCTACCTCCCAGAGCTATGTACAACTAATGATGTGAATAGTTTATTAATTTAATGGACCCTAAATAGAACTATGATCACGACTGTTTTTTGACCTGTAGTCATAATCATACAAAAAATTCGAGTTCCAAACAGAGAAGAAGGCATTGTAATAATGTTGCACACAAATTAAAATTGTAAATAGTATAGAAGTTACAACTGGAATAGGGTAATATAAATCCAAAAAAAATTTAATTAGACAGCATTTTACAGTTCAAAAACAAAGAACTGTAAATACTACTATAATTACAACAGGAATGACAAAAAGAATTGTAAGGGTCTTTGAACTGTAAGAAAACTAGAATAACGACTGCATATCTTTATACTATTTGAATCGCAACAAAAACTCTAATTACGACTACAAATATTACGAAAACTATTTGGTTCTTTGAAATGTAAAGATAAGTAGAATACTGACTGTAATTTCAATTTGAACTGCAATTTCAAAATAATGAGAAGGTGGCTCTAATTTGGACTAGAATAATGACTGTAGTTTCAAAGAGGAATGTTTATCTATATACAATGTGGACTGCAATTTCAACTCAATTTACTACTGTAAACACTACATACATTAACAAACCCGCAACTACATCTAATTTGCAAGAGAAAGAATAACTTACAACTGGAAGATTTCACCAAAGAACTTTCATTTGAAGTTAAAACAACATAAACCCTAAATTTCAGTGTGTTGGGTTTAAGATTTTATACCTTCTTAATATATGATCGAAAACGAAGGGGCTTCGTTTGGAGTTCGAACGCAGTAATGGCAAATGAAGATGCTCTGGATGGCAGTAACGACAACAGGAGAAAGACAAGAAGGTGGCTCTAGGTTTTCGTTTTCCATTTTTGTAATGAAGAGGCGCGAGAACGGTGTGGATCGGCGAAAAAGAATAAGCGCGAACAAAGAAGAAGATGCGCGAACGAAGAAGAAAAGGCGTGAATAAAGAAAAAGAGGCACGAATGAAGAGGAAGAGGCGCGAACGAAGAAGAAAAGGTGCAGCTAGAGCAGACGCGTGAACGAAGAAGAAGAGGCATTTTCGGTGTTCGTTTCAGAAAGGAAGAGGCAGTAGGTCGCGATATCAGAAAGGAACAGACGTGAAAATGAAAAAAAGGGGGGAGGTATTTCCGTAATTATGCAGGGAAGGGGGTATTTATTTATGGACCATAAGTATGGTACACCACATGTACCCACAAATTGACAGAGCATTACACTGCTAGGGAGACATAATTTATGAAAGTATGGTACACCCTTATTTTGATTAGAATAGCATTTGACAGAGAATTACATAAGCATGGTATTTATTTATCTAATACTTTTGAATCGCTGGTTCGTCTTATAATTTATGAAAGTATGTTATTCCTATGTTTAGGGGTGTGCGACATATATTTGGGTGTGTTTTGGTCATAAATTGAATCGCACTGCTAGGGCGTAATTTTAGCAAGAGCAAACCACAAAGCGCCTAAAATTTGGGGAGTTGTGGTTTTTTTTGTGATGTGGCAAAGATGTGGTATAATTTTTCATGCTAATTACTTAAGAATTATTAAACAACATATGCTACAAAATATATTAGTTTATATTATGCATATTATTGCGGCCAAACTCGATGCCTTAGACGGACCGGATTAACTTGGACCATATTAGTCCATGGAGTGGTCGTGGGCATACACAGTCACAGAGAAAAAAGTTGACAAGACCTTTTTTTTACATGAAAAACTCGTCAACTGGGTGAAAAATCACGTGCTCGGATCTGTGCCATCAAACTTTCAATAGATCTGAGTGTTGTTACAAGAATTTTCCAAGAACTCGAGGGCAACATGCCGCCTCTCGTTACATTATTGGGGAGAGAGAGAAGAACTCGAAGGGTGACATACCATCGTTCGCAGAGCTAACAATTTCTTCATGTGTGCGGGGATCTATACGCTTGTTGTATTCTGGAATCCTCTGATAGTTCTTGGAGGCGGGAGAAGCTTGTTACACTTATTCTTATTTCTAGGGCTTAGAAGCTCGTGCAATGCCCTGGGCGCATCCTATCCTCTATGGATGGTCTCCTGTTGTACTTAGAGGAGACGAGAATTGCTGAATTGCTGATGCTTTGTGAGCTTGTTGCTGAGCTGAATGCGTTGAATACTTGCAGTGGTTTTAAGAGCAGAATGTAATATACCTCAGACAACTAGACCCTAGGAGTGGTTTTGTCATGACTAGGTCATTACAAAACCCTAGGAAGCCCATGTAGACCTAGTGGACATGGGAATAAGGGTGACTGGGGTGAATGGTCTGCAAATAGTAGATTCTTAAACTCTAGTGGAGGATGACCTTGCAGCCTCACCATGACTCTAAGATCACACACATGCCCTCCTAACCAAAGGGTGAGGTCAATGGGTCACCAAGGAGTCCTTGGGGTCAACCCAAATGGTCATGTTAACTAAGTCAACTCTAGCCTTAACTTGGTCAAAGTGCCCTTATTAAGGGTCAATTGACCTACAAGGTGCCAAGTCAACCTACCCAACCCTACCTAGACCCTTGGGGGAGGCCAATGGGTCACCAAGGACCCATTGGTGTCAAACTAAAAGGTCAAAATGACTAGAGTCAACCCAAGCCTACTTTGGGTCAACTAAGCCCAAATGAGCTAGCCAAAGCCCAAGCCTCCTCATGTGGCTTCATTAGGGAATAATGTTCATGGATGGGCTACAAATAGCCTTCCAGGTTGACCAAGTCAACTTGGTGACTAGGAGAGAAGGTGAGCTCCATGTTAATGGAGGAGAAAGAAAAGAAGAAAGAGGGGAGGGATGAAGGGGCTCGGCCAAAGGACACCTTTAATGGCTGAATTCAACTCCCCTGGGGACGAGGAGAAGTTTCCAGCCAATTACCGGCCACCCAAGGCCTAGTTCAGCCCCCTCCTCCATGGCCAAGCCTAGCCATTAATGGCTTAATGGCCATTGATAATCCAGCCACTCCTCTCCCCAACTGAGGCTTTAAATACCATCAGTGGGACGAGAGGAGACTTTCCCAATACTTACCTAAAGAAATCGAGCCCCCACTATGTAGTTGCAGAAAACTAGCGGCACCGCCTTCAAAGATGGTTTCCCGGTGATCTTCTCGACTTCAGGCCGCCGGCAAGGTCCTCCTCCTCTCCTTGCCTCGTGGGTAGATCATAGCAATGCTTAGGTACAAGGTTCGGGCTCAATTGAGCCCAAACCAATTCCTGGTTTTCATGGTTTCAGGCTGAGAAATACGCTTGGTAGAACCGCTAGAATTCACCCCTCCGACGATTGAATCGCCGCCATTCGATAGCCACCACCTCGACGGAGGTGTTTATGGCGGTGGCCGGTCGGGGAAGAGCCGGGATGGGCGGCAACGGCGGATAAAAGTGGCTCCAGGCTCAGGTTATCACAGCCATTGGCTGGGGGTAGACGATGAGCCCAGTCCGCTGGATCTGCGCCAAGATTCGTGCGCCAGCTTTGATAAGATTAATTTTATTTTGATTATTATTTCATTTATGTCACACTTTTTGCAGTAGATAGTTTAATTTTTAAAAATGCTTAGGCTCCTCTACTGAAAAAGTCACCAACATGGAATTTGTAGCCCTAAGGGTTTAATTTAATTCAAATTGGTTTGAACCAATTTGGACCTCTGGTTGGACCAATGCAACCATTTTGGTGGGACATATACCTTGGTCTATCCTGAGATTCAATTGGGTGCCCACTCTTCATACCTTGTCCAAATGACCTGAAATTTGGGCAAGGGGTTACCCTTAGCTATACCTAGGGCCTGTCCAATGTTGGGAATTTTTGGAGATACTTTGCATATAGTTTTAAGTTTTATTTAATAATAATAGGGTAATTTAATTAGGTTGTCTATTGACCTCCAAACCCTCCAAAATTTTGGTGAATGATCCCTGGATCCATGACATGCCTCTATATAAATTTTCACCTCATTTGAATGTGTAGTTTTGGATAGGGAATGACCTAACCCTAATTTTGCCTTAATGAGGGGTTCTTAAGTAAAAAGTGCACCTTGAGGATGAGTGGTCAAATCACCTAAATAGAGGCTGAGATTTTGACCACTGACTTGGCATGACCTTTAACACCCCCATAGGGATTATGGGGTAGTCTAGGGTAGTTTTGCCCTAGGATCCAAACTTAAACCCTAAGGAGGGGCTTTTGAGTGTTGTGAAGGGCATGGGGTCAAATGAACTAATGTGAACTTGCAACTTGGTGTAAATGATGCTAGGGTAGCCTAAGTCCTCTAGTATGAATCTTAGAGTATTTGGAGATGGATAGAATTCTCAAAACCCTAACCTTAGTCTAGGGCATAATCACCTTTTGGTGTAGAATGAGCCACCAAATCTTACTAAAAGGGTATGAAACTTAGGTAACATGAACACTAAGTTAGATAGAACCTCTGGTGAATTTATTGGAATTTTATAAGTAATATTGTTTTCACCTCCTTGTTATACATGATCTGGCCCAAAATGATATTAAATTTATTATGATCACACTATACATTATAGACTCATGAAATTTGGGCAGGAGATGTTTTAAGTCAAAATAATTATTCCTTAATTTTATTATAAATTTTAGTTGAATATCTTTAGTACTTTCTTCACAAGTTTAAAAAGGTGCAATTATGGTCAATAAATTATTTAAAGCCATTTACTTATTCCAAAAAATTGTGAAATTAGGTCTCTGATAATTTTAGGTCAATAACAACTTGGAGAAATTAATTCATGATTTTTAGTTGATTATTTGCAGTGCATACTTTACAAACCCATAAATTTGGGAATTTGATGTATAAGTTATTTAGAGTTTATTTCCTACTGAAAAAATAAGAATCTTTGTCAGTGGTGTTGGTATAACTGTAGTTGCATATGGAAATTAATTCTTAATTTTTTGATGATTATTTTATGTACTTACTTCATTAATGTAGGGAAATAGAACTTCTTACCAAAATAATTTTAGGATCCTTAGATACTGGGAAAAATTGTTATATCTTGGATTTACAGTATTGATTAAGCCTAGTATTTATCATAATTAGTTTAGGCATCTTGCATGATTATATATGGTACTTCATATTTAAGCTGGTGGCACTTGGATCCTTTAAAAAAATTAAATAAATGCAAGATTAATTAGGAAAAATATAATTTACTGTATTTAGTCTAGTTAGATCATGATTGTCCCTCATTATTTATCTTGAGGCATTTGGATGAATATTTATAGTGCAGCCTACTATGTACCTCATATTGCTAAGGATGGTCTGTAAATAGCAAAAGTGCAGACATAGGTTTGTGTGTGAGTGTTGGTATAGGGTTTGGGATTCTAATAGTCTGCTGAATTGGATAAACAATAGGGGGCATCTCTGGAAGACAGGTTGAGTAAAGTATGGAGTTGACTTGAATTGGTGGCATTCGGGATCGGCGAAAGATCGTCTTCCCCATAGAAGGAGAGAGAAGGTCAAATCACACTAGGACTATTTCCATTATAACATAAAGGGATCAGGAATCAGGGTATTAACCAATAATATTAAGTGCCTTGCGAAAGGGAATGGTGGGCTTCAGCAATAGTCATAGTTCTTAGTGCCCTTTGAGAACCCTTCACGGGGTATACCGGGGGCAGTCCTGGGCTAACCTTAACTGTAGGCAAACTAACTTGCAAGAGTAATTAGCATAATTAGGGATTCACTTTCACTCACCTTGATGTCTCGGAATGCAAGGTTGGTTCACATGGGCTATTGCTCTAGGGGTTTTGGTGATGGGCAGGTTGGTCTGGTGAGCTTTGGCTCGGTTGGTGATTGAGATGGATGAGATAGTCCGGTGAGCTTTGGCTCGGAGATTGGATTCATAACTATTGCATGTGAAAAAAAGGAAAGGTAGTGGGTCTTCGGAATTGGAGGGTCGATGCACCGACGCCAATACGTGGACTCGGCAAGTGTGGTTCAGCACTTGGCCAAATAAAGTCCGGTGCTCCGGCCGGCAAGAGAACACAGGAGTCCGCTTTGTGCACCAGGGTTGAGTCGTATGATACTTATGACCGGTAGTATAATTACTGGTTTAGAGGTGGGCGAGGCCCAACCCACCGCTTCCATTTGCCACTACGGAGGTTCCTGGGAGGTTCGGCTCCAGAAAGGGGGAACTAAAGGTCTGTGTACATAGAGTCGAGTGTGTGAGTTGCATTTGCATGTTCACATCAAGGCATAATTGCATGTCATAGCATAACCGTTACATATAACCCTGTCACCTATTGTATAAAGTGGTATGAGACGCTTTATACAATAGGCTCTACAAAATGACCCCTTGGTTTATATGTTCGCGCGAGCATGCTTATAAATTAAAGTTTTTATTCAGTAGATTTATATATTATGCCTGCTAGAAAACCGACACCCTAACATATAAATTGGTATGGGAATTCTTATACGCTAGGAGCCTTGCAAAAGACCCCTTGGCTTATGTGCTTTCATATAAGTTAAGGTTATTTGTTTCTTAGTAAACCTTTTCTTTATACTTCCTGCCGTTCTCTACCTACTTATATAGAACTACTAGTCTAGTTCTGCCGTCACCTGCAATTGCTATTCTCCACTATCATGTCCTCTCCTTTCTTCCTCCCTGCTCGGTGCCTAGGAGCCATGGGGGAAGGGGTGGGGGATGATAGGGCTTAGTCTTTTAGACTAACGGTTTTCGAACCACTTTATTTTAGGGGACTATGGAGCCCAACGTGGAAGAGCAGCCCCGGATGTCGATACGCTTGGAGATGGGGCAGTCTATTACCGTAGTTCAGATAGCTAGGACTGTGAGTCCCAACCGCTAGTAGTTTATTAGTTTTGCTTCCGCTTGAGAGACTCTTGTAGTGAGGATTTGATGTATTGGGCATAAGGCCTGTTTTTAGTACTTTATCATTCTGTGGACTCTCCCTTCGTGGAGATTATTACTTCTTTTTATATGTGATCTTTTGTGGACATATATGTTAGAGTTGTTTTATATACTCTCATATACATTGCTACTAATCTGTGATCGATATGGCCGGCAGAATCATCACCTTGTACTGACGACCTTCCCGGGCGTGAAGGTGTCACCGCAAAGCGGCGGTTCTGGGCCTAAGACCCTGGTGATTTACAAAGGAAAAAGGGGGTCTTATAAGTGGTATCAGAGGCAAACCTCGATCAAAAGAGTAGCAGTCCACAAACCCTGGGACACCCCCACTCGAGTTTTGTTTGGGGACAAACTAAGCAGCGAAAGCGCGGTGTGCCCATGTGGGGATCACATGTAATGGTCCACATCTAATTAGGCTTGAGCCAATTTCTCACAAATGGTTTTTGGATATGCAGCCTCCGGCACAGCCTACACCACAGGGCGGAGTCCAGCAGACTCCAAATATTGCACCACCTCCCCCGGTCCCCACTCCGTTCCTACAGTCAGAGATGGGGCAGACTCTGATAGCCATTCTAGAGGCTTTCAGGGCCCAGCAGGGTCCAGCTCCGGAGCCAAACCCGGGGGAAAATTGGCTGAGCATCTTCCAAGGACTCTATTCCCCATCCTAATTAGGGACAGAGTCAGTTGTTCAGACAGAGGAGTGTCTAGGTATTATGTATGAGATGTTGATCGGGATACGGTGCCCCTAGGAGGAAAGGGTGCCATTGGTGGTCTCTTGCTTGGAGTCTCATGCCATGAGATGGTGGAAGACGTCGCTGGATACGACTTTTGCGGATATGGAGGTTGCAGAGATTACTTTGGAGGAGTTCAGGGCCACGTTACTTGAGCATTTTGTTCCACAATCCTCTAGGGATGAGCTGGAGGATAGGTTCCTGCAGTTAAAATAGGGCAACAAGACAGTGGTAGAATACCACCGGGAGTTCAACCATTTAGCCCCGTTTGCGGACTCATATCAGCTGGATGAGGCAGGATACACCAAGAGGCTATATAAGGGCCTGCGGTAGGAGTTGAGGGAGGCCCTTCTGTTCATATCTGATGGGCTTATGCCTCGGATGTTAGAGATGGCCAAGAGGATTGAGGCTGATTGGCACACGACTCGGGGTCGGAAGAGGCCAATGGAGGACCAGGGCCGGGGAGCCAGCAATGATCAGTAGCGGGGCCGCATCACTGATGGGAGAGAGGGAAAAGAGTAGAGGACCAGCCTCGTCAGGAGGTGAGGCAGGAGCTGAGGGAGCCGGTGGTAGTGGCTCCTCAGCCTCTTCAGATGTGGGAGGCACCGAGACCCGAGGGTATGACATTTCCCCCGCCGGAGTGCTGCAACTGCCACCAGACAGGGCACATCCAGAGAAACTTCCCCATGAGGGGAGCACCTCTACCAGCACCACAGGCTGCCTTGCATGCTCAGCAGTTTGGAGGTCGAGGACGTGGCTGAGGACGTTGATACTAGGGTGGAGATCGCAGGTAGGACAGGGAGCAAGTTGATGCACTGGATCTGGCCCAACCCCGGAACTCGGAGCAAGTTATCACAGGTACGCCAGAAAGTTTTTAAGTTTTTCTTTCATGAATACTTAGATTTATTGATATAGAATTGAAAATCTAGGAAAGAAAACAATAACTAGATTCTAAGACATTTAACTCCCCCCAGACATAGTTTTCGTCAGCGGTAAGCCCGCTTATACGCTGATTGATACGGGTGCTTCACACTTGTTATTATCGGAGGCTTTCGGGGAAGGGTTGGAAGGCGTGGAGCGATTCACGGGCTTGATGATGAGGATACGATTACCCGACGGATCGGAGTTGTTCACCTCTGCCCACTACGACATGGAGGCGGAGATCGGGGGAAAGGAATTTGGAGAACTAACGATGATCATAAGGATGCCAATATTCGACCTGATTCTGGGCATGACAGGGTTGCGATGGAACCACGCCCAGATTGACTGCCTAGCGAAGAGAGTCACCTTGAGGCACAGGGACTCCTTTGTCATCATCGAAGGTATTATACCTATTTTCCCTCACTTCTTATCTTCTGTACAGGCCGTTAAGGACCACTTGTAAGGGGGGAGGTCTATGAGGTTCTGTTTGAAATGGATTAGGCCAAGGTTCCGTCTCTGATATCCCGGTTGTGTGTGATTTTGCTGACGTATTCCTAGAAAAGTTATCAGGGCTACCCCTGCACCGAGAGCAGGATTTCCAAATACAGCTCATGCCAGGAGCTAAGCCGACATCTAGAACCCCATAACGGATGGCCCCGAAGAATTTTACGGAGTTTCGAAGCCAGCTGCAGGAATTAGTGGAAGCTGGATTTGTCCGGCCAAGCTCTTCACCATGGGAAGCCCCGGTGCTGTTTGTCAAGAAGAAGGATGGTACACTCAGACTATGCATCGACTACCGAGCGCTGAAAAGATTGACAGTCCGGAATACCTATCCCCTTCCATGGATAGATGAGCTTTTTGATCAGCTAGAAGGGGCACATTTCTTCTCAAAAATGGATTTGAGGTTGGGCTACTATCAATTGCGGATTTGGGAGGAGGACATTTCGAAGACTACCTTCAGTAGTAGATATGGGTTGTTCGAGTTTACCGTGATGCCCTTCGGACTCATGAATGCACCATCAGCCTTCATGAGCTTGATGAACCAGGTGTTCCAGCCATATCTCGCTTGGTTTGTCATAGTATTCATAGATGACATCCTCATCTATTCGAGGATAAAGGAGGAATATACACAGCATCTGGCCTTGACCTTGGGGAAGCTCAGGGAGCATCAGCTATACGCCAAGTTCAGCAAGTGCCAGTTTTGGCTAACGGAGGTGGCCTTCCTAGGCCATATCATCAGTGGAGCAGGACTGGAAGTGGACCCCGCAAAGATTCAGGCAGTGCGAGACTGGGCTAAGCTGAAGACGACCACAGATGTCCGAAGTTTCTTGGGTTTGGCCGAATACTACCGGAAGTTTGTGTAGGGATTTTCTCAGATAGCCCTCCCACTCACTACGTTGACAAAGAAGGACGCTCTGTTCATAAGGACGCCGCGGTGTGAGGCGGCCTTTCAGGTGTTTAAGAGTCATCTTACGTAAGCCCCCATTCTCGCTCTCCTGTCTAGTAAGGAGGGTTTCCTGGTGTACACCGATGCGTCCTTCCAGGGGATGGCATATGTGCTGATACAGCATGGTCATGTGATAGCATACGCCTCGCGGCAGCTAAAGAAACACGAGCGGAACTACCGGATGCATGATCTGGAGATGGGAGCGGTAGTGTTTGCTCTGAAGATTTGGCAGCATTACCTTTATGGCGTGCACTGCGACATATTCTCGGATCAAAAAAATCCGAGATATGTTGATACCCAGAAGTAGTTGTACGTTCGCTAGAGACGATTTGTAAGACCCCCCTCCAAGAACACAAAACACGACACGAGAGGGGTCTTATGCCCAGAACAGCCACCTTGCGGTAACACTAACACTCAGGTCAGCCTGTACCACAAGACGCCTATCCTTCCAGCTACAACTAATATCAACACATAAATGCCAACCCAACCATAATAATATAAAGAAGTCAATCCACACAAAGCATGAGTCCATAAGTACAGCAAAAGAGAAGCTAAACAAGCTTCTACATAATCAGAGTACGTAAATAGAATTGCCCCGAAGGGCTACAACAAAATCTCTCTCACTCACATCTGTAACCGACGGTAGCGACGGTACCGTCCCCTCAGGCCCTTTCGTCCTGGCCTAGCTGTCCAGCTACATAGCCTGCTGCGCCACCTGCGGGGTTTCCTCCTAAAAAGGGAGACGTAGCAACCGTTTGTCATAAATACTAAGTGACTTCACATCCGCTCCCCCGGCGACTCCTCAACACCGGGCGGAGAAAGGAACAGGTACAATATATAAAACAGTAGTACAAACAGGTGAAGTAAGTATATAAGTCATAAGTAGCAATATAAGTAGTGTATAAATGAACAACCTCTTAATCTACAGCAGTAAGAGAGTATAATGTTATAACAGTAAGTAACTCAACTTATATGGATGCCCATACAAACATATAAGTTGAGGGTCGTTTAGCAGTAAGTAACTCATCGTATAGGAGTGCCCATACAAACTTATACGATGAGGGCCTTGTATATATAATGAAGTGCAATGATATGTATGCAATGTAATGACACACCCATGATCAAGCACATACAACCGCTATGTCGACACAGACTTATAGTTCCCACTATTCGAGTAGGTAGCTAACCTCTCAAGTGTCAACCGTCGTGGCCAAACGGTGACAGTAGAGCGGGCATCTCCACTACTAGGATGGTCTCCACACTACCTGGCCTAGGCCTCCGTACGCCTCAACACTAAGAACACAATAGCGGAGCTCACATGCGTACTACGGCTCAGCGGGTTCTCTTGGGTAAATATGCACCAAGATCCTAGCCCCTAACTGGCCTATGCGGGACACGGAAGGAGCCCCGGAAGTGAGCATGAGGACCAAGCCCAACCGTTCACTTGGCACGGAAGGAGCCTCAGGACGTGAACACCGAGGACCAAGCCCAACCGTCCAAGGTCTAACTGTCAACTCCCATCGGTGTGACGATTGGCGAGCCCATAGACCTGCCACACTATCCTTAACCCGGGATTACGACACCACGTGTCGACTCACACCACATGCAATTCCACAAAATCGTGGCATGGAAGGAGCCTCGGGACGTGAACACCGAGGACCGAGCCCAACCATCCATCAAATACGAAAGGAGCCTTGTGACGTGAACACCGAGGGCTAAGCCCAACCGTCCAACTTTACTCATCTCAACCTCATTCCAACTAGTGACGGTCAACACCGCACTTGTTACTTCCACAATGCTACCCATAGGGAGACGACACTCTAAGCATTGGATTATTAATTTCCTTCTATCCATTCAACATACATCATGGCCATAGTTAAATCATTTATACATCTACCAATTTATATCTACCCATTTTATCAGGATCTTTCCTTCAATTAAGCTTGTCCACAACTCGTTATACGAATTCAGATTATAACCTCAACTTACCATATCACTATGATGATTATGTCAAAAGAGTTCACCCAAGCCTCGAGTTGGATCGCAACATTAAATTCCACCTGATCACACTCCACATTACACAACCCAGAATTTAGGTGCAGCCTTAATCCGGTCAGCAACTCCGACCAAGGATTTCCAAGGCTACATAAATCCGGCGAGTGCGTGTAACCACTCGTTGGAAATATAATTTCAAGGGCTACAACTTTCCTGTTTAGTCGAAAGCTCAGATCTGGCCAAAACAGCCCCAAAATTGGCAACGAAGATCGCTGCGTGTAGAGATAAAATTTCTGCACGCATCTTAAGGCGAGATGAACTATATCCGTTCATCTTCCTCCTTGCACCGATCTCCCAAAAACTCCTCCAAAAATTCGTCCACCCTTATTCACCCTCACGAAGCCATATTTCTCCACGAATCCCTCTGTCATCTTCACTTGAATGATGAGGAGAATGAAGAAACCTAAACCTAGATTAACAAATCTAGGCATGGCTTTCCCTAGGAAATCATCTCCTCACCATCAAGACTCAATGGAGTCGATATCTCTCCTAGAATATAACTACGGATCTAGCACCAAGGGAGAGGGGAGGAAGCTCACCTCATTTTCAGCGGTACCACCATTTCCAACCATGGATCTAGTCATCCTCCTCCGCGACATCAGTTGCTGTTGTTCTTCACGACAAAAGAAGGAGAGAGAGAGAGATAGAGAGAGAGAGAAGGCCGCCTCCAGGAGCTCTGACGGCTTCCCTCGACTCTGTCAGTTTCGCGAGGTCCGCGATGACGACAAGGTTGATCGGCAAAATGGTTAGGGTTCGGCTTTATCTTCCCTTATAAACCGATGTATTAGGTTAAATCCCTTCTGCCACGTGTCAACACCCCATTGGAGCTCCCCTAATGGGTCATATAGAGGTGACCCGGTCCAAGGCAGCCAAGCCGCAGCCGACCCGATCCGGTTCAGTCCGCACGCATAGAACAGCGGAAACTAGGAAAACTGTCCAAGGAAAAATCGGCGGTATCATCCTGATACCCGTCGATTGGTATGCATAGCTACTGATACCCGTCGATCGGCGTGCATCCACTTCCATTCTCGTCGATTTTCACTTAACATAATTCTCAATCTGTAGTTCTAAATTTGGCGGGTATCGACCACCGATACCCGTTGAATCGGCGAGTATCATTCCCGATACCCGTCGATCGGCGAGTATCATTCCCGATACCCATCGATCGGCGTGCATCAACTTCCATTCTCGTCGATTTTCACTTGACCTTATTCTAAATCTGTAGCTCTGAATCCGGCGGGTATCGACCACCGATACCCATCGAATCGGAGAGTATCATTCCCGATAACCATCGATCGGCATGCATAGCTTTCGATACCCGACGATCGGTGAGTATGGTCGGATATTCTCGACGAATTCATCGGATATCACTCAACCCATCCCTCTGATCAACACACTTGACACCTTTTTCCAGTGCGCCCCGAGACCGAGTAAAGTCTCTTGACTTAAAACTCGTGCGCGGGGCCTAGCGCGAATTGGGACGTTACACGATGGGTGGAGTTCCTATCCGATTATGAGTACACGATGCACTACCATCCCGGGAAGTCAAACGTGGTGGCAAACACTCTTAGCCGGAGAGCAACTACGATAGAGGTAGGGCCTCAGCTGATGTCCTTGGAGTTGGTGAAGATGTTAGAGGACATGCAGATATCATTAGTGTCCGAGAATGATCCTGAGTTGTACATGGAGTATCTAGCAACGATGGTTGCCACAGATGGCATTCGGGACCGCATCAGGGATGGGCAGAGGCCGGACAGGAAGGCAGAGCCAATATTCAGGGCCTTGGAGGGAGGCTTGGCAGGGGATTATTCCTTGAGGGATGGAATCCTATGTTATAGAGGCAGGGTCTATATACCGACAGGAGGCCAAATACGGGAGGACATCATGACAGAGGCACATTACAGCAGATACTCGGTGCACCTGGGCATCACCAAGATGACGACCGACTTGAAAAGGATGATGTACTGGCCGGGCATGAAGAAGGATATCACCTACTTCTTGACCCAATGCGAGGCTTGCATGTTGGTTAAGACGGAGTGTAGGAACCCGTCCGGGTTAATGCAGCCACTTCCGGTGCCGGAGTGGAAGTTCGACGATATTGCCATGGACTTCATACATGGTATTCCTCGGTCACATGCGGGGAATGACTCGATATGTGTGATCGTCGACTGACTGACGTAGTTTGACAGGTTTCTACCGATGAGTAAGGATGCCCCGACGAGTGACTTAGTACGGAAGTTTGTGGAGCAGTTCATTCGATATCATGGGGTGTCGAGGACGATAGTGTCTGATCGGGATGGAATATTTACGTCTAAGGAATGGAGGTCGGTTCAGGCATATTTGGGGTCACGGTTGACTTTCAGCACCACCTTCCACCCTCAAACGGATTGACAGATAGAGCGCACCAATCGGACCCCGGAGGATTTACTGCGATTGTTCTTACTGGACCGTGGAGAGCCATGGGAGAGGCAGCTACCGTTGATCGACTTCTCATACAATAATAACCATCAGTCAAACATCGACATGGCCCCTTATGAGGCTCTATATGGGCGGAGATGCATGACTCCTTTGCTTGGATCAAGGACTAGGATCCGAAGGCACTTGGCTCAGATTTTATTGAGGATACGTATGCTCAGGTGCAGTTGATCTGAGACAGGATGCTAGAAGCCCAGAGCAGACAGACTAAGTATTACTGTAAGACCCCCTCCCAGAACACAAGACACGGCACGAGGGGGGTCTTATGCCCAGAACAGCCGCCTTACGGTAACACTAACACTCGAGTCAGCCTGTACCACATGGCGCCTATCCTGCCGGCTTCAACCAATATCAACATATAAACTGCCAACCCAACCATAATAATAAAAGAAAGTCAATCCACACCAAGCATAAGTCCATAAATATAGCAAAAGAGAAGCTAAACAAGCTTCTAGATAATCAGAGTACGTAAATATAATTGCCCCGAAGGGCTACAACAAAATCTCTCTCACTCACATCTGTAACCGACGGTAGCGACGGTACCGTCCCTTCAGGCCCTGTTGTCCTGGCCTGGCTATCCAGCTGCATAGACTACTGCTGAACCTGCGGGGTTTCCTCCTAAAAAGGAAGACGTAGCAACCAATAGTCATAAAGACTAAGTGGCTTCACATCCGCTCCCCCGGCGACTCCTCGGCACCGGGCGGAGAAAGGAACAGGTACAATATATATATAATAGTAGTACAAGCGGGTGGAGTAAGAATACAAAACATCGGTAGCAATAAAAGTAGTGTACAAATGAACAAGCTCTTATTCTACAATTCTACCATCTACAACAGCAAGAGAGTATAATGTTATAAAAGTAAGTAACTCAACTTATATGGATGCCCATACAAGCATATAAGTTGAGGGTCGTTCAGCAATAAGTAACTCATCGTATATGAGTGCCCATACAAACTTATACGATGAGGGTCTTGTGTATGCAATGCTATGAATGCAATGCAATGACACACCCATGATCAAGCACATGCAATCGCTATATCGACACAGACTTATAGTTCCCACTATTCGAGCAGGTAGCTAACCTCTCAGGCGTCAACCGTCGTAGCCAAATGGTGACAGTAGAGCGGGCATCTCCACTACTAGGCTGGTCTCCACACTACCTGGCCTAGGCCTCCGTACGCCTCAACGCTAAGAATACAACAGCGGAGCTCACATGCGTACTACGGCTCAGTGGGTTCTCTTGGGTAAATGAGCACCAAGATCCTAGCCCCGAACTGGCCTATGCGTGACATGGAAGGAGCCTCAGAAATGAACACGAGGACCAAGCCCAACTGTTCACTTGGCACGGAAGGAGCCTTGGGACATGAACACCGAGGACCAAGCCCAACCGTCCAAGGTCTGGCTGTCGACTCCCATTGGTGTGACGATTGCCGAGCCCGTAGACCTGCCACACTATCCTTAACCCGGGATTACGACACCATGTGTCGACTCACACCACATGCAATTCCACAATATCGTGGCATGGAAGGAGCCTCGGGACGTGAACACCGAGGACCAAGCCCAACCATCCATCAAATGCAAAAGGAGCCTCGGGACATTAACACCGAGGGCCAAGCCCCACCGTCCAACTTTACTCATCTCAATCTCATTCAAACTAGTGACAGTCAACACCGCACTTGTTACTTCAACAATGCTACCCGTAGGGAGATGACACTCTAAGCATTGGATTACTAATTCCCTTTTTTTCCATCCAACATATATCATGGTCATAGTTAAATCATTTATACATTTATCCAATTATATCTACCCAATTATATTAGGTTCTTTCCTTCAATTAAACTTGTCCACAACTCTTTATATGAATTTAGATTGATAACCTCAACTTATCACGTCACTATGATGATTATGTCAAAAGAGTCCACCCAAGCCTCGAGTTGGATCGCAACTTTAAATTCCTCCACATCGCATTCCACGTTACACAGCCCAGAATTTAGGTGCAGCCTTAATCCGGGAAGAAACTTCGACCAAGGATTCCCGAGGCTACAGAAATCCGACGAGTGCGTGTAACCACTCGTTGGAAAGATAATTCCAAGGGCTACAACTTTCGTGTTTAGTCAAAAGCCCAGAATTGAGCGCATCACACCAGAAATTCACTCGAAGCCTGCTGCGTACAGGATACAGATTTCCTTGGTGGAATTTCCCCCAATTGCAGCAGATTCGAACAGACTTTCCCGTGTCTACAGATATCGCCATGAAACGTGCAACCACTCGTTGGAAAGATAATTTCGAGGGCTAATACTTTTGTGTTTAGTCTAAAACCCAGATATGAACATAACACCCCCGAAATTTGCAAGGAAGGTCGCTGCGTGCAGAAAACAGATTTCTGCACGCATCTTAAGGCGAGATGAACGGCATCCGTTCATCTTCCTCCTTGCACCAAATTCCCAAAATCTCTTCCAGAAAATCGTCCACCCTTATCACCCTCACGAAGCCATATTTCTCCACGAATCACTCTCTCATCTTCACTTTGAAGAATGAAGAGGTTGGAGGGGACTAAGCCTAGAAGACGACCTAGGCATGGCTTTTCCCTAAAAAATCTCCTCCTCACCATCAAGACTCTAAGGAGTCGATATCTCTCCTAGAATATTAACTACAGATCTATCACCAAGGGAGAGGGGAAGAAGCTCACCTCGTTTCCAGTGGTGCCATCGTTCCCGGCCATGGATTAGTCGTTCTTCTTTGCGGCAGCTTTTGCTTGGTTGTTCTTCACAGCAAAGGAAGGAGAGAGAGAGAGCGAGAGAAGGCCGCCTCCAAGAGCTCCGACTTCCCTCGGCTCTGTCATTCGCGAGGTCTGCGATGACGACAAGGTCGATCGGCGCAAAGGCTAGGGTTTGGCTTAAACTTCCTCTTATAAACCGATGTATTAGGTTACATCTTCTGCCACGTGTCAACGCCTTGTTGGACCGCCCATAATGGGTCATATTGAAGTGACCCGGTCCAAGGAATCATCCAGCATGAATCCCAAAGTCCGGTTCGGTCCGCTTGTTCAAGTCGGCGAATCCGCCTGGGCGAAGAAAACTCACAAGTCAAATTCGACGGGAATCAACCGTCATTCTCGACGATCGGCGAGAATCGTCGGGCATTCTCGACGAATTCATCAGGTATCAACAATGATACCCGACGAATTTCACTTAGCCCACTTATCAGAAATTCTGGCGTTGAGTGTGTTGAGTATCTGTCAGCGATACTCGACGATCGGTGGGTATCACCGGGCATTCTCGACGATCGGCGAGAATCGCCGGGCATTCTCGTCGATCAGCGAGAATCACCGGGCATTCTCGTCGACTTTTACTTAACCTAATTCACAATTTGTAGTTTTGGATCCGGCGGGTATCGACCATCGATACCCGTCGAATTGGCGAGTATCATTCCCGATACCCGTCGATCGGCGAGTATCATCCTCCATTCTCGTTGATTTTCTCCTTGGGCCATTTCCTTTCGATCCGTTGGATATCACTCAACCCTACACTCCATTCAACGCACTTGACACCTTTTTCCAGTGCGTCCCGAGCCCGAGTCAAGTCTCTTGACTCAAAACTCGTGCGAGTGGCCTAGCGCGAATTGGGAAGTTACAAATCCTATAAACAAAATAAAATATTTCGTCCCCTAAATCAGGCTAGGGCTATGGGGATGCAAGTACAAAATAATATGCGCTATAAAATGTTACCTTGGGAGAACAGGTCCGGGTAGCGCTTCTGCATCAAGTCCACCGACTCTCAAGTAAATTCTTCCTTCCCATGATTGGACCACAAAACTTTTACCAAGGGGACACTTTTGCGGCGCAAGGTTATCATCTCATTATCAATGATCCGCACCGGCTCCAGTCACACAGATCTGTCAGATGCCACCTGACCATCAGTTGTGGGGATGTATTGTTAGGGCCTCAATAGCGCCTTCCGAAGCGACGATACATGGAACACATCATGAAGATTTTCTAACTCGGGCGGTAGCTCCAGCCGATAGGCCAAAGGGCCAATCCTTTCCACTATGACATAGGGTCCAACGTACTGTGGGCTGTGCTTCTTCACTCCCCGCACCCGTGACACTCCATGCATCGGCCGGATTTTCAGGAACACTTTATAACCCACTTGAAACTCAACCATACGGTGATTTGCGTTGTAATACTTCGCCTGCCGACTTTGAGCTTCCAACATGCGATCCCTTATTAGCCTAACCACCGCATCAGTATCATCAATATACTCAATTCCCAATGCCTTTGGGTCTTCGTCTTGCACCCAAGACAAGGGGTTCTACACCTTCTTCCATAAAGGGCTTCATGGGGCGCCATGCCAATGCTGGCTTGATGGCTGTTATTGTAGGAGAATTCCACTAAGGGAAAGAGTCTTTCCCACGGCTCTCCCCTATCTATCACACACAACCTCAACAGATCCTCCAATGTTCGGATGGTCCGCTCAGACTGTCCGTCCATCTGAGGATGAAATGCAGTGCTGAAGGTAAGGCGCGAGCCCAAATACGCCTGTACTGCCTTCCACTCCTTGGAGGTAAAATGACCATCATGGTACGAAACTATCGTCTTAGGAACGCCGCGATACCGTACAAACTGCTCCACAAAAAGGCGTAGTAAGACATCCACATGAGCCTCCTTCTTCATAGGGATGAACCGGGCAACTTTTGTCAGGCGATCAACGATCACCCACAATGAATCATTTCCTGAGTGGGAGCAAGGTAGCCCATGTACGAAGTCCATGGAAATATCCTCGAACTTCCACTCGGGGATTGGCAATGACTGCAATAGGCCACCGGGACTCCTGCACTCCGCCTTCACTCTTTGGCAGGCTTCATAATGCGTGACAAAGTACCGGACATCCTTCTTCATTCCTGGCCAACACATCGTCTTCCGTAAGTCGGCGTACATCTTTGAAATTCCCGGGTGCACGAAATATTGAGAGCAATGTGCTTCTCTCATAATATCCTCCCGGATTCTGCCACCTTTGGGAATGTAGAGCAGGCCGCGAAAGTAAACGAGGCCGTCCTTTAGTGTGTACTCGTCGGTAGTCCCGTATTTGATTAACTTTATTGTCAGGGCCAAAGCCGCATCCAGTCCTTGCTCCACTCGGATCCGGTCCTGGATATCGCAAACTATGCTCATGCTGGACAGGTACTCCGTATATTCCGAAGAAGCCTTAAATATTAAGGTGATGTCCATCTCCTCGATCATCTGTGCAAACTCCATGCTCATCAACCGAGACTCTGGGCTCGAGCCGGGTACTTTACTACTCAACGCATCGGCTACCGAGTTCGCTTTTCCGGGGTGGTAGTTCAAGGTGAACTCATAGTCTCATAAAAACACTAACCACTGCCGTTGTCTTAAGTTAAATTCCTTCTGGGTATGGACGTACTTCAAATTTTTATGATCCGAGAAGATTTCGCAGTGGATGCCGTATAGATAATGCCTCCATACCTTCAAGGCGAACACCACCGCTCCTAGCTCCAAATCATATACCGGGTAATTGATTTCATGCTAATTGATTTCATGCTAAGACCATCCCGAGCGGCCGAGGGGATGAAATGCTCTAAAAAGGCTTCAGAGAATTCGCTCCAACTAATGTCCGTGTACACTCTTCCACGAAAAGTGGAGCCCATGAGGGACTTCCACCACCTTTTGGCGTGCAGTTCTAAGAGTGTCACCATAAGGGTCACCGCCATATTGTTTGGACATCTTATTCCTGCCAACAATTCTTGTATAGTGTCGAGCCACTCTTCCGTATGCACCGCCGGCTCTGTCCCAATATAAGCGGGAGGGGAGAGAGCTCGGAAAATGCTTAACAAACTAGATCCCGGACCCTATTGTTGTACAGGTGCCTGCTGAGATTGGGACCTAAAGGCATCAAAAATAGCTGTGAGCGTCTGCCCCAGCTCTGATTGTTGGAATTGTGTAGGTACGGACGGGGCGGGGGTGCCCCCACTGGCTCAGCATGTACTGGGATCTACACATATGGTACAAACCTAAGGTTAGGTTGGCTAATCTAAGGTTAAAGATGGACAAACTTAGTGTGAATTACATATGGTTAGGTTATGTCTAATGCGCAGAACAGCCTCCTTGCAGTAACACTAACACTCGGGTCAGCCTGTACCACAAGACGCCTTTCCTGCCGGCTTCAACCAATATCAACATATAAACTGCCAACCCAACCATAATAATAAAAGAAAGTCAATCCACACCAAGCATAAGTCCATAAATATAGCAAAAGAGAATCTAAACAAGCTTCTACATAATCAGAGTACGTAAATATAATTGCCTCGAAGGGCTACAACAAAATCTCTCTCACTCACATCTGTAACCGACGGTAGCGACGGTACTGAAAGTCCACCTAGTGCTAACTAGCTTCACCTATGGGGGGGGATAGGTGTCTTGTGGGGTTTTTGCGGAATTGAAAACTATACCTGCACAAGTAAATCAAACAACACAGCACAGAAAATACTCAAACAATTTATAGTGGTTCCCCAATTTGGGTACGTCCACTTTCCCCCTTCGACCTATCTCCAAACCAGGGACGACTCGGTCACTTCACCAACTGGATTGAAATCCAATCCTTGTACTAACGAAAGGAACCCTTCCACACGTAGGAGTCACCACTCCCACAACACGGGTTGCACCCAACCCTTACAACTAGGAACCAACCGTTCCTTTACAAAGAAATAGAAACTAGAATGTATAAGGAATACAAAAAACTTATGGAGATTAATGTGTCCCTCTTCGTTCGACGACGTATTCTTGAAGTCAACGAAGAGTCTACAACCTTAGATCTCTCTTGGAGTGAATCTTCCCGAAACTGGCGGCGGCTTGGAGCGGCGGCAAGGTTCTCGGAATAGGCGGCGACGACGGAGAGCTGCTGCAGTGCTATGGGGATTCAAACTTCGTAGCAAAGGAAGCAAGGTCTTCCAACGGTCACACTAGGATCGGTAGTCTCGATCGATTCGAAAGGGGAAGGTTTTTCCCGATCAACGAATCAAGAGACAAGGGATCTCTGGTTAGACGCGTGAGACGCTATGCTAGACTAAGCTTCTGTCGCCGGATATCTGGAAGAACTTGAGATCAACAGCGGCGACAACTGCACGAACGGCGGAGACGGTCGGCGGAGCAAGATCACGATCTAGGTCACGTCGGCGGCTGTTCTTTTTGAATTCGCGTATTTCGTGTGTTTGGTGCTCATACATACGGAGGTATATATATATATTAGGTCAAGCACATGACCGTTGTGGGCCCCACCCACAATAAGACCTAAGTCCGGTTCGAAATACCGCAGGTAACATGGACCGGTCCAGAAAGAATCGGAAAATTGCCCAAGTCAAATTCGGCGAGAATCATAGGTGATTCTCGACGAATCGGCGAGAATCACCTACGATTCTCGCCGAATTCTACTTAGCCGAATTCTGGCTGCACTGATATAGAAGCCGGGGAGAATCGGCGGGAGTCACACTTGATTCTCGCCGGATCGTCGAGAATGCAAAGTCATTCTCGACGAATCGACGAGTATCACTTAGTGATTCTCGACGATTCTGCCTTAGAGAAATTTCTGGCGGCGTTGAGACTGCCGGCTCCAACCGGCGAGAATCAGCTAGTGATTCTCGACGATTTGGACTTGATGATTTCTCGTCTTTCCACCCGTGAGCTGGTCTTTGGCTCATCCTTGCTCCTTGTCTGCTCTTGATCTTTCATGACCCTGTTCTTGGAAATAAGTACACTCCAATAGAGAGAGTACACGTAAGCCAACCCACTGATCTGCTCAACGAGGGATTACGTTGTGCAGACCCGTATATATTGACCTACTGCACCCTGACATTGGTGTGTACTTAGCAATGAATAGCTGCAAGCACAACTAGAAGGATTTCATCAAATACATAGTCAATTCACCTTAGCTTGTTTAGGGGCTTCTTCAAATCAGGTACATTGTGGATACAATACCCAACAATCTCCCCCTATTTGAAGAAGCCTAAACCCTACAAGCTAAGGTGAATATAACGGCTTGGAAGAAAACACAACTTTGAAAAATGAGAGTGAGTTGAAATTCCATACCATTATCTTTAGAGCATTTGGAGCATACACCTTAGCACCTTAGCCGACCGAGAGGGTAATCTCCCACTTTTCGGCTTCTACAAATCTGGGTCTGGTGCATTTGACACCATGCTCCCCCTCAGTTCTTGCACCTGTGCATCAGGAACTTCACTGGGAACTGCCACAGAATGTGTAGGAGCACTGGTGTCCTCAACTGGAGATGCTTCTTGGTCTATGTCCACGGCAACCTGCCCTATTCGACGCTCCCACCGGTCGAATATGCTTGAGTCCATATTTTTCAAATAGTGCAGGGGCACTCCTTTGCTCATGTCAAATTTATCTCCGTCCAGCTGATTAAGATAGAGACTTATTATTCTACCAAAGCTTGGGGATCGGAGAGTGTCTTTAATTTTCTCAAAGAGCATGGCTCCCCAGTTGAACCTTTTTCTGCAAACAATCGCCACCAGAGTCTTGAACATATCCCCTGAGATATGGTCGTGTGATCCAGGTTTGCAAATTAGAACCTTCCCAATGATGTCTGACAGCAGTTTCCCCTCCTCGTTCATGTCTTTTCTCTTCATGACCTTGTCCCCCTGGACAGTCCACAGAATGATAGGGTCCTTGTTCTATCATGTTCCTCTAGGTAATCTTCTTGCTCAGAACTGGATAGCTACAGGCATTGGGTCAGCTTCCTTGCAGACATCTTAATCTTTGCCCCAGCAACCTTACTCTTGATGTATGTGTCTTCATTTCGGAGTTTGGCTGTCGCGAAGAACTCCATGACTTCCTTGTCCAGGATTTTGCAAGGGTGCTCCAGTATGAAAGTGAGTCCCGCTTCCTCAAGCATAGTGATGATATTTCTGAATTCATCCAAGGCATGGGAGAACTCGGTTCGCATCAACTCGCATCTAGTGACCAGGCCGGCAGTAGTCCTTGGAGCCATTGCAAACCTGTGATAACTGGATGTATCATTTAGATCATCAGCACAAGGCACATCAGGAGGTCAACTGACATGTGCCTGTGTTGATGGAACTGCTCCTATTCCATATACTTTTTACACGTCATTCTTGGAGCATCTCCTGTCAGGTTCCCATCAGGTTTACGGGAACCTAGACTACCCTACAAGAAAGAGTTATCTTACCTTAGGAACCCAAGAAGTATTGGGTCCTAGGTTCTTGTCAGCACAACAACTTGAGTGCCTTCCCACAGGAACCCTGGTGGGATGGCTAACTTGGCCTCGAGGATGTGGATATGCCCTTGCCCTTGACACAGAGGGGTTGCGCCAACAATCTAAGGCAAAGTGACCCACCTTGCCACAGCACCAACACTCGTGAATGTTATATCGCCATTTCTGACCTGATCTGTTGACTGAGGTAGTCATGATCTTAGGTCTAAACGGGATAAAGGCGGTTCTGCTCACAAAATTACCTTTTCCACCGTGACACATGGGAGGGTGGAAAGAATGCATGTGGTGAGTGTCAAGTGGCCTTGGAGGTGGTGCCTTCCTTTCAGTCAGCACGCTTCCAGAGGCCCCATGGGTACTTACCACATGTTTCCTGACCCCCCTTTCTTGTGTCCTAGGGTGGAAAGTACTGCAGTGAGAGCTGGTTCCGGTAGATTCATGATGAGGTGGGGCTGAGGCCGAGAATACAAAGGGCTCAGGATGAGCCTTGGGTATTCTCTCCGGGGTAGCCATGACAGCTCTGGCACTGTGGGTATTTCCACATGAGGGCTGATCATTCTTGCAGTGACCATGGTTGTTCCTATGATCATACCTGAATGCATGATGTGTGCCCTTACTGCTCGGGGTGGGGGGTCTAAACACAGTTTCCCCATTTCTCCATGAATTAACGATTTGGGAGATCCACCCATTTTCTGCTTTTCTTTTGATAGCATCTATCTTGGAAAAGTTAGAAACAATCCTCTTCTCGTTCTCTAGACGACTCTCTAGATCCGAGATCTTTGAGTCCTTTACCTTGATGGATTCCAATTGGAGATTCATCAAGGTCTTCAGCTGAGCAATCTCCTTAGCTTGCTCCTCCACAAGTAAGTTGCTCTTCTGAAGGGCACTCTCAAGGGAATCAGGATTTTCAATCTTTTGATTGAAGCTATCCATATCCCTTACATCTCTGGAAGGACTACCCTCTGAATTGTTCCTGTCTTCAGGAACTTCAAGAGGAGGGGGGTATGAGGAAGAAGTTACCTGCTCCTGGATTTGCTGTTCAGGGTTACCGTTAATATCGGCAGAGACTGTTGAGTCAGCTTCATCAGAACTGCTTTCCTCAACTTCTTCTTCAGTCTCTGACAAGGGCACAGGAGCCCTGATACTGAGAAATTGGTCATCACTTTCTTCTTCAGAAATGTTGACCCCCATATATGCCTCATCCTCTTGCTGGCGACTTATGCCTGTTCTGTCTGATCCCTCCATGAGGTCTGATACAGTTTGCCACAAGGACTTGGCTGTCCTACACTTTTCAAGTCTTGACCGGGAAGGTCCAGTCCAAACATCTAAGATGATTTTACGAATCATTTTATCCAAGTTGAATAAAGAGAATTCAATCTCAGACATTTCGGTAGTCTCCTTGGTGATCTGCATATCCTTTTCAGAGCAGGAGGCCTTCATGGGAATGAATGGACCCTCTTCCAAGATGATTGATGCGCGAGGGTTGATGGCCTCCAAATAAAAAGATACCCTCATCTTCCAGATGGGATAATAGTCCTTTGTGCACGCAGGGAGTCTAAGAGGAGAGATATCATATTCCAGCTCCATTCTGGTTGACACCGGTGGTAGGATTGTGTGAACCTTTTTGACGAGGAACCTGCCTCTGATACCACTTGAAAGTCCACCTAGTGCCAACTAGCTTCACCTATGGGGAGGGGGGATAGGTTTCTTGTGGGGTTTTTGCGGAATTAAAAACTGTACCTGCACAAGTAAATCAAACAACACAGCACAGAAAAGACTCAAACAATTTATAGTGGTTCCCCGATTTGGGTACGTCCACTTTCCCCCTTCGACCTATCTCCCAACCAGGGATGACTCGGTCACTTCACCAACTGGATTGAAATCCAATCCTTGCACTAACGGAAGGAACCCTTCCACACGTAGGAGTCACCACTCCCACAACACGGGTTGCACCCAACCCTTACAACTAGGAACCAACCGTTCCTTTATAAAGAAATAGAAACTAGAATGTATAAGGAATACAAATAACTTATGGAGATTAAGGAGTCCCTCTTCGTTCGACGACGTGTTCTTGAAGTCAACGAAGAGTCTACAACCTTAGATCTCTCTTGGAGTGAATCTTCCCGAAACCGGCGGCGGCTTGGAGCGGCGACAAGGTTCTCGGAATTGAAGGCGGCGACGGAGAGCTGCTGCAGTGCTATGGGGATTCAAACTTCATAGCAAAGGAAGCAAGGTCTTCCAATGGTCACTCTAGGATCGGTCGTCTCGATCGATTCGGAAGGGGAAGGTTTTTCCCGATCAACGAATCAAGAGACAAGGGATCTCTGGTTAGATGCATGAGACGCTATACTAGACTAAGCTTCTGTCGCCGGAGATCTGGAATAACTTGAGATCAACAGTGGCGACAACTGCACGAACGGCGGAGACGGTCGGCGGAGCAAGATCGCGATCTAGGTCACGTCGGTGGCTGTTCTTTTTGAATTCACGTATTTCGTGTGTTTGGTGATCATACATACGGAGGTATAAATACATTAGGTCAAGCACATGACCATTGTGGGCCCCACCCATAATAAGACCTAAGTCCGGTTCGTAATACCGCAGGTAACATGGACCGGTCCAGAAAGAATCGGAAAATTGCCCAAGTCAAATTCGGCGAGAATCATAGGTGATTCTCGACGAATCGGCGAGAATCACCTACGATTCTCGCCGAATTCTACTTAGACGAATTCTGGCTGCACTGATATAGAAGCCGTGGAGAATCGGCGGGAGTCACACTTGATTCTCGCCGGATCGTCGAGAATGCAAAGTCATTCTCGACGAATCCGCGAGTATCACTCAGTGATTCTCGACGATTCTGCCTTAGAGAAATTTCTGGCGGCGTTGAGACTGCCGGCTCCAACCGGCGAGAATCAGCTAGTGATTCTCGACGATTTGGACTTGACGATTTCTCGTCTTTCCACCCGTGAGCTGGTCTTTGGCCCATCCTTGCTCCTGTCTGCTCTTGATCTTTCATGACCCTGTGCTTGGAAATAAGTACACTCCAATAGAGAGAGTACACGTAAGCCAACCCACTGATCTACTCAACGAGGGATTACGTTGTGCAGACCCATGTATATTGACCTACTGCACCCTGACATTGGTGTGTACTTAGCAATGAATAGCTGCAAGCACAACTAGAAGGATTTCATCAAATACATAGTCAATTCACCTTAGTTTGTTTAGGGGCTTCATCAAATCAGGTACAATGTGGATACAATACCCAACAGGTACCGTCCCTTCAGGCCCTGTCGTCCTTGCCTGGCTTTCCAGCTGCATAGCCCGCTGCTCCACCTGCGGGGTTTCCTCCTAAAAAAGAAGACGTAGCAACCATTAGTCATAAAGACTATGTGTCTTCAAATCCGCTCCCCCGACGACTCCTTGGCACCGGGCGGAGAAAGGAACAGGTACAATATATATAAAACAGTAGTACAAGCGGGTGGAGTAAGTATACAAAACATCGGTAGCAATAAAAGTAGTGTACAAATGAACAAGATCTTATTCTACAATTCTACCATCTACAGCAGCAAGAGAGTATAATGTTATAACAGTAAGTAACTCAACTTATATTGATGTCCATACAAGCATATAAGTTGAGGGTCGTTCAGCAATAAGTAACTCATCGTATAGGAGTGCCCATAAAAACTTATACGATGAGGATCTTGTGTATGCAATGAAGTGCAATGCTATGAATGCAATGCAATGACACACCCATGATTAAGCACATGCAATCGCTATGTCGACACAGACTTATAATTCCCATTATTCGAGTAGGTAGCTAACCTCTCAGGCGTCAACCGTCGTGGCCAAACGGTGACAGTAGAGCGGGCATCTCCACTACTAGGCTGGTCTCCACACTATATGGCCTAGGCCTCCGTACGCCTCAACGCTAAGAACACAACAGCGGAGCTCACATGCGTACTACGGCTCAGCGGGTTCTCTTGGGTAAATGAGCACCAAGATCCTAGCCCCGAACTGGCCTATGCGTGACACGGAAGGAGCCTCGGAAATGAACACGAGGACCAAGCCCAACCATTCACATGGCACGGAAGGATCCTCAGGACATGAACACCGAGGACCAAGCCCAACCATCCAAGGTCTAGCTGTCGACTCCCATCGGTGTGACGATTAGTGAGCCCGTAGACCTGCCACACTATCCTTAACCCGAGATTACGACACCACGTGTCGACTCACACCACATGCAATTCCATAATATCGTGTCATGGAAGGAGCCTCGGGATGTGAACACCGAGGACCAAGCCCAACCATCCATCAAATGCGGAAGGAGCCTCGAGACATGAACACCGAGGACAAGACCCAACCGTCCAACTTTACTCATCTCAATCTCATTCTAACTAGTGACAGTCAACACCGCACTTGTTACTTCCACAATGCTACCCGTAGGGAGACGACACTCTAAGCATTCGATTACTAATTCCCTTTTTTCCATCCAACATATATCATGGTCATAGCTAGTTAAATCATTTATACATTTATCCAATTATATCTACCCAATTATATCAGGTTCTTTTCTTCAATTAAACTTGTCCACAACTCGTTATATGAATTTAGATTGATAACCTCAACTTATCATGTCACTATGATGATTATGTCAAAAGAGTCCACCCAAGTCTCGAGTTGGATCGCAACATTAAATTCCACCACATCGCTTTCCACGTTACACAGCCTAGAATTTAGGTGCAGCCTTAATCCGGGTAGAAACTTCGACCAAGGATTCTCGAGGCTACAGAAATTCAACGAGTGAGTGTAACCACTCGTTGGAAAGATAATTTCAAGGGCTACAACTTTCGTGTTTAGTTGAAAGCCCAGATTTGATCGCATCACACAAGAAATTAACTCGAAGCCTGCTGCGTATAGGATACAGATTTCCTGGGTGGAATTTCCCCCAATTGCAGCAGATTCGAACAGACTTTCCCGTGGCTACAGGTATCTCCTGGAAACATGTAACCACTCGTTGGAAAGATAAGTTTGAGGGCTACGACTTTTGTGTTTAGTCAAAAACCCAGATATGACCAGACCACCCCCGAAATCGGCCACGAAGGTCGCTGCATGTAGAAAACATATTTCTGCACGTATCTTAAGGAGAGATGAATGACATCCGTTCATCTTCCTCCTTACACCAAATTCCCAAAATCTCTTCCAGAAAATTGTCAACCCTTATTCACCCTCACGAAGCCATATTTCTCCATGAATCACTCTCTCATCTTCACTTTGAAGAATGAAGAGGTTAGAGGGGACTAAGCCTAGAAGACGACATATGCATGGCTTTTCCCTAAGAAATCTCCTACTCACCATCAAGACTCTAAGGAGTCGATATCTCTCCTAGAATATTAACTACAGATCTAGCACCAAGGGAGAAGGGAGGATGCTCACCTCGTTTCCAGCGGTGCCATTGTTCCCGGCCATAGATTTAGTCGTTCTTCTTTGTAGCATCTTTTTCTTGGTTGTTCTTCACGGCAAAGGAAGGAGAGAGAGAGAGAGCGAGAGAAGGCCGCCTCCAAGAGCTCCGACTTCCCTCAGCTCTGTCGTTCGCGAGGTCTGCGATGACGACAAGGTCGATCAGTGCAAAGGCTAGGGTTCGGCTTAAACTTCCCTTTATAAACCGATGTATTAGGTTACATCTTCTGCCATGTGTCAATGCCTTGTTGGACCGCCCATAATGGGTCATATTGAAGTGACCCGGTCCAAGGAATCATCCAGCATGAATCCCGAAGTCCGGTGTGGTCCGCCTGTTCAAGCCGGCGAATCCGCCTGGGCGAAGAAAACGCACAAGTCAAATTCGATGGGAATCAACCATCATTCTCGACGATCGGCGAGAATCGTCGGGCATTCTCGACGAATTCGTCGGGTATCAACAATGATACCCGGCGAATTTCACGTAGCCCACTTATCGGAAATTCTGGCGTTGAGTGCGTTGAGTATCTGTCAGCGATACTCGACGATCGGTGGGTATCACCGGGCATTCTCGACGATCGGCGAGAATCGCTAGGCATTCTCGTCGATCGGCAAGAATCGCCGGGAATTCTCGTCGACTTTAACTTAACCTAATTCCCAATCTGTAGTTTTGGATTCGGTGGGTATCGACCATCGATACCCGTCGAATCGGCGAGTATCATTCCCGATACCCGTTGATCGGCGAGTATCATCCTCCATTCTCATCGATTTTCCCTTGGGCCATTTCCTTTCGATCCGTTGGATATCACTCAACCCTACACTCCATTCAACGCACTTGACACCTTTTTCCAGTGCGTCCCGAGCCCGAGTCAAGTCTCTTGACTAAAAACTCGTGCGAGGGGCCTAGCGCGAATTGGGACGTTACAATTACGATGCTCGGCACCGTTAGGTAGAGTTTCAGGTCGGGGATCGGTTATTCTTGAAGATCCTACCAATGCATGGAGTCTCACGGGTGCGTGGTCGGAAGAAGCTCAGTCCAAGATATATGGGGACTTACAGGGTCCTGGAGCGGATCGGCCCCTTAGCTTATAGACTGGAGCTGCCTCTAGAGCTAGCGGGTCTACACGACATTTTTTCATGTCTCCTCCCTGAGAAGAGGTCTACTTCGGCCGGAAAGCAGATTACTACTACAGATGGGCCTGTAGCCTCTGATCGATCGATGCACTTGGAGCCGGTTCGGATAGACGATACTAAGATGCGGGCCTTGCGGCGCAAGAAGGTCCCATTGGTCAAAGTCTTATGGAGGAATCACGGGCAGGAGGAGCACACGTGGGAGCCACTGGACATGATGTAACATAATTATCTGGAGCTTTTTGTCCTGGTACTCCTAACAACCTCTCGGGATGTTACAATTTACTTCATGTTTGAAACTCCGTAAGCCTAACTAGAATTTCGAGGACGAAAGTTTTTTTGTTATATATTGGGATTTGTAACATCCCTCAGGAAACTAGACCCCTAGGAGTGGTTTTGTCATAACTAGGTCATGACAAAACCCTAGGAAGCCCAAGTAGACCTAGTGGACTTGGGAACAAGGGTGACTGGGGTGAATGGTCTGTAAATAGTAGATTCTAAAACTTTAGTGTAGGATGACCTTGAGGCCTCACCATGGCTCTAAGATCCCACACATGCCCTCCTAACCCAAGGGTGAGGTCAATGGGTCACCAAGGACCCCTTGGGGTCAACCTAAATGGTCATGTTGACCAAAGTCAACTCTAGCCTTAACTTGGTCAAAGTGCACTTATTAAGGGTAAATTGACCTCCAAGGCGCCATGTCAACCTACCCAACCCTACCTAGACCCTTGGGGGAGGCAAATGGGTCACAAAGGACCCATTGGTGTCATCCCAAAAGGTCAAAATGACTAGAGTCAACCCAAGCCTACTTTGGGTCAACCAAGCCCAAATGGGCTAGCCCAAGCCCAAGCCTCCTCATGTGGCTTCATTAGGGAATAATGTTCATGGATGGGCAACAAATAGCCCTCCAGGTTGACCAAGTCAACTTGGTGATGAGGAGAGAAGGTGAGCCAAAGGCCACCTTTAATGGCGGAATTCAACTTCCGTGGGGAAAGGGAGAAGTTTCTAGCCAATTCCCGACCACACAAGGCCTGTTTTTGCCCTCCTCCTCCATGGCCGAGCCTAGCCATTAATGGGTTTAATGGCCATTGATAATCCAGCCCCTCCTCTCCCCAACTGAGGCTTTAAACACCATTAGTGGGCCGAGAGGAGACTTTCCAAATCCTTGCCTGAAGAAATTGAGACCCCACTGTGCATTTGCAGAAACCGAGCGGCGCCGACTTCAAAGATGGTTTCCCTACGATCTTCTCGACTTCAGGCCGCCGGCAAGGTCCTCCTCCTCTCCTTGCCTCATGGGTAGATCATAACAATGCTTAGGTACAAGGTTCGGGCTCAATTGAGCCCAAACCAATTCCTGGTTTTTATGGTTTCGGGCCGATAAATCTGCTTGGTAGAACCACCAGAATTCGCCCCTCCGGCGGCTGAGTCGCCACCAGTCGATGGCCACCACCTCGACAGAGGTGTTGGTGGTGGTGGCCGGCCAGGGAAGAGCCGGGATGGGCGGCAATGGCGGCTAGAAGTGGATCCAGGCTCGGGCTATCATAGCCGTTGGATGGAGGTGGACGATGAGCCCGGACCGCTGGATCTGCGCTAAGATTCGTGCGCTAACTTTGATAAGATTCATTTTATTTTGATTATTATTTCTTTTGTCACACTTTTTGCAGTAGTTAGTTTTAATCGTTAAAAATGCATAGGCTCCTCTACTAAAACGTCACCAATATGAAATTTATAGTCATAAGGGTCTACTTTAATTCAAAATTGGTTTGAACCAATTTGGACCTCTGGTTGGACCAACGCACCCATTTTGGTGTGATCTATACCTAGGGCTATCCTGAGATTCAAATGGGTGCCCACTCTTCATCCCTTGTCCAAATGACTTGAAATTTTGGCAGGTGGTCACCCTTAGCTATACCTAGGGCCTGTCTAAAGTTGGGAATTATCGGAGATACTTTGCCTATAGTTTTAATTTTTATTTAATAATACTAGGGTAATTTAATTAGGTGGTTTAATGACCTCCAAACCCTCCCAAGTTTTGGTGAGTGGTCCCTGGATCCATTACATGCCTCTGTATAAATTTTCACCTCATTTGGATGTGTTTTGGATAGGTAATGACCTAACCCTAATTTTGCCTTAATGAGGGGTT
This sequence comes from Platanthera zijinensis, assembly GCA_039513925.1. Lineage (NCBI taxonomy): Eukaryota > Viridiplantae > Streptophyta > Magnoliopsida > Asparagales > Orchidaceae > Platanthera > Platanthera zijinensis. Next base: position 121,998,093 of record CM077084.1, read on the forward strand.
CTTAAGTAAAAAGTGCACCTTGAGGATGAGTGGTCAAATCACCTCAACAGAGGCTGAGATTTTGACAACTGACTTGGCATGACCTTTAACACCCCCATAGGGATTATGGGGTAGTCTAAGGTTGTTTTGCCATAGGATCCAAACTCAAACCCTAAGGAGGGGATTTTGAGTGTTGTGAAGGGCATGGTGGTCAAATGCCATTGTGTGAACTTGCAACTAGGTGAAAATGATGCTAGGGTAGCCTAAGTCCTCTGGTATGAATCTTAGAGTATTTGGAGATGGATAGACTTCTCAAAACCCTAACCCTAGTCTGGGGCATAATCACCTTTTGGTGTAGAATGAGCCGCCAAATCTAACTAAAAGGGTATAAAACTTAGGTAACATGGACACTAAGTTAAAAAGAACCTCTGGTGAATTTATTGGAATTTTATGAGTAATATTGTTGGCACCTCCTTGTTATAAATGATCTGGCCCAAAATGATATTAAATTGATTATGATCACATTGTACATTATAGACTCATGAAATTTGGGCAGGAGATGTTTTAAGTCAAAATAATTATTCTTGAATTTTATTATAAAATTTAGTTGAATATCTTTAGTACTTTCTTCACAAGTTTAAAAAGGTGCAATTAAAGTCAATAAATTATTTAAAGCCATTGACTTGTTGCAAAAAATTGTGAAATTAGGTCTCTGATAATTTTAGGTCAATTACCACTTGGAGAAATTAATTCATGATTTTTAGTTGATTATTTGCAGTACATACTTTACAAACCCAAAAATTTGGGAATTTGATGTATAATTTATTTAGAGCTTATTTCCTACTGAAAAATAAGAATCTTGGTCAGTGGTATTGGTAGAATAGTAGTTGCATATGGAAATTAATTCTCAATTTTTGGATGATTATTTTCTATACTTACTTCATTAATGTAGGAAAATAGGACTTCATACCAAAATAATTTTAGGATCCTTAGATACTGGAAAAAATTGTTATATCTTGGATTTACAGTATTGATTAAGCCTAGTATTTATCATAATTATTTTAGGCATCTTGCATGATTATATATGGGACTACATATACAAGCTGGTGGCACTAGGATCCTTTGGAAAAATTAAATAAATTCCAAATTAACTAGGAAAAATATAATTTACTGTATTTAGCCTAGTTAGGTCATGATAGTCCCCCATTATTTATCTTGAGGAATTTGGATGAATATTTATAGTGCAGCCTACTATGTACCTCATATCGCTAAGGATGGTCTGCAAATAGCAAAAGTGCAGGACCTAGGTTGGTGTGTGATTGTTGACATAGGGTTTGGGATTCTAATAGTCTTATGAATTGGATAAACAATAGGAGGCATCTCTGGAAGACAGGTTGAGTAAAGTGTGGAGTTGATTTGGATTAGGTGGCGTTCGAGATCGGCGAAAGATCGTCTTCCCCGTAGAAGGAGAGAGAAGGTCAAATCACACTAGGACTAGTTCCATTATAACATAAAGATATCAGGAATCGGGGTATTAACCAATAATATTAAGTGCCTTGCGAAAGGGAACGGTGGGCTTCAGCTACCATCATATTTCCTAGTGCCCTTTGAGAACCCTTCACGGGGTATACCGGGGACAGTCCTGGGCTAACCTAAACTATAGGCAAACTAAATTTCAAGAGTAACTAGCATAATTAGGGATTCACTTTCACTCACCTTGATGTCTCAGAATGCTAGGTTGCTTCACATGGGCTGTTGCCCTGGGGGTTTTGGTGATGGGAAGGTTGGCCCGGTGAGCTTTGGCTCGGTTGGTGATTGAGATGGACGAGATAGTCCGGTGAGATTTGGCTCAGAGATTGGGTTCATAATTATTGCATATGCATAAAAGGAAAGGTGGTGGGTCTTCGGTATTAGAGAGTCGATGCACTGACGCCAATACATAGACTCGACAAGTGTGGTTTAGTACTTGGACAAATAAAGTCCGGTGCGCCAGCCGGTAAGAGTATGCAGGAGTCCGCTTTGTGCACCAACGTTGAGGCTTATGATAGGTCTGACCGGTAGTGCAATTACTGGTTTAGAGGTGGGTGAGGCCCAACCCACCGCTTCCGTTTGCCACTACGGAGGTATCCTGGGAGGTTCGACTCTAGAAAGGGGGAACTAAAGGTCTGTATACATAGAGTCGAGTGTGTGAGTTGCACTTGCATGTTCACATCATGGCATAATTGCATGTCATAACATAACCATTGCATATTACCCTGTCACCTATTGTATAAAGGGGTATGAGACGCTTTATACAATAGGCTCTGCAAAATAACCCCTTGGTTTATAAGTTCGCGCGAGCATGCTTATAAATTAAGGTTTTTATTTAGTAGATTTACATATTATGTCTGCTAGAAAACCGACACCCTAACGTATAAATTTGTATGAGACTTTTTATATGCAAGGAGCCTTACAAAAGACCCCTTGGCTTATGTGCTTTCATAAAAGTTAAGGTTATTTTTTTTCTTAGTTTACCTTTTCTTTATATACTTCCTACCGTTCTCTACCTGCATATATATAACTGCTAGTGTAGTTCTGTCGTCACCTGCAATTGCTATTCTCCATTATCATGTCCTCCCCTTTATTCCTCCCCGCTCGGTGCCTAAGAGCCATGGGGGAAGGGGTAGGGTATGATAGGGCTTAGTCTTTTAGAATAACGGTTTTTGAACCACTTTATTTTAGGGGACCGTGGAGCCCAACGTGGAAGAGTAGCCCCGGATGTCGACACGCTTGGAGATGGGGCAGTCTATTACTGGAGTTCAGACAACTAGGACTGTGAGTCCCAACCGCTAGTAGTTTATTAGTTTTGCTTCCGCTTGAGAGACTCTTGTAGTGAGGATTTGATGTATTGGGCATAAGGCCTGTTTTAAGTACTTTATCATTCTGTGGACTCTCCCTTCGTGGAGATTATTACTTCTTTTTATATGTGAGTGGAAATATATGTTAGAGTTTGTTTTATATACTCTCATATACATTGCTACTAATCTGTGATCAATATGGCCGGCAGAATCGATGCCTTGTAGTGATGACCTTCCCGGGCGTGAAGGTGTTACTGCAAAGCGGTGGTTCTGGGCCAAAGACCCCGGTGGTTTAAAAAGAAAAAAAGTGGTTTAAAAGTGGTATCAGAGGGAGACCTCGATCGAAAGAGTAGCAGTCTACAAACCCTGGGACACCCCGCTCAAGTTTAGTTTGGGGACAAACTAAGCAGCGAAAAAGCGGTGTGCCCATGTGGGGATCACATGTAATGATCCACTTCTAATTAGGCTTGAGTCAATTGCTTACAAATGGTTTTTGGATATGCAGCCTCCGACACAGCTTACACCACAGGGCAGAGTACAGCAGACTCCGAATATTGCACCACCTCCCCTGGTCCCCACTCCGTTCCTACAGTCAGAGATGGGGCAGACTCTTACAGCCATTCTGGAGGCTTTCAAGGCCCAGCAGGTTCCGGCTCCACAGCCAAACCCGGGGGCCAATTGGCTGAGCATCTTCCAAGGACTCTCTCCCCCATCCTACTTAGGGACAGAGTCAGCTGTTCGGATGGAGGAGTGGCTGGGCATTATGTACGAGATGTTGATCGGGATACGGTGCCCCTGGGAGGAGAGGGTGCCATTGTTGGTCTCTTGCTTGGAGTTTCATGCCAAGAGATGGTGGAAGACATCACTGGATACGACTTTTGTGGTTATGAAGGTTGCAAAGATTACTTGGGAGGAGTTCAGGGCCACGTTACTGGAGCATTTTGTTCCACAGTCAGCTAGGGATGAGCTGGAGGATAGGTTCCTGCAGTTGAAGCAGGGCAACAAGACAGTGGTAGAATATCACCGGGATTTCAACCATTTAGCCCAGTTTAAGGGCTCCTATCAGATGGATGAGGCAGGATACACCAAGAGGTTCTATAAGGGCCTGCGGGAGGAGATGAGGGAGGCCCTTCTGTTCGTATCTGATGGTCCTATACCTCGGAGGTTAGAGATGGCCAAGAGGATTGAGGCTAATTGGCACACGACTTGGGTTCGGAAGAGGGCAACAGAGGACCAGGGCAGGGGAGCCAGGAATGATCAGCGGCGGGGTTGCATCACTGATGGGAGAGTGGGAAGAAGAGCAGAGGACCATCCTCGTCAGGAGGTGAGATAGGAGCCGAGGGAGCCGGTGGTAGTGGCTCCTCAGCCTCTTCAGATGCGAGAGGCACCGAGACCCGGGGGTATGGAATTTACCCCACTGGAGTGCTACAACTGCCACCAGACAGGGCACATCTAGAGAAACTGCCCCATGAGGGGAGCACCTCTATTGCACCACAGGCTGCCCCGCATGCTCAGTAGTTTGGAGGTCGAGGACGTGGCCTAGGACGTTGATACCAGGGTGGAGATTGCAGGAAGGATAGGGAGCAAGTTTATGCACTTGATCTGGCCCAACCCTGGAACCTGAAGAAAGTGATCACAGGTATGCCAGAAAGTTCTAAGTTTTTCTTTCGTGAACTCTTAGATTTATGGATATAGAATTGATAATTTAGGAAAGAAAACCATAACTAGATTCTAAGACTTTTAAATCCGCCCCCAGACATAGTTTTCGTCATCGGAAAGCCCGCTTATACAGTGTTCGATACGGGTGCTTCACACTCGTTCGTATCAGATGCCTTCGTTGAAGGGTTTGAAGGTGTGGAGCGATTCACGGGCTTGATGATGAGGATATGATTAACCGACGGATTGGAGCTGTTCACCTCTGCCCACTGCAATATGGAGACGGAGATCGGGGGAAAGGAATTCGAAGCACCAACGGAGATCATAAGGATGCCAGTATTCGACTTGATTTTGGGTATGACGTGGTTGTGATGGAACCATGCCAAGATTTACTGCCTAGCGAAGAGAGTCACCTTGAGGCATGGGGACTCCTTTGTCGTCATCAAAGGTATTAGAAATATTTCCCCTCACTTCTTATCTTCTGTACAGGTCATTAAGGACCACTTGCAAGGGGAGGAGGTCTATGAGGTTTTGTTTGAAATTGCTGAGGCCAAGGTTTCCGTCTCTGATATCCCGGTGGTGCGGGATTTTTCTGACGTATTCCTAGAAAAGCTGTCAGGGCTATCCCCACACCGAGAGCAGGATTTCCAAATACAGCTCGTGTCGGGAGCTAAGCCAGCATCTAGAGCCCCTTAACGGATGGCCCCGAAGGAGTTGACGGAGTTTCGAAGCCAGCTCCAGGAATGTGTTGAAGCTGGATTTATCTAGCCAAGCTCTTCACCATGGGGAAACCCAATGCTATTCGTCAAGAAGAAGGACGGTACACTAAAACTATGCATCGACTATCGAGCGCTGAATAGATTGACAGTCCGGAATTCCTATCCCCTGCCACGAATAGATGAGCTTTTTGATCAGCTGGAAGGGGCACATTTCTTCTCAAAACTGGATTTGAGGTCGGGCTACTATCAATTACGGATTCGGGAGGAGGACATTTCCAAGACTGCCTTCAGTAGCAGATATGGGTTGTTCGAGTTTACCGTGATTCCCTTCAGACTCACAAATGCACCATAAGCCTTCATGATCTTGATGAACCAGGTGTTCCAGCCTATCTCGACCGGTTCGTCATAGTATTCATAGATGACATCCTCATCTATTCAAGGACGAAGGAGGAACATGCACACAACTGGCCTTGACCTTGGGGAAGCTCAGGGAGCATCAACTATACGCCAAGTTCAGCAAGTGCTAGTTTTAGCTAACGAAGGTGGCCTTCCTAGGCCATATCATTAGTGGAGCGGGACTGGCAGTGGACCCCGCAAAGATTCCGGCAGTGCGAGACTAGCCTCAGCTGAAGAAAGCCACGGATGTCCGAAGTTTCTTGGGTTTGGCCGGATACTACCAGAAGTTTGTGCAGGGATTTTCTTAGATAGCCCTCCCACTCACTACGTTGACAAAGAAGGATGCTCTGTTCGTATGGATGCCGCGGTGTGAGTCGGCCTTTCAGGAGTTGAAGAGCCGTCTTACGTCAGCCCCGATTCTCGCTCTCCCGTTTGGGAAGGAGGGTTTCCAGGTGTACACCGATGCGTTCTTTTAGGGGATGGGAGCTGTGTTGATGCAACATGGTCATGTGATAGCATACGCCTCGCAACAACTAAAGAAACACCAGCAGAACTACCTGGTGCATGATCTGGAGATGGGAGCGGTAGTGTTCGCTCTGAAGATATGGCGGCATTACCTTTATGGTGTGCACTGCGACATATTCTCGGATCACAAAAATCTGAGATATGTTGATACCCAGAAGGAGTTGAACGTTTGCTAGAGATGATGGGTGGAGTTCCTATCCGATTATGAGTACACGATGCACTACCATCCCGGGAAGGCAAACGTGGTGGAAGACGCTCTGAGTCAGAGAGCAACTACGAAAGAGGTAGGGGCTCAGCTGATGGCCTTGGATTTGGTGAAGATGTTAGAGGACATGAAAATATCATTAGTGTCTGAGAAAGATCCAGAGTGGTACATGGAGTATCTAGCATCAATGGTTGCCACAGATGGCATTCGGGACCACATCAGGGATGGGCAGAGGCTGGACGAGAAGGTAGAACCAATATTCAGGGCCTTGGGGGGAGGCACAATAGGGGATAATTCCTTAAGGGATGGAATCCTATGTTTTAGAGGCAGGGTCTATATACATGTAGGAGGCCAAATCTGGGAGGACATCATGATAGAGGCACGTTTCAGCAGATACTCGGTGCACCTGGGCATCACCAAGATGACAGCCGACTTGAAAAGGACGATGTACTTGCCGGGCATGAAGAGGGATTTCACCTACTTCGTGAGCCACTGCGAGGCTTGCTAGTTGGTGAAGACAGAGTATAGGAACCCGACCGGGTTATTGCAGCCACTTCCGGTGCCGGAGTGGAAGTTCGACGACATTGCCATGGACTTCATACATGGTCTTCCTCAGTCGCATGCATGGAATGACTCGATATGGGTGATCGTCGACCGACTGACAAAGGTGGCTAGGTTTCTACCGATCAGGAAGGATGCCCTGATCAGTGACTTGGTACGAAAGTTTGTGGAGCAGTTCATTCGATATCATAGGGTGCCGAGGACGATAGTGTATGATCGGGATGGAAGATTTACGTCTAAGGAATGGAGGTCAGTTCAGGCATATTTGGGGTCACAGTTGAATTTCAGAACCACCTTCCACCCTCAGACGGATGGACAGACAGAGAGCACCAATCGGACCCTGGAGGATTTACTGCGGCTGTGCATGCTGGACCGTGGAGAGCCGTAGGAGAGGCAGCTATCGTAGATCGAGTTCTCGTACAACAATAACAATCAGTCCAGCATTGGCATGGCCCCTTATGAGGCTTTATACGGGCGGATATGCAGGAATCCTTTGTCTTGGTTCCAGGATGAGGATTCGAAGGCACTTGGCTCGGAGTTCGTGGAGGATACGGATGCTCAGGTGCGGTTTATCCGAGACAGGATGCTGGAAGCCCAGAGAAGACAGGCTAAGTATTACAATGCTCGGCACCGTCAGGTAGAGTTTCAGGTCAGGTATCGGGTGTTCTTGAAGATCCAACCATTGCATGGAGTCTCGCGGGTGCGTGGTCGGAAGAAGCATAGTCCAAGATACATGGGGCCTTACATGGTCCTGGAGCGGATCGGCCCCTTGGCTTATAGACTTGAGTTTCTGCCAGATCTAGCGGGTCTGCACGACGTTTTACATGCCTCCTCCCTTATAAGAGCTCTACTTCAGCCATAGAAGTAGATTACTACTACAGATGGGCTTATAGCCTCTAATCGATCAGTGCACTTGGAGCCGGTTTGGATAGACGATACTGGGAGTCGGTCCTTGCGGCGCAAGAAGGTCCCGTTGGTCAAAGTCTTGTGGAGTAATCACGGGCAGGAGGAGCACACGTGGGAGCCACGGGACCTGATGCAACAGAATTATCCCGAGCTTTTCGGTCAGGTACTCCTCACAACCTCTTGGGATGTTACAATTTACTTCATATTTGAAACCCCGTAGGCCTAACTAGAATTTCGAGGACGAAATTTGTTTGTTATATATTGGGATTTGTAACATCCCTCAGATAACTAGACCCCTAGGAGTGGTTTTGTCATGACTAAGTCATGACAAAACCCTAGAAAGCCCAAGTAGACCTAGTGGACTTGGGAATAAGGGTGACTAGGGTGAATGGTCTGCAAATAGAAGATTCTTAAACTCTAGTGTAGGATGACATTGAGGCCTCACCATGACTCTAAGATCCCAACATGCCCTCCTAACCCAAGGGTGAGGTCAATGGATCACCAAGGATCCCTTGGGGTCAACCCAAATGGTCATGTTGACAAAAGTCAACTCTAGCCTTAACTTGGTCAAAGTGCCCTTATGAAGGGTCAATTGACCTCCAAGGTGCCAAGTCAACCTACCCAACCCTACCTAGACCCTTGGGGGAGGACAATGGGTCACCAAGGATTCATTGGTGTCAACCCAAAAGGTCAAAATGACTAGAGTCAACCAAAGCCTACTTTGGGTCATTCAAGCCCAAATGGGCAAGCCCAAGCCCAAGCCTCCTCATGTGGATTCATTAGGGAATAATGTTGATGGATGGGCTCCAAATAGCCCTCCAGGTTGACCAAGTCAACTTGGTGACTAGGAGAGAAGGTGAGCTCCATGTTAATGGAGGAGAGAGAAAAGAAGAAAGAGGGGAGGGATGAAGGGGCTCGGCCAAAGGGAGGCCAAAGACCACCTTTAATGGAGTAATTCAACTCCCCTGGGGAAGAGGAGAAGTTTCCAGCCAATTCCCGACCACCCAAGGCCTGGTTCAGCCCCCTCCTCCATGGCCGAGCCTAGCCATTAATGGATTTTATGGCCATTGATAATCCAGCCCCTCCTCTCCCCAACCGAGGCTTAAAACACCATCAGTGGGCCAAGAGGAGACTTTCCCAACCCTTACCTGAATAAATCGAGCTCCCCCACTGTGCAGTTTCAGAAACCGAGTGGCTCCCCTTCAAAGATGGTTTCCTAGCGATCTTTTCGACTTCAGTCCGCCGGCAAGGTCCTCCTCCTCTCCTTGCCTCATGGGTAGATCATAGCAATGCTTAGGTACAAGGTTCGGGCTCAATTGAGCCCAAACCAATTCCTTGTTTTCATTGTTTTGGGCCGAGAAATCTGCTTGGTAGAACCGTCGAAATTCGCCCCTCCGGTGGCTGAGTCGTCGCCCGTTGATAACCACCACCTCGACGGAGGTGTTGGTGGCTGATGACTAGTTTTAGTCATCCCTTTTTGGGATAATTTAGTAGCCTAAAAGTCTATATTTATTTATATCTCATGCTTGTTATTCATGTTTTAATAAAATATAATTTCCTAGTTTAATTATCCGTTTTATGCATTTTTATGTTTAATTTTATGATGTTTATGTTCTAGGTTTAACTTGTGTTTTATTTTGAATATTATTATTATTATTATTATTATAATATTATGTTATGTTTGAATAATTATGTATTATGTTATGTTATGTTATTTTATGTTTTATTATATTATGTATTATGTTATTTATATGTTTTATGTTATGCATTTTGTTTTATGTATTTTCATTTGTATATAATCATTAACTAATGTTTTGTTTTGTTTCATGTGTAGGTGCAACCCGGCCTCCATTGCTAGCCCTTGGCCGAGGCCACCACCTCTTGCTTTCCCTCAAGTTTTGGAGCAGCCCAACACAAGCTACCTGAGCCTACAAGTCCATAGCATGCAGCCCATGAAGACTAAGTGCAGCCCTCTCCAACTTGGTGTAGCCGGTCCTTCTTTGGTGCAACCTACCCGAGCCCAAGAGCAGCCCGAGCCCAAGCATGCAGCCAGCCCACTTCATTTGGAGCAGCTCGGCCACCTTTGGAGCAGCCTATGAAGCCTACCTAAGCCTCCATGAAGCCCACCTAGCAGCCCACATGATGTAGCCGGCCACTTTGCACTTCCATTTATTACATGCATGTATGTTTTCCCCATGAAATGGCCGGCCACACCATCACTCTCTTTCCCCTTTAATTTTATTTCTTTTATTTCACATTCACCCCCTCTTTCCCACTTTCATGCATGCATCTTGCCACCTTTTAATTTCTCTCTCTCCCCACTATTATTATTTTCTCTCTTCATTATTGCATGCATTATTCCTCCCTTAACATAGCCGACCCCCCCCCTTTTCTTCTCCTCCACATTCATCTCTCTCCCCTTTATTATTTCCTTCTACACACTTCCATTCATCCCCTCTTCTCTATTTTATATTTTTATTTTTCATTCCCATAATTATCATACAATGCATGTAGCCCCTCCTCTCTCCCATCATTAAAAAAACATGCATGAACCTCTCCACTTATGTGGCAGGCCACCCCTTGGTCTCCCCTATTCTAGATGCTTCCCTCCCCTCCTATAAAAGGAACCCAAGACCCATGCTTTGAAGTTAGTTCTTTTTGGGAGTAAAGTTTAAGTTAAATTTGAGGTTGCAAGAGAGCAAGAGAGTTCTAGTACAAGTACTTTTTTCGTTGTTGTTCTAGTTTTCATTGTTGTAATTTTCTTCTTAGTATAATATTGTCATCTTTTTAATATTATTGTGTACCTCTTTTTTATTAATCAATGAAATCCTCTTCTCTTTATTTTGTTGTTTTCTTGTCCAATATGCGTAGCTAATTTCCTTGTAGCATTTGATCATGAGGATCCATGATTTGAGATGATGATTTTTCTTATTTTGTAATTTTATTTTTGCTAAAATTAGCTCGATCCTTCTTTGATTAATTTGTGTCGACTCCATATTTCCGGTATACGGTAGTAGGCCTTGTTCTCATTTCATAGTAGTCGAGAGACTCGTGATTTGAAAGATCACTCAAAGAAGGAAGGAGTTGCACGCAACCCTAGAGATAGGATGACGTAAATCCTCCGGATTGGAGTCAAATCCAATAGTGCGGATCACCTCGATAATACAACTTTAAGCTTCTTTGATTTGTAAAGAGATTTCGATCAAAGAGTTTATAAGTTAGGAGACCTAATGCTCTAGCGAGATTTTGTCTTAATATCGGATCCGCCACGGTCGAGTTAGTATGTAATTATAGAATTACATTTTTATTTCCTTCATCTCTTTTCATGGTGAATCATCGATTAAGTGCTATCTTTTAATATAAGTTTTTCATCTCGCAAATTATCGTTTACTTTACTTTAAAAATTTTTAAATCCAACTATTTTTCGGTAGGATAATATTTCAAGCGTGAGTAGCAGTAATTGACAACCCCATGTTTAAATACGACCTTGGTACTACAATTCGACAGGTACGCTTGCCTGTTCGGGTTTAGCCCATCAAGTTTTTGGCGCCGTTGCCGGGGAGTTTTCTCGTCAATATTTTGAAAATGCTTGCGCTATTACTTCTATAAAAATAATAAAAAAAATTTATATATTTAAATATTTATAATTAACCCACTTCACCTTATTTCTACCCCACCTAAAATCTCTCGAAAAGGGTAAGGGGCTTTAAGCGCCACCATTTTACCTAGTACCGGGCGAACCCTTCACCGGGTAGTCCTCGGGAAGTTCGAGAGCCAAGCTGTAAAAAATTCTATTTTCAAAAAAAAAAAAATCCTTTCTTCTCTTTTTCTTTCTTTTTTAAGTTTCCATTTTCGTTTTTCTTCGTTTTCTTTGCTAGTGCATGACCCGAGCGAATCCGTCGCTACTTGTTGATTTGGACCCGGAAATCGAACGCTCCTTTCGAAGACAACTACGATTCGGGGCTTCCACTTCTCAAACAGCGGTTGAGGATTCCTACGGGGATTGTAATTTTAATTCTGAGATGGGAGACCCTAACCCAGGAATGGCTCAGCAAAGGACTATGTCCGATTATGCTCGACCAAACTTGGAAGGGACAGAGACAAGTATTGTTCGATCTGCGATTGCGAACAACAACTTCGAGCTTAAGCCTAGCATCATTCAAATGGTGCAGCAATATGTACAGTTCGACGGATTACAAGATGAAGATCCGAACTTACATATTGCTAATTTCCTTGAAATCTGTGACACCTTCAAAATCAATGGTGTCTCAGACGATGCGATAAGGCTAAGACTCTTCCCATTCTCCTTAAGAACTAAAGCCAAACAGTGGTTGAGTTCTCTTCCAAGAGGATCAATCACTACTTGGAACATTTTAACTGAAAAATTTCTTTCTCGTTATTTCCCCCCCGCTAAAACTGCTAAGCTTCGAAATGATATAACTTCATACTCTCAAATTGATTCTGAGACCCTCTATGAAACTTGGGAGAGGTTCAAAGAACTTTTGAGAAGATGCCCTCATCATGCTCTACCTGTATGGTTGCAGGTTCAGACATTTTATAATGGGCTAAATCAAGAAACTAAGCAAATGATAGATGCCGCATCCGCTGGTTCTTTAGACCGCAAAACTCCGGAAGCCGCTCTTGAGCTTATCGATGACATGGCGATGAACACTTATCAGTGGAATTCGTCTAGGTCTCACCCATCTAAACCTGCAGGTATATATGAATTGGATTCGGTGACGCAACTGGCGATGCAAGTGGAAATGCTCAACAAGAAGATCACGGAGATGACTGCTCCCTCTGCCGCTAAGGTATATGAAAATGCTGCTGCTGCCGAGCAGGTGGATTATCTGGGGAACATACCCAGGCCTGCTCAAAATAATTCTGCCAATAATTTTTCTGATTTTTCGAATTTTTCTTCTCCTCCTGGTTTTAATGCTGCTACGAATTCTTATCATCCTGGATGGCGTAACCATCCTAATTTTTCTTGGAGTAATAATGCTAACGTAGTACGCCCACCGTACGATTTTACACCACCACCACCACCACAACAAAATTTTCAAAAACCTTCCCCTTTGGAAGAGATCCTCGCTAAGTATATAAGCTCGAACGATGCTACTATTAGAAACTTAACGGGATCAATGAAAAGTTTAGAAAATCAGGTCGGCCAACTCGCCAAGGCTTTTTATGAGAGACCACCTGGAACTCTTCCCTCGAACACTGAGCCTAACCCAAGGGAGCACGCAAATGCAATTTCCCTTCAGAGCGGTAAGGTTGTTAACGAGCCCACCCCAAGGGAAGAGCCAAGGGTGATTGTCCCTCCTGTGTTTACCCCCACGGAAACTGACAACTTAGATCTTGAAAAAGAAAAATCTACATTTTTGAAAAAGAAAAGGATAGCTCTATTATTTCTGATTCTGAAAAAGACAAAAATGGTTTTCAAAATGATGCTCCAATTGTTCTAAAAGAATTTCCGCCACCTCCTTATCCGGCTAGACTTAGGAAGGAAAAATTAGACGATCAATACAAACGCTTCCTTGAAATGTTCAAACAAATTCACATTAATTTGCCATTTCACGAAGCGATTAGTCAAATGCCTAAGTATGCAAAGTATCTTAAGGATTTATTAACGAACAAGATGAAATTGGAAAATTTATCACATGTCACGTTAAATGAAGAATGCTCGGCGGTTGTTAAGAATTCTAATCTGCCTAAAAAGATAAATGACCCGGGAAGTTTTTCCATTCCGTGCGTCTTTGGTGACCTGTTCGTTAAACACGCCTTAGCGGATCTAGGAGCAAGCATCAATTTGATGCCTTTTTCACTATTTAAGAAGTTAGGATTGGGCACTCTGAGCCCTACAAGAATGAGTATCCAATTAGCTGATAGGTCTATTAAGTATCCACTAGGTATCATTGAGGACGTGCTAGTAAAGGTCGACAAATTCATCTTCCCGGTGGATTTTGTCATTCTTGATATTGAAGAGGACGTCGAGGTTCCTCTTATCCTTGGACGACCATTTCTGGCCACCTCTCGAGCAGTTATAGACGTTAGTAACAGAAAGTTGTTTTTGCGTGTGGGAGATGATGAGGTCACATTTTCAATCAATCAATCCATGAAAAATTCTTTAAAAAATGATGACTCATGTTTTTTCCTTGATGTTTTAAATGAAGACTCCTCTCTTTCTCTTTCAAATATTTCTTCGAATGATTTTTCTTCCTCTTTTTCTGATGTTTCTACAAATGTTTTTGAGGACACGATTATGTCCGCACAAGCCAATTTTGCAAATGAACCAGTGTTTAGACAAAAAAATTATGAAAAACTTATTTTTGAAAATGAAAAAGTTTTAAAGAATTCCTACGAGGAACCACCCAACTTAGAACTCAAACCCCTTCCCGAACATCTCAAATATGCCTTTCTTGAACAAAATTCCAAATTACCCGTTATAATCTCGGCTTTGCTTTCTCAATCCGAAAACGATCAATTGATCGAACTACTATAAAAGCATCGCCGAGCCATAGCGTGGCAAATTTCCGATATTCCTGGCATAAGCCCTTCCTTTTGTACCCACAAATTTTTTTTTGAAAATAATCCTAAGGGTGTAGTTCAACCACAACGTCGTCTTAATCCGAATATGAAAGAGGTTGTGAAGGGAGAGGTGCTTAAGTTATTAGATGCAGGGATAATCTATCCTATTTCCGATAGTGAGTGGTATGTCCGGTTCAGGTTGTACCTAAGAAGGGTGGGATCACGGTAGTGATGAACGAAAATAATGACTTAATTCCAACTAGGACGGTAACGGGATGGAGGATGTGTATCGATTACCGTAAGCTCAACGATGCCACTCGTAAAGATCACTTCCCCCTCCCCTTTATCGATCAAATTTTAGAACGTTTGTCCGGGCACAACTTTTATTGCTTCCTCGACGGCCTTTCGGGATACTTTCAAATCCCTATTGCACCCGAAGACCAAGAGAAGACGACATTCACTTGCCCCTTCGGAACTTTTGCTTATCGTAGAATGCCTTTCGGGTTATGCAACGCACCCGCTACCTTTCAGCGGTGTATGCTGGCTATTTTTGATAAATACGTAGAGAATATTATGGAAATATTTATGGACGATTTTTCTGTTTTTGGCCACTCATTTAATTTATGTTTAACAAATTTAGGAAAAGTTTTAAAATGCTGCGAAGAAACGAATCTAGGTCTAAATTGGGAGAAGTGCCACTTTATGGTACGTGAAGGCTTAGTCCTTGGCCACAACATTTCCGCTAGGGGAATTGAAGTGGACAAGGCAAAAATTGAAGTAATTGAAAAGTTGCCGCCGCCTACAAATATTAAAGCGATTAGAAGTTTTTTAGGGCATGCGGGTTTTTATCGACGATTCATTAAAGATTTTTCAAAAATTACTAAGCCTCTCACCCACCTTCTTGAAAAAGACACTCCTTTCGTTTTTGATGAATCTTGTCTCGCTGCGTTTGAATTAATTAAATCAAAGCTTATAAATGCTCCTATTATGATCGCCCCAGTTTGGGATTTACCTTTTGAAATTATGTGCGACGCGAGTAATCATGCGGTAGGTGCGGTTCTAGCACAACAAATTGTTAAGAACTTTCATCCGATTTTCTTTGCTAGTAAAACTCTAACTTCTGCTCAAGAAAATTACACCACGACGGAGAAAGAACTCTTAGATATTATTTTTGCCTTTGATAAATTCCGACCCTACATCACCCTTTCTAAGGTTATCGTTTTTACGGATCATTCCGCTTTGAAGTACCTCCTTTCTAAACCGGATGCCAAGCCGCGTCTTATCCGTTGGATCCTCTTACTTCAAGAATTCGACTTGGAGATTCGGGATAAGAAAGGAGCGGAAAACTTAGCAGCTGATCATCTCTCTCGTCTTGAAAATCCCAATCTAGATAGTTTAAATGAAACTTTTATTAATGACTCTTTTCCGGATGAGCGTATTTTTAATATTTCTTCATCTCCTACCCCCTGGTTTGCCGATCTGGCCAATTATCTTGTGGCCCGGGTCCTTCAAAAAGAATACTCCACTCACCAAAAGAAGAAATTCTTTTCGGAGTTGAAGTATTATTTTTGGGAAGACCCATTTCTATTTCGCATTTGTGCGGACCAGATGGTAAGGAGATGTGTTTCGCGGGAAGAGGGTCACCAAATTTTAAAACATATTCATGAAGGTCCGACTGGCGGGCACTATCAAGCTAACCGCACTGCACACAAAGTACTTAGTGCTGGCTTCCACTGGCCAAACATATTTAAAGATGCACAAATCTTTGTGGGCGGGTGCGATCGATGCCAGCGGACTGGAAATCTCTCAAATAAAAATGAAATGGAACAAAACTACTTTCTCGAGTGCGAAGTTTTTGATCTATGGGGCATAGACTTTGTCGGCCCATTTCCCTCCAGCTTAGGAAATAAATATATTCTAGTCGCAGTCGATTATGTTTTTAGGTGGGCAGAGGCCCAAGATTTACCAAGTAATGACGCGCGCGTGGTCATAAACTTCTTAAAAAAATTATTTTCTCATTTTGGTCTTCCTCGAGCGATAGTTAGTGATAGGGGAAGTCATTTTTGCAATGCTCAACTTGCTAAAGCTTTAACAAAATATTGCGTTACGCATAAATTGTCAACTGCTTATCACCCCCAAACTAACGGTCAGGTCGAGGTAGTTAATCGAGAACTTAAAAGAATTTTGGAAAAAACTGTTTCTACTTCTCGTAAGGATTGGTCCCTAAAATTAGACGATGCTCTTTGGGCCTATCGGACAGCGTACAAGACCGCCATCGGTTGTACTCCTTTCCGATTGGTCTATGGAAAATCGTGTCATCTTCCGGTAGAAGTAGAGCATCGAGCGTACTGGGCGTTAAAGTTTTTTAATTTCGATCCGCATTCGGTCGGCGAGCATAGAAAAAATCAATTGAATGAACTCGATGAATGGAGAGCGTACGCATATGAAAATAACAAAATTTATAAAGAACGCACAAAATTGTATCACGATAAGAACCTGCGCCATCCTAAAACGTTTAAACCAGGCAATCAGGTTCTTCTTTTTAATTCACGCTTACGTCTCTTCCCTGGAAAGCTTAAATCTAGATGGTCTGGACCGTTTACGGTTAAGGATGTTTTTCCTTATGGCACTGTGTTGCTTGCGCACCCGGAAAGGGGTGAATTTAAAGTTAATGGCCATAGACTTAAACTCTATTTCTCTAATGATTCTGTGACTCCTGCAAAGGAGAATCTTCTTTTTGATTCTTAGTTTATTATTTTTTGATGGACATTTTTATTGCTGGACATTATTATTATTATTATGAAACTCTTTTATTTGGATTATTGTAATAAAAAAAACATTTTCGGGCATCCGCCCGCGGACTCTCTATTTTTTCTCTTTTATTTTGCTCTTTCTACCGGAGGCCAATCAAGTCCATGATCGTGGTCGCCGCTCCGCCGCTGCTGATATCAGATGGATCAAATCAAACCTGCTGACGATCAAGTACTCTACAAAGCAAGCATGGGGGAGCGACATCCGCCTTCATCTCACGAACCCGGGGAAGTCCTGTTTTTATTTACTTATTTTCCTGCATTTTTTTTCTTTTTTTTCTTCTTCTCAGTCCCCTTCTCTTTTTCTTTATGTTTTCTTCATTGAGGGCAATGAAGAATTTAAGCTTGGGGGGGGGGGTCTAGTTCCTTTTGGTCTTTCTTTCTGTCTTTCTTCTTCCAAAAAGAAAAGATTTTTTTTATTAGTATAGTATTTTATGTTATGTCATCAAAATATAAAACCCAAAAAAATTAGAAAAAAAAAAATTGTGCTAAAATCTATTTGAAAAACAAAACCTAAAATTATTTTCTATCTTTATTTTCATGTTGCTTCTAGTGAAGTGTAGGCCCATGCAGTTTCTTAGTTCTATATAGATTACTTTGAAAATGTTTTTCTAAACCTATCATTTTAACATAGTCTAGTTCTACTAGTTTCTTTTTCTTAAATATAGGCATCCGGTTTTTAAGTTATAAGCTAGCAATGCGTAGTTTTTTTTCCCCAAAAATAAAGAAGTCCCCGGGTTGAGCCCCCTGAGAGCCGTCGCCCTGGTAATAATCTAGGATTGAAATATCACATAAAGGTCTGAAAGGAGGAGCAAGAGGCGTCTTATAGAATTAGTGAACGCCCAAGAGAGTGACCGTCCATACCATAGGTCCCAACACCTAGCTCCAGAAAACAGACCGGAATGAGATCCCCCAAGCCAAGAAAATAGCCAGAGATAGGCTAACAAGAAATGCCTACGTACCCCCTAGGACCCCCTGGTCCATCGGAGTTCAAACCGCACGTAGTTCTAAAAACTTGGAACCGTTAGGTTCCGAAAAAATGCCCTTCTAGGGAGAAGGTAATAGAACTAGTGTCTTTTCCTCGAGAAGGGACAAAAAAGAGAGGGTATTTCATAGAACTAGTGGATACCACTCAAAATAGGAAAGACATGATCAAAAATAAAACAACAAGCAAGATTAAGCATGTTTGCAAAGCTCCTGAGCAGCAACACTGGTCACTTGGGACTAATGGTGCTAGCAATGTGTAGTTATGTCTTTTTATTCGGTTAGTTGCTTACGAATGGTTGCTAGGTATCATTAGTCGTTTTTCATTTGCGGGGTAGTCTTTCTTGGTGTTTAGAACTTGTACCAAGCTACTCTCTAAGCATTTGCATCGTTTTTTACGTTCTTTAGAAATGATTTAGGCCACCATTTGAATAGTTTGAGCTTTTCTTGCCCACCAAAAACAAAACCCTTGCAAAACAATTTTGGGCCTTTTCCTTATTTTCCTTGTTTTTAGCTCCACCTTTCATTTCATCTTGTTCACCAAAGCCAAATATCTTTCCTATTTTTTGCACTATAACTTTGAGCTTAAAAATTATTTTGTGGGAGGGGTATTATTTTTGAAATGAATAGGAAATTTTCAAGCTTATTTTTGGAGCTTCCTTATCAATTGTTATTCAAAAAGGAAAAAAAATTGAGAAAGAAAAATGAAAAAATCAGAATTAAAAAAAGGAATGCAAAAAGTTTATGTTTGGCCAAGTTTATACAAGAAAAATACATCGCCTTATGTTTGTATTAGTTTGAATTGAAGTACTTATCATGTCTTATCTTTGTATTTTAAGCTCACCCTTGGTTTAGTGTTTAAGCCATCATGTTTATCTTTGTTTCCATTTCCTAATCATTCACCTAAACCAAGTCTTAATGCCTAGTAGAAGTCCTAATGATCTTAGAACTTAATTTCGCGTAGTGGAGAAAGTGTGAATGTACAAGCCTATGGCCACCATCATTGATGGATTTCTTTGGAGGTTACCTTGGAGTGTTTTAGGGTTAATGTTTATCTAGCAACCTAGTAGTTTGTTAATACGCCGTTTATTTAGAACCTCTAATTTTGTTTTCCTTATTTTCATTTATTTTGGATGCCTTGTTTTTAAGATTTAGAAATTAGTAGACTTTTCTTATGTTTTAATGAGATTTTTAGGGTTTCACTTTCAAATTTTCTATTGTGCACTTCTCACCCCACTAGTTGATAATATGAATATTAGGATAGTTTAAGTTTTCATGTTTTGTTTTTCTTAACTATGGAACTTAAAAAAAACATAAATATCTTTTGCTTTCTTTCTGTTTCTCCCTATTTTCATTTCTATTTACTTGAGGGCAAGCAAATGCCTAAGCATGGGGGAGTTTGATGACTAGTTTTAGTCATCCCTTTTTGGGATAATTTAGTAGCCTAAAAGTCTATATTTATTTATATCTCATGCTTGTTATTCATGTTTAAATAAAATATAATTTCCTAGTTTAATTATCCGTTTTATGCATTTTTATGTTTAATTTTATGATGTTTATGTTCTAGGTTTAACTTGTGTTTTATTTTGAATAATATTATTATTATTATTATTATTATTATATTATGTTATTTTTGAATAATTATGTATTATGTTATGTTATGTTATTTTATGTTTTATTATATTATGTATTATGTTATTTATATGTTTTATGTTATGTATTTTGTTTTATGTATTTTCATTTGTATATAATCATTAACTAATGTTTTGTTTTGTTTCATGTGTAGGTGCAGCCCGGCCTCCATTGCTAGCCCTTGGCCAAGCCCACCACCTCTTACTTTCCCTCAAGTTTTGGAGCATCCCAACACAAGCTACCCGAGCCTACAAGTCCATAGCACACAGCCCATGTAGACTAAGTGCAGCCCTCTCCAACTTGGTGCAGCCGGCCCTTCTTTGGTGCAACCTACCCGAGCCCAAGAGCAGCCCGAGCCCAAGCATGCAGCCAGACCACTTCATTTGGAGCATCTTGGCCACCTTTGGAGCAGCCTATGAAGCCTACCTAAGCCTCCATGAAGCCCACCTAGCAGCCCACATGATGTGGCCGGCCACTTTGCACTTCCATTTATTACATGCATGCATGTTTTCCCCATGAAATGGTCAGCCACACCATCACTCTCTTTCCCCTTTAATTTTATTTCTTTTATTTCACATTCACCCCCTCTTTCCCACTTTCATGCATGCATCTTGGCACCTTTTAATTTCTCTCTCTCCCCACTATTATTATTTTCTCTCTTCATTATTGCATGCATTATTCCTCCCTTAACATAGCCGACCCCCCCCTTTTCTTCTCCTCCACATTCATCTCTCTCCCCTTTATTATTTCCTTCTACACACTTCCATTCATCCCCTCTTCTCTATTTTATATTTTTATTTTTCATTCCCATAATTATCATACAATGCATTTAGCCCCTCCTCTCTCCCATTATTAAAAAAACATGCATGAACCTCTCCACTTATGTGGCCGGCCACCCCTATTCTAGATGCTTCCCTCCCCTCCTATAAAAGGAACCCAAGACCAATGCTTTGAAGTTAGTTCTTTTTGGGAGTAAAGTTTAAGTTAAATGTGAGGTTGCAAGAGAGCAAGAGAGTTCTAGTACAAGTACTTTTTTCATTGTTGTTCTAGTTTTCATTGTTGTAATTTTCTTCTTAGTATAATATTGTCATCTTTTTAATATTATTGTGTACCTCTTTTTTATTAATCAATGAAATCCTCTTCTCTTTATTTTGTTGTTTTCTTGTCCAATATGCGTAGCTAATTTCCTTTTAGCATTTGATCATGAGGATCCATGATTTGAGATGATGATTTTTCTTATTTTGTAATTTTATTTTTGCTAAAATTAGCTCGATCCTTCTTTGATTAATTTGTGTCGACTCCGTATTTCCGGTATACGGTAGTAGGCCTTGTTCTCATTTCATAGTAGTCGAGAGACTCGTGATTTGAAAGATCACTCAAAGAAGGAAGGAGTTGCACGCAACCCTAGAGATAGGATGACGTAAATCCTCCGGATTGGAGTCAAATCCAATAGTGCGGATCACCTCGATAATGCAACTTTAAGCTTCTTTGATTTGTAAAGAGATTTCGATCAAAGAGTTTATAAGTTAGGAGACCTAATGCTCTAGTGAGATTTTGTCTTAATATTGGATCCTCTACGGTCGAGTTAGTTTGCAATTATAGAATTACATTTTTATTTCCTTCATCTCTTTTCATGGTGAATCATCGATCAAGTGCTATCTTTTAATATAAGTTTTTCGTCTCGCAAATTATCGTTTACTTTACTTTAAAAATTCTTAAATCCAACTATTTTCCGGTAGGATAATATTTCAAGCGTGAGTAGCAGTAATTGACAACCCCATGTTTAAATACGACCTTAGTACTACAATTCGACAGGTACGCTTGCCTGTTCGGGTTTAGCCCATCAGTGGCGGTGACCGGACGGGGAAAAGTCGGGATAGGCAGCAACGGCAGATAGAAGTGGCTCCAGGCTCAGGCTATCACAGTCGTTGGCTGGAGGTTGACGATGAGCCCGGGCCGCTGGATCTGCGCCAAGATTCGTGCGCCAGCTTTGATAAGATTCATTTTATTTTTATTATTATTTCATTTCTGTCACACTTTTTTTAGTTGTTAGTTTTAATTTTTAAAAATGCTTAGGCTCCCTTACTGAAAAAGGCACCAACATGAAATTTGTATCCCTAAGGGTCTACTTAGATTCAAAATTTGTTTGAACCAATTTGGACCTCTAGTTGGACCGGGGCACCCATTTTGGTGGGACCTATACCTATTGCTATCCTGAGATTCAAATGGTTGTCCACTCTTCATCCCTTGTCCAAATGACCTGAAATTTGGGCAGGGGGTCACCCTTATCTATACCTAGGGCCTATCCAAAGTTGGGAATTTTTGGAGATACTTTGCCTATAGTTTTAATTTTTATTTTATAATACTAGGGTAATTTAATTAGGTGGTCTAATTACCTCCAAACCCTCCCAAATTTTGGTGAGTGGTCCCTGGATCCATGACATGCCTCTCTATAAATTGTCACCTCATTTGGATGTGTTTTGGATAGGGTATAACCTAACCCTAATTTTGCCTTAATGAGGGGTTCTTAAGTAAAAAGTGCACCTTGAGGATGAGTGGTCAAATCACCTCAACAGAGGCTTAGATTTTGACCACTGACTTGGAATGACCTTTAACACCCCCAAAGGCATTATGGGGTAGTCTAGGGTAGTTTTTCCATAGGATCCAAACTCAAACCCTAAGGAGGGGCTTTTGAGTATTGTGAAGGGCATGGGGTCAAATGCCCTTGTGTGAACTTGCAACTTGGTCGAAATGATGCTAAGGTATCCTAAGTCCTGTGGTATGAATCTTAGAGTATTTGGAGATGGGTATACTTCTCAAAACCCTAACCCAAGTCTAGGGCATAATCAACTTTTGGTGTAGAATGAGCCACCAAATCTTACTAAAAGGGTATAAAACTTAGGTAACATGGACGCTAAGTTAGATAGAACCTCTGGTCAATTATTGGAATTTTATGAGTAATATTGTTGGCAACTCCTTGTTATATATGATCGAGCACCAAATGAAATTAAATTTATTATGATCACACTATACATTATAGACTCATGAAATTTGGGCAGGAGATATTTTTAGTCAAAATAATTATTACTGAATTTTATTATAAATTTTAGTTGAATATCTTTAGTACTTTCTTCGCAAGTTTAAAAATGTGCAATTATGGTCAATAAATTATTTAAAGCCATTTACTTATTGCAAAAAATTGTGAAATTAGGTCTCTGATAATTTTAGGTCAATAACCACTTGGAGAAATTAATTCATGATTTTTAGTTGATTATTTGCAGTACATACTTTACAAACCCATAAATTTGGGAATTTTATGTATAAGTTATTTAGCATTTATTTCCTACTGAAAAAAATAAGAATCTTGGTCAGTGGTGTTGGTATAACAGTAATTGCATATGGAAATTAATTCTCAATTTTTGGATGATTATTTTATGTACTTACTTCATTAATGTAGGGAAATAGGACTTCTTAGAAAAATAATTTTAGGATCCTTAGATACTGGGAAAAAATTGTTATATCTGAGATTTACAGTATTGATTAAGCCTAGTATTTATCATAATTAGTTTAGGCATCTTCCATGATTATATATGGTACTTCATATTTAAGTTGGTGGCACTTGGATCCTTTGGAAAAATTAAATAAATGCCAGATTAATAAGGAAAAATATAATTTAATGTATTTAGCCTTGTTAGGTCATGATAGTCACCCATTATTTATCTTGAGGCATTTGGATTAATATTTATAGTGCAACCTACTATGTACCTCATATCGCTAAGGATGGTCTACAAATAGCAAAAGTGCAGGACCTAAGTTGGTGTATGAGTGTTGTCATAGGGTTTGGGATTCTAATAGTCTGCTGAATTTGATAAATAATAGGGGGCATATCTGGAAGACAGGTTGAGTAAAGTGTGGAGTTGACTTGGATTAGGTGGCGTTCGGGATCGGCGAAAGATTGTTTTCCCCGTAGAAGGAGAGAGAAGGTCAAATCACACTAGGACTAGTTTCATTATAACATAAAGGGATCAAGAAACAGGGTATTAACCAATAATATTAAGTGCCTTGTGAAAGGGAACGATGGGCTTCAGCAACCATCATAGTTCCTAGTGCCCTTTGAGAACCCTTCACGGGGTATACCGGGGGCAGTCCTGGGCTAACCTAAACTATAGGCAAACTAACTTGCAAGAGTAACTAGCATAATTAGGGATTCACTTTCACTCACCTTTATGTCTCAGAATGCTAGGTTAGTTCACAAGGGCTGTTTCCCTAGGGGTTTTGGTGATGGGCAGGTTGGCCCGGTGAGCTTTGGCTCGGTTGGTGATTGAGACGGACGGGATAGTCCGGTGAGCTTTGGCTCGGAGATTTGATTCATAACTATTGCATGTGCATAAAAGGAAAGGTGGTGGGTCTTCGGTATTGGAGGGTCAATGCACTGACGCTAATACGTGGACTCGACAAGTGTGGTTTTGCACTTGGCCAAATAAAGTCCGGTGTGCCAGCCGGCAAGAGTACGCAGGAGTCCTCTTTGTGCACCAGCATTAAGGCATACGATAGGTCTAACCGGTAGTGCAATTAATGGTTTAGAGGTGGGCGAGGCCCAACCCACCGCTTATGTTTGCCACTACGGAGGTATCCTGAGAGGTTTGGCTCCAGAAAGTGGGAACTAAAGGTCTATATATACAGAGTCAAGTGTGTGAGTTGCATTTACATGTTCAATTCATGGCATAATTGCATGTCATAGCATAACCATTGCATATAACCCAATCACTTATTGTATAAAGTGGTATGGGACGCTTTATACAATAGGCTATGCAAAACGACCCCTTGGTTTATAAGTTCGCGCGAGCCATCCTATAAATTAAGGTTTTTATTCAGTAGATTTATATATTATGCCTGCTAGAAAACCGACACCCTAACGTATAAATTGGAATGAGACTTTTTATATGCTAGGAGCCTTGCAAAAGACCCCTTAGCTTATGTGCTTTCAAATAAGTTAAGGTTATTTGTTTCTTAGTTTACTTTTTCTAAATATACTTACTGCCGTTCTCTACCTGCTTATATAGAACTGCTAGTCTAGTTCCGCCGTCACCTGTAATTGCTATTCTCCACTATCATGTCCTCTCCTTCTTCCTCCCTGCTCGGTGCCTAGGAGCCATGGGGAAAGAGGTGGGGGATGATAGGGCTTAGTATTTTAGACAAATGGTTTTCGAACCACTTCATTTTAGGGGACCGTGGAGCCCAACGTGGAGGAGCAGCCCCGGAGGTCGACACGCTTGAAGATGGGGCAGTCTAGCACCGAAGTTCAGACAACTGGGACTGTGAGTCCCAAATGCTAGTAGTTTATTTGTTTTGCTTCCGCTTGAGAGTCTCTTGTAGTGAGGATTTGATGTATTGGGCATAAGCCCTGTTTTCAGTACTTTATCATTCTGTGGACTCTCCCGTCGTGGAGATTATTACTTCTTTTTATATGTTATCTTTTGTGGACATATATGTTAGAGTTTGTTTATATACTCTCATATACATTGCTACTAATCTGTGATCGATATGGCCAGAAGAATCGGTGCCTTGTAGTGACGACCTTCCCGGGCGTGAAGGTGTCACCGTAAAGCGGTGGTTCTGGGCCTAAGACCCCGGTGGTTTAAGAAGAAAAAAACGGGGTCTTATATTTTTTAATGGCCTCCCCAGCCCACGCTCGTAAGGACGGCCGCCGACACCCCCAGCACCATGCTCGAAAGTGTTCATCCTAACCAGGTCTGCAGACCATGCACCCCAACCCCTCTCCCTCCACAGGCGGGTTGTTGAGGTCGGGGATCGAACCCGAGACCTCCTTGATAAAGAGACTTAACACCACTCCTTATCACCAACTGATTTGCAGCTTAGTTGGTGATGAGGAGTGGTGTTAAGGCTCCTTATCAAGGAGGTCTCGGGTTTGATCCCCAGCCTCAACAACCTGCCTGTGGAGGGAGAGGGGTTGGGGTGCATGGTCTACAAACCTGGTTAGGCTGAACCCTTTCGAGCGTGGTGCTGGGGGTGCCGGCGGCCGTCCTTGCGAGCGTGGGCTTGGGAGGCCGTTACAAAAAGTGCACTTTTTGTAACGGCCTCCCCAGCCCACGCTCGCAAGGACGGCCTCCGGAACACACGGAGACTGTTATACGGTTCATCTGTAGACTAGGTTAAGATGAACCCTTTCGAGCGTGATGCTGGGGGTGCCGGCGGCCGTCCTTGCGAGCATGGCCTGGGGAGGCCGTTACAAGGAACACACAGAGGTGCGCTTGGAGTAGACTTAATGGCAGAGCACGAGAAGAGCTGGCTGATGGAGAGCGCGCGGGGCGCTTGCTGGAGGAGATCGTTGTTGATGCATATTTTAGCTTAATTTATTAGGGTAAAAATATATTTATTTTCATTTTAAATCTCTTTCTTTTGTATTTTAAGGTTCCTTTTAGTTTCTTTTTATCTAAATAATATAACTAATGTTTTCTTCACTTTTTGCAGGTTTTCACAGCTTTCGGCCAAAATGACAAGACACGCCCCCCTAACATGCCCTCCCTGGGCGTGTGACAGGGCGTGTAACCCGATCCCGAGGAATTTTGATGCCAGAAGCCTGATCCTGAGAAAAAAACCTGACACGACCCCCTAACACGCCCTTCCTGGTCGTGTCACCCTCATCCCAAAGCCTGCTGCCGCAATTAAAGTTTTTGCATTGTTGCACGTAAACTCGTACGTGAAACGCCCCCGATACGGGTGTGGCCATGCAATGTGTAACACCTTTTCCAACGACTGACGGATTTCTGACTAATGATTTTGATGTGAGATGCCTTATACACCCCCTACACGGGCGTGTCCTAGAGCGTGTCCACCAATTTATAGAAGTAATCATCATTCTCGCCAGAATTTAGTGCCCGAGGTCAACTCTGTACTTGACACGCCCCCCTTACATGCCCTCCCCTGGCATGACAGGGGGCGTGACCCAGACATAATTTTTTCCTATA
This sequence comes from Platanthera zijinensis, assembly GCA_039513925.1. NCBI lineage: Eukaryota > Viridiplantae > Streptophyta > Magnoliopsida > Asparagales > Orchidaceae > Platanthera > Platanthera zijinensis. The sequence goes on from CM077084.1 coordinate 122,024,820, forward strand.
AATACCAGACCATTCCAAGCATTCCAGACCAAGTTTTGAAGAGAGGGGAGGTGCTGCTAGTTTCATTCGTAGGTTTTTGTGTTTTTCTTATGTTTTTGCTCTCTCTCTCTCTCCCTCTATTTCTAGTTTTAGTTTCTATGCGCTGTACTTTACTCACCTGTAGTCTCTTTTTATTAGTGTAATATCTGTAGTTAGCTTTCTTTTTATGCACTTATAATCTCCATTCCTAGTTGTAATCCATTTATGTTTTTAATGAAATTTTAATTAGCGTTAGCTTTCTCTCTTCCTCCTCATTTTGTTCTTCATGCACCTTTATTATTTACCCCTCTCTTTCCGTTTTACCATGAATAACTAATCCTCATTTGTACTCGATCGTGATGATCTTAGATTGAGTTGATCAAGTTATGATGTTTTAGCTTTCTCTTTCTTCTTAAAGTAATTAACTTTGATTTACTCTTGGTTTTTATTTAGTGGGACTATATTATCGGTATATAGTTTCCATGTGGGTTTTCATTATTTGTTAGCCGAGAGGCTCGTAGATTGAATCGATCACTTATGAGTCCAAGTTATATGCATGTTTTTGGATTCATCTAGGCTAGTTTTCTCGTTATTATACTACACTTTAGAGACATATTTGTTATTATGTCCATTCCATATTAAGTGCACTTTTGGTTCGCTTTCAGTGCGATTTCATAGTTATTATTCTTTTTCCCTACTTGCTGTTTTGATATGTATGGAGAATGTGATACACCCTTCTCGATGGCTCTACTATTTTTACTGCAGGTACAAAGGTGGTGAGCGTGTTCCAGATTGTTTTGGAAAGTTTTATGCCTAAGGGCCATTGGTCGTACGTTTTTACACACGCAGGGTCAGTGGACTCCTTAGCGCACGACCACTGGTCATGTGCGGTCTATTAATCGAATTCCCAAACACTCCAGGAACACTACGGACGATCATTGGACCTATAGCGCACGACCACTAGTCGTGAGCCACTGATCATGCACACTATTCTCCTTTTTTTCTTGAGTTCTATCTCGGGCATTCGCACCAGCATTGGACATAGTGCGCATGACTACCAGTTGTGCACCACTGCTCGTGCACATTACCCTAGTTTTTATTGAGTTCTGTCTTTGCTAATCGCACGATCATGGGATCCAGCGCGCATGACCACCGGTCGTGCGCCACTGATCGTGCGTATATATATTATTTTCTGTCTGCTGCAGGTTTATCTAGAGCAGAGCGCATGATCATCAACCATCCACTACTAAAAAACAAACTTTTGGCCAGGGAAAATTTCCCTGGCAAAAAATCCAAAACCGTGGCTAAAAAGCTTTAGCCACGGTCTAACCACGGGAAAAAACCGTGGCAAAAGTCGGTGTGGCTAAAAATTTTTAGCCATGAATTAGTCGTAGTAAAGAGTATTAGCCATGGGGAAAAACTGGCGTGACAAATAAGCCAACTATTACCCACAGTATGAAACCTAGGATAAAAGTGAACTCATCATTTTTAAAAAACTATTTGTCACAGTTACATGCCATGGCAAATACTAATTTATGTTTTTTTTAAAAATAATTACATTAAAAAAACTCTAGATCTCATGAAATTTCAACTTCCAATTATAAATGAATCAATAAACACTAGACAATACTGTTAGATCATAGTTACTAGTTTTGTCCAAATTCGCTTGCAACCTCCAAGAATTTGTGTAGTTCTACTACATAAGAAATAAAAGCAAGCACCTATATATTAAACTCATAAAAATAGCTAATATTAATAATCAAAGAGATATCTGCATCAACTTTTGCCTTCCCCTCCATTTGCAGGATCCACGGATGCTGATGGCCTGAAATGTACAAGAAACATTTAGTTAGAGATGCTCTACACTGTAATCCATGAAAAACAACTAGAAAAAAATATTAATTTGTTAGTAAAATGGCAGCATTAAGTATTTGGTGTCCCATGGAATTAATAAATTTTACTCAAAACTCTATCTAAAATTCATATTTCAGGCTTTAAATCTAGACGAACCTTTTACAAGAATCCAATGTGAATTTAATGTTTATATAGCAATGAGGATTGACATGAACAAACTGCAAACAAACAAAATACATAGAATAGAAAAGAAAGCAGTCGCATTGTAGCGGAACTAGTCCACAACTAAAAATAATTCCACCGTTATAGAGATTAGGGTATGCCAGATCTGGAGCTGTCCGGAAATTTCCTTTCACAGTCATCAAGGGTCACAGGAGAATATATTAATTAAATAACATGGCAAAAAAATTTTGAAGAGATAACTGGGAATTTTTGGGGCACAACCAATATAAAGAACATAAAAGAAATGTGGCTACCAATGTGATATATTCTTTACTTTCCCTGACCCAATGTAGAAACCTAATTCACTCATTTCAATAATTGCCAATTTGTTTGGATGGTTGGAATGTTCATAAGACTTGCTTAAGCCTTCGTACGTTATTCCACCCTCAAACCCAAGACATGAGAGCCAACTGGACCACCATCTTTGTGGAGTTCTAAATTAATATAAGAAACCCAAACTAGGTTCGAACTAAAATTAATGTTATCTTTGAGTAAACTCCAAAAAAGGGGGATCCATGACGAGGGTATATGTGAGGGCATGATGCTAATTCTAGTGCAATCTAAAGTAGTAGGTGGCATCAAGAGAATATTGGTTAATTCTAGTGCAATCTGAAAAAAATGTATAGTACAACAAATTATAAAAGGTTCATCTTGTTGGTACATCACTCACAGATTATTTTAGAACGTAGCATTCATCTTGTTGGTCTACCAAACAGAAAAAAATGTAGAGTACAACAAATAGTAAAACAATAGACTATTAGATCAATTGAAAGAGAATCAACGATCATATTAATAAGATATATTAATATCATCAAAGCATAAGAAAATTCTTTCTATAAAATGCAAACAAGGGCAAAATTTGATTTCTTCTAATAGAACTGCTTCAAAATAAACTTTATTAAATCGAATAAAGTCAGCTCACCCTCTTGCAGTATATATCAAAATACAGTAAAATCATCTCCAGTTATAAATTTGTCCAAGAAGAGCAGCATACCAATAAGATGGTCATCAAGGGATCCCAGTTGCATGTACTCATAAACCAAAAGCCTTTGGTCTCCATCAGAACAATATCTAATTAAGTTAACAAGGTTCGGGTGGTGCAATACACTTAACATCATCACAACTTCTGCCAGGAACTGCTGATTTCCTTGCAAACCATCTAGATCAACTTGATTTATAGCCAAAAACTAGAGGCCATAGGTCCATTCAGCTTAAGATGTATGAATAGGTTGAATATGAAAGGTTAGGGAGCTTAAGATTTCGGCACAATTATGGAGGGCTTTAAAGCATGATAAGATGAAAATTTTCAAATTATAAGCAATTAAAAAATAAACCCTAAGGCCAAACCTCTCTTGAGTTATAGGTCTACTATGTAAAATAATAAATATATAAAACTTTCTAGCAGAAATAAAGAGATCAAAGCTAAGACTATACAAATTGACCTGCTTAGAAGTCTCCAGCCAACCCTTATAAACTTTTCCAAATCCTCCCTCTACTAGAAAGCAATCAGTTCTGAAATTATTTGTTGCAGCTAGCTGCTCTGGAAAGTCTGAGCAGATATTTGTTGAGACCTGGTACTACTTGCCATTTCTTTATCTTCAGAAGAACTCTCGACTATACCATCAAATGGTTGGTTTGCAGTAACGTAATTACTATATTCATGAGAACTTTGTGAATAGTTGAATAGTAATGAACAAACATACAGAGAAGTCTCCTAACTCCCATTATCCAATCCCGGAGGTTTAACGTTTTTCTCCAAAGAAGCCACACATACAGGTCGGATATGTTTGTAACACCTTAAATATGACTAATAAAATGTCGTATAAAAATATGATATTAATTCCACAAAAAAGCATCATCAATTTCCGCGTTGTTTGCAACAAGAACACGTTCCCAAAATCTATCTCAAAACATCATGGAATTAAATATAAGTTCACCAAAATCTATCTCAAAACATCATGGAGATAAATAGAAAAAAGTAGTTCAATAAGGAAATTAAAAATAGATCAAAACATCGAGTTGAAAAAAGCAGTACAATGGACACTCTGCATCTTCAACAAGTTTTATAAATTTGGCATCTTCTTCGCTAGGACCATCTATTCTTGGACTACTTAATGATGATGGATTCTCATACAAACTAGCACCAGTAGGTGGAATTCAAATTGCTTCATGAATCATCTCCATCATATCATCTCTAAAATCAGAATGTTGTTCATCCCCACTGCAAGATATAGAAGAATATGATTCCCCGTGAAGGGTCCATATCTTGTACTTGGATAAAAACCCATTTATAGTTATATGTTCACGAGCAATGACCTTCTCCATCAAATAAGTATTACAACATTTTTTGCAAGGGCAATAAATCTGAGTCTCAAGACTATATGTTTTATTTTGATATGCATAATCTAGAAACTTATCAACACCATGGATGTATTCAGATGAAGCTCTATTTTGCAAATCAATCCAACTTTTATCCATATTTAATGCCAAAGAAATCTACATAAATAAAAGAAAAATTTAGGGTTATACAAATAAAGGTGGGACAATGAAAATATATTATTTTGAGTTTAAATAATGTTTGACAAGTAAAAAGATGAAAAAGATTATGAAAAACATGTCTTAATCATAACCATACAAATCACATGCAAAGATCAAATATGATAAATTAGTAGCAGTCAGTCTACAAATTTATGAATAGCAAGCAAGAACCATCATCCACCTAAGCATTCTCATCTTCAAAACTCCCATTTTTTGCTCATGTACAAAACTCACGCACTAATTATAATTTAATATTATCTTCAAAAGGACTTTATGTTCCAATGGATTTATCATCATCATCAACATTATCAAGATTATCCCAACTATTTTGGATGGGCTTTACAAATTTCTCTCAAATTATTGCTATCAAGTGCAACATGGAGTTTTAAATATTAATTTTTTCCATCTATATTTGCGATTTGTTTTCATCTATTTTTGCAATTTGTTTTCATGTTTTCTCTAGGTTATTTTTCTATATTATTTCCAATGGCTTTCATTATTGGGGCACCTATTACCCTTTTCATCTGTCCAAACAACCGTAGTCCATTTACATTATTTTTCCTTTAGTAGGTTTTACTCTTATCCATCATTATTTTATCAAAACTATCCTAACATCTAGTTTTTGAATAATCAACATAGCCATTGAGGACTTCTTTTACCCAACATTAAATTCATATGACATAGTCAATTTGATTAAAAGGTTATAAAAATCATCTTAAACATCCATGATTTTCGCTATAAAATTGCCAGGGTTTTCCATTTTGACCATCCAATTGTAATACTAAAAATCTTCTTCTCAATTCTATCCTCATTCCCTTTTCATTAGTGTTATTGTTAGCACTTGCTCTAGAAAGTTATATACTCATTTTTCATTCCAATAATACTATTCCCCTTATTCTCCATAGCATCTACCAAATTCATATTCTATGCAAATAGCTTATTATGGTGTACATCACTTAAGTATCTAGCATCTCCGGGACTAATATAATTGATGTTTTTTGTAGTAGCTGGAAACTCTCTTCATCTTGTGTATACGATGCAAAAGAACTCAATGATTCGGAGCCAACACCAGACTTAACCATGAAATACGATGCAAAAGAACTCGAAAATAAGAGGAAGAGAAATCACATAATAAGTGGAGAGATTCGTTACCCATGTTAACTCAATGATGCAGTGGAAAATCTCTCTCCATGAGATTCGCAAGAATCATACCGAAACGGGAGGTAGGAAGCACGAGCCCACCAGAATCACACCGCGAGAGAACGGCAGTGGCTCGGTTATCGTCGTCGGCCGAGCAGAAGGCGTACAACGGAGCTGGCAGCGAGCTATTCGCACAAGGGGGGTGGCGGCTCCTAGTCGCCCGAACCCTAGGAAAGCTCTTCACGGGATTCTCAAAATGAAACCTGCGCGCTTTTCAATTCTCCCCATAGCCTTTAAAAGGTTTATATTAACTTAAAAAATTAATAATCAGCAATTAATTAACTTACAATTTAATCATTTAAAGGAAAATAAAGACTATTAAAACTAAAATTGCAAAAATATTAATTTAAGTAGCATTTGTAAACTCCATCCAAAAGCTAAGCGGTCATGCATGGTCGCGAGCGGAGGTTGTAGCGATGTTTGCGGTTGTGGAGAGCTTCCTCAAAATTTTGCGGGACGGCTTCATCTTCATCAATAAACATGAAATTAATCATTAAACATTAACAGTAAACCAAAATTTGAAATCTCCATTAAATATGGCCATCCTCGAGCTTATGCGGCCGCACGTGGTCGTGCACGGAGGTCTTCATGAAAATGATCATAGTGGTGGAACTCTTCATGAACAATATTGTGGTGGTGGGAATCTTCAGGATGACGATCGTGGCGGCAAAGCCACTATAAACGTAGGTGGTAGCGGTAGAGATCTTCACTATCATGACTGCGACGACGAATTTTTTCAAACATGGGCGGGTCGGCGCCATCACAAGGGAAGGAGAATGGTCGGCAAACTTACAGCTAGGGGAATCATCAGTTGGCCGACTGCTGCAGATAGGGACAAACTAGGTGAAGAGGGCTGATAAGGCGGGATTTTGAGCTCGTGTGTTGGTTATCTCGTACCGGAAGTCGAAAGGGTTTCTGGACGGGAGGGAGTAAATGCTGTCGGGAAGGGAGAGAGAAAGAAATCAAAGAGGTACGAGAGAGTAAGCGTGGGAATTAGCGTGAAATGAAAAAGTGTGTAAAAATTTAGGTCAATAATCTTTTTTTGCCATGAATATTATTTTTCATGGCTAATACATATGTATTAGCCATACTATTTATAACCCTGGCTATAAAATAACTATTAACCAGGGTTTTTTCAATCGTGGCTAATATCAGTGTATTAGCCACGATTTTTAGTCCCTAGCAAAAAAAAGTGTAGCAAATACTCACTTTTCTAGTAGTTGTCAGTGCGCATGACCACTTCTCGTGCGCCACTGATCGTGCACTCTAATTTTCTGCTGTTGTATTTAAGCCCGTTCTCCGCGATTTAGGTCAATGCCTTTTATTTTTCCACCTTGCTGTTGCGCGTAAAGTGCCGTTTTTCACCCCCACAGGTCATCCACTCAACTCTATCCTTTGGGTAGCTTTCTCCGGCGATCCGAATCCATCTTCAACACTTAGAAGAGTTTCTGGCCACTAGCAGCTTGCAACAAGACTCTTTCGGTACACCTCATTTGGGCAACGTGAGAAAAGATTGAAGAAAAGGAGAGATGATGGAGGGTGACAAGTGTATTGATAACGCATTTACCTCCGGAAGCAACCAACGGTCCGAGTCGAGAAGTGGATTGACAACCCACCGCTCCGGCCAAGAACCTCGGCTAGGCTTTCCTCCTATCAGTTTATTCTACCTCTTCTCATTGTGAAGTGTATTTTTAGGCTTGTAATGAACTTAAACTTACTTTATTTGTCTATTAATGAAGTTTGTTTTGGCTAGTTGCATTCTTTGTTGTTAGCTGTGTTGCACTCGCCTCCATCCACATCCACTCCACTCGCACACTAGAACCACTCTAGCAAAGGCTAGTGTTGGAAGTCGAAGAGGTGATTGCGACCCTCACTTTCCGCACTTGTGATCATTCCATCCGCTTGCTCTCCGTCCATCCGCCTAATGAAGCACAACATAGCGGCCTCCACTAATTCCATCCACCAAACGAAGTAGTTCTTAAGACCCGCATTAGTTTTCTTTTTTATTTTGATAGCATTATGAATCAAAAACCAACCACCCTTGTTGTTTTGTATTACACTTAGTAATGATCTTTTTACGATGCAATCATGATACCCATCCTGCATTCCCTCGAGATCGATATTTGGGGAAGTTATTCCCAAAATATTTACTTGACAGCTACCAGTGAACTTGCCTACACATCAGGTTTTTGGCGTCGTTTCCGTGGAACATAGTCGTGAGAGTTTTTGGAGAGGGAGATAGGAGATATAAGCCCTTTTCCATTTGTTCATTTCATGTTTCTTCTTTGCTTTAGTTTTTAAAATTTGTTGCTTTTTTTCTTTGTTCCTTTTCTAGTTTTAATTTTTCAGCAGCATGCATTCCTTTTCTTTTATCTGCTAGTGTATAGTTTATTTTTGCTTAGAATATTTCTATTGGTGAATTCTTTCTTGTTGCACCATGTTTTATTATATGAATATCCATTGCAGATGGTGCGGGGATTATAGGCATGGTAGTGATGAGTGCCCCGCTGAAGATAATGAGCATAATTCTCGTGGTTCAGTGTATGGAGCACCGTCCTCTTATGGTACTTCATACACCATACCCAAGTCTTATGGTGTCTTCTCTTCTACGCCTTCACCATTTTCTTATTCCTCTCCGATCCCACCAGGACTGAGGAGTAATGGAAAATGGTGTTTGTGTTGTCGTAGCATCGAGGACGTGTTAAAAGATTATGTAGAATTTCAGCGCCAGTTGGAGGAGGATGATGAACTGGGTATCCGATTCGTTCCATCCACCTCTCAATTGGCTACCCCTTCTGATTTTGATGATATATTCGCAGTACCACCATGTCTATGGGGGACTGCTGTGAATATATACCCATCAGACTTTCTGCTGATCGGTGTGACGACGTTGTGGTGCCGTCTCTCCCTATGCATTCTTCCCCTCTTTTGGATTCACCCCCCGGAGGAACCTGCACATATTTTCTTTGATGTTGTCGTTCCTCCGCTTTGTCACAACCCGCATTTTAACCGCATATAAAATCATATCAGAGTAAGGGAAAATGCGCGTCATGATGCCACGTAAGCAGAGGATAACTGCGGACGCTCAGGCAGACACCTACTTAATCATGAAGAAAAATTGTTTAAGTTATTTTAAGGAAAAAATTAGATAAGTGCAATAGTTAGCCGTATACCTCAGCTTAAAGGCTCATTTAGTCCACGAATCAAAATATAGTTATACACTACGGAAAAATACTTATTTAGGTTGACTCCAACATCATACATGAGAATAAACGTCCCCGAAGGACAACTCACGCTATGCAAGACTCTAAATTTATAATAATAGTAAGGATAGCCTTTACGGTCGCTAAATATAACAAGTTAGAGTTTTTAAATTATGCAGTGCATGAAGTAATAGTAATAGATTTTATTCTTAAAAATACCTAACATGCATTCCTAGCAAAAATCCTCCCATAGAGCAAATAATCCATATCCACATAGAGGGAAATAAGCAGCTAGCAAGTATCAAATAAATAACAATACTGTGGGCGCCAACAACTGACACAAACCCACTTACAGTAAAGTAAGTATGAATTAGTAACTAAATAAACAACAGTCTACCTCGTTGAGACGAGGTAACAACCACGGCCAACACTGCCGCCCAGAAACACCAAAACTAGCTCTGTTACCTGCTACTCCTCTAAACCTAGGGCATTCCAAAGACAGAACACCTCAGCAAGAAAGTACAAATGGTGGCAGAGAATAAATAAGCCAAAATAAATAAATATCAAGAGTTTCCAACCCAAGACCAACAATACTGAAATAAAGCATCGAACAAGAAAAGAGATAAATACTACGTGAATCGTGACGTACTCCAACAAATACATCAGATTTCCCAAGGCAAAAAAAAAAAAGTAAAAGCATAAGGAAGAAAATTTAACTACCTTTACTAAGCACCTGTGCTCGACTCTACCTCAAAACACGGGCGAGGTGGTCACTCAACTGGACACACCCCTCACGAATATTTTATCCGCTTAACTACGAGGGAGTCTCATACTCTCCACCATACACCGCAGATGCCCAAAAACCTGGTAGACTTCCATAAGGTACAATAAAGGAGTCAGACGATACGGAGGTGGTTTTTATCCACTAACTCCCGCAATTTTAGAAACCCAAAGAATCCACAACACATACATATATATATCTCGAGATTTGGCTTGTCAGATTCTACTTGACACTTCTAGTTTCAAGTCATGGTTGATCAACCCTTAGGAACAATTTACAATCATAAATAACACTAATCCGTTCAATAACGAAATCTAAGACGTTTAAAGCCATCAATAAGACACTTCAAGAATGGTCAAACATATCCGGACAAAAAAATCAAGTTCACCATGACACAACGTACAACCTCATGTGATCATTGAGAATGTTAATCATAACTCTAATTTAGAAGAATAAGCATAGAAAATTTTAAGGAACTTGAAAACATAGTCGTTACCATCAAATCGGACAAGGAGAAACGAGGGGAAACCACCACTTGCCTTGGTTTTACCGGAAAAGTCCTCTGAATCACTCCACGTTTTAGATCAGGGAAAAAGAACACTGGATGAGTTGAAATCTAAATAAAAATGTATAAAAAGGGGGTTAGGGCCGAAAAACCCTAATGAGAAAACTCAAGGAAAGGGGAAAAATTTACCACGATAGCGTAGCTCTCGGTGAGAGCTTTACGGATCTACGTTCGGTTGAAGATTTCGAGCACCGGAACTCTGTAGGCGGCCACCGGAAGATTCACGAAATAAAACTTCTCTCTCGCTCATGCCTCTGGTTCGGGAGCAAATTAATTTCGGAGAAGAAGAAGTTCTGTTCTAAAACCTAAGTCTAAGAATATGTATATATATATATATGTAAAAGTACTTATAATTTTTTTTGTCTAAATATTGGTTTATTACGAGCTCGGGAAAATCAAAATTAGAGGTATAGAATTACTCCAAATCGAAAAGTGCCCTACATGAAAGTTGTAGATCTCGTAGAGAAGAACAAATTTAATCTTGACAATTTTTTTGTACGACACCGTTTTAACCCTCAAAATGGTGCCCGAACTCTGACTGAACAGGACTACTCGAGAGGAAAGGGTCTACTCGAGAAATAGAGCATTAGTTCTCGAGAAGAACATATAGTTCTCGAGAAATGGGCTATAGTTCTCAAGAGTAACAATGGTTCTCGATATGTAGAGGCTAAATTTCTCGAGAGAAACCTTCGTTCTCGAGAATAAGGCTATTGTTCTCGAGAGAAACAATCAAACGAGCCACCTATGAGCAGTTTTGGGAAAATAAAAAATAGGGGTCTAAGATGGCTCCAAATCAAACAGTTCCCAACATGAAAGTTGTAGATCTCGTCGAAACAAAAAAATTTTATGTTGACCGTTTTTCCATACAGTGCCGTTTTGGCCTTTAAAAATGCGCCCGAACGCAGACTATACAGGACTACTTGAGAGGAAAGGGGCTTCTCGAGAAAGAGAGCAAAGTTCTCGAGAGACACTCATAGTTCTCGAGAGAAACACATAGTTCTCGAGAACAAAATAGTAGGACTCGAGAGAATTAAATATTTCTCGAGAATAATACCATATTTCTTGAGAATAAACAGTAGTTCTCGAGAACAACAAGGGTTCTCAGGTTAAAATCAATAATTCAACTTATTTACGAGCAGTTTTGGGAAAATTGAATATAGGAGACTAAAATGGCTTCAAATCAAAAAGTGGTCAACATGAAAGTTGTAGATATCGTCGATATGAACAAATTGCATGTTTACCATTTTTTGATACGACACCGTTTTGATACTCAAAATGGCACCCGAACACAGGCTTAAACGGACCTCTCGAGAAGAGCAAAGGACTTCTCGAGAACAACAGAGGACTTCTCGAGAACAACATAGAACTTCTCGAGAACAACAAATGACTTCTCGAGAACTAGGATAGACTTCTAGAGAACCACATAGGACTTCTCGAAAACATTAAATCATGACTTCTCGAGAACAACTGGGAGTTCTCGAGAACGAAAAGGGGGGGATCTCGAGTACAAGCAGGACAAATTGCAGAAGTTCCGATTTGACTAATATTTTGGAATGAATCGCTGACTCTACGAATCAGCAGCGTATACAACCTTAGAATCCTACATACCATTCTCGAGATATTAAATCACGCGCTGAGACTCCAAAAATTCTCGGATTGCGACGAAACTTGACAAGCAAGTCCAAAATTTCTAAATGCAAAATTTTTCCCAATTACAACAAAAATTCGACCGACTCGACCGTACAAACACGAAAATGCCTTAACGGCATGCATCGTCAACTCGATGTTAAAAGTAACGCCACGATGCCATAAATATGACATTTCCCATTTAAATAAAATCATCGAAAAATCGGGGGCGTTACAGTCACTCCCCCTAAAAAGAAGTTTCGTCCTGAAACTTAACACAACTCTAAAACCAAATCAAAATGATAAGATCAAACATAACTTAAAACATAATGACATACCCGAACTAAGAGAATAGGTGCGGATGAGATTCTCTCATGGTTGATTCTAATTCCCACGTTGCGCTCTCGACGTCTTGATTTCTCCAAAGAATCTTGACCATGGGGATGGTCTTTCTTCGCAAAAAATGCTCTTGAGAATCTAGAATACGAACAGGTTCTTCTATATACGTAAGGTTGGGCTGAATCTGGGACATCGAGTCAAGGACTTGACGATCATTACCAACACACTTCCGCAACTGGCTCACATGGAACACAACATGGACACCAGGTAGATTGCAGGAAACTCCAGCCTATACGCTTAAACTCCGACGTGTTCAAGAATCTGAAAAGGTCTCACGTACCGGGGGTCTAACTTGTGGTTTCTTCCAAACCTTTTAACGCCAGACATCGGGGAAACTTTAAGAAAAACCAAGTCCCCAACGGCAAACTCCAGATCGACCCTTCGTCGATTAGCATATTTCTCATAACGCTCTTGTGCTACACGGAGCTTCTCTCAAACATGAGTCACAGCACAATTCATCTCCTCAAGGGCTTCCGGACCGAGCAACGGTCTCTCACCAACTTCAGCCCAAAACAACGGAGTTCTACAACGCCTCCCATACAAGGCCTCAAACGGGGCCATCTGCAGACTCTCTTGATAACTATTATTGTAGGCAAACTCTATTAGCCTCAGACGCCCATCCCATGCACTCCACCGTGGTCCAAAATGTAATATCTAATCATGTACTCCATGATCTGATTTACTCTTTCTGTTTGCCCCTTCGTCTACGGATGGTAGGCGGTGGAATACCTCAAGTCGGTACCCAACCCCTCTTGCAAGCTCTTCCAAAAGCGAGATGTAAATCTGGAGTCCCGATCTGATACAATGCTAACAGGCACTCCATGTAACCTAATGACCTCTTCAAGATATAGCTCAGCTATCTTCTTCATCGAATACCCAATCTTAAATGGAACAAAGTGAGCACACTTTGTCAATCTGTCGACTATCACCCAAATAGAGTTATGCCCACGAGGAGATTTTGGTAGACCGATGATAAAATCCATTGAAATACTCTCCCATTTCCAACTTGGAATATCGAGCGGTGATAATTTACCACTAGGCCTTCTATGATCAGCCTTGACACGCTGACAAGTATAACATTCTGATACAAACTTTGCGATATCGCTCTTCATCCCTGACCACCAAACAATTTGTTTTAGATCCTTATACATCTTAGTGGAACCAGGGTGATAGGCTACACTTGAACCATGAGCTTCAGCATAGATCTTAGCTCGAACATCGCCAAATGCAGGAATACAAAATCTACTCTGATATTTCAGAGTACCTAGCTCGTCCAAAGAGAAATCAGGTAACTCTCCTTTCTCAGTTCTCTTCCAGAGGTGTAACAAATCAGGGTCCTCCTTCTGGTGCATTCTGGTAAGGGAAATCCAAGAGGGCTCTTCTGATTCCAAACCAATAAGCACAGAACTACTCCCAACCTCAATATCCATCAACAAGAATTCTTCCACCAGGGACTGTACAAATAGATTGAAGATTTTAGCCGTCTTTCTACTCAAAGCATCAGGTACTACGTTAGCCTTTCCCGGGTGATAAAGGATCTCTACTTCGTAATCGGCTACATACTCCAACCACCTACGCTGGCGCAGATTTAACTCCTTTTGAGTGAAGACGTACTTCAAACTCTTATGATCTGTGTAGATCTTGCACAGCGCGCCATACAATAAATGTCTCCAAAGCTTCAACGCATAAATTACTGCCGCAAACTATAAATCATGCGTAGGATAGTTTCTTTCATGAACTTTTAATTGCCTTGATCTATACGCAATCACCTTTCCTCCTTGCATCAGAACACATACAAGTCCAATGTGTGTTGCATCCACATATATAACATACTCAAGTCCTTCAGTTGGCAGAGTTAAAACTGGAGCAGTTCACAGTCTCTTTTTCAGCTCTTGAAAGGCTTCCTCACATTATTGCTCCAAATAAATGCGGTGTTCTTCTGTGTTAGTCTTGTTAGAGGGGCAGACAATACAGAGAACCCTTCCACAAACCATCTATAGTAACCAGCCAGACCTAAAAAGCTCATAATCTCCTTAGGAGTAGAAGGTCTCTTCCATTCCATCACAGTAGAAATCTTTGTAGGGTCTACAGAAATACCATCCTTACTCACAAAATGCCCCAAAAAGGACACCTGGGGTAACTAAAATTCACACTTACTCAACTTAGCATAGAGCTTGTGCTCCCTCACGGTTTCCAAAACCAAATGCAAGTGTTGAGTATGCTCCTCAACACCGCGGGAATACACTAGGACGTCGTCTATGAACACAATAACAAAATGGTCCAAGAAATCCTTAAACACTTTATTCATTAAATCCATGAATGCAGAGGGTGCATTAGTCAGTCCAAAGGACATCACCAAGAACTCAAAATTCCCGTGCCAGGAACGAAAAGCGGTCCGGGGTACATCAGCCTTACAGACTCTATACTAGTGGTAGCCTGAACGAAGATCAATCTTTGAAAACACAGCGCATCCCCACAACTGATCAAATAGGTCATCAATCTGAGGCAACAGATATCGGTTCTTAATGGTTACCTTATTTAATTCTTGATAATCTATGCAGAGCCTTATATAACCATCTTTCTTCTTAACGAATAAAACAGGAGCACCCCACGGAGAAGAACTTGGCCTAATAAAACCACACTATAGCAACTCATCCAGCTGAGTGCGCATTTCTTCTAACTCACGCGGCGCCATATGGTAAGGTGCCTTAGCAATTGGACGAGTACCTGGCTCGAGGTCTATCACAAACTCCACCTCTCTTTCAGGAGGAAGTCCTGGAAGACTATCAGGAAAGACATCTGGAAACTCTCGCACCACCGGGACATCCTCAAGACGTGGTGTAACAAAAGCTATTTCCAGAGCAGAAATAGAAACTAAAAATGCCTCGCAACCAGACTCTATAGCACGACAAGCACATACCGCAGATATGACAGGGGAAACTTTGTCCTGAAATCCATAGACGCTCATAGGTTGGCCGTCTTCCATCATAAAATTCAGTCGCTTTGCCTTGTACTAGATGACCGCATCATACTTGGACAGCCAGTCCATGCCCAAAATCACATCGAAGTCATCCAGATCTAAAATCATCAAGTCAGCAAAGGCCAGAAAATTGCCAAGATAAATAGGGAATCTCTGAACTCCTTTGCTAGATATCACCGAATCACCGGAGGGAAGCTTGACATTGAAGGAGTCTCCCAATTGATCCACATTCAGGCGATGTTTATCAACAAATCTCCGGGCCATAAAGGAATGGGTGGCACCCGAATCAAAAAGAACGCGCGCCCACCTTTTCCGCACCTTAAACTCCCCTAAAACTGTAACATACATAACTAAACGAATGACAACTAGGGCAACAACGATAAATAATAAGGATATTTTAAACTTGGGCTAACCTGATATCACTGGCGTAGAGGTTTGAGCTTCCTCGTTGGTCATCACGTTCAGCTTTCCTTTTCCTTTGTCTTGGGCTGGTGGCGGCAGCAGAGCTCGAAGTGGGGTAGGCTGTAGTGTGGACTGAGCCTGAGGGCATGACGACTTCATGTGTCCGTTATGCCTGCACTAGAAGAAAGTCTTTTCTTTCATCCAATAACGATTCACATGATGACCCTTCCTTGCACAGAACGAGCACACAAGCTCTCCCTTGGGTACACCTTGAATGGAGTGCACCTGTTGCTGCTTCAGGATGGCAGTACTCTTGAAACACCTTTTGTAAGGGTGGCCAGGACGACCATAGAAGCTACACACTTCCTTACTTTTCTTTTTCGAAGAAGGGCCAGATGCCCTGGAGCTACCATCCACAATACCTTTCCTTTTCTCTTTCCTTGCCACAACGCCACGGTTCTTAGCATTTTCAATCGTCTCCACTTTCAAAGCGGCTTCCATGGCTTCAACATAACTTTCAGCTCGGTAAGCACATGCAACCTGCTGGACATCGCTTCTTAATCCTCCTAAGAAACGTTTCACTCTACCATCCTCAAAAGCTACCAAATCAGGAGCAAACCTACTCAATTTGCTAAACTTAATCTCGTACTCGCTCACCGTGAGTTGTCTCTGCATCAGATGTAGGAAGTTATTCATGAGACGGTCCTGCTCGACCAAGGGCAGAAACTTTTTCAGCAGCATCTTCTTAAAAGAGTCCCAGGAGCAGCCTTCCTTCAGACGCTCCTTTTCACGAATCCACCAACTCTTTGCTAGGCCTTTTAACTGATAGGCTGCAATCATAACCTTCTGGGCTTCTAGAATTCTAGAATACGAAAACATCTCTTCGATGGAGATGATCCAATCATCTAAAATCATGAAGTCAGCACTCCCATCATAAGTAGGAGGTCTCAATCGCTGGAAATGTGAGATGAAATTCATCTCTGGTGGTAGCGTCACCGGGGGCACGAAAGGAGCAGGGGCATCAGGTATGGCTTGATCCACGACAGGATCTCGCACTAAGGGTTATTGCGTGGGAGCCGCAGACAACAAGGTCTTAATTTGCGATTGTATCGCAACTACTCGCCTTGACAGAGCCTCGTTGCTCTGTCGCAAACTCTCAATCAACGCATCACTCTATGCACCTGACGACTCACTCTCTGACTGGGGAGTCGACCTCATCGCAATACGCTTTTGCGGAATTTCTAAAAAGGCAAACGAACAACCCATCAAAATCCTATATTGCGACTAGGGCAAAAAAACTAGTTCAGACCATACTTAAAAGACACTTTCTTAAGCTGTCACTTGCTCTGAGATTATATGATGATGATATATCCTACTCAAGATGATATCAAATAATCCAATTCACTCATGTGCCTATGATATGAATGCATGACTTCTTTACTCTTATTTAAAATCGTGTGTGTATATATGTCATCATGTAAATCTTTAGCTTGACATGTTGTGCTTATGTTATGTTATGCTATGTATGCAGTGTTATGCATCCTAAAAAGGCCATAATGCATGTTATGAGCGACGTATACATGAAAGTTATGCATCCCATACTATATAACATTGCATGCAACGAAAAAGGAAAACGTGCTAATTGGCATTCATGTGGTGAGGTTATGCATCCCATACTACATAACCCTAACATGTTGCCACCTATGATGAATCCATATACAAACACATATTATGCATCCTATACTACATAATATGCCCCGTATACTTCTAATCATGCTTATGAGTGTAGTGTCATGCTTAAGCCAAGACATACTGATGACACATCGGTGTGTGTATGATATGATGCTAAAAAACTAACAATAACAAGGGAAGGTTGTCCGACCAATTGTAAAGCAACCTCCCTCTGATACCAACTGTCATAACCCGCATTTTAACCACATATAAAATCATATCAGAGTAAGGGAAAATGCGCGTCATGATGCCACGTCAGCAGGGGATAACTGTGGACGATCAGGCAGACACCTACTTAATCATGAAAAAAATTGTTTAAGTTATTTTAAGGAAAAAATTAGTTAAGTGCAATAGTTAGCGGTATCCCTCGACTTAAAGGCTCATTTAGTCCACGAATCAAAATATAGTTATACGCTGCGAAAAAATACTTATTTAGGTTGACTCCAACATCCTACATGAGTATAAACGTTCCCGAAGGACAACTCATGCTATGCAAGACTCTTAATTTATAATAGTAGTAAGGATAGCCTTTACGGTCACTAAATATAACAAGTTAGAGTTTTTAAATTATGTAGTGCATGAAGTAATAGTAATAGATTTTAGTCTTAAAAATACCTAACATGCATTCCTAGCATAAATCCTCCCAGAGAGCAAGTAATCCACATCCTCATAGAGGGAAATAAGCAGCTAACAAGTATCAAACAAATAACAAAATTGTGGGCGCCAACAACTAACATGAACCCACTTACAGTAAAGTAAGTCATAAATAGTAACTAAATAAACAACAGTCTACCTCGTTGAGATGAGGTAACAACCACGACCAACACTGCCGCCCAGAAACACTAATACTAGCTCTGGTACCTGCTACTTCTTTGAACCCGGGGCATTCCAAAGACAGAACACCTCAACAAGAAAGTACAAATGGTGGCAGAGAATAAATAAGCCAAAATAAACAAAGATCAAGGGGTACTAACCCAAGACCAACAATACTGAAATAAAGCATCGAATAGGAAAAGAGTGAAATACTACGTGAATCATGACGTACTCCAACAAATACATCAGATTTCCCAAGGCAAAAAGGATACAAAAAAATAAGTAAAAACATAAGGAAGAAAATTTAACTACCTTTACTAAGCACCTGTGCTCGACTCTACCCCAAAAACATGGGCAAGGTGGTCACTCAACTGGACACACCCCTCACAAATATTTTATCCGCTTAACTGCGAGAGAGTCTCATACTCTCCACCATACATCGCAGATGCCCAAAAACCCGGTAGACTTCCACAAGGTACAATAAAGGAGTCAGATAACATGGAGGTGGTTTTTATCCACTAACTCCTGCAATTTTATAAACCCAAAGAAGCCACAATACATACATATATATATCTCGAGATTTGGCTCGTCAGATTCTACTTGACACTTCTAGTTTCAAGTCATGGTTGATCAACCCTTAGGAGCGATTTACAATCCTAAATAATACTAATCCGTTCAATAACGAAATCTAAGATGTTTAAAGCCATCAATAAGACACTTCAAGAATAATCAAACATATCCAGACAAAAAAATCAAGTTCACCATGACACAACGTACAACCTCATGTGGTCATTGAGAAGGTTAATCAGAACTATAATTTGGAAGAATAAGCGTAGAAAATTTTAAGGAACATGAAAACATAGCCGTTACCATCAAATCGGATAAGGAGAAATGAGGGGAAATCTCCACTTGCCTTGGTTTTACCGGAAAAGTCCTCTGAATCACTCCACATTGTAGATCGGGGCAAAAGAACACTGGAGGAGTTGAAATCTAAACAAAATTGGAAAAAAAGGAGGTTAGGGCCGAAAAAAACTAACGAGAAAACTCAAGCAAAGGGGAAAATTTACCACGATAGCGTAGCTCTCGGTGAGAGCTTTCCGGATCTACGTTCGGTTGAAGATTTCGAGCACCGGAGCTCCGTCGGCGGCCACCTGAAGATTCACGAAATAAAACTTCTCTCTTGCTCACGCCTCTAGTTCAGGAGAAAATTAATATCGGGGAAGAAGAAGTCCTATTCTAAAACATAAGTGTAAATATATATATATATATATATATATATATATATATATATATATATATGTAAAAGTACTTATAATTTTTTTTGTCTAAATATTTATTTATTACGAGCAGTATCGGTTCGAAATTAGAGGTCTAGGATGGCTCCAAATCGAAAAGTGCCCAACATGAAAGTTGTAGATTTCGTCGATACGATCAAATTTTATTTTGCCATTTTTTTATATGACACCATTTTGACCCTCAAAACAGTGCCCAAACTCTTACTGCACAGGACTACTCGAGAGGAAAGGGTTTACTCGAGAAATAGAGCATTAGTTCTCGAGAAGAACATATAGTTCTCTAGAAATGGGCTATAGTTCTCGAGAGGAACATTAGTTCTCGAGATGGAGAGGCTAAAGTTCTTGAAAGAAACCTTAGTTCTCGAGAATAAGGCTATAGTTCTCGAGAGAAACAATCAAACGGGCCACCTATGAGCAGTTTTGGGAAAATAACAAATAGGGATCAAAGATGGCTCCAAATCAAACAGTGTCATACATGAAAGTTGTAGATCTCATCAAAACGAACAAATTTCATGTTGACCGTTTTTCCACACAGTGCCGTCTTGACATTCAAAAATGCGCCCGAACGCAGACTATACAGGACTACTCGAGAGGAAAGGGGCTTCTCGAGAAAGAGAGCAAAGTTCTCGAGAGAAACTCATAGTTCTCAAGAGAAACACATAGTTCTCGAGAACAAAACAGTAGGACTCGAGAGAATTAAATATTTCTCGAGAATAAGACCATATTTCTCGAGAATAAATAGTAGTTCTCGAGAACAACAAGGGTTCTCTGGTAGAAATCAATAATGCAGCTTATTTACGAGCAGTTTTGGGAAAATTGAAAATAGGAGTCTAAGATGGCTTAAAATCAAAAAGTGGTCAACATGAAAGTTGTAGATATCATCGAGAAGAACAAATTTCATGTTTACCATGTTTTTATACGACGCCGTTTTGAAACTCAAAATGGTACCCGAACACAGGACGAAACCGACCTCTCGAGAAGAGCAAAGGACTTCTCGAGAACAGCAGAGGACTTCTCGAGAACAGCGTAGAACTTCTCGAGAACAGTAAAGGACTTCTCGAGAACTAGGATAGACTTCTCGAGAACCACATAGGACTTCTCTAAAATATTAAGTCATGACTTCTCGAGAACAACTCGGAGTTCTCGAGAACGAAAAGGGGGGGATCTCGAGTACAAGCTGGACAAATTGCAGAAGTTCTGATTTGACTAATATTTTGGAATGAATCGCTGACTCTACGAATTAATAGTGTATACAACCTTAGAATCCTATATACCATTCTCAAGTTATTAAATCACGCGCCGAGACTCCAAAAATTCTCGGATTGCGACGAAACTTGACAAGCAAGTCCAAAATTTCAAAAAGCAAAATTTTTCCCAATTACAATAAGAATTCGGCCGGCTCGACCGTACAAACATGAAAATGCCTTAACGGCATTGTGCCGTCAACTCGACGTTAAAAGTAATGCCACGACGCCGTAAATACGACGTTTCCCATTAAATAAAATTATCGAAAAATCGGGGGCGTTACACTCTTTCTTTGCAAGAATTATCTATCCTAATTTTTAGTGAGTCGGTTGATGATGTGATGCCAGATAGTGATTCAGAGCCTTAGGTTGCACTAATATGGGACAAGGATGTTTTTCTCTCCAATGGAGAGTGTGATAACTTGGAACATGATGACGCACCGAGGTGTGATGATGAGATCCTTTCTGATGAGGAAGTTTTCACTTCCTTGTTGGATGAGGAGGTTCAAACCACCACCGAGGACCTTAAGCTCTCGGATTCCCCTTACTATGACTCATATGACATCGACGATGATCTATTCTTGTATCCTGCTGGGAGTGAGACCGGGACCACTCCCCCTATTTTTGATTATTTTAGTTTTTCATCTCATTTATTTTTTGAACCCCTTTCTGTATCTGAGCCTGTGCGGGTTGAGTCTTCGTAGGTGCTTCAGGAGAAATTGGAGCTTTCAGCTCGAGTAATGGATGATATCATCATCTTTCGTTAGGAGGGTGATGCCTCCTCTGTTGAGGAAGCTCCATTTATTTCTTTTCCTCCTGCCATCTCCCTATAGACGATACCTTACTGGGTAAGGATTTATTTTGTGGTGAGATTAGTGAGGACAAGCGCTCATCCTCTTCTTACTTCTTATTTCCTCTACCTGTGTTGGGCAAGTATTATTATTTAGGTAGAGGGGTAACTGTTTTATCGCCGTATCGGTACCCATTATCGAAACGGATAATGGAATAGTTACCTGTGCCCTTTTCTTTTCATAGACCCATTAGCTAGAAATGTATAGAATTTAATAAGTCGTGCTGGGAAGACAATAACCCCAGTAGTTATCTTACATTTCCTACATTTTTATTTTTCATGTCTATCTTAGTTTTAGTATTTCTTTGTATTTTGTCTATTTTCTTTTATTTTTGCGGAGCTCACCCCTGCAGGTATTCATGGAAAATTTGTATTGACAGGGTTGTGATTCTTTGTTTGACGCTCCTGCTTCTATTTTTTCACGCATCTTCTGGTATGCTCACTAGCTGAGCATCGGGTAACATCTTCACTTGTCTCTATCTGATTTAAATTTCTATATCATATGATGTATAACTTAGTTTAAGTCTGGGGGAGAGCAAGTATTTGTTACCTTTTGCACGCACACATTTCATTTGCATACTAGAAGCTTTTATTGTTTTATTTTGATTATTTCATTGCATCGCACACCACTGTACCAACATGAGCGCGTGCTCAGCTGTTAGCATGCTGCGAGTTAAACTCGTCTCTTTTGTATGATTTGGGAAAATTATTGTGCTGGCTTAGGATTATGAGACGGAGTAAAATGTTGACTCCTACAGTGCTCCTAGTCGAGTGCTCTCGTCTCGTGTAGAAATTGGAGTAGAATTAATATTTCTGTATGCTTATAGTTTTATATTTTTCTAATTGCGTAAATACTATTTATTCTACTAAAAAATTGGTGAATCCGGTGTGAATTGAACGGTAGTGTTGGGATGTGTGTAGCCGTCACTAGACTCATTTTGCTCGAGTCAGGAGGAAGGATCATCTTTCTCGATGGCTAAGAACTTTCCCCAAGCTACTCTCGAAGCATTGGTGCATGGTTAGTCAAGCATGATCGTGATGTAGGCCATCATTTTGGCCGGATTGAGCTTTGTACCGTTCCTAATGTCTTATCCTCGCTAGCCCTGTTGTGCCTACCCCTTCGTTTGATTGAGCTCCACCATTAATTTCACCAAAGCCTAAAGTCAATCCCCCTATCGCAATAAAATCCATGAGCTCCAGTGAATTTAATATTTTGACAAGGTGTGATGTGTGGAATTTAAGTGATATGGTGGATGAATTCACGAATTTCTACGTGCTAAAGTTGGGGATTGCAATAGAACAAAAGAAAAAAGAAAAATGAGAGAATTGAAAAAGAATTTTTTTTTATAAGAATTACATTGAGAAATGGAATCCCCATCAGGGTTATCATGATATTGGTCGGGTTAGGCCGTGTACACACCTGATTTTCAAGCTAAGTTTAGGGGGTGTCACACGTGAAATTCTGAGGGGCTGTATTGGTTTAGCTCGTTGTTTGCTTGCTTGGGTTGCGTGTAGCTTCCATGTTTATCTTTGATCACCAAAACTTAGCCTAAGCCCCATAATTATCTTAAAGCCTTACGGATTCACGCTTGAGTCAAACTAGTACCATGGAGAGAGTGTGAACGGGCAAGCGTATGGTTCCCGACATTGGTAGATTCCTTTGGAGGTGATCCTGAGCCCCGGTCTTGGGCAAAACTCACCTTAGTGGCCTGCCTACTTTCTTCCTTCATATGATCGAACGATTCTCCAGAATTCAAATTTTGAGTAGATACAATATTTATTAACGCCTGTAGAAAAGTATAAATTATGTAGTATAGTTATAAAGTTCATCTATTCTATTTTCTATGCCATGATAAATTGGATTTCTCTCAATACTGTATTCAGAAATTACTAAACCAACTAGCTAATTTTCTAGTCCACGGAGTGATGATTTCCTCGGGACGAGCAAATGTTTAAGTCTGGGGGTGATGATGAGTCCAAGTTATATGAATATTTTTGGACTCATATGGGCTAGTTTTCTCGTTGTTGTACAACACTTTAGAGCCATATTTGTTCAAATTTATTAGTATGTCCATTCCATATTAAGTGCACTTTTGGCCCGCTTTCAGTGTGATTTCATAGTTATTATTCTTTTGCCCTACTTGGTGTTTTGCTGTGTATGTAGAATGCGGTATGCCTATCTCGGTGGCTCTTTTATTTTTGCTGCAGGTACAAAGGTGGTGAGCGTGTTCTAGATTGTTTTGGAAAGTTTTCCGCCTAAGGGCCACAGGTCATGTGTTTTTACCCGCGCACGGTCAGTGGACTCCTTAGCGTACGACCACTAGTCGTGCGTGGTCTGTTCATCGAATTACCAAACAGTCCAAGAACACTGCACATGATCATTGGACCTATAGCGCACGACCACTGGTCGTGAGCCACTGATCGTGAGCCACTGATCGTGCACACTATTCTCCTTTTTTCTTGATTTCTGTCTCGGGCATTCGCATAAGCATTGGACATAGTGCGCATGACTACCAGTCGTGCGCCACTGCTCGTGCATGTTACCCCAATTTTTCTTAAGTTCTGTCTTTTTTAATCGCACGATCATGGGATCCAGTGCACACGACCATCGGTCGTGCGCCTCTGATCGTGCGCATATATTTTGTTTTTTCTTTATGCTGAAGGTTTCTCTGGAGTAGAGTGCACGATCATCAACCATCAGTGCGCACGACCAATGGTCGTGCGCCACTGATCGTACGCTCTTATTTTTTATTGTTGTATTTAAACCCGTGCTTCACGATTTAGGTCAATGCCTTTCATTTTTCCACCCCGCTGCTGCGCGCGAAGTGCTATTTTTCACCCCCACAGGCCTCCACTCATCTCCATCCACCGGGAAGCTTTCTCTGGCGATCCGAAGCCATCTTCAACACTTCAGAGAGTTTCCTGCCACCAACAGCTTGCAACAAGACTCTTTTGGTACAACTCATTTGGGCAACGAGAGAAGAGATTGAAGGAAAGGAGAGAAGATGGAGGGAGACAAGTGGATTGACAACCCATTTACGTACAGAAGCAACCAACGGTCCGAGTTGAGAAGTGGATTGACAACCCACCACTCCGGCCAAGAACCTCGGTAGGCTTTACTCCTCTCGGTTTATTCTACCTCTTCTCATTGTGAAGTGTATTCTTAAGCTTCTAATGAACTTAAACTTACTTTATTTGTCTATGAATGAAGTTTGTTTTGGCTAGTTGCATTCTTTATTGTTAGCTGTGTTGCACTCACCTTCATCTACATTCAATCCACTCACACACTAGAACCACTCTAGCAAAGGATAGTGTTGGAATTCAAAGAGGTGATTGCGACCCTAACTTTCTGCACTTGTGATCATTCCATCCGCTTGCTCTCTGTCCATCCGCCTAACGAAGCACGGCATAGCGGTCTGCACTAAGTCCATCCACCAAGCGAAGTGGTGCTTACGACCCGCATTAGTTTTCTTTTTGTTTTTATAGCATTAGGAATCAATAACCAACCCCCTTGTTGTTTCGTGTTACTCTTAGAAACGATCTTTCAATGATGCTATCACGATACCCATCCTGCATTCCCTCGAGATCGACATTCGGGGAAGCTATTCCCAAAATTATTACTTGATAGCGACCAGTGCACTTGCCGACGCATCAAGTTTTTGGCGTCGTTGCCGGGGAACACAGTTGTGAGAGTTTTGGAGAGGGAGATAGAAGATAGAAGCCCTTTTCCATTTGTTCATTTCATGTTTTGATAGCATTAGGAATCAAAAACCAACCCCTCTTATTGTTTCGTATTACTCTTAGTAACGATTTTTCTACGACGCTATCACGATACCCATCCTACATTCCCTCGTGATCGACATTCGGGGAAGCTATTCCAAAAATTATTACTTGACAGTGACTGGTGCACTTGTCGACGCATCAAGTTTTTGGCGACGTTGCCGGGGAACACAGCCGTGAGAATTTTTGGAGAGGGAGATAAGAGATCGCCATACTATTCTAATGAGCAGTCTCTCCCTTCGCCCCGAGTTCGTAGGGATCATATTCACCCTCCAACACGTTGTGGGTCGAGTAGGGGTGAGTATTTTGATGACTGTTCGGAACCCTAAAGAGGTCACCAATATGTGGATAGCTGCACATGTTTGAATCGCCCAAGTGTTCCACAAATAGATCGCTCAAGTGTTCCACTGATAGAGATACCTGAAGCCGAATTTCAGCGATTGGTACTTGAACAATTTGATGTCATACATGCTCAAATAGATCGCTTGAAATCCCCCTTAGGGGAAACCTATAAAGCAACACATCAGGATTTAAGTACTCCCATAGACATGAGTGTTTTGTCATCTAATATTGGTATCCCTTCTCTTGGTGAGCCTTCGGTCCCACATGATTTTGAGGAAGAGTCTGAACACGACCTTGTATTTCAGGTGGAGAGGGTCATTAGCACGCCTAGTGAGTTTGGTCACGAGAGTGAGGCTGAGCGACCCAGTAACACTTTGATGGTCTATCCATCTTCTATACCTCATGTTAGCCTCGTCACCCCTTGGGTTATAGACCCATTTCTTGATACCTCGTTGACTAACCACCACTTGAGTATGAATTTACTTTCATTTTATGCACTTGTAATCTCCATTCCTCGTTGTAATCCATTTATGTTTTTAATGAAATTTTAATTAGCGTTAGCTTTCTCTCTTTCTCATCATTTTGTTCTTCATGCACAGTTATTATTTACCCCTCTCTTTCCCTTTTACCATGAATAAGTAATCCTTATTTGTACTCGATCGCAATGATCTGAGAATGAGTTGATCAAGTTATGATGTTTTAGCTTTCTCTTTTTTCTTAAAGTAAGTACCTTTGATTTACTCTTGGTTTTTATTTAGTGGGACTATATTGTCGGTATATAGTTTCTATTTTGGTTTTCATTCTTAGTTAGCCTAGAGGATCGTAGATTGAATCGATCACCCAAGAGTAAAGAGAGTTGCACGCACCCCTCGGGAGAGGAAGACGTTAAATCTCCCGGATTGGAGTGAAAACAAATATCGGGGTTCACCACTTAACGAGAGCTTTAGGTCTTCGATTTGGACAAGAGTTCGGTCGGACCTTCCTAAACTCAGGTGGGCATGACTTCGAGATAAGCATGTTCATACTTCGGGAACCTCCACGATCATGGTGTTTTACTTTATTTAGAATTAGTTTGTTATTTCATTTTGATTTTCTTATTTCAAAGTGATTTAAGATTGAGTACTCCCCTTTTTCATTAGCTCTAACCCTTTTTATTCTACAAGTAAATATTTTTTTTAGCTTAGTAACTTAGTTCCTATTTTTAGTTAAGTAAATTAATCTTAAAAATCATTTTATAAAATAATAGCGATCTCCTCGAAGTAGAAGTAATCATTACGCCCACGGGAAATACAACCTTGATATTAATCTTTAGTATCCTATACTATAAATGATAAAATATGCTTTCCTTTATCGGATATAGAATCGGAGAATATTATTAACTTCCACCACATCCACCTTCTCTTCTCTTTAACCCCTCTTCTCCACCTTTGTGATTCCTAGTGTCAAGTTTTTGGCATCGTTGTCGGGCAATCGTTTTGATATTTTGAAAAGAGGATAGCTATTAATTTTAACGTCTTTTTTTTCTTTCTTTCTCTCTCTTACCCCTCTTTCGCGATTGATTTATTTTTTATGGATAGTTTTTGTTTTTCTTGTGGATAGTTCGGTCACTCTCGCGAGGAATGTTGGGTAGGATATCCTTCATCTACACATGATTTTATCCCTTTCAGATCGGATCAATTTGACCAAATTGATCAGTCTGTGAATATTTTTTCATGGGGTTACGATGATTTTCAAACGCCTTCCTACCCTTCTCCTCCGAATTTTTTTGATTTAAATTTTTTCGGAGATATCTTGAATGGACATTTTGATCATAGCCCTACTTTGAACTACTCAGGGTGACAACACCCTGATCATTCTTAGGGCCAAGGTCATCATCAACCCATTCCATCTCAAGATTTCTCCGCTTTTTCTCCGCAAGTTTGCGCGCCTCCTGTTTTTGATTTTAGTAAAAATTAAATAATTTTTGATTCTGTAGCATTTGATGCACGCATCAATGCTAATTTCAAAGTGATTTTTGACGCTTTAGCTTCTTAGGCCGCAACTTTTTCTCCTCCTCCTATTTATCTTTCGAATGATGAATCTTGGGATTTTTTGCAGTGCCTTCAATCACTCGCGAAAGACGATTATTCAAAAATTCCATTTTTCTTTCAACCTCTCGAGGAGGAAATTTCCCCCGATATCCTGATTTTTTTCAAGTTTCCGAGGAAGACGAACTTTCTTGTGTTCGATCTTCCGAGGAGATTGATTTTTCGGATATCCCGTTTTGCTCCCAATCTACGGAATTGATTGATATTCAAGTGGAGCAACCAAATCTTATCATCCAAAAAATTTCTTGTGATCAACCGCCGCTGCATTCTTCTTTTTCTTCTCTTCCCCCTCCTTGCAAAAATTCCTCTTCCTTTTCTTCTTTTATTTGTCCTTGATATTTACTTTCTAGTTCTTCTTCTTTTTCTCTTCTAATAGTTTATTTTCTTTTACTAACAAATTTTCTTTTTCTAAATCTTTTTCCTTTTTGTTTTTTTTAAAAATAAAACATTACAAAGAAATATTTTTATTTTCTTAAAAATTGTTTTGGCACTCGTGCCGCAACGCATATTACGCGAGCTGCCATTACATTTCTCTTTTTATTTTACATTTAGCTAACCAATAATGTCGAGCTCAATGGCGATAACCAAAGAGCGCTCTTGGGAGGCACCCATTGCTTATTCGTTTTTTGTTGTTGTTTTTTATTTTGTTTTCTACAGGAATAAGCTCCCGCATATTTGTGCCGCTTTTCGCCTCTCAACTTGGACTCAAGCCAGCCTTTAGCTCAAGACGTCTGGGCATCAAGTGCTAGGGAAACATCTTTTCCTTTTCTTTGCATTTCTTTTTCTTCTTTTCTTTGTTTTCCCAACTTTCTTTATACTTAACTTTAAACATTGGTGATAATGTTTAACTTTAAGTATGGGGGAGTGTTTCCTTAGTTTAATTTAGAAAAAAATATATATAATTTTTTTTGAAAAAAAAAAATATATATACAATTTTTTTGAAAAAAAAATCCCAAATTAAATTGAGTTAATTTTTGCCAAATCAATTAGTATCCCGCCACTTTGCATTTTATTGTTTTTAAGCTTTTGTCTACTTGCTTAGTTTGAATAAATTAGATTAATTTTCTATTTAAGTATGTTAAGAGAGTAGTATGTTGACTCATGTAGTATTTCTATTTAGGGTAGTATGCTATTTTTGAAACATTTCTTGAATTTTTCTTCACTTTTCCTTAGTCTTTATTTTATTTCTTTTACTTTTATAAAACCTATCATCTTTTATTTTTCCTTCTTAAAATCTTTTTAAACGTTAATTAGTATTATGTGTAGTAGACATAAATTGGTCTAGACGCTTATTATTATTGTTTTCATGAAAGCAAATTCTCTACTTTCTATTTTTGTGCCTATCTTCTTTTGAAATTTCAAAGCTTTACTTTGAGTAGATTTAGGAAGCATAAAAAAGATTTAGGCATTTCTTTTGAAACATTTGTGCCTTTGCACTCCGCCTAACAATAATCGTTGCTAGCCATTTTTGTGCCTTTTCCTTTCTTTTTTGTAGCCCAACTTTTTATTTCACCACGGCCAAATAGCTTACCAATATGTACACTTTAAATTTGTTTTTTAGCTTTAATTGCTATTGTGCATCTTTTTGAAAAATTTGTGGAAAATCCTTGTATTATCTTTTGCTACAAAAATGAAAATATTTAAGTATGAAAAATGAAAAAAATTAAAAATGAAAAAAAATTATTTGATGAAAAAAGTAAAAGAAAAGAAAAAATGTGAACAATATTTATTTTGGCTAGCACTATTTTGGCAAAGCTCATTTTTTTTATTTAAGTGTGCAAATACCCCTCGTGTTTATCTTTTGAATATCGTACCCTTAAAAACCTAAGCCTAACTCTACGCCTAATTAAAGCCCTAGTGATTCATGCATCCTATGTTTACTTTTTAGTATATTAGCGAGAAACTAGATTGAGTATGTATTTTTTGATAGAAATATTGAACTTTGTCTTTATTGACTATGGTTTTAATTTGTCTCTTAGACTTTAGTAGTGACTTAATGTGCTTTTTACTCGTTACTTTATTAAGTTTTAATTCTTTAAAAAAAAATTGGGATGATTTGTTTTTATATTTAGTAAAATTTATAAAATTATGTGTTAAGTTAAAGTAAGAATTTTATGTTCTTTTTCAAAGTTTGTCTACCTCTAAATTCTCGTCTTACTCGTTTATAGCATTTTTAAAATTTTCAATTAATCCTCTTTATTTTCTCTAACTTGTAGTTTTGCTTGAGGACAATCAAAATAATAAGTATGTGGGAATTTGATGATGCATATTTAAGCTTAATTTATTAGGATAAAAATATATTTATCTTCGTTTTAAATCTCTTTCTTTTTGTATTTTTAGGTTCCTTTTAGTTTCTTTTTATGTAAAAAATATAACTAATTTTTTCTTCTCTTTTTGCAGGTTTTCACAGCTTTCGGCCAAAATGACCTGACACGCCCCCTGACATGCCCTCCTTTGGCGTGTCACAGGGCGTGTAACTCGATCCCGAGGAAATTTGATGACAGAAGCCTGATCCCGAGAAAATAACACCTAACGAGCCCCCTGACACGCCCTCCCTAGGCTCGTCTCTGGGCGTGTCACCCTCATCCCGAAGCCTGCTGCTGCATTTAAAGTTTTTTTGTTGCTACACGTCAACCCCTACATTATACGCACCCGACACGGGCGTTTCCCTAGGGCGTGAAGCCCCTTTTCCGACGACTAACGGATTTCCGACCAATGATTTTGACGTGACGTGCCTTAAACGCCCCTTACACGGGCATGCCCTAGGGCGTGTCCACCAATGTACAGAAGCAATCATCATTCCCGCTAGAATCTAGTGCTCGAGGTCAACTTTGTACTTGACACGCCCCCCTAACACGCCCTCCCCGGGCGTGACAGGGGGCGTGACCAAGACAGAATTTTTTCCTATAAATACCAGGCCATTCCAAGCATTCCAGACAAAGTTTTGGGGAGAGGGGAGGTGTTGCTAGTTTCATTCCTTGGTTTTTG
Source organism: Platanthera zijinensis (assembly GCA_039513925.1). Taxonomy (NCBI): domain Eukaryota; kingdom Viridiplantae; phylum Streptophyta; class Magnoliopsida; order Asparagales; family Orchidaceae; genus Platanthera; species Platanthera zijinensis. The sequence continues at coordinate 122,055,738 of CM077084.1, forward strand.
TGTTTTTCCTATGCTTTTGCTCTCTCTCTCCCTCCATTTCTAGTTTTAGTTTCCATGCACTGTACTTTACTTACCTGTAGTCTCTTTTAATTAGTGTAATATTAGTAGTTAACTTTCTTTTTATGCACTTGTAATCTCCATTCCTAGTTGTAATCCATTTATGTTTTTAATGAAATTTTAATTAGCGTTAGCTTTCTCTCTTTTTCTTCATTTTGTTCTTCATGCACCTTTATTATTTACACCTCTCTTTCCCTTTTATCACAAATAACTAATCCTCATTCGTATTCGATCGTCATGATCTGAGAATGAGTTGATCAAGTTATGATGTTTTAGCTTTCTCTTTCTTCTTTAAAAAATTACCTTTGATTTACTCTTTGTTTTTATTTAGTGGGACTATATTGCCGGTATATAGTTTTCATTTGGGTTTACATTCTTAGTTAGCCAAGAGGCTCGTAGATTGAATCGATCACCCAAGAGTAAAGAGAGTTACACACACCCCTCGAGAGAGGCAGACGTTAAATCTCCCGAATTGGAGTGAAATCTAATAGTAGGGTTCACCACTTAAGGCGAGCTTTAGGTCTTTGATTTGGACGAGAGTTTGGTCGGACCTTCCTAAACTTAGGTGGGCACGACTTCGAGAGAAGCGTGTTCATGCTTCGGGAACCTCCACGGTCGAGGTGTTTTATTTTATTTAGAATTAGTTTGTTATTTCATTTTGATTTTCTTATTTCAAAGTGAATAAAGATTGAGTAAACCCCCATTTCATTAGCTCTAATCTTTTTTATTCTGCAAGTAATTTAGTTTTTTTTAGCTTAGTAACTTAGTTCCTGTTTTTAGTTAAGTAAATTAATCTTAAAATTCATTTAATAAAATAATAGTAATCTCTTCTAAGTAGTGGTAATCATTACGTCCCAGGGAAATACGACCTTGATATTTATCTTTAGTATCCTATACTATAAACGATAAGGTACGCTTGCCTTTATCGGATATAGAATCGGAGAAAATTATCAACTTCCACCACATCCACCTTCTCTTCTCTATAACCCCTCTTCTCCACCTTTGCGATTCTTAGTACTAAGCATGAAGGACGCTTGTTGGAGGATAGCATATGGGGTGCTCATTGGAGGAGAGCGCACAGGGCGCTTGTTGGAGGAGAGCGCGTGGGGCGTTGGTTGGCGGAGAGCGTGCAGGCCGCTTGTTGGCGCAGAGCGCGTAGGGCGCTTATTGGCGCAGCGCGCGGGGGGCTTGTTGGCGGAGAGCGCGCGGGGCACTTGGTGGCGGAGATTGTGCGGGGGCGCTTTTTAGTAGAGAGCATGTGGGGTACTTTTTGGCAGAGAGCGCGCGGGGCGCTTATTTGCGGAGACGGCGCGGGGCACTTGTCCGTGGAGAGCCCGCGCGGCGCTTTTTCGCGGAGAGCGCGCGGGGTGCTTGTTGGCGGAGAGCGCGCAGGGGCCTTGTTTGCAGAGAGCGCGCGGGGAGCTCAGTGGCAGAGAGCGCGCCAAGCGCTCGCGGGCGGAGAGCGCGCGGGGCGCTCGCTGGCTGAGAGCGCGCGGGGCACTTGGTGGCGGAGAGCGCGCGGGGCGCTGTTTGGCGGTGTAACATCCCATGTTACTTCTAGGCCCCCTTAACCTAGATTGGGTTAGGCATAGGGCGGGCGTCAAGGGAAATTAGCTAGGTTTGACCCTAGGTAGTAGGTTGTATCCATGTGGAGTCCACTATAGGACCAAAGTCAAACTAAGTCAAACTAGCCTAAAAAAGGATCCTAGCCACACCGTGACCCCACCACATTGCCCTAACCCTAAAAACAATCTAAGTGGACCCTAGGGAAGGTCTTAGGGTCAACTATAGCACCCATGTTGACCCCAGTCAACACTTTGACCTAATTAGCCAAAAATGACCCTAAGCCCTATTCCTTGGATTGGGTCCACCCAAACTAACCCAATGCCACCCAATTGGTCAAAGACAACCTATACCCCCATATGGAGGAGAAAAATGGGGTACATGCATGGATAATTTGAGAAATTGCCTAGGAGAGAGAAATTGGAAGAATAGGAGAGAGAAAGGGATATTTTGGAATGCTAAGTGGTTTGGACCCACTTGGGCCCATGCCATCAACCCACACATGGGCTGGCCGACCCTTGCTGCCACTTAGGGAGATTTGAATTGGGTGGGGCCCACCCATGCATACATGGTGACAATACCAAAGTAAAATCGCCACCTTTGCATAGGTTGTATCACCCCACCCCTCCTATACTTCATCTCCTTCCTTCCCCTCACCCCCCCTCTGCCACTTCACCCTCAAAATTAGGAGAGCAGCAGAGTGAAGCCAAGCTCGGGCTGAACCAGGGCTGGAAGTAAGGAACTCGAAAGAAAAACACCACCACCGCCGGAAATGGCTCCCCGCCGCTCCTCACGTCGCATGGCCGCCGGGAAGGTCCTCCCTCACCTCTCTCTTCATGTTGTAGATCTTAGGATTGTAAGGGATAGGGTTTGGGCTCGAATAAGCCCGAACCGAGATTAGTTTGTTTTTCGCCATTAATGGAGATTTGGAGTTCTCGGGTTGGGTGGCGCCGCCGTTTCCTGCCGCCCTAGCCGCCGACGATGCTTGCCCCCACCACCGTGAGGGTGGAGGAGAAGATGGCTGGTGGAGGCGCCGCCTATAGCCGCCGAAAAACCCGCCCTTGAAAACCCCTGTTATCGGGCTGGACATCCACTGCGTTTTGGAGAAGAAAGACACAGGCCATCCGATGGCTTTAAGATCCGTGCTAGTTATAATTTTTATTCTGCATTTCATTTAATTGATGAAAAGTGCCAGATTGCTATCTTATTTAACAGACTTTTGCATGTGGATTTTTAGGGCATTTCTGGCCCTTTTCATAAAAAGTGTTTAACATAAAAATTATAGGCCCTTGATTTACCTTTAATTTGATATATTACACATTTATTTTGGTTAAGTAGGCTGCCCTAAAGAGCCACGTTTCTAGGGCTAGTCCTAAGCTAAGTCAGGAATTAAAATGTGTGCCCTGACCAAACCATATGTCCACATGGACTGCAATTTTGCGAATGTGACTAATTTGGGCACACTTAGCCCTTACCAAAGTTTAGGAATTTTTGGAGACAAAATTCCAATTGTTTTGGTCATAATATCAAAATTTAAATAAATGATATAATTGGAGTGTTAAGACTCCAAATGTCCCCAAATTTTGGTGGCAGGTCCTTAGGGACATCATAAGTGCATGAAAACATTTTCAGCACAATTGGGTCACTGCATGTTGGGTTAACCCAGTTGCATGTGTAGGCTAGATTTAGCCTTGGGGTGCAAATAGCAAAATTTGTTATGTTGTGTATTCAGCCTCCTTGATGTTTCTAAAAATCATGGAATTGTTTCCAGAGGATCATTATGGTAAATTTAACCCCTCAAAACAATTGTGGAATTTTTGGGATCAAAAATCCCATTGATTGGAATTTTTAAAAATATAGCACTTTTGGAAAATAAATTGGATAAAAATAGGTTTGATCAAGTTAAAACCCCCAAAGGCTTTCAAGTCAAAAATGAGATTATATTTGACTTAGGAAAAATTTATCTTTCTGTTTGAGAACCTCTGGAGTAAAATATCTTGAAATTACCACTTTACCCTTTTTGCAATTATTCATGAATTGGTGGAATTATATGTTATAAAAAGGGTGGAAATATTTCTAGTGTTGTATAATTGTAATATTAGTTTTGTATATATATTTCAGAATTTTTGGACACACTGACATTTATTAAGTTAGAAAAATGGCATTTTGGTAAATAATTAAGAATGGAAATTGATAGGCCATTACTCTATAGAAGTTAATGAAACTCTGCCATTAGTCATGAAGTAATGATATAATTGCTTAGTAATTTTCCTGGAAATTTGGTTTATGTATTTCTTCTAATTCATTTGGAAACTGGTATTTACGAAGAATTTGTATTAATTATAGGATAAATAGAAATATTAAAAGGAAAATTATGAAATCTTGTAGACAACAATGTTTTACCCATACGCAATTTAGGAAAATTCCCTTAGGTTAGTAGATTTTAAATGATACCACTTCATGTGTAAAATGACCTAGGGAATAATTTAAATGATTTAATTTGAGGCCTTAATGACCTAGGAAAATCATGAAAATCACCATGCTCATTTTATTAGTCCATACCACCCTAGGATAAATAATTTGTGATATACGACCCAAGGAACTAGAAGTTGGATTTCAGGGTGGTGTTAGGTCATGGGATGCGCATAGTAAATGTAGGTTATACCTTAAGGCCACCGGGAAATAGATCGACAATTGAGCTAGGGAACATGATTGGAAGTATAACCCTAGTGGTTAGTGTCTTCTTAGTGACGAGAGTAAAAGTGCAAGTCTTTGGGGTAACCACTAGAGTGGAGGTCGGCGGAAGACCGTCGCCCTCCTAATAACACTTTAAGCCTTTAAGGTTGTTCTAAAGTAATACGAGAGTTTTGGGGTATCAATCCTGGATAGACATCAACGAAAGTAAATATCTTTGCGAAAGGGAACTTTGGGCTTGTCATCCCATCTTGGTTCCTAGTGCCTTCGAGACCCCCTCATTGGGCATACCTTGGGCAGTCTTGGGATTAACCCTAAATTACAAGGTATAATAATCGGTAGACAAGAGTAGTGTAATAGGTTAAGTAAGTTGTATATGTTCTCACACATGTCGGGTTGGAGGGACTTGGAGTCTATTGACTACTTGCTCACCCGGGCAGAGTTGGAGGGAAACGATTGGTTTACATGCTCACTCGTGCCGGGTTGGAGGGACTTGGAGTCTATTGACTACTTGCTCACCCGGGCAGAGTTGGAGGGAAACAATTGGTTTACAGGCTCACTCGTGCCGGGTTGGAGGGACTTGGAGTCTATTGACTACTTGCTCACCCGGGCAGTGTTGGAGGGAAATGATTGGTTTACATGCTCACCTGTGTTGGGTTGGAGGAATCAGGACAGGTTGGTCCTGCGAGCTAGAGGCTCGAGTTGAAATAATTGCATGTGCATAAAGAAAATGGTGGTGGGTCATACGGTACTGGGCCAATCGTCACACCGATGGAAGTACGGTGACTCAGGTGAGGTGTACGTGTGGAAGGGCCAGTATGTTGTTTAATACTGCAGTCAAACAGACAATCCCTGAAGATGTGCGCCCGACCTAAAAGTCTGGCAGGCTGCTAGCAATTAGTACGCAGAGACTCTAGAGTGCACTTGTCAGTGTACAGAGGCATACAAGAGAGGTCTTGGCCTGGTAGTGTGTATACCCGCCTAAAAAGCGGAGAAGCCCGATCCGCTGCTGCCGGAGCCACGACGGCGGTACCTGAGAGTGATGCTAGCTCTCGAAATGTGGGAACTAAAGGTTTGTGTGCACAAAGTCGGGTGTGTGAGTTGCACTTCTTGTTCATGTCATACCCACCATATAGATGCATATCATAATCATTCATAATAACCTATGACACCTAATGTATAAGTGGTATGGGACGCTTATACATTAGGACCTGCTAAACGACCCATTGGTCTATAAGCTTGTGTGGGCAAGTTTATAATTTAAGGTTATTTCAATTTATATATATATATATATATATATATATACTACTTGTGATAACCGACACCCCAACATATAAAGTGGTATGGGACGTTTTATACGATGGGAGCCTTGTAGAAGATCCCTTGACTTATGTGTACTCACATAAGTGAAGGTTAATTTCCTTTCTTACTTTAACTATTACAATACGTTTATAAAAATTATTAGCTAGGTCCCCCTGTCACCTGTTTGTTTTACTCTCCACTTTCACGTCCTTTCCTTTCTTCCTCCCCGCTCGGTGCCTAGGAGCATGAGGGAAGGGGTGGGGGACGATAGGGCTTAGTCTTATAGACTAATGATTTTCGAACCAAATCATATTAGGGGATCGTGGAGCCCAACATGGAGGAGCAGCCAGGAGACCGATGCGATTCAAGACAGGGCAGTCTAGCTCAGGAGTACAGCCAGCTGGGACCGTGAGTCCCGACTTCTAGTAGTTGTTTTATTTTGCTTCCGCGTGAGAGATTTGTAGTGAGGATATTGATGTACCGGGCTTAAGCCCTCCATATTCATGTACTCATTATTGGACTATATATTGTTGTACTTCTCATTTAATTTATATGATTAGTACTGTGACAGTGGACTATGCTGTGTTTACTCTGTTTTATACTTCTGTTTCTCATATTGGCCAAACAGGTTTATGATCGTACTAGCCGGCAGAATCGGCGACTTGCGGTGTCGACTAACCCGTGTGTTAGTGTAATCGTAAGGCGGCAGTTCTGGGCATAAGATCCGGGTTAGCCCCGGAGAGGGGGAAACAGATCTTACAAACTGGTATCACTTGAACAAACGATCATATGAGAAAGAAGTCCACAACATTGGAACACCCCGCTCGTGCATTAGTTTGCGGACAAACTATGCAGCGGAAGCAATAGTGTGCCCATGTGCAAAAGTCACATAAAATAGTCCATTAAGCAATGAGTTAGGCCAATCCAACTAGGACACCACCCTAGTTTTACTTACCAAGAAGATTTTGTGTCGTACCTTAGGCCAACGATTGACTTCAGATATAGATTAGTTACGGTACGAGGATAACCAAATCGATTAAAGAAAGATCTTAATTCCATAGTCCCTACTTAAGTCTTAAACCTCGATGTCCCTACTTCGCATATCGAATGATATTACCAATTTTTACTCAAACTGATAAGGACCGCCTCGAGAATAATTTGATGCATAAGTTTATAGTGGATTAGTAGGGTACTCGTAAGCTTAATCCTTGTACCGAAGACTTGATTACGTCAAGACAACCACGATGATAATATCAAAGGTCAAATAAAAGTTCAGATTTTTGAAGAGACACTTCCTAGTTTGGTCACATGTTGACCTTGAACATATTGTCATACGATAACCGTGAAGGCCTAAGGTAGATAACATATCAACTGAAGTGGAAATCCATGCCAAGGATTGTTAGCCCTAAGGATTATGGCATGTATATGATGACTACATTGTGAATGTCAAAGGAAAATTAACCAAAATATATGGGGCTTAACCTTTTGTTTATAGGGCTAAATTCATAGCGAATCGAATTTATCTAAGCTCTTCTCTAATAAAGCATGTGTCGCAAGCATAGTGATCTAAAAACTTGGCTTATTCAAGAAATCGCTCAAGTAAAGATGAGGGTTTATATATATACATGACCGGTATGATGATCAATTCTTCCTAGAAGGTTAGGACTCTCGAAGAATTTCACACTATTTATTTACCTTAAGTGGTATAGACTATTAACGACAAGTTGTGAACGCAACAAATTCACGAATGAAGTAGGAAAGTAGAATGTTTCGAGAATTGTTTTCCACCCTCATAATTGCTCCAACACCATATAAGTAAGTGAACAAGGAGAACAGTAAGTTTAATTTCTTGAAAGATATATAAAGAGTGGCTTAGTGATGTGTATATATAACCTTGAAACTAAGGGGAGACCGTTTAAGACTTCAATAAGTTTCGCAATTTCGAGTTTAAAGAAATAAGTAACTACTTGGTCCACATTCTAATGAGCACTCGTGATCTTCCTTAATACCGACACGGTATAAGTCATTTACATATACACGTGAAACCGAAGAAATTGTGTTCAAAAATAAAATTTGAATCAGTATGAGTTGTAGATGGATTTACATACAATTAAGGGTTGTTTGATTATCGCCTCCACAAGCATGTTCCAAGATGCTCTAACACCTCGAACCGATCAATGTAACACATAATTAAGGAACTCAGCTATACCACGGGAAGAATCAATGCGAATTGAGGATGCATTTCAAGTAAGAAGAATAATTAAAAAGGTTTTTGCACAGTTAAGGCTCTTAGGAAAGTGACTTTGACAGTCACAGGTTGGAAGAAGTAAACACAACAATCGATCACTGCTACCTGTGCCTACTTGACATACACAAGTCATTAAGATGGAAACATACATATTAGGACAAAGTAACTTCATGTTAATATGAAGGAATGATCGCAAATCTTAACTATTATAGGATGAGTGTTCATGAAGTGAAAATGCTAGAATATCCAAACGATTACGCCTATAACAATGAGAGTATCGTAGCCCCAGCAAACATAGAATCAAGTGTAGAACCTTACTAAATTGAAGGATGTATGCTCTAAGAATAATCTTGTGGATGTGACTCTGATGATTACAAGAATAAAAAAAAAGTGTTCGATGATGATTTACAGATGGTGCGTTCTCTCAAAGAATCAATCCTTTTCAATTTGAATGGTTTACTTACCATTATACTTGAGAGATAGTTTAAGTTATAATCAGAAATCTTGATAAGATAACGTCTTGTGTTTAGGATATAATGATTAAATTTTTCTATGGTTATGCATGATTTAGTACTACCTTATTTGATTCAAAAAGGGGCTGAGATTTGGAGAATTAAACACAATGATGAAATATTAGTAATATCCACGCTTACATGATATAGTCGATTACTTGATCATAATGATGAACTATAACCTTGAATGACTTAATTAAGCAAAAGTCATTGTATTGGAACTTAAGAATTGAAATAAGGTAATATTTTGGTAAATAAGATTAATTTCTTGTGGCATGACATTTGAAATGTAATGACTCAACAAATTGAAAAGGGGTGGATGATGAGTTAAAATTATACACATATATATGACCCCTTAACTATAATAGCGTTAAGAACCGGGATACATACGATGATACAATTATAATCACTGTTAGGAGGATTCATGACAATGATATATAGTTCTTGACTATCAAAGGCGTATACGATGAAATCACACGAGAAGTAATTAGTGATTAATAAGATTCTCTTTATGCCGGAATCGATTTGTGCTAGACCTCACCATTTCTGAAAAGATACACTTATAAAGTTATGAATTAGACTCTATGTGAAAAGCGATTCGGAGTCATTTGTACGAACATCAATATCAATAATGATCGCTTGATGTATGCTCGAAAGGTGAACACACTATGAATTATGTATTACTGTTTAGGTTGAGTCGTGATAGGTCTTGAATTTGGGCAAAAGCAAAATGATAAATTTCCCTTCACACCATGATCTCGGAAGATTGGTTAGCTACTATACATAAATTGAATGATCGTTGGTCGTAAGGGACTATAATCTAAATTGCGATTGAGAAGTATTTTGATTATTAATTGGCGGAGGACTTGGAAATGAGTCCTCACAGTTTGAAGGAAGAGTAGTCCGAAATATAATGAAAGTATATTTGGAAGAAGATTGTCACCTCTAATAGGTTTCTCATAATAATAGCCATGAGGCTTATCACAGGAAGAAGTGTCGGACACCTCTTTCTTGGGTTCAGAATGTGGACCCCCCGGGGCACTTGACCGGAGTACATAGATGGTACGGAGGCTCAGATTTGACTGATCAGGGACCGAATGCTGGAGGCTCGGAGTAGTCAGGCCAAGTATTACGATGCGCGACATCGGAAGGTGGAGTTCCAGGTAGGGTACAAGGTATTTTTGTAGATATGTCCGGTGCATGGTGTTTCTCGGGTGTGGAGACATATGAAGCTCAGTCCACGATATATGGGGCCAGACTTGATCCTGGAACGGATCGGTCCCCATTGGCTTACCGGCTGTAGCTGCCACCGGAGTTGAGTACCTTACATGACGTCTTCCATGTCTCTTCCTTACGAAGAGCTCTCCTTTGGCCGGAGCAGCACATCACTACTACAGCCGGACCAGTGGAGCCTGATAGATCAGTTAGATTGGAGCCGATCCGGATTGACGATACGGCCGTCCGAGTGTTGCGGAAGAAGAAGGTCCCTCTTGTGAATATATTGTGGTCCAACCATGGGCGGGAGGAGCACACCTGGGAGCCGAGGTATCTAATGTTGGAGCAACACCCAGTATTATTTACATCAGATACATTTCTATTTATGCCTTAAGGATTCTTATAAATCTTGCAAGTAGAACCTCGTAGACCCGACCTTAAATTTCGGGGACGAAATTTTTTTTTTTATAAGATTTGTAACATCCCATGTTACTTCTAGGCCCCCTTAACTTAGATTGGGTTTGGCATAGGGTGGGCGTTAAGGGAAATTAGCTAGGTTTGACCCTAGGTAGTAGGTTGTAGCCATGTGGGGTCCACTATAGGACCAAAGTCAAACTAAGTCAAACTAGCCTAAAAAGGGATCCTAGCCACACCATGACCCCACCACATTGCCATAACCCTAAAAACAATCTAAGTGGAACCTAGGGAAGTTCTTAGGGTCAACTATAGCACCCATGTTGACCCCAGTCAACACTTTGACCTAATTAGCCAAAAATGACCCTAAGCCCTATTCCTTGGATTGGGTCCACCCAAACTAACCCAATGACACCCAATTGGTCAAAGACAACCTATACCCCCATATGGAGGAGAAAAATAGGGTACATGCACAGATAATTTGAGAAATTGCCTAGGAGTGAGAAATTGGAAGAATAGGAGAGAGAAAGGGATATTTTGGAATGCTAAGTGGTTTGGACCCACTTGGGCCCATGCCATCAGCCCACACATGGGCTGGCCGACCCTTGCTGCCACTTAGGGAGATTTGAATGGGGTGGGGCCCACCCATGCATGCATGGTGATAATACCAAAGTAAAATCGCCACCTTTGCATAGGTTGTATCACCCCACCCCTCCTATACTTCATCTCCTTCCTTCCCCTCACCCTCCCTCGGCCACTTCACCCTCAAAATCAGGAGAGCAGCAGAGAGAAGCCAAGCTCGGGCTGAACCAGGGCTGGAAGCAAGAAACCCAAAAGAAAAACACTACCATCGCCGGAAATGGCTCCCCGCCGCTCCTCACGTCGCATGGCCGCCGGGAAGGTCCTCCCTCACCTCTCTCTTCATGTTGTAGATCTTAGGATTGTTAGGGATAGGGTTTGGGCTCGAATGAGCCCGAACCGAGCTTATTTTTTTTCGCCATTAATGGAGATCTGGAGTTCTCGGGTTGGGTGGCGCCACCATTTCCCGCCGCCCTAGCCGCCGGCGATGCTTGCCCCCACCACTGTGAGGGTGGAGGAGAAGATGGCCGGTGGAGGCGCCGCCTGTAGCCGTCAGAAAAACCGCCCATGAAAACCCCTGTTATCGGGTTGGACATCCACTGCGTTTTGGAGAAGAAATACACAGGCAGTCCGATGGCTTTAAGATCTGTCCTAGTTATAATTTTTATTCTGCATTTTATTTAATTGATGAATAGTGCCAGATTGCTATCTTATTTAACAGACTTTTGCATGTGGATTTTTAGGGCATTTCTGGCCCTTTTTATAAAAAGTGTTTAACATAAAAATTATAGGCCCTTGAGTTACCTTTAATTTGATATATTACACATTTATTTTGGTTAAGTAGGCTGCCCTATAGAGCCACGTTTCTAGGGCTGGTCCTAAGCTAAGTCAGGAATTAAAATGTGTGCCCTGACCAAACCATATGTCCACATGGACTGAAATTTTGGGAATGTGATTAATTTGGGCACACTTAGCCCCTGCCAAAGTTTAGGAATTTTTGGAGACAAAATTCCTATAGTTTTGGTCATAACATCAAAATTTAAATAAATGATATAATTGGAGTGTTAAGCCTCCAAATGTCCCCAAATTTTGGTGGCAAGTCCTTGGGGACATCATAAGTGCATGATAAAATTTTTAGCACAATTGGGTCACTGCATGTTGGGTTAATCCAGTTGCATGTGTAGGCTAGATTTAGCCTTGGGGTGCAAATAGCAAAATTTGTTATGTTGTGTATTCAGCCTCCTTGAAGTTTCTAAAAATCATGGAATTGATTCTAGAGGATCATTATGGTAAATTTAACCCCTCAAAACAATTGTGGAATTTTTGGGATCAAAAATCCCATTGATTGGAATTTTTAAAAATATAGCACTTTTGGAAAATAAATTGGATAAAAATAGGTTTGATCAAGTTAAAACCCCCAAAGGCTTTCAAGTCAAAAATGAGATTATATTTGACTTCGGAAAAATTTATCTTTCTGTTTGAGAACCTCTGGATTAAAATATCTTGAAATTACCACTTTACCCTTTTTGCAATTATTCATGAATTGGTGGAATTACATGTTATAAAAATGGTGGAAATATTTCTAGTGTTGTATAATTGTAATATTAGTTTTGTATATTTATTTCAGAATTTTTGGACACACTGATATTTATTAAGTTAGAAAAATGGCATTTTGGTAAATAATTAAGAATGGAAATTGATAGGCCATTACTCTATAGAAGTTAATGAAACTCTGCCATTAGTCATGAAGTAATGATATTATTGCTTAGTAATTTTCCTGGAAATTTGGTTTATGTATTTCTTCTACTTCATTTGGAAAGTGGTATTTACGAAGAATTTGTATTAATTATGGGATAAATAGAAATATTAAAAGGAAAATTATGAAATCTTGTAGACAGCAATGTTTTACCCATATGCAATTTAGGAAAATTCCCTTAGGTTAGTAGATTTTAAATGATACCACTTCATGTGTAAAATGACCTAGGGAATAATTTAAATGATTTAATTTGAGGCCTTAATGACCTAGGAAAAACATGAAAATCACCATGCTCATTTTATTAGTCCGTACCACCCTAGGATAAATAATTTGTGACATACGGCCCAATGAACTAGAAGTTGGATTTCAGGGTGGTGTTAGGTCATGGGATGCGCAAAGTAAATGTAGGTTATACCTTAAGGCCACCGGGAAATAGATCGACAATTGAGCTAGGGAACATGATTGGAAGTATAACCCTGGTGGTTAGTGTCTTCTTAGTGACGAGAGTAAAAGTGCAAGTCTTTGGGGTAACCACTAGAGTGGAGGTCGGCAGAAGACTGTCGCCCTCCTAATAACACTTTAAGCCTTTAAGGTTGTTCTAAAGTAATACGAGAGTTTTGGGGTATCAATCCTGGGTAGACATCAACTAAAAGTAAATATCCTTGCGATAGGGAACTTTGGGCTTGTCATCCCATCTTGGTTCCTAGTGCCTTCGAGACCCCTTCATTGGGCAAACCTTGGGCAGTCCTGGAATTAACCCTAAATTACTAGGTATAATAATCGGTAGACAAGAGTACTGTAACAGGTTAAGTAAGTTGTATATGTTCTCACTAATGCCGGGTTGGAGGGACTTGGAGTCTATTGACTACTTGCTCACCCGGGCAAAGTTGGAGGGAAACGATTGGTTTACATGCTCACTGTTGCGCGCTAGGGTTCGAAGAAAATAAACGCAACCAAACTAGCAACCCGATGAGGCAAGTATACCTATCGAATTGTAGCAAGGGGACACAAGTGTCGTATTGAAATTCGAGAACTGTTGGCTATGCTTACTCACACGAACGCTATTATCTTATCGACGGAAAAACTAGGGTTTAGAGAAAAACTAATTGCAAGGAAGGAAGTAAAGCTATACTAGAAAGAGAACTACCGCAATTAAGTAAAGCTATTAAGCAAAGAACTATGCTAGAAAGGAAACTACTGTAGTTAATTAAAGAGCACAAGATAGGTGATTACTACGAAAGGTAGAAAATATGAAATGGAAATGCACTCAATCAAGATTCACCTCGACTAAAGACGATTAAGAAAAGGCGATAAAAATCTGAACTTAATAAGATAAAGGTCCTTGACCGTGGAGGTTCCTAAAGCTTGAACACGCTTCTCTCGAAGTCGTGCCCAACTGAGTTTAGGAAGGTCCGACCGACTCTCGTCTAAATCAGAGGCCTAAAACTCGCTTTACGCGGTGAACCCCACTATTGGATTTTACTCCAATCCGGGAGATTTGGACGTCTGCCTCTCTCGAGGGGTGCGTACAACTCCCTTTACTCTTGAATGCTCACTTCATTCTTTCGGCCTCTCGGCTAGCCCAGAATGAAAGCTATGGCGGAGGGTATATATCGATAATATACCTCCAACCCGTGATTAATCAAGAGTAATTCAAGGCCCTAACCTAAAAGAAAAGATTAATTAAAACATCATAACTTAATCGCTCTAACCTCGGATCATCAAGATCGAGTACAAGGAGGATTAGTTAATCATAATGGAGTGGAGGAGGGGGGATGAGTAGTAAAGCATAAAAAGAACACAAGCTAAACAAATAACACTTCTATTAATAAAAAGGGGCAAGTTACACTATTGAAATTAAAATTACAAGTGCATGAAATTGAAATCATATTCTAGCCCTACAAGTAGCACTAAGCAAGAGCAATATTACAATAAAAGCTAAAACAAACTAAGATTAAACTAAGGTTAAACAAAAATTACAAAGAGAGAGAGAGAGAGAGAGAAAGCATGAAAAAAAACTCAAGAACCAAAGGGGCAGCACCTACCCCTCTCAACCAAAGCTTGTTGAAATGGAGAGGGGGGGGGGGCTCAATTAATAGAATTTTTTCTCGGGTTGGTCACGCCCTCCGACACGCCCTAGGGGGGCGTGTCAGGGGGCGTGACAGTACTATGTTGATCTCGGGCTCTGGATTCTGGCGGGAGGGATGATTGCTTCGGTACGTCGGTGGTCACGCCCGTGTAGGGGGGCGTGACAGGCACGTCATGTCCAAATCATTGGTCGGAAATTCGTCAGTCATCGAAAAGTTGATGTCACGCCCCAGGTCACGCCTGTGACGGGGGGGGGGGGGGGGGGGGCGTGACGGTACTGTTTTCATTCTGTGGAGAAACGGCATTTAATGCGGCGGCAGGCTTTGCGGCAGAGGGCGACATGCCCATAGTCACGCCTGGTGACACGCCCATGGAGGGCGTGTCAGTGGGGCGTGATAACGGTTTTGACCATTTTCCTATCCCTTCCAGCAGGAGTCCTGGGGATCGGGTGACACGCCCTAGGTCACGCCCAGGGAGGGCGTGATAGGGGGGCGTGTTAGGTCATTTTTGACAAATTTCCTGAAAACCTACAAAAGGACAAGAAAATGTTAGTGGCAATAATATTTACATAAAAAGGATAAAAATAAACTAATAATAGACATGATTTGTAAACTATAAAATAGAAAATACGATAATAGTTTAGGCTACAAAACGTATTATCAAATTCCCCCAAGCTTAAGCTTTGCTTGTCCCCAAGCAAAAATATAAAAACTAGATATTTATAAAAAGGACTAATCAAAAAGTTCTAATTATGCCTACACAAGTACTATGCGAAATTCTAAGTAGGTAAAAGGTGAAATGTAAGTCTAAAACAATTATTTAGGTATGGTAAAACTTTTATAAACTTTACTTAATAAAAACAAATCATCCAAAATTTTAACGAGATTTTTTTAAATAGACTTAAGCAAAGCAACGAAAATGAAAAACACGCATTGAGTTGTTACTGGATCCAAGCAACGCATTATAATTATATCAATTTAATTAACAAAAATCTAGGTTTAAATCCAAAACTAAAACTGATTTACTGTTTTTCATTTCTTAGTTGTTAAATAAAAATAAAAAAGCGTGAATCAAAAGGACTTTAATAGGACAGAAACGTTTGGTTTTGGAAAATGATTAGGAGTGGAATTCAAAGATAAACGTGAAGGTTTTAAAATCACACTAAACCAAAGCAAAGAGTTTCAAAAACTTTCATAAAAATATATACACATTTTTTTCTTTTTTTTTCTTTTTTCAAAACAAAGGCCACAAATATTTTTATTTTCCTTTTTGAATTGGCCAAACAAAAATAAACATCACTTTTGAACATACTTTTTTTTTCGAAAACCTTTCTCCCACAAAAATCACAAAATACCCTATCAAAATCGTCAAAATAATTTATGAAACTCAAAAAGGCTAGTGCGATTCGATAGGTTGGAAATCTTGGCTTTGGTGAAACTGAAATGAAGGGAGGAGCTATCAAATGAAATCGGAAAAAGGCTCAAAATGGCTAACTAGTGGTAAAAGTTTTTAGGTTGGCAGGAAAGCTCAAACGAAAACAAAAACGGCCTAAATCATTTTCACGCTTTTGAATTTATTTAAAATAAAGGTTTGAAAATTTTCAAAAAGCGCGTCCTAGATAATAAAAGAAGATTGATGAAATTAACTTGAAAATAGAAATAATAGGTGACTTGGATCGTTCACATCTACTACGTTATTCAAAAGTTGACTTTACAAAAATTATTCAAAAACGAAAAAGAAAATAGTGGATGATGAATTTTTAAGAAAGTAAAGGAAATAAAAACAAAAAACCATAATAAAAATGCGAGTTTTAGAAAAATATTTCACCTTAACATGCTACCGTGAATTAGAAATACAGCATGACCAACATTTTACTTGTGAAACATAATTAAAAAGGACGATTAGAAATATTATAATTAACTAAGTTGTTTATAGGAGATTTTGAGTAAAACAAGGTACTATTGAAATACCAAAATTTCTAAACTATTCAAAAACACATATATATATATATATATTTTTAATTTTGAGAGATATACTCTTTTTTTTTGGATTTTGGAAATTTTTTCTCTTTTTTTTTGGAATTTTAAGATATTCATTTTTTTTTATTTTGGAAATATTTAAAATATATACAAAAAGAAAAATATTTACACTAAGCAAAAATGAAGGAGGAAGTCCTCCCCCAAGCTTAAAATAGACATTGCCCTCAATGGCTAAAGAAGGGGATTGGAGAAGGAGAGAAAAATAAAGTACAGAATTGAAAGACAGAATTGAAATACAGGTACTTCCCCAGATTTATTTGCTGCGAAAGCTGAGTGATGCCGCTCCTCCGAATGTCTTCTTTGGACTTCGTGATGGACTCAGCAATGTTGGAGCAGGCGATCGCAGAAGCTTCAGCTTGCCGGAGCCGTCCGAGGTAAAAATTGTAAAATAAAGAAAACAGAAAAAGATAACTTGGGTTGCCTCCCAAGAGCGCCCTTTGGTTAAAGCGTCGTTGAGCTCGACGCATCAAAAGAATAAAATTGTCCGAAAATATTATTGTCCAGAAATAAAATTGTTTTTAGCAAAAAAATAAAGTTCAAGATTAAAGTTCGTGAAGCAGAAACTTAATAATGTTTGGACTGACATCATCATCACCAGAAAAGTAGAGTTTAAGACGCTGACCATTCACTTTGAAATTATCCTTATCAGGGTGAGAAATTAAAACAGTTCCATAAGGAAATACTTCTAAAACAGAAAACGGGCCAGACCAGCGAGATTTTAATTTGCCCGAAAATAAACGTAAACGAGAATTATATAAAAGGACTTGGTCGTCCGGCTGAAAGTTTTTAGGGTGCCTTAAGTGTTTATCGTGTAAACGCTTCGTCCGCTCTTTATAAAGTTTATTATTTTCATAAGCATAAGAGCGCCACTCATCGAGTTCATTTAGTTGAAATTTTCGAAGGTCACCGACTGAGTGGGGATCGAAGTTTAAAAATTTTAAGGCCCAAAAGGCGCGGTGTTCTAACTCTACGGGCAGATGACACGATTTTCCATAGACCAGCTGATACGGCGTACATCCGAGGGCGGTTTTGTACGCTGTTCGGTAGGCCCATAAGGCATCGTCAAGTTTGGCTGACCAGTCTTTTCTAGAAGTTGAAACAGTCTTTTCTAAAATTCTTTTTATTTCTCTATTAACTACTTCGACTTTCCGTTAGTTTGGGGGTGGTAGGCAGTGGAAAGCTTATGTGTAACGCCGTATTTGGTAAGGATTTTTGAAAATTGCGCGTTACAGAAATGGGAACCCCTATCGCTAACGATTGCGCGAGGCGTACCGAATCTAGAAAATAATTTTTTTTTAAAACGTGACTACAACTCTGGAGTCGTTCGTAGGAAGAGCTTGGGCCTCAGACCATTGTGAAACATAATCAACAGCAACTAAAATATATTTGTTTCCGAAGCTAGAAGGAAGGGGGCCAACAAAATCAATTCCCCAGAGGTCGAAAATTTCGCACTCTAAGAAATAATTTTGCGGCATTTCATTTTTATTAGAAATATTGCCCGACCGTTGGCAACTATCACACTTGCTTACAAAGGCTTGCGCATCTTTAAACAGGCTAGGCCAGTAAAAGCCCGCGCAAAGCACCTTGTGAGCGGTGCGAGCAGCTTGATAGTGCCCACCTGTCGGACCTTCATGCAAATGTTTTAGAATATCGATTCCTTCATCAAAAGAAACACATCTCCTTATCACTTGATCCGCACAAATTTTGAAAAGATGCGGGTCTTCCCAAAAGTAGTTCTTCAGCTCAGAAAAGAATTTCTTCTTTTGTTGAGAGGAGAACTCTTTTGGGAGCACCTGGGCCACTAGATAGTTGGCGATGTGCGCGAACCAAGGAGAAGTAGATGTATTAACTAAATGCAGCTTCTCATCAGGAAAATAGTCATTAAAAGATTTTTCATTTAATTTTTCTATAAAGGGGTTATCTAATCTGGATAGATGGTCGGCGGCCAAGTTCTCGGCTCCTCGCTTATCACGGATCTCTAAGTCAAACTCCTGGAGGAGTAATACCCAGCGAATTAAGTGAGGCTTGGCATCCATTTTGGCAAGAAGGTACTTGAGGGCCGAGTGGTCCGTAAAAACAATGATTTTTGAAAGTGTAATGTAAGGGCGGAATTTATCAAACGCAAATACTACAGCTAAGAGCTCCTTCTCGATAGTGGTGTAATTTTCTTGTGCAGATGTGAGGGTTTTACTAGCATAATAGATGGGGTGGAAGTTTTTAGATATGCGTTGACCTAATACGGCCCCCACCGCAAAACTACTCGCATCGCACATAATCTCGAAAGGAAGGTCCCACACCGGAGCTATCATAATCGGTGCGTTAATTAACTTTTCTTTAATTAGTTCGAAGGCAGAAAGGCAAGAGTCATCAAAAATGAATGGAGCGTCTTTTTCTAAGAGATGGGTGAGGGGCTTTGTGATCTTGGAGAAGTCCTTTATAAAATGACGATAAAAACCAGCGTGGCCTAGGAAACTTCTTATAGCTTTTATGTTTGTAGGCGGCGTCAACTTTTCAATAACTTCTATCTTGGCAACGTCTACCTCAATACCTTTAGCAGAAATTTTATGACCCAAAACTAACCATTCCCTCACCATAAAATGGCATTTTTCCCAATTTAGGGCAAGGTTAGTTTCTTCGCATCGTTCTAAGACTTTTTCGAGGTTTTCTAAACATCTATCGAAGGAATCGCCGAACACGGAGAAATCGTCCATGAACACCTCCATAATGCTTTCTACGTACTTGTCAAATATTGCGAGCATACATCGCTGGAATGTAGCTGGCGCATTGCATAATACAAACGGCATTCTTCGGTAAGCGAATGTGCCGAAGGAACAAGTAAACGTAGTTTTCTCTTGGTCCTCGGGAGAGATGGGTATTTGAAAGTACCCCGAGAGGCCATCGAGAAAACAATAAAAGCTATGGCCGGAGAGACGTTCTAAAATCTGGTCGATAAACGGCAAAGGAAAGTGGTCCTTGCGGGTGGCGTCATTTAACTTACGGTAATCTATGCACATACGCCAACCCGTCACCGTCCGTGTCGGGATTAATTCATTATTCTCATTACAAACTACAGTTATCCCTCCCTTCTTTGGAACTACCTGAACGGGGCTAACCCACTTACTGTCCGAAATAGGGTAGATAATTCCTGCGTCTAATAGTTTCATAACCTCGCACTTAACTACTTCTTTCATATTCGGGTTTATACGGCGCTGAGGTTGGATAGAGTTACGCGAATTATCTTCCATTAAAATTTTATGGGTACAGAAAGATGTCCTTATGCCCTTGATATCAGAAATTTGCCAAGCAATAGCCCGGCGATGCTTACGTAGAACTAGAAGAAGTTTATCGTTTTGCGTATCCGTGAGGTAGGCCGAAACGATAACTGGTAACTTGGAATCTTTTTCTAAGAAAGCATACTTAAGGTGTTCGGGAAGTTCTTTAAGTTTTAGGGTAGGGGGTTCTTCATAAGAGGATTTTGAGATTCTCTCTTTTTCAAAGATAATATCTTCATAAACTTTTTTATAAGGAACGTAATAAGGGGTGGGGCTAGCAGCCAAGACGGCTTCTTGTAGCGATTCAGTGGGAAGAAAAGAAGAAGAACAAAAATCAGAAAATTCTTTTTCAAACTCAGAAAGACAATAAGAAGATTCATCACTTCCTTGCAGTGATTCAGTTGTAAGAGAAGAGGAGAAAAAAGTAGAAAATTCTTTTTCAAAGTCGGAGAGGCAGTAGGAAGAATCATCACTCACGGCGTCTACGAAAAAGCATGAGTCATCGTTTGCTAAGGTGTTCTTCATCGAAGGGGTGATAGAAAATGTGACTTCGTCGTCGCCTACTCGAAGAAAGAGCTTACCATTGCTTATGTCAATGATGGCTCGGGAGGTGGCAAGGAAGGGTCGGCCAAGGATCAGGGGAACCTCGACGTCTTCTTCGATGTCCAAAATGACAAAGTCCACCGGGAAGATGAACTTGTCGACTTTCACTAGAACGTCCTCCACTATTCCTAACGGGTACTTAACGGATCTATCGGCTAGCTGGATACTCATACGCGTGGGGTTAAGGCTACCAATCTCAAACTTTTTAAACAACGAAAAGGGCATCATGTTTATACTCACGCCTAAGTCGGCTAACGCGTGTTTAACAAAAAGATCACCGAAGACACACGGGATAGAGAAACTACCCGGGTCACTGATTTTCTTCGGCAAACTGTTTGTTAAAACGGCGGAGCACTCGGCGTTTAGCGTGACGTGCGAAAGATTCTCTAACTTCTTCTTGTTTGTGAGGAGGTCTTTAAGATATTTGGCGTATTTCGGCATCTGCGAAATAGCCTCGTGGAAGGGAAGATTAATGTGGATTTGTTTGAAGATTTCTAAGAAGCGGGAGTACTGATCATCTTGACGTTGTTTATTAAGTTCAGAGGGGTATGGAGGAGTTGAATTATTTTTGAAGATGGGTGGTGGAGTGAGATTATTTTCTAAAATAGGTGTGATTACTTCTTCAGCAGAGGGCGGAATTTTTAAAACGGGAGCGGAGCTTTGATTTTTAGAGGCGAGAGCGGAGCTTGCCTCAGGCTCTTCACTTACCATACCGGAGACTTGCTTCCCACTCCGAAGAGTTATAGCTTTTTCTTGCTCTCTCGGGTTGGGTTCGGTATTGGAAGGAAGAGACCCTGCGGGTCGCTCAGAAATTATTTTCGCGAGCTGTCCTACCTGATTTTCTAGACTTTTTACGCTTCCGGTTAAAGTTCTTATGGTAGCATCATTTGTGGTGATATATTCGGAAAGTAATTCCTCCAAGCTTGGAGGTTTTGGGTAATTTTGAAGAGGTGGTGGTGGTGGTGCAGAAAAATCATTTTGCGGGGCTGGGCGCATCGCATTCGATGGATTACTCCATGAAAAGTTCGGGTGATTTCTTAAAGCGGGGTTATAACTATTCGGAAAATTAAAACCAGGCGGATGAAAATTCGCAGCAGAAAAATTATTAAAAGCAGTTCTAGGCATATTATTAACATAATCTAAATGTTCTGGAGTAGGGGTTGCAGATTCCCATACCTGAGGGGCGGAGGCAGCAGTCATCTCCGTGATTTTTTTGCTTAGGATTTCTACTTGCAGAGCGAGCTGGGAGACGTTGTCCACTTCATAGATACCTGCAGGCTTGTTCGGGCGGGACCTAGGCACATTCCACTGATTAGTGTTCATGGCCATGTCCTCAAAAAGATCAAGAGCTACTTCCGGGGTCTTATGATTTAAAGTACCGCCAGAGGCTGCGTCTATCATTTGCTTTGTATTTTGATTTAGCCCATTATATAACATCTGCACTTGTAACCATACAGGCAGCGCGTGATGTGGGCATCATCTTAATAATTCTTTAAATCTCTCCCAGGTTTCATATAGGGTTTCAGAGTCTATTTGTCCGAAGGCAGAGATGTCGTTCCTAAGTTTTACAGTTTTAGCTGGTGGAAAATACTTCGCCAAAAATTTTTCAGTTAATTCATTCCAAGTAGTTATGCTATTTTTGGGAAGTGTGTTAAGCCACTGCTTAGCTTTAGTTCTTAAAGAGAAGGGGAAGAGTCTCAGCCTGATTGCATCATTTGTGACACCATTTATCTTGAAGGTGTCACAAATTTCAAGAAAGCTAGCTATATGTGCGTTCGGATCTTCATCTTGAAGTCCGTCAAATTGCACATATTGCTGCACCATTTGAATTATGCTAGACTTTAATTCGAAGTTATTATTTGCTATAGCAGGGCGGACTATACTTGATTCTGTTCCCTTGAGGTTCGGTCGTGCATAATAGGACATAGTCCTTTGCACGGCCTCATCTACGTTGGGTTCTTCCATTCTTAAAGTAGCAAATGACTCAGAGTCCTCAACCGGCACTTGGATAGTAGGACCTTGAAATCACGATCTTCTCCGACGAGTACGCTCAATTTCGTGGTCCAAGTCCAAAATGACCGACGGACTCCCGCGGGTCATGCACTAAAAGAACAGAAAAGAAGAAGAGGAAGAGAAAAAGGATAAACTAGAAAAAAGATTAAATTTTTTTTCTTTTTGAAATAGATTTTTTTTATAGATTAACTCCCGAACTTCCCAAGGGCTACCCCGTGAAGGGTTCTCAAGGTACTAGACAAGACAGTGGCGCTCAAAGCCCTTTGCCCTTTTCGAGAGAATTAGGTGGCGTAGAAAAATTATGAGGTTGGTTACTATTAAGAGCGGTGATAAATTTTTTTTGATTTTTAAAATTTTAAAGAAAGAGGATGAGAAAGAGAAGAGATAAAATTAATAGGTTTGTGTTTTCAAAATATCAACGGAAGTTGGTTCCCTGGCAACGGCGCCAAAAACTTGTTGCGCGCTAGGGTTCGAAGAAAATAAACGCAACCGAACTAGCAACCCGATGAGGCAAGTATACCTATCGAATTGTAGCAAGGGGACACAAGTGTCGTATTGAAATCCGAGAACTGTTGGCTATGCTTACTCACATGAATGCTATTATCTTATCGACGGAAAAACTAGGGTTTAGAGAAAAACTAATTGCAAGGAAGGAAGTAAAGCTATACTAGAAAGAGAACTACCGCAATTAAGTAAAGCTATTAAGCAAAGAACTATGCTAGAAAGGAAACTACTGCAGTTAATTAAAGAGCACAAGATAGGTGATTACTACGAAAGGTAGAAAATATGAAATGGAAATACACTCAATCAAGATTCACCTAGGCTAAAGACGATTAAGAAAAGGCGATAAAAATCTGAACTTAATAGGATAAAGGTCCTTGATCGTGGAGGTTCCTAAAGCTTGAACACGCTTCTCTCGAAGTCGTGCCCAACTGAGTTTAGGAAGGTCCGACCGACTCTCGTCTAAATCGGAGGCCTAAAACTCGCTTTATGCGGTGAACCCCACTATTGGATTTTACTCCAATCCGGGAGATTTGGACGTCTGCCTCTCTCGAGGGGTGCGTACAACTCCCTTTACTCTTGAATGCTCACTTCATTCTTTCGGCCTCTCGGCTAGCCCAGAATGAAAGCTAAGGCGGAGAGTATATATCGATAATATACCTCCAACCCGTGATTAATCAAGAGTAATTCAAGGCCCTAACCTAAAAAGAAATGATTAATTAAAACATCATAACTTAATCGCTCTAACCTCGGATCATCAAGATCGAGTACAAGGAGGATTAGTTAATCATAATGGAGTGGAGGAGGGGGGATGAGTAGTAAAGCATAAAAAGAACACAAGCTAAACAAATAACACTTCTATTAATAAAAAGGGGCAAGTTACACTATTGAAATTAAAATTACAAGTGCATGAAATTGAAATCCTATTCTAGCCCTACAAGTAGCACTAAGCAAGAGCAATATTACAATAAAAGCTAAAACAAACTAAGATTAAACAAGAGTTAAACAAAAATTACAAAGAGAGAGAGAGAGTGAGAGAAAGCATGAAAAAAACTCAAGAACAAAAGGGGCAGCACCTCCCCCTCTCAACCAAAGCTTGCTGAAATGGAGAGGGGGGGGCTCAATTTATAGAATTTTTTCTCGGGTTGGTCGCGCCCTCTGACACGCCCTAGGGGGGGCGTGTCAGGGGGCGTGACAGTACTATGTTGACCTCGGGCTCTGGATTATGGCGGGAGGGATGATTGCTTCGGTACTTCGGTGGTCACGCCCTAGGTCACGCCCGTGTAGGGGGGGCGTGAAAGGCACGTCATGTCCAAATCATTGGTCGGAAATCCGTCAGTCGTCGAAAAGTTGATGTCACGCCCCAGGTCACGCCCGTGACGGGGGGGGGGGGTGACGGTACTGTTTTCGTGCTGTGGAGAAACGACATTTAATGCGGCGGCAGGCTTTGCAGCAGAGGGAGACATGCCCATAGTCACGCCTGGTGACATGCCCATGGAGGGCGTGTCAGTGGGGCGTGACAGCGGTTTTGACCGTTTTCCTGTCCCTTCCAGCAGGAGGCCTGGGGATCGGGTCACACGCCCTAGGTCACGCCCAGGGAGGGCGTGATAGGGGGCGTGTCAGGTCATTTTTGACAAATTTCCTGAAAACCTGCAAAAGGACAAGAAAATGTTAGTGACAATAATATTTACATAAAAAGGATAAAAATAAACTAATAATAGACAAGATTTGTACACTATAAAATAGAAAATACGATAATAGTTTAGGCTACAAAACGTATTATCACTCACTCGTGCCGGGTTGGAGGGACTTGGAGTCTATTGACTACTTGCTCACCCGGGCAGAGTTGGAGGGAAACGATTGGTTTACTTGCTCACTCGTGCCGGGTTGGAGGGACTTGGAGTCTATTGACTACTTCACCCCGGCAATGTTGGAGGGAAATGATTGGTTTACATGCTCACCCGTGTTGGGTTGGAGGAATCAGGACAGGTTGGTCCTGCGAGCTGGAGGCTCGAGTTGAAATAATTGCATGTGCATAAAGAAAATGGTGGTGGGTCATGCGATACTGGGCCAATCGTCACACCGATGGCAGTACGGTGACTCGGGTGAGGTGTACGGGTGGAAGAGCCAGTATGTTATTTAATACTGCGGTCAGGCAGACAATCCCTAAAGACGTGCGCCCGACCTAAAAGTCTGGCAGGCTGCTAGCAATCAGTACGCAGAGACTCTAGAGTGCACTTGTCAGTGTACAGAGGCGTACAGGAGAGGTCTTGGCCTGGTAGTGTGTATACCCGCCTAGAAAGCGGAGAAGCCCGATCCGCTGCTGCCGGAGCCACGACGGCGGTACCTGAGAGTGATGCTAGCTCTCGAAAAGTGGGAACTAAAGGTTTGTGTGCACAAAGTCGGGTGTGTGAGTTGCACTTCTTGTTCATGTCATACCCACCATATAGATGCATATCATAATCATTCATAATAACCTATGACACCTAATGTATAAGTGGTATGGGACGCTTATACATTAGGACATGCTAAATGACCCCTTGGTCTATAAACTTGTGTGGGCAAGTTTATAAATTAAGGTTATTTCAATTTACATATATATAAATACTGCTTGTAATAACCGACACCCCAACGTATAAAGTGGTATGGGACGTTTTATACGATGGGAGCCTTGTAGAAGATCCCTTGACTTATGTGTACTCACATAAGTGAAGGTTAATTTCCTTTCTTACTTTAACTATTACAATATGTTTATAAAAATTATTAGCTAGGTCCCCCTGTCACCTGTTTGTTTTACTCTCCACTTTCACGTCCTTTCCTTTCTTCCTCCCCGCTCGGTGCCTAGGAGCATGGGGGAAGGGGTGGGGGATGATAGGGCTTAGTCTTATAGACTAACGATTTTCGAACCAAATCATATTAGGGGATCGTGGAGCCCAACATGGAGGAGTAGCCAGGAGACCGATGCGATTCAAGACAGGGCAGTCTAGCTCAGGAGTACAGCCAGCTGGGACCGTGAGTCCCGACTTCTAGTAGTTGTTTTATTTTGCTTCCGCGTGAGAGATCTGTAGTGAGGATATTGATGTACCGGGCTTAAGCCCTCCATATTCATGTACTCATTATTGGACTATATATTATTGTACTTCTCATTTAATTTATATGATTTGTACTGTGACAGTGGACTATGTTGGAACACCCTATTACTAATTTGGGCAAGGATCACTATGGTTGTCTTAGGAAGCCAGGTTGACCTAGTTGTATAGTGTAAAGGTCAACATTAGAATGAGTCTAGGGCTTAGAACTTAGGTTTGAAGCTGCCCCCAAGGACCATTCAAGCTCAGGATTTCAAGCTAAGTAAAGAGATAAAAATAGTCGAACGTCGGTCGACTATCGTCGAGCTAAGGTCGACGATCGTCGAGCTTAGGTCGACTACCTATGTCCTCAGCCTTCTGCTTGTTGCTGGCTTCGGTCGACTATCGTCGAGCTTCAGTCCGACGATCGTCGAGCTTTGGTCGACGATCTCTGGCTGTGCTTGGGTCAACTATTTCTGGGAAAGTTTAGGTCGACGATCTCTGTTTGCTTCAGGTCGACGTTTTCTGTTGAAGTCTAGGTCGACGATTTCTGTCTTAATCAGATCGACTATTTCTGCCAGACCAAGAACTTAGATAGTCGATCTCAGATCGAAGTTTTCTGTCTACTGCTTATCTTCAATATCTCTGAGCTCAAGTCGACGATCTTCGAGCTCAGATCGACGTTTTCTGTCAGAATGATATATTCCTTCTCTGAGCTCTGGTCGACGATCGTGGAGCTCAGATCGACGGTTATTTTGAGAGATCGACGATCTTAAGGATTCAAATGCTGCCAGTCTTTGGAATGTTTTTGAATTCTCTCAGCATTTAATTTCAAGAAGATTTGCCAGCCGTTTTCATTTATTCTGGAACAAGTTTCAAGGAATTATTCAGGAATGTTTCATTGGACTTTCCTCTAGAAGACAAATCACTTATGGAAAGCATTTAATGTCTGATAACGGCTATCTTGGAATTATTATTTTCAGAGAATAAGATCGTCTTCTCCATCACTACTCTTAGAGAGAATTAATCCAGAGTCAATATACAATAGAATCAAGAGACACACACTGTTACAGTAGAACAAGAAGAATTAAGCTGTGAAAGATAACCATCCACTTGCTTACAGAAAAGTGATCAAAGCTTCATCTCAAAGAACTCCAGACACCTCATCTTTCAGCCTCTTTGCTGAAACTATTCTTTGCTGGAGATCTAAAGATCTGAAGACCTATCACCCTAGAGCAAAGCTTCCATTCCTGATTCATTCAACATCTCAGGGGGAGCTTTGACAACAAAAGATCCACTAGTCTTCTCTCATTTGATTTGAGAACAGAGAAGACAATCTCACCTCTTTACCTTTTTCTTTTTCCTGCTGTAAAGGGTTCTTGAACTCCCTTCAAAAGTTTTGTCTGGTTCTGAGAGCCTTGTGAAAACTCAGTGGTGGCAAGACACCTTATCAAAAAATCCAGTTTTGGTTTTTGAGCACCTTATCAAAAGCTCATTGGTGTCAGGACACCTGATCAACTCATCCTGAGTGGATTCCTACCAAGGGTGGTAGAAGAGTGGATGTACCCAGGTTTTTGGGGAACCACTATATTTCCTTGTGTCTTCTGGTTTGTTTGTGTGATTTGTTTCCTGTGTGCTGTGCTCTTTACTTCTTGGTTTTTAACTTCTTACTAGCACTCTACACTATATTATAAATTGAATTTTATATGTGCTGTTTATTTCAACTGTGAAAAACTATTTTAAAATACTCTATTCACCCCCCCTCTAGAGTTGAGATAGATCTTACCCTCACTTTCAATTGGTATCAGAGACAGGTTGGTTGCTCATACAGGCTAACACCTGAACCAAAAGATCCTTGATAAGATCAATCTCTTAAGAGGATTATTTTCTATACATCTATCTATCTATTTAAAGACATGGCACAGAACAAAGATTATGCAAGCACCAGACCACCAGTGTGCAACCTTTCCAAGTTTGCACTCTGGAAGGCAAGGATTAGATTATACATGAATTCTATTGATGAGGATATTTTTAATTCTGTCTTGACAGTGTGTCCAACTCCACCAGCAAGCTCAAGTACAAGTGCTGTTCCACCTCCTTCTGGAACAGATGCAAATATAAAGAAGTGGAAGACTGCAGATGCTAAGGCTATGAACATCTTAGCCCAAACAATGTCTGATGAGATATTTCAGAAAGTAGCTGACTGCAACTCAGCCAAAGGAATTTGGGACAAGCTCTCTGAAATTGTCTCAGGGCCTCCTGATGAAAGGAAAGATAGAAGATCTCATCTGATAAGCCAATATGAGAACTTCAAAAAGGGAGAAGCTGAATCAGTGGCTGACATGTATAATAGACTAAGTCTAATTGTCAATGAGTTAAAAACTCTAGATAAAGAAATCTCACTGACTGAGCTGAATGACAAAATTCTGATGTGCTTCCCCAGCACTTGGGATTCAAGAATCTGGCCAATCAAGGATGCCAGAAGTTTAAATGAGATTACCACTGAAGCTCTCCTGGGCAAGCTCAAATCCTATGAGCTGCTCATTAAAAATAGAGAAGAAGAACAAAAGGCTACCTCTCCAGCCACAAGGAAAGAAAAGACTATAGCCTTCAAAGCTGCAGAAGAGGAGCCTGAAGATAAAGGTACAGGAAATGATGAGCTCATAAGTCTACTGGCCAAAAGATTCTACAAGATGGCCAGAAAAGATTTTAGAAAGAGACCATACAAGGGTCATGATAAACCAAGGTATGATAAATCAAATAACAATAAAGAAATTATATGCTTTGGTTGCAGGAAACCAGGCCACATTGTGCCTGACTGTCCAGAAAACAAGAATAAGGACAAGAAGGAAAGAAGAGAAAGAAGAAAAGAAAAGGATTACAAGAAGAATAGCTCAGACAAAGCCTCCTCCAGCAAGAACAAACATACAAGGAAGGGCTTTGTTGCTGAGACATGGAGTGAGACTGAAGAGGAATCTGAAGCCTCATCCAGTTCCAGTGATGATGAGGATGATGCAGATGAAAAAGAATTTTGCATGATGGCTATCAATGCCTCACAGCAAAACTCTGATGAAGAATCAGAATCAGATTCAGAAACTCAACCAGATGAAGATCAGGTAATCAACTCTTTTGATTTTAATTCTGAGGACTTCAAAGATGAATTTAAGACACTGTGCCTAGATCTATTAAAATCTGAGAAGGAGATAATCTCTCTCAGGAATCAATTATCTGAGCATACTGTCCTAAACTCAAAGAACCTCAAACTCTCTGAGGAGTTAGAATGCTGTAGGGAGGAGATAGCTTCACTGAAAAGTGAACTATCAAAGGCCAAAAAGTTTGAAGAATCCCTAAATGGGAGAAGTATCAGACTGATGGACATCACAAGCACAGTGAACTCTAGATTTAATAGCACACTGGGCTTGGGTGCCTCATCCAGCCAACCTATAATATTGACAACTCCAATCAAGTTTGTCTCTGACAAAGGAAAGGGAGTAATAGATGTACCCAGGAAGAATGCAGATCTGTCAGAGAAAAATTCAGTTCAACAGATGGCGTTGAGCAGAGCTCGACGATCGTCGAACAGAGCTCGACGATCTAACTACAGATCGTCGACCTCAGCTCGACGATATCCAAACTCTGAACTTCAGCATAATCGATCTTCGAACAGAGATCGACGATCTGACCCAAGATCGTCGACCTCAGTTTGACGATCGTCGAACAGAAATCAGGATTGTGAACATTCCTTCAATGGCACATCTAGATTCAATCCTAGAAGTCCCACATCCCAAGGCTTTAATCCCTATACTGAATGGATAGTACCTCCTAGGAGATACCATCCTGAAGGTTATAAGGATCAACCTGGGATGTCCTTTATTTCAGAATTCAAGGGATATCAACCTAGGCCCAAGGTTAACTGGGTCAAAAACAAATAAGCTGTTTTTGTGCAGGTGAAGACCTATCCAGCATCAAACCATCAATGGTATCTGGATAGTGGGTGCTCAAAGCACATGACAGGGGACAAGGACAACTTCACTTCCTTCAAAGCCAAGCTTGGACCCAAAGTAATTTTTGGAGACTCAAGCTTTGGAACTACAAAAGGATATGGTGCAGTCCAAATTGGCTCAGTCACATTCAAGAAGGTGGCATATGTTGAAGGACTCAAGCACAACTTAATAAGTATCAGTCAACTGTGTGATGAAGGATATCAAGTGACATTCAACAAAGCCATATGCAAGGTCAAGTCAGAGGACAACACAACTGTGTTGACAGGTAACAGAAGAGGTAACATTTACTTAGTGGATTTTCATTCACCTATAGTAGATATTTGCCTGTTCAATTCCATTTCAAAATCTAATATTTTATGGCATAAGAGACTAGGGCATATTAACCTGAGAACCATTGCTAGGCTATCTAAAGACAACCTTGTTAGAGGACTACCTTCTGGTCCCTACAAGAAGGAAGGACCTTGCAAGGCTTGTCAATTAGGCAAGCAAACTAAAAGTAGTTTTAAATCAATTAATAAGAGTGATTCACTTAGGATTTTGTACCTATTGCACATGGATCTTTTTGGACCCATATCTGTACAAAGCCTAGGAGGGAAATCCTATACTTTAGTGATTGTAGATGACTTCTCAAGATTCACTTGGGTATTCTTTCTGAGGAAGAAGTCTGATAACTTCAAGTGTTTGACAGATTTTCTCAAATGCATTCAGATTGAGTTCAACACTCACATTGCCCTGATCAGAAGTGATCATGGGACAGAGTTTGATTCTCTTCTCATGCAAGAGTTCTGTCAAAGTGAAGGGATCAGGCACACTTTCTCAACTCCTAGAACTCCTCAACAAAATGAGGTAGCTGAAAGGAAAAATAGAACACTCATTGAATCTGCAACTACATTATTGGCAGATGCTCACCTACCTCTATCCTTTTGGGCTGAGGCAGTGAACACCTCCAACTATGTGTTGAACAGAAGCCTGATACACAAGCTGAAGGGCAAGACTCCCTATGAATTGCTCAAAGGGAAGAAACCTAAAATAGGCTATTTTAAAGTTTTTGGTTGCACTTGTTTTATTCATAATAATGATAAGAAATATCTAGCAAAATTCCAAGCTAAAGCTGATGAAGGAGTGTTTTTGGGATACTCCATGATCAACAAGGCCTATAGGGTGTATAATAAATCTTCCTGTAAAATTGAAGAATCTGTTCATATTATTTTTGATGAAGCTAACATGTCTTTCAAGGAGAAGAATGCTTCTACCATAGAACCTTTGCAGGTACATTCTCTAGCCGAAGACTTGAACAAATTGCAAGTTGCTGAAAAGAATGAGAGCAGTGATGATGAAGAAGAAGTTCAACATCTTGAAGAAAATCATCCTGAAGAGCCAGTTGCTGCTCCACTAGAGGAGACAACAACACAGGCTGGTGAACAATCAACACTCCCTGTTGATTTAGTAACAACAAGAGATCACCCAATCACCCAAGTAATTGGAGAGATCTCAGCTGGTGTGCAAACTAGAAATCAGGTCAACCAGAACCTGATGCACACTTGCTTCCTATCTCAAATTGAGCCTCAATCCATTCAAGATGCAGAGCAAGATCCACACTGGATCATTGCAATGCAAGAGGAGTTGCATCAATTTGAAAGGAACAAGGTTTGGGAACTAGTGCCTAAGCTAAAGGATCATCCCATTGTTGGAACAAAGTGGGTATTCAGGAACAAGCTGGATGATCAAGGAGTTATAGTCAAAAACAAGGCAAGGCTAGTTGCTCAAGGGTACTCTCAACAAGAAGGAATAGACTATGATCAGACCTTTGCACCAGTTGCAAGGTTAGAAGCCATCAGAATATTCCTAGCCTATGCTGCTCACAAAGGTTTCAAAGTGTACCAAATGGATGTAAAGAGTGCATTTCTCAATGGGGACATCAAAGAGGAAGTCTATGTTAGACAACCTCCAGGTTTTATCTCTCTAACTCACCCTGATTATGTTTACAAATTGCATAAAGCATTATATGGTCTCAAGCAAGCTCCTAGAGCATGGTATGAGACCCTAGCATGCTTTCTTCTGGAAAATGATTTTGTTAGGGGGAGAGTAGACCAAACTCTTTTTATTAGAACCCATAAGTCCCATACCCTACTAGTGCAAATTTATGTAGATGACATTATTTTTGGTTCTACTGATTCAAAATTGTGCAAAAAGTTTTCCAAGCTTATGCATTCTAAATTTGAAATGAGTAGCATGGGTGAGCTGTCCATCTTCTTAGGACTGCAAGTCAAGCAACATGCTGAAGGCATATTTATTTCTCAAACCAAGTATGCAAAAGAATTGGTTAAGAAATTTGGTATGTCTGATGCATCATGTATGAAAACACCCATGCCCTCAAATGCTGTAATAGATGTTGATGAACATGGGAAACCTGTTGATCAGATAATATATAGAGCAATAATTGGCTCTTTATTGTACCTTACAGCTAGTAGGCCTGATATAATGTTTGCTACAAGTATTTGTGCTAGATTCCAAGTTAGCCCTAGAGAGTCACACTTAATCTTAGTTAAAAGAATTCTTAGGTATGTGAAAAGTTGTCCAAATCTAGGTCTCTGGTATCCAAAAGATTCAGCATTTGACTTAACTGGATTTTCAGATGCTGATTATGCTGGATGCAGAATAGACAGGAACAGCACCAGTGGAACTTGTCAGTTCCTTGGTGATAGACTTGTCTCCTGGTTTTGTAAGAAACAAACATCTGTGTCAACTTCAACTGCTGAAGCTGAGTATATGGCTGCAGGCAGTTGTTGCTCACAAATATTGTGGATACAAAATCAGCTTCTAGACTATGGTTACAACTTAGAGAAGTCAAAAATTTTCTGTGATAAAACTAGTGTTATCTCTATAGCACAAAATCCAGTCCTCCATAGTAGGACAAAACACATAGAAATTAGACATCACTTTCTAAGAGATAATGTAGAGAAAAATAAAATTGAACTTCAATATATTCCTACTGATTTGCAAAGGGGAGATATTTTCACCAAACCCTTAGATGAAAAGAAACACAGTTTCTTCCTAAATCAGTTAGGCATGTTAGATGGAGGATGCCTAAATTAAATTACAAGATTTTGTAAAGCTAAAACAGACCAAGACTAGGCTAAAAATTTCTTTCTTTTGGTGTCTGTAGGATAGTTTCTGTCCCTGAACTGAGCTCGACGTTTTCCCAGAAAACGTCGAACGGAGATCGACGATTTCCCACAAAATCGTCGACCGGAGATCGACGGTTCGTGAGACGTCGATCTGAGTTCAGCGCCGCCGTTGGATCTAGGCTTTTCTTCTGTCTGCTCCTTGGTCGTCGAGCGGAGCTCGACGCTCTCAATAACGTCGAACGGAGTTCGACGCTATTGGCGTCTCTTCAAATTCCTTCTGCAGCCCAAATCGTCGAGCTAAGTTCGACGCTTCTTCGAACTGAGCTCCACGATTTTCCTTTTTCGCGTCGAACCCTAATATAAAATCATTTCTTAGCCGCCGCTCGTTGTTTATGCCTTCATACTCTCTGCAAATTATTTTTCCCTCCAAACCTTCTACACTTGGTCGCGTTTGTTCAATCTTTGCAGGTACAAATGGCTTCAACTGTTGCTGCCCTTTCGAAGATGAAATTTGATACCGGTTTTGATATTGATATAAGCTCGTTTGATGGAAGCGATCAACGCTTCAAGGACATTCTCAGTTTGTTCAGAGATCAGCAGCTGTTGGAAATAATGTCTACCAGAATGAAAATTGCTTCAGATGAAATAAAAGAATGGTGCTATTCTGCGACAGATGAGAATGAGAATTCTGTCATCGGCTTCATAAAAGGGACCCAGGTACAACTGTCCCCGGCCCTCTTAACTGAAGTGTTTCATCTCAGTTCTGGAGAAGATTCTATCGAGTTATCTGAAGAAGAATATGATTCCATGCTTGATCGGATGGGTCACAATGCTGTGAATCCTAATAAACTGCTGAAGAAGAATCTGTCCTTGGAATTTCAGTTTTTGGCTGATGTAGTCGGGAAAGTGCTGCTGGCCAAGCACTCTGCCCATGATACAATTTCAAGATATCAGTTTTGTCTGATGGGAGCTCTGCTGGATAAGAAACATCTGAACTGGGGATCAATTTTCTTCAATCTGATTAAAAAAAAGCTGAATAAATCTGCTGTCAGCTTTGGAAGAATTCTAGGGGTCTATGTGCATTTCAGATGCCCTGAGTTGCTGACCTCCTCTAGGATGTTCATTAATGCATCCAAGAGGCTCTCCTGTGCCCTTTTTGGCAAATGGGACAGGCAGATCATCAATCCCTCCAGAGCTGCTGCATCGACTACTGCTTCAGGCACAAGGACTGTCTTAGTCACTCCACCCCTGGTCTCTGCACCAGCAGAAGGGTTGCCTGCTCCTCCTTCTCATTCAGCTGTCTCTACCCCAGCCATTTCATCCTCACCTACAACCTCTACCATAGCCATATCTTCCCCAATTACCATTTCTTCACCAGTTTCATCCCCTCCAGCATCTACCTCTGAGGTATTTCTTCCTCTCTTCTCTTACCCATCCTTTACCACTCCATCATATTCTCTTTTAGATGAATCCTTCATGGATGATTCTCATCCTTCCTCTCCTCCTGAGCCTCCCTCTACCTCCTCATTCCAACAAATGATGGAAGACATTTTCTCTCAACCCATCTTCACTCCTTCTCTTACCCCTTCTATCTCCACCTCACTTCACTCAATCTCCTCCTTTCCTATATCAGAACCATCCATTCCCTTACCTCTTATCTCCTCTTTCCCCATGCCACCAGCTCCAGCCAACATCCTTCCAACAACCTTCCATCCTACCTCTGCTCAAGCCCCTCTTGAGCATGTAGATCTATCAGCCCTGGCTGACAGGTTATATGAGCTGTTAGCTCCAAAGCTAACCTCATTACTGGAGACCACTCTGGCTCCACTCCTGACCCATGTCAAGGAGCTGTCTTCCAAGCTATCATCTCTCATTCCCTCTCAGGCAACTTCATCTTCTGGGTGCCTTGATTCACTTATCTCTGAACCAAGGCAGGGGGAGATGCCATATGAAGTAGTTTTTGCAATGAACTTCCAGAGCCTGCTCTCCAAGTTTAATGCTGGATACTTCAGATCCCTGCCAGTTCCTCATATTGAAGATCTGTCTAAGGCCATTGTGCCTATTTCTGTCTGTAATCCCAGCCATATTGAAGCATATATAAATTCTTGGAAGGCTTTGGATGCTGTTTTGTCCATATCTGATGCTGTTACTAAGGCCATTGTGCCTCTTGTTGATGATGCTGCTACTGCTGTTGTAGATATTTCTGCTGATATTGCTGTTGACTCTGATATGCTTGTTGATGCTTATGCTGCTGCTTCTGTTTGCTCTACTGCTGCTCCCTCTCCTCCTGCTCCTGCTGTTTCTACAAAGCTTAAAGCTCAAGAAGAGTATATCAGAAGAATTGATGATTTGTATGATCAACCTCAGAGTTCTGAGAGTGATCAGTACAAGACAGATTCTGATGATTCTGCTAGCACTATTGCCAAGAAAAGGAAAGCTAGAAGCAAAGCAATGATGTTTGTTTCCCCAGCTCAAGCAAAGGACTCCAATGATATTCCCTACTACATTCTGCATGGTTGCCCCATTTCTGAGCCTTGGATGCAGTACTCCAAGAATCAATTAAAGGCTATGAAGAAGAAGAGGAAGCTAGACAAATATGAAAAAGGATCTTCTCAATATCAGCCTCCTCCTCCTCCTCCTCCAGATTCTGGATCAGGCTCAGCCCCTCAAGCTCCAGTTTCCAGACACAGTTCTTCTCAGTCCTATCAGAAATCCTATCAAAGGGGACAGCATCAAAGGGGATATCAATCCAGAAGAGATCAATATAGAGGAAATCAGAAAGGACAAAGATCTTATCAAAGGGAAGGACAAGGCCACTCCGACTCTTCTTCAGGTCTTTTCCCTTACAGGCTGAAAGACTCAATTGTTTCCAGGACCCCTCCTGCTTCTGAATCTCTCAACAGGTATGAAACTCCTGTTCCTTTTGAGGATCCTGAAAACAATCCTTTATCTTGGACAGCAAGAATGAAAGAACTAGCTGCTCTTGATCAATTAAAGAAAGCCAGAGAGCAAGGCATGGACATCTCAAATATAACAACTTTATCAGGGCAGAGAAAGAAAGAACTAGAGAGATATACATCAAGGAAATTCTTTAATCCAGAAGACTATATGAAGCTGCACCCTGAGGCTGTTGTTCCAAGGCCCAAATCTCAAACTTCTCTAGGTGCAGAGGTTGACAGAAGGTCAAAGAAAGAAAGTCAGAATCCTAATAGAGAAATTGTGTTTAAAAAGGGAACTGAAAAGAAGTGATCTGTGTAAGCTGAACATCATTCTCCCTTGGATATTTGTTGTCTCTTTATCTGTGATCTGCATTGCTGCTATATATCTTCTCTGCAGTATTGATTTAGCTTTTGTGTTGATGTATGCTTATTTTTGTCTGTAAATAGTAATCCTAACCCAAATAGGGGGAGATTGTTGGAACACCCTATTACTAATTTGGGCAAGGATCACTATGGTTGTCTTAGGAAGCCAGGTTGACCTAGTTGTATAGTGTAAAGGTCAAGATTAGAATGAGTCTAGGGCTTAGAACTTAGGTTTGAAGCTGCCCCCAAGGACCATTCAAGCTCAGGATTTCAAGCTAAGTAAAGAGATAAAAATAGTCGAACGTCGGTCGACTATCGTCGAGCTCAGGTCGGCGATCGTCGAGCTTAGGTCGACTACCTATGTCCTCAGCCTTCTGCTTGTTGCTGGCTTCGGTCGACTATCGTCGAGCTTCAGTCCGACGATCATCGAGCTTTGGTCGACGATCTCTGGCTGTGCTTGGGTCGACTATTTCTGGGAAAGTTTAGGTCGACGATCTCTGTTTGCTTCAGGTCGACGTTTTCTGTTGAAGTCTAGGTCGACGATTTCTGTCTTAATCAGATCGACTATTTCTTCCAGACCAAGAACTTAGATAGTCGATCTCAGATCGAAGTTTTCTGTCTACTGCTTATCTTCAATATCTCTGAGCTCAGGTCGACGATCTTCGAGCTCAGATCGACGTTTTCTGTCAGAATGATATATTCCTTCTCTGAGCTCTGGTCGACGATCGTGGAGCTCAGATCGACGGTTATTTTGAGAGATCGACGATCTTAAGGATTCAAATGCTGCCAGTCTTTGGAATGTTTTTGAATTCTCTCATCATTTAATTTCAAGAAGATTTGCCAGCCGTTTTCATTTATTCTGGAACAAGTTTCAAGGAATTATTCAGGAATGTTTCATTGGACTTTCCTCTAGAAGACAAATCACTTATGGAAAGCATTTAATGTCTGATAACGGCTATCTTGGAATTATTATTTTCAGAGAATAAGATCGTCTTCTCCATCACTACTCTTAGAGAGAATTAATCCAGAGTCAATATACAATAGAATCAAGAGACACACACTGTTACAGTAGAACAAGAAGAATTAAGCTGTGAAAGATAACCATCCACTTGCTTACAGAAAAGTGATCAAAGCTTCATCTCAAAGAACTCCAGACACCTCATCTTTCAGCCTCTTTGCTGAAACTATTCTTTGCTGGAGATCTAAAGATCTGAAGACCTATCACCCTAGAGCAAAGCTTCCATTCCTGATTCATTCAACATCTCAGGGGGAGCTTTGACAACAAAAGATCCACTAGTCTTCTCTCATTTGATTTGAGAACAGAGAAGACAATCTCACCTCTTTACCTTTTTCTTTTTCCTGCTGTAAAGGGTTCTTGAACTCCCTTCAAAAGTTTTGTCTGGTTCTGAGAGCCTTGTCAAAACTCAGTGGTGGCAAGACACCTTATCAAAAAATCCAGTTTTGGTTTTTGAGCACCTTATCAAAAGCTCATTGGTGTCAGGACACCTGATCAACTCATCCTGAGTGGATTCCTACCAAGGGTGGTAGAAGAGTGGATGTACCCAGGTTTTTGGGGAACCACTATATTTCCTTGTGTCTTCTGGTTTGTTTGTGTGATTTGTTTGCTGTGTGCTGTGCTCTTTACTACTTGGTTTTTAACTTCTTACTATCACTCTACACTATATTATAAATTGAATTTTATATGTGCTGTTTATTTCAACTGTGAAAAACTATTTTAAAATACTCTATTCACCCCCCCTCTAAAGTTGAGATAGATCTTACCCTCACTTTCAGACTATGCTGTGTTTACTCTGTTTTATACTTCTGTTTCTCATATTGGCCAAACAGGTTAATGATCGTACTATCCGGCAGAATCAGCGACTTGCGGTGTCGACTAACCCGTGTGTTAGTGTAATCGTAAGACGGCGGTTCTGGGCATAAGATCTGGGTTAGCCCCGGAGAGGGGGAAACGGATCTTACAGGCGGAGAGCGCGCGAGGCGTTTTTCGGCGGAGAGCGAGAATTGTGCTTGAAAGAGGCAGCACGTCGGGCACTTGTTGGAGGAGAGCGTGCGAAGCGCTTAATGGTAGAGAGAGCGCGGGGCGCTTGTTGGAGGTGAGCGCGCTGCGCGCTTACTAGAGTGGAGCGCGCAGAGTCCGGAGTGAAGAGGTGCGCGCAAAGAAGCTGAGTGTGTGGGAGCCAGAAAATAAGAGATATACGCGAGAGTGCGCAAAGAAGCAGAGCGCGTGAAAATGAGACGTGTGCGAGAGAGCGCAAGGAGGCGGCGTGCTCGAAGACGCACAAGAAATGCACACGGGAGCTCACATAAAGGCGGCTCACGCGGGAGAGCTCAAGGATGGGATGCGCGCGAGAGCGCGCTAGGAGGCGGCGCGCTTGAAGACGCGCAAGAGATGCACACGGGAGCATGCATGGAGGCGGCGTGTGCTTGAGCGCTCAAGAAAGGGATGCGCGCGAGAGTGCGCAAGGTGGCAGCGCACATAGGAGGCAAAAGGAATGGATGCACGCGAGAGCGCGCTGGTAGGCGGCGCGCATGGGAGCGCACGTGGAAGGGATGCACGCAAGGTGACAGAGCGCACGGGAGCGCTCAAGGATGGGAGAAAATCCCTAGGAGGAGAGAGAAAGTCCGTTGGAGAATTTTCCCGGCAAAGAAGTTGAAGATCTTCGAAGACGAAGGAGATCTTATAGGAGCGCTTGAAGATCTTCGAAGAGGGAGAATGAAATGAAGAAGGGGAGGGATGAAGGAGAGAGAAAATCTGTCGGAGGATTTCCCCGCCGAGCAGAGAGTGAGAATTAAGGAGGATTTGGGCCCCTAATTGTAGGCATCATGGGTGTTATGACGGTTATGCAGCTATCCACAGTCCATAACTATCATAATCTCTATTTATAGGCTGATTTCATGTTGCATTATGCAGAAATTATTTTATAATTTTACTAAACACAGACCAGTCTTCATATTTGGCTATGCGCACCCCCCATGGTTACACAGGCGGTTACATGTTGATCGAATGACGAATATCAAATGATTGAAGGGGACCGGCTGAGCACGTCTACGCACCTAGCCGGAGGGCCGCTCGCGTGAACGTGCGGTGGTGGCTTTCCTTGCAGCGATCGGTCGTGTGGCCCGCCGTCGGCTTGGCCCCGCGGCCGCCCAGCCACGTGGCGCCGGCCGGTGTCCGACAAGGGGGCTCACGGCCTCGCACATCTTTTCCTCTGTTCGGGGAAGCCATGACAGATTTTCCGATTTTATGCTCTGGGAGAGGAACCAGGAAGAGAGCCATTTAGAAGAGATTAATCTTCCCGGCAATCAATCAATATGATCATTAGCAAATTAGAAGAGAATGTCATTCCTGTGTCTGAATTTTGGGAATTGTGAGAGTCGTGGAAGAAGGGAACCCCTTCAGTCTCATCTTCATCCTCCTTGTCAATCTGATCATTGGGCAACTTCATTTTTTTGGTTTGTGAGTGCCGGTCGTAACCCTTGCGGTTGGAGAAATTTTTCCGTCCGGGCTCCTTTCCAAAATCTAGGTCCGGAATTGCTATTATGTTGCCACGTGTAACAATAGATGGTGGTGATCAAAACTAAAAAATCAAAGGAGATGTGATGAACCCGTTCAGGATAGCGCACTCTCCTAGGAGATCAAATTTGATCTCCTAGGAGATCATCCCGGAGTCCGTAGTTCGGATAGAAAAAATTCCGTTGCGGTTGAGCGTTGCCGGCCGGTTGGCGTGACCGCGCCATGACGGCATGCGGCCAAGCACGTGGAGTCGTGTGGCCGTATGGTCGGAGGGCCGTGCGGTGCGGCGATGACGGTTAACGCGACGATGACGGTTGGCGCGACGATGACGGTTGGCGCGAAGACGGCAGTGGGCGCGACGATGGCGGCAATGGTGGTTGGCGCGACGATGACG
The DNA here is from genome assembly GCA_039513925.1 of Platanthera zijinensis. Taxonomy (NCBI): domain Eukaryota; kingdom Viridiplantae; phylum Streptophyta; class Magnoliopsida; order Asparagales; family Orchidaceae; genus Platanthera; species Platanthera zijinensis. The sequence continues at coordinate 122,096,025 of CM077084.1, forward strand.
GCGATGGTGGTTGGCGCGACGATGACGGCGATGGTGGTTGGCGCGACGAAGACTTCGTTGACGGTTGGCGCGACGATGACGGCGATGGCGGTTGGCGTGACGATGACGTCGATAACGGTTGGCGCGACGATGATGACAATGGCGGTTTCTCCTAACTCCCCACTCATGAAGTGGGGAGCATGAGATTTCTTCACTTCTCCCACTAAAATAGTGGGGGATGGGAGTTCTGGCTATTAGCCGTCCAGAAATCCTTCATATTTAGCATGAGCCTATCACATATATGCAAAATGGTAAAGTTTATCAAAATGCTCACAAAAATAATCACAAATGACCATAAACTATACTTAGACAACTCCTTCCGTCTCTTTAGTCTTGTGACATGTTTCTCTATTTTTTGTATTCAAGGTTTTATAATATAAATATGAAAATTAGTAACTAAGTGAAGTGTCGGCAATTTAAAATCACTTAATTAATTAAATTATTTTCCTTGTTTATTCTATGGAGAAAAATAATCTCAGGACAATTAGTTATTTCACAGTTAACATAATAGTTATCGTTGCGGGTCGCCTGGTTATCCTCCGGTCTGGAGAATCAGACCACGTTATCTTCAAGTTGGATCTAGCAGACAAACAGTCAAATGAGAAATCAAGTAGAAATGACAAGATATTTTTTTTGCGTGGAAAACCCGGAAAGGGTGAAAACTCACGTGTTCGGTTCTATGTCACGTCAAAATCCATTATTTCACCTTTATTACAAGTATTTGCGTTCCTCGGAGGGTGTCATGTCACCTCTCCGTTACAAGCTTTGAGAGTAAAGAAAGGGGCAAAATACTAAGTCTGCTGGCTTCCACAAAGTGTCCATATTAGCGTCCACGAGAGTGTTCCCCTACGCCTTCTCCCAGACTCACTGAAGAGTCCAAGTGACTGTTGAGCATTGAGCAGACTAGAAAGGGAGCCGAGCAAATCTCACGTGAATGAACGATCTAAGTCTCACGTTCTCGCTGCAAAACCTCAGAGTTCTCTCCAGTCTCTGAAGTTTCTTGTCTTTAAATAAATGCATGGGTGCCTTTTATAGCCTTCTAAAAGGGATGCGACGATAATTACGCCTGGTTGAATCCTGAGTTGACGAATGACGTTGCTCCATTCTGGTCACCTGTCTCACCAAGTTTCTCGAAATGCCAATCATGCCCCCCGAGCGGTCCGAGCAGGTTGCCCATCCACGACGACGGTAACTACCAGCGCGTGCGTGTGCGACAGTGCTGGGCGCTCGCGCACATGGCGCATGATTGGGCATGCGCTTGCTAGGCATGCACATGCAAGGGCCATGTGCGATGCCTTGGTTTCGTCCCCTCTTCCGGGGTGAATTTCGACCTTTGAGCGAGCGCAGCTCGCTCGGTTGGGTTGTATTGCTTGAGTATTTCGGTTGAAGTCCTACCGGTTTGGCTTGGGAATCTTTAGGTGGAATCCCAACAAATGCTCCCAAATTTTGTGGGTCGTGATTCGTAAAGCAACGTGCCAATAACTTTTGACCTTGACCACTTCGCCTTGGGGTCGTGGACTTTGAATCATTGCTTCATAAGTGTGCCACAAATTAATTTTCATCTGTCTTGGAGTGTCCTTTTCATTGGACTTGGAGGTGTGTGTTGATCACTTGGTGCCACTCGTCCATCTTGTGAATTGAGGATTCTGCAGTGGGAGTTTAGACAACAATTTTTGTTGTTATTTACTCGCACATCACTCTTGCTTTCTATGCGGCTCTTACAACACTTTGCAGAGACATTATTCTACTTTGCGCTTTGTGCACTGTGTTGGTGGAGAAGTGTTTTGTTTTCCACATTTCTTTTTGTATGAGCACACGAGTATGATGCAGTGCGTTAACTTGAGTGGTAGCCATCGGGCGTTAGCGCCAGGGGAATACACATGGATTTGACGTGGGGGGCATTATGCCTCAGTGACGTGGAGGTCACAATGGCTCTGTTCTTATTGAAAGCCGCGAAAGGTCTCGGTTTTTTGTTTTGCATGGAAGCATAAAAGGACTTGGTTCCTGTTATGACACTAGATAGATAGATAGAGAGAGAGAGAGAGAGATAAACTAGAGAGGAAGAGGAGGCTAAGAGGAATTAGGGTTTAGAAGGAGGAAGGAGATTATACCTCAAATACTTGCATAATGAACCAAGAGGGGTTCCGGGATATAAATACCCGGAACCAAAGAGGGGCCGGCCAAAGGGGCCGGCCGGCCCCAATAGGGCTGAACCGAACCAGTTCAGCCCTATTTCGGCATCTTCAGAGAGGGGGCTGAACCGGATGGTTCAGCCCCGTTGTGTACGGCATCCTTGCGTCTGCGAACATAGTGACGACCGGAAAAACGTTGCGGGGGCGTAACATTCCCCTCCCCATCAAGAACCAGCTTGTCCTCAAGGTGGTAGTCGGGGTAGAGTTCCTTGAAATCGAAGAAATCCACCCAAGAGTTTTGTGCCGGAGAAAGGTTCTTCCACTTGACCAAGAGTTCGGGCCGGAATTCGGTGCCCCGGTGCTTCCATCTGCTTCGTAAAACATCCTCCGGAAGTGGCCTCAGCTCACCCGCTGCCGTAACGTCAGGCAAGAGAGCAGAAGGTTGAATAAGCTGGCCCACCTTTCTCTTGAGCAATGAGACGTGAAAAGTGGGATGGATGCGGGAGCCCAGCGGCAAAGCCAAGGTGTAAGCTACCGGCCCCACCCTGCTGATGATCTGAAAGGGGCCGTAGTAGCGCGGGGACAACTTCTGATTGCCACGGGCTGCAACAGATAATTGCCGATATGGTTGTAACTTGAGAAAAACCTCATCACCGACGGCAAATTCCCGCTCAGTGCGGTGCTTGTCCGCTTGCACCTTCATACGATCCTGGGCCAAACGGAGGTTGGCCCGAAGAGTGACCATCATGCGATTGCGGTCCAGAAGAGCCCGATCAACCGCCGGTAGAGCGGTGCTACCCGGCTCATAAGTGCCCAAGGTTGGAGGTGGCCGACCGTAAACAACCTCAAATGGCGTCATCCTGCTGGCGGAGTGATAAGACGTGTTATAACAGTATTCGGCCCAATGTAACCACTCTGGCCAAGTGCGGGGCTCATCCATCACAAAGCACCGAAGATATGTCTCCACCCCTCGGTTAAGGACCTCTGTTTGGCCATCTGATTGCGGATGGTTGGCCGTGCTGAAATGTAAGTGAGTTACTTGTAAGTGGAATAACTCCCTCCAAAAGCTACTAACGAAGGTCGGGTCACGATCAGAAATAATCGCACGAGGAGCGCCATGCAGACGAACAATCTCTCTAGCAAAGAGGGCGGCCACCGAGTCTCCAGTGTAGGGGTGGCTGAGGGCAATAAAGTGGCCATACTTGGAGAGTTTATCCACTACTACCAAAATGACCGACTTCCCTTTTGATTTAGGCAAACCTTCGATGAAGTCCATGGACACCGTGTCCCAAATAAGCTGCGGGATGTCCAACGGGACAAGCAACCCCGCGGGTGAAGAAGTCTCATATTTCTTCCGCTGGCAGATCTCACACTGTCGAACAAACTGCTGAATGTCCCGTCGCATGCCCGCCCAAAAGACATTGGCCCGCGCACGCTGAAGGGTTCGAAGTACTCCGGCATGTCCCCCCGTAGGCGACGAGTGAAACTCATGCATCAAAACTGTTCTCCAAGCTGATGCGGCCGGCACCACCACTCGACCCCTAAAGTGAAGACGACCATTACATAAATGATAACCAGGCGTAACAGTCTCGCCCCGCTTCAAAGCCTCCACTAACGGCCGCAAAGTGTCCGAGCCCATGACCTCCTCGTGAATGTCGGCCAAAGAATCGATCAAGGGTCCCGTAATGTGAGTGAGAGCTGCCTCCGGCAAGCGAGAGAGAGCATTAGCGACGACATTATCCTTGCCGCGCCGATAAACGATCTCATAATCATATCCCAAGAGCTTTGTAACCCACTTCTATTGGAGAGGCGAGGAGACCCGTTGGTCCAGAAAATGCTTTAAGCTTTGATGATCCGTACGCACCTTAAAGTGCCGGCCCAACAAGTACGGACGCCAAACGCCCACCGCATGAATGATTGCTAACATTTCTTTTTCGTAAGCCGAAAGGCCCAAAGTACGAGGGGCTAACGCCCTACTATAGAAAGCTATAGGCCGTCCGTCCTGCATCAAGATGGCGCCGATGCCCACCCCCGACGCATCTGTCTCGAGGATGAATTCCTTCGCGAAATCTGGTAAGGCAAGAACAGGCGTGGTCGTCATGGCCTGTTTGAGGGCCTGGAAGGCGCCCTCCGCCTCTTCTCCCCAAGAAAAAGAATCCTTCTGCAAAAGCTGAGTCAAAGGTCTTGCTATCTTGCCATAATCCTGGACGAACCGCCTGTAGTATCCCGTGAGACCCAAAAATCCACGCAAGGCACGCACTGTAACTGGCCGCAGCCACGATTGCATGCTCTGAATTTTTCGTGGGTCAGCCCGCACGCCCTGACCTGAGACCATGTGGCCCAAGTATTCCACCTCCTCCTGACCAAATGAGCACTTAGAACGGTTGGCTTAAAGACGGTGTTGCCGAAGTCGGCATAGGACCTGTTCCATATGTCCCACATGATCCTCCCAACTAGCACTGTAAATGAGAATGTCGTCGAAGAATATCAGCACAAAAGTCCGCAAGAAATCCCGAAAAATCTCATTCATGTTGGCCTGGAATGTAGAAGGTCCGCCAGTCAAGCCATTGGCCATGACCAAGAACTCATAATGGACGTCATGTGTTCGGAAAGCCGTCTTGTGGATATCTTCCTGGGCCATGAGAATCTGATAATATCCAGATCGAAGATCTAACTTGGTAAAAAGTTGTGCTCCATGTAGTTCATCCAGCAGCTCCTCGATGTGAGGAATCAGAAAGTTATCCTTGATCGTGGCGCCATTCAAGGCACGGTAGTCCACACAAAACCTCCAGGAACCGTCTTTGTGGGTAGCGATATGGTCGCACATTAGTAGGCTCGGCGCCCGCCTTGAGCGGAATACGATGATCCCGGAACCGAGGCGGTGGCAGAGTACGGGGCTCCTGAAAAACGTCAGCATAATCTGTCAAAATGGACTGTAAGTGAACTGGTACCTCAGAATTGCCGGAGTCGCCGATCTGAACCTCCCGGAGAATGGCCATCATTTGCCCGTCTCCGCTCAACTGTTGCATGCTGCGAAGAGATACCTCCTTAATAGGAGAAGACATGAGACCCCGCAGGCAGAACTGTTGCTCCCCGAGCACAAACTCCATGGTCATATGCGCCCAGTCAAAAGTTACCCGTTGTAATTGGTGTAACCATTGAACTCCCAAGACCATATCCGAGCCACGAATAGGTAGCAAGTAGACGTCCGTTCGTCCCGCATAGTCTCCTATCCGCAGTTCCACTCCCTTCAGCACCCCTTCACATTGCAACTTACTGCCATCCGCCACCATAACATGGAAGGAAGCCCCCTTGTCGACCCCGTGTCCAACTCTCCCTGCCACATCAGGATGTATAAAGTTGTGGGTGCTCCCACTGTCCACCAAAATAGTAACCTTCTCCTGGGCGATCCGACTCGCCAGCCGCATTGTAAGTGGGGGAGCGCACCCTTCCAAAGCATGTATAGAGACCCCAAACTCAGTATCTTCCAAGTCCACCTCCAATTCTTCCTCGTCGGCCGCCGGTGCTTCCTCAGCCTCCTGATATAACATGAAGACTTGTGTCCTCTGGCATTTATGGCCCGGAGCAAACTTCTCATCACAATTGAATCATAGACCCTTCTCTTTGCGAGCTTGCAACTCACTCCAAGACAAGCGAGTCACCGTCGGCTTGTTAACCGTAGGTTGTTCCCGCCGTGCAACCGTAGTAGTAGGGATGCCCGAGGGGGGCCTATTCTGCATGCGGCCTCTCTGCCTGCTGAACCGATCCTCCTGAATACGTGCCAAGGTAATGGCGTGGTTCAACGACTGAGGCATGAGTGTCTGCACCTCATCACGAATATAATCCTTTAGACCGGAGATGAAGCAACTGTATAATGTCCTTTCTGGCCATTGCACTCGATTCGCCAACTTCTCGAACTCCGTGCGGTACTCCATCACAGAACCCTTCTGGCGAAGTTTCTGAAGCATGGCCTCATAGTTCTCATACTCTAGCGGACCAAATCGAGCCGTAAAGCCCTCCACAAACTCCCCCTAGGGCACGTACTCCCGTCCCCGCAGGAACCACTGAGTCCATTGGAAGGCGTCATCCTTTAGGTGAAAAGACGCCAACTGCACCCATTGGCCTTCAGGAACATCTTGATATTGAAAGAAAAGTTCGGCCTTCTGAATCCATTCCAAGGTGTCACCACCCTCGAACTCCGGAAAATACATGCGAGACAAGCCTGGAGTCAAGCGATGCGTACCATGACCTCCTTCTCGCTTTCCGATATCGCCTTGCTCAAATACACCATAACCCGGTGGTTGGCCACCCCATGGTGGTCCATAAACCGGCGCACCCTGCTGTCCAAACCCCCGAGGAGGAGGAAGAAGACCTCCCCACTGCTGTCCTGCCTGTTCCGGTGGCCGCCGCTGACCTGCGGCCTCATACCAGCCCCGCCGCTGACCTGCGGCCTCATCCCAGCCCCGCCGAAACCCTGCTGGGTCATCCCAGCCACGCCGGAAGCCTGGGGGCTCATCCCAGCCCCGACGCCCCTGGTTCCGGTTTGCGACGGGCTCGCCGAAGCCACTATTCAACGATGCGGGCGGCATCGGCCCCGCATAATGCCCCGACCCCGACCCGCCAACCCCGCCATATGGTCCTGTTGACGGAGGGGGAAAAGGACGCGATGCGTCGTCGCCGAGCCCAACACGCGCGACTCCGCCGTCCGTGGCCCCGCGCGCAACCACAGCCGGATCTTGTCCCGATCCGGCCGAATCATCCGTAGCCGGCGCTTTTCCTTTCAATAAGGTTTTCAACTCCTCCATACCGGCCGTCATGGCCGCCACCGAATCCGTGAGAGTGACCACCGTCCCCTCTAGGGTTTCGAGCCGTGCGGATTCCTCTTGCGTGCGCGTGTTCACCATGTCGGAGACGAATCCTCTGATACCAAATGTTATGACACTAGATAGATAGAGAGAGAGAGAGAGAGATAAACTAGAGAGGAAGAGGAGGCTAAGAGGAATTAGGATTTAGAAGGAGGAAGGAGATTATACCTCAAATACTTGCATAATGAACCAAGAGGGGTTCCGGGATATAAATACCCGGAACCAAAGAGGGGCCGGCCAAAGGGGCCGGCCGGCCCCAATAGGGCTGAACCGAACCAGTTCAGCCCTATTTCGGCATCTTCAGAGAGAGGGGGCTGAACCGGATGGTTCAGCCCCGTTGTGTACGGCATCCTTGCATCTGCGAACATAGTGACGACCGGCAAAACGTTGCAGGGGGCGTAACAGTTCCCATCCTTACTGAAGGTTGAGCTAGAGCTTATTAAGGTGGAGGCAAATCTGGCTCGATCAGAGGAGGGAAACGTCGATGACTGCTGATGCACTTTTGGCAAGTGTACCGATCGTAGTCAAGTAATAAAGTTGAGGAGTTGAATCACCGCATATCGATCTCTCGAGGAGTGCATCTAGGGAGTGTGACTTCGATATAGAAAGAAGTATTGCAAGTGTCAACGTAAACAAAAGGGTTTAGATTTTTGGTTTCCTAATTTTTACACTAATAAATCTATTGCGGGTCGCCTTCACCGCGTTGCTTGGGTGGATTACTCAAACGAGTAATGAGGAGGATGGACAAACCATTGAGGGTCACAGTCACTTCTTCGCCACGTACACTCCTAACAACCGTTAGGACGACACTAACATAGCAAGAACACAAAAGATGGAAGCGCACCAACACAAATTAGAACTAAAATATATCAACACATAGACATGGTGAAATCATTAAGCAAATCAAGTTCTTACTCATCAAATCAACAACCATGCAGTCAAAAATAAAATTAGTACAAGAGAGGGGAGAGATACAACCAAACGCACGAAGACATTCCGAGATTCATGGTCGGAGCATTGGGTTTTCAGGCCTTGTCCGTGCTCGGTCTACAAATGACGTCCGAGGTTGAGAAGTGCTATCACTTCCTTCTATTAGCCCGTCTTCTTGGTGAATAGCCGTCGGGTTAAACCTGACTGGAGAACTCTATTTATGCAGCACCAAAGAGCTTGAAACAAAGCTTTGAGGTTGGAGAAGATGATGGGGGCCAGAGATAAAGCTATTAAGAGCTTTTGGAGGGAGATTGGTGGCCGGACGAGCTCTCAACGGAGGAGAGAGAATAAAATGGCAGGAGGAAGCTTTTCCTTCCTAGAGGAGCGGAAATGGCGGGTGGATCCTCTGGGAGAATGAGAACTGCGACTTAAATAGACAAGTATGAAACAATGGTCACACACGGTTAGGCGCACGACCATGCGTTAACCGTGCGTTATTTAATTAAAGAACATGCTTGTTGAGGAATAAGAAGCGTTGACCCATGCATTACCTCGCGCACGGACGCTTCCTCCCGTGCGTGAAGGAAATCGCACGGGTAACCACAAAGAGCAGAATTTTCCGGCAAGCAGGTGAAACCGTGCGTTTTACTTGCGCACGGGCACTTCTGCCCGTGTGTGAGCAAATCACACGATTAACCACAGAGAAAAGTAAAATAAGGAAGCAACAGGAAAACCGTGCGTTTCCTTCGCGCACGGTTTAGAAGAAACCGTACGTTGCCTTCGCGCATGGTTTAGAAGAAACCGTGCGTTAAGATCGTCGAGCACAGCTTGACGAAATTCGTCGAGTTCCACTCGAATATCTTCCATCCAGTAAAGCACACGATCTGGAAGAAAACATGCGCTAAGGAAATGCACGACCGTGCATTTTCCACAAATCATAATTCCTACCTTGGGCAAAATGCACCACCTGCACAACAAAAACAAAAACTGGAGCACCAGCTCCCAACACTAATATACAACATAAAAACTAACAAATCCTCACGATGAGTACCCCAGTACTTACCCCCTACTACAAAATGCGCAATTGCACACCCTTAGGCCAAAGCGGTGCACAAAGTGGTCCTTGACCGATCGAAGCAAATTTAACAAATTTCGAGTTAAAATGCAGTGCACGAGTGAGAATATAGGCCCAGATTAGTCTGAAAAACCCTATATAAATCAGACTCATCACACCACCAGACTTAAACATTTTCTCGTGCAGAGCAAATCATCACTCTGTGGACTAGAAAATAGTTAGTTGGCTTAGTAATTTCCAAATAAAGTATTGAGAGAAATCAAATACATCATGGACATAAAAAATATAATTGACAAACTTTTTAATTATACTATGGAATTTATACTTTTCGAAAGACATAAATAAATATTGTATCTACTCAAAATTAAAATTCTAGAGAATCGTTCGGTCATACGTAGGAAGAAGGTAAGCTGGCCACTCAAGTGAGCATTGCCAAAGACCGAGGCTCAGGATTACCTCCAAAGAAATCCATCAATGTCGGGGACCATACGCTTGCCCGTTCACACTCTCTCAACGGTACTAATTCGACTCTAAGCATGAATCCGTCGTACTTTAGGATAATCATGGGGCTTGGGTGTATACATAGGTAAGGATGCACAAGGATAAAAAAATGATGGATACGCACAACCCAAATGAGTTTATACAAAAATTATCCTCAAACCAACAAAAATTGCAGGTGCACCACACCACCAGACTTGAGCTTGACTATAAGTGTCTGTGCAACGCCTTCCACCACAGCAATAACGCAAATAGAATTTTCTTTTTCACTACCTTATTTCGTATCAAACAACATTTTTTTTTCTTTTTTTTTACTTTTCTTTTCTTCTTCTAAATTTTTTTTTCTTTAAAAACCACATTCAACATATATTATCATGAGAACTCCACCTCACAATCACATAACAACACCATAGCAACAACACCAAATGCAAGAAATAACATACTAATAGCTCGAGATAGGGTCGTGCTACTGAGAAAGGCTTTTAGGTATTGGTGATTGCAGAGTGGGGCTGAATCAACAGGAGGGATAAGCACAACATAAACTAATAAGGATTAACGTTAGGATTGGGTACAAAGCTCAACCGAGCCCAAATGATGGCCTACATCACGCTCATGCTTGACTAACCATTCACCAATGCTTCGAGAGTAGCTTGGGGCAAGTTATTAGCCACCGAGAAAGATGATCCTTCCTACCGAATCGAGCAAAATGAGTCTAGTGACGGCTACACACATCCCTACACTATCGTTTGATTACTCCAGATTCAACATTTTTGAGTAGTACAAACAATATTTACATTTGTAGAAAATGTATAAATCTACGAGCATCAAGAAAAATTAAATCTATACTATTTCTACACAGACAATGGGTACTTGAATAGGATCACTGCATGAGTTTCGCACTACTCTATCCTAAAAACCTAAGCCAGCACCACTATTTTAATGTTTACACATAAGCAATGCATTTGACTCGAGCCGCGCGCGTGGTTAAGATCGCGCTCATGTGGGTGTAGGTGCACAGTGCGGATGAGAATGCATTAAACAGAAAATCAAAATGTGCTTTTGGTATGCAAGTGAAAGTGAAGCATGTGCACAGGTATCCGTATATCTCTCCCCCACCATACTTAATCTAAACAACCTAACAAAAGATTTGCAATAAAATTAATGAAATAATAGTTAGGGGAGAGGTTACCCCATGCTCAACAAATGAGCATACCAGAAGATTGGCGTTATTTTTAGAAGAAAGTCCACGGCCCCAAACGAACTCCACCTGCAAAAGAGATTACCTCCAAACACAACACGAATACTATAAACATATATTCACACCAGCATAATTGAGCAATTTAAAGGCAGCGAAATTGGGTTGTGTCCCATAAGCCCTTTTCTTTACCGTCCTTAAGGTGGACCAAATACCTATATTAGCAGTCTTATATAATGTTCAGAGCATAAATTTAATACGCAAAGAGAAAGACTAAAACCTCACACAGCTCTAAGAAAAAATAAAACTAAAAGAAGGGGAGAAGGCCCCAGAGATCCTTCGTTTCTAAGCTAAAGGCTGACTTTTGATAGATCCCCCCAGTCACGCGAGTTGAGGAAGAAGTGAAAGCTTTAGGGCCCAGGGAAGACGAATCTCCCCTGCCCTAGCCTCTTCCTCCTCGCAATGGCGAGAAAAACCTAGTGCCTTTCGCTTTCTCAGTCCTCTTTTTTTTAATCTACGAATGGGGATCGCCATGGCGGAATAGCCACCCCATCCTCTATAGAAGTCATCCTGGATTTTCTGTTTAGGGGCAACCTTTCCTCACCCGTGGCGGGTGATAGATCAGCCCAAGTAACCTGTTTAACAGTTTTACACAAGTTATTCAACTCAATAAAAGTTTTTGAATCTCTTTTAAGCATGCTATCAACAGCCGTGCTCCACCCACTTTTCTTCTCATCTGAATCTTGTTTCACCCCAAGCAACTCCGTCTTCGTCACTTCTTCAGCTAACATCAGGACTTCTGCCACTTTCATGGCCTTGTCTTCCTCTTTCAACAGCACACCTGTCTCAGATGCACTAGGTAAACCATAAGATAACACATCATTCAATTTCAACAGTTTTCCAGGTTCATTTTGAATTATAGGGTGAAGGGACGCGGTAAAGGCAAAGCAACCTTGGAAGCCAAGGTGATGCCGCTCGCATTAAACTACAACGTCACTTCGCTAGCTTTAAGGACGGGGACCCCTAAGATGGGTTTTGAATTATTCTCCAATGGTTCCAATACCTGAAAGTCCGTGATCACTACATCCCCGTTAAAGTTCACTTCCACCTCCTTTATCTCACCGTCGGTCCTCACTATCGACCCATTGGCAAGCACGAGCAATTTACGGACATTAGATTCAATATTTAAATTAAATTTCTTAACATCTTGCAAAGAAAGGATGTTATAAGAAGATCAAGAATCACATAAGGCCTCCATCTCCACCTCATTTATCTCACACTCAACAACCACTTCATTTTTATCGCACTCATCCGCCTCCACGACACTCTTCCCTTGATCATGAGGATTTTTTTCGTGTCGCTTGGGAGGGCTCCACGAGTACGCTTGGAGAAGACTTGGGCCAGTTGCCCCAACTGCGTCTCCAAGTTTCTCATGGAGGCGGTCTGAGTGGTCATGTTGGATTGGGCCATCTTTTCTCCATGATTTATTCCAACGCACTCTTTCGCGTCCCTTACGCATTTTGATTATAACCCGGTTGCAGCGGTCGTAACTGTCTATTAGAGGTTTGAGCATCAAACTGATGCTGGCCTCCTTGCCACCTTTGACCGGGAGCATTTTGTTTCCAAGAGAAATTCGGATGATTTCTCGCATTCGGGTTATAAGTATTATTATAAAGAGCAGCGCGATTCTGATTATTTATAAAATTTATACTCTCATAAGTAGATATACCTTAGGGATCAGCAAAAGCTTCTCCAGCTGGGCATTCATATGTATGATGGCCGGGGTTTCCATAACCCTGGCACGAAATAGCCATCACCCGAGCCGGAGAAGGGGTTGATTTGGTCAGCATCATCATTCCATCCATCGTAGGATGGCTCGCCTTCAACTTGCGGCTGCATAACATTCACCTCAAACAAATTTCTTGCACCCCTAGGTGCATTTCTTCCTGCAGTCCAATATGTACTATGTGAAGCGGTGTCACAAAGGAGACGCAATTCCTCTTTAGGAGTCAGGTTCATGATAGTGCCTCCAGTCGCCGCGTCGATCATAGCCCTGTAATTAGGCTCAATAGCAAAATAAAATATTTCCACTAAATTCCACGGCTCACAGCCGTGCTTGGGGCATCGACGCTGCAGATCAGCAAATCTCTCCCAAGCTTCCGACAAAGTTTCCTAGTCCAACTGTCGGAAAGTGGCTATCTCCCTTCGGACGTTCACTATTTTATCCACCGGGTGGAATTTAGCTAGGAACTTCGTGGAAAGAGCCTCCCACGTAGTTGCAGTCTCGAGAGCAATAGTGTGGAGCCAGGCTTTTGCCTTGTCCCTCAGCGAAAATGGGAACAACCATAGCTTCACCACATCATCATTAATGCAAGCGTAGCTGAAGGTGCCACAAATCTCCGAGAATTCTTCCAGATGGAGCTGCGGATCCTCACTTGGCAAGCCTGAAAACTGCGTGTTATTTCAGATCATGTTGAGGATGGCAGGTTTTATCTCAAAGTGGTTGTTTACGATGGCCGGGCCGAAGCCAAGGTAAACACTTCCTGCGGTAGGGGTCGTGAAGTCTCGCATTGTCCTAACGCAGGGTTTGACCACCTCCTGGTCCTCAACCACCCGTTCACCAAGGCCATTTCCTCCTTTCCATAACACTTCCATTCTTTCTTCAACAGCAGTGGCACGCTGGCGATCTCTCCTCGCTCGTGCGCTTTCAAGATCTACTCCAAGAACTTCACCTCTATCCCTGGGGATTGGATCTGTCATACAACACACTAAAAAAATTGATCAAAGAGCAAAAACACTTAAAATTTTCCTATAGAAAAATACACACAACGGTTGCACTCCCTGGCAACGACGCCAAAAACTTGATGCACTTTCGGCAAGTGTACCGATCGTAGTCAAGTAATAAAGTTGAGGAGTTAAATCCCCGAATATCTATCTCTCAAGGAGTGTAGGTAGGGAGTGTGACTTCGCTATAGAAAGAAGGATTGCAAGTGTCAACGTAAACAAAGGGGTTTAGATTTTTGGTTTCCTAATTTTAACACTAATAAATCTATTACAGGTCGCCTTCACCACGTCGCTTGGGTGTATTACTCAAATGAGTAATAAGGAGGATGGACAAACCATTGAGGGTCGCTGCCACCTCTTCGCCACACACGCTCCTAACAATCGTTAGGACAACTCTAACACAGCAAGACCACAAAAGATGGAAGCGCACCAACACAAATCAGAACTAAAATATATCAACACATAGAAATGTGGTGTGAGGATTGCTATCAACCCAAAAAGGCATGTGTACATATCGAATTGTAGTACTAAGGTCGTATTTAAACTCGGGGCTGTCAAGTACTGCTACTAACGCTTCTACTATTATCCTACCGAAAGATTGTTGGGTTTTGAGAATTTTTAAATTAAAACTAAGGATAATTAAGACAAAAACTTATGATAAAAAACAAGCATTTGATCAATGATTCACCATAAAATGAGACGAGTGGGATAAAAAAATATAGATTTAAATTTGCAAATTAAACTCGGCCGCGACTGATCTAATATTAGGAAGTAATCTCGCTAGAGCATTAAATCACCTAACTTATAGACGTTTTGACCGAAATCTCTTTACAAGTAAAAATGGCCTAAAGTTGCATTACCGAATTAACCCGCACTATTGGATTTGACTCCAATCCAGAGGATTTACGTCATCTTATCTCTAGGGTTGCGTTCAACTCCTTCCTTCTTTGAGTGATCTTTCAAATCAATGAGTCTCTCGACTTCTATGAAATGAGATCAAATGCCTACTACCGTATACCGGAAATACGAAGTCGACGCGAGAAAAATCAAAGAAGGACCGATAATCATTTAGACAAAATCAAAACTAAGAAATAAAAATAACCCTCATCTCACTTCATGGCTCCTCACGATCAAATGTTAAAAGAAAAATTAGCTACGCATGATTGAAAGGAAAACCACAATAAGATGAAGAAAATTCATTTGTATTGATTTATAAAAAGAGAAGAGTACACAAAAGTAAATAAGACAAGATTACACTAAAAAAGAACTATTACAATAATGAGGAAGAAATCCACTTAAAGAAGAAAATTGCACTTGAACTCTCTTGCTCTCTCTCCAATCCAACCTTAAAAAGCATGTGACATGGGTTCCTTTTATAGATGAAGAGGAAGATTCTAGAATGAAATGAAGAGGAGTGGACAAGGGGGGTGGCCGACCATGCATGTGGAGAGGGTTCATGCATGCCATTAAATGAGGGAGAGAGAAAATGGAAGGTTCAATGTATTGTATTAAAGGGGAATAAAATAGAGAATATAAAATGGAGAGGGGGAGATGCATGAGGAATAAAGTGGGGGAGAAAATAATAAAGGGGAGAGAGAGAGGGAGGAGGCCAACCATATAAGGGGGAAAATGCATGAATGGGAAGGTGCATGCATGAAATTAAATGAGGTGGAGAGCATGAGGTGGTCGGGCATGCATGTGGGTTGCTAGGTGGGCCGAGCAATGGAGGAAAACCATGCATGGTTGGATCGGGTAGGACATGGTGGGCTGCTTCAAAGAGGAGGCTCGGGTAGCATTATAATGGGGCTCGGGTAGCATCATAGTGGGCTGCACTTGGACCTGAACCTACATTAAAATAAAATAAAAAAACATTAGTTATATATCACAAAATAACACAAATAAGTAGCATAACTTTTGTTATTAAATCTAAACTAAACTTTAACAAACATAACATAACCTAATAATAGTTATATTCATAACAAAACATAGAACATAAAATTAAACATACAAATGCATAAAACACATATTTAAAATAGGAATTAATATATTAATAAAAAAAAACATTAAAACATGAAATAAAAACATAACAAGCATAATAATACATAAAACTATAATAAAACCTAAGAATTATGGATACTAAACTACCCCAAAAGGGATGACTAAAACTAGTCATCAAATTCCCCCATGCTAGAGTATTTGCTTGCCCTCAAGAAAATGAAAATGAAAATTAGGGAAGATGAAATAAAAGTAAGCAATTTAGATTTCATAGATTTAGAAAACCAAAACATGAAAAATTAAACTATCCTAATTTCTATGCTAACAACTAGTGGGGCGAGAAGTGCACAATAGAAAACTTGAATAATGGAAACCTAAAAATTTCATTAGATCATAAAGAAGAATTAAACATTTCTAAATCCCTAAAACAAGGCATTCAAAATAAATGAAAATTAGAAATACAAGAGTAGAAATTCTAATTAAACGGCACATTGACGAACTACTAGGTTGCTAGAATAATGATTAACCTTAAATCACCTCAAGATAACCTCCAAAGAAATCCATCAACGATGGTGGCCATAGGCTTGTCCATTCACACTCTCTCCACTACGCGAATTTACGTCTAAAGATCAAAAGGACTTAAAATAGGCGTTAAGACTTGGCTTAGGTAAATAATTATGAATTGAAAATCAAGGATAAACGTGATGGTTAAAACACACTAAACCAAGGGTGAGCTCAAAATAAACATAAACATGATAAAAAAAAAGAGAAATGACAAGTATGTCATTTCTCCAATTCAAACTACAAAACATGGCCATGAAAATATTTCTCTTTTCAAAATTTTGCCACAAATAAACCTTTTCTCTTTTTTTTGATTTAATAACATTTTTATAATAACTTTTTTTTTCTTTCATAAAAGAGAGCTCCAAATGCAAACTTTAAATATTCCTTTTCATTTTACAAGATAACCCAACACAATAATATTTTAAGCTCATAGTCTAGTGTGAAATTAGGAAGGGCATTTTGGCTTTGGTGAAATAATGAAATGAAAGGTGTAGATAAAACAAAGAAACATGGAAAAAGGCCCAAAATTGTTTTTGCAATGGTGAAATTATTTGGTGGGCAAAAAGGCTCAAACGAGTCAAAGGGTGGCCTAAATCATTTCTAAAGTACGTAAAAATGACGCAAATGTTTTGAGAGTAGCTAGGGACAAGTTCTAGACACCAAGAAAGTATTACCCCACAAATGAAAAAGAGATAACATTTCCTAGTAACCATTCATAAGCAACTAACCGAATAAAAAGACATAACTACAAATTGCCAACTTACAACGTAAAAAACGGATGCCTATATTTAAGAACAAGAAATTAGTAAAACTAAGCTATGTTAAACTAAAAAATTTAGAAAACCTTTTCAAAGAAATCTACATAGAACTACAAAACCGCACAGGCCTACACAACACTAGAAGAAACATAAAAATAAAGATAGAAAATAATTTTTGATTTTGATTTTAAAATAGATGTTAGCAATTTTTTTGGATTTTGATTTTATAATTTTTTTGGGTTTTGAATTTTGTAGTTTTTTTGGATTTTTGATATTGTTAAATAAAAACAATACTCATTTTTTTGTGATTTTGTTTTAAAACATATTTTTTTTGAAAGGAAACAAGAAAGAAAATAATTAAACCCTCCCCCATGCTTAGATTCTTCATTGTGCTCAATGAAAGAAACAAAAAAAACGAGAAAGAGAAGGAGACTGAGAAGGAGAGAAAAATGCAGTAAAGTAAATTAAATAAAAAGAACAGGACTTCCCCGGGTTTGTGAGGCGACGGCGGATGTCGCTCCCCATGCTTGCTTTTTAACGTACTTGATCATCAGTAGGTTTGACTTGATCCATCTTGATATCTGCAACATTGGAGCGGCGATCACGAACTTGTACTTGTTGGGCCACCGGGAGGAAGAGCAAAAAAATAAAATAAAAGCAGAAAATATTTGGGCAAGTTCCCAAGAGTGTTCTTTATTTTCACAATAGATTGTCCGAATAATAATAACAAAAGAGTTTTATAATAAGAAGAAGTCCAAAATAAAAAAAATAAATGTTCCACATGAAAATAAACATTCAAGAGTCATAAAGAAGATCCTCTTTTGCAGGAGACACATAATCATTAGAAAAATATAGTTTCAGTCTATGACCATTTACTTTAAAATCACCCTTATCCGGGTGCGAGAGTAACACAGTTCCGTAAGAAAAGACTTGTTTGACCGTAAACGGTCCAGACCATCAAGATTTATGTTTTTCCAAAGAAAAGACGTAAACGTGAATTAATAAGAAGAACCTGATCGCCAGGTTTAAACATTTTAGGGTGTCGCAAGATCTTATCGTGATAGATTTTCGTTTCAAGATCGAGTGGTTTATCAAAATAGTTTTTCAAATTTTTGTCTTTTTTAGAAGTAGAATTCTCAAGATTCTTTTGTTTAAAACCAAGTTCATTTTCAAAAATGGTTTGTATGGACATAACCGTGCCTTTGAAATCATTTGAAGAAATTCCAGAAAAAGAAGAGGAAAAATCATTTGATGAAATATTGGAAAGATAAAGAGAAGAGTCATCATTTAAATCATTAAGAAAATAGCAAGAGTCATCATTTTTTAAAGAGTTTTTCATTGATTCATTAATAGAAAATATGACCTCATCATCTCCCACACGCAGAAAGAGTTTTTCGTTACTCACATCAATGATCGCTCGAGCGGTGGCTAGGAAGGGACGACCAAGGATAAGAGGGACATCGACGTCCTCTTCAATATCAAGAATGACAAAATCCACCGGGAAGATGAATTTGTCGACATTCACTAGCATGTCCTCAACAACACCTAACATATACTTAATTGATCGATCGGCTAATTGGATACTCATGCGCGTAGGGCTGAGAGTGCCCAATCCTAGCTTTTTAAATAATGAGAATGGCATCAAGTTGATGCTCGTACCTAGGTCCGCTAATGCATGTTTTAAAAAAAGGTTGCCAAAAACACAAGGAATTGAAAAACTAACCGGATCATTTATTTTTTTTAGGAAGATTTGAGTTTTTAATGACCACCGAGCACTCTTCATTTAACGTTACGTGAGAAAGATTTTCCAATTTGTTTTTGTTTGTTAACAAATCTTTAAGATATTTGGCATACTTAGGCATTTGGCTAATCGCTTCATGAAACTACAAATTAATTTTAATTTGTTTAAACATTTCAAGAAAGCGTTGATATTGATCATCTAGTTTTTCCTTCCTAAGCTTAGTGGGATAAGGAGGTGGCGGAAATTATTTTATAATTATTGGAGCATCATTTTGAACATTATCATTTTCAAAAACAGATTTATCTTTTTCAAAAACAACTTTTTACTTTTTCAATAATTTCATCATTCATTTCCGTAATTATAATTTTTTCAGCAGTAGGAGAGGCAATCACCTCTGGCTCTTCCCTTGTGGTGGGCTCGTGAATAACTTTATCGCTCCGAAGGGTGATCGCTTTTGCGTGCTCCCTTGGGTTGGGTTCAGTAATTGAGAGAAGAGAGCCAGGTGGCCTCTTGGAGATAACTTTGGCGAGTTGGCCGACCGTATTTTCTAAATTTTTCATCGACCCTGTTACGTTTCTAATAGTAGCATCGTTCGAGCTTATATATCTAGATAAAATTTCTTACAAAGAGAGAGTTTTTTTAAGATTTTGTTTTTGTTATGGTGGTGGTGGTGTAAAATCGTGTTGTGGACGTACGTCATTAGCATTATTACTCCAAGAAAAATTAGGATGGTTATGCCATCCAAGGTGATAAGAATTCGTAGCAGCATTAAATCCAGGAGGAGCAGAAAAAATAGAAAAATTATAAAAATTCGCAGAATTGTTTTGAGCAGGCCTGGGTATGTTCCCCAGATAATCCACCTGCTCGGCAGTAGTAGCATTCACAATTTCATATACCTGAGGGGCGGAGGAAGCAACCATCACCGAAATCTCCTTGTTTAGCATCTTCACTTACAACACTAGTTGGGATACAGAGTCCACTTCATAGAGACTTGCAGGTTTATTTGGGCGAGTCTTAGGAGAGTTCCACTGATAAGTGTTCATCGCCATGTCCTCTATAAGATCAAGAGCGGCTTCCGGAGTTTTGTGGTCCAAAGAACCAGCGGAAGCGACATTTATCATGTGCTTAGTCTCTTGATTTACCCCATTATAAAATGTCTTAACCTGTAACCATACAGGCAGAGCATGATGAGGGCATCTTCTTAAAAGTTGTTTGAACCTCTCCCAAGTGTCATAGAGGGTCTCAAAAGCAATTTGAGAATAAGAAGTTATATCATTTCTTAATTTAGCAATTTTAGTGGGAGGGAAATATCTAGCAAGAAATTTATCGACTAAAATGTTCCAAGTAGAGATGATCCTCTTAGAAGAGAACTCAACCACTATTTGTCTTTTGTCCTTAAGGAGAAGAGGAAGATTCTTAGACTAATAGCGTCGTCTGAGACACCATTAATTTTAAAGGTGTCACAGATCTCGAGAAAACTAGCAATATGTAAGTTTAGATCTTCATCTTGTAATCCGTCGAACAGTACATATTGCTGCACCATTTGTATGATGCTAGGCTTAAGCTCAAAATTATTGTTCGCAATCGTAGGTCAAACAATACTTGTTTCAGTCCCCTCCAGGTTGGGTCGAGCATAATCGGACATGGTCCTTTGCTGAGCCATTCCTGGGTTGGGATCTCCCATTTCAGAATTAAAATTATAATCAGCGTCGGAATCCTCAACCACTGTTTGAGAAGGGGAAGCCCCGAATCGTAGTTGTCTCCGAAAGGAGCGTTCGATTTCTGGGTCCAAATTAACAAGTAGAGACGGATTCGTGCGGGTCATGCACTAAAAAAATGAAGGGGAATGGAAAGAAGAAAAGAAAGGAAATAAAAACTTGAATAAGAGAGAATGATTTTTTTTTGGTTTTTTTTTGCAGAAGTAATAGCGAAAGTGTTTTCAAAATATTGACGAAGAAGGTCCCCGACAACGGCGCCAAAAACTTGGTGTGAGGATTGTTATCAACTTGAAAAGGCAAGTGTACCTATCGAATTGTAGTACCAAGGTCGTATTTAAACTCGGGGCTGTCGAGTACTGCTACTCACGCTTCTACTATTATCCTACCGAAAGATTGTTGGGTTTTGAGAATTTTTAAATTTAAACTAAGGATAATTAAGACAAAAACTTATAATAAAAAACTAGCATTCGATCAATGATTCACCATGAAATGAGACGAGAGGGATAAAAAAATATAGATTTAAATTTGCAAATTAAACTCGACCGTGACGGATCCGATATTAGGAAGTAATCTCGCTAGAGCATTAAATCCCCTAACTTACAGACGTTTTACCGAAATCTCTTTACAAGTCAAAATGGCCTAAAGTCGCATTACCGAAGTGACCCGCACTATTGGATTTGACACCAATCTGGAGGATTTACATCATCCTATCTCTAGGGTTGCATTCAACTCCTTCCTTCTTTGAGTGATCTTTCAAATCAATGAGTCTCTCGGCTTCTATGAAATGAGATCAAATGCCTACTACCGTATACCAGAAATATGGAGTCGACGCGAGAAAAATCAAAGAAGGACCGATAATAATTTAGACAAAATTAAAACTAAGAAATAAAAATAACCCTCATCTCACTTCATGGCTCCTCACGATCAAATGCTAAAAGAAAAATTAGCTACGCATGATTGAAAGGAAAACCACAATAAGATGAAGAAAATTCATTTGCATTGATTTATAAAGAGAGAAGAGTACACAGAAGTAAACAAGAGAATATTACACTAAAAAAAGAAGTATTACAATAATGTGAAAGAAATCGACTTAAAGAAGAAAATTGCACTTGAACTCTCTTGCTCTCTCCCCAATCCAACCTTACAAAGCATGTGACATGGGTTCCTTTTATAGATAAAGATGAAGATTCTAGAATGAAATGAAGAGGAGGGGACAAGGGGGGTGGCCGGCCATGAATGTGGAGAAGGTTCATGCATGCCATTAAATGAGGGAGAGAGAAAATGGAAGGTTCAATGTATTGTATTAAAGGGGAATAAAATAGAGAATATAAAATGGGGAGGGGGAGATGAATGAGGAATAAAGTGGGGAGAAAATAATAAAGGGGAGAGAGAGAGGGAGGAGTCCGGCCATGTAATGGGGAAATGCATGAATGGTAAGGTGCATGCATGGAATTAAGTGAGGTGGAGAGCAAGAGGTGGCCGACCATGCATGTGGGCTGCTAGGTGGGCCGAACTATGGAGGAAAACCATGCATGTTAGGCTCGGGTAGGACATGGTGGGCTGCTTCTAAGAGGAGGATCGGGTAGCATCATAATGGGGCTCGGGTAGCATCATAGTGGGTTGCACTTGGACCTGAACCTACATGAAAATAGAATAAAATAACATTAGTTATATATCACAAAATAACACAAATAAGTAGCATAACTTTAGTTATTAGACTTAAACTAAACTTTAACAAACATAACATAACCTAATAATAGTTATATTCATAACAAAACATAGAACATAAAATTAAACATACAAATGCATAAAACATATATTTAAACTAGGAATTAATATATTAATAAAAAAACATTAAAACATGAAATAAAAACATAACAAGCATAATAATACATAAAACTATAATAAAACCTAAGAATTATGG
The DNA here is from genome assembly GCA_039513925.1 of Platanthera zijinensis. Classification (NCBI taxonomy): domain Eukaryota; kingdom Viridiplantae; phylum Streptophyta; class Magnoliopsida; order Asparagales; family Orchidaceae; genus Platanthera; species Platanthera zijinensis. The sequence goes on from CM077084.1 coordinate 122,118,243, forward strand.
ATACTAAACTACCCCAAAAGGGATGACTAAAACTAGTCATCAACATGCTGAAATCATTAAGCAAATCAAGTTCTTACTCATCAAACCAACAACCATGCAGCCAAGAATAAAATTACTACAAGAGAAGGGGGAGAGATACAACCAAACGCATGAAGACTTTCCGAGATTCGCGGCCGAAGCAAAGGGTTGTCAGGCCTTGTCCGTGCTCGGTCTACAAATGATGTCCGGGGTTGAGAAGGGTTGTCACTTCCTTCTATTAGCCTGTCTTCTTCGTGAATAGACGTCGGGTTAAACCTGACCGGAGATCTCCACGCATGCAACACCAAAGAGCTTGAAATAGAGCTTTGAGGTTGGAGAAGATGATGGCGGTCAGAGATGAAGATATTAAGAGATTTTGGTGGGAGATTTGTGGCCGGACGAGCTCTCAACGAAGGAGAGAGAATAAAACGGCAGAAGGAAGCATTTCCCGCTCAGAGGAGCGGAAATGGCAGGCGGATCCTATGGGAGAATTAGACCTGCGGCTTTAATAGACAAGTAAGAAATAATGGCCACGCACGGTTAGGCGAACGACCGTTTGTTAACCGTACATTATTTAATTACAGAACTGGCTTGCAGAGGAAGAAGAAGCGTTGACCCGTGCGTTACCTCGCACACGGATGCTTCTGCCCATGTGTGAAGGAAACCGCACAGGTAACCACAGAGAGCAGAATTTTCAGGCAAGTAGGTGAAACCGTGCGTTTTACTCGCACACGGGCACTTCCGCCCGTGCATGAGCAAATTAAACGATTAACCACAGAGAAAAATAAAATAAGGAAGCTACAAGAAAACCGTGCATTTCCTTCGTGCATGGTTTTGAAGAAACCGTGCGTTAAGATCGTCGAGAACAACTCGACGAAATTTGTCGAGTTCAACTCGAATATCTTCCATCGAGTAAAACGCACGATCTAGAAGAAAACATGCGCTAAGGAAATGCACGACCGTGGTTTTAAACAAATCAGAATTCTTGCCTTGGGGAAAACGCACCACCTACACAGCAAAAACAAAAACTGGAGCACCAGCTCCCAGCACCAATACACAACATAAAAATTAACAAATCCTCACGGGGAGTACCCCCAGTACTTACCCTCGACTACAAAATACGCAATTGCACACCCTTGGGACAAAGCGGTGCACAAAGTGGTCCTTGACCGATCGAAGAAAATATAACTGATTTCAGGTAAAAATGCAGTGCATGAGTGAGAATACAGGCCCAGATGAGTCCGAAAAACCCTATATAAATCAGACTCATAAACTACAGTGCCCTAGTGTTGTATCTCTTACTTATCATTTTCTTTTATTATTGTATTTATGGGCTTATCCTGACAGCCTGCCTTTACTAGTGGCATTGCATGGTTTCTCTCCTGTTGAGCGTCATGGATCTTTCCAAGTTTATGTTCGGCGCAATGTGCTTGAGTTGGTGATCTACATTGGGTGTTATCCCTAGGGGATGATGCTCAAATGTAATGTGGAGGGCCACTTACCTCCATTGTCTGGATGATGCTAGAGGACTCAAAGTTCGTGTATAAATAAGTGGTGCAGGAGGACTCGTGCTCCTCCCTGGCCGAGCTCTCTATAAGGGTATGGGCACTGCTCTTGCCTCAAAGTATATAGGGACTGAAAGAATAAGAAGGGTAGAAAAACACTTTGAGGGGGGGGGGTGAATAGGTTCTTTTGAGTTCATTTTGGTTTTGAACAGATTTCATGATGCTAGCAAAAATTTTCAGAGAAAATGAAAGCACAGGCACAACACACAAGATTTATAGTGGTTCCCAAATCTTGGGTACATCCACTTCCCCCTTGATCTATCTAGCAGAAAATTAGTTTTGGCTAACTCCTCTAGAAACTCAGATCAAAATTGATCTTACAACTCAGATCCTACCTAGATCCCACACTCAGACAACAAAACAGTCCTACCTCAAAGATATAGGCAAAACTCGTACATCATGTTCACTCAAGAACCCTACACTCGGGCTATAAACCAGCCCTACCTCTCAACTTTTATAAATTAGACTTACAAACTCAGATCTAAACAGATCCTACCTTAGGCCAGAAAAGCCTTACTCTTAGATAAAAGATTCTACCAGAATTGGTTGTATGGTTTTTATTACAACTTATAGACTCAAAAAATAAAACAATTGAAGTCTTCTAATGTCTCAATCTCTGCAAACAACACAGTTAATTGACTGATCTTCAAGAAGTCTAAAGCTAGTGTTGTTGAAGCAGATCTTTGGAGATAGAAATTTTCCCTTCTTCAAATTTTGTGGATGAATCAGATTTAGAATTAGAAGAAGGAAGATTTTCTTTATAAGCTCTTGGAGAATATCTATCAAATATGATCTGAGCGTATTGGAGTTCTTGAGAAAAAATTGCCCAGGCACTTGATCAATAGCTTTTGAATTTTGAAAACTTCTCCTCTTTTTATTCCTAAATTTGTGTGTCCAATCTTTTCTCTGAATTGATTCGTCTCCATCTATATATAACAAGTTCTCAACAACTATATTATGTTATGGAAAGCAGCGACAGTTACGCAAATAACGCGTTTCTAGAGATTCCGTTAGTTTCTATCTTTGCTTGCCATCGTGGCATATCATTTGAATTCTGATGATATTAGTGCATTCACGCGACTTGTTTCGATATAGAAACCTTGTACTGAGTAGCTGAACACGTGTCAAGTGAAGATTGGCTAACTAAATGCTTTGGACTTATCAAAAATCTTGTTCCAGAAAAAAATGCGTCGAGTGAGTTGAAGTTACTCAGCGCATTTTGTTTGATAGAAAATTTGAGTCCTGAGAAATGCATCGAGCGAGTTGAAGTTACTCAGCGCATTTTCTTTGGTAGAAAATCTTAGTCCTGAGAAAGGAATCAAGTTAGTTGTGTTTACTCAGCGCATTTGCCTTAGCTGAATTTCTGAGTTCTAACTAACAGGTGTTTGAGTGAATTGAAGTGTCTTAGCGCATTTTTTCATGTGTCGAGTGAAGTGTGCTGTCTCGACGCATTTGTACTTAGATAAATAAACTTTCAATATAAATATTTCTTATAACTAAAACATAGAATTCAACTAAACTCCTGCACAGTAAACAAATGTACAAATGAAATACAAACTTATGTATATTATTGACAGGAGTTGCTTCTTCAAATAAGGGACATTGGATAATATACCCCACAATCTCCCTCTATTTGAAGAAATCAGAAACTTTGTCAATGATATACATATTTCCAAATAAATAATATAATTTTAGTATTGCATAAATTTTAAATCAAAGCACATAAAATCTCATGGCTTGACATTATCAAAAGAAAAGAGCAAATAACATCAATAATAGAAGTTTAAATGTAATAGCCCTAGGACCCTAAGATGTATAAAATTTCAAAAGAAACTAAGGTTTTGGTTCCTAGATAATAATGCCCCTTGCTCTCTTAGCACCTACATCCTTCTTTTGTCTTTGCCATTCAAAGTATCCAAAAGGTTTAGAATAGTGTTGGATCCCTAGATGGAGTCTGGCTAGGTGCACTAAATTAGGTTAAGTCTTACCCACCTTGTATAACCAGGGTCAAGTCTAGTGGTCCTAGAGTTTAGGACAAGTCTTTAGGTTCAACCTTCATGGACCAGCAAGCAGAGGACCTCAGCAGACTAAGACTTATATGATTCAGAGAACAGATTGTTCAGTTTGAAGTTCTTCGAACTCAGCTCGACGATCGTCGATATCAAATCGACAAACTCATAGTTATTTCTCTGAGCTGAGCTCGACGATATTCGAGCTCAGGTCGACGATTAGTTTTTCTTCTGACAAATTCTCAGCTCGACAAACTCATAGTGCAGATTTGGAAAGTCATTCTCAGTACGTAGTTCATAGAGCTCAGGTCGACGAACTGGAATTCTCAGGTCGACGATCTTTGATCTCAGGTTGACGAATTCCGTTCTTAGGTCGACGATTTCTGTCCAGCTCAAGAATGAGATTTTTCTTCCTTCTGTCCCCTACCCTCAATATTAATTAGAAGTAATATTCCTGAGTAATTAATGCTCACATTCCTTTGAATATAGCTGTTATTTGAAGCATTAATTATGGTATTCATCAGGATAATTACTTGCTTATTTTATTAGGGACAGTTGGGGAAACTCATTTATGACATACATTTCAACCGTTTGTATTCTCCAGATTAGTCAGCAATTAATGCCAGAATTCAAAATTCAAAGGAGAAATTGACTAGAGAATATAAAAGAGATTCTCTCTCTTCAGTCGACAAGCATATATAGAGAATAACAGAGAACAACATACTCACAGAGCAACATAGAGAAGAAAATTCATAGCACTAAAATAGATCCTAATCATTCAAAACTTTCTTCTGTGTGCTGAAAACATCTATATTCTTTTTCCTTGCTAATCCTGAAATCTGAAGAAGAACATTCATCACAAATAAAGAGACTTCTTCATCTTTAGAGCCTGGAATCTTCAGAGACATCCATTCAACATCAATCTTCTAGATTCCTGGACATTGACAGAACAAGGCTGAAGTCCTACACCCTGAAGCAAAGCTCCAGTCTTCCTGAACCATTCAACATCTTAGGGGGAGCTTTGTCAACATCAAAGATACACTAGTCTTCTCTATTGATTAGAGAAAGAGAAGACACCATAACCTCCTCTCACCTCCTGTAAAAGGGTTTTAACTCCCTTCAAAAGTTAACCACTTGGTTGTCAAGGCTCCTGATCAAAAGACATGGGTTGGTTTTTGGGCACCTGATCAAAAGCCTAAAGGGTTGTGATATCTCCCTGTAAATAAATATTATGGTGGCATTCACCTGATCAGAACCTGCTAGTGAATTCCTACCAGGGTGGTAGAAGAGTGGATGTACCCAGTTGGGGAACCACTATAAAATTCTTGTGTTGTCTAGTTATGCTAATTTTCTGTTTGTTCTTGCTGTGGCTGTGATAGATAGAATAATTTAGCCTATTTTTTCTTTTCTTTATATATTATTGGTATCACCTACTTTCACTATGATATAAAAGTTTAAAACAGCCAAAATTTTTAATACTCTATTCACCCCCCTCTAGAGTAAGTCAGATCTAACCCATCCTTTTCAATTGGTATCAGAGGCTTGTTCTCTTGGTTGAACAAGTTAATACTTAAACCAACAAATCCTTCATAGATCTAAATTTCTCTAGCTTATTTCTTATAGCATGGTACAGAATAAGGATTATGCAAGCACCAGACCTCTAGTGTGCAACTTATATAAGTTTGCCATTTGGAAGGCAAAAATCAAGCTTTACATAAATTCTATTGATGAAGAAATTTTTATTTCTATTTTGGCAAAACCCCCTCAACCTTTAGCAGAGACTGCATCCACATCAACTTCAAGCACTCATGCAGTTACACCACTTGAGTGGACTGATGCTCAGAAGAAAGCCAAAATAGCTGATGCAAAAGCTTTAAATATACTGGCTCAAACCATGTCTGATGATATCTTCCAAAAGGTGGCTGAAAGCACTTCAACAAAACAGACCTGGGAATCTCTAAACAAGATGGTGGTAGGTTCAACTGATAAGAGAAAGGATAGAAGATCCAACCTCATCTCACAGTATGAGAATAACAAAAAGGAAGAATCTGAATTAGTGGTTGATATGTATAACAGACTAAGTGTTATCATCAGTGAGCAAAAATCCCTGGATAAAGACATCTCATTGACTGGGATAAATGACAGAATTCTAATGTGCTTCCCCAGTACTTGGGTCTCCAGGATATGGCCAATTAAGGAGGACAGAAGTTTAAATGAGATTTCCACTAAATCTCTCCTTGGCAAGCTCAAGTCTTATGAGCAGTTGATCAAATCTAGAGAGGCTGCTGAACATAAGACTTCCACACCCTCAAGGAAGGAGCACAATATAGCCTTCAAGGCAAATGAAGAATCAGAAGCCCCAAAAATTAATAAAGAATTCCCGAGTCTCTTAGCCAAGAGATTCTACAAGATGGGCAAGAAAGATTTCAGAAGAAAGTCATCAAGGCAAGATGACAAGCCCAGGTATGACAAAACACCAACTAAAGAAGTTGTTTGTTTTGGCTGTAGGAAGCCTGGACACTTCATCTTAGAATGTCCAGAGAACCAAAATAAGGAGAGGAGAAGAGAAACGAAAACCAAGAAATAACATTACAACAAGCCCTCCTTCAGCAAGCATAAAAGGAAGGAGAAAGGTTTCATTGCTGAAACCTTGAGTGACACTGAAGAAGAATCTTCATCTTTCAGGTCCAGTGAAGATGAAGAGGAAGCAAAGGCCAAGGAAATATGCTTGATGTCTATTGATGCATCAAGCATCCATTCTGAAGCTGACCAATCAGACACTGAAGAACCTCTATCTGAAGAGGATCATGTATTATCTTCTTTTTATTTTGATTCAGAAGAATTTAAAAATGAATTCAAGTCCTTATGTTTTGATTTAATAAATTCTAAAAAAGAAATTAAGCAACTTAGAGAGAAAGTAAATGAACAATAAAACCTGCTGTCAGAAAATAACAAATTAAAGGATGAAATCACCTTTAGCTAATGAACAAATCATTAAATTAAAGACTGAATTATTTGAGGCTAGGCAACTTGAAGAATCCCTGAATGGGAGAAGCATCAAGTTGATGAACATCACAAGCACAGTGAATGCCAAACTTAATGACAAGCTGGGCTTAGGTGCTTCATCAAGCCAACCCCCACTTATTCAGAAAAACATTTTATCCACCCACATAAAATTTGTTTTTGAAAAGGCTAAAGAGAAAATAGAAGATAATCATGTTAAACAAATAGTATTAAAATAAAAGAATAAGAAAAGAAGAAAGAATAAGAAAAATCTTAACCATAACAAAGTTCAGTAGATTTTGTCAAACTCAGATCGATGAAATGTGTACAGTTCGTCGAGCTCAAGTCGATGAACTCCGAACGCAAACTTCTACTATAACTATTATTTGAACTACAATCGACGAAACCAATATGGTTCGTCGACCAGAGATCGATGAAATTGGGGCCCAGAAAATGAATGCCTTTATTCTCTGAGTTGAGTTCGACGAACTCATCCTAGTTCATCGATCTTAGATCAACGAACGTACCAGAATTCGTCGACCCCAGTTTATAATAATAGAAATTTTAATTCCAACAGGAATTTTTATCAACCTAGACAGAACATTAATCCTTTTAACAAATGGATAATTCCACCAAGAAAATACCATCATTTAGGTTACAAAAGTCAACCTGAGTATTCATATATTACCAGCTTTAGTTATGTAAATCAACAAGGACCCAAGGTAACCTGGGTCAAGAATATCTAATCTATTTTTGTGCAGGTGAAAGACTATCCTACCATAGAGGAACAATGGTATCTGGATAGTGGTGGTTCAAAACATATGACTGGCAGCAAGGACAATCTATCCAACTACAAGTCCAAGCTAGGTCCTAAGGTTGTTTTTGGTGACTCCAACTGTGGCCAGACTAAAGGCTATGGAGATATAAAGATTAGAGTGGTCATATTCAAGAAAGTATCTTATGTAAGTGGATTAAAGCACAACCTGATTTCCATTAGTCAACTCTGTGATGAAGGGTTTCAGGTATCTTTTGATAAATCCTCTTGCATTATTTCTTTTGTTGATACCAAGATTGTCTTAACTGGATCTAGAGTAAGAAATATTTACATAGTAAATTTTAAGTCTGCTGGGTCTGAAATATGTTTGTGCAACCAAATTAATAATAATAATGAACTTTGGAATAAAAGATTAGGTCATGTTAATCTGAAAAAACATTGCTAGGTTATCTAAAGACAACCTTATTAGAGGATTGTCTTCTGGTCCCTACAAGAAGAAAGACCTCTGCTGGGCTTGTAAATTAGGCAAACAAACTAAAAATAGTTTCAAAGCCATTAATAAAAGTGATTCACCTAGGATTTTGTATTTGCTCCACATGGATCTTTTTGGACCCATTGTTGTACAAAGCCTAGGAGGGAAATCTTATACCTTAGTGATTGTAGATGACTTCTCAAGGTTAACTTGGGTGTTCATCTTGAGGAACAAGTCAGATAACTTCAAGGTTCTTACAGATTTTTTTAAGAGCATAAGGATTGAGTACTCTACTCCAGTTGCATTGATCAAATGTGATCATGGTACTGAGTTTGAGTCTCTTCCCATGCAAAGATTCTGTGAGTAGGAAGGTATAAGACATTGTTTCTCTGCTCTTAGAACTCCTCAACAAAATGGGGTAGCTTAAAGGAAAAACAAAGCACTAATTGAAGCTACAGGTATATTACTTGCAGATGCTTACTTGCCACTATCCTTTTGGGCAGAGGCTGTAAGCATAGCAAACTATGTCCCGAACAAGAGTTTGATATATAAGCTTAAGGGCAAGACTCCCTATGAATTACTTAAAGGGAAGAGACCTAAAGTTGATTTCTTTAAGATTTTTGGTTGTATGTGTTACATTCACAATAATGACAAGAAATACATTAGAAAGTTTGAAGCCAAGGCTGCAATGGTAATTTTTCTAGGATATTCCCAAGTCAGCAAGATATATAGGGTTTATAATCAATCTACAATGAAAATAGAAGAATCTGTACACATTTCCTTTGATGAGACTAACATGTTTTGTAAGGAGAAGAACTCTTCTACCAGTAAATCTTCGTAGGTACCATATTTGTGTGAGTAGTTAAATGAGTTTAAACTCACCAATGAGGCTAATGCCTATACCTCTCCACAAAACTCTGAAGATAGTGAAGAAGATTTCACAGAAATAGCTTATAAACCAACAACAGCCCACATAATTCCATAAGAGGAATTAACTCCCCGGGCTGTTGCTGAACAAACTCAGCCAACTGATCTTGTCATACTTAGAGATCATCCTATATATCAAGTAATAGGAGACATATCAGTAGGTGTGCAGACAAGGCATCAACTCAACCAAGACTTGATGCATGCCTTCTTCATATCTCAAATTGAGCCCCAATCTATAAAAGATGCAGAGCAAGATCCACTCTGGATTATGGCAATGTAAGAGGAACTCAACCAGTTTGAGAGATATAGAGTTTGGGACTTGGTTCCAAGACCTAAAGACTACCCAGTCATTGGAACTAAGTTGCTATTCAGAAATAAACTTGATGCCCAGGGCATTATCATAAGGAACAAGGCAAGACTAGTAGCTCAAGGCTATTGGCAATAGGACGACATTGAATATGATAAGACATTTGCCCATATTGTAAGGCTTGAGGCTATAAGAATCTTCCTGGTATACGCTGCCTTCAAAAAGTTCAAGGTCTATCAAATGGATGCTAAGAGTGCATTTCTGAATTGAGAACTCAAAGAGGAAGTATATGTGGAGCAACCACCAGGTTTTATCTCTCCAACTAATCCCTCTTATGTCTTTAGATCGCATAAAACTCTCTATGGTTTAAAGCAAGCTCCAAGAGCTTGGTATGAGACCTTAGCTAGCTTCTTGTTATAGCATAAATTTTCTAGAGGCATTGTAGATAGGACCTTGTATATTAAGCATCATAAAGATAAAATTTTGTTAGTACAAATTTATGTGTATGATATTATCTTTGGCTCGACTGATTCCAAACTATGCTAAAGGTTTTCTGACTTAATGCATTCAAAGTTTGAAATGAGTAGCATGAGTGAACTCTCTTTCTTCCTTGGCCTCCAAGTGAAGCAATTGCCTGATTGCATCTTCATATCCCAATCCAAGTATGCTAAGGAGCTAATCAAAAGGTTTGGGATGTTAGATGCCTCAGCAAAGAAAACACCAATGGCTACCAATGCCGTGGTTGACTCTGATGATCATGGAAAGCTTGTTGATCAAAAATTATATAGGGGCATTGTTGGTTCCCTTTTGTATCTCACAGCAAGTAGGCCAGACATAATGTTTGCTACATGCCTTTGTGCTAGGTTCCAAGTGAATCCTAAAGAATCTCATCTTATTTTCCTTAAAAAATTTTTAAGATACATAATGGGTTGCCCAAATCTAGGACTCTGGTATCCAACTGAGTCAGAATTTGAGTTGACTGGATACTCAGATGCTGATTTTGCTGGATGTAGAGTGGACAGGAAGAGCACATCAGGAACATGCCAGTTCCTTCGTGCTAGACTTGTCTCCTAGTTTTGCAAAAAACAAACATCTGTGTCTATATCAAAAGCAGAAGCTGAGTACATAGCAGCTGGTGTTGGGTATTGTATCCACAATTACCTGGATTTGAGGAAGCCTCCTGTCTAGCTAAGATGAATCCACAATGTATTTGATGATATGTTTCAATTTGTGCTTGCAGTTATTCCACGCTAAGTACACACCAATGTCAGGGTGTAGTGAGTCAATATACACAGGTCTGCGCAACGTAATCCCTCGTTGAGCAGATCAGTGTGTTGGCCTACATGTACTCTCTCTATTGGAGTGTACTTACTTTCAAGTACAGGGCTGAGAAAGATCAAGAGCAGACAAGGAGCAAGGATGGGCCAAATAGCAGCTCACGGGTGGAAAGACGAAAAATCGTCTAAGTAGAAATCGTCGAGAATCACTCGCTGATTCTTGCCGATTGCAGCCGGCTGTCTCAACGCCGTTTTGATTTCTGCTCAAGGAAGAATCGTCGAGAATCACTAGTTGATTCTCACTGAATCGATGAGAATGACTTTGCATTCTCGCCGATCCGTCGAGAATGAATATTGATTCTTGCCGATTCTCTCTGGATGGCAAGATCTTCAGCAAGAATTCTGCCAAGTAGAATTTGGCGAGAATCATAAGTGATTCTCGCCGATTCGTCGAGAATCATCTTTGATTCTCTCCGAGGGTGAAATTCTGGTGCTCGCTGGACCGGACCAAGTTTAGGGCGCTGTTTTGAAAGTGGAGCTAGGGTTTCTTTTGGTGGGGCCCACAACGGTCATATTGTATGACTTACTGTATAAATACTTCGGCATCTTGAACAGTAAAAATAACTAATACACAAGAACGAAAACCGAGCCGCCGACGTGACCTAGATCGCGGATTTCACTTCCGCCGCAACCATCACCGCTCGGGAAGTTAGCCGCCGCCGTTGATCGTGGATACCTCCTGATCTTCCGGCGACAGAAGCTTTGCCAAGCAATGCATCTCACGTGTCATTCTTGAAATCCTTTGTCTCTTGGTTTGTAGATCGGGAATACCTTCCCTTTCGGAATCGATCGAGACGATTGATCCAAGGAAGATCGTTGGTAGACCTTGCCAGAATAGCTACGAAGGTTGGATATTCAAATCCAAGCCGCCGCTCTTCTTGCCTCCGCCGGTTTCATGGAGATTCATTCTAAGTGAGAGCTAAGGTCGTGGACTCTTCGTCTTCATCAAGAATGCGTCATCTAACGAAGAGGGACACCTAGCACTCCATAAGTAGTTTGTATACTTTATACATTCCATTTTATTTTTGTTATAAAGGAACGTAGGTTCCTCATTGTAAGGGTTGGGTGCAACCCATGGTGGAGGAGTGGTGACTCCATTTGGAAGGGTTCCTTCCATTAGTGTGAGGATTGGATTTCAATCCGGTTGGTGAAGTGACCGAGTCATCCCTTGTTGGGAGATAGGTCGAAGGGGGAAAGTGGACGTAACCAAATCGGGGAACCACTATAACTGCTCGTGTATGTTTGTGCTGTGTTGTTTTGTTTACTTGTGCAGGTAGAATTTTAATTCCGCTAAAATCGCTGCAAGACACCTATTCCCCCCCATAGGTGAAGATAGTTGGCACTAGGTGGACTTTCAAGTGGTATCAGAGGGAGGTTACTCATCAAAGGGGTTAACACCTCGAGTAAGTTCCTGCCTCTAGTGTCAACAAGAAGATCAGACTCAAGCATGGAGTTGGACTATGTTGTCCCTCCTCTAAGACTCCCCTCATGTACAAAGGAGTACTACCCCATCTGGAATATTATAGTTATATTTCATCTGGAGGCCATTGACTCTCAGGCGTCACTCATCTTGGAAGAGGGTCCCTTCATTCCCATGAAGGCTTCCGGTTCAGGAAAGGATATCCAAATCCCCAAGTGTCCCGAAGAGATGTCTGAGACCGAGCTCTCACTGTTCAACTTGGACAAGTTAATACGTCAGATCATCACTGACGTCTGGTCTGGTGTATCTAGTTCAAGAGTGGACAAGTGTAGGACGACCAAGTCCATGTGGCAAACAATCTCAGATCTCATGATGGGATCAGAGAAAGCAGGGACCAGTTGTCAGCAAGAAGATGAAGCCTATGTGGGGGTCCTCATTTCTGAAGATGAAGGGCATGATCAATCTGTCAGTATCAGGGCTCCTGTGTCCTTGTCAGAGACTGAAGAAGAAGTTGAGGAAAGCAGTTCTGATGAAGCTGACTCAATAGTCTCTGCTGATCTTGACGGTAACCCTGAACAGCAAAGCCAGAAGCAGGTAACTTCTTCATCATGACCCTCTCCTCTTGCAGTTCCTGAAGACAGGAATAGTTCAGAGGATTGTCCCTATAGTGATGCAAGGGATATGGATAGCTCCAATCAGATGATTGAAAATCTTAAATCCCTTCAGCGTGCTCTTCTGAAGAGCAACTTACTTGTTGAGGAGCAAGCTAAGGAGATTGCTCAGCTGAAGACCTTGATGAATATCCAAGTGGAATCCATCAAGGTCAAGGACTCAAAGATCTCGGATCTAGAAAGTCATCTAGAGACCGAGAATAGAATAGTTTCTAACTTTTCCACGATAGATGCTATCAAGAGAAAAGAAGAAAATGGGTGGATCTCCCGAATTATTAATTCATGGAGAAATGGGGAAACTGTGTTCAGACCCCCCACCCCGAGTACGAAGGGCACTCATCATGCCTTTAGGTATGACCACAGAAACAACGTTGGTCACTGCAAGAATGATCATCCCTTAGGTGGAAATACCCATAGTGCCAGAGCTGTCATGGCTACCCATGAGAGAATACCCAAGGCTCATTCATAACCCTTTGTATTCTCAGCCTCAGCCCCAACTCATCATGAATATGCAGGAACCAGCTCTCACTGCAGTACTTTCCACCCTAGGACACAGGAAAGGGGGGTCAGGAAACATGTGGTAAGTACCCATGGGGCCTCTGGAAGTGTGCTGACTGAAAGGAAGGCACCACCTCCTAGGCCTCATGACACTCACCACATGCATTCTAACCACCCTCCCACATGTCATGGTGGAAAAGGCAATTTTGTGAGAAGAACCGACTCTATCTCGTTTAGACCTGAGATCATGACTACCTCAGTCAGTAGGTCAGGTCTGAAACGGCGATACAACATTCACGAGTTTTGGTGCTGTGGCAAGGTGGGTCACTTTGCCATAGATTGTTGGCACAACCCCTCTATGTTAAGGAAAAGGGCATATCCACCTCCTCTGGGCAGAGTTAGCCTTCCTAACAGGATTCCTGTGGGAAGGCATTCGAGTTTTTATGCTGACAAGAACCTAGGACCCAATACATATTGGGTTCCTAAGGTAGGGTAATTCCTTTTTGCAGGGTAGTCTAGGTTCCTGTAAACATGATGGGAACTAGACAGAAGACGTTCTAAGAATGACTTGGAACAAATATCTGGAATAAGAGCAGTGCTATCTACAATGCCATACTCAAATTGAACACCTGGTGTGCCTTAAACAGAAGATCTAAATGATAAATCTTATGATCCCAGGTACCTGCGTTCAGATTCAATATTTGAGCCAAATTATATTGATATTCACACATATATATATATATACTTATATATTCACACAAAATTGTGAATTCCTTCTCTAAGGTAAGTGGTTATGTGTATATATACACATATATGCTTTTACACCTAAGGACAGATTAAAAGTGTAAAATGATCTTTATATACAATTTCACGGAATTCTTGGTAGTTACACATTGATACATTTGAAAATGAACCTCAACAGGCATAAGTCAGCCCACTTAAAATTAAGAAGGTATGTCAATGGGTGTTACAAAAGATTACAACTGATATCAGAATATTGTGTACATCTCGAACGAGAAATAACTTAATAAAATTATTTTCCACAGAATTAATATGCCTCCTAACAAAATTACTTGTCTAGGGTGTAACAAAGTTCTTATGCCTCGTAACGCTGTGTGGAAAATTCCGTCTAAACCCTCGGTAGAAAACATTTAGAAAAATCTGTCGGAATCTCGTCGAACCCGCCCGATTCGCTACAGTATATATATAGAGGATATCCCGACGACTCTTCATTTCCCGTCTATTCGCTTCCCCCCTTTTCAGTGCTCCATCGACTGGTAGCTCGCAGTCTCAATCGATCCCGACGGTCTAGGCTTCAATCCCCGGGCATCCCGTCGATCCCGAAATCACGAGCTTCCCGAGCCCGTCCAGGCATTCCCTTCGATCCCGCTAATTCCGTCTCCGTAATCCTGGCACTCCTCGGCTTAGGGTAACGACTTATTCCTCCTTTCAGTGGCTTGTTGTTAGTATAGCTTCCTATTAGAGTTACTGACAAGGCTTAGACTTGGGAATTTCCTCCTTAGGTTTAAAATGGCTCCAAGAACCACCGCTGGACTTGTCACTGGATGTGAGCTAGTTCGAACCGGATTTTCTCATGCCTCAAATGAGTTCAGAAACATCATTCTCATGCTTGAAGAGGCTGGACTCACATTCATCCTGGAGCACCCCTGCAAGATACTCGATAAGGAAGTGATGGAATTCTTTGCGACTGCCAAACTTCGGCGTGAAGATACTGTCATCAAGTGTAAGATTATCGGGGCAAGAATCAAAATATCTGCAAGGAAACTGACTCAACACCTGCAGCTCTCCAGCTCTAATCAAGAGGATTATCTGGAAGAACAGGATCGAGCCAGGACTCTTTTGATCTGTGGTCTACACAGAGGAATCAAATCCATCAAGAGGAAGTAGATGAACGAGGAAGGGAAGCTTTTGTCTGACATCGTCAGGAAAGTCCTTATCTGTAAGCCAGGCTCTCACGATCATATCTCAGGTGAGATGTTCAAGATCTTATTGGTGATTGTGTGTCAGAAGAGATTCAACTGGGGGGCCATGCTGTTTGAAAGAATAAAGGATACTCTACGAACCCCCAGCTTTGGACGGATTATCAGTCTCTATCTTAACCAATTGGATGGAGACACGTTTGATATGAGAAAAGGAGTTGAATCCACTATCTGAAGAAGATGGACTCCAGTGTCTTTGATAGATTGGAGAGACGGATAGGGCAAGCTGTCATGGAAGAAGAACGAGATGAATCCCCAGCTGTGTCCCATAGGGCTGAGGACAATAGAACCCCAGCAAATTCCGTGGCTGTCCCCGGTGAAGTTCCTGATCTGCTGACTGTAGGAACTGAGGGGAGTCTCTATCCGCTCCTGCTGATGTCAGATCTAACATCTCTCAGATAGCTAGGGATGCAGTTGAGAACCTGCAAGAAGAAAGTGAGGATGTGGTGGAAGATGAGGCGGCCCTGAACGATAATGATCTGGGAGACGGAGGTGATGTCGAGGAGAATGACGAGGAAAATTTAGACAATGCCTCAGTTGAGATTGAGAACATGGATGATGAGGAGGAGGAAGAAGGAATTGAGAGGATGGAAGTGTTGGATCCTCGGGATGATGTTTAAGTTCCATATGAGGAACAAGCTCCTGAGGAGTCTGGTGCACGAATGGAGGGGGAGCCCTCCCAGCAACCCTTGGTAAGCATTCCTGAACAACCTACCATGGCTGCCAGCATTACCCCCGTGGAACCTGTACTAGTGTCCAGCTCACCAAGTGCCTCTGCTTAAGAGCCAGACTAAGGCTTGCCTGAGGATCATCCACTGCAAGCCAATCTGGCAAATCATACTGTCAATATAGGTCAAGGAATTCTGGATGAGCAAAAGGCCTCGTTTGAGAAAACACAAGCCAACGTGCTCAAAAGGGTTAAAGAATATGAGGATCTAATGCTAAAGAACATTGTGGAAGTACATCACAAGTTGGACGTCATGGAAAAGAAATTCGAGGAAAAGTATACTGCAGCCGGCACAGCTGTCTCTCTGCTGATGCAAGGTCTTAAAAAGAACACAGATGATCTGGCTGTCGTAAATCAGACTGCACATGTTGTGGCTAATAACATCCAAAAATTTGATGCCAACATGGTGATTCTGAACGCGGATCAAAAGACCCTGCTGAATGAATTTTCAAAGATAGTAAAGCAAATTGATGTGTCCCTGCATGCTTTCGCAAATTCAATTGCTGTGGAAGCCAAAAAGGGGGAGGAATATTACAAAGCTAAGATGGCAGGGCTTCAACAAATAATACTAGACAACTTCGATCAATCTAATAGGTACGTTTTTAAATCTAACAGATAATAATTGACAACTAAACATCGATCAATCTAACAGATAATAATTAACACCTTCGATCAATCGAATAGGTATGTTTTTGACACGGCCCACTGGTTAGTACAACAGGCGTCGGGCATATACGTTCCGGTTGCCCCTCCGGAAGAGACTGCTGCTGCTGATGAGGAAGAATAAAGGGTTGAAGGAGTTCCACTGAGTGAGGCTGAATCTAAGAAGGCTGCTAGGGCTGCTGCAAAAGCTGAGCGCAGTGCCTGGTTTGACCAAGAAGCCCTAACAAGAGCTAAAGGCAAGAGAAAAACTCAAGAAGGAACATCCAAGGAAATGCAAACTGAAAAGAAAATCAGATTGAAGGAGGATGAAGTGAGGAACGAAAGGTGGAGTCCGGTATCAAGGAGTATCATTTTGGACACATTTACCCTACAACAGAGGGGGAGATCAATCAGAACGATGTTTATAGTCAGTACGAGTGGGAGCTGCACAAGACCTTTGAAGCTAAACGAAACATCTTCTTCAGGTCCAACACTATGGCAGATAAAGCTCCTCCTCTTAGATACTACCCGAAGCCAAAGGAATACTTCGAAAGACAAAGCAGGAGACACTTGGCGCATCAACTAAAGGACGAAATAGCTAAGGAGAAAGAGACCTAGGATTTTAGCTAATGTACTCCTTATTGTTTATCATTATTATCATGTTAACATATGAACAATTATTGTGGATATCTATAAATATATGTGATGTCATGATTGACTCTAGTATTGCTCTGCTTGCATTTATTGTTCTTCTCTTTTCTTCTCTTGATTTGCTGTATATATTATCTGGATTGGTGAAATTCATCTTAGCTAGTAGGATTTTGGCTTCCTCAAATAGGGGGAGATTGTTGGGAATTATATCCACAATTACCTGGATTTGAGGAAGCCTCCTGTCTAGCTAAGATGAATCCATAATGTATTTTATTATATGTTTTAAGTTATGCTTGCAGTTATTCCACGCTAAGTACACACCAATGTCAGGGTGCAGTGGGTCAATATACACGGGTCTGCGCAACGTAATCCCTCATTGAGCAGATCAGTGTGTTGGCCTACATGTACTCTCTCTATTAGAGTGTACTTAATTTCAAGTACAGGGCTGAGAAAGATCAAGAGCAGACAAGTAGCAAGGATGGGCCAAAGAGCAGCTCACGAGTAGAAAGACAAAAAATCGTCTAAGTAGAAATCGTCGAGAATCACTAAGTGATTCTCGCCGATTCGACGAGAATCACTAGTGATTCTCTTCGAATCGTCGAGAATCACTCGCTGATTCTTGCCGATTGCAGCCGGCTGTCTCAATGCCGTTTTGATTTCTGCTCAAGGCAGAATCGTCGAGAATCACTAGTTGACTCTCGCCGAATCGACGAGAATGACTTTGCATTCTCGCCTATCCGTCGAGAATGAATATTGATTCTTGCTGATTCTCTCTAGATGGCAAGATCTTCAGCCAGAATTCATCCAAGTAGAATTCGGCGAGAATCATAAGTGATTCTCGCCGATTCATCGAGAATCACCTTTGATTCTCGCCAAATTTTCCTTGGGCGAAATTCTGGTGCTCGCTGGACCGGACCAAGTTTCAGGCGCTGTTTTGAAACTGGAGCTAGGGTTTCTTTTGGTGGGGCCCACAATGGTCATATTGTATGACCTACTGTATAAATACTTCGGCATCTTGAACAGTAAAAATAACTAATACACAAGAACGAAAAACGAGCCGCCGATGTGACCTAGATCGCGGATTTCACTTCCGTCGCCGCCATCGCCGCTCGGGAAGTTAGTCGCCGTCGTTGATCGTGGATACCTCCTGTTCTTCCGGCGACAGAAGCTTTGCCAAGAAATGCGTCTCACGTGTCCTTCTTGAGATCCTTTGTCTCTTGGTTTGTAGATCGGGAATACCTTCCCTTTCTGAATCGATCGAGACGATTGATCCAAGGAAGACCGTTGGTAGACCTTGCGAGCATAGCTACGAAGGTTGGATATCCAAAGCCAAGCCGCCGCTCTTCTTGCCGCCGCCGGTTTCGTGGAGATTCATTCTAAGTGAGAGCTAAGGTCGGGGACTCTTCGTCTTCGTCAAGAATGCGTCATCTAACGAAGAGGGACACCTAGCACTCCATAAGTAGTTTGTATACTTTATACATTCCATTTTATTTTTGTTATAAAGGAACGTAGGTTCCTCATTGTAAGGGTTGGGTGCAACCCGTGGTGGAGGAGTGGTGACTCCTTCGTTTGGAAGGGTTCCTTCCGTTAGTGTGAGGATTGGATTTCAATCCGGTTAGTGAAGTGACCGAGTCATCCCTTGTTGGGAGATAGGTCGAAGGGGAAAAGTGGACGTACCCAAATCGGGGAACCACTATAACTGCTCGTGTATGTTTGTGCTGTGTTGTTTTGTTTACTTGTGCAGGTAAAATTTTAATTCCGCTAAAATCGCTGCAAGACACCTATTCCCCCCCCCCCATAGGTGAAGATAGTTGGCACTAGGTGGACTTTCAGCTAGCAGTTGCTGTTAATAGATGCTGTGGATTAAAAACCAACTCCTAGATTATGGATACAACTTAAATAATTAAACCTTACTCTGTGATAATACAAGTGCAATTTCTATTGCTCAGAATCCAGTCCATCATAGTAGAACTAAGCATATAGAGATAAGACATCATTTCATTAGAGAGTGTGTGAACAAAAAGAAAATTTATCTTGTCTACATCTACACTGATTTGTAAAGAGCAGACATCTTCACCAAACCCTTAGATGAAAGAAACCATCTGTTCTTTATAAATCTTCTTGGTATGATTAATGGAGAAGCTTTAATTTAACTTTCTGTTTGTTGTTGAAGAATTTGCCACAGTTCGTCGACCTGAGATCGACGAACTGAGAAAAATTCTTGAGATAATTCATCGACTTGAGATCGATGAACTCTCTGTGTGAGTCATTTTCGTCGACCGAAGATCGATGATCTGGCTTCAGAAAATTTTCGTTGACCTGAGGACGATGAAAAGTTTTCCCTTCTTCAGACTTAGATCGATGAACTCTTTTATCAATAAAATATTTCGTCGACTCAGCTCGAAGAATTTTTCTTTTTCGTAGGACGGAGTTTGTTGTTTCATATTCTAAAAAACCTTATATCTAGGTTTTCTTCGAGCTCCATCACGCATTTTCAGTTCCCCTTGCACTTGATCTCTCTTTTTCTATTTTGCAGGTGATCATGATGATTCCAGCGAGTGCTCTTACAGCAATGAAGTTTGACATGGGTTTTGATATAGATTTTGAGTCATTCCAACATACCGACCAGATCTTGGAAATTCTAAAATTATTTGAAGATCAGTAGTTAAAGAATCTGATGAACACCAGAATGAAGATAGCTGCAATAGAAGTTCGGGAATGGGTTTTTACTTCTTCCTCTCCATATGATGATACTATGGTGGGAACCATATCAGGTAACGTCGTCTCTCTTACCACCGTCGTATTAACTGATATTTTTTGATTAGTTAATGGAGAAGAAGAGTTAGAGATTGACAGTGCTGGATTTTATGAGATGTTGGTTAAGGTGGGGTATTCTGGAGACACCCCCATAAACTACTGAAGAAACATTTATCTGCTGACTACAAGTTTCTAGCTGATGTTGTAGGCAAGGTACTGCTGGGCAAGCACACAACCCATGATTACATCACTCAGCAGCAATTCCTTGTGATGTGTGCTGTTGTGAAGAAGAAGCCCGTGAATTGGGCTAGAATCATCTTTGAAATGATTAGGAAGAAAAATACCAAAAAGGAGGTGTGTTTTGGAATCATTTTTGGAATCTTCCTTCAAGCCAAGGCTGCAGAATCCCTGGTCTCCCCAACCATATTCATTAATGCCTCTAAGAGGCTTACTTGCGCCTTATTTGGCAGGTAGGAGAGGAATATCTCCAAGCCATCCAAGGCTTCCTCCTCTTCCTCAAGACCTTCTGAGAGTACTAAGGCTGCTCCAGCAACTCCCCACCCTGCTGAAAATGTTTCCATTCCACCTCCACCTCCTCATGTTCAAAAAACTTCAACATCCCTCCAACATACTTCTACTTCTCAAGACCATATACCAACTCCTCCAGCTTCCCCAATCCATTCTTCCTCACCAATTCATACTTAAGTCCATTCTCCTACACCACATCAATCTTCTGAACATCAATCATCACCAATTCAATCTCCAGTGCATGCTACTACACCAGAGCATGTCACTCCTCCTCCATCCCCTCTTCCTCCACATCTTACTGATATCCCCCTTCACAACATATCTTCTTTACCATCATTTGAACTGATGTCATCCCCCTTCCATACTCCATCTCCTCAAGATGAGCCAATGCCAGATTATTCACCATCTCATCCATCATCATCCACTATCAATACATCTGTATCCACTCAAACCCCTCTTGAGTTTATGGTCATAGATTCTCCCTTCATTGTCTCCATCCTGAACCACATCACTCCAGTCATAAAATAACTCAAAGAAGAGGCTATTTCGCCTCTTGCTGCCTCCATTTCATCCCTTGCTGCCCAACTCTCTGCCTCTTCTTTCCCTTCTTCTTCAGCAAGGGGTCTGGTTCCAGTACTTACTAAAACGAGGCAAGGGGAGATACTCAATGAAGAAGCAGCTCTAGCAGCTGCATAAAAAGTTTCAGCAGCAGTAGAAACAGTTTTACAGATAGTTGAGGTCACAATAATAGATAGATATGGTTTCAGAGGCTGATATATTGGATATAGATCTACCTATTGCAGATATTATGAATGATGGTGATTATTATATCAATCTCTCAGTAGATATTTTTGGTTTATTACATTCTTTCTGTACAATTTATCCGAACTCTTTACTTCCAGCAGTTAAGCCACCCTTGTCTATAGTTCGCTACACTTCTCCTATAAGTGCTGAAGTTGTTAGTCAACTGAAGGCATGTTTTGCTTCTAACATGGTTGTGGAATCTGTAGGCCCAACCTATGTAATGAATAATATCCCTATCCCAAGTTTAGACGATTTGATTGCACAAGATGTTGCATAAGAGATTGCACATATGCATAATGATCCTGAGCTGAATGAGTTTCTATTGACTGATAAAGATTTAGAAGATTCTCAGATGATCACAGAGAATTTTTCTCCACCTACAGTTGCTCTACCTCGAGCTCCTCCTCAGGCTGATAAACATATTTTAAAGGAAATAATAAAAGAAATAGATGCTTTATATGATAATCCTCAAAGTACTTCTGAAGATGACATAAATGATGATTCTGATGGATCTGATGATCCTAAATCTAAGAAGAAAGCTGCAAAGAAGAGAAAGATTATTCCCAAGGCTCCTCCAAAGCCTAATCCTATAAATGACACCCCTTACTATATCTTGCAAAAGATAACTCCATACCCAGGGATGCCTCAATGGATATGGATATACAAGAATGAACAGAAAGAAAGGAAGAAGAGGAGATGGTACAGGTATTCTCCTAGGCAAATTAGGAAAGAGTCTCCTCCTCCTCCTCCTCCATCTTCAGGTGCCTCTGGCAATGTCTCTCAAAAATCTTCTCTAGTGACCAAGACCTATCAAAGACATTCCAAGCATGGAAGTCAGCAACATTCTTCTCAAAGCCATCCTCCTCTAGCTTTATTTAAGAGAACTCCTACAGACTCTGTTGCTGAATCAAAGCAAGACTGAAGTCCAAAAAGGCCAGAGTCTCCTCCTATTCCCCTTGTAGATCCAGAACAGGAGACTTCAGCTAAAATGGCAAGATTTCATGAGCTGGTAGGACTCTCTGATTATTTAAGCCAAAGCTGATGGAAAGTATCCTTCTCAATTTTGAACCATGTCTTCATTCAGAAAAGAAAAAATTCTAAGGTATGCAAAGGCAAATAAATTTTTCAATGTTGATGATTATATGAAATTGCATCTAGAACCTGTAGTTCCCAGAGCAACTTCTTTCAACATCATTGGTTCAACTGACATGAAAATGTCTAAGAAAGAAGCCTCTAATCCAAACGGAGAAATCATCTTCAAACTGCCTGCTGAGAAGTCATAGAAAGCAATTCCTAAAAGAGAAAAGTGATTTCTTTATTGTGTTGTTCTTATTTTTTGAACTCTATTCTGTTTAATCATGAAGCACATCTTGTAAATATCTGCTGAATGTCTTATTTCTGTCAGATATATATTTTCTTGCTTTATGATTGTTTCTTTTATTTTGTGTTAGTGACCTCACCCAAATAGGGGGTGATTGTTTTATCCCTAGTTGGATTTGGGCTAGTACACTAAATTAGGTTAAGTCTGACCCACCTTGTATAGTCAGGGTCAAGTCTAGTAGTCCTAGATTTTAGGCCAAGTCTTTAGGTTCAACCTTCATGGACCAGCCTGCAGAGGACCTCAGCAGACTCAGACTTAAAAGATTCAGAGAACAAATTGTTCAGTGTTAAGTTCTTCGAACTTAGCTCGACGATCGTCGATCTAAGATCGACGAACTCAGAGTTATTTCTTTGAGCTGAGCTCGATGATATTTGAGCTCAGGTCGACGATTAGTTTTCTTCTGACAAATTCTCAGCTCGACGAACTAACAATGTAGATTTGGCAAGTCATTGTTAGTACGCAGTTCATAGAGCTCTGGTTGACGAACTGCAATTCTCAGGTCGACGATCTTGGATCTCAGGTCGACAAATTCCATTTTAAGGTCAATGATTATTGTCCAACTCCAGAATGAGATTTTTCTTCCTTCTATCCCCTACCTTCTATATTAATTAGCAGTAATATTCCTGAGTAATTAATGCTCATATTCCTTTGAATATAGCCGTTATTGGCAGCAATAATTATGGTATTCATCAGGATAATTACTTGCTTATTTTATTAGGGAATGTTGGGGAAAGTCATTTATGACATACATTCCAGCCGTTTGTATTCTCCAGATTAGTCAGCAATTAAATCCAGAATTCAAAATTCAAAGGAGAAATTGACTGGAAAATATAAAAGAGTTTCTCTCCCTTCAGTCGACAAGCATATACAGAGAATAATAGAGAACAACATACTCATAGAGCATCACAGAGAAAAAAATCTAGAGCACTAAAACAGATCCTGATCATTCAGAACTTTCTTCAGTGTGCTGAAAACATTTCTGTTCTTTTTCCCTGTCAATCCTGAAATCTGAAGAAGAACATTCATCACAAATCAAGAGTCTTTTTCATCATCAGAGCCTAGAATCTTGAGAGACATTCATTCAACATCAGTCTACTAGATCCCTTAACATGGACAGAACAAGGCTGAAGACCTACACCCTGAAGCAAAGCTCCAGTCTTCCTAAATCATTCAACTTCTTAGGGGGAGCTTTGTCGACATCAAAGATCCACTAGTCTTCTCTGTTGATTAGAGAATGAGAAGACACCATCACCTTCTCTCACCTCCTATAAAAGGGTTTTAACTCCCTTCAAAAGTTAACCACTTGGTTATCAAGTCTCCTGATCAAAAGACTTGGGTTGGTTTTTTAGCACTTGATTAAAAGCCTAAAGGGTTGTGATATCTCCCTACAAATAGATATTGTGGTGGCAGTAACTTGATCAAAACCTGCTAGTGGAATCCTACCAGGGTTTTAGAAGAGTGGATGTACCCAGTTGGGGAACCACTATAAAATTCTTATGTTGTCTGGTTGTGCTCATTTTCTGTTTGTTCTTGCTGTGGCTGTGATAGTTAGAATAACTTAGCCTATTTTTTTTCTTTTCTTTATATATTATTGGTATCACCTACTTTCACTCTAATATAAAAGTTTAAAATAGCAAAAAATTTTAATACTCTATTCACCCCCGCTCTAGAGTAAGTAAGATCTAACCCCTCCTTTCAAATAGTATCTGAGAGGGCATACATCATCCTTGGCAGCTTTACCATACTTTTGCTCCCTCCAGAACTCCTTTCTGTATTCTTCTTATTTCTCACACTTGGACCATTCCACTGTGCCGTACATCTTATATCTATTAGTCTTATTGTCTTTGACTTGTTCCCAAGCAGTAAGAATTATGTGCCTGGACTTTGGAGTCCAAGGCTCAAAATCTGATCTTGATTCCATCTCATCTTTATATCTTTTCTTTTTGAGCCTTGCTTCTTCCTGATCAGTAACTTGTTTTCCCTTAGGAACATCTGGAAGATGAGGAATGAGATCTATATCAACAGACAAATATTCTTGAACAACAGTATCATCTTCTAGAGCACTATCCTTAACTACAACATTTGTTTCAACATAATATTGATTGGTTCAAATCCCGTATCCACTCTAATTCAGTTTGAAGTCCATACTTCAATATCTCCAGAGGTCCTAATCATTGACTTCTCCCACTTTATGACTTCTTCATATAGGAGGTTGCAGACAATATCTTTGCACTAGTGAACTTGGTTGTCCAAATGGTTTACTCCTTTAGTGACATGTACTTTCAGTTGCAACATGTGATCATGTAACACCTCCATCCGTCACATGAAATATAATAGAGGGTATGGTCGGGGCCCCACGCCATATTACACCGATAGTAAGCGGGGTTACATGTTAATATCAAGAGACCAAACAAATCCTAAATCAGAGCATTCTTACGGAAGCTTCAATGGTTAACTTGAACTCAATACATGCGAATGTCCACTATATATATATATATCTCAGGAATGTTTACAAAATACACAAAATTCACAGACTTAAGGCCTTACAGTTATGCTTCAAAAGTGTGGTTCACAGACATCGGTGCATATGCCATCCACATATGAAAACAATAAAGTTCTTTGCTTGGACTTCAAGGGCCGACATAGCATCAAGGGTTTCAGCCCGCTATTTCTCGCTCGGCTCTCCTACACCTGTACTGGGACAATCCACTACTAGGGTGGAAAATAATGCAACGACCAGCTTTAGCTGACCAATTTATAATGACCCTACCCAATACCCGGGGCAGCAGTAATCCTTCCCTATATGCATAGCAACCAACCATAGATATATCATAAAAAGATATAACTTAAGCACCATTAAATATCACAAATGTCTGCATCAACTGCAAGATATTCCGTGTACTCAGGGCACATTATCGGTGTACATGACTTCCCGGGTCCCACCACCGCTCACAGTCCCAGACTTAATGGTGTACTTGAGCATTCTAGTCTTTCCGGTAGGGGGCCTATGACTCTCATTATGCCAATGGCGAAAGCCAGTTACTCTAGGCAATCTACCCCAAACGACATAATGTGGGTACAATTAAGCCACATTTCGTTGGTCAAATCTCCATTCCAATGGCAATGGTTACGACCATCATGGAGAACGACAAGATGCAGGTACCCTTCCCCTTTCCCGTTCGACTCACTGGCCATCCTTTAGCTGGGCTCTTCAAGCTCTCAGCTTTGATTTCCGCCTACCAGGTCCCCAGGACCAGAGCTCGCAATCAACACACAATGGCACTCACGGCCAAAGCAGGGCACCTAGGATCACAGCTCACCTTCTAGCCCCATGGTATACATAAGAAAGGCCCTGTAAGTACAATACAATCTGGGAGCTATCGCCAGCAATAGCCACTATCGCCTTACGTTAACAACAAAACACTTCTTCTATCTCCAGACTCAATCATAACAGGAACATCCTTCCAGCACAAAACTACAAGATCATACAGTGCAAGAAAACTGGACTTCCATACAGTACAACTCACACAGAACTATCGCCAACGATACTAACTATTACTAGGCGATATCCACAGTTATCCAAAAACAATGGTATTTTACGGGTATTTTCCTAGAGCGCATCCCCAGTACTTACTGCTACTGACTTCATAGGCACAACCCTTCAGATTACATAAACTACCCGTTTATACTTAGAGTCTTCTCGGGCACGCAAATTAAAACATCACCAATCCAGACAAACCTATCCGGATGGGCTTCACACAGCATGCCTATTCCGTACTGCGATTTCCGGATTCTATATGCAAAATTATCCAGGGATATTACGTATCAACCCATCAAAATTCCCTTCACTTTTCCACCTTTTGGTGGGGGATACCATGCAAATGCAAAAAGGAGGACTTCACTTGTCCAAGAAAGAAGATCGTTACCCTGGTAGCTCGTTTTGGAGCTATGAGCAATCTTTCTATACAGCTCGAAAGGAGCGCCCCACTTTCCTCTTCAGGGATCTTTCTTCAGTTCTTGATTCTGACCACGGGATCATTTCCTCTAAACTTGCAAAGCTTCAGCCCTCAGCCTTCTTCTTCCTTCGCTCTTTATTTTAAGAGTTATGAAAAGGAGGAGAGAGAGTGATAGAAGAGAAAATGACTTCTCTTTTCTCCACACCTCTGCTTAAGTGACCTTGGTATATACCCCAGCCACAGGATTCTCTCTTCAATAGGAATGAATGGCAACGATATCGAAGGACAAGTCAAATTTACCTCTATCGTTGAACGATATCCCCTATCGCTTGGGCGATATCGTCGGTAGCCGCTTTGACTCTAGTCAACCACCGCTCTTAGACCGCCGTACGGTCATCCGACATGTGTCAGGCCATATGTGGCACTATCGCCACGCGATACCCACTGTCGCCACTCTGATAGCCCCACTTAACAATTCGTTGAATGCATCGAGAGCGTCGAGTGCGTCAAGAGCGTCGAATGCATTGAGAGCGTCGAGTGCTATCGCCAGCGATACCCACTATCGCCCGGCGATAGCCACCTTTACGTTCTATTTTACCTTTTTTGGGGTGTTACAAACCACCCCTCATTACAGAAATTTTTCCCGAAATTTTATTTATCTATAGGAAAAACTGTACAAAACTATTACAACTCTACTTTACAAAAATAACTCGAGAAATTCATCTCACATGGTTTGCTCACGCTCCCATGTCAATTCGTCACAACCAATATTTTCCCAACGAACTTTGACCATTGTCTTGTTTCGTAGCTGCCCGACTTTCATATCTATATCCGAATGGGTCTAACCTTCATCGTCAGCCCACCATCGATCCGTACCTGATCATCAGCCACCACCTACGCCGGCTCTTTCAAAGCTTTCCACAGCACCAATATGTGAAACACATCGTAAAAACCACTTAGCTCTATCGAAAGAGCTAATTGATAGACAACTTATCTAATTCGCTCAACCACTTCAAACGGACCAAGATACCTCAGACTCAACTTTTTCAAGCGTCGAATCCCTGACATGCCTTTGAATGGATTTATCTTATGATATACTCAATCGCCCACCACAATCTCCATGTTTCGGTTCTTTGCATTGTAGTACATTGCCTGCCTATCCAAGGCTGCCAATAGCCGCTCTCGTATAGTGCGTATAGTCGAATTTGCATCTTTGACTTCTTTATGCTTATATAACTTCGATTCGCATGTTTCTGCCTAAGAAAAAAGAGTACGACACTTCCTACCATATAAATCTTTGAAGGGAGCCATCTGAATGCTAGCTTGATAGCTGTTATTATAGACGAACTTGATCATATAGAGATGGTCCTCCCATCTCTTCCCAAAATCCAAGGCGCATATCTGGAGCATATCCTCCATTGTCCTGTTGGTCCTCTCGGCCTGACCATCCGTTTGTGAATGAAAGGCAGTGCTGAACTTCAGTTGATTACCCAATAACTGGTGGATTAGCCTCCAATCATTCAAATTAAAGCACCCATCTCGGTCACTAACAATGCTACGGGGGACACCGTACAAATGTAACTTGGCCAGTTTTTCAATTGAATCGTCTTTCTTATTCGTTATGAAAGGCAATACCTTTGTCAATCGGTCAACGATCACCCACACGGCATCGTTCCTGCTCTGTGATCTCGACAACCAATGCAGAAAATCCATTGAGATATCATCGAACTTCCACATATGAATTGGTAAGGACTATATGAAACCTCTAGGATTCTGACATTTAGATTTTACCCAGATACAAGTTTATCACTTTGCCACGTAAAGAGCTATGTCCTTTTTCACCTGGCCACCAGAATATCTTTTTTATGTCCTTGTACATCTTTGTGCTCCCTAGGTGGATTGAGTATTTCGTGAAATATGCCTCATACATCAACTCCTCCCATAGTTTACATTTAGGATGCATAAACGATCGTACTTTATGTAAGACCCCCCTCCCGGAACACAAAACACGGCACGAGGGGAGTCTTATGCCCAGAGTAGCCACCTTGCGGTAGCACTAACACACGGGTTAGTCTGTACTACAAGACGCCTATTCCGCCGGCTACAACCAATATCAATGTACTATGCCAACCCAATCATAAGATAAAAAGAAAGTCAATTCACACATTGTTTTAAGTCCAAAACGAAGCGGAAAATAAGAAGCATAACGAGCTTCTAAAGTATCAGAGTCTAAAAACTGTTTGCCAAGAAGGCTACAAAAAAACACTCACAACTGTCACGGACGGTATCGACGGTACCGTCACCTCAGGTCCTGTCGTCCGGGCCTGGATGTCCTGCTACTGGCCTATCTGCGGGGTTTCCTCCTAAAATGGAAGATGTAGCAACCGTTAGTCCTAAAGACTAAGTGGCTTCACATCCGCTCCCCCGGCGACTCCTCGGCACCGGGCGGAGAAAGGAAACAAGTACAATATGTATATATATAACATGAGTAATCAAGCAGGTGACAAGGAACTGGTAAGAATAATATCTCTACGAAGTAAGCTAGCAGTTCGATTAAATCAAATAATTAATCAGCAGGTAATCTACAATAAGAATAGTAACTTAACTTATAAGAGTGCCCATATAAACTTATAAGTTAAGGTTCGGCTTAACAGAAAAGTAACTCATCGTATAAGAGTGCCCATACAAACTTATACGATAAGGATCTTGTGGATGATATGAATGGTATGGTATGAATGCTATGCAATGACCGACCCATGTTCACACACATGCAAGTTGCTATGTCGACACAGACTTGAAGTTCTCACTTTTCGAGCAGGTAGCTAACCTCTCAGGCGTCAACCGTCGTGGCCAAACGGTGACAGTGGAGCGGGCGTATCCACTACTAGGTGGTATCCACACTACCTGTCCTAGGCCTCCGTACGCCTCAACGCTAAGATTACAACAGCAGAGCTCACATGCATACTACGGCTCAGAAGGGGTCTTGGGTAGATGTGCACCAAGAACACAGCCCAACCTGGCCTTTGATTTCGAATCGGAAGGAACCTCGAAATCGCACGAGGCACAAGCCCAACCGTTCTCATGGCGCGGAGGAGACCTCGGGTTATGGACACCAAGTGTCTAGCCCTACCTCCCAAGGTCTAACTATTGGCTCCCATCGGTGTGACGACTGGCGAGCCCGTAGACCTGCCACATTCATTATCTCAGTATCGCAACACATCGAGTCGTCGCACACCACATGCACCATCATAACTCACTCGATGCTACCCGTAGGGAGACTACATCTCTAAGAATCGGTTATCAACAAAACCCATTAGGCTCGGATCACGGTTACAAAATACTCTCCCAATAAAGTTCATCACAATCACAACTATCTATTAAGTCGATCACCTCAATTCATCACATGATAGCTATATTCTACAACCAAGCTCAACCTCCATTGATCACTAGCCATCCTATCTCGATTCACATCACCATTAACATAGATGGCTACCAATGTATAACACAACATTTATAACTTTAATTATAGCATCATGATTAAGGGAGCCAAAGGATATAAATTAAACATCATACTTTCACAAGAGTACACTTAACAATGAGTTAACATAAGCTTTATTATTGTATAGCCTGCCACTAAAACTAGAATTCCAGGAGCTACAGGAATCCTCTATAAACTCTCAACCCCTCGTTGGAAAGGTATTCGCGAGGGCTACGACTTTCATGTTGAAACAAAAACCCAGATCAAGTCGCATCACACCAGAAATTCGACTCGAAGTCTGCTGCGTACAGGATACAGATTTCCTGGACATAATTTTCCCCCAATCGCAGCAGACTCGAACGAAGTTTACAGTGGCTACAGGTATCTCCTGGAAACGTGCAACTACTTGTTGGAAAGGTATTTTCGATGGATACGACTTTTATGTTGAGTATAAAATCCAGATATGAATAGAACTCCTCCGAAACTGGCGGCGAAGATCGCTGCGTGCAGAAATCAGATTTCTGCACGCATCTTAAGGTGAGATGAACGGCATCCGTTCATCTTCCTCCTTTCACCGATCTCCCAAAAACTTCTCCAAGAAACTTCGTCCTCCCTTATTCACCCTCACAAAGCTGTACTTCTCCACGAATCACTCTCTCATCTTCACTTTGAATGATGAAGAGGTTGAAGAAGACTAAAGCCTAGAAAACAACCTAGGCATGGCTTTCCCTAAGAAATCTCCTCCTCACCATCAAGACTCTATGGAGTCGATATCTCTCCTAGAATATAACTACAGATCTAGCACCAAGGGAGAGGGGAGGAAGCTCACCTCATTTCCGGCGGTACCAACATTCCCGGCCATGGATCTAGTCATTCTTCTTTGCGGCATCCCTTGCTTGGTGCTTGTTCTTCAAGGCAAAGGAAAGAGGGAGAGAGAGAGATCGAGAGAAGGCCGCCTCCAAGAGCTCCGACTTCCCTCGGCTCCGATGGTTCACGAGATCCACGATGACGGCAAGGGTTGATCGACGCAAGGCTAGGGTTTGGCTTTAACATCCCTTTATAAGCCGATGTATTAGGTTACATCTTCTGCCACGTGTCAACGCCCCCATTGGACCGCTCATAATGGGTCATATTGAAGTGACCCGGTCCATGGAATCATCCAGCACGAATCCCGAAGCCCGGTTCGGTCCGCCTGTGCAAGCCAGTGAATCTGCCTGGGTGAAGAAAACGAACAAGTCAAATTCGGCGGGAATCATCTGTCATTCTCGACGATCGGCGAGAATCGTCAGGCATTCTCGACGAATTAGTCGGGTATCAACAATGATACCCGGCGATTTTCCCTTAGCCTAACTTATCGGAAATCTGGCATTGAGTGCGTTGAGTATTCTCATCGATACTCGACGATCGGCGAGAATCACCAGGCATTCTCGACGATTTTCCCTTCGAAAATTCCTATCGGAAATCCGACGTTGAGAGCGTTGAGTATTCTCATCGATACTCAATGATTGGCGAGAATCACCAGGTATTCTCGACGATTTTCCCTTAGGCCATTCCCATCGGAAATTTGGCGTTGAGAGCATTGAGTATTCTCATCGATACTCGACGATCGGCGAGAATCACCAGGTATTCTCGACGATTTTCCCTTAGGCAATTCCTATCGGAAATCCGGCGTTGAGAGCGTTGAGTATTCTCATCGATACTCGACGATCGGCGAGAATCACCAGGTATTCTCGACGATTTTCCCTTAGGCCATTCCCATCGGAAATCTGGCGTTGAGAGCATTGAGTATTCTCATCGATACTCGACGATCGGCGAGAATCACAAGGTATTCTCGACGATTTTCCCTTAGGCCATTCCCTTTCGATCCGTTGGATATCACCCAACCCTACACTCCATCCAACGCACTTGACACCTTTTGTCAGTGCGCCCCGAGCCCGAGTCAAGTCTCTTGACTCAAAACTCGTGCGAGGGGCCTAGCGCGAATTGGGACGTTACACTTTATCAAAAGACTGTCATCCAATGAGAATTGGGAATTTGACCCATCCACTACATAGCGCTTCATACTCTCATCGAGTTCTATTGCTCGTCAAACCCTGTCCGCGAGGTCATACTGCACCTCCGTTCAGTTCAAACACGCATTTAAAGTGGTATTCTTGTCAATACAAGAAATATCTAAGGTCTCTAACTCCTAGATCAGACGCTCATCATGCATCTGCAACCAACTTGCCCTTGATGGAGTCCTACGACACAAGGCATGTACCACCACATTTCCCTTCCCGGTAGTGTAATATATCTGGAAGGTGTAGTCCCCGAGGAACTCCATCCACCTCTGTTGCTGTATGTTCAGATTTTAAGACCTATTAAGTACTTAATGCTCTTATGGTCTGTGAAGATGTCAACTTTCATGCCATATAAGTAGTGACGGCACAGCTTAAGTGCAAAAATCACAGCCTCCAACTCCAAGTCGTGGACTGGATAATTTCCCTCATTAACTTTCAACTGACGTGAGCCATAAGAAATAACCTTTTCGAATTGAAGAAGATCGCGGCCTAAGCCGCTCCCTGAATCATCACAATAAATATCATAGCCGTCTATACCATATGGCGAACTCAAGATCGGCGCCATGGTCAAACAACTCTTTAACTCCTCAAAAGCTTGTGCGCACTCAGGCGTCCAAACAAACTTCTGATCTTTCCTCATCAGTGTGGTGAGAGGTAAGGCTATCCGCAAAAAGTTCTTTATGAAGCCCATATAGTAGCTAGCAAGTCCAAGGAAGCTCCTGACTTCTTCTACAGTAGACAACATTGGACACTCTTGTATCAAAACTATCTCGCCGGATCCATCGCAATACCTTCTCCACTAACCACATGGCCAAGAAAAGCCACCGATGATGAAATTGAGGGGATAAGATACTTACTACTCTAGAGGGGGGGGGGGTGAATAGAGTATTCAAAAATTAAGGAGACTCTAAACACTTCTCTTAGAGCTATTTGCGGAATATAAAAATAAAAGCTTTAAACCTAAAGCATAACTCAGTGGAGTGAATAAAAGAGAAGCTCACTGAATTTTCAGTTGAACTTTTATCCTAACACAACAACTAGCAACCTCGTTAAAACTATCATAGCCACAGAGCAATGATTAAAATAAGCAACAGACAACACTAGAGCTTTATAGTAGTTCCCCAATTGGGTACATCCATTCTTCTACCACCCTGGTAGGAATCCACTACAAGTTTTTTATCAGGTGCCCTGCCACCAGTAGATCTGCTTTAGGTAGATCTAAAGACCCTTCAGGCTTTTGATCAGGTGCCTAATAACCAAACACACAGATTTTTGATCAGGTGCCCTGCCACTAATGGTTCACTTTTGAAGGGAGTAAAAACCCTTTTATAGGAGTTTGAAAGAGAGAATTAAGATGTCCTCTCTGTGTTTAGAGAAGCTAGTCGATGGCTCTGAATATATCAAATCTCCCCTGGCTTCGAGAATGTCCAGGAAGAAGCTTTGCTTCAAGGTGTATGATCTCCAAATTGCTTGAGAAGACTTTCTGATGTAGCCTTGAAGAAGACTCTAGATTTTGAATGAATGTTCTTCTTTAGCAGCTTTTGCAATATGGGAGAGTTTGCAACAATGAATGTTCAGCAATCTGGGAGGTTCTTCTTCTTGAAAGCTTAAACTCTGAGTGTTGATTTTCCTGAAGACAGGATGAACTCAGGAAGAAAAAGAACTTTTCTTTTCTCTTGAGATTATCTGGTTCTGTGTCTGCTGAGAGTTTCTATGTGTTGTTCTCTGTATTCTGAGTTGTGAGCGAGTATCTTTGTCTTCAGCCGACTGCACTGATAATATAGAAACTTCTCTTCTTTTGAAAGAGCCTCGAGCCCTGCACTAGAAAAATCTTTCCAAATAATAGAATAAAACAAAATAAGGAAACCTGCAACTGCAATCTTTTCTGACATTTCCAAAAAGGAATTAAGGATATTAAAAAAATAACCTTTCAATTTGACTTTACAAATTGGCACAGGAAACCAAGCCTAACGGTTATATTACAGCTGTAGAAAAGCACGATTTCCTCTAATAAAACAAACGGCTTTATTCTGCCAAATCTCTAAATTAATGCAAAAGGAATATTGCAAATAAGCAAAAGAATATAAGCATTAAATTGAGCAAAATATACAGAATAAAATATGTCTTAAACAAGAGGAAATAAACCAATGATCAAATGAAATAGCTATAGATAAAAGCAGACAGAAAGCGTCGACCAGAGATCGAAGATCGTCAATCTGAACAAGCAGAACGTCGACCTGAAGAAAAACTGTCTTCACAGAAATCATCAACCAAGGCTACACGATCGTCGATCTGAATAAGCAGACCGTCGACCTACTTCAGAGTTCATATAACTTTGAGATCGTCGATCATAATTCGAAGATCATCGAGCGCCAATCGACTATCGTCAAGCATAATTCTACTTAACCATTTTCATTTCAATTCAATCTAAACTAATCTAACCTAAAGGTAGACTAACCTTTAGTCTAACCATTGACCATAGATAATTCTTTGGTCAATTAAGCCTAATTGAGATGACATGGCCCAAATCAAAACTAGGGAACCAACAATCTCCCCCTATTTGGGTGATGTCACTCAAACAAAAACAAATCTAACACTAGCAGATAAGAATAAACAACATCAAACAGATTAGAATAAAATAGATGGTCAGAACAAACATCACAGACATTTATCAACAGAGTCTGAAGGAGGAATAGAAGTAGCAGGAGAGAAAGTGATTTTTCTTCTAGGATCACATGCAACCTTCTTTCATAACTTCAAGTCTTGCTCTCCAATAATCTTTAATTCTCCAGCTCTGGGTAGAACAGCTTTAGGATGCTTTTCCATATACTTTGAGGCATCAAAAACTTCTGAGCTTACTTGGAATCTGTCCAATCCTTTCTTTCTGTATGTTGATATGGTAGACAATCCTGTGATATCTTTACCTTCAGCTTTAGCTATCTTGATCTGAGCAGTTCCCACCAATTCTAAAAGTCTAGCCATTTTGAAATTAGGATCAAGCTCTTGACTTTCATAAGTGTTTTCATCATCTGGATTTAATCTATTTACAGCCTTACACTTTACTGATTGAGTTAGAAAACTCTACGTTTGCTCTTGAGATGGCTTGATATTTGAATCTTTTGGCTCTTGAATCATAAGACTAGATGGAGGAGCAAACTCATCATATTTCTTACTTGATTTGTCAGAATATATAACTCTTTTTCTTTTGACATCTGCTAGCTTGGCCTGAGCAAGTTTTTCCTTTGAAGGAGACTACTTTGCTTTGGGAGGAGACCTAGGAGCTGAAGGAGGAGAGAAAGTTGGTTGATGATATACAACTTCTTTTACTTGCTCTCTGTGACTATCCTAATGCCTAGTCTGCCTCTAATCATGAGACCTACTGGGAGGAGGCTGCCTGCCCTTCCTCTGATAGATGTATGGTTGATTTAGTCTGGTATAAGGAGCAGAAGATCTGCGAGCATCATTTCCAGGAGCACCAGCAGAGGGAGGAGGAGGAGGACCTCTCTAAATCCCCTTGGGAGTAGGAGAGTTCTTCCTGCTCTTCTTCCTTGCTTTCTGAGCATTTTAAGAGTACCACATCCAAGCCTCAAAATTCTTAGATTTAGGATCAATTCCTTTCAGAAAATAATATGGAATATCATGATCTGGGTTAGGAGGTGCTGGATCTATGGCCTTCCTTTTATTTTGAGCAGTCCTTTTCTTTTTCTTATAACCTTCTGAATCATCAGAATCTTCATCCTCATCCTCAGAATGTGAGGACTGAGGTCTTGCATACAGATCATCAATGTCTTTTAGTATAGCTTACTCTTGTTCTTTAGCTCTCATAAGAGCCTTTTCTCTTTCTTCTTCTAACATATCTTGTGCCAAGAGAGAGTCCAAATCTGGACCTGGGGTGTCATCCCAAAGAGTAGAGGGCGCAGAAGGTACAACAGACTAAACTTCTTGAACAGCAACTGACACACCTTTATCTGAAGGCTATACTGAATTCCACTTATATTCTAAGAAGGAGGTAATAATCCCTTCTAGATGTCTGGCAACTACAGGAGTGGAAATCTCCTCAAGACCAAATTTGAAGGCAAGGGCTACTTCAGCTATTGCTTCAGAAATAATAAAACTGTCCAAAATCTGAAGGCTCATTGGTCTCTGAGAGCACACAATGGCCTGAAGGGGATCAAAAGAACAAGGGGAGGACTGACAGATATAATGGCCTCCAAGGGATGAGAGAGAGGACTCATCATCTGAATCAA
Organism: Platanthera zijinensis; assembly: GCA_039513925.1. NCBI lineage: Eukaryota > Viridiplantae > Streptophyta > Magnoliopsida > Asparagales > Orchidaceae > Platanthera > Platanthera zijinensis. The sequence continues at coordinate 122,154,476 of CM077084.1, forward strand.
GAAATGCCTCCATTTCATCTAGAACTACTGGAGCATCTATATCTACAAAAATCCTCTGGACTTCATCTGGAACTATATTTGAACATGTTTCTTGATCCACTGCTACTGGAGATTGCACAACCTGACGAGCCAAAGCAGAGCCTAAATCATCATCATTGAGCATCTCCCCCTGCCTGGGTTCAGTGGTAACTAAACCCAGGCCCCTAGATGAAGAAAGGGCAGAGAAGGCAGTGAAGGAAGCAGCAAGTGAAGAGATGGAGTTAGCAAGGGGGCAATGGCTTCAGCTATCATTGTTTTGATGGATGGAGTAATGAGGTCTAGGATATTGGCAATGAATTCTTGTGTAATATGAAATGATGGAGGAATGATAGAAGGGTCATCATCAGAATTGATGGTCTTCTGAACTGGGGCTTCATCAATTGGAGAATTATGATGAGATGGATGATCATTTGTGAGTGAGTGATGATTTGAAGTAGCGTGGGAGTTATGAGGAGATGGAGTGAGCAGATTGAACATGGAATCTATGTTGAAGTGTGGTATCTCAGCTAGATGAGCGGGAGTTGGAGAAGCAGATTGTGATGGATGGTTCACAGGAGAAGAATGAGTTGCAATGGAGGTGGATTACAAGGAGGATGAAGCAGGAATTTCTTCACTAGGGTGGGAAGTTGCTTCAAAAGCCCTTGTGCCCTCAGATTTTGAAGGGGCAGACCCAGCCTTTGATGATTTCTGGATGGTCCTTTTCCACTTAACAAATAGAGAAGGATCAATTCTATTACTGACATTGATTACTGTAAGAGCAGAACCTAACAGCTGGGAAGCTTTCTTGGATAGAAAGAACCCAATCAGCCTACCTTGAGTTACCTCTTTCTTGTTGTTCTTCTTCCTGAGCAATTCAAATATCAATCCAGCTCAGTTGATTGATTTCTTATTCAGTATCGCTGACATCAAGGCAAATTGTTGCCTATTAATGTTGTCATTGGCTGAATGCTTTCCAAGCAACACTTTTCCAACCAAGTCAGCCAAGAACTTATTACCAACAGATAGATTTACTTTCAAGAGCTTAGATTGAATGCCTTCTGCATGTCCTATCTCCAACAGCATCCTACCATACTCAGCAGAATCTTGCTCATACTCATCAGATCCAATCTTTAACTCAAAGATTTCATTCAGAATTTCGGGAGTAAGCATTACCTCCACACCGTTTATGGTTCCTGTCATTGCTTTGTCATCTGAAGAAGATGTATAGACCCATTCCTTTATTTCTGATAGGTGGAGTTTGATTTTTGTAGACATGAGTTTCTTTAGGCCTTAATCATCATATAACTGCAGCATCTCTCAGAAAACTTGTTCGCAGTCGCTGAACGAATCAAAATCAACACTGAAACCGGTATCGAACTTCATCACGGACAGAGTTGCAGAGGAAATCGCCATGGATTCAACGAGAGAAATCGCAAGAAAATAGAGAGAGAAAGCGCGGGACAAGAGCTCGAAATAGTCCTGAAAGCAGAATACGAAACGACGATCTCCGTCGACGATCTTCAGACCGAAATAGACGATCGTTTAAAAATAAACTAGAACCGTCGATCTCTGAATGAAGATCAGGAGAATCGGTTGTCGATCGCCGATCGACGATCGATTTCCGAAGCAGAGTCGTCGATCGTCGATCGACGATTTCTATCTCTAAAGGCAAAAGAGCTGTCGTAGACCAAGGGTCGACGATTTCGCTCAACCTGTTCAACTATCTTCGAACACCGTTCGACGATCTCAGAACAGATTTCAACTTAGCAGATTTATACACTTAGTCTGATCCATTCATCATGCCTAGTTGATTCAAAAAGAATAAATGTTTCTATTCATCTAACGGCTTTGTAAATATATCACTTCTCTGAAGATTTGTGGGTATAAACTCGAGATTTATTTTATTCTTGTCAACACAGTCTCTAAGAAAATGGTGTCTAATGTCTATGTGCTTAGTTCTAGAATGGTGCATAGGATTTTGTGCTATGGAAATAGCACTGGTACTATCACACATAATTTTTGTGTTTTTGTGTGTGTACCCATAATCCAAGAGTTGATTTTGAATCCATAGTATCTGTGAACAGCAACTAGCAGCTGCATATATTCAGCCTCTGCAGTTGAAGTTCAAACAGAAGACTGCTTCTTGAAAAACCAAGAGACTAATCTCTCACCTAGGAACTGAAAAGTCATTGAGGTGCTCTTCCTGTCAACTCTACAGCCAGCATAGTCAGCATCTGAGTATCCAATCAACTGAAATTCTGGTTCAGCTGGGTACCAAATTCCTAAATTTGGGCATCCCTTCAAGTATCTTAGGATTCTCTTAAGAAGAGTCATGTGAGATTCCTTGGGGTTGACCTAAAATCTAGCACAGAGGCATGTTGCAAACATTATATAAGGCCTACTTGCAGTTAGATATAATAGGGAACACACAATGGCCCTATATTTTTTATGATCAACAAGCTTTCCCTTTTCATCAGAATCAATAACTACATTAGTAGCCATAGGAGTGTTCATTGCTGAAGCATTTGCCATGCCAAACTTCTTTACCAATTCCTTGACATACTTAGATTGGGAGATAAAGATGCCATCAACATCTTGTTTCAATTGGAGACCAAGAAAATAAGACAGCTCACCCATACTACTCTTCTCAAACTTAGAATGCATTAGGTTTGAGAACCTTTTGCATAGTTTGGGATCAGGGAACCAAATATAATGTCATCCCCATAAATTTGAACTAACAGGATCTTGTCTATGTGGTGCTTAATAAAAAGGGTTCTATCAACTATGCCTCTAACAAACTTATGTTCTAATAGGAAACTAGCTAGAGTTTCATACCATGCTCTAGGAGCCTGCTTAAGTCCATATAGAGCTTTTTGCAACTTAAAAACATGTGAGGGATAAGTTGAAGAAATAAAACCAGGGGGTTGTTCAACAAATACCTCTTCCTTTAGCTCTCAATTCAGGAATGCACTCTTTACATCCATTTGGAACACCATGAACTTCATGTAGGCTGCATAGGCTAGAAAGATCCTTATTGCCTCTAGCCTTGCAATAGGAGCAAATGTATGATCATAATCTATGCCTTCTTCCTGTCTGTAGCCCTGTGCTACAAGCCTTGCTTTATTCCTTATAATAAATCCTTGAGCATCCAACTTGTTTCTAAACACCCATTTGGTGCCTATAATCAGCTGACCATTTGGTTTAGGGACCAAATTCAAAACTTTACAACCTTTCAAACAAGTTTAGCTCGTCTTGCATAGCAATGATCCAGTGGGGATCTTGCTCAGCATCCTTTATGGTTAGGGGCTCAATCTGAGAAAGAAAACTAGCAAGCATCACATCTTGACTTAGTTGATGTCTAGTTTGCACACCAGTTGAAATGTCTCCAATCACTTGAGATGTAAGATGATCTCTAAGTGTGACATAATCAGTTGGTGGTATGTTATCTTCAACAGCAGTTGGAATCAATTCCTCAGGTGCAATTAGATTGGTTGTTGGTAGAGTTGCAATCACTTCTACTTTGTCTTCATCACTGTCTGAATCAGCTGTCTGAAGAGTTGGTTGAGGTTGAATCTCCTGAGTGAGTTTCAGCTCATCCAAATTCTTGCACAAGTCCGGTACCTGCAAAGTGCTACTGGAAGAAGTTTCCTTCTCTCTGTAAAACATGTTTGTTTCATCAAAAGATACATGTACTGACTCTTCAATTTTAAAAGTAGATTTATTAAATACCCTATAAGCTTTGCTTACTTGGGAATATCCTAGAAAGATTCCCATTGAAGCCTTTGCTTCAAATTTTCTAATATAATCTTTGTTATTGTTGTGAATGTAAACTACACAACCAAAAACTCTAAAATAATCTATTTTAGGTTTCTTTTCTTTAAGAAATTCATAGGGAGTCTTCCCATTTAGTTTATGTATCAGACTCCTATTCAGTACATAGTTAGCTGTGCTAACTGCTTCTACCCAAAAGGATACAGGCATATTAGCATCTGCTAACAGTATTCCTGCAGCTTCAATCAGGGTTCTGTTTTTCCTTTCCACTACCCTATTTTGTTGAGGAGTTCTAGGAGCAGAGAAGCTATGCCTTATACCTTCTTTCTAACAGAATTCTTGCATAAGAAGAAATTCAAATTCAGTACCATGATCACTTCTGATCAAGGCAACTTGAGTAGAGTACTCAGTCTGTATACAAAGTAGAAAATCTGTAAGAAATTTAAAGTTATCAGATTTAGTTCTCAAGAAGAACAGCCAAGTGAACCTAAGGTAATCATCTACAATTACTAAGGGTATAGAATTTCTCTCCTAGACTCTATACATCTATTGGACCAAAGAGATCCAAGTGCAATAGGTACAGGATTCTAGGTGAATCACTTTTATTTACAGCTTTGAAACTATTCTTGGTTTGCTTGCCTAGCTGACAAGCCTTGCATAAGCCTTCCTTCTTGCAGGGGCAAGAGGGCAAACCTCTGACAAGGTTGTATTTAGATAACCTAGATATATTCTTAAGGTTAACATGACCTAGCTTTTTATGCCACAAAGTATTATTAATACTCACCTCATTAAATAAACAAATTTCAGAAGAGGTGGAATTTAAATCTACACGATAAATATTTCCTTGCCTAATGCCTACTAATACAACTTTATTATTCAATGTAATATTGCATAGAGTATTAGAAAACGAAACCTGGTAGAAAACATCACAAAGCATACTTATAGAAATAAGATTGTGCTTCAGTCCTGTGACATAAGCTACCTTCTTGAAAGTAACTGACCCTATGGTGAATTTACCATATCCTTCAGTCTGACCACAGCTGGAATCACCAAAGACTACCTTTGGTCCCAACTTGGCTTTGAAGCTTGAAAGGTTCTCTTTGTTTCCAGTCATATGCTTGGAGCATCCACTATCCAAATACAACTTGTCCTGAGTGATAGGATAGGTCTTCACCTACATTAAGATAGATTAAATATTGTGGACCCAGGTAACCTTGGGTCCATTGTTCTTCACATAGGAAAAAATTGAAATGAAAGAGTATGCAGGTTGAGGCTGATATCCTAAGGGATGAGATCTCCTAGGTGGGATAATCCAATTAGCAGACCTAGGGTTACTATTAAACTTATTGTTTCTGTGAGCATTATTGTGATTCTGGAAATTTAGTTCTGATCGTCGATCGATGTTCGACGATCAGTACCCAGATCGTCGATCTTGTTTACAGAAAAGGATTCTGGATTCCACGATCGTAGATATCTGTTCGAAGACTCAGGCTGAGATCGTCGATCACTCATTTCTACGTAGTTATACCCAGCAGGTGAGTTCAGAGATCGTCAATTGTCGTTCGACGATGGGTGCAGCGATCGTCGATGGGCGTTCGACGATTTTTGTATTTCTATGAATTTCTGTTTCCTTTTGTCTCTCTTAATCTTATTTAAGGTTTTCTTCGCTTTTTGAATAACCTCAGAGTTGTGTATTCCTTTTTCAGAAACAAACTTTACTGGAGTAGACTGATTGTATTCAAGGAGCAATGGGGGTTCACTAGGTGAGGCACCTAAGCCCAACTTATTGTTGCCTGTCCTAGTGTTGGCAGTACTTATGATTTCTAGCAACTTAAAGCTTTTGCCATTAAGTGAATCTTCTAACCTCTTAGCTTTAGCTAGTTCTAATTGAAGAAATTTGATTTATTCAGATGCTCTAGTGAGTTCAGATTCTAACCTAATGTTTTCACTAGATAGAGATTCTGATCAAGCTAGTTTATCTCTAAGAAACATAATCTCCTTTTCTGAGCTAAGTAAATCTAGGCAAAGAGTTTTAAATTCATGCTTAAATTCATCATAGGTAAAATCATAAGATGCAATTACCTGGTGTTCATCAGGTAATTCAACCTCCTCATCTTCAGTCATCTCTACAGCTGAGTTACTACTGCAGGCATTGATTGCTATAAGGAAAATCTCCTTAGCTTTCTTCTCTTCTTCATCATCTTCACTGGAGCTGGAGGAAGAGGAGTCTTCCTCAGTATCACTCCAGGTATTTGCAACAAGACCTTTACCTTTCTTCTTATATTTGTGAGAAGATGTCTTGGAATAGTGCTTCTCATGTTCCTTCTCTTTTCTCCTTTCCTTATTCTTTGTCTCTAGAGACTCAGGGAGAATGTGTCCAGGCTTCCTGTATCCATAACAAATAATTTATTTAGATGGGGTTTTATCATACCTTGGCTTGTCATCATATTTTGATGACTTTCTTCTGTTGTCCTTTCTGCCCATCTTGTAGAACCTCTTGGCAAAGAGTGCCATCAGTTCTTCATTTGATTGAGTCATGTTGGGCTCATCATCAGCCTTAAGAGCAAGGGTTTGCTCTTTCCTTGTTGGAGTAGATGCTTTAGCTTCAGCTTCCCTGGTCTTCAGTACTTGCTCAAATGATTTGAGCTTGCCAAGGAGAGCTTCAGTTGAAATCTCTGTTGTACTTCTGGACTCCTTGATTGGCAAAATTCTGAGATCCCATGTGCTGGGGAAGCACTTCATTATTTTATCATTGACTTCTGTCAATGTGATCTCCTTATCAAGTGTCCTCAGCTCATTGATAATTGAGTTGAGCCTTGTGTACATAGCTTCTACTGTCTCAGCTTATTCCTTCTTGAAGTTCTCATATTGGGATATGAGGTTGGACCTTCTGTTTAGCTTATTCCTTCTTGAAGTTCTCATGCATAGCTTCTACTGTCTCAGCTTATTCCTTGTGTACATAGCTTCTTCATTATTTTATCATTGACTTCTGTCAATGTGATCTCCTTATCAAGTGTCCTCAGCTCATTGATAATGGAGTTGAGCCTTGTGTACATAGCTTCTACTGTCTCAGCTTATTCCTTCTTGAAGTTCTCATATTGGGATATGAGGTTGGACCTTCTGTCCTTCCTCTCATCAGCTGAACCAGCTACAATCTGATTCAGTGAGTCCCACATGGATTTTGCTGAGGTGCAATCAACCACTTTCTGGAATGTCTCATCAGACATAGTCTGAGCCAAAATATTCATAGCTTTGGCATCAGTTATCTTGGCCTTCTTGTAAGTTTCATTATAGTCAGGAGGTGGCACTGCACTGAGATTTGTAGATGTTGTAGCAGTAGCTGCAATAGGTGGTGTTGGTGGACCTGTTAAGATAGAGGAAAAAAATATCTTCATCAATAGAGTTCATGTAAAGTCTAATTCTTGCCTTCAGATGCTAAACTTGGCTAAGTTGCATACTGAAGGTCTGGTGCTAGAGTAATCTTTGTACTGGGCCATGAATCTAATGTGAGTGAATATGGTATCAAAGTATCTTATCACAAGATCTTATGGTTCAGGTGTTAGCCTTTTCAACCAATCAATCTGATAAGGATTTAGTTGTTGAATAACCAACCTCCCTCTGATACCAATTGAAAGTGAGGGGATAAGATACTTACTACTCTAGAGGGGGGGGGGGTGAATAGAGTATTCAAAAATTAAGGAGACTCTAAACACTTCTCTTAGAGCTATTTGCAGAATATAAAAATAAAAGTTTTAAACCTAAAGGCTAACTGAGTGGAGTGAATAAAAGAGAAGCTCACTGAATTTTCAGTTGAACTTTTATCCTAATACAACAACTAGCAACCTAGTTAAAACTATCACAGCCATAGAGCAATGATTAAAATGAGCAACAGACAACACAAGAGCTTTATAGTAGTTCCCCAATTGGGTACATCAACTCTTCTACCACCCTGGTAGAAATCTACTATAGGTTTTTGATCAGGTGCCCTGCCACCAGTAGATCTGCTTCAGGTAGATCTAAAGACCCTTCAGGCTTTTGATCAGGTGCCTAAAAACCAAACACATAGGTTTTTGATCAGGTTCCTTGCCACCAATGATTCACTTTTGAAGGGAGTAAAAACCCTTTTATAGGAGGTTGAAAGAGAGAATTAAGATGTCTTCTCTGTGTTCAGAGAAGCTAGTGGATGGCTCTGAATATATCAAAGCTCCCCCTGGCTTAGAGAATGTCCAGGAAGAAGCTTTGCTTCAGGGTGTAGGATCTCCAAATTGCTTGAGAAGACTTTCTGATGCAACCTTGAAGAAGACTCTAGATTTTGAATGAATGTTCTTCTTCAGCAGTTTTTGCAATCTGGGAGAGTTTGCAACAATGAATGTTCAGTAATCTGGGAGGTTCTTCTTCTTGAAAGCTTGAACTCTGAGTGTCCATTTTCCTTAAGACCGGATGAACTCAGGAAGAAGATGAACTTTTATTTTCTCTTAAGATTATCTGGTTCTGTGTCTGCCGAGAGTTTGTATGTGTTGTTCTCTGTATTCTGAGTTGTGAGTGAGTATCTTTGTCTTCAGCCGACTGCACTGATAATATATAAACTTCTCTTCTTTTGAAAGAGCCTCGAGCCCTGCACTAGAAAAATCTTTCCAAATAATAGAAAAAAAATAAGGAAACCCGCACCTGCAATCTTTTCTGTCATTTCCAAAAAGGAATTAAGGATATTAAAAAAATATCCTTTCAATTTGACTTTACAAATTGGCACAGGAAACCAAGCCTAACGACTATATTACAGCTGTAGAAAAGCACGATTTCCTCTGATAAAACAAACGGTTTTTTTCTGCCAAATCTCTCAATTAATGCAAAAGGAATATTGCAAATAAGCAAAAGTATATAAGCATTAAATTGAGCCGAATATACTGAATAAAATATGTCTTAAACAAGAGGAAATAAACCAATGATCAAATGAAATAGCTATAGATAAAAGCAGACAAAAAGCGTCGACCAGAGATCGAAGATCGTCGATCTTAACAAGCAAAACATCGACCTGAAGAAAAAATGTCTATACAGAAATCGTCGACCAAGGCTATACGATCGTTGATCTGAATAAGCAGATCGTCGACCTACTTCAGAGTTTATATTACTCTGAGATCGTGGATCATCATTCGAAGATCGTCGAGCGCCAATCGACTATCGTCGAGCACAATTCTACTTAACCATTTTCATTTCAATTAAATCTCAACTAATCTAACCTAAGGGTAGACTAACCTTTAGTCTAACCATTGACCATTGATAATTCTTGGGTCAATTAAGCCTAATTGAGATGACATGGCCCAAATCAAAACTAGGGAACCAACAGATGACACCCAAAACTCACACTTTGAGAACTTGTCGTAGAGCTAATTCCTTCTTAGGGTATACAAAACCATCTTCAAGTGATTTGCATGATCTTCTTATGATTGAGAGTACACTAATATGTCATCAATAAAGACGATCACAAATAGGTCTAAGTACTCCCGAATGGTCTTATGCATCATGTACATGAATACTGATGGCGCATTTGTTAGCCCAAAAAGTGTTAAAGTGAACTCATAATGACCATAGCGTGTACCGAATGCTGTCTTGGGAATATCACATTCCCTAATCTGCAATTAGTAGTAGCCAGACTTTAAATCTAGCTTTAAGTAGACAGTTGATCCTACCAGCTGATCAAACAAGTCATCAATCCGTGGTATCGGATACTTGTTCTTTTCTGTCAGCTTGTTTAATTCTTGATAATCAATGCATAGACACAAGCTTCTGTCCTTCTTCTTCACAAAGAGGACCGGTGCAATCCAAGGTGACATACTTGGACGTATATAGCCTTGCTCTAGCAATTCTTGTAATTGAACTTTCAATTCCGCCATCTCCTTTGGCTCTACTCGGTACGGTGAGCGGGACAAAGGTTTTGCACCTAGCACCAAGTCAATAGCAAAGTGTTGGGTATTGCATCCACAATAGCACGGATTTGAAGAAGCACCTAATCAAGCTAAGGTGAATTGAGATGTATTTGATATGTCTTTTAAATTTGTGCTTGCAGCTATTCTATGCAAAGTACACACCAATGTCAGGGTACAGGGGGTCAATATACACGGGCCTACGCAACGAAATCCCTCGTTGTGTGGGCAAGTGTGTTGACTCACGTGTGCTCTCTCTATTTAGGTGTACTTATTTTCAAGTACAGGCTCAAGGAAGACCAAGAGGAGAAGAAGGAGCAATAAAGGTAAAAGCCTAAGGCTCAAGAACGTAGAAGGAAGAAATGGGAAATTTTCTCAAGTAAGAATCGACGGGAATCGTGAGTCATACCCGACGACATCATCGTATATCGTCACTAATACCCATCGACTTCGTCGGGCATGTTCATCGATAGTCGTCGATCGGCCCTAGCTGCCTTGATCAAGAATTCTCCATGGTCAGAAATTATCCAAGTCAAAATCGAAGGGCATCACCAACGATGCCCGCCGATGTCGACGGGTATCGTTGGTGATACTCGACGATTCTGACTTAGCAGATTTCCACCGCTTCACTGTACCGAATTGAGCCGCCATGCACAGTATAAACCGAAGCTCCATTCCTTACATCGTGGGTCCCGCAACAGCTACTTAGGGTTTGTTTTGGGGTATATATACCTAAGTTTAAATCATATTCTACACGGATCAATAAATACGAAAAGAAATTTTTTGGTCGTGACCTAGCTTTCGCTGCCGTTGATCGTCGCCTGTCGCACTCAGATCGCTGCTTGCCACCGATCGCTCGAAGGCAGAACCGAGGCAAGCCGCTGGTCCCTCGCTTCTCTCTTGAGATCCTTTGTCTTCCGATTCATCGACCAAGACTTGTTCTCCATTCCGAATTGGTAGAGATGCTTGATCAAACCGAGATCGATTGGAGACCTAGCTTGCTTCGTCAAGAAGTTCAGATCTACTACGCATCACCGCCGCACTCGCTTGCCACCGCCGATCAAGTAAAGATCCGATCCAAGAGAGAAAAACCAAGTGTGGATTCTTTGTCATTTTCGTGCAAGCTCTCAACGAACGAAGAAGGACCTTGGGTTCTCCAAATATCATTGTTTGTATTTCTTATTTACATTCAATTTTTGCAAGGAATTTTATTCCTAGTTGTAAGGGTTGGGTGCAACCCTCTTTGGTTGAGTGTTGACTCCTTGTTGTAGTAAGGGTTCCTTCTGAGTTGTAGGAGCGTGGCTCCGAGTGGAGAGATTTGATTTCAATCTCATTTTGGAGGAGTTGCCGAGTCGTCCCCGTGTGGGAGATAGGCGAAGGGGAGAGTGGACGTACCCAAGGTTGGGGAACCACTGTAAATTATTGTGTGTTTTCTGTGCTTTGTTTGTTTATTTATGCAGGTAATTTTTAATTCTGCAAAAGACGTCACTGCACCTATTCACCCCCTAGAAGTGGATTAGGTTGACATTAGACACTTTCAAGTGGTATCAGAGGGAGGTTGCTCGTCAATAAGGTTAACACCTTGAGTAAAATCCTTCGTCTATTATCAAAAGATTCAAGCATGGACGGTTTCAAGAACACCGAAAAGATTCCCGTTTGCACTAAGGCAAACTTTCCTATCTGGAAAGAAAGGATCAGGTACTACATTGAAGCAGTCGACCCCTTACTTTTCATGATAGTGGAGGAGGGACCCCAAATTCCTATGATCACCTCTACAATTGATCCTACAAGGAAGGTACCTAAGAAGATCATGGATCTGGACAAAGATGAGATGGCTCTCCACGGTCTTGACAAGAAAGCCAGAAACATTCTAGTCAGTGCCATTGATGATCCTATGATTCAGAACTTCATCCACTGCATAACTTCCAAAGACATTTGGCAATCCTTGATAGTGCTGATGGAAGGCACTGATGAAGTAAGGGACGATCGAAGATCCCTTCTGAACCAGAAGTATGAGGCCTTCAGACAGGGGCCCAAGGAAGAGATCACAGACACATTCGAGAACTTCCTCAAGATTTTCAATGACCTGAAGAATTATGGCAGGACTTTTACTGATGGCGAGCTGAACGACAAGTTCTTGAGATCCTTAACTAAGGAATAGGACAACAAAATTTTTTCCATCAGGGAGTTTGGCAGACTTGCTTAAACCGATCCTCAGATCCTATTCGGGAAGCTCCTATCTTATGATCTTCAACTCAATACCAGAAAAGCTGAAGAAGAGGCCAACAGACCTTCCTCGAAAGAGAAGACCATTTCGTTGAAGGCAAACCACTCAAGGAAAGGCAAGGTGGATGCATCAGCCCGTTCTCGGGGAAAGGCAGAAGAAGAAGATACTGAGCCCAGCTCATCAGGCTCATAACTATCTAAAGAGGAGCTCTCTCTTATCACCCGAGAGTTCAGGAAGTTCCTCAGGATGAGAAATTAGAGAAAAGGAGACGGTTCCTCCTCCAGAAGAACACATATGTTAGATGATCGTCAAAAGAAGAATAATTATTCTTCGGACAGGTATGGTTCTAAACCGAACAAATATCATTCTGCTGATATTATTTGCTTTGGTTGCAATAAGCCATGGCATGTTATTGCTGATTGCTCTCAAAAGAGAAAGGATAAGAAAAAGGAGAAAAAGGAGAGGAGCTACATTGCCAAGAGGCCCAAGACGCTCAGTGAATCTGACTTGTCAGAATCCAGTGAGGATGAGGAAGCCTTCTTAGGGCTCATGGCTCGCTCCGACTTAGAAGGAGAATGTCCCCCATTTACTGGGAAGGTAAAAGATCACACCCCTCTCTCTGATTCTGATTCTGGCTCTTACTCTGAGTCTCCTGAAGATGATAACGAGGACAACCTATCTGCTCGTGAAGCTGAACTCCCTAAACAGTATGAGCTTTTGCTCAATACTTTTGATCGATGTCGAAAGGAGTTGAGGGTTCAAGAGAAGGAGGTCAAATCCATTAAGGCTGAGGGAGTTTCCTTATGAGAAGAAATCACTAGCCTGATATCTCTCAGATAGGAACACCTCGACTTAACCTCTGAGCACTCAGACTCCCTAAGAAACCTTGACCTTCAGCAGGAAACAATTAAGAAGCTGGAAGAATAGCTTGCGGCCGAGAAGAAAGTTGTAGAAATCTTCTCTAAGACCAAGACTATTCTTCCTCTAGTTAATGAATTCTCTGCTCAGGCTAAAGGTGCTAGCTTGGGTCATGTGTCTTAGCCTGGTAGATCATCCAAGAGAAACAAAGCTCAGAGAAGAAATAAGGCTGCCAAGAAAGCCTCTGCCACTGAAAAAGGGAAGGCCCCACTCAATCAAACCACATTCAGGAAGCCCAGCTTTCCCTGCAATAAACATGATTTTGAGTCCTCCTACGGGCACACCTTCTGGCCCTCGGTTGAAAAGCCTAAGAGCCGGTACCTTGGATGGAACTTCCACCGCAAATTTGGTGAGAGTGTTTTCAAGGAACCCTATGAGGAAATCCAACTGCAACATTATGGTCCTTTTTCGTCAGGACATAATAGGAAGCAGACACCAAAAGTCAAGCCTGTTATACCTAAGGAAAATGAGGTGAAGAAATCATGTGATTGCTGTCACCATGACGCTCCCTCTTCCAGTGCCTAGGCCCCTGCTAGACCTACCATCTCACGGGTCAAGCAGGAGACTGGGAGGAGAAGGTACAATAGATTTACCTGTTGGTGTTGCGGAAAGGTTGGCCACTTTGCCGTGGATTGCTGGTTCAATCCTAGTAATTTTGAAGCTCCTCAAGTTAACCAAGCAAGGCCGACCACTCGAAAAGTTAACATTCCTAAGGGGAGTGAACTAATAAGGAATCTAGGACCCAAATCGTATTGGTTCCAAAGGGAAAATGATTCTATTTTACAGGTATATCCAAAGGCCACCAAAACTCCTATCTGGTACTTGGACAGGGATGCTCTTGGCATATGACCGGGACAAGAAGCTTGTTGCGTGATTATTCCTCTATTCCTGACGGGCCCAAAGTTATCTTTGGAGTGTCTGATCGTGGAATCATTAAAGTTTATGGTATGATTTCCAATGGTGTATTCTCCATCACCGACGTGGCTTATGTTGAAGGGTTAAACCATAACCTGATCAGTGTAAGCCAGTTATGTGATAAAGGGTACGACGTTAAGTTCTGCAAGGATAAATGCTTGATTATATCGCGTTCCTTTATGGAGACGGTATTGACAGGCATCAGGAGCAGAAATATTTTATGTCTAAATTTTTTAAGCTTAGATTCTTCTACGCTAGTATGCTTAGTTGCAAAAGATAGTGCATCTCTTTGTGATCAGTGGCACAAGAGATTAACACATATTAACTTCAAAACGCTTGACATGCTATTCTCTAAAAATCTAGTAAGGTATGCACCCACTATTAAGTGCTTTAAAGAGAGCCCCTACCACGCCTGTCAAATGGGCAAGCAGACGAGGGCTACCTTTAAGGGCATTGTAGAAAAGGACTCTTCTAGGTGTCTGTACTTACTACACATGGACTTATTCAGTCCAATGCAAGTTCACAGCTTAGGAGGCAAATCATATACATTGGTGATTGTTGATGATAACTCCCGTTTCACGTGGGTGTTCTTTTTGAAACACAAGTCAGATACCTTTGAGGTATTCACAAAGTTCGTCAAGCAGATCCAAAATGAACTAGACTGCACCGTGGTCAGAATCAGAAGTGACCATAGAACAGAGTTCGAATCTGGTGCTATGATCGAATTCTGTGGAAACTTGGGTATCTTTCATGATTTTTCCTCCCCTCGTACTCCACAACAAAATGGAGTTGCGGAGAGAAGGAATAGAACCCTTATTGAAGCATGCACGATAATGCTGAATGATGCGTCTCTACCAGAATATTTCTTGGCAGAGGCTGTCAACACGGCTTGTCATGTGCAAAACAGAGTGCTTATCAATAAAAGCCATCGAATGACTCCTTATGAGCTGTTGAAGGGCAAGAAACCGACTATGTCCTACTTGAGGATCTTTGGCTGCAAATGCTATGTACTCAATAATGGGAAATATCCATGTACTAAGTTTGGTGAAAAATGTTTTGAATGTATTTTCGTAGGATATAGTAGCTATAGTAGGGCATATAGAATTTTTAATAAAAAAACTCTTGTTGTAGAAGAATCTATAAATGTTGTATTTGATGAGGCGAGCTTGCTTCATAGCAGCTCGTCTAGTGGTACTTTTGTAGATGCAGGTACCAAATTGGAAAAGTTAAGTCTAAATAAGACTGAAAAAGATGACGCTCAACAGTTTTTAAAGATCTCCACTCCTACCTTATTAGGAGAGGAAGACCCTCAGGAGTTGGAAATTCTACAGGAAGAAGAAGTGCCAGAAGAAGTAGCAGCTGCAAATGCAATACTCCTAGAGCTCAGACACGTGAGGGATCATCCCGTCGATCAAATCTTTGGAGATCCGCGGGATGGTGTTAGAACTCGAAGAGGTACAATTAATTAGATTTTGCACTTAAGTTTTCTGTCACAGGTTGAGCCAAATAAATTTGATGAAGCCAACAAGGATGCCTCGTGGATATTGGCCATGCAAGAAGAACTTCATCAATTTGAAAGGTGTAAGGTCTAGGAGCTCGTTCCCCGGCCTAAGTGACAAAATGTAATTGGCACCAAGTGGATCTTCCGAAACAAGCTGGATGAGAATGGAGTCATCATAAAGAACAAAGCACAACTCGTAGCTAAAGGATACAGACATGAAGAAGGGATTTACTTCGATAAAACCTTTGCACCAGTAGCAAGGCTCGAAGCCATCAGGTTGTTCTTCGCATATGCTGCTCACAAATGATTCACCGTCGATCAAATGGACGTAAAATCTGCTTTCCTAAATGGAAATTTGAAAGAAGAAGTATACGTAGCTCAAACCCTAGGTTTTGTTAATCTAACTTTCCCTGAACATGTGTACTTTCTTAATAAAGCACTATATGGCTTAAAGCAAGCTCCCCGCGCTTGGTATAAGACAATGTCTAGGTTTCTTATTGAGAACAAGTTCTCAAGAGGAAAAATAGATGAGACATTGTTTCTTAGGGAAGTCAAAGGCAAGATTTTGCTAGTGCAAATCTATGTCTATGACATAATATTCGGCTCAACCGATAACAACCTTTGCAAGAAGTTCTCAAATATCATGCAAGGGAAGTTTGAAATGAGCAGTATGAGAGAGCTAAAGTACTTCTTAGGACTTCAAGTGAAACAGTTTTTAGAGGGAATTTTCATCTCCCAAACGAAGTTCACAAATGAACTTCTAAAGAAGTTCAGAATGGAGAGTGCAACCTCTATGAGGACTCCAATGAGATCAACTGTATCTCTGGACAAGGACGAGAAAGTGAAACCTTTTGAGGAATCCATGTACAGAAGCATAATTGGATCCTTGCTCTACCTTACTGCCAGTAGACCGGACATTATGTTTTCCACATGTGTTTGTGCTAGATTCCAGGTGAACTCTAAGGAATCTCATTACGTTGCTGCAAAGCGAATATTGAGATACCTTAAAAGCACACCTAATCTTGGCTTGTGGTACCCGAGAAACAATGCTGTCGAGCTTATTGGCTTTTTAGATGCTGATTTTGCAGGAAGCAGGGATGATAGGAAAAGCACTTCCAGGACGTGTCAATTCCTCGTAAGAAGGCTTATTTCATGGAGTAGTAAGAAGTAGAACTGCGTCACAACTTCTACGGCAGAATCTGAATATATATCAGCAGGCAGCTGTTGTGCTCAACTCCTGTGGATAAGGAACCTGCTAGAAGAATACGATCTACAGTACAGAGAGATTCCTATATATTGCGACTCCTCGAGTGCAATTGCCATAGCTAATAATCCAGTATCGCATAGCCGGACAAAATATATTGAAGTGCGCTACCACTTCATCCGGGAGCATGTGGAGAACAAGGACATTGCACTCAGCTATGTCCCCACTGATCAATAGCTCATAGATATCTTCACAAAGCCGCTGGATGAGACCAAGTTCAACTTCTTCAAGAATGAACTTGGGATGCTGAACATGGACTTAAGAGGCTTGAGCTGCACATGGACGTTGGATTAAGGGGGAGCTACATCTCAGAAATCAAGTCTATGCATGAATGCAGACTTTAAGGGGAGCATGATGTCCCCAAGGGAGCTCCATATTTGCAGAAGCCAAAAAGGGGGAGAACTCTCTCTTGGCTAAGGAAGCTAAGGGGGAGATTACCCTCTCGACTAAAGTGGCCCCAAGGTGGCCACAATGATGGAAATGGTAATGAATTCCAACACATTTTCTTTATACTTTATGTTATCATTTCTGCTATACAGTTCACCTTAGCTTGTAGTGTTTAGGCTTCTTCAAATAGGGGGAGATTGTTGGGTATTGCATCCACAATAGCCCGGATTTGAAGAAGCACCTGATCAATCTAAGGTGAATTGAGATGTATTTGATATGTCTTTTCAAGTTGTGCTTGCAGCTATTCCATGCAAAGTACACACCAATGTCAGGGTACAGTGGGTCATTATACACGGGCCTACGCAACATAATCCCTCGTTGTGTGGGAAAGTGTGTTGACTCACGTGTGCTCTCTCTATTGGGGGGTACTTATTTTCAAGTACAGGCTCAAGGAAGACCCAGAGAAGAAGAAGGAGCAAGAAAGGTCAAAGCCTAAGGCTCTAGAAAGTAGAAGGAAGAAATGGGAAATTTTCTCAAGTAAGAATCGACGGGAATCGTGAGTCATACCCGACGACATCGTTGGGTATCGTCACTGATACCCGTCGACTTCGTCGGGCATGTTCATCGATAGCCGTCGATCGGCACTAGCTGTCTTGATCCAGAATTCTCCATGGTCAGAAATTATCCAAGTCAAAATCGAAGGGCATCACCAACAATGCCCGCCGATGTCGACGGGTATCGTTTGTGATACCCGCCGATTCTGATTTAGCAGATTTCCGCCGCTTCACTAGACCAAACCTAGCTGCCATTCACAGTATAAACCGAAGCTCCGTTCCTTCCTTTGTGGGTCCCACAATGGCTACTTAGGGTTTGTTTTGGGGTATATATACCTAAGTTTAAATCATATTCTCCAAGGATCCAGAAATACGAAAAGAAATTTTGTGGTCGTGACCTAGCTTTCACTGCTGTCGGTCGTCGCCTGTCGCACGCAGATCGCTTCTTGCCGCCGATTACTCGAAGGCAGAACCGAGGCAAGCTGCTGGTCGCTCGCTTCTCTCTTGAGATCCTTTGTCTTCCGGTTCGTCGATCGAGACTTGTTATCCATTCCGAATCGGTAGAGACGCTTGATCCAACCGAGATCCATTGGTGACCTAGCTTGCTTCGTCAAGAAGTTCAGATCTACTACGCATCACCGCCGCACTCGCTTGCCGCCGCCGATCAAGTCAAGATCCGATCCAAGAGATAAAAACCAAGTGTGGATTCTTCGTCATTTTCGTGCAAGCTCTCAACGAACGAAGAAGGACCTTGGGTTCTCCAAATTGCATTGTTTGTATTTCTTATTTACATTCAATTTTTGCAAGGAATTTTATTTTTAGTTGTAATGGTTGGGTGCAACCCGCTTTGGTGGAGTGTTGACTCCTTGTTGTAGGAAGGGTTCCTTCCGAGTTGTAGGAGAGTGGCTCCGAGTGGAGAGATTGGATTTCAATCTCATTTTGGAGGATTTGCCGAGTCATCCCTGTATGGGAGATAGGTGAAGGGGAGAGTGGACGTACCCAAGGTTGGGGAACCACTGTAAATTACTGTGTGTTTTCTGTGCTTGGTTTGTTTATTTGTGCAGGTAATTTTTAATTCCGCAAAAGACGTCACTGCACCTATTCACCCCCCCTATAGGTGGATTAGGCTGACACAAGACACTTTCACAAAGTAAATCTCCCGCTGAGGTGGTAACCCAGGGAGATCCTTAGGAAAACATTTGCATAGTATGATACAATAGGAATGTCACTCAAACTAGACTTCGGCTCAACAGCCTCCAACAACGTGAAGAACAACTCTGCGCCCTTCTGAATAGCCTTGACAACTTGGAGAGCAGACATCAATATCTTGCTCGATTCTTGCATACCAGCAAACTTAGTCTCTTGTTTGGTGTTCTGTTCCAGTGTGACTTCCTTAGAGTTTCAATCTATACATGCACGCTGCTCCGAGAGCCAGTCCATACAAAAGATTACATTAAACTCAGATATCGGCAACACATGCTTCCAATCTGAAATCCTGACTTCTTATTCGTACCTCAACACAACAAGACCTATCTACACGCATCACGCATCTATTAATTAACAACACCTTTACTCTATCTTTCGAAATAAGAGTAGGCACCCCGATCCACGGTATGAAGTCCTCAGATAGAAACAAATGAGAAGCACCCTTATCAAAAAGTGCTCTCGCCGGATTGTCTCGAATAAGGACAAAGCCTATATGCAAACAATTCATACACAAGCAACAAACAAGGTACTAAGTATGGAAAGCATTAAAAACTGTATCTTTACTTATACCTATTACAACATCACTTTGTTTTATGGCCTCCTGTTAGCCAAGATTGTACACCCTTGGCTGAGATGGAGCATGTTGGGATGTATTGGATTCCACCGCCTTTCCATTCTCAGCATAAGATGCTCCTACCTTTTTTTCCGCCTTTAGTGGGCCACTCCAATAGTATCGGGCCATGAGTCCCACCTTGCCACATGTGTAACATGTGAGCGGACCTCGCCCTAATATTGCTCCAGAAGCAACAGTAAAAGGAGCCAGTCCAGAAGATTTGGACTTCTTATTCCATTTTTTGCGTTAGTTAGACTTTCTAGGATGCAATATTTTGAACTCGGGCTTTATCACTGCTAAGTCTCTCTGGCCCTGAACTATCTTCATGTCTCTCTCTAATGAATGAGCTGTATTAACCAACACTTGAAATCCTTGATTCATCGGACCCGAGAGCAGTAACCTCAGCTCATCCTGCAGTCCCTCATAGAACCTATTGGTCTTACGCTCTCTGCCAGCAAAAGTAGACCCCGCATATCGTCCAAACCTAGTAATCTCATGCAAGTAGTTATCCACACTACCCTTGCCCTAAGTCAAATGCTTGAACTCATTTTCTATAGAAAACCGTTGCGACGACGACGGATGCTTTGCCATGAACAATCTCGAAAACTCCTCCATCGAGATATTCGATAGTCGTCTTCCCGTGAAGTCCTGTAACTCCAACTCATCCCACCAAAGCCGAGCCTATCTTTCCAATAGGAAAGTGAACAAGGTGACCTTCTGTCCCTTCTCTATCTCTATTGCCGTCAATACCCTCTTGACGCGCGAAAGCTAATCCTCTGCCTGCATTGGGGATCCTTCACTAGTGAACGTAAGAGGACTAAAGCTTATGAAGTGCTTCAGCTACCTTTCATTCGCTCGCTTATCAACCAAAGGCTCAATAGGCGCTTTCCTAGCAGTTATAGGCTCAGCCACACCAACCTGTACTAGCACCATCGCAGGTCACACCTACCCAGTCGGCTATGCACTTATCATTGCAAACACTGCCTCAGTAACTAAGCAAATTGTTTCCGCAGAAGGAGGAGGTGTGGGCACATCAGCTGGTGCCAAACTCTCAACAGAACGTTGGGTTTCAAACTGCCCCCACGACTTCTAGTCACCTGTAAGTGTAAAATACACATTTTAGCGACTACTCAAAAGCAAACGACTATTAGTAATGCGCAATTTCCTCAAACATGTGTATTTTCATTCCTAAGTGGATATTCTTGAGTTCATTTTGTTATAACGGTAAGCAAAGACGCATGCTCGCCACCCCTCAAAATAATTCGACCATGAATTCGCAGAAGGAAGACCAAGACAAGCTGATACCAAATTGTAACACCACCACCCATCACATGAAAAATAACAGAGGGTCCGGCCGTGGCCCCACGCCATATTCCATCGACAGTCGATGAGGTAACATGTTAATATCAAGAGACCAAACGAATCCTAACTCAGAGCATTCTAATAGAAAATTCAAAGGTTAACTTGAACTTAATACATGTGAATGTCCACTATATATATATATATCTCAGGAATGTTTAAAAAATACACAAAAGTCACAGCCTTAAGGACTTACAGTTATGCTTCAAAAGTGTGGTTTACAGACATCGACATGCAGGTCAACCACACATAAAAACAATAAAGTTCTTCTCTTGGGCTTCAAGGGCCGGCATAACATCAAGGGTTTCAGCCCGCTATTTCCTGCTTGGCTTTCTTGCACCTGCACAGGGACAATCCACCATAAGGGTGGCAAACAAGGCAACAATCAGCTTTAGCTAACCAATTTATAATAACCCTACCCCATACCCGTGGCAGCGGTAATCCTTCCCTGCATGGATAGCAACCAACCATAGATATATCACAAAAAGGTACAACTTAAGCACCATTAAATATCACAAACGTCTGCATCAACTTCAAGACATTCCGTGCACTCAGGGCACATTATCGGTGTACCAGACTTCCCGGGTCCGACCACCTTTCAGAATCCCAAACTTGATGGTATACTTGAGCATTCTAGTCTTTCTAGCATGGGGCCTAAGACTCTCATTATGACAACGATGAAAGCCAGTTACTTTAGGCAATCTAGCCCGAACGACATAACGCGGGTCTAACCATCCATTTGCGAATGACAATACGCAGGTCAGCCTCCCCTTTCCCATTCGGCTCACTGGCCTTGCTTTAGCTGGGCTCTTCAAGCTCTCAGCTTTGACTGCCGCCTACCGGGTACCAAGGACCAGAGCCCAAAATTGACACACAATGACACTTAAAGCAATAGATGTGCACCCAGGCTCATATCTCACCTGCTAGCCCCACGGTCTCCGTGAGATAGGCCCTTCAAGTACAATACAATTTGGGAGCTATCGCTAACAATAGACACTATCACCCGATAGTAACAATAGAACACTTATTCTATCTCCATACTCAGTCATAACTAGAACATCCTTCCAACACATAACTGCAGCATCCTGTAGTTCCAGAAAACTGGACTTCCATAGAATACAACTCACACAGAGCTTTCTCCAGCGATACTCACTATCGCCATGCGATATCCACAGTTATCCAAAAATCGTGGTATTTTCTGAGTATTTTCCTGGAGCGCATCCCCAGTACTTCCTGCTACTGAATTTACAGGCACAACCCTTCAGACTCCATAAACTAGTCGTTTATACTCGAAGTCTTCTCCGACACGCGAATTAAAACATCACCAATCTAGACCAACTTATCCGGATGGGCTTCACACAGTATGCCTATTCCGCACTGCGATTTCCGGATTCTAAATGCAAAATTACCCGGGGATATTATGTATCAACCCATAAGAATTCCCTTCACTTTTCCACCTTTTGGTGGGGGATTCCATGCAAATGCAGAAAGGAGGACTTTACTTATCCAAGAAGGAAGATCGTTACACTCATAGCTCGTTTTGGAGCCATAAGCAATCTTTCTATCCGGCTGGAAAGGAGCGCCTTGCTTTCCTCTTCATGGATCTTACTTCAGATCTTGATTCCAACCATAGTATCTCCTCCAAGCTTGCAAAGCTTCAGCCCTCAACCTTCTTCTTCCTTAGCTCTTTTTTCAAGAGTTATGAAAAGGAGGATAGAGAGTGAGAGAAGAGAAAATAACTTCTCTTTTCTCCATACCTCTGCTTATGTGTCCTCGTGATTTACCCCAGCCAGATGATCCTCTATTTAATAGGAATGAATGGCTACGATATCGGCTGACAAGTCAAATTTACCGCTATCGCCAGGCGATATCCGGTATCGCCAGGCGATATCCGCTATCGCCTGGGCGATATCGTCGGTAGCCTCTTTGACCTTAATGACCACCGCTCTTTAGCCGCCGTCCGGCCATCCGACATTTGTCTAGATATATGTGTTACTATCTTCACGCGATACCCACTATCTACACTCCGATAGCCCCACTCGACGATTCGTTGAATGCTTCGAGAGCGTCGAGTGCGTCGAGAGCATTGAGTGCATTGAGAGCGTCGAGTGCTATTGCTAGTGATACCCGCTGTCGCCCAGCGATAGCCACATTTACGTTTTGTTTTACAATTTTTGGTGTGTTATAGATTATCTAAGATCAGAGTACATGCATCCATCCTGACTTTAGTTTTCTCAAAGATCTCTACCATGTTCTTCCCTATGCTGACCTGATATGTCAGAACAAGTGATTGGGAGTCCTGAATGTCTATCAATCTCCCTTCTAGGGTATCTGACATCATTTTTATACTCTCAGTTATATTTTACTAATTGATTAGAATGTTTGACTGAGATCCTTGAATATCATACAGCTTTTGTGGTGTTTAGTCCACACCATGTGCTACTCTTTGGAAGAAAGATACCATGTTGTTTATAAGTAGATTCATTTAAAAACTGATACACTTATTTTCAAAAGAAATTTCCTTTCTTAACTCTTTGTTGAAGTTGTCCACATACTCCTCAAACTTCTTCCTTTGTTCATCAAGTAGACTGATGAGCTGGGCTAGGAATGTCCCTGTCATTTCAGCATTCAACTGGACTGAAGGAGGTGACAGTACCTTTTCATCTGGTTTCCTTAGAGTTTCTCTTGCTGGAGTATCTATCATCTCATACTTAGTAGAATGTCCTTCTGTACTAGCAATAGGCTTGCTTACTTTAGAAGTCACATCAATTAATTCATCGGGAATATTATCACCACTGTCTTATTGAACAACAATCATAGAAGCTTCTTTATCTGGAATTTGAAGGTTGAGTTCCTTCATAACTTCAGGTTCTTGATTTTAGAGTTCAAAGTAATTCTCCCCCTTATTAACAAAAATATATTCAAGTGCTCTTTCCATATACGTAGTTAGGATATCCTGGTGAGACTCTCCCTTAAGTGGAGCTACCATTTTAAAGTATCTAGTGTCAACCTAAATCACTTAGAGGGGGGGGGGGTGAATAAGTGAGTTTTGCATCTTTTTGCGAAATAAAAATTACTAGAAAGAAAACACACAGAAACACAGAGATTTATAGTGGTTCCTAGAGTTGGGTACGTTCACTATATCGCCTCACCTATCTACCACGAAGGGCTAGATTCAACTACTTCAACTTTATCTCAGATTCTTCAAATCTTACACCTTTGAGCTTTAACTCCTACAACTCGAAGACAATGCTCATACATCTCGGAGAACAACCTCTCATATAACTCGATCCACAAACAAGGATCTATAACTCGATCATAAAATAAGGATCTACAACTCGGAGAAAAAACTTCCTATAATATCATGAAATGATTTACAACAATAGATTAAAACTAATCTTCTTCAGATCGTAAATCATTGGTCTTCCTTTCCTCTGAAAAGTGAGACTTGAAAATCTTGAGGAGAAAGGAAATCTGAAATCTTTGAAGGCTTGATTTGAACAAAAGATCCACTAGATATGAATGGAACTTGAACTTTTAAGAATAGAGATCTAGTCGTCACTTCTTGAAGAAGAATGAATCGAGCGTCACATTGATGTCGACCAAGAGAATCGAGAAGATCGTGAACAATAGCCGAAGAGTTCTTTTTTGGAATGTTTCGATTTGAGCGTATATGCACGATTAGGGTTGAGAATAAATTACCCAATGTATTTATAAGAATCCTTCTTTTTCAACGGCTAGAAATCCCTTCCAAATAAAGAAATCGCAGAACACTGTACATAGCGGTCAGAATTAAGCCTTGACGTAAATTTAAAATAGAAGAAATAAACCCTAAGTATAATTTGTCGAGTATCGTTGAGTATACAAGGCTATAGTCATCGAACTACTTAGAAACTTGATGAAAAATACTTAGACAATTCCAGCCAGATCAAACAGACAACTTAACGCCTTCCTTAAGAGATACTCGATGAATTCGATGAGTATCAACTAGCTTACTCGACGAATTATACGCCTAGGCAAAATGATATTTGACAAATATAAATTAGATAAATCCACATAAGTAAATTCGTGAAGTCTCGACAAATTCATCGTGTGTCGACATATATATTCGACGAGTATCGATAGATATGCTCGACGAATTCGATGAGTATACATGAAGATACTCGACGATTTGTACATGTCTGTTTTCCAAAAGTTCAGAGATTATTCCATAAGTAAATGGGATAGATTCCACGAGTGCTAGTAAGAATAAACGATGAATTCAACGAGTATTCATGAGTATACTAGACGAATTCGATGAGTATTCACTACTATACTTGACAAGTTTTACTTGGAGAAAATCTGTTCGTCTGAAAGCAACAACATGTCCTTCTTGGTTTCTTCTAATGTACTTGAAGTATAAGTACACCCCAATAGAGAGATTACACGTGAGTCAACACATTGACTAATATAATGAACGATTATATTGTATAGTCTTGTGTTTCAAGACCCACTACAACCTGATATTGGGTTGTACTTAACAATATAGTCCTATAAGCATATAATTAGAAGAACAACATCAAATACAATCTAAATTAATCTTAGTTCAAGGGACACTTCTTCAAATTAGGGTTATTGTGAATACAATACCCAACAATCTCACCCTATTTTAATAAGTCAGAACCCTACAAACTAAGAAGAATTGTACACAAAATAATCTTAAATCAAGTAAAGAGTGTGAAAATATAGAAATAATAAATTGCAGTCAAAATTTTAACATATATAAATAAGTTCTATCAAGGCAAACAACTTTTACACAAACATCAAGAAAAGTAAGAACATTCAAGCTTGTTTCCCCTAGCTCTTTTGGTATTGCGTATCAAAATACGCCTTTGGCTTCAGATAGTACTTTGGCGGAGCATCTGGATCATCATATCTGTATTTCCTGAAATGTACTCTTATTTTAGCACAGGCTACCTCATACTTTTGCCATTCTTCCCTGCCATAATGTTCCCATCCGTTCTCATCGGATAAGTCGACTAGTTTGAAAGTGTTTAGAATGTTGCTTTTGGAAATAGGACTCCACACTTCAATAATTTCTCTATTTGGCTCAGACCTAACATCATACATGCCTTCACCACATCTTCTTATTTTATGAGCTGGTGGAGGTAAGTCTCCAACTATCTAAATCTCCAGTTCAACTACAGCAATAACAGATTGATCTTAAGATTCAGTCCAACATTGAGTGTACTCCTGAACAGGCTGAACAAGTTATGTACAGGATATGTTTCACCTGTTCTGGCATTTTGACTTCAGCAGACCCTGGAAATAGCTCCTTATGTAGCCAATAGAAGTTATCATAGTAGTAGGTATTTGCAGCCTAGAACTGATCTTTCATTGAAACTTCAAGCGCATTAACCTTAGTTTGCAGTTGCACCTCCCCCTTTCTGAATTCTTTAAGTACCTCTGAAGCAATAACATTGCTATAGTAGACCATCTGCTCATCAAAATAATTCATACATGCATTTTGAGCCTCTATTAATGTTTTGGCATTTGCATTAACATTTCTGAGAATAGTTAGGTTGCTTTTCAACCCAGCCATTGTATGGATAATGGCTTGCCCACCTTGCACAAACCAACTATCAAGCGTGGACTCTAACTTATCAAAACATACCTTGATCTTTGCAAGGCCATTATTCATATCTCTTTCTATTTCTTTCACTTTCTTTAGTACTTTTTGTAGAGATAAATCAAAGTTTTCTTGTTGCCTTACCATCATGGCTTCAATGGACTGAAGAATGGAACTATCTGAACTTGTACTTGGAAGATCTGCAACAAGAACTTTGGGAGGAGATGGAATGTCTGTACTAGCCTCAAAGTCACTGTATGACTCTATCATTGGGGAAATGTAAGCTTTTGTCAGCAGTCTAGTATCTGGAGCCTCTAGGACAGGAAGATGCACCTCTACATCTCCTTCCTAATCAGAAATGTCAACAACCTCTGCTTCCTCCACCGGAGGTCCACCGAGAATCTTTGCAATTCTTCTTTGAAGATTGTACATGAATCTATCCAACTCTATTTGAATTGAAATTGAGGGATTAATCTTCTCCCCCTCAGTTCTTATTGGTAGAATTTCTTGGAGACTTACGATCATATTTTCTGAAGAAACAATCTCCATAGAATCATATACATCATCAACAACTATAAGATCCTCATCAACATCCATATCATAATCAACAACATCTAACTCAATATTAGCATCAACATTAACCTCAAGATCAACATTATCCAAAACAACATCAACAACTATCTCATTCTCAGCCTCATCTAGCATAATATCAGCAGTAACAGCTCGACCAATATCTACAACCTCAGTAAGTAGATCATCTGTCTCTTCAACTGAAATATCTGAGAAACTTTTAGCCACGACAATTGAACCGTGGCTAATAACTTATTAGCCACGGATTCAGCGTGGCTAATACTATTAGCCACGCTTGCATTGCCCACGCCCATTTGCCGTGGGTAGGCCGTGGCTAATAGTTATTAGCCACGGTTTTTGACTTTTAGCCATGGAAATCTGTCGTGGCTAAAAGTCTGTTTTCTAGTAGTGCCTTGCAAAATAGAACTTTTCTGATTATGTCTGATAGAAGTTTTCCTTCCTCGTTCATTCCTTTCCTCTTAACTGCTTTCATTACTCTAAGCAAACCACAAAATAACAGAGCCCTAGAGAGGTCATCCTCTTCAAGCTGATCAACCTCTTCACATTTCGGAAGCCGCAAGCACCTCGAGGCAAGCTATCACCTTAACTTTGACATGTCTGACTTTGCTTTTGATAACAATGTCTTCACTGCGTAGCTTTTGTTGGGTATTGTATCCACAATAACCCTGATTTGAAGAAGGGTCCCGTTAAGCTAAGATGAATTGAGTTGTATATAATGCTGCATGTTTAGTTATGTACTTGCAGGTCCACATTGCTAAGTACACACCAATGCCAAGTTACAGTGAGTTAGTAAATACGGGACTATATAATGTAATCCTTCATTGTGTAGGCCAATGTGTTAACTCACGTGTAATCTCTCTATTAGGGTGTACCTCTATCCCAAGTGCATGAGAAGGATCGTTGTCTCCGAGTTGTAGGAGTTTAGGATTTGAGGTGTAAGATTTGTTGAAATCTGAGAAATGTGAAGTAGTCGAATATATCCCTTTGTGGTAGATAGACGTGGCGGGACAGTGGACGTACCCAACTTAGGAAACCACTATAAATCTCTGTGTTTTGCGCGCTCTCATTTTTAAAGTATTTTTTTTATGCAAAAAGTCATAAACATCATCTATTCACCTCCCTCTAGGTGATTTAGGTTGACACAAGATACTTTCAGCTTTGTATTCTAGAAGAACTCAAGAATATCTTTTTCCAAAACTTTTCATGTGTGCTCAAGAACGAAGGTAAGCCTTGCAGATTCCAATATAAGGATGACATTTCTGAAATCGTCAGTGGCCGACGCAAATCCCGTTTGCACAAGTTCTCCCCCTACAAGCAAGCCACTTGTATCTCGAGGATCCATAAAGTAAAGTGGAAAGTTGAGGAATGAATCAAATGGGTTCAGGAAGAGCTCTGGTGCGGAAACTCTGAAGCGATGAGGAAGACGAATCAGTCGGAGATAGTTACCTGTCAAATGTGAGCAACTACAGCTGCAGAATTCGAATCAGTGGATAAGAATATAGCTACTTTCATGGAATTCAAATCGGCAGATAAAAACACGACGAAATCATGGACTAGGCTTCGATGAAATTTCTCGAGTTTTACCCCGATAGACCTATTTATATATATTTAGTGTTTTGAATAAAGAGAGAAATAAGAGCGTACCTTTAAATCGGGTGACTCTTTGGATCCAATAAAAAATTGTTCCAAGTACAATTCGTCAAAATCCCACCAGAGCCAAGTCAAATTTGTAGAATATCGCTGAGATTCGTTGTGAAGAACTGATGAATTCGTCGAATATAACAGTGTTGTCTCGATGAATTCGTAGAGTTTCCACGAGTGATTCTCATTGAATTTGCCTTAGACAATTTGACTTATCCGAGATGTACTTCACCAAGAGAAATTTTGATTCCTTAGCCGTCTTCATGACTCCTTGTTGAGCATAACCAATTCCATTTTGAAGAATGTGAACTTGGCATCGTACAGTGGCTTCGTGAATATGTCTTCGACTTGCTTATTCGTCGGGACATAGTTGAGAGTTATGTACCTATTCTCCACGTGCTCTCAAATGAAATGATATCTGATTTCAATGTGTTTGTCTTGCAGTGAGGGACTTGATTATTTGCAATCGTTGTAGCACTAGAGGAGTCACAAACATAGGAATCTCCTTGAATTGCAAGTTGTAATCCTCAGGGTGATTCCTGATCTAGAGAAGCCGTGTGTAACAACTACCAACATAGATATACTCTGACTCGGCAGTGGAGGTTGCCACACAATTTTACTTCTTGCTGCTCCATGAAATAAGCCATCCTCCGAGGAATTGGCAAGTCTCGGAAGTGCTTTTTCTGTCATCCTGCTACCTTTAAAATCTGCATCTGAAAATCAAATTATCTCAACATCATTACTTCTCAGGTACCATAAGCCAAGATTTCGTGTACCCTTAAGGTATCTCAAGATCCTCTTTGCCGTGACGTAATAAGATTTCTTAGAATTCACCAAAAATCTAGCGCACACGCATGTTGAGAACATTATGTCGGGTCTACTGGCAGTAAGATAAAGCAAGGACCCAATTATGCTTCTGTACTTGATTTCATTAAAAGGTTTCTATTTCTCGTCCTTGTTTAGAGATATAGTTGAACTCATTGGAGTCATTATCGAGGTTGTGTTCTCCATTCCGAATTTCTTAAGTAACTGTTTGGTGAACTTCGTTTGAGAGATGAAAATTCCATCTTCAGATTGTTTCACCTGAAGTCCTAATAAATACTCCAGCTCTCCTATACTACTCATTTCAAACTTCTCTTGCACGAGTTTAGAAAACTTCTTGCAAAGGTTGTCCTCTGTAGAGCCAAAGATGATGTCATCTACATAGATTTGCACTAACATAATCTTGCCTTTACTTCCCTAGGAAATAATGTCCTGTCTATCTTTCCTCTTACAGACTTTTTCTCAAGAAGAAAGCTAGACAACGTCTCATACTAAGCTCGTTGAGCTTGTTTCAAGATGTATAGAGCTTTATCAAGAAAATGTACATAATCATGGAAAGTTGAGTTGCAAAATCTGGGTGTTGTGATATGTATACTTCCTCTTTTAGATCTCCATTGAGGAATGCTGACTTCACATCCATTTGATAAACCTTAAAACCATTGTGAGCAGCATACACAAGAAACAACTGGATCAATTCGAGTCTGGTCACTGGAGCAAAGGTATAATCGATGTTGATCCCTTCTTTTTGTCTGTACCCTTGAGCTACAAGCCTTGATTTGTTCTTTATAATTACTCAATTTTCGTCCAGCTTGTTTTCGATTATCTATTTGGTATTGATTACATTCTGTGCTTTGGGCCTGAACACCAACTCCCAGACCTTGCATCTTTCAAACTAGTTGAGCTCCTCTTGCATAGCCATTATCCAAGAGGTATCCTTGTTTGCTTCTTCAAATTTCTCTTGCTCAACCTGAGAAAGAAAACTAAGATGTAATACTTTGTTAGAAGTACCTCTTCTGGTACTTACACCGTCGCCTGTCTCTCCGATGATCATATTAACTGGGTAATCTCTTAGGTGTCTGAACAATAGATTTCTTCCTCTCATAACAGCAGGTTCTGCCATATCTGTTGCATCTCATGTAGGTTGAAGTAGTTCTTCATCTAGTAGTTCTTCATCATCCACACTTGGATCGATGACCTTGACTGAGCTTGGCGTATCTTCCTTGACCGCTTCTTCCAAGCTTAGTTCCTTTAACATAGTACCTACATCTACCCTAACAACACTAGACGAGCTGCTATGGAGCATGTCTATCTCATCAAATACAACATTTATAGACTCTTCTACCACCAAAGTTTTCTTGTTAAAAATCCTATAAGCCTTACTATGACTACTATAATCTACAAAAATACCTTCAAAACACTTTTCGCTAAACTTTGTGCGATAATACTTCCCATTGTTTCGTACGAAGCATTTGCTTCCAAAGATCCTAAAGTAGGTAATAGTCAGTTTTCCGCCCTTCAACAATTCATAGGGAGTCTTACGATGACTTTTGTTGATTAATGCCCAATTTTTCACGTGACATGCTATGTTGACTGCTTTGGCCCATAAGTACTCTGGTAGTGAAGCGTCATTAAACATAGTTGTATATGCTTCAATTAGGGTTCTATTCCTTCTCTCAACAACTCCATTTTGTTGTGGAGTACGCAGAGAGGAAAACTCATGAAAGATACCTTGACTTCCACAGAATTCTATCATGGTACCAGACTAAAATTCTGTTCGGTGATCACTTTTAAATTTGACAACTGAGCAGTTTAATTGGTTCTGAATTTTCCAGACAAAATTAGTTAAAGCCTCAAAGGTGTCTAACTTGTGTTTCAGAAAGAACAACCAATTAAAACGAGAGTAATCATTAATAATGACTAACATATAGACTTTATCTCATAAATTTTGAATTGACATAGAACCGAATAAGTCCATATAAAGTAAGTACAAACTTTTAGAGAAATCTTTTTCAGCAATACACTTAATGGTGGCCCTTGTCTACTTACCCATTTGCCATGCGTGACATGGTCTCTCTTTAAGGAACTTAATGCTGGGGGCATCACATACAAAGTTATGAGAAAATAACATATTTATAATTTTGAAATTAATAAGTGCTAATATTTTGTGTCATTCGTCATCGAGAGACGTATTATCTTCATCCAAAAAAGCATGATGGTGTAGAATTGTCTGAACATAGAAAATTTAAGGAGAAAATATTTCTACTATGAGTGTCTGTTAAGACTGTCTCCAAATTGACATACTATTTTATCAGACACTTTTCTTTGAAGAACTCAACGATATAGCCTTTATCACATAATTGACTTATGTTGATTAGATTATGTTGTAATCTTTTAACATATACCACTTCTGTGAAGGAAACTATACCGTTGGTAATCATATCGTAGCCTTTAGTGATTCCCCTGTAAGACCCCCCAAATATGACTTTTGGATCGTCTTTGACTGGGGTTGTTGGGAATATTGCCCTCAATGTTCCCTAGATTTGATTTGAAGAGGCATCCCCATCAACACTGAGAACATAGTTGTATTTTATGTTGTTCAAGCTCATCATGTGCATGATGTTCCTTGGAATAAGTTTGGACAGATTATATAAGTGGTTGTGATAGGTGGTCACAAGGTAGAAAGGTGGAGCGATAGAAATCTATCTAAGTCCACAGGCGTTGAGTGAAGCCAGTTCACTCAACATCATATGCCAAATAAGGATGCTGGAAAGACTAAAAATCATCTAAATCGATAGACTTTGAGTAAAGACAGTTCACTTAACGCTTGATTCAAAAAAGCATTGAGTAAGGTGTGAATAGTCAAAGCCTGACAGTTTGCAAGACAGAAATGCGGCTAAGTCCACAGAAATTGAATGAAGGCAGTTCACTCAATGCCATATATCAAGAGGCGTCGAGTAAAGCTGAGTCTGTCAAAGCCTTAGCATTGACAAGCAGAAAAATTGACTAAGTCCAGAATCATTGAGTTAGGATAGCACACTCAATGCCTGAAGAGAAGCGTTGAGTCAAGCTTAAGAATGTGAAGATTCTGTCAAGAATTTTGACTAAGTACAGAATCATTGAGTGAGGACAACTCACTCAATGCCAAAGAAGAAGGTGTCGACATAGCAATGATTAGTCAAAGCCTAAAGAGAGATAGACAGAAAAATCTTTCTAAGTACAGATGTATTGAGTGAGGACAACTCAATCAACAGAAGCTCATCAAGAAAATTGGCTAAGTACAGAAGCGTTGAGTGAAGACAGTTCACTCAATGCCTCATCAACAAGAAGCCAAACAAAGGCAAATGCGTTTAATGATGAAGGCTCACTCAACGCATTCATAAGAAAAGTTGCGGCTAAGTACAAAAGCATTGAGTGAAGCCAATTCACTTAATGCCTCAGCATAAAGGCAGACAGTCAATGAAACAGCTAAGTCTAGAAGCGTTGAGAGATGAAAGCTCACTCAACGCACTCTATGCTTAAACAGTAGAAAGATTGTCTAAGGGCAAAAGCATTGAGTGAAGGCTATTCACTCAATGAACTCAACACCTAGCAGTTCAGAAGAAATTGTCTAAGTCCAGATCCGTTGAGTGAAGCCAGTTCACTCAATGCACTCAACACATGGAATGAAACTGAGAATTTGGCTAAGTCCACAGATGCTGACATCGAAAAAAGTCATCAAAAGTCAACAAAATTCAAATTAGTTGCGGGAAAGCTACAGTACCCGACAAATGGCACCACAGGCCTACTGTATGACCATTTCTGTAAAAGCAAAATTGCAGCCAACAACTTCAGTTGGGCCCATAGGTCAAATAGCTGTTAGACGGCGGAAGATAAAAAGGATAAGTTCCGCAGATGTAAAGACAACTTTTAGGGTTTGATCATTTCGCAAAGAAGCGAAATTCATAGTCTTCTTACTCGCCATTATTGCAGAGCTTGAAGATGGAATTTCAAACCCGCTGAATTAAAAGTTCTTACAGTTAGTTGTAGCAGATTTCACCAGCTATAACAAGGTTAGAAAAGATTTCTGAGAAAGAATACTAAGTAGGGCCTTAAAATTTCTACAGTCAAGGTTAGCTAATTGAAGACTATAAAGAACTGTCAATTCATTGTCTTTATTAGTAAGATCAGGAACTTTGTTTTTGAGTTTCTTCCAGCACAAGCAGCAATTTTCTGAAGATCTTTATCCTTGTTGCTGAGAAGAAGTTAGGGCTGAGATAACTCAACTCAAGAAGTAGTTGACTCAGAGAACTTATATAAAGTCATATCATAAACAACAAAAGACTTTCTTTTCTGTATAATCTTAACAGATCTGAGTGTAGGCCTGATTTATAAAGGCTGAGGTAGGATCCAGTTTTGGATATAAGGTAGGGCAATCTTGCCTGAGGAAGGAACTTAGTGTTGATCTAAGTTGTAGGGCCTATGTGCCTGAGGTAGGGCCTTTGGCCTGATGTAGGATATAGTTTAGATCTAAGCTGTAGGAGAGTTTTACTCTCTGAGGTAGGGCTATCCTCCTAGCCTGAGTGTGGGGTATCTTGTGTGCCTGAGGTAGGTGATCTGTTGATCACTGAGTTATATGAGCAAGCTTGCTCTGAGATAGGGCTTTGTGCCTTAGGTAAGTCTTGGAGGAGACTGAGAGATCCTGAGGGATCTGTATTGTAAGCTCTAAGGAGTTGAGATTTGGAGAAGTGCCTTATCTAACACACTGTTAGAGAGGTGGGAGGGACAGTGGATGTACCCATAATCTGGGTAATTACTATAAACCTTTTGTGTGCTTTTGTGGTATGTCTTGAATGATGATAGTAATTAAATCACAACTCATACAAAAAATGAAAAAACTCAAAAGAGACCAAAAACCTATTCACCCCCTCGTGTTTAGCTGCCCTTGAAAACTAAAAACTTTCAAGTGGTATCCTTGGGAGGTTTCTCAAAAAGGACTTAACAGTCTGAGTTATCTTTAAGGGTAGCTGAAAGTACTATACTTATGGGTTCAGGAGAGAACCATAAGAAGCTAGGTTCCATGAAACTTCTTATATGTAGAAAGGAGAGTTTTGGAATCTGGAAGGAGAGGGTCAGACTGTTCATGGAAGCATCTGACCCAAGGATCTTAATTATTATCAAAGAGGGACCTTTCATCCCTATAAAGGTATCAGTTCTGGATGCAATAGTTAAGACACCAAAGAAATATTCAGAAATGACTAAGGATGAAGTCATCTTGGCAACCATAGATAAGAGGGCACAACACATCATTGTTAGTGCCATAGATGACTCAACCTTTCAGAATCTGGTTCACTGCCAGACCTCCAAGGAGATGTGGGACACTTTGGTGGTCTACATGGAGGGAATTGAAGAGGTCAGAGATGACAGGAAGTCCATGCTCAACCAGGAGTATAAGGCTTTCAGGAAGTCCAAGGGAGAAAACATAGCTATTTACAATGAAAGATTCTTCAAAATAGTGAATGAGCTGAGGACCGTATTCAGCCATTATGAGCTGAATGACAAGTTTCTTAGGTCTCTAACTAGAGAATGGGATACAAAGATCTGTGCCATCAGAGAGGTGGCAAAGTTGGCTGATACTCCCCCTCACACTGAATTTGGAAAGCTGCTCTCTTATGAGATACAACTATCAACTAGGAAGGAGGAACAGTCTTTGGCCTTCAGAGAAGACAACACTAGGAAGAGCAAGGAGAGGATTCCCTAACCTCCAAGAAGACCTGCTAATTTAGACAACATAGGGCCAAGCTCATCTGATAGTAGCTTATTAGATGAAGACTTTGCTGCCTTCTACAGACAGCTTCAAAAGTTGATGAAGAAGAAGTAGTGGAGGAGCAAACCTTCCACCTCTTCTCATCATAGGGAGAATCACTCGAAGGCAGACAAGTATGATTCGAAAACTAGTAAACATAGTTCCTTTAAAGTTGTCTGCTATTGTTACAGTAAGCCAGGGCATGTGATAGCTGACTGCCCAGTCAAAATAAGAGAGGTTGGTGAGTTAAATATGCTTACAACTTCTATAGGCTGATGGCAATGTTAGTTGAAGAACCTAGCCGGGATCAGCCTGGTCCTGAGAAGGTACATTATCTATCTAGTTCTTCTTCTGAGTCTTGCTATGAGACTAGTTCCAATTTAGAAGCTTCTTCATCTAGTGGTGAAGATAAATCTGAATCTGAAGAAGATGTCAATCAATTAATTTACAAGTATGGTGAACTTCTGGATGCCTTTAATAAAAGCGAGAAGTTGACTAAGAAGCAGGCTGAGGAGATAACCTCCCTTCAGCTAGCTACTTTCCATCCGGCTGAGACAACATCCTTGCTGGATCAAAAGGCTAGGGAAGTCAGCAAACTAAGGAACATTACTCTCATCCAGATTGGCACCATCAAGTATAAGGATAGTCTCATTAGAGACCTTGAATAGAGGCTCCAAAGGGAGAAGAGAATTATGGCTAGTTACTATAAGCCCAATACTGTGTTGCCCTTAATAGACTCCTTCTTATCTCAGAAGGGTAAGAAGGGGTTGTTGTTTATGGGAAACACTAGAGTTGCCCATTCCAAAGGGAAAGTAAAAGCTCTAATCCATCCTCTGGCTTCTAAGCCTCCCATCCCTTTCAAGAAGGTGATGTTGCCTTCAAACAGGTATGACCAAGAAAGCATCTATGATCACTGGATGAATGTTAGATCCAATAGTGTGAACAAAGATGTTCACAACTATGGTGGAAGGTATAATATGGGAATGAGTGCCTTTAAGGATCCCCATGAGGTCAAATGGCCCTTCACAGACCATTTATTTTTGGTACCCCAACCCCCACTCTCAAGAACAAGGCAGTAGCCTTCACTCAAGCCCATCCAGTAAAGTTTCAGACTAAGGGTAAGTCTGTTAGCATGCCAAATCTATCTCTCTGATGCTATAAATAACATGTCATCTGCAAAGAAGACTTCTGCAATTGGCAGTCAGAGCCACCAAAAAAGACTACTGAAAGGCTCATCTTTAGTCAAATCTTTGCTGAAAGGAACTTGAAGAAGGCTGCTGCACCTCTTCCTTCTATTCTGTCAGCAGTTAACCATACTACAGGACCTGCTCAGAAAAGAAAATACAACATCCATGAGTGTTGGTGTTGTGGGAAAGTGGGTCATTTTGCCTTAGATTACTATCACAATCTAACTGTGCCGAGAGCTTGTGTTAGTCTTCCTGATAGAAAATATATAGGAAGGAATGCTTATTTTTCAGGCTAATCAGAACCTAGGACCTAATAATTATTAGGGTCCTAAGGTAAGATAAATCATTTGCTTCAGGTTAGTCCAAGTGCCCATACCCATATATGGTACTTGGATAGTGGTTATTCCAAGCACATGACTGGAATAAGGAGCAATTTAAAGGAGTACACTCCTGTGAAGGATGGACCCAAAGTTATCTTTGGTGGTTCAGATAGAGGAGTGACAAGAGGCTATGGTAAGATTTCCAATGGAATAGTCACAATCTCAAAAGTGGCTTATGTTGAAGGGTTGCAACAAAACCTCATAAGCATAAGCCAACTCTGTGATCTTGGCTATATCATTTCTTTCCACAAGGATTAGTGCCAAATTAAGATGTTAAGTGACCAAGAGGTCATCTTGATAGGCACTAGGAGTGGAAATGTTTATTGCTTAAATTCCCTTTGTCTTAATAAAGACTCTCCTATTTGTCTAGTTGTAAATGAGAAAGTCTCATATTGTGTACAATGGCATAAGAGACTAGCTCATTTGAATTGTAAGACTATTGTCAAGCTCTTTAGTGAAGAGCTAGTTAGGAATGGTCCCAAGATGAAATGCACCAAGGAAGGCATTTGTTCAGCTTGGCAAAAGGGCAGGCAGACCAAAGCTTCCTTCAAGGGCATTGAAACCAAAGACTCTGTGAGGTATTTATACCTCCTTCATATGGACTTGTTTGGTCATATTCCAGTTCATAGTCTAGATAGGAAAGTCTACACCCTTGTGGTGGTTGATGACTATTCTAGGTTTGCTTGGGTTTCTTTCTGAAGAAAAAGTCCAAAACCCTTGATATCTTCATGTCATTTGTCAACCAAATTAAGAATGAGATAGATAACACTATGGTCAAAATCAGAAGTGATCATGGGACTGAATTCCAGTCTAATAACATCCTAAGTTTGTAGCATAAGCAAGTGTTTTTTAAGTATGGTCTGAACTAAGTTTTGAGGCCTAGTTGTAAGATAGGATTTTGATGAGTTATTCATTTGCCAATTTAGAGATGCCTCCAAAGCGTATTGTGACTAGGTCGACTCCACAGTTGGAGGGTGAGTTGTCAGGTGCGCAAAGCGATGCGTTGATCGAGAGTTTGAGTAATAGCAATGAGGCTCTATCGAGGCAAGTAGTTGCGATGTAATCGTAAATTCAGACTTTGTTCTCTACTGCTCCCGCACAGCAACCCTTAGTGCAAGATCCTGTCATGGATCAAGCCGTACCCATTGCTCCTGCCCCTCTTGTGCCCCCGGTGACGCTACCACCAGAGATGAATTTTATTTCGCATTTTCAGCGACTGGGACCTCCCACTTACGACAGGAGTGCCTACTTTATGATTTTGGATGATTGGGTCATCACTATCAAGGAGATGTTCTTGTATTCAGGGATTGCAAAAGCCTAGAAGGTAATGATTGCATCCTATCAGCTAAAAGGCCTTGCAAAGAGTTGGTGGATTTGGGAAAAGGAGAGCCTAAACGAAGGATGCTCGTGGGAATCGTTTAAGAAGATGTTGCTTAAGAAGTTTTTACCCTCGATCGAGCAGGATTGCTTGATGAACAATTTCCTGCATCTGAAGTACAGGCAGCTCATGTTGAGCGAATATGAGATTGAGTTTAGTAAGGTTAGCAGATTTGCTCCAGATATGGTAGCTTTGGAGGCAGGAATAGTGAAGAGCTTCCTCAGAGGACTAAGAAGCGATGTCCAACAGTGGGCATGCACTTATAGAGCTGAAAGTTATGTTGAGGCAGTGGAAGTCGCTAATAAAGTTGAGGCGATTGAGAACGCCAAGAGTCGAGGTGATGCAGTGAGAAAACAGAAGAGGAAAGGTGTTGAGGATGGAAGCTCTAGGGCATCTGGCCCACCGAAGAAAAAAAGTGGGGAAATATATAGCTTCTGTGGTCGTTCCGGCCACCCATACGAAAGGTGTTTCAAAAGGAATCCCACTCTAAAGCAGCAACAGGTGCTCTCCATTCAAGGTGCACCCAAAGGAGATCTGGTATGCTCATTCTGTTCAAAGAAGGGACATGACATGAGTCATTGCTGGTCGAAGGAAAAGGCTTGCTTCTAGTGCGGGCAGAAGGGACACCTGAAGTCTTTATGCCCCCAGGCTCAGTCCCCACTATAGCCTTCCTCGCTTCGGGCTCTACCTCCGCCACCAAACTAGGACAGAGGGAAAGGAAAGCTGAATGTGATGACCAGGGAGGAAGCTCAGACCTCTACCCAAGTGATATTAGGTTAGATTCTAGTTTAACTTTAACTCTCCATTGTTTTCCCTAGTTTTCGTTCGTGTTGTTATGAATGCTACGGATTTAGGGGATTTTAAGTTGAAGAATAGGTGGCTGCGCATTTTTTCCGATTTGGGTGCCACCCATTTTTTTGTGGCACAGAGTTTCGTAGATAACATCATTTGAACGTGGAATAATTAGGAGATTCCTTCAACGTTAAGCTTCCCTCCGGGGATCTGGTGATATCAAATCAAGGAGTTCAGAGATGCCATACTTGTCTAAGTGATTTCTTAGCCTTTGAGGATTTGATGGTGTTGTATCTGGCGGACTTCGACGTGATTTTGGGCATGGACTGGTTGTCCAAGTATGATGCAGTCATCCAGTGCAAGGCAAAGTGACTGGACTTAAAGATGGACAATGACCAACCTATGAGTGTCTATGGATTTCAGGGCAAGGGTTCCCTCATCATTTCTGCGATACATGCTTGTCGAGCTCTAGAGTCTAGTTGCGAGGCGTATCTTGTTTCTATTTTTGCTTTGGAAATAGCTTTTGTTACACCACGTCTTGAGGATATCTCGGTAGTACGAGAGTTTCCAGATGTCTTTCCTGATAGTATTTTAGGACTTCCTCCCAAGAGAGAGGTGGAGTTCGTGATAAACCTCGAGCTAGGTACTCTCTATATTGTTAAGGCACCGTACCGTATGGCTTCGCGTGAGTTAGAAGAGTTGCGCACTCAGCTGGATGAGTTATTGTAGTGTGGATTTATTATACCGAGTTCTTCTCCATGGGTTGCCCCTATTTTGTTCGTAAAGAATAAAGGCGGTTCCATGAGACTCTGCATAGATGATCGTGAGTTAAATAAGGTAACAATCGAGATTAGATATCCGTTGCCTCGGATTGATGATCTATTTGATCAGTTGTCGGGATGTGCTTTGTTTTCGAAGATTGAACTTTGTTCAGGATACCACTAATTGAGGGTCCATGAGGCTAATATCCCACCGATGGCTTTTTGTTCCCGTCACGGGCATTTTGAGTTCTTGGTGATGTCCTTTGTTTTGACAAATACTCCCTCTAATTTTATGGACTTAATGAATAGAGTGTTCAAGGATTTCCTGGACCATTTCGTGGTCGTGTTTATAGATGATGTCCTCGTGTATTCCCGTAATATTGGGGATTAAGCTCAACACTTGCGCTTAGTTTTGTCAACTTTGAGGGAGCACAAACTCTATGCAAGCTGAGTAATTGCGAATTCTGGTTACCCTAGGTGTGCTTTCTAGGCCATGTTGTGGGCAAGGATGGTATTTCCGTAGACCCGACCAAGATTTCTACTATGATTGAATGGAAGAGACCTTTTACACCTAAGGAGATTCTCCATGAGTCTCTTCATAGATTATGGAGAGTTAAATAAGGTAACCATCAAGAACACATATCCGTTGCCTCGGGTTGATGATCTATTTGATCAGTTGTGGGGATGTGCTGTGTTTTCGAAGATTGACCTTTGTTTAGTCTACCACTAATTGAGGGTCGGTGTGGCTGATATTCCTCCGACGGTTTTTCGTTCTCGTCACAGGCATTTTGAGTTCTTGGTGATGTCCTTTGGTTTGACAAATTCCCCCTCTGATTTTATGGACTTAATGAATAGAGTGTTCAAGGATTTCCTGGACCATTTCGTGGTCGTGTTTATAGATGACGTCCTCGTGTATTCCCGCAGTATTGAGGAGCAAGCTCAACACTTGCTCTTAGTTTTGTCTACTTTTAGGGAGCACAAACTCTATGCAAGCTGAGTAAGTGCGAATTTTGGTTACCCCAGGTGTCCTTTATATGCCATGTTGTGGGCAAGGACGGTATTTCCGTAGACCCAACCAAGATTTCTGCTATGATGGAATGGAAGAGACCTTCTACACCTAAGGAGATTAGAAGCTTCTTAGGTCTAGATGACTATTATTTAAGATTTGTGGAAGGGTTCTCTGTCTTTTCTGCACCTCTAACTAAACTTACCCAGAAGAACACTTGCGTTCATTTGGAGCGATAAGTGTGAAGAAGCTTTCCAAGAGTTGAAGAAGAGATTATGTACTGCCCCAGTTTTTACTCTACCTTCTGAAGGAGTTGAGTACGATGTGTATGTTGATGCATCACACATTAGAATTGGTTGTGTTTTTATGCAAGAAGGAAAGGTGATCTCGTACGGATCAAGGCAATTAAAGATTCATGAAAGAAACTATCCTACGCATGATTTAGATTTTGCTGCTGTAATTTATGCACTGAAACTTTGGAGAAATTTATTTTATGGCGTGCTATGCAAGATCTACACAGACCATAAGAGTTTGAAGTACATATTCACTCAAAAGGAGCTGAATCTCCACTCGATGGATTTCATCACCAGTTTACCGAAATCTCCCCGTGGGCACGATTCTGTTTAGGTGATAGTATAGATTGACTAAGTGTGCCCACAATGTGCCCTCTAAGATTGGGTATTCTATGAAGAAGATAGCTGAGTTATACCTTGATGATGTCATCAGATTACATGGAGTGCCTGTTAGCATTGTATAGGATCGATACTCCAGATTTACATTTTGCTTTTGGAAGAGCTTACAAGAGGGATTGGGTACCGATTTAAGGTACTCCACCGTCTATCATCTGCAGAAAAATGGTCAGATGGAAAGGGTGAATCAGATCGTGGAAGACATGATAAGGTGTTATATATTGGATCATGGTGGTGCTTGGTATGAACGCCTCAGAATCATGGAATTTGCTTATAATAATAGTTATCAAGAGAGTCTGCAGATGGCCCCGTTTGAGGCTTTGTATGGAAGGCATTGTAGGACACCTTTGTTTTGGGCTTAGGTTAGTGAGAAACTGCTGGTAGGTCCGAAAGCCCTTGAAGAGATGAATTATGTTGTGACTCATATTCGAGAAAAGCTCTGTATAACACAAGTGCATTATGAGAAATATGCTAATCGACGAAGGGTTGATCTGGAGTTCGATGTTGGGGACATGATTTTTCTTAAAGTCTCTCCGATGTCAGGTGTTAAAAGGTTTAGAAGGAACCACAAGTTAGACCCCCAGTATGTGGGACCTTTTCAAATTCTTGAGCGCATCAAAGTGTCAACTTATAGAATGGATTTGCCTGCTACCTTCCCTAGTGTTAATGATGTGTTCCATGTGAGCCAGTTGTGGAAGTGTGTTTGTAGTGATTGTCAAGTCCTTGACTCGGTGCCCCGATTAAGCCCAACCTTTCGTATGTGGAAGAGCCTGTCCGTATTTTGGAATCTCAAGATCGAGTGTTACGGAGAAAGACCATCCCCATGGTCAAGGTTCTTTGCAGAAATCAAGACGTCGAGAGTGCGACATGGGAATTGGATTCGGTGATGAGGGAATATCATCCGTACCTCTTCCCTTAGTTTCTGGTATGTCTTCATGCTTTTGGATGTGTTCGATTTTCTCTTATTGGTTTAGTTTTGAAGTTGTGCTATGTTTCGAGACGAAACTTCTTTTTAGGGGGAGTGACTATAAGGACCCCGATTTTTTGATGATATTATTTCATTTGGTATCGCCATATTTCTGATGTCAGACCGTTACTTTTAACGTCATGTTGACGGTGTTGCACCGTTGGTGCATTTTCGCGTCTGTCTGGTCTATTTGACCAGATTTTTGGGGTTTTGACGAGATTGAATTTTTCCATGTTGGAAGGATTGAGTTTTGAGATTTTCGACTTGTCCAGTTTTATTGCAATCCGAGCATTTTGGAGTCTCGGCGTGTGTTTGGATCTTTGTGATGATTTTTATTTTAGTAAGCATTTGATGATAATGTCTCAAGAATGGTGCGTCGGATTCCGGGGTTTTCCTTTATGTTCGACAAAATTCGACCATAGTTCGTCAAACTAGTTTGCATTTTACGAAATTCGACCAGAGTTCGTCGAACTGGTTTGCGTTCGACAAAATTTGACCAGAGTTCGTCGAACTGGTTTGCGTTCGACAAAATTCGACCAGAGTTCGTCGAAATGGTTTGCGTTCGATGAAATTTGTCCAGAGTTCATCGAAATGGTCTGCGTTTGACAAAATTCGACCAGAGTTCGTCAAACTGGTTTGTGTTTGACGAATTTTGAACATAGTTTGTCGAACGGAGTAGTTCTTCCTATTTATTCTCGGGATGGCCAACCTCATTTATCGAGAAGTCGGGAGCAGTTCTCGTGAGGTTTTTTATTCATTCTCGAGAAATGTTGGGTTGTTCCCGAGAAGTCCTGATTGTCTCGAGAAATTCCACCTCTAGCTCCTGAGAAATACATTTTAGTTCTCGAGATCTGTCCTTCTTTCTCGAGAGGTCATGTCTTGTAGTTCTCGAGAAGCCTTTTAGTACTCGAGAATCTGCCCTTTATTTCTCGAAAAGCAGAGAGTTGTTCCCGAGAGATGCTTCTTCTGGTTCTCGAGAAGCTTTCTTTAGTTCCTGAGAATCCCTCTTCAGTACTCGAGATCTGCCCTTGTTCTCGAGAATGCTTCCTTTTGTTCTCGAGAAATGATTTGTTATTCCCGAGTACTATTCTGCTCGTTCCCGAGTGCTTTTCTGCTTGATTCTCGAGAAAATCCTCATCTGTTCCCGAGAGACCTAATCTTTCTCTCGAGAAATTTAAAAGCCCCTCTCGAGATATCATGCTGCTCTCGAGAAATACTTGTTCCATCTCGAGATATTCTTGGTTTAGCCGACCCTTGCCCATCTCCTTAAGTGTTATGATTCCAATATTTTATTTATTTCAATATTATATATACACATATATATTTTTATAAGAAAACTTCTTCTTCTCCTCCTTAAGCCGTACATACTCCTTCCCGAACCAGAGAGGCGTGAGCGAGAGAGAGAACGTCCATTCGTGAATCTTTTGGTGGTCGCCGACGGTGCTCTGGTGCTCAAAATTTCCAACCGAACATAGATCCGGAAAGCTCTCAGTGAGATCTTCATCATCGTGGTAAAGTTTTCCCCGTTTCTTGAGTTTTTCTCGTTAGGGTTTTTTTCCTAACCTCTTCTTTTGGTCATTCTTGTTAGATTTCGATTTCCCTCATCTTCTTTAGCCCCGATCTACGACAAGGAGCGATTTGGAGAGTTTTTCCGGCAAAACCAAGGCAAGTGGTGGTTTTACTCCCCTCTTCCCTTCTTTCTCCCGATCTACTAAAATTTCTAACTTCTATTTTTATCGTTATCGTCAATAACTTGCTGATTATAGTACTGTCTTAATTCTTTGTTTAAATCCACTTGTATTATCTTGCTCTTGATTTTTGCTAATCTAACCTTGTAAAGTGGTATATGTTTTGATGATGTGGGTTAATCATGCGTTTTTATACCGTCCCTTAACTATTGTGTAGGACGTTTTAGAGTTTATCTAGGATTGTGAATCCTTCCTAAAGTTTGATCAACCGTTTCATAAATCAAGAAATGTCTAGTAGAATCCGATGTGCCAAGTCTTGAGATATATCATGATCTTCTTGTTTGCGGGAGTAGTGGACGTAACCACTGTAACTTCCCAATTCGCACTAGGCCCCTCGCACGAGTTTTGAGTCAAGAGACTTGACTCGTGCTCGGGGCGCACTGGCAAAAGTTGTCAAGTGCGTTGGATGGAGTGTAGGGTTGGGTGATATCCAACGGATCGAATAGGAATGGCCCAAGGGAAAATCGTCGAGAATACCTGGTGATTCTTGCCGATTGTCGAGTATCGATGAGAATACTCAACGCTCTAACCTCCAGATTTCCGATGGGAATGGCCTAATGGAAAATCGTCGAGAATACCTGGTGATTCTCGCCGATCGTCGAGTATCGATGAGAATACTAAATGCT
Organism: Platanthera zijinensis; assembly: GCA_039513925.1. Lineage (NCBI taxonomy): Eukaryota > Viridiplantae > Streptophyta > Magnoliopsida > Asparagales > Orchidaceae > Platanthera > Platanthera zijinensis. The sequence goes on from CM077084.1 coordinate 122,199,108, forward strand.
CTCAACGCCAGATTTCCGATGGGAATGGCCTAAGGGAAAATCGTCGAGAATACCTGGTGATTCTCGCCGATCGTCAAGTATCGATGAGAATACTCAACGCACTCAACGCCAGATTTCCGATAAGTTAGGATAAGGGAAAATTGCCGGGTATCATTGTTGATACCCGACGAATTCGTCGAGAATGCCTGACGATTCTCGCCGATCGTCGAGAATGACAGATGATTCCCGCCGAATTTGACTTGTGCATTTTCTTCGCCCAGGCAGATTCGCTGGCTTGCACAGGAGGACCGAACCGGGCTTCGGGATTCGTGATGGATGATTCATTGGACCGGGTCACTTCAATATGACCCATTATGAGCGGTCCAATGGGGCGTTGACACGTGGCAGGAGATGTAACCTAATACATCAGCTTATAAAGGGACGTTAAAGCCAAACCCTAGCCTTGCGCCAATCAACCCTTGCCGTCATCGTGGATCTCGCAAACCATCGGAACCGAGGGAAGTCGGAGCTTTTGGAGGCGGCCTTCTCTCGATATCTCTCTCTCTTTCCTTTGCCGTGAAGAACAAGCACCAAGCAAGGGATGCCGCAAAGAAGAATGACTAGATCCATGGCCGGGAATGTTGGTACTACCGGAAACGAGGTAAGCTTCCTCCCCTCTCACTTGGTGCTAGATCTGTAGTTATATTCTAGGAGAGATATCGACTCCATAAAGTCTTGATGGTGAGGAGGAGATTTCTTAGGGAAAGCCATTCCTAGGTTGTTTTCTAGGCTTTAGTCTTCTTCAACCTCTTCATCATTCAAAGTGCAGATGAGAGAGTGATTCGTGGAGAAGTACGGATTTGTGAGGGTGAAAAAGGGAGGACGAAGTTTCTGGAGAAGTTTTTGGGAGATCGGTGCAAGGAGGAAGATGAACGGATGCTGTTCATCTCACCTTAAGATGCGTGCAGAAATCTGATTTCTGCACGCAACGATCTTCCCCGCCAGTTTCGGAGGAGTTATATTCATATTTGGATTTTATACTAAACATAAAAATCGTAGCCATCGAAAATACCTTTCCAACGAGTGGTTGTATGTTTCCAGTAGAAACCTGTAGCCACGGGAAAGTCCGTTCGAGTCTGCTGCGATTGGGGGAAAATTATGTCCAGGAAATCTGTATCCTGTACGCAGCAGACTTCGAATCGAATTTCTGGTGTGATGCGACCATATATGGGTTTTTTACTCAACATGAAAGTCGTAGCCCTCGCAAATACCTTTCTAACGAGTGGTTGAGCGTTTATAGAGGATTCCTGTAGCTCCTGGAATTCCAGTTTTGGTAGCAGGCTATACAATAATAATGCTCATGTTAACTCATGATTAAGTGTACTCTTGTGAAAGTATGATGTGCAATTTATATCCTTTGGCTCCCTTAATCATGATGCTATAATTAAACTTATGAATGTTGTGCTTAACATTGGTAGCCATCTAGGTTAATGGTGATGTAAATCGAGATAAGATGTCTAGTGATCAATGGAGGTTGAGCTTGGTTTTAGAATATAGCTATCATGTGATGAATTGAGGTGATCGACTGAATAGATAGTTGTGATTGTGATGAACTTTATTGGGAGAGTATTTTGTAATCGTGATCCGAGCCTAATGGGTTTTGTTGATAACCGATGCTTAGAGATGTAGTCTCCCTACGGGTAGCATCGAGTGAGTTATGATGGTGCATGTGGTGTGCGACGCCTCGATGTGTCGCGATACTGAGATAATGAATGTGGCAGGTCTACAGATTCGCCAGTCGTCACACCGATGGGAGCCAATAGTTAGACCTTGGGAGGTAGGGCTAGACACTTGGTGTCCATAATCCGAGGTCTCCTCCGCTCCATGAGAACGGTTGGGCTTGCGCCTCGTGCGATTCCGAGGTTCCTTCTAATTCGAAATCAATGGCCAGGTTGGGCTGTGTTCTTGGTGCACATCTACCCAAGACCCCTTCTTAGCCATAGTACGCATGTGAGCTCCGTTGTTGTGTTCTTAGCGTTGAGGCGTACGGAGGCCTAGGACAGGTAGTGTGGATACCACCTAGTATTGGAGACGCCCGCTCCACTGTCACCGTCTGGCGACGACGGTTGACGCCTGAGAGGTTAGCTACCTGCTCGAAAAGTGGGAACTTCAAGTCTGTGTCGACATAGCAACTTGCATGTGTGTGAACATGGGTCGGTCATTGCATAGCATTCATATCATACCATTCATATCATGCACAAGATCCTTATCGTATAAGTTTGTATGGGCACTCTTATACGATGAGTTACTTTTCTATTAAGCCGAACCTTAACTTATAAGTTTGTATGGGCACTCTTATAAGTTAAGTTACTGTTACTGTTGTTGATTACCTGCTGATTAATTATTTGATTTAATAGAACTGCTAGCTTACTTCGTAGAGATATTATTCTTACCAGTTCCTTGTCACCTGCTTGATTACTCCTGTTATATATATACACATTGTACTTGTTTCCTTTCTCCGCCCGGTGCCGAGGAGTCGCCGGGGGAGCGGATGTGAAGCCACTTAGTCTTTATGACTAACGGTTGCTATGTCTTCCATTTTAGGAGGAAACCCCGCAGATAGGCCAGCAGCAGGACATCCAGGCCCGGACGACAGGACCTGAGGTGACGGTATCGTCGATACCGTCCGTGACAGTTGTGAGTGTTTTGTTGTAGCCTTCTTGGCAAACAGTTTTTAGACTCTGATATTTTAGAAGCTCGTTATGCTTCTTATTTTCCGCTTCGTTTTGGACTTAAAACAATGTGTGAATTGAATTTCTTTTTATCTTATGATTGGGTTGGCATAGTACATTGATATTGGTTGTAGCCGGCGGAATAGGCGCCTTGTAGTACAGACTAACCCGTGTGTTAGAGCTACCGCAAGGCGGCTACTCTGGGCATAAGACTCCCCTCGTGCCGTGTTTTGTATTCCGGGAGGGGGGTCTTACAAATGGTATCAGATTGTCGCGATCCTCACCTAAAGAAGTCATTTAACAATGGGCCACTCCCGTTCGATTAGTCAGCTTGGGGACAAACTGACTTAGTGGAAGCAGTGGTGTGCCCATATGTAATTCACGCTAAGTTTGTCCAACGTTGACCTTAGTTTTAGCCAACTTGACCCTAGTTTGTACCTTATGCGTAGGTTCCAGCGCAGGTGGAGCCGGTTGGGGGTACTCCTACCCCTTCCATTCCTTCACAATTCCAATAGTAAGAGCTGGGGCAAACGCTGTCAGCAATATTAGATGCTTTTAGAGCCCAACAACCTCCGGTGCAGCAAGAAGCTCCGGGCTCCAACTGGTTGAGCACCTTCCACTCCCTGTCCCCTACTGCTTATATAGGGACAGAGTCGGCGGTGCGCACCGAAGAGTGGATTGATACCGTTGAAGAGCTGATGGCCGGTATAAGATGCCCGAGCAATATGGCAGTGACCTTGGTGGTGACGTTGCTAGAGCTGCACGCCAAACGATGGTGGAAGTCCCTCATGGGCTCTACCTTTCGAGGGCGAGTGTACACAGACATTAGTTGGAGTGAATTCTCGGAAGCTTTCTTGGAACATTTTATCCCCTCTTCCGCATGGGATGGACTTGAGGAGAGATTTCTACAACTGAAGTAGGGATCGAAATCGGTGACGGAATACCAGCAAGAGTTCCAACACCTCGCTAGGTTTGCCGATTCTTATGACTTCGATGATAGAGGCTATACGAAGCGCTTTTACAAAGGGTTAAGGGACCCCCTGAGACAGGCCCTTTTGTTTATAGCTGACGCTAGCCTGGAGGAAATTATTGACATGGCAAAGAGACTAGAGGCAGATCACATGGAAAGTAATAAGAGACCTGCAGAAGGGGTGATGGAAGTCGGCCCCAGTAATAGAAGGAGACATGATCATGGTAGAGGAAGAGGAAATCAGAGAGGCGGCCGGTGGTTCAACCGGAACTATAGAATAGAGGACCCGATTCTGCAGCCACCAGCTTTGCCTCCACCACCACAACAGCAACAATTTCAACAACCTGGGGGCCGACGAGACATAGTGTGTTTCGAGTGCAACCAACCGGGGAACGTCCGACGTTTCTGGCCGTGGTTGTTCGCGAATGCTCCTCTTGCTCTCCCTCCAGCAGCTCCTCGTGGACAGGGGCATATGCGTGGTCGGGGACGGGGACCACTAGGGAGAAATCAGGGACATGCGCAGGAGCAGGTGTTCACATTGGATATGACCCAAGCGCGAAACCTGCAAGAGGTTATCGCAGGTACGTACTGAGTTTATTAATAGTGCTCGGACATGTTTCTTTTTATGATACATGGAACATGCACATCCCTAGCTAGTGGTTATATCTTGATATTTTAGGCACCGTCATGGTTAGTGGGAGACCCGCTTATGCGTTATTTGATATGGGCGCATCTCACATGTTCATTTCAGCGGACTTCGTGAAAGACTTAAAGAGGGTGCACCATTTCACTGGCACTACGCAAAGGGTGCGACTCTCGAATGGGTCCGAGATGACGTCGTCTGCCAACTGTGACTTCGACACGCTCATAGGAGGGAAGTTCTTTGAAACTGCAGTGACAGTATTGAAGATTCCGGAGTTCGACCTCATTTTGGGCATGCATTGGTTAGACTGGCACCACGCAAGAATTAATTGTCCGGAGAAGCAAGTTACATTGAGGCATGGAGACTCGGAAGTCGTCTTCCAAGGTATTATATTCGCACCACGTAAACTGTTATCTTCAATTCAGGTTATAAAATCTCATATGGGGGGGGGGACGAAGTCTATGTAATTTGTTTCGAGTTGAAGAAGATGGCATTAGATGTCAAAGATGTGCGGGTGGTGCGGGATTTCCCCGAGGTATTCCCCGAGAAATTGCCGGGACTACCCCCGCATAGGGAGGTGGATTTCCAAATCAAGCTAGTTCCGGGTGCAAAGCCCGTTTCACGGGCTCCTTACCGAATGGATCCGAAGGAACTTGCGGAGTTTAGAGTCCAACTTTAGGAGTTGGTGGAAGTAGGCTTCGTTCACCCAAGTTCGTCACCTTGGGGAGCTCCTGTTTTGTTCGTTAAGAAGAAGGACGGCACCCTACGGTTGTGCATAGATTATCGAGAATTGAATCGGTTAACGGTGCGAAACACCTACCCTCTACCCCGCATCGATGAACTATTTGATCAGTTGGTGGGATCACATTGGTTCTCCAAGTTGGACCTGCAGTCGGGGTATTATCAGCTGAGAATACAAGAGGACGATATTCAGAAAACAGTGTTTAGCTCGAGATACGGCCTATATGAGTTCACCGTGATGCCATTCGGGCTCACGAATGCCCCTTCAGCCTTTATGAGTTTGATGAACAAGGTGTTCGGCCCCTATTTGGACATCTTTCTCATCGTGTTTATCGATGACATTCTGGTCTTCTCCAAGACAGAAGCGGAGCACGCCGAACATCTAGCCTTAGTACTGGAGATGTTAAAGGAACATGCTTTATTTGCCAAGTTTAGCAAATGCGAGTTTTGGCTCCAAGAGGTTGCCTTCTTGGGCCATGTGATTAGTGGGGCTGGGCTAGCGGTAGATCCGGCCAAGGTGCGGGCCGTGAAGGAATGGTCGCCATTGAAGTCGGCGGCCGACGTACGGAGCTTTCTTGGACTTGTCGGGTACTATCGCAAGTTTGTGAAAGGCTTTTCGAAGGTCGCCCTTCCCCTTACCACACTGACGAAGAAAGGTGTACCGTACGAATGGACACCCCAGTGCGAAGCCGCGTTCCAAGAGTTGAAGGACCGGCTCACGACCGCACCCATCCTAGCCCTCCCGTCGGGGAAGGAAGGCTTTCAAGTTTACACGGATGTGTCGTACCAAGGGATGGGAGCCGTGTTGATGCAGAATGGGCACGTGATTTCTTATGCTTCAAGACAGTTGAAGAAGCATGAAGCCATCTATCCGGTGCATGATTTGGAGTTGGGAGCGGTGGTGTTCGCCCTGAAGATTTGGAGACACTATCTGTATGACGTACACTGCGAGATCTTCTTGGATCATAAGAACTTAAAGTACGTCCATACTCAAAAGGAGTTGAATTTGAGACAACGGCGGTGGTTGGAGTTTTTGTGTGACTACGAATTCACCTTGAACTACCACCCCGAAAAAGTTAATTTTGTAGCTGATTCCTTGAGTCGAAAAGTACCGGGATCGAGCACTGAGTCCCGTTTGATGAGTATGGAGTTAGCCCGGATACTTAGTGATATGGAGATCACGTTGGTATTTAAGGATCAACCGGAAGAGTATACGTAATACTTGACCGCGAAGAGTATAGTTTGCAACCTACGGGACCGGATTCAGATGGAGCAGAAGGAGGCGCATGTGGATGTTTTGGTGCGCCTATTCATAGAACAGTTTGTGCGGTATCATGGAGTGCCGAAGACTATCGTATTTGACCGAGATGGCCGGTTTACGTCAAGAGAATGGAGGGCTGTACAGGCTTACTTGGGATCGCGTCTCACTTTCAGCACAGGTTTTCATCCTCAGACGGACGGGCAATCTGAACGGACCATTCGAACATTGGAGGACCTGTTGAGATTGTGTGTGATAGATAGGGGGGAGCCGTGGGAAAGACTCTTACCCTTAGTGGAATTCTCCTATAACAACATCCATCAAGCTAGCATTGGTATGGCACCCCATGAAGCTCTATACGGAAGGAGGTGTAGGACCCCCTTGTCCTGGGTGCAAGACGAAGACCCGAAGGCATTGGGCATAGAGTATATTGATGATACTGATGCGGTAGTCAGATTGATACGGGATCGCATACTTGAGGCTCAGAGTCAGCAAGCAAGGTATTATAACGCGAAATACCGGATTGTGGAATTTCAAGTGGGAGACAGGGTGTTTCTGAAAATCCGGCCGATGCATGGAGTATCACGAGTACGAGGCGTGAAGAAGCTAAGCCCAAGGTACGTTGGACCTTATGTCATAGTGGAAAGGATTGGCCCGTTGGCCTACCGGTTAGAGTTTCCACCAGAACTAGGGAATCTCCACGACGTGTTCCATGTATCATCTCTCCAGGAAAGCATTGATGCGGCCCGACCAATACACCCCCATAACTGATGGTGTTGTGGCGTCTGATAGGTCTGTGCGATTGGAGCCGGTGCGGATCGTTGACAACGAGGTGAGAGCTCTACGCCGTAAAAGTGTGCCTCTTGTAAAAGTGCTATGGTCTAATCATGGGAAGGAAGAATTTACTTGGGAGCCGGTGTACTTAATGCGGAAGCGCTACCCGGAGCTGTTCTCCCAAGGTAACATTTTTTATAGCGCATATTATTTTGTACTTGCATCCCCATAGCCCTAGCCTGATTTTGGGGATGAAATCTTTTATTTTGTTTATAGGATTTGTAACGTCCCAATTCGCGCTAGGCCCCTCGCACGAGTTTTGAGTCAAGAGACTTGACTCGGGCTCGGGGCGCACTGGCAAAAGGTGTCAAGTGCGTTGGATGGAGTGTAGGGTTGGGTGATATCCAACGGATCGAATAGGAATGGCCTAAGGGAAAATCGTCGAGAATACCTGGTGATTCTCGCCGATCGTCGAGTATCGATAAGAATACTCAACGCTCTCAATGCCAGATTTCCGATGGGAATGGCCTAAGGGAAAATCGTCGAGAATACCTGGTGATTCTCGCCGATCGTCGAGTATCGATGAGAATACTCAACGCAAGATTTCCGATGGGAACGGCCAAAGAGAAAATCGTCGAGAATACCTGGTGATTCTCGCCGATCGTCGAGTATCGATGAGAATACTAAACGCACTCAACGCCAGATTTCCGATAAGTTAGGCTAAGGGAAAATCGCCGGGTATCATTATTGATACCCGACGAATTCGTCGAGAATGCCTGACGATTCTCGCTGATCGTCGAGAAGGACAGATGACTCCCGCCGAATTTGACTTGTGTGTTTTCTTCGCCCAGGCAGATTCGCTGGCTTGCACAGGCGGACCGAACCGGGCTTCGGGATTCGTGCTGGATGATTCCTTGGACCGGGTCACTTCAATATGACCCATTATGAGTGGTCCAATGGGGCGTTGACACGTGGCAGAAGATGTAACCTAATACATCGGCTTATAAAGGGACGTTAAAGCCAAACCCTAGCCTTGCGCCGATCAACCCTTGCCGTCATCGTGGATCTCGCGAACCGTCGGAACCGAGGGAAGTCGGAGCTCTTGGAGGCGGCCTTCTCTCGATCTCTCTCTCTCTCTTTCCTTTGTCGTGAAGAACAAGCACCAAGCAAGGGATGCCGCAAAGAAGAACGACTAGATCCATGGCCGGGAATGTTGGTACCGCCGAAAACGAGGTGAGCTTCCTCCCCTCTCCCTTGGTGCTAGATCTGTAGTTATATTCTAGGAGAGATATCGACTCCATAGAGTCTTGATGGTGAGGAGGAGATTTCTTAGGGAAAGCCATGCCTAGGTTGTTTTCTAGGCTTTAGTCTTCTTCAACCTCTTCATCATTCAAACTGAAGATGAGAGAGTGATTTATGGAGAAGTACGGCTTTGTGAGGGTGAATAAGGGAGGACGAAGTTTCTGGAGAAGTTTTTGGGAGATCGGTGCAAGGAGGAAGATGAACGGATGCCGTTCATCTCACCTTAAGATGCGTGCAGAAATCTGATTTCTGCACGCAGCGATCTTCGCCGCCAGTTTCAGAGGAGTTTTATTCATAACTGGATTTTATACTCAACATAAAAGTCGTAGCCATCGAAAATACCTTTCCAACGAGTGGTTGTACGTTTCCTGGAGATACCTGTAGCCACAGGGAAGTCCATTCGAGTCTGCTGCGATTGGGGGAAAATTATGTCCAGGAAATCTGTATCCTGTACGCAGCAGACTTCGAGTCAAATTTCTGGTGTGATGCGACCATATCTGGTTTTTTTACTCAACATGAAAGTCATAGCCCTCGCGAATACCTTTCCAACGAGGGGTTGAGCGTTTATAGAGGATTCCTTTAGCTCCTAGAATTCCAGTTTTGGTGGCAGGATATACAATAATAATGCTCATGTTAACTCATGATTAAGTGTACTCTTGTGAAAGTATGATGTGCAATTTATATCCTTTGGCTCCCTTAATCATGATACTATAATTAAACTTATGAATGTTGTGCTTAACATTGGTAGCCATCTAGGTTAATGGTGATGTGAATCGAGATAAGATGGCTAGTGATCAATGGAGGTTGAGCTTGGTTGTAGAATATTGCTATCATGTGATGAATTGAGGTGATCGACTGAATAGATAGTTGTGATTGTGATGAACTATATTGGGAGAGTATTTTGTAATCGTGATCCATGCCTAATGGGTTTTGTTGATAACCGATGCTTAGAGATGTAGTCTCCCTACGAGTAGCATCGAGTGAGTTTTGATGGTGCATGTGGTGTTCGACGGCTCGATGTGTCACGATATTGAGATAATGAATGTGGCAGGTCTACGGACTCGCCAGTCGTCACACCGATGGGAGCCAATAGTTAGACCTTGGGCAGTAGGGCTAGACACTTGGTGTCCATAACCCGAGGTCTCCTCCGCGCCATGAGAACGGTTGGGCTTGCGCCTCGTGCGATTCCGAGGTTCCTTCTGATTCGAAATCAAAGGCCAGGTTGGGCTGTGTTCTTGGTGCACATCTACCCAAGACCCCTTCTGAGCCATAGTACGCATGTGAGCTCCATTGTTGTGATCTTAGCGTTGAGGCGTACGGTGGCCTAGGACAGTTAGTGTGGATACCACCTAGTAGTGGAGACGCCCGCTCCACTATCACCGTCTGGCCACGACGGTTGATGCATGAGAGGTTAGCTACCTGCTCGAAAAGTGGGAACTTCAAGTCTGTGTCGACATAGCAACTTGCATGTGTGTGAATATGGGTCGATCATTGCATAGCATTCATACCATACCATTCATATCATGCACAAGATCCTTTTCGTATAAGTTTGTATGGGCACTCTTATACGATGAGTTACTTTTCTATTAAGCCGAACCTTAACTTATAAGTTTGTATGGGCACTCTTATAAGTTAAGTTACTGTTCCTATTGTAGATTACCTGCTGATTAATTATTTGATTTCAAAGAACTGCTAGCTTACTTCGTAGAGATATTATTCTTACCAGTTCCTTGTCACCTGCTTGATTACTCCTGTTATATATATACACATTGTACTTGTTTCCTTTCTCCGCCCGGTGCTGAGGAGTCGCCGGGGGAGCGGATGTGAAGCCACTTAGTCTTTAGGACTAACGGTTGCTACGTCTTCCATTTTAGGAGGAAACCCCGCAGATAGGCCAGCAGCAGGACATCCAGGACCGGACGACAGGACCTAAGGTGACGGTACCATCGATACCATCCGTGACAGTTGTGAGTGTTTTGTTGTAGCCTTCTTGGCAAACAATTTTTAGACTCTGATATTTTAGAAGCTCGTTTTGCTTCTTATTTTCCGCTTCGTTTTGGACTTAAAACAATTTGTGAATTGACTTTCTTTTTATCTTATAATTGGGTTGGCATAGTATATTGATATTGGTTGTAGTCGGCGGAATAGGCGCCTTGTAGTACAGACTAACCCGTGTTTTAGAGCTACCGCAAGACGGCTACTCTGGGCATAAGACTCCCCTCGTGCCGTATTTTATGTTCCGGGAGGGGGGGGGGGGTCTTACAACCACCTCCGTAATGTTTTGAGATTTATTAGTACCTTGTGGAACTCTACTGGGTGTTTGGTCATCTGCGGTAAATGGTGGAGTGTATGAGTCTCCCTCGCAGTTAGACAGATGTTTTATCTGTGAGGGTGTGTCCAGATGAGTGACCACCTCGCCCGTGTTTTTGGGTAGAGTTGACCACCTGTGGCTAATAAAGTTGTTGCAAAATTCTTGCTTATTATTTAATCATGCTTTCCACTTTTTTTTGCCTTGTACATCTGGTGTATTGTGATGTGCGTGATGATTCACGTAAGTTCTATTTTCCAATTCTTTTTGTACTTTACTTCTATACTCTACTTTAGTACTTTTAGTCTTGGGTTGGTACCCATCTTGACCTTTGTTTGCCTTTGGCATATTTTTTTTCTGCCAACGCTGGTTCCCTCTTGCTGAGGTGTTCTGTCTTTTGAATACCTCAGGTCCGGATCTTTAGAAGGTAGTGGAGCTTGTTTTGGAGTTCCTGGGCAGCGGTGTTGGCTGTGGTTTCCACCTCGCCGTTTCGAGGTAGTTTGTTGTTTTAGTTTATTTACCTACTCCAGACATACTTTTGTATTATGTGGGTTCATGTCATATTGTTGACTCCCACATGATAATTTATTTTGGACACTTTGCTAGCTGCTAGTTTGCTTTCTTCATGATTACTTGGGATTACTTGCTCTCTGGGATGTTTTATGCTAGGATTGCATGTTAGATATTTTTAACTTATAAAACCATATTATTAGTATATCATACATGCCATCTCTTTCAAAAATAAGTCACTACTTTCTGATTACCGTAAAGACTTTTTACTATACTCATTATAAATCTAGACTCTTGCATAACATGATTTGTCCTTTGGGAACATCTATACTCATATAGGATGTTGAAGTCAACCTAATCAAGTATCTTCTGTAGCGTATAACAATATTTTTATTCATGGACTAGTTGATCCACTAAGCTGAGGAATACAGCTACCTATTTAACTTAAAATATAATTTTCTTAACTAACGTATAAATTTTCAAAAGAAGTGTTTAGAGAGGTCTCACCTGAGCGTCTGCAGTTATTCCCTGCTGACGTGGAATCATGACTCGTGTTTCCTCCTTACTCTAATATACCCCTTTAATGCGGAGAAAATGTGGGTTGTGTCAGTTTATGAGTTTATTCCAACACAAGCAATAATTTTTTGAAGAACTTTATCCTTGTTGCTGAGAAGAAGTTAAGGCTGAGATAACTCAGCTCAGGAAGCAGTTAACTCAGAGAACTTCTCTAGAGTCATATAATCAATAACAAAACACTTTCTTTTCTGTAGGATCTTAACAGTTCTGAGTGTAGGCCTTATTTATAAAGGCTGAGGTAGGATCTAGTTTTGGATCTGAGGCAGGGCAGTCTTGCAAGAGATAGGGTCCTCGTGTGGATCTGATTTGTAGTGCTTGTATGCCTGAGGTAGGGCCTTTGGCCTTAGGTAGGATCTGGTTCAGATCTGAGCTGTAGGAGAGTTTTACTCTCTAAGGTAGGGCAATCTTCCTAGCCTGAGTGTAGGGCATCTTGTGTGCCTGAGGTAGGTGATCTGCTGATCATAGAGTTATAGGAGTTGGCTTACTCTGAGGTAGGGCTTTATGCCTGATGTAAGTCTTGGAGAAGACTACGAGATCCTCAGGGATCTGTTTTGTAAGCTCTAAGGAGTCGAGATTTGGAGAAGTGCCTTATCAAACACACTACTAGAGTGGTGGGAGGGATAGTAGATGTACTTATAATTTGGGGAACCACTATAAACCTTGTGTGTGTTTTTGTGGTATGTCTTGAAAGCTGATGTAACTAACTCACAACTACATAAAAGAAGGAAAACTCAAAAGATACCAAAAACCTATTCACCCCCTCTAGGTGTTTAGCTGCCCTTGTAAACTAAATACTTTCAGGGGTATATTCTTGCAATGGGCTTCTTGTCCCGGTCATATGTCGAGAGCTTCCACTGTCCAAATAGTTGATTGGAGTTTTGTTGGCCTTTGGACATACCCGTAATCATAGATAATTTCCCTTAGGAACCCAAACAAATTTGGGTCCTTTACTCCTTGTTAGTTCAACATAACCAGGAACATTAACATTGTGAGTGGTCAGTCTCGTACTATTAACTTATGGAGTTTCAACTTTTATAGGGTGAAACCAACAATTTACGGCAAAGTGACCAATCTTGACGCAACAACAATAGTCAAACCTATTGTTCCTTCTCTTATACTCATGCTTTACCTTTTGAACGGGAGGTCTAGCAGATACAACTGACTTAGAGGAAGAAGCCTCATAATTACAACAAACACAAAGCTTCTCTGTTTCCTTAGCCTTGGGAGACCCAATTTTGTCTTTGGGTGCCTTCTTAAAATTTGGTCCATGAACGTAAGGACCATACTCTTTGAAAGTTATTTCTTCATAAGATGCCTTGAAAAGCACCAAAGTATCGGGGATGGGTCCTTCCTTGGTAGCGCTTTTTAGGCTCCACATAAATTGGCCTTTCAAAGTGACCATAGGACGTCTCAAAGTCATATTTATTTGTGGGGAAGCTTAACTTTTTAATAGAGGGTTGACTTTGAGGTTCCTTCCCTTTTCCTTTTGTAGTGGCTCTCTTAGCAGCCTTACCTTTCTCAGCTATGTGGCCAATACCACTACCCTTCTTAGGAGCAAAAAATTCATCAATAAGAGGAAGAATAGTTCTCGGCTTGGGGTAACTTTCAATAAGTTTCCTTTCGTCTAAGATCTTTTCTTCTAGCTCATCTAAGTATTTCTCCTTCTGACTTAATAATTCAGCAGAGGATTTCAATTTTTCTTTCAAGGAGTGAACTTCATCTCTAAGAGGAGTTAATTCAGCAATTTTCTCCTGCAGAAATGATTCCACTGCCTTGTGATAAGCAATCTCTTTTAATTGCTTTTTGACTACCCTACGACATTTGTCAAAGGCTCTCAAAAGTTCCTGATGTTGTTCCATCAAGTCAGAATTTTCTTCCTCAGAAGAATAGCCTTCATGACAATTAGAAGAGGTTTCAGACTCAGATATCATAGTGTGAGAGTTTACCTTCTCGTTGAATTAGGAGTCGCCAACTTCCTCTTCTGAATGGGCAATGAGCCCGAAGAAAGCTTCTTCATTTTCAGAGCTGGACTCATTTGAGTCACTATCACTAAGAGTCTAAACCAAACAAACATTCTTCTTGGATCGTTCCTTCTTTTTATACGGACACTCTTCAATCACGTGTCCTTGCTTATTATAATAATAACAAACTATATCAGAAGAAGAATATTTGTTTGGTTTAGACTTATACCTATCATCTATATTGTAGCTTTTCTTGGACCGATCACCATCACGATGTGATCTTCTGAAGTCCGAGGAGGAGGAATGATTTTTCATTTGTCTCCTTTTGCCGAGCAGTCTTTTGAATTCCTTGGAGATTAGCTAGAATTTTCCATCAGACAACTCAGAGCCTGACGTGCTTAGCTCATAATCTTCTTGGGCATCAAAAGTTTGTGTCCTTACTAGTGACACAACTTTAGATTTTCTTATCCCTTCCACCTTTAGAGCTACCGACTTCTCTTTTCCCGAAGTCCTATTGCTTTGCTCTTCTTTCATTCAAGTATTCATTTGTAGTTCACATGAGAGGAGCTTTTCGAATAGATTCTGGTGATCAATATCTGGCAGCTTTTCGAATTCCCTAATGGCCACAACTTTAGTGTCCTAGTCTTTTGTAAGGGATCTTAGGAATTTGTCATTGAGCTCCCCATTAGTAAACGTGCGACCATAGTTTCTGAGGTCGTAAACGATCTTATATTTTTTTCAAAGCTGTCAGTAATTGTATCATTTGTACCTTGCTTGAATACCACGTATTCTTGAGTAAGTTGAGATCTCTGATTATCTTTAACTTCTTCAGTTCCTTCCATAAGAACTATGAGACAATCCCACATCTCCTTGACATATTTGCATTGGAATAAATTTTGCAGCATTAAATCTTCCACTGCACTGGCTATGATAATCTTTGCATTTTTATCCAAGGAGACTAGAGAAATTTCATCCTAGGTAAAGTCCATCATTTTCTTCAGAATCATAATAGTAGGATTTAGAGCAGATGGCTATGTAGGAATGTGAGGTCCTTCTTCAACAATTTGAAAAAAATAGGGATCAACAACTTCCATGTAGAATCCGACTCTTTCCATAAAAATGGGTTGTTCTCCTTAGTGCATACATGCAACTTCATCGAAGAAAAATCCTTGCTTATATCCATTACAACTGAGTGGCATCTCATGTCAACTACATAGGAGATCTTGTTCAAGGTGTTAACCTTATATAGAATAACACCCCTCTGATTCCAATTGAAAGTATCTAGTGTCAACCTAAATCACCTAGAGGGGGTAAATAAGTGAGTTCCGTATCTTTTTGCGAAATAAAAATTATTAGAAAGAAAACACATAGAAACACAGATATTTATAGTGGTTCCCCGAGTTAGGTACGTCCACTATCTTACCTCGCGTATCTACCACGAAGGGCTAGATTCAGCTACTTCACCTTTATCTTAGATTCTTCAAATCTCACACCTCGGAGCCTCAACTCCTACAACTTAGAGACAACGCTCCTACAACTCGGAGAATAACCTCTCATATAACTCGATCCACAAAATAAGGATCTACAACTCGATCCTAAAATAATGATCTACAACTCAGAGGCAAAACCTCCTTCAATATCACGAAATAATTTATAATAATAGATAAAAACTAATCTTCTTCAGATCTGAAATCTTCGGTCTTCCTTTCCTCCAAAAAGTGAGACTTGAAAATCTTGAGGAGAAAGGAAATCTGAAATCATTGAAGGATTGATCTGAACAAAGTATCCACTATATCTGAATTGAACTTGAACCTTTTAAGAATAGTGATCTAGTCGACACTTCTTGAAGAAGAATGATTCGAGCGTCACGTTGATGTCAGCCAAGAGAATCACGAAGATTGTGAACGATAGCCGATGGTTTCTTTTTTGGATTATTTCAATTTGAGCGTATATGCACGATTAGGGTTGAGAATAAATTACCCATGTATTTATATGAATCTTTCTTCTTCAACGGCTAGAAATCCCTTCTAAATAAAGAAATCGCGGAACACTGTACATGACGGACAGGATTGAGCAGTGATAGAATTTGAAAATAGAAGAAATAAACCCTAAGTGTAATTCGTCGAGTATTGTCGAGTATATAAGGGTATACTCATCAAACTACTTCGAAACTCGATGAAAAATACTTAGACATCTAGCCAGATTGAACAGACAACTCAATGCATTTCTGAAGAGAAACTCGATGAATTCGACGAGTATTGGCTAGCTTACTCAACGAATTTGATGCCTAGGCCAAGCAATATTTGACAAATATAACTTAGAGAAATCCAAAGAAGTAAATTCGCGAAGTCTCGATGAATTCGTCGTGTATCGACATATATATTTGATGAATTCGACGAGTATCGATAGATACACTCGACTAATTCGATGATTATACTTGAAGATACTCAACGATTTTTACTTGACTGATTTACAAAAGTTCAAGGATTATTCCCTAAGTAAATGCGACGGATTCGACAAGTGCTAGTAAGAATACACGATGAATTTGACAAGTATTCATGAGTATAATCGACGAATTCGACGAGTATTCACTACTATACTCGACGAATTTTACTTGGAGAAAATCTATTCTTCTGAAAGAAGCAACTTGTACTTCATGGTTTCTTCTAACGTACTTGAAGTAGAAGTACACCCCAATAGAGAGATTACACGTGAGTCAACACATTGACCTACACAATGAATGATTACATTGTATAGTACTGTGTTTCAAGACCCACCGCAACCTGATATTGGGTTATACTTAGCAATATAGTCCTACAAGCACATAACTAGAAGAAGAACATCAAATCCGATCTCAATTTATCTTAGTTCAAGGGACACTTCTTCAAATTAGGGTTAATGTGGATACAATACCAAACACCATTCCACTCTGAACTGTAATATTTATAGTAGGAGTATCTGGAATTTCTTTGTGCACTTCATAGTTGATTCACAGTTGGTCTTATCAACATTCAGCCTATCTTAGAGATTTTCCAAGATATTTTCATGGTCTATGTGAAGATCCTTTTTTGATAATGGAGGCTATCTGGAAGCTCCCCATGGGAAAAGACATTTATCCTTATCTATCCATCAGATAAAGGGTTATTAACTTGTTCTACATGAGAGATTCTTGGTGAGATTTGATGTTCAGATGTTTGAAATACTCCAGCACTTGAGCTAAATTTTACTCTTGTATCTTCTGGACTTGATCCAGAGTCACTGTCATCTTCTGAGTTTCTTTTAGACAGCTCAGGATTCTGGGAGCACTCAGCTATTTTGTCATGTTTTTTCTTTGATCTACTCTTAGTCTTCTGGGATGGCTTAGTCAAAACTCTTTCCCATCATTCCAGCATCCTAAAGTCAATTATTCTCATATGATTGATCTTAGATCCAATTTTCTGGTGAAAAGATCTGGAGCTAAGTTTGTTAGAAATATAGACAAGATTCTTCCTAGATTGGGTTCTGGAATGCACTCTATGATTCTGTCAAGCAGAATCTTTCCCCAATCAGTCTTCTTCTTCAGAATTATCTTGGTCATTAACTAAAACATTTTCCTGGATATCTTATCATGCGAGCTAGGCTTTCAGATTAATGCCTTTCCCATGACATCAAAAGGGAACTTACCTTGTTGATCCATTTCTTTCCTTAGGTGAGTGCCTGTGGTTTTTGAAGACAAACCACACCACTTTATAGTTGAATTTGAATCTTCCAAAAGAACCACATACTCTTCCTCAGAGGATTTCATTTTGGGTAATCGCAGATATTTGCAAATTTTCCTAACAGTCAAGTGAATTTCCTTGTCACATACAGTTGATGTTACCTTAATTCCTGTAGAGTCCACCTATGCATTTGCATACAATTCCAATACTTCTGTTTTCCATATCACTGTTGGTTAAGAAAGAATGAACTCAAGACCTATGGCAGAAAGAAGATATACTACATATTGAATTTCCTCTAGAGCATCCTTGAACCCATTTCAAACTAGTTCGGAACCTTCGAACAAGAAGTCAATGGCCATGGGCGCCATTAAATCTTAGAGAAAGATGAGAAGTCAAACGAGTGTAAGATATCGCTAGGGTTTGTAACCTATTTAGTGCTAATGAACATGAAATTCTATTATAGACATGATCACCTATTTATGGAAACAACAAATTTAGAAGTTCAAGAGATGCATACCTGCGTGATTGAATTTATTTCAATCAAAGATGAGATTTACTTTAAATAGGACTATTTTTATAAAGCCCGTTATACCATTTGTGATGAACTAAACATTTTACTGTAATCAAGTTATCTCTATAGCTTATGTGCAATAAAGGTTAGTACAGAACAAATAATAAAAACAATTTTGCAGCAATATCACTCCAAATTTAACATTCTCAATTCAAATATGAAGACATTAAATTTGGCTTCATCTAGAGGCTTGGTAAAAATATCTGCTACTTGTTTGTCTGTGGGGACAAACTGAAGACTAATATTTTCTTTTTAATATGCTCTAATAAGAAGTGATATCTAATTTCAATATGCTTTGTCCTGCTGCATGACACAAGATTTTTAGCAATTAAAATTGCACTAGAAGAGTTACATAATAAAAGAGTTCTACTTATTTGGATATTTTAATCTTGTAGTTGATGTTGAATCCAAAGAAGCTGAGCACAACAACTTCCTGCTGAAATGTATTCATATTCTGTAGTTGAAATTGTCACACTTGTGTACTTCTTGCTGCTCCAAGACATATGCCTTCTGCCTAGGAATTAGCAGGTTCTAGATGTACTCTTCCTATCTTCTTTGCATCCTGCAAAATCTATATCTAAATAACCAATTAGATCAAAGTCATTATTACTTGGGTACCAAAGCCCAATATTTAGTGTGCCCATAAGATATCTCAATATAGTTTTTGCAGTAGTATTGTGAGACTTTTTAGGTCTTGCCTGGTACCTAGCACAAACACATGTAGCAAACATAATGTTTGGTCTACTTGAAGTCAAATACAGAAGGGAACCTATTATGCTCCTATACAAGGTTTCATCAACTGGTTTCCCACTTTCATCCTTGAGTAGTGATATACTAGATCCCATAAGAGTTCTCATGGAAGAGGCATTGTCAATGACAATCTTTTTGATTAGCTTCTTGGTGCACTTTGTTTGAGAGATGAACAAGCCATCTTCACATTGACTTACTTGAAAACCCAAGAAATACTCGAGTTCACCCATACTGCTTATTTCAAATTGCCCTTGCATAAGTTTTGCAAACTTTTTGTAGAGGCTCTTATCTGTAGGCCAAAAAATATGTTATCAATATAAATTTAGACTAGGAAAATCTTTCCTTTGACTTCCCTAAAAAAATGTCTTATCTATCTTTCCCCTTGAGAACTTGTTCTCAATGAGAAAGCTAGACAGGGTTTAATACCAAGCTCTTGGAGCCTGTTTTAACCAATACAAAGTTTTTATTAAAGAATAAACATAATCAAGAAAAGTTGGATTGATAAAACCTGAGGGTTGCTCAACATTGAACTCTTCTTTAAGATCACCATTAAGGAAGGCAGACATCACATCCATTTGGTAGACCTTGAATCCTTTGTGTGCAGCATATGAAAGGAATAACCTTATGGCTTCTAGCCTAGTTATTGATGCAAAGCATTGATCAAAATCAATACCTTCTTCTTTCTTGTATCCTTTAGCAACCAGTCTAGCTTTGTTCTTAATTATAACACTATTTTCATCTAACTTGTTTATAAAAATCCATTTTATTCCAATGATGTTGCGTCCTTTAGTTCTAGGAACCAAATTTTAGAAATTACATCTTTTGAATTGGTTCAGTTCCTCTTACATAGCCACTGACCAAAATGTATCTATGATGGATTCTTTAAAGTTCTTAGGCTATACTTGAGAAATGAAGTTGGAGTTCATGGCCATATTCTGAAGCTTGCTTCTTATGGTCACACCTTGATTTGCATCCTCAATTATCAATTCACTCGGATGATCTCTTAGCTGTCTAACTGTATCTGGGAGTACTTGATCAGCTTCTTGAGGTTGAGCCAAATTAGGCTGAGGAACGCGTTCTTCTGCTCTTTAGCAGGATCTTCTTCTTGAGTTGATACATCACCTTCTTGATCTAACTCTAGAGGAGTGGTGTCTTTTATAGTTAGCTCCTTAATCTTAGTTTCTATAACTGCAGAATTAGAAGAGCCTTGCAGCCCATTGTGAATCATGGTTATTTCATCAAATACAACATTAATAGTTTCCTCAACAACCTAAATTTTCAAGTTGTAAATCCTATAGGCATTATTATGGTTGTTATAGCTAACAAAAATCCCCTCATAGGATTTCAAGTATTATTTAAAATTATTAAGCTCTGAACATTTTCTTCAAAAGATCCTGAAGTAGGCTAGGTTACATTTTTTGCCTTTCATGCTCTCCGAGGGAGTATTGTTGTGATATTTATTGATGGAAGCTCTATTATAGACATGACATACTGTGTTGATAGCTTCAACACAAAAGTATTCTGGGAGTGAAGTTTCACTCAACATAGTCCTTCCTATCTCTATTAGAGTTCTATTCTTCCTCTCAGCTATTCCATTTTGCTGAGGTATTCTAGATGAAGAGAATTCCTGAAAAATCCCTCGTTCTTTGTAGAAATCTGTCATGCCATCCGATTGAAACTCTATACCATGGTCACTTCTGATTTTGATCACAGTGCATCCTTTTTCATTATGAATTTGCTTGACAAATGAAAAAAAATTATTAAAGGTCTCAGACTTTTTATTCATAAAGAATACCTAGGAAAACCTAGAGTAATCATCAACTATCACAAAAGTGTTGGCTTTGCTACCTAGACTGTTAATTAGCATAGGACCAAACAAGTCCTTGTGAAATCGGTAGAGACACCTTTTAGAGTCTTTAGACCAATGCTTTTAAAGGAGTCCTTTGTTTGCTTACCATTCTGGCAGGCAGAACAAACACCTACTTTGTTTCATTTAAATTTGGGACCATTCCTGACCAAATCTTATAAGAATAGCTTGCTGGTAGTCTTATAGTTCATGCGAGCAATCCTCATCTTCCATTGCACAAAGAGGGAGTCCTTCACATTCTCTTCCAGATAAACTGAAGAAACATTACTTAAATAGATAAAATTAAAAAAATAAATGTTTCCACTTCTAGTCCCTGTCAAGATGACCTCTTGGTCACTTGACCTTTTGATTTGGCACTTATCCTTATGGAAATCAATAACATAGCCTAGATCACAAAGTTGGCTTATGCTGATCAGATTGTGTTGCAATCCATACATATAGGCAACTTTTGAGATTGTGACTATGCCATTGGAAATCTTACCATAACCTTTGGTTACTCCTCTATCTGAACCACCAAATATAACATTGGGTCCATCTTTCACTGGAGTAAAATCTTTCAAAAGGCTTCTTGTTCCAGTCATATATGTGGAACACCCACTGTCCAAGTACCAGACTGGTATCTGATTGGTCCTTGGACATACCTGTAAGAAAAAATCATTTACCTTAGGAACCCAAACCAATTTGGGACCTTGGTTCTTGTTAACATTTGCTATTTTTCCTATAATAGGAACAAACTTGATTGGGATAAACTTCTTGGCAGGGGGTGCTATAGAGTTATACAAGCAGTCAATTATAAAGTGCCTTATTTTTTCACAGCACCAACAGTTAAAAACATGTTGTACCTTATCCTTGGTGACACAACTGTTAAAGAATACTTGTGTTCCAATGGATAGCCATTTACAAACCTTGGAGCTTGTCTATGGCTATGAGTATGAAGTGCATTGAATTACTTATCCATAAGGTTTCTCTTAGGGGCAGGTCCTGTGAGAGGATCCTTTCCCTTCAGTCTTGCTGTTGGTGCACCAGATCTAGCCTTAGTATAAGTATGGTTCTGTTCATGTTGTACTTTTTAGGTGTTTATGCTGTTTATTTATCTTCCTTTCCAGTGAGGAGGATTTTTCCCCCACTGGTAGATCCCTTAGGCATCCTATGTCCATAGACTTTGCATTGATCATAACTATTAGAGGACAGTATGATTTTCTTATATTAAATAGGGATCTTTGGTACTTTTCCTTTAGGATCCTTCTATGGAATAAGATCATTCTTATTGGAACCAGCTTCCTTTCCAAACCCCACACAACCTCTGAATGGTGCAAAAAAGTTGTCAATGATTGGCAGCATAATCTTAGGCCTAGAGAACTTCTCCATCAGCTTCTTCTCATTTGAGAGTCGTGCCCTCAACTCCTTGATGGTATTATGATTTTGCTCCAACAAATCAGCTTGACCATCTATCTTTCCAGTCAAATAAATAAGTTTCAGTTTCTAAAAATCTAACTTCTTAGTAGACATTTCAGATTGAAGCTTTAATTTTTTAATTTCTTCAGCTTGATCTTTTACAAACTATTTGTTGCTTTTTAGAGCTTTGAGCAACATCTCATATTTTTCAATTAAGTTATTTATTTCATATTCAGGTTCACACTCGTCAAAATAAGATGAGCATGAGTCAGAGTCCTCATTTGAGTCTCCCTCTGAATCTGAAAGAGTCATGTGAGTAAAAAGGTGTACCTTAACCTACAACATTACCATCATTAATAGCCATCAAACTACATGCTTCCTCTTCTTCAAAGTCACTATCTGTAGATGATAGTGGAGCTCTGATGCTTATTATTGCAATAGGAAAGTTTGCATTCTTTTCCCAAGAGAATAACCCTACATAGGAATTTTCTTCTCCTAATTCTGATGTGTCAGAATCACTGTCACTGTCTGATAGAGTGGTGTGTTTCTTGGCAACAAAGCTTATTTCAGCCTTCTTATCCTTGTAGTGCTTCTTCTCTTGAGATTTCTTATTTTCCTTCCTTTTTACATGGCACTCAACAATTACATGTCCTAGTCTATTGCAACAATAGGAAACAACATCAGTTTTAATATGTTTGTTGTGCTTAGAGGCATACCTGTCTCCAGAGTGATCCTTTCTGGATTTGTCAAAATGGTTGTGGCTTCTCTTTGAACTTGTACCAGTGGATTTCTCGTTCTTCAACTGTCTCCTTCTGCTTAGCATTTTCTTGAACTATTTAGACAATAGTGATAGTTCCCCATGTAAAAAGAGCTAAATAAAAGGAAAATTTTATTTCTCCATAAATAAGAAAAATATATAGGTATGACCCCTAATTTATTGAAAATGGGGGAGATGAGAGAATACAACAAGCGATGTGGAATAAAATACAAGCCTCGCGGGCAAAGCGGTTTTACATAGTAAAAATAACATACTATACAAAGAGAACAAAACTAGGGAAGTCTCTGAAGTCCTGTGGCAGCTAACTTCTAGACCGAAGCTGCGGTTAACTCCCAGACCGCTGCTGCGGTTAACTCCAAGATCAATACTACAGCTAACTTCAAGACCGCTATTGCGGTTAACTACTAGGCTGTTGCTGCGGTTAATAATCAGACGGTTGCTGCAGCTAACCACCAGACCACTGCTGCGGCTAACCACTAGACCACTATTGTGGCTAACCCTTAGACCGCTACTGCTGTTAACCACTAGAACACTATTGTGGCTAACCCTTAGACCTCTACTGCTGTTAACCACTAGACCACTGATGTGGCTAACAACCAGACCACTGCTACGACTAACCACAAGACTGCTGCTATGGCTAACCTCCAGACCGCTGATGTGGTTAACCACCAAACCGCTTCTATAGCAAACCTCAAGACTGCAATTATGGTTAACCTCCAGACTACTTCTGTGGCTAACCATCAGACTGCTGCTACCGCAAACCTCCAATCCGCTGAGCCAAACTGCCATAATAAGGAGACTAGCAGACCGCTGTGATTAGAAATCAAACTGCCTGGTCTCCTCAAGCTTCAACATTTCCCTCAAGCTGGAGCATATATATCAACCATGTCTGGCTTGCTACAAATCTCCACAAAAGGAGTCACCGGTTTGGTGAAGAAATTAGCCTGCTATCTCTCCGAGGTAACAAACGATGTGCAAATTTGATTCTTCAATATATCCTTTTTATGAAGTGGCAATCCACTTTGATATGCTTCGCCCTCTCATGAAAGACTGAATTCCTCGAAATATATATGGTTGCCTTATTATCACAGAATATTGGCAGAGGATGATCATAAACCTCCCGAAATTAAACATAAGTGTCCGTAACCACTTCAACTTACAAGTAGTTGTTGAGAATATTACCCTCAATGTTCCCTAGATTTGATTTGAAGAGGCATCACCATCAACACAAAGAACATAGTTGTATTTGATGTTGTTCAACCTCAACATGTGTAAAATGTTTCTTAGAACAAGTTTAGACAGGTTGTCTAAGTGGTTGTGATAGGTGGTCACAAGGTAGAAAGGTGGAGAGACAAAAATCTATCTAAGTCCACAAGCATTGAGTGAAGCCAGTTCACTCAACGCCATATGCCAAGGAAGGATGCTGGAAAGACTGAAAATCATCTAAGTCCACAGGCGTTGAGTGAAGCCAGTTCAATCAACGCCAGATTCTAAAAAGCACTGAGTAAGGTATGGATAATCAAAGCCCAATAGTTTACAAAGCAGTTCTGCGGCTAAGTCAACATACGTTGAGTGAAAGTAGTTCACTCAACGCCATATAACAAGAAGCGTCGAGTACAACACAGTCTATCAATGCCTCAACATTGGCAAGCTGAAAAATCGACTTAGTCTAGAATTGTTGAGTGAGCATAGCTCACTCAATTCCTGATTAAAGAAGCATTGAGTCAAGCTCAAGTAATTAAAGATTCTGTCAAGAATTCTGGCTATGTCCAGAATAGTTTATTGAGGACAGCTCACTCAACGCCAAAGAAGAAGGCGTCGACAGAGTAATGATCAGTCAAAGTCTAAAGAGAGATAGATTGGAAAATCTGTCTAAGTCTAGATGCTTTGAGTGAGGACAGCTCACTCAACACAAGCTCATCAAGAAAATTGGCTAAGAATAAAAGCATTGAGTGAAGGCAATTCACTAAACGCCTCATCAACAAGAAGCTAGGAAAAGGCAGAAGCGTTGAGTGATGAAGGCTCACTCAATGCATTTATAATGAAAGTTGCGGTTAAGTACAGAAGCGTTGAGTGAAGCCAGTTCACTTAATGCCTAAGCATAAAGGCAGGCAGTCAGTGAAATGGCTAAGTCCACAAACATTGAGTGATGAAAGTTCACTCAACGCACTCAATGCCTAAACAACAGAAAGAATGCCCAAGGATAAAATCATTGAGTGAAGGCTATTCACTAATCGCACTCAACTCCTAGCAGTACAGAAGAAATTGGCTTAGTCCAGATTCGTTGAGTGAAGCTAGTTCACTCAACGCACTCAACGCCTGGAATAAAACTGAGAAAATGGCTAAGTTTACAGATGCTGGCGTTAGCATGAGTCAGCAAAGTTTCAAAATATTGCGAGAAAGCTACAGTACACGAAAAATGGCGTCAGAAGCCTACAGTATGACTTTTATGTTAAAGTAGAGTTGCAGCCAACAACTACAGGTTGGCTCATGGGTCTAATAGCCATTGGACGGCGAATTATAAAAGGGATAAGTTTTTTAGGGTATATAGTTTCGAAAAGAGGAGGAACTTCTGCGTCTTCTCCTTCGCCATTATTGCTGAGCTTGAATCTGAAGATTCAAACCCGCTGAACTAAAAGTTCTTATAGTTAGCCGTAGCAGTTTTCATTAGCTACAGCAAGTTGAAGAAGCAGAGCATCTAGTCTTTGTAGTCAAGGTTAGGTGATTGAAGAATACAAGAACAGTCAACACTTATGACTTCATTAGCAAGATAAGAAACATGCTTCTGTGTTACTTCCAGCACAAGCCGCCATTTATTGAAGATCATTTTTCTTATTGCTAAGAAGAAGGTAGGGCTAAGGTAAACTCAGCTCAGGAAGAAGAAGACACAGAGAAATTTCTCTGGTGTTAAATTATCATCAACCAAACTCTGTTCTCTTTGTAGATTCTTTGGATCTTAGTTGTAGGCTTATTTTATAAAGGCTTAGGTAGGATCATTTGTTGATTTAAGTGTACTGCCTATGTGCCCGAGGTAGGGCTATTTTCCCGAGGTAGGAGAGTCATTCTCTCTAAGTGTAGGAAATTTTGGTCTGAGGTAGGATCCGGCTTCTTATTTGAGGTAGGGCCTTCGTGCCTGAGATATAGGAGAGTCATTCCCTCGGAGGTAGGTTATCCTCCTAGCCTGAGTTGTAGGGCCTTTGACCTGAGGTAGGTGATCTTTGGATCATTGAGTTGTAGGGATTTATGACTGAGTTGTAGGTCTTGGAGGAGACTGAGAGATCCTGTGGGATCTATATTGTAAGCTCTCAATAGACAAGATTTGGAGAAGTTCCTTGTATAACAAGCTGTTAGAAAGGTGGGAGGGTTAGTGGACGTACCCATAATCTGGGGAACCACTATAAATCTTGTATGTGCTGTGTGATTATCTTGAAAGCAAGCTAACTAAACTAACTCACAACACACTAAGTTAAAGACCGTCATAAAAGACTAAAAAACCTATTCAACCCCCCTCTAGGTGTTTAGCTACCCTTGAAAACTAAAGAATTTCAGTAGTTAAATCCATGCAACTATACTTGGCTTCCGCACATATCCTAGAAACAACAGCCCATTTCTTGCTCTTCCAGCTGACCAAATTTCCTCCAATAAAGGTACAGAACCCAAATGTAGACTTCCTATCTTCCTTATTAACTGCATAGCTAGCATCTGAGTAGGCCTCAACTTTCAAATATCCCCTTTTCTGAAACAGAAGTTCTTTTACTGGAGCACCATTCACATATTCTACAATCTTTATAGTCGACTATACATAACACTACTTAGGAGTTTGCATAAACTGGCCCACTCTTCCCACTACATAACAAATATCCGATCTTATGACTATTAGTTAAATGAGTTTCCCCACAAGCCGTCTGTATCTAGAAACATCTTCAAGAAAAGG
Source organism: Platanthera zijinensis (assembly GCA_039513925.1). Lineage (NCBI taxonomy): Eukaryota > Viridiplantae > Streptophyta > Magnoliopsida > Asparagales > Orchidaceae > Platanthera > Platanthera zijinensis. Next base: position 122,225,855 of record CM077084.1, read on the forward strand.
CGAGTCCTCACTCCAACACTTGTCATCTCCAATAGCTATTAGAGACCGAGCAGGTTTAGCCCTAAGAAGACCTGCCTCTTTTAAGAGATACAAGGCATATTTTCACTATGAAATTACTTTGAAACCAGGTTTCCTAGATATCTCAATCCCCAAAAAATATTTCGGAGACCCCATATCTTTGGTAACAAAATACTGAAGAAGATGCTTCTTTGTCATATCCACACCCTTTCTATCATCCCCTGTAAGAAGAATGCCATCCACATAAACCGTAAGAATAAAAAGACCAGCCGAGATTTTGCGAATGAACAAAGAGTGATCTGTAGGACTCCAAGCAAATCCAATAACAGAAATAACTTCATTGAACTTTTCAAACTAGGCCCTGGGACTTTGCTTAAGACCATAGATTGCCTTCCGCAGTTTACAGACCCGAGACTCCACCTGAGCAACATACCCAAAGTGTTTCTCCATATAGACTGTTTCGCGCAAATCACCACAAAGAATTGCATTCTTCACATCCAACTGAGACATTTCCCAGTCTTTGTTGACAGCCATAAAAAAGAGAACATAGATTGAAGTAATCCTAGCCACAGGAAAGAAAGTATCAAATAAATCTACACTATAGATTTGCGTAAACCCTTTGGCAACAAGTCGAGCTTTGTAACGAACAATATTACCATCAGGGAGAAATTTGATGACAAAGACTCGGAGAAAGTCAACCACATCAACTCCTAGAGGGCTAGGAACAAGAGTCCAAGTACCCTGTTCAGTGAGAGTTTTCATCTCTTCATCCAAAGCAGATTTCCAATAAGGAATAACAAGATCATATTGATAGGAGCCTGGAATAAATTTTACCGATAGAATAAGAGAAAAACTCTCAAATAGAGGAGAAAATTGCACATAAGAGACAACATCCTGAAGAGGATATTGAGTGCATGATCGAACACCTTTCCGAAGAGAAATTTAAAGATCAAGGTCTGTCCTATTTACTGTATCAGTTCCATCCGAAGGAGAGACCACTGGACCAGGAGCTATTGGAAGTGGCTCATTAGAAGAATCAGAGATAGTAGGATGAAAAGAAGTACATGATCTGGAAGGGGTGCCGACAAAATCGAAGAAGAAGAAGAATCATTAGAAGAGGGAAGAACAAGAGGACAAAAGAATGGAGCATCCTCAAAGAAAGTGACATCTAAAAAAAACATACTATCTCCAAAGAACAAGATCATAACACCTATATCCTTTCTATGCCAGACAATAGCCCATAAAGATACACTTAACATAATACATGAGAAGGTGAGTGGACAAATGCTGTAAATCTAAATACACGAGAAGGTAAAGGAAATAGTGTCACATCAGGATACATGACAGAAAATGGGGTCTTGCTATTGAGAACTGAATACGAAAATAAATTAATGAGAAAAAAGGAAAGAAGAACAACATTACCCCAATAAGATCCGGGAACATGCATATGAGTGAGAAGATTACTAGCCACATCCTGAAGATTGTGATTCTTACATTCAGCCATGCCATTCTGTTTAGAAGTCTAAGGAGAAGTAGTCTGATGGACAATGTCATGTCCTAAACAAAATGATGTGAATTGATGACTAAGATACTCCTTCGCATTATCAGTATGAAAATTTTTAATAGGGGTATCAAATTGTGTACGAATTTCATTATAAAACGCAGTAAAAATAGAAAAAATTTACGAGCATTCGTGCAACAAATACAACCACTTACACCGAGAGAAGTCATCAATAAAGGTAACAAAATACAAACTACCCATACTAACATTATGAAGGGGAGTACGACACCAAAGACCTGAATGAACAAGGTCAAAAGGACGAGAAGAACTGCAGGCATGTTTAGAGGGAAAAGTAGAGCGGTGGTGTTTGCTAAATTGACAAGCCTCATAATTAAGAAAGGAATCTCCCAGAGGTAAATCAGGTAGAAGCTAATAAATAATCTGAGGAGGAGGATGCCAAAGTCCGAAGATTCAACTAAAGTAAAGAAGAGGAGGCAGAAAAAGCAGAAGCATTATCAAGGTAGAATAAGCCGCCGCTTTACGTCCCAGTCGCAATTGTCTCCTTGGAGTGAGGATTCTGAAAAGTACAAGTATATGCAGTAAAAATAGCTTCACAATTCAACTGGTTGCAAAGAGCAGTGATAGAAAGGAGGTTGCACGGAAAATTCAGGACATAAAGAGTGTCCTGAAGCTAAAGAGAATGAGTAACATGACCGTGCCAGACCCAAGAACTTGAGATGGAGAACCATCCGTAATAAGAACTGAAGGTGACCAGTTTCTCTTATCAAGAAAAGAGAAAAGTAAAGAATTTCCCGTCATATGATTAGTAGCACTAGAATCAATGAGCCACCTACCCGTAGCAGCCAACTGAGTAGCACCAAAGGTAGCAAGCGAAGAAGCAGACTTCTTGGAGGAATCAGCCGAAGTAGGACAAAGGTGAGGATGTTTGGCCAAGCAACGATCAACCAAGTGACAAACTTTGCCACAATGAGAGCAAAGATACTTAGAGTAACCATGGACACCAGTACGACCACTCCGGCCACTAGAGGTGTCATGATGAGCTGGGTGAGCAACAACATCAGGAGAAGGAGAGGGGAGCAAAGGACGCTGAAGAAGAGTAGTAACAACCAAAATGAGAGTAGCAGTGACATCTAGAGTCAGAGTATCCTCCTCTCCAAGAATTTGTTATCGAATCTTATCATAAGAGTCAAGTAGGCGAATGAAAGTAATTTAATGTCAACCTAAATCACCTAGAGGGGGGTGAATAGGTAAGTTCTACGTATTTTTGCGGAATAAAAATAATTAGAAAGTAAACACACAGAAACACAGAGATTTATAGTGGTTCCCTTAGTTAGGTACATCCACTGTCCCGCCGCGCTTATATACCACGAAGGGCAAGATTCGACTAATTTATCTTTATCTCAGATTCTTCAAATCTTACCCCTCGGAGCCTCAACTCCTATAACTCGGAGACAATGGTCCTATAATTCGTAGAACAACTTCTCCTATAACTCGGATAACAACCTCTCGTACAACTCGATCCTTAAATAAGGATCTACAACTTGAAGGGAAAACCTCCTACAATATCATAATATGATTTACAATAATAGATTAAAACTAATCTTCTATAGATCTAAACACTTCGATCTTCTTTTCCGCTGAAAAGTGAAACTTTACAATCTTGAGGAGAAAAAGAAATCTAAAATCGGTGAAGGCTCGATCTGAACAAAGAATCCACTAGATCTGAATGGAGCTTGAACCTTTTGAGAAAAGATATCTAGTCGATACTTATTGAAGAAGATCGGATCGTGCGTCATTGATGTCAGCCGAGAGAGAATCGGGAAGTTCATTGAACGATAGACGACATGTCCTTTTTGTAATGTCTCGATATGAGCATATATGCACGATTAGGGTTGAATGAAATCCACCCTAAGTATTTATAGGTATCCTTCATCTTCAATGGCTAGAAATCCCTTCCAAATGAAGAAGCCACAGAACACTGTATATGCCAGCCGGTATTGAGTCGTGACCGAATTTGAAAACAGAAGAAATAAACTCTAAGTATAATTCATTGAGTATCGTCAAGTATATAAGGGTATACTCGTCGAACTACTTCAAAACTCAAAAAAAATACTTAGACAATTCCAGCACAATCGAACAGACAACTCAACGCCTTCTTGAAGAGATACTTGACGAATTCGACGAGTAACAGCTTGTTCACTCGACGAATTCGACGAGTATCGTCTAGTTCACTCGACAAATTCGACGAGTATCGACTAGTTCACTCGACGAATTCGACGCCTAAGCCAAGTGATATTCGACGAATTCGATGAGTATCAGCTAGCTTACTCGACGCATTCGACGCCTATTGAATAGCTTACTCGACGCATTTGACGAATATAACTTAGAGAAATGAAGAGAAGTAAATTCGTGAATACTCGATGAATTCGTCGTGTATCGACATATATATTTGACAAATCCGACGAGTATCGATAGAAACACTCGATGAATTCGATGAGTATATATGAAGATACTCGACAATTTTTACTTAACTGATTTCCAAAAGTTCAGAGATTATTCCCTAAGTAAATGTGATAGAGACGACGAGTGCTAGTAAGAATACACGAAGAATTCGATGTGTATTCATGAGTATAATCAACAAATTCGATAAATATTCACTACTATAATCGATGAATTTTACTTAGAGGAAAATTCTTTTCATCTAAAAGCTATAACTTGTCCTTCCTTGAATCTCCTAGTGTACTTGAATCAGAAGTACACCCCAATAGAGAGATTATACGTGAGTCAACACATTGGCGTACACAATGAAGGAATAAATTGTATAGTCATGTGATTCATGACCCACTATAACCTGACATTGGGTTGTACTTAGCAATATAGACTTGCAAGCATATAACTAGAGAAGTAACATAAAATATAAACACAATTTATTTTAGTTCAAGAGACACTTCTTTAAATCAGGGTTATTGTGGATACAATACCCAACAATCTCCCCCTATTTGAAGAAGTCAGAACCCTACAAACTAAGGTGAATTGTACACACATTAATCTTAAAGCATGAAAAGAAAGGGACATAAAATTAAGAAATAAGAGCATGAAAATTTAGAAACAATAAATTGCAGTCAAAACAATAACATATATATACGTGTTCTTGTGACACCCCCATCAGTCACATTGGATATAACAAAAGGTATGGGCGGGGCCCAACGCCATATTCCATGGACAGTCAGCGGAGTTACATATTAATACCAAAGTACTATGATACCAAACCGATACCTAACACAGAGCATTCTAGTGGAAGCTTTTAAGTAAGTTAGAAGAACCCAACACAATACATGAATGTCCACTGTAACCCAAAGCAGGAATGAAAGAACAAACACAATGAGTCTTGGACTTATGGCCTTACAACATTCAACTTGAAAAAGAGTGTTTTACATACTTCAGCACGCAGGCCGACCATACATGAAAACAGTAAAAGTAGACACTTCGCTTTGGCCTTCAAGGGCAAGCATAGCGTCAAGGGTTTTAGCCCGCTACTTGCCACTTGGACCACCTGTTCCTACATAAGAACAATCCACCGAACGGTGGCAAAACAAGGAAACGGTAAGCTAAAGCTGACCAAATTATAATGACCCCGCCCCTCACTCGAGGCGGCGGAGCTTCTTCCCTACAATGTATTAGCAAATCCAAACATAGTAATGAAAGTGCAATTTAAGAATACTTGTCCACAGGCATAGGCATGAACTACCATACACCTCGTACACTTAGGGCACATTCTCGGTGTATAGATAAAAGCCATGGACAACCACCATTCATAAGACAACCTCAAACATGAGCATTTTGGTAGTCTTTACGGCCTGCACAAGGCCTACGACCCGTAACTATGACAATGACAGGTAATTGATGAGTCCTCTTTATATACCTATTTTCGGACTCATCTAGGCTTATTTTCTTGTCTTTGCACACCGTTTAGCGTCATTTGCACTTCTTTTGGTTCGCTACGGTTTTCCACGTCTTGTGCACTCTTTTAGCCTATTTCTGTGTGTGTGTGTATTTTCCCTTTTTGCTTGCATATTATTTATGTCTGTGACTGCCATGATCGACATCCCGTCCAGTTTTCCTGCAGGTTCTGGGATCGTGTGGGCGTCCGGCATCGAACTTTCCCCATCTTTGGCAAAGGAGTCAATGGTCGTGCGTTTTTGCCCACGCACGACCATCGACCTCTTTGGCGCACGATCAGCGGTCGTGCGCAGTCATGACCTCTCCTGGGAAAGTTCTGTCCCGCCATATCGCACGATCACCAGCCATACCGCGCACGATCACTGATCGTGCGCTGCCGATCGTGCGCAGTCATTACATCTTCTTCCACTTTTCTGCCTCCATATCGCACGATCGCTGACCATATCGCGCACGACCATTGGTCGTGCGCCAGTGATCGTGCGCGCTGTTTAAATCTGTTTTCTATAAATAGCGCAGGTCCGCCCTAATTTTGCGATCGATCAAATTTCGCGAGTTTTCCGCCGTTTCTCGTCCCGAACGAGGGTTTCCGCCGTCTTCCTCCATCTCCCACCTTAGGGAGGGTCTCCGGGCAAGCTTACAACGCCAAATCAACGCCGGAGCATCCTCTCGGCCTCCTCCTTCATCCTCAAGCTTCAAGCGGAGTTTTGACCGAGCTTTCCCCATCAAGCAAGGAAGGGCCGGAGCCGCAATCTACGGATCATTTCAACGAAGAAGACGGGTCCATTGGGAGTGAGTGACAGCCTCCTCTACCCCGGACGCAGTTGAGGACCGAGCTTGGACTCGGATTGACAACCCGGGATTCCAACCGTGAACCCTCAACAAGGCTTCGGATTCGGTCGATTCGCACACCTCTTTCTCTTGTATTTGATAGCTTAGTTTAACTCTATGTATTGATGAAGTATTTTTATTGATTAGCATTTTCACTTATTCATGTCTATGTGAGTTATTGTGATTTTGTTATTATTGCTTGAGGTGCGCCTTGTTATTCCGCCATCCATCCACCCTTGCCGCACTAGCAATTGCTAGTGGCGTGCGTTGCGAAGAGGTGCCCACGACCCTCATTCCGCCATTCTAACCACCTCATCCGCTAGCCTACTCGTCCATCCGCCAAGCGATTCGGTGCATAGCGGCCCGTGTAGTTTCCATCCCGCCTGGCGAAGCAGTGCATAGCGGCCTGCATAGTAGGATTTCCGCCGTTCTCTCCACCTCATCCGCTAGCCTACTCGTCCATCCGCCTAGCGATTCGGTGCATAGCGGCCCGACTAGCCTTCCATCCCGCCTGGCGAAGCATCGCATAGCGGCGTTGCATAGGAGTAGCTTGTAGCTTTTATTTTCTGTTTCCGCAACCATCACAAACCCCATCGTTACCTTCGCCCCGAGGACTTCAATCTCAAGTCCTCCTCGACATTAACTCATCCCTTACTGTGTTCCTCAAGAGACCGACACTCGGGGATTTATTCCCAAACTTTATTACTTGTGCGACCGGTGCGCTTGCCGTAATCCACGCATCAAGTTTTTGGCGCCGTTGCCGGGGAACACAGTCGTTTGAGTTTTTGAAGAGGTAGATTTGAGATAGAAGCCCTTTTCCATCTGTTCATTCCATGTTTTATTTTTCTTTACTTTAGTTTTTATAATTTGTTGCTTATTTTTCTTTATTCCTTTTCTAATTTTTTATATTCCAGTAGCAGGTATTCCTTTTTATTTATCTGCTTGTGTGTAGTTAATTTTTGCTTAGAAAATTCTTGTGGTGAATTCTTTCTTGCTGCACCATGTATTCTTATGCGAATATTCGTTGCCATTGGTGCGGGGATTATAGGCATAACAGTGATGAGTGCCCCACTGAAGAATGGGAGCATAATTCTCGTGGTTCAGTGTATGGAGCACCGTTGTCTTATGGTACTTCATACACCGTACCTCAGTCTTATGGTCACTACTCTTCTCCGCCTTCACCTTTTTCATATTCCTCCCCGGTCCCTTCTGGACCGAGGGGTAATGGAAAACGGTGTTTGTGTTGTCATAGCACCGACCATGTGTTGAAAGATTGCGCAGAATTTCAGCGCCAGATGGAGGCGGATGATGAACCGGATATCCGGATTGTCTCATCCACCTCTCAAATGGCCGCTCCTTCTGATTCTGATGATGTATCCGCAGTACCACCTTGTCTATGGGGGACTGCTGTGGATACACCCATCAGACTTTCTACTGGTCAGTGCGACGACATTGCGGCGCCTTCTCTCCTTGTGCCTTCTTCCCCTATTTTTGATTCACCCCCGGAGGAACCTGCGCATATTATCTCTGATGATGTTGCTCCTCCGCTTTCTTTGCATAAATTACCTACTCCCCTTTCTAGTGAGTCGGTCGATGATGTTGTGCCCTGCGGGAATTGGGAATATGAGGATGCGCCGTGGTGTGACGAGGACATTATTCTCATCAATGGTGAGTACTATGTCTTGGAACACCGTGACGTACCGAGGTGTGATGAGGAAATCCTTGCTGGCGAGGAGGTTTCTACTTCCTTGTTGGATGAGGGGGTCCAAACCACCACCGAGGACCTCGTGGTCTCAGTTTCCCCTCGCCATGACTCACATGACACCGACGATGATCATTGTTTGGAGCCTGCTGGGAGTGAGACCGGGACCACTCCCCCGATTAGTTCCTTATGTTCTTCGTCTCCTTTATTCCTTGACCCCCCTTCTCCCTCTGCGCCTATGCGGGTTGACTCCCTACAGGTGAGTTGGGTTGACATTGAGCCTTGTGCTCAGGTTGTCGGTGAGTGCCTCAGCGTGCATGAGGAGTTTCCTACTCCTTTTGCAGTTGAAGCCTCTACCTACACCTTCGCCCCCAACGAGCTTGTGGTGGACGATACCTTGCTAGGCAAGGATTTGTTTTGTGGTGAGATGAGTGAGGACCAGTGCTCCTCCTCATCTTACTTCCTATTTCCTCTACCTGTGCGTCACAGGTATTATTATCTAGGTAGAGGGGTAACTGTGCTATCACCGTATCGGTACCCGTTACCGACGCGGATATTAGGACAGTTGCCTGTGCACTTTTCTTTTCATAGGCCCATTAGCTAGAACTTTTCTTTTGCTGAATAAGTCGTGCTGGGATGACAATAACCCCAGTGCTTATCTTTCATTTTCTGCATTTTTCTTTTTTTTTTATGTCTAGCTTAGTTTAGTATTTCTTTTTGTATATTTTTCTTTTGTTTTGCGGAGCTCACCCCTGCAGGTATTCATGGATACTACGCATTGGCGGGGTTGTGATTCTTCATATGGCGGGCCTGCTCCTAGTTTTCACGCGTCTTCTGGTATGCTCACTAGCTGAGCATTGGGTAACCTCTTCCCTTAGCTCTTTTTGATTTAAATTTCTCTATCATTTGATGTGTTGTTTAGTTTAAGTCTGGGGGAGAGTCAGTTTACCTTTTGCACGTGCACATTTCTTTTGCATGCTAGAAGCTTTTTGTATTTTATTTTGTTTATGTTCATTGCATCGCACACCACTGCACCCACATGAGCGCGAGCTTAGCGGTTTGCGTGTCGCGAGTTGAACCTGTATCTTTGTTCGATTTGGAAAATTTCTGTGCTAGTTCAGGATTGCGCGACGGAGTAAAATGTTGGCCTTGCTGTGTTTCTAGTCAACTGCTCTCGTTTTGTATAGAAATTTGAGTAGATTTAATTTTTCTGTATGCTTATAGCTTTATATTTTTCTATCTGCGTAAATTCTTTTTATTCTACTCAAAAGTTGGTGAATCCGGTGTGAATCAAACGGTAGCGTAGGAATGTGTGTAGCCGCCACTAGACTCGTATTGCTTGAGTCGGGAGGAAGGATTATCTTTCTCGGTTGCTAAGAACTTGCCCCAAGCTATTCTTGAAGCTTTGGTACACGGTTAGTCTAGCGTGAGAGTGATGTAGGCCATCTTTTGGCCCGGTTGAGCTTTGTACCGTTCCTAACGTCATATCCTCGCTAAGCCCCTTTGTGCCTACCCTTTCTTTTGATTCAGCTCCACCTATATTTCACCAAAGCCTTATAGCCTATCCTAGTCGCGCACCCAAGTCGAGCTTAATGTTTTATATTTTCATGTTGGGTTGTGATGTGGTGTTATTATTTGTGAAAATGTGGAAGTGCTTCCATGTTATATCTGCTGAAATTGTGAAAATAAAAAGATGAAAAAAGAAAAGATAAATATTTGAAAAAGAGAAAAAGAGAAAAGAAAAAGAGAAAGAAAAAGTTTGATTGAAAATCTTTTTGGAGATGCTCTTGATTTGGAGTAGGCGGTGCACACACCCATGTTGTAAAAGTTAAGTCTGGGGGTGTGGTGCACCCATGTTCATTTTGTGGGCAGCGGGTACTAGTTTTGTACGTTAGCTCATTTGGGTTAGGTGCATAGCCGTCCTGTTTATCTTTGCTTTCCTCACCTAATCCCAAGCCCCGTTATTATCCTAAAGTCCTACGGACTTGCGCTTGAGTTGACTAGTGCCGTGGAGAGAGTGCGAACGGGCAAGCTTATGGTTCCCGACATTGGTGGATTCCTTTGGGGGTAATCTTGAGCCCCGGTCTTCGGCAATGCTCACCTTAGTGGCCTGTCTACTTTCACCCTGCGTAGGACCGGATGATTCACCGTGATTCTACTTTTGAGTAATAATAAAATTTTTGTTACGCATTGTGAAAAATATAAAATATTTTGTATACTTAAGAATTTCCTCTACTTTATTTTTATGCACGCGAGCATGCGACTTCGCATGGTACTCCGTTTTGCAATTTCTTTGTTAGCTAGTTCATTTTCCCTGTCTGCTTAGGTTTTGTTTGCTCGGGACGCGCAAACGGTTAAGTCTGGGGGTGTGATGAGTCCTCTTTATATACCTATTTTCGGACTCATCTAGGCTTATTTTCTTGTCTTTGCACACCGTTTAGCGTCATTTGCACTTCTTTTGGTTCGCTACGGTTTTCCACGTCTTGTGCACTCTTTTAGCCTATTTCTGTGTGTGTGTGTATTTTCCCTTTTTGCTTGCATATTATTTATGTCTGTGACTGCCATGATCGACATCCCGTCCAGTTTTCCTGCAGGTTCTGGGATCGTGTGGGCGTCCGGCATCGAACTTTCCCCATCTTTGGCAAAGGAGTCAATGGTCGTGCGTTTTTGCCCACGCACGACCATCGACCTCTTTGGCGCACGATCAGCGGTCGTGCGCAGTCATGACCTCTCCTGGAAAGTTCTGTCCCGCCATATCGCACGATCACCAGCCATACCGCGCACGATCACTGATCGTGCGCTGCCGATCGTGCGCAGTCATTACATCTTCTTCCACTTTTCTGCCTCCATATCGCACGATCGCTGACCATATCGCGCACGACCATTGGTCGTGCGCCAGTGATCGTGCGCGCTGTTTAAATCTGTTTTCTATAAATAGCGCAGGTCCGCCCTAATTTTGCGATCGATCAAATTTCGCGAGTTTTCCGCCGTTTCTCGTCCCGAACGAGGGTTTCCGCCGTCTTCCTCCATCTCCCACCTTAGGGAGGGTCTCCGGGCAAGCTTACAACGCCAAATCAACGCCGGAGCATCCTCTCGGCCTCCTCCTTCATCCTCAAGCTTCAAGCGGAGTTTTGACCGAGCTTTCTCCATCAAGCAAGGAAGGGCCGGAGCCGCAATCTACGGATCATTTCAACGAAGAAGACGGGTCCATTGGGAGTGAGTGACAGCCTCCTCTACCCCGGACGCAGTTGAGGACCGAGCTTGGACTCGGATTGACAACCCGGGATTCCAACCGTGAACCCTCAACAAGGCTTCGGATTCGGTCGATTCGCACACCTCTTTCTCTTGTATTTGATAGCTTAGTTTAACTCTATGTATTGATGAAGTATTTTTATTGATTAGCATTTTCACTTATTCATGTCTATGTGAGTTATTGTGATTTTGTTATTATTGCTTGAGGTGCGCCTTGTTATTCCGCCATCCATCCACCCTTGCCGCACTAGCAATTGCTAGTGGCGTGCGTTGCGAAGAGGTGCCCACGACCCTCATTCCGCCATTCTAACCACCTCATCCGCTAGCCTACTCGTCCATCCGCCAAGCGATTCGGTGCATAGCGGCCCGTGTAGTTTCCATCCCGCCTGGCGAAGCAGTGCATAGCGGCCTGCATAGTAGGATTTCCGCCGTTCTCTCCACCTCATCCGCTAGCCTACTCGTCCATCCGCCTAGCGATTCGGTGCATAGCGGCCCGACTAGCCTTCCATCCCGCCTGGCGAAGCATCGCATAGCGGCGTTGCATAGGAGTAGCTTGTAGCTTTTATTTTCTGTTTCCGCAACCATCACAAACCCCATCGTTACCTTCGCCCCGAGGACTTCAATCTCAAGTCCTCCTCGACATTAACTCATCCCTTACTGTGTTCCTCAAGAGACCGACACTCGGGGATTTATTCCCAAACTTTATTACTTGTGCGACCGGTGCGCTTGCCGTAATCCACGCATCAGTAATACCACCCACGGTCACTCGGCATAGCTACTAGGTAGGTTCAGATCTTTCCAGTTGCTCATATCGCCAGGCAAATACTACCGCGACGCGGGTAGGCCTCCCCATTCCCATTTCTCCAATCAATACATAACCCCGTTATGTTATACGGGTGTCTCGCAGGCCATCTGGCTGGGCTCCCAGAGCTCTCAGCCCCACAACTCAAGCCCCAGGTCTCCATGGCAGAGGCCACAAACAAATCAAGGATCTACCGCCTACGGTAGAACTACCGCCACGTAGTATCTGGCAGAAATGAGATTCTACCCAGTTTTTCGGGTGCTCCTTGGATTTAGTCCCAAAGGTTCCCTACTTCAATCTACCGTATAGAAACCCGAAAAACAAACATAACAGAGACTTCTCTGGCCAGTAAAAGCATAGAGAAAACATCACTAATCCATTCCAACCAGTCCCGATGGGTTTCACACACCATGCCTATGTTTGTACTTCGATTCTGAACTCTATATGCAAAAACTACGGGGATATACCGTATCTACCCGAAGAAAAACCTCACGCTCACCGCACACTCGTGAGAGAGAGTTTCCTATGCAAAAGGAAGAGGACTTCGCATGTCCAAGTAGAGAATTGTTACCCTTTGCGCTCTCTTCGATTCTATGACAAAGACCAAGATGGATGAATACGACCGCAACGATCTTGACTCCACAGATCCAGACTCGGCTTGCGAATCGGAACTCCGGAACTTCAACGGTGGCGAGATCTCCTTCCTCTTCTTCCTTCTTCACTCTCACTTCTCTTTAACCCTTAGAAAGAGAAGGTCCAAAGGAAAACAAGATGTAAACCCTACACTCTCAGCCATATACCCGTAGGGATATCCTCCAGCCGCCAGATCCCTTACCAAAACTTGCGTACGACCGCGATTAAAAGGAAAAATCAGTTTTTGAGAGCTACCGTCGTGCGGTAAGAAGTTACCACCGCGCGGTACCTTAATCGGTTAGCTTCTTAAGGATGCCACCGCCCCTACACTCGAATCGGACATTTACACGTGGATGCTTCATAACTGCTCTGCTATCGCTACGCGATAAGGCTAACGTCGCGCGGTAACATCCCGCAAACATGGAAAAATAAATCGCTAAAACTACCACCAACGCTAATTCTACCGCAGCACGCTAGCAAGAGCTGAGTCATTGAGAGCGTTGAGTGATCCGAGCTACCACCACACGGTATTCACTACCACTACGTGGTACTATAAAGCTCGACGCTTTCTTAAGAGCCCGACGCACACCCTGGAGCTACCGCCGCGCAGTAACTAGCAACTACTGGGCAGTAACCCCCAGTGAAGCATCTCACGTCTCAATAAATTTGGGGCATTATAGTTCTATCGGGGCAAACAACTTTTACACAAACATCAAGAAAAGTAAGAATATTCAAGCTTGTTTCCCCTGGCTCTTCTGGCATTGTCTATCAAAATATGCATTTGGCTTTAGATAGTACTTTGGCGAAACTACAAGAGCATCTGGATCATCATATCTACATTTCCTGAAATGTAATCTTCTTTTTGCACAGGCTACCGTGTAGGATCAAGCGTATACCCAAATGTTCCAAAAGCCCGGACCATTGGAAAGGGCGCTACTTAATTTCTTAAATAAGTAACAGAGCACCACAGGTCAAGTGAAGGAACGCCAGACCCAACAATCCCCTCCAGCATCCAGCACAACCCGTCAGCTTAGAGGGGGGTTACCATATGGAGCACACGGCTCAGAGGTGGGGTTACCACATGTCCACGATTGTGTGACCTGCCGGACACACACAGGTAGAAGGGAAGAATCAGGATTTAATTGCGCCCCCCGGTCTTGAACCCGTGACCCGCTCTGACACCAAATGTAGGATCAAGCGCGTACCCAAATGTTCCAAAAGTCCGGACTATTTGAAAGGGCGCTACTTAATTTCTTAAATAAGTAGTAGAGCGCCACGGGTCAAGTGAAGGAACGCCGGACCCAACATACAACAAACTCCACATTCTGATGCTTGGCATTGTAGTACTTGTCCTGCCTATCTTGAGCAATCAGTAGCCATTCTAGGATCAATCGTATCGTTGAAGTAGCATGCTTGATGTCCCTTCTCTTGTACAGCTTCGATTCTCATATTTCTACCAAAGCCAACAACGTACGACACCTCCTTCCGTATAGAGCCTCAAAAGGCGCCATCTGAATACTGGTTTGGTAGCTATTATTATACGCGAACTCAACCATAAAAAGATGGTCCTCCCACCTTTTCCCAAAATCCAAAGCACACATACGAAGCATATCATCCATCGTTCTGTTCACCCTTTCAGTCTGACAATCTATCTGTGGGTGAAAAGCTGTGCTAAAGTTCAACTTGGTACCCAACAACTGATGAATGTGCCTCCAACCGTTAGATGTGAAATGACCATCTCGGTTACTAACGATGCTCCGTGGTACGCCGTGCAAACAGACTATGTTGTCCACATAAAGCTTCGCTAGTTTCTCAACTGAATCATCCTTCCTATTGGGTATGAAGTGTGACACCTTCTTTAAACGATCAATGATCACCCAAATGGCATCGTTCCACTTGTGCGATCTCGGCAAACCGTGCACGTAATCCATGGAGATATCATCAAATTTCCACTCTGGTATGGGCAAGGACTTCAGGAATCTGCCAGGCTTCTGGCATTCGCCTTCCCTAAGGCAGGTTTGACATTTCGCCACATACAATGCTATGCATTTCTTCAGAACCGACCACCAAAACAATTTCTTCATGTCCTTGAACATCTTGGTTCTCCCGGGGTGAATCGAGTACTTCGTAAAGTGCGCCTCATACATCAATTCTTCGCGCAAATTTCCCACGTTGGGAATGCACAATCGGCTGCCTTTCCATATGAGTCCATCGTCAATAGAGAACTATTCATTAGGCCCATCAACATTTTCCGCCCAATGACGTTTCAAGATCACATCCAACTCCAAGAAACGCCAAATCCTGTCTGCGAGGTCGTATTGAACCTCCGTCCAACACAAACATGAGTTTGCACTAATTCCCTTGTCAACATTAGAGATTTCCAAGTCCCCCAGATCCCGAATAAGCCACTCATCATGCATCTGTAACATATTGTCTTGAGCCGGGGTCCTACGACTCAAAGCATCTGCCACAATGTTCCCCTTCCCAGGAATATAATGATTCTTGTAGGTGTAATCCCCAAGGAACTCCATCCACCTAGGCTATCACATGTTTAGATCCTTCTGATCCATCAGATACTTCAGGCTATTGTGATCTGAATAGATATCTACCTTAACCCCATACAGATAATGCCTCCAAAGCTTAACAGTGAATACCACAACCGCCAACTCCAAATCATGGACAAGGTAATTCCTCTCATGCACCTTTAACTGACGCAATCCATGGGCTATCACCTTCTCGTGCTGAAGAAGAACACAGCCTTAACTACTTTTAGAGGCGTCACTGTATATTTCATATCCCTCCGAACTATAAGGAAAACATAAGATAGGTGTCGTTATTAAACGACACTTTAGTTCCTCGAAAGCTTGTGCGCAGTCTGGCGACCAAACAAACTTCTGATCCTTCCTTGTTAGAGTAGTGAGGGGCAAGCTATCTGCGATAAGTTCTCCACGAAGCGCCTGTAGTAGCAGGCAAGCCCAAGAAAACTCCGAACTTCTGCCAAAGTAGACAACACAGGCCACTCCTATATTGCAACCGAGGAACGCAACCAAGGACAACCGACACTCATATTTGGAGAACTTGGCATACAGGTTGTTCCTCCTAAATGTCTCCAATACCATATATAGAGGCTTGAAATGATCATCCTCGCACTGTGAGTACAGTAGTATATAATCGATGAAGACTATCACCAACTGGTCCAAGTATTCTATGAATGTCCAATTCATCAAATCCATAAACACTGATGGCATATTTGTTAACCAAAATGGCATGACAGTGAATTCATAATGCCCATAACGTGTGCTGAAAGCCGTCTTGGGAATGTCACTTTCCCTAATTCTCAACTGATAGTACCCAGATTTCAAATCTATCTTTGAGTATACAGTTGACTCGACAAGCTGATCGAATAGATAATCAATCCTTGGGATAAGATATTTATTCTTCTCTATCAGCTTATTCAACTCTCGGTAATCAATACACGGTCGTAAGTTTCCGTCCTTCTTTTTTACAAAAAGGACTGGCGCGCTCTAAGATGATGAACTTGGACTCACATACCCTTGATACAACAGCTCTTGCAACTGTAACTTCAATTCCACCATCTCCTTAGGCATTAAGCGGTACGGGGAGCATGATACAGGCTTGGCGCCTGTCACTATCTCAATGTTGAAGTCAATCATTCCTTGAGGTGGAGCTCCGAGGAGAATTTAAGTAAAAACATCAGGAAACTCTGATACAACTGGGATACTACCCATACCTAGCTTGGGCTTCAAAGTCTCCACTAAGGTGAAAAATAGCTCTGCACTACTACGAACTGCCTTAACCACCTGGATAGCAGAAATCAAAGTCTTGGTTGATCCCCTCATGCCACAGAATGTAGTCTCATGCTCTATATCCACCCCCAGTCATACCACCTTGCGATTGCAATAAATGTACGCATGCTTCTCCGATAGCCAGTCCATGCCAAAGATCACATCAAACTCCACTATTGGTAGTAGTGATTCTTGACAAGTCAAACTCTTGACTCCCAATCCGTACCATCATGCAACAAACTCTATCTGTGTGCATAGAACACCCGTTAGGCAGCAACACGTCAAATTTATCCCTTGCCACCGAAGACGGCACTCCGATGAGCGATACAAATTCCTCGGACAAAAAGGAGTGCGAAGCTCCCGTATTGAACAGTACTCTCGCCGGACAATTAAGGATAAAAACAAAGCCTAGCACAACAAGCTTGTACACTCTAGGCTCAAACTTCAGCACGTAGGACTGCTTTATGGCCTCTTGTTGGCCAAGGTTGTACACTTTAGGCTGGGCTGGAGCATAGTGGAATGCGGTTTAATCCACTGCCATTCCCATCTCCGCGTATGTTACTTCAGGCTTCTTCTCTGACTTCAGGTGCCCACTCCTACAAACTCGGGCAATATGTCCATGCTTATCACAATCATATCAAGTAATCGGGCCTCGCACCGTAATACCTCCAAATGTACCCGAAGGTGTGTCTGGACCCGAAGTCCGAGCCTTATTGTTCCACTTATGAAACCCAGATTTTGACGAACTCGGTACCTTGAATTCCGACTTCTTTGAGCTTGAGTCCTTCTCCTGAACCCTCTTCAAATCTTTCTCCAGAGATCGGGCGGTATTAACCAGTGTTAGGAAATCTTGCGTCATCGGCCTGGAGAGCAGTTGCCTTAGGTCATCAAGCAGACCATCATAGAACCGGTTGGTCTTACGCTCCTTGTCAGCGAAAGTAACTCCAACATAACGTCCCAACATCGTGAACTCGTGGAGATACTCATCCACACAACTATCTCCCTGCATCAGTCTCTTGAACTGATTTTCTATGTTGATTCTCTACGCTGAGGGGAGGTATCTAGCCAGGAATAACCTCGAGAACTCATCCAACGAAACATCGGTGAGTTTTCTTCCAACCAAGAGGTGTAGCTCCAACTCTTCCTACCACAGTCGTGCCTCTCCATCCAACAAGAAAGCGTCTAAGGTTTACTTTTTCCATTCTTCCGTCTCATTCACTTTCATGACTCTCTTAACACGAGAGAGCCATTCCTCAGCCTGGTTTGGGGTTCTAGTCCCCGCAAATCAATGGACGATTGAAGCTCATGATATGTATGTGTTGTTTCTCTATCGCTCTTCTTGGTGCCAAAGGTTCTACAGCCACTCTTTCTAACACTCTAGGCTCTGCCACACGAAGCAGGACCTACTCCATAACAGAGGCAGGAGGTTGTGCTTGCTTCCCTGGATGGGCGTCCATCATCATAAACACTGCCTCAGCAACAAGTCTTATCGTTTTTACCGAAAGAGGGGTTGCAGGTACGTCATTAGGTGCACTGCTTTCCACTGGGTGCAGACGTTCCGGCTGTTCAGCACCACTCATGGTCACCTATTGTTGCAGGACACACCAATAAGTGACAAAAAAATTGCAAAAAGGAATCATAGGAACACGCATGTTCCTAAACATGTGTATTTTCATTCCTAAGTGGACATTCATGGGTTTTTTTATGTTATAACGATGACGCACATGGCTGTGCTCAACACCCCTTAAAAAGAATTCGTCCATGAATTCTCCTAAGTAACACTGACACCTTTCTCTGATACCAAATTGTAATACCCCTTGTAACACCTCTATCCGTCATATAGCATATAGCAGTAGGTCCGGCCGGGGCCCGACGCCATATACCACAGAAAGACCAGTGGGTTACTCAATGAAACCATTTAACCAATACACAGGTCCTACACAAAACATCTAGCGAAAGAAATTTATTAAGTTGCAACAATAAGAACCCAGCCAATAAGCATGAATGTCCACTAGCAAACCAAACAGGAATGAAATACAAAGTACCAAAAAGTACTGGCCTTATGGCCTTACAACAGTTCACTTAAATAAATAGTGTTTTACATACTTTGGCATGCAGGACGACCACACATGATTTATATAAGTAAACAAACACGGCCTTCGAGGGCCGGCTCAACAACTTGGGCTTTGGCCCACTATTTGCTGCTCGACTCCACATCACCTACAAGCACAAATAACCGCAACAGTGGCAAACAAGTATAACAGCCATCTAAAGCTGACCCAAATTATAACGATTCCGCCCCCAACTCGGGGAGGCCAAAGCTTCTTCACTGCACTTGCATTAGTATAAACAAACAGGATTACGAAAATACAATTTAAGCACACTTCACCACAGGTGTAGGTACATACGGCCGTACACCCCGTCCTCTCAGGGCACTTACACGGTGGACTTGGTCCACCACCGTCCCCGGGATGGCAATCTCGTGAGTAACAAAGTCTTCATGGCTGAAGGCGAAGACCCTCCCTCTATGCCATCGGTAGGCAACAAAACCAAACCACAAGAGAGCAGGCATGGTTTCACTCATCTCGCTGCTCACAGTGCCACAACAATTAAGTCATCGACGTGAGTTAAGTTTCCCCGTGACCCGTAAATCGATCAACCAAAGTACATAACCCGGTTATGTACAAAGATGGCTCACGGGCCACCAAAGATGGAAAAATCATGCTTCTGCCCAGATTTTCGGGTGCGCCTTGGGGTTAATCCCCAAGGATCCCTGCTGCAATCTACCACGTAGAAACCTGAAAAACATCTAAAGGCACGGAGTCTTATCCGACTAACAATACAAAGCAAAACATCACCGATCCAGACCAATATGTCCGGGTAGGCTTCACTTACCATGCCTATGCCTATACTTCGATTCTGGACTCTAAACAAGGGGGACTTTACATATCTACCCCAAGGAACACCACAACACACCACAAACTCGCGGGAGAGGGTTTTCCCATGCAAAAGAAGAGCTTCACATGCTCAAGATGAGAATCGTTACCCTAGCGTTTCTCCTCGGCGCCATGGAAAACTACGCAGATGAAAAGCACCGCGATGATCTCGCCTTTGCAGATCTGGGCTCAGTTTGCGATTTGGCGCTCTGAATCTCCTCCGGAGACCGGATCTTCCTCTACCTCCAAGCTCCTTGCTCTCCCTTCTCTCTAGGATTTAGAGAGAGAAGATGAAAATGGAATGAGGGTTTGAACCCTATTCCCAGATTAAAACCTACCCAGGACAACCATGAGCCATTAGATCCCAAAGCAAGGAAACAAATGACAACGATTCAGCCCAAAATTCCAAAACCTGGGCCGAACACGGGTTGCGACACGCCCGTGTCCAAGGTCGTGTCACTCATTCGCCGTCAAAACCAACGCATCCCAAAAAGAACACGGGCACTCGACACGGCCGTGTCATGCTTGACACGCCCGTATCACCAAGTACACGTCCGTGTAGCTGGGCGTGTTCCTCCAACGACACAATTCCAAAACAACCAGAGCACGACACGGCCATGTGACACACCCGTGTCATATGCTGTGTGTTAGACATGCCCTGGGAAATGCCCGTTTCCCAGGCCGTGTAGCTGACTTAGCACAACTCGTCAAAAAACCCGAGGAGGATACGGGTATTCAACACGCCCGTGTCGAATTTCACACGCCCGTGTCAGACCCGAACACGCATGGGCTCAGGCCGTGCGCCATCACTCAACGATCATTGAGTGGAAAGCTTTGAGTGACTGACACGCCCTGGGACACGCCCGTATCCCAGGCCGTGTTCACCCCCGATGACCGTTGACTCCAAAATCGTTGACCACATGACCAACGCCGAACCCGAGCATGACACGCCATTTCTAGCCACGACCAAATCTCGATTTGGCTCAAAACGCCTCCCATCACCCTTTTGAGTTTCAGCGCATTATAACTCTCTCCCTCTTACAAGAATTTCGTCCACGAAATTACCAAAGTAAAAGAAAACAGAAAACCAAAAGTGGTAACTGAGTGAAATAACTCTGGGTACTCCTCAAGAATGGTCTGCTCCCATTCCCAAGAGATCTCCTCACAACCACAATTGTCCCAACATACCTTGACCATTCTGATCTCCTTGTTAAGAAGTCGCTTGACTTCAGAGTCCTCAATACAAAGGGCTTGACCCTAGTTGTCAACCCTTCGTCCACCGGTACTTGATCAACTGCGATCACCTGCGAAGGCTCTTGCACCGCCTTCCGCAACACTGATATGTGGAATACGTCATCTGACCACTCAACTCCACCGATAGCTTAAAACGATAAGCCGCTTCACCGATCCGATCTAGAATCTCAAACATTCAAGGGTATCTAGGGCTCAGCTTCTTCAAGCGTCGTACCCGTGACACACCCTTAAACGGAATTATCTTCAAATACACCCAATCGCCAAACACGAACTCCACGTTCCGATGCTTGGCATTATAGTATTTAGCTTGTCTATCCTGAGCGATCGGCAAACGCTCCTGAATGGTTCGCACCAATGAAGTAGCATTTTCAACCTCTTGCTTTTTGTACAACCATGCCTCACCCGTTTCTAGCCACGACAACGGCGTGAGACACTTTCTACCATATAAGGCCTCGAAGGGAACCATTTGTATGCTCGCTTGGTAGCTATTGTTGTACGCAAACTCCACCAAATACATATGGTCTTCCCACTGCTTTCCAAAGTCTAGAACGCACATGCAGAGCATGTCTTCCATCGTCCTATTGACCCTCTCGGTCTGCCCATCAGTCTGTGGATGGAAGGCTATGCCGAACATCAACTTAGTTCCCAGCATCTGCTGCACCAACCTCCAATCATTGGACGTAAAATGCTAATCTCGATCACTCACGATGCTGCGGGGCACACCGTGCAGTCTTACTATATTATCCACATACAGCTTCGCCAACTTCTCCACTGAATCATCTTTCCTATACAAAATGAAGTGCGACACCTTTGTTAAGCGGTCTACGATCACCCAGATTGCGTCGTTTCCCTTCTGCGACCTTGGCAAGCCATGCACAAAGTCCATCGAAATGTCGTCGAACTTCCACTCTGGAATAGGCAAAGATTTCAAGAAACCCCCTGGCTTTTAGCACTCTGCCTTTACTAAGGCGCAAGTCTGGCACTTAGCGACATATAGTGCCACATCCTTCTTGAGTCCTGGCCACCAGAACAACTTCTTTATATCTCGGTACAACTTCGTGCTCCCTTGGTGGATTGAGTACTTGGTATGATGAACCTCATACATCAACTACGGCCGTAGATTTCCTGCGTTTGGGATGCACAACCGATTGTCCTTCCTTTGTAGCCCATCTTCAACTGAAAACTGGGAATTTGACCCTTCCAATGTTATATCGAGGAGCTCCTTCATGCTGTCATCAAACTACATTGCTTACCGAATGCGATCAGCTAGGTCATAATGAACTTCCATCCAGTTCAATAAAGCTTTGGCGCTAGTCTGCTTGTCCACACAACAGATCTCTAACGCCTCCAACTCCCGAATTAACCTCTCATCATGAACCGACACCCAGTTTGCTTAGGCAGGAGCCCTGCGATTCAACGCATCCGAAACTGCATTGCCTTTCTCGGGTACTTAATGAATTTTGAACGTGTAGTCCCCCAGGAACTCCATCCATCTCCGCTGCCTCATATTCAAATCTTTCTTATCCAATAGGTATTTCAGGCTTTTGTGGCGGTATAAATATCGACCTTTACGCCGTACAAGTAGTGCCTCCTGAAAGACTTTGTTTCAAGAGCCTAAACACCTAGAGGGGGGGGGGGAATAGGTTCTAATGTTTTAAAGTCCTTTTTAGGCAAACAGTTAGATCATTATTCAACACAGATTAATCAAATCACAGAACATAAACACATCACAGCAAACACTAGATCTATAGTGGTTTCCTAAGATATGGGTACATCAACTTTCCCCCTTTGCCTATCCAGTAGATAACTGGATTTAGCCTAACTTCCTTCCACTGGCTCGGATCCGCAGATCTCACAATCTCAGAACAAAAATGGTTCCTATAACTCAGACTTAACAAGTCCTACCTCAGATTCTTCCCAAGAATCCTACCTCAGGCCTCAGACCTACCTCAGCCTTTATAACTAGGCTTACAACTAAGACTTTCCACAAGTCCTACCTCAGATTCTTCCCCAGAATCCTACCTCGGGCCTCAGCCCTACATTAGCCTTTATAACTAGGCTTACAACTCAGATCTTATAATAGATCTTACAAGAAATAGAATGTAATAAGAAACAAACAAATTCACCAGCTAGATTCCTCTATAGGTGTAGCCTTCTTGATCAGTTCTTGACTGAACTGATCCTTCTGATCCAGCCTGACTTAGCTTCTCAAATCTTCTTGATAAAACAAAATAAGGTGGATCTTCTTGTTGTTGAAGTTGATCTTCAGTCAGCTTCTTCCTTAAATTAAGATTGGAATTTGAATCTTTCTTGCAGAATAATTCTGAATCTATTTCTCTTCACAAAATTCTCTTTTTCCTTTTTTATTTTTCACCCTTCTGTAGTTTCCGATCTATCTCTTATATAGAGTTTGCTTCATGGTTACCGGCTAATCTGGTTTCTAACAAACTACTGACAGATCTATCAGAGGTGTCAGACTGGTTGGATATGACAGCTGTCAAGTCACAAGACATGTCAGTAGATTTTTCAGAGTCATTCAAACTCAGTACAAATCACTCAGCAGGCTGCTATATATGTGTCGACACATATTGGCCAAGTGACGACACAAGTCTTCATGGTGTCGACACAATACTCCAAATATCGACACAGACATACTTCTGCTTCTCGACACATCTTCTATTGAATGTGTCGACACAAGTCCTGTGTGTCGACACAAATGCTTCCGGTGTCGATACAGTTGTTGCTGGCAGATGGCATTGAGTATGTGTCGACACAAGTCCTTTGTGTCGACACAGATGCTTCTGGTCTCGACATAGCTGTTGTCGACAGATGGAGTTGAGTATGTGTCGACACAAGTCCTGTGTGTCAACACAGCTGCTTCTAGTCTCGACATAGCTGTTGTCGACAGACGACATTGAATGAATGTCGACAGTGTTGAAAGTATCCAGACGGCGTTGAGTGAGTGTCGACACACATCCTGTGTGTCGACACAATTATTTCTGGTGTCGACATAACCCTTTGCTCAGGTGTCGACACAATTCTGAGTGTCGACACAACTTCTTCAGAAGTGTCGACTTAAATTGAGTGTCAACACAACTTCTTCATAAGAGTCGACACAACACCTTTATAAGTGTTGACACAACTTCAGAGTGTCGACACAAGTTCTTCATAAGTGTCGACACAGCTTCTTTACAATTGTCGACACTTGTACTTAGAAAATTTTCTTCAAATGCTTAAACCTGAACAATGTAACTCAAACATCAATTAAATATAAATTGATGCATATCATTGACTAAGATGAGGCTTCTCCAAATCTGGTACACATTTTCCAATGTACCCAACAATCTCCCCCTATTTGGAGAAGTCATAACCCTTAGTCAAAGACATACATCTCTCATAATAAAATAGAAATAGAAATAGATGAACATTCAATTTATAGCAGGTAAACACATAATCATTGTAAATAACAAAGAGATTAAAACTGAACTGATTTCATTCAATTTTTAGAAAAAAAAAGTGTCATGTTTACAAGGATTTCTTTCTAGATCAAAACACAGAATGTTACATTGTTCTAATACATAAGCCTATCTATCCTGTTATTGACTAGGCTCCTTAATGACAATTCCTTTACCAGTCTTGATCTTTGCCTGTACAGAAGGTTCAACATCTTCAGCAGTCTTCTTCCCTTTCAGGGTTTTCTTCTTTAGTTCTTCAGCCTTAATTTTCTACCCTTCAAAATAGTGGAATGGCTTTGGGAAGTACTTGCTTGGCTCCTAAGCATTAGCAGGTAGCTTCCCAGCCTTAGCTCTTCTTCTATGTTGAAGAATTGCTTCTTGTCCAGCTTGGTATTTATTCCTTTCCTGTTCTGAATACCATTTACCCTTGTCATGGGTTTTATCCTTTAAAGCTTTCCAGGCAATAAGTATAATGTTTCTAGACGTTGGGCTCCACTACTCAAAGTCTTGATTCAGCTCAGCCTGCTCTCTGAATCTCTTCTTGGATAGTTGAGCTTCCTTCTGAGCTTCTAATGCAGCTTCTGACATCTCTACTTTTTCTAGAATTACATTTTGTGCCTCTTGTGCAGGACTATATATTTTCTGCACTTCTTATTAAACCATTTCAAAGTCTGCTAGGGAGTAGATCACTTGAGCAACTTCAGGCTGATCTCCTTCAAGATAGGCAGGTTGTATCCCAGATTCTGCTACATTATCATAATCACAAAGAGGATGATATCCAAGAGTGGCTCTGATGCTATTGGAAATCCATTTTGGTCAGAGCTAGCTTTGACTAGTGATCTCTCCCCTTTATGACTTCTATTTCAATATGACTTCTCAAATAATCCTTTTGAAACCTGACTTGATTAACAACATGGTCAGTTCCTTCCTTAAAGTAATCTCTGAATTTTATCAAGAAATCAAATATATTATTTTGAGAAGCCTGAAATGTGGCCTGAACTACAACTATATCTTCCTTGATTTGCTTTGAAACTTCATCTTTCACAGCAGTTGATAAATGATTTATCTTTGATAGTATAGCAAAGTGTGAATCTTTAAGATTGTCATTCATTCTTATATGATTTTAAAGTATATATCCTTGCTTTACTTCAAGTTCATCCACTTTAACTGTGATAGCTTGTTGTTGCTTGGCCAGGAACACCACAAAATTACCTCCTTTATGAAAGCAATCTTTCACCTCCTTGTTATTTTGATTCACTTCAAATCTAATAGATTTGATGTCCTGGGCCAATTGAAACTGAAACTCTTTATGTATTTCATCCACATATTTTTCTATAGCTTGTCTTTGTTCATCCAATTTAGTCTACATCTGGAGCAGTAAAGAACTGAAGTCCAAGCCTGGTGCAGATGGTGCTGTGCTTATTTTCAATGCCTTTTTATATCCAGAACTCTTTTTCTTCAAAGCAGCTAGTTTCCTTTTCTTAGCCATTGTGGCTTCTTCATCTTCAGAAGATTCAGTTGTACTTTCAATATCAACTGTATTCTTTTTAGCTGGGGCATCCTTAGACAACTCCCCCTCAGTCCTTGGAATATCTTTTTCTTGTGCAATCTGCTCCCCCTCAGTCCTTGGAATATCTTTTTCTTATGCAATCTGCTCCCCCTCAGTCCTTGCAGGAGGAAGATAAGAGAATAGGTCATCTATGGTGAATTCTTGCTGTATTGGCTCATTTTGAGCTTCTGTCTCAACAATTTCTTGAGCTGCAATGTTGATTGCAGATGCTATGATCATGACAATTTCTGTAGCCAAGTCACTTTCTAAGACTGGATCATCAATGCCTCCCCCTTGGACAGGCAACTCAGTTGCTTGTTCTATGTGTCCTCCCCCTAGAGTTTTGTCCATTTGTTGTTCTTGGGTCACACTGCCCTGCACTTGTTCTTGTGCATCCTTTTGTTGCTGGTCTTCATCAGAACTGAAGACCACTTCCTCCTCAAAATCATCGGTGGATCCAGCCTATGGAACCACTTTCTTGTTTTTCTTATCTTTCTTAGTTTGCTCCTGAGGAGCAGGGAATTCCTTGGTCAGAACTCTATCCCACCTTGATAGAATTCTTACATCCATCCTCCTCATATGATTTATTTTTGATCCAACCACTTGTTTCAATACATATGGTATTACAGCACATAAGCATAAACTCAGAATTCTTCCCATGTTTGGTTTCTTAGTTCCTTCATGAACGTTATCAAACACTACTGCTGCCCAGTCAGTGTTTATCTTGAATATGATCCTTACCATAAGATTGAACATGTGGACAGAGAATCTATCATGTCCACCAGTTTTGCAAAGAATCACTTTGCCAACTACTTCAGATAGGAATTTTCCTTTGGAATTCATCCCTTTTCTGGTAATAGAGGATCCAATCTTAATATTGGGGCTCAGCCCACACCAGCTTAAAGCTTCTGTAATCTGGGAAGGGGTTATTACATCTGTATCCTTGACTGATGGAAGCTGAAGTGATTTCCTGATAGTTTTTAGTGTGAGTTTCACTAGGGAATTTTGAACAGTTCGTTTAATTTTTTTGCCTGCAGAATCCACTATAGCGGTTGAATAAAACTCCAGAACTTCCTTCTT
Organism: Platanthera zijinensis; assembly: GCA_039513925.1. Lineage (NCBI taxonomy): Eukaryota > Viridiplantae > Streptophyta > Magnoliopsida > Asparagales > Orchidaceae > Platanthera > Platanthera zijinensis. The sequence goes on from CM077084.1 coordinate 122,252,652, forward strand.
CCATATCTTTGTTGGTTCAGAAACCAAGTACTCCAATCCATTTTCTGAAATTAGGGCAATAACACCCTGAATTTCATGTGAAGCTATTTTGAAACCTTCACGAACCAGTTCATAACCTTCATTGACTTTGTCTTGTTGATGAGGCGCCATTGACGTAAGAGTTGGAAGAGAAGAGAAGAGAAAAGAAAAGCTTTGTCGACAAAAGGTGGAAAGTTAAGAATACTAAAAGCGTAGTCGACCAGATTTTGGTTTCACCTATTTATAGTATAAGTGTAAGGGCAGGTAAAAGGCGTGCCAGTGTCAACAAGTTTTCATACGTGTCGACTGAAATGACCTAGGTCTCGACAATACGTGTTTTAAGTCGACACGACTATGTGTCGACATACTAATGTCAGAGTCGACAACTCATCTCAAGTCGACACATTTATGTGTCGACAAACTTGTGTCTGTGTCGACACACTTGTGTTTGTGTCGACACTTACAACTTAAGTCTCGATAAACTTGTGTCGACACTTGCTTTTGTATGTTGACACATGAATCCTCTCGACATAAGATCTCGACAAAGTTGTGTCAACATCAATTCTCCTGTCGACACAGATAATGTTTTTGTGTCGACACTTCCTTTTACTTAGTCAACACAACATATTGAGTGTGTCGACACAGCTTGTTTATATCGACACAAACATTGTACTTAGACAAATATCCAGAGAAATTTGATGCTTACATATTCACCTTAGGGATACTTATGCTAATCTATTCTAGGTTTAACATTCCTAATTAAATTTTAAAATAATTGAATTTAGTTTCATCAAGAGGTTTTGTAAAAATATCAGCTATTTGATTATCAGTTTTCACAAATTCTAGGCTAATATTTTCCTTCTCTACATGTTCTCTGATGAAATGAAACTTAATTTCTATATGCTTGGTCCTACTATGTGATACAGGATTCTTAGAAATAGAAATTACACTTGTAGAATCACAAAATAGAGGAATTCTACTTACCTGGATGTCATAATTTTCTAGTTGATGCTTTATCCACATAAATTGTGCACAGTAGCTACCTGCAACTATATACTCTGATTCAGCTGTTGATATAACTACACTTGTTTGCTTCTTGCTGCTCCATGAAACCAGCCTCCCACAAAGGAATTGACAAGTTCTTGTAGTACTCTTCCTGTCTTCTATGCATCCAGTAAAGTCTGCATCTGAGAAACCAGTTAGAAGGAAATCTCTATTCTTAGGATACCAAAGGCCTAGATTAGGTGTACCTTTAAGATATCTCAGAATTCTCTTAACTGCAGTATAATGAGATTCCTTAGGGCAAGCTTGATACCTAGCACAAACACATGTTGAATACATGATGTCAGGTCTACTATAAGTCAAATAGAGTAGAGGGCCAATTATCCCTCTATACAAAGACTCATCAATAGGTTTCCCTGGCTCATCTTAGCCAATAGGCATACTTGTTCCCATTGGAGTTTTCATGGTAGAAGCTGAGTCCAAACCATACTTCTTAATTAACTCCTTGGTGAACTTAGACTGGGATTTAGACAATCCATTCTCAGTTTGTCTAACTTGAAGTCCCAAGAAGAACTTCAGCTCACCCATATTGCTCATCTCAAACATCCCTTGCATAAGTTTGGCAAACTTCCTACAAAGGTTGTTTTAAGTAGAACCAAAGATAATGTCATCCACATATATCCAGACTAGTTTTATCTTTCCTTTTGATTCCCTATAGAATAGAGTTTTGTCTATCTTTCCTCTAGAGAATTTATTCTCAATAAGGAAGGAAGACAAGGTTTCATACCAAGCCCTTGGAGCTTGTTTCAAACCATATAGAGCTTTCCTAAGCCTATATACATAATCAGGAAAGTGAGAGTCTACAAAACCTGAGGGTTATTCAACATAGACTTCTTCTTTTAAATCACCATTCAGAAATGCTGATTTCACATCCATTTGGTATACCTTGAACCCTTGATTGGCAGAATAGGCCAAGAATACCCTTATAGCCTCCATCCTTACCACTGGAGAAAAGGTTTGATCAAAATCAATACCTTCCTCTTGCCAGTAGCCTTTTGCTACCGGTCTAGCCTTGCTCTTGACTATGGTGCCATTCTCATCAAGCTTGTTCCTGTAAATCCATTTAGTTCCTATTATGTTGTGATCCTTAGGTTTTGGCACCAGTTCCCAGACTTTATACCCTTTGAACTGACTGAGCTCTTCTTGCATTGCATCAATCAACTTGGTTTCTTGCATTTCTTCTTAAATCTTCCTAGGTTCTATTTGAGATAGGAAGCTAGAACATAGAACTGTGTTCATTCTCTTGATCCTTGTTAGAACACCTTGACGTGCATCACCAATGATTTGGTGAACTGGATGATCCTTCAGGTGTCTCCTTGCTGGAGGAAATCTGTCAATATTATGGCCTTCTCCAGTTTCCTCAACTTGATGCTCCACACTGTCTTCTTCATCCAGAGATACTTGTTCTCCCCCTGGATAGCTGTCATCTTTATCTTCATCCAACCTGGCAGGAACATCTTCATTGATGGTCAGCTTGTCCTGCCTATCTGTTAGACCTGTAGAGCTAACAGAAGAACTAGACAATTCATTGTTAATAAATTTTGACTCATCAAATACAACATGCACAGATTCTTCTACAACTTGGGTAGTCAAGTTGTAGATTCTGTATGCTCTACTTTGGTTGTTGTACCCAATAAATATCCCTTTTAGGGATTTGGCAGTAAACTTAGTTTGATAGTGCTTATCATTGACTAGTACAAAACACTAGCTACCAAAGATTCTGAAGTAAGATATATTTGTTTTTCTTCCTTTCAAAATCTGCTAGGGAGTCATCTTGTGTTTCTTGTTGATGGAGGCTCTATTGAGCACATGACATGCAGTATTAACTGCCTCAGCCCAGAAATATTCAGGGAGAGTAGTATCATTTAGTAGAGTTTTACTAGCCTCAATTAGATTCTTATTCTTTCTTTCAGTAACACCATTTTGCTGAGGAGTTCTAAGCGAAGGGAATTCATGATGAATCCCAAGTTCTTCACAGAATCTTGTCATACATTCAGACTGAAATTCAGTTCCATGGTCACTTCTAATTTTGACCACTAAACTGTTGTATTCATTCTGTATTTGTCTAACAAAAGTCTGAAAAATAGATGGGGTTTCAGATTTCTGCCTCAAAAGAAAACCCATGTATATCTGGAATAGTCATCCACAATAACAAGTGTGTATACTTTCCTACCAAGACTGTGAACTAGCATAGGACCAAACAAATCCATATGAATGAGATACAAACATCTCATTGAATCTTTGATGTCAAGTGCTTGGAAAGAGGACTTAGTCTGCTTGCCTTTTTGGCAAGCTGAACACACACCCTCTTTGATGCACTTTATTTGAGGACCATTCCTCACTAATCCCATACTGAAAAGCAGTCCTATAGACTTATAATTCAGATGATCTAGTCTCTTGTGACATTTGACACATAGGGAAGCTTTCTCTCCAACAAACAGATAAATTGGTGAGTTGTTAAACTCACAATCTAGGTTAAGGCAATACACATTTCCTTTCCTAGTGCCGGTCAAAATGATCTCTTGATCACTTGACCTTCTTATCTGGCACTCCCCTTTGAGAAAAGAAATGACATAACCTAGATCACTAAGTTTACTTATGCTTATTAGGTTATATTTTAAACCCTTCACAAAAGCCACTTTAGTGGAAGTAATTGAATCACTAGTAATGTTACCAAATCCTTTGATGATACCATTTTCTTATCCACCAAAGATAACTTTGGGTCCATTCTCTATGGGCACATAGTCCCTCAACATTCTCCTTATTCCTGTCATATGTCAAGAACAGCCACTATCCAAGTACCATATAGGGGTATGGTCACTTGGATTCACCTGCAGCACATAAAGAATTACTTACCCTTATAACCCAACTTGATAGTGGGTCCTAGGTCCTTGTTAGTTTGAAATCCTACGACTGTTCTAATAGGAAAACTACTCTTTGTTTTAACACTAGTGTAAAAACAGCAATCCATGGCAAAGTGACCCATCTTGCCACAACACCAACACTCAAACCTATTATAACTTTTCTTAGGTAAAGACTTTACTGCTTTGTTGCTAGCAGTCTTATTGAGTGTTGGTGCTGGAGCATCACTCTTCAAGAAATCCTCTTGAATCTGATGGGCATGCCTATAGTGTGGTCTATAAGCATTTGCACCCTTGGCCATGTGATTTCCATGCTCACAGTGACCATGTGTAGTGTCATGATCATACCTGTTAGTTGGATTCACCACCTTCCTAAAGGAAATAGAGGGTTCAACAACTAGAGGCTGAACTAGGCCCTTACCTTTTCTATATGAATTGAAAGCCCTAGTTCTTCCCTTAAAGCCTAGACCAGTCTTCCCTTTTTGTGAAATAAAATTGTCTATTAGGGGTAAGACAGATTTTGGCTTGGAGAATTTAGCCAATAGCTTTCTCTCTCTTGCTGAAGTTTTGCCTCCAGTTCCTTGATATGATTCTCTTTGAATGAGTGTTTGCCCATTTGAATAACTGTAATGTTCTTCAATTTGGCAATCTCATTTAGTTTTAGATCCAATATCTTAGCTGAACCTGTTGCAGCCAGCTTAAGAGACTCAATCTCTTTGGCCTGCACTTTAACAAGAAACTTGCTCTTCATCATAGCTTGCAAAAACCCACCATACTCATCAATGAGTTGGTGTACATCCCCTTCAGACTCAGATCAATCCACTTCTTTTGAAGTAGATGCTTCTGATTCTGATCCAGTAAAGTAATCTGAAACTAAGGGAGAATAGTTTACCTTACTTGGTCCTTGCTGATCCTGGCACTAATCATCTTCAGATTGAGCCATCAGCCCTCTACCACAATGTTCTTCAACTCCATTTATGGAGTCCAGCATCTGTGGGAATTCCAGTTCCCTAGACTCCTCTTCTGTTGAGAATAGACCAACATATGCTTCTACTTCTTCTTCTCCAGATTCTTAAGATGAAGAGTCTATCCAACTCTTCTCCTTCTGAGCAACTAGAGACTTCTCCTTCTTACCTTTGACCTGCTTCTTCTTCTTGTCCTTTGACTCCTTTCTTTTGTCAGGACAGTCAGCTATGATATATCCAGTCCTATTGCAGTAATAACACACAATCTTAGTATTAGATTGTTTACCAGGTTTAGAGGCATACCTGTCCTCCTTGGGTGTCTTCTTCTTCCTGTAGTACTCATCCTTGGAATAGGATGAAGATGATGGCCTGGTTCTCCACTTCTTTTTCTTCATAAACCTTTGTAATTGCCTTGTAAAGGAAGCAAGGTCCTCATAAGAATTATGACTATCTAATGTGTTATTGTCAGAAATTCCTTCTTCTGCCACAACACTCCTTCTGGGTGGAGAAGGAGATTTTCTCCTACCCTTTCTTGAGCCTTCAGCTTTGAAGGCCACTGACTTTTCCTTAAACTCAGATCTGCTGCCCTTCTCCTCTTCTTTTCTGGCAGTAAGCTGCATTTCATATGATAACAACTTTCCAAATAGTGTAGGTGGAGGTGTATCAGCCAGCCTGGCCACTTCTTTGATGGCACATATCTTAGTGTCCCAATCCTTTGTTAGAGCCCTAAGAAACTTATCATTCATTTTATAAGTGCTGAAGACCCTTCAATAGGTCATCAGCTCATTCACTATTCTAAAGAACTTCTTATAGCATTCAGCTATGCTGTCAGATTTAGCTTGTCTAAAGCTCTCATACTCCTGGTTCAACATAGACTTCCTGTCCTCTCGGACTTCTTCTGTGCCCTCCATGTAGACAATCAATGTGTCCCACATTTCTTTGGAGGTCTTACAATGCACCAGATTCTTAAAAGTGGCATCATCTATATCACTTACAATAATGTCTTGTGCACTTTTATCTAGTGTTGCCAGGATGATTTCATCCTTGGTCATTTCAGAATAGCTCTTTGGAGTTTGAATGTTTGCATCAAGAACAGATACCTTCATTGGAATGAAGGGGCCTTCCTATACTGTGATACAAATTCTTGGATCAGAAGCTTCCATAAACAACCTAACCCTTTCCTTCCAAATGCCAAAGGATTCTTTCCTGCATATAGGTAATTTCATAGATCCAAATTCCTTTTGATTCTCATTTGAACCCATTCTTGATATCTGTTATTTGCCTTGGAAAATAACTCTGTCTGTTAATTCAATCTTTGAGAAACCTCCCTCTGATACCACTTGAAATACTTTGTTTCAAGAGCCTAAACACCTAAAGGGGGGGGGGTGAATAGGTTCTAATATTTTAAAGTCCTTTTTAGGAAAACAGTTAGATCATTATTCAACACACATTAATCAAATAACAGAACATAAACACATCACAACAAACAGTAGATCTATAGTGGTCCCCCAAGATATGGGTACATCCACTTTCCCCCTTCACCTATCCAGTAGATAACTTGATTCAGCCTAACTTCTTTCCACTGGCTCGGATCCTCAGATCTTACAATCTCAAAACAAAAATGGTTCCTACAACTCAGACTTAACAAGCCCTACCTCTGATTCTTCCCCAGAATCCTACCTCAGGCCTCAGCCCTACCTCAACCTTTATAACTAGTGAAAGTAACTCTAGTGTCAACTACCTTCACCTATGTGGGGGGGATAGGTGATTTGCAGTCGTTTTGCGGAATTAAAAATTTACCTGCACAATAAAACAAAACAATCACAACACAGAAACACACAGGAAGTTATAGTGGTTCCCCGATTTCGGTACGTCCAATTTCCCCCTTCGACCTATCTCCCAACAAGGGACGACTCGGTCACTTCACCAACAGGATTGAAATCCAATCCTTTTACTTTGGAAGAAACCCTTCCACCCGAAGGAGTCACTACTCCTCCACCACGGGTTGCACCCAACCCTTACAATGAGGAACCAAAGTTCCTTTACAACAAAAGTAAAAATAGAATGTACAAAATACAAACTACGTATGGAGCGCTTGGTGTCCCTCTTCGTTCGATAAAGCGTTCTTGAAGAAGACGAAGAGTCCACGACCTAAGTACTCTCTTGGAGAAGATCTTCCTGAGATCGGCGGCGGCGATTCTTTGTAGATCCAAACTTCGTAACAAAGCTAGCAAGGTCTACCAACGATCTTACTTGGATTGACCGTCTCAATCGATTCGGAAGGGGAAAGTATTCCCGTTCAACAAACCAAGAGACAAGGGACCTCAAGAAAGAAATGTGAGACGCATTGCTTGGCTATGTTTCTATCGCCGAGAGATCAAGAAGAATCTGATTAGCGGTGGCATCAACCTTTCGAGCGGCGACGGCGGCGGAAGGAAATCCACGATCTGTTAGGTCAAGTCAGCGGCTCTTTCTTTTTCGTGTGTTCGGGATTGTCTGTAATGTTAAAAATAAACGAGTATTAATACTGTAGGTCATCCTTTATGACCGTTGTGGGCCCCACCAGAAGAAACCCTAATTTTGGTTCAAACAGCGCCTGAACACTTGGTCCGGTCTAGCGAGCCAACGGAATTCGCCTAAGGCAAATTTGGCTAGAATCATTGGTGATTCTCGACAAATCGGCGAGAATCACTTATGATTCCCGTCGAATTCTCCTTAGAAGAATTTTAGCTGAGGAGCTTGCCATCCGGAGTGAATCGGCGAGAGTCACAATCCATTCTCGATGAATCGGCGAGAATGCAGAGTCATTCTCGACGATTCATCGAGAAACACTTAATGACTCTCGACGATTCTGACTTAGAGTGAATTTTGCAAGCATTGAGTCAGCCGGATGCAGTCGGCGGGAATCGGCGAGTGATTCTCGACAATTCGGCGAGAATCGAATCGGCGAGAATCACTTAGTGATTCTCGTCGAATCTGACTTAGACAATTTTTCATCTTTCTTACCGTTAGTTGCTTTGACCCATCCTTGCTCCTTGTCTGCTCTTGATCTGTCTCAGCCCTGTACTTGAAAATAAGTACACTCCAATAGAGAGAGTACACGTAAGCCAATACACTGATCTGCTCAACGAGGGATTACATTGCGCAGACCCGTGTATATTGACCCACTGCACCCTGACATTGGTGTGTACTTAGCGTGGAATAAATGCAAGCACATCTTGAAGAAAATCATCAAATACATTATCTATTCAACTTAGCTTGTTCAGGGGCTTCTTCAAATCAGGTACATTATGGATACAATACCCAACAATCTCCCCCTATTTGAAGAAGCCTAAACCCTAAAAGCTAAGGTGAATGGAGCATATGAAAATCATAAATTACTAATTCAGTTGAGAGAGAAATTCATTACCACTTTCCTGAGAGCATACTTGGAGCCACCTTAGCCTTAGCCGAGAGGGTAATCTCCCCCTTTTCGGCTTCTACAAATCTGATACTTTACTTGGAGCCACATGCTCCCCCTAGATATTGCATCCATGTTCTAGCTTGAGTTCCTTGCTGATGCTCCCCCTTTATCCAAGAGCCCTGAGCCGGACAGTCTTCACTCTTCATAGTTTAGCATGCCGAGTTCAGTTTTGAAGAGACTGAACTTGGCCTCGTCTAGGGGCTTTGTGAAGATATCTGCAACCTGCTTATCCGCGGGGACATAACAGAGAGATATATCTTTGTTTTCCACATGCTCCCGAATAAAGTGATAGCGCACTTCAATATACTTCGTTCTGCTGTGCGACACAAGATTGTTCGCAATTGCTATTGCGCTTGAGGAGTCGCAATACATCGGAACTTAACTGAACTGCAAGTCATAATCTTTGAGCTGATTTCTGATCCATAGAAGTTGTACGGAATAGCTGCCTGTTGAGATGTACTCAAATTCAGCTGTGGAGGTTGCGACACAATTCTGATTCTTACTGTTCCATGAAATAAGCCTTCTTCCGAGGAATTGACACATCCCGGAAGTTCTTTTCCTATCATCCCTGCTTCCTGCAAAGTCAGCATCTGAAAAGCCTATCAGCTCGACATCATTGTTTCTTGGGTACCACAAGCCAAGATTTAGTGTACCTTAAGGTATCTAAGAATCCGCTTTGCAACGACATAATGAGATTCCTTAGTGTTCACCTAATATCTGGCACAAACGCATGTGGAAAACATAGTATCCGGTCTACTAGCATTAAGATAGAGCAGGGATCCAATTATGCATCTATACTTGGTTTCATCAAAAGGTTTCCCTTTCTCATCCTTGTCCAGAGACACAGTGGATCCCATTAGAGTCCTCATAAAGGTTGTCACTCTCCATTCCAAATATCTTAAGGAGTTCATTTGTGAACTTCGTCTGAGAGATGAAAATCCCATCCTCAAACTATTTCACTTGAAGTCCTAAGAAATACTTCAGCTCTCCCATACTACTCATTTCAAACTTCCCTTGGATAAGTTTGGAAAACTTCTTGCAAAGGTTGTTATCCGTTGACCCGAATATTATGTCATCGACATAGATTTGCACCAGCAAAATCTTGTCTTTGACTTCCCTAAGAAACAATGTCTTGTCTATTTTTCCTCTAGAGAACTTGTTCTCAAGAAGAAAACTAGATAGAGTCTCATACCAAGCTCGAGGAGCTTGTTTTAAGCCATATAACGCTTTATTAAGAAAATAAACATGATTGGGAAATGTAGGATTAACAAAACCTGGGAGTTGAGCGACATATACTTCCTCTTTCAGATTTCCATTGAGGAAAGCAGATTTCACGTCCATCTGATAGATAGTGAATCCTTTGTGCGAAGCATACGCCAAGAACAATCTGATTGCCTCGAGCCTTGCCACTGGTGCAAAAGTCTGGTTGAAGTCAATCCCCTCCTCCTGTCTGAAACCTTGAGCCACCAGCCTGGCCTTGTTCTTTATGATGAGACCGTATTCATCCATTTTTTTTTCTGAAGATCAACTTGGTGTTGATCACATTCTTATTCTTTCGTGTGGGAATAAGCGTCCAGACGTTGCATCTTTCAAATTGATGCAGTTCATCTTGCATGGTAAATATCCATGCCGCATCTTTGTTCGCCTCGTCGAACTTTTTTGGCTCAACCCGTGACAGGAAACTAAGGTGCAAAATATCGTTAATTGTACCTCTTCGAGTTCTGACACCGTCACGAGGATCTGCGATGATCTGATCTCTAGGATGATCCCTCATGTGTCATAGCTCTAGGAGTCTTGCATCTGGTGCTATGACGTCTTCTCGGGCTTCTCCTTCTTCACGAAGATTTTCTCCATCCTGCTCGTCAACTTATCCAGCTGACGTCGAGGTGGAAACCTTGATGTACTTGGGAGTTAAACCTTTAGTAGTCTCATCAAGACTTAGCTGTTCAAGCCGTGCACCTGCATCTTCAAAAATGCCACTGGAAGATGTGCTATGAAGCAAGCTTCCTTCATCAAAAACAACATTAATGGACTCTTCCACCACTAGGGTTTTCTTATTGAAAACCCAATATGCCCGACTATGGCTACTATAGCCCATGAATATACCTTCGAAGCACTTTTCACCAAATTTAGTACACGGGTACTTCCTGTTATTGAGTACATAGCATCTGCAGCCAAAGATCCTTAAATATGACATGGTTGGTTTCCTGCCTTTAAGTAGCTCATAAGGCGTCTTACAATGACTCTTGTTGATCAAAGCCCAGTTTTGTATATGACAAGCCGTATTGACAGCCTCTGCCCAGAAGTATTCTGGGAGAGAAGCGTCATTCAACATTGTCGTGCAAGCTTCAATGAGAGTTCTATTTCTCCTCTCCGCAACTCCATTTTTCTGAGGAGTACGCGGGGAGGAAAACTCATGAAAGATACCATGTTCTTCACAAAATTATGTCATAGCCCCAGACTCGAATTCTGTTCTATGGACACTTCTGATTTTGACCACTGAGCAATTAAGTTCGTTCTGAATTTGCTTGACAAAAATCGTGATGATGTCAAACGTATATGACTTTCGTTTAAAGAAGAACACCCATATAAACCGAGAGTGATCATCAACAATCACTAGCGTATAGGACTTGCCTCCCAAGCTATGAACTTGCACTGGACCAAACAAGTCCATATGCAGAAGATAAAGACATCTGGAAGAGTCTTTGTCTGCAATGCCCTTAAAGGTAGCCTGAGTCTGTTTGCCCTTTTGGAACGCAGGACAGGGGCTATCTTTGATGCACTTAATAATGGGAGCATCCCTTACAAAATTTTTAGAAAATAACATATTAATCGTCTTGAAATTAATATGTGTCAATCTCTTGTGTCATTGTTCATAAAGAGATGCACTGCCTTTTGCTACTAGGCACACGGGAGTAGAAGAATCTAAACTAAGAAAATCTAAACAAAAGATATTTCTGCTCCTAATGCCGGTTAATACTGTCTCCGAAGAGGCACACGATATTATCAAGCATTTATCCTTGCAGAACTTAACATCATATCCTTTATCACATAATTGACTTACACTGATCAGGTTATGATTTTAAACTTCAACATAAGCCACGTCGGTGATAGAGATTATTCCGTTGGAAATCATACCATAACCTCTGGTGACACCTCGATCTGATCCCCCAAAGATGACTTTGGGTCCATTTTCGACTAGAGAGTAATCACGCAGCAGGCTTCTAGTCCCAGTCATATGCCGGGAACATCCACTATCCAAGAACCAGATTGGAGTTTTGGTGGCCTTTGGACATTCCTGCAAAACAGAATTAATTTCCCTTAGGAACCCAATCGAACTTGGGTCCTAGATTCCTTGTTAGCACACTCCCCCTCGGATGGTTAACCCTACGAGTGGTCGGTCTCGCATTGCTAACTTGAGGAGTCTCGTTATATCTCGGATTAAACCAGCAATCCACGAAAAAGTGACCAACTTTGCCACAGCACCAACACTCAAATCTGTTGTACCTTTTCCTAGGCTCCTGCTTCACCCTTGAAACGGTGGGTCCAGCCGGGGCCTTGGATCTGGAGGTGGAGCCATCATGATGACAGCAGTTACATGATTTCTTCACTTCCTTTTCCTTCAGTATAACAGGCTTGGCTTTTGGTGCCTGCTTCCTATTATGGCCGCAAGAGAAGTGGCAATAATCCTCCACTTGGATTTCCTCATAAGGTGCCTAAAAGACACTCTCACCATAGTTGCAGGGGAAGGCCCAACCATCATACCGGCTCTTGGGATTTTCAACCGAGGGCCGGAAGAAGTGGCCATAGGTTGACTCAAAGTTCTGTTCATTCCAGGGATAACCAGGCTTCCTGAATTCAACAGGGTTGAGTGGGGCCTTTCCCTTTTCTGCAGCAGAGGCCTTCTTACCAGCCTTATTTTTCCTCTGATTTCTGTTTCTCCTGGATGATTTACCAGGCACACCCACATGCCCCAAGCCAGCCCCCTTAGCCTGAGCAGAGAAGGTATCAACCAGTGGAGGAACAGTCTTTGGCATAGAGAAGCTTTTGACAATCTTCCTTTCTGCCGCAAGTTGTTCTTACAACTTATTGATTTCTTCCTGTTAAAGGTCAAGGAGACTTAGAGACTCAGAGTCCTTAGAGACCAGGTCCAGGTGCTCCTGTCGGACAGAAATCAAGCTAGTGATCTCTTCCCTCAGGGAGACACCCTCGACCTTAAGGAATTTGATTTCCTTTTTCTGAGCCCTCAATCTCTTGCGGCATTCCTCGAAGGTGTTGAGCAGAAGCTCATACTTTTCGAGGAGCTCGGCTTCTCGGACAGAAGGGCTGTCCTCGAGATCATCATCATGAGACTCAGATTCAAAGTTAGAGTCAGAGAGGGGGGTGCGATCTTTTACCTTCCCAAAAAATGGGGGGCATTCTTCTTCTGAGTCAGAGCGACCCATTAGCCCGAAGTAGGCTTCCTCATCATCACTGGTGTTTGAAGTGTCAAATTCACTCTGTGTCTTTGGCTTCTTAGCGATGTAGCTTCTCTCCTTCTTTTTATCTCTAGAGGGTCTGTGCTCCTCTCCCTTCCCCTTCTCTCTCTTTCCTTGATGGCAGTCAGCCACGACGTGTCCTGGCTTATTGCACCAAAATCAAATGATGTCAGCATGACGATGTTTGTTCGGTTTTGATTCATACCTGTCAGAAGAATAATTCTTCTTCTGATTTCTGGAGGAGGAGCCATCTCTCTTTCTTTAATTTCTCATCTTAAGGAACTTCTTGAATTCTCGGGTGATGAGGGAGAAGTCTTCTTCAGACAGCTCTGAGCCGGAGGAGCATGGCTCGGAGTCTTCCTCCTCATCCTTTTTCCACGAACGGGACGGGGCAGCCCCCTTGCCTTTCCTGGAGTGAATGGCTTTCAGGGCCACAGTCTTTTCTTTTGCTGCGGCTTTCTCGGCTTCTTCTTCTGCTTTCCTTGTGTTCAGCTGAAGCTCATAGGACATAAGCTTCCTAAATAGTATCTGCGGACCAGTTTCTGCTAATTTGCCAAACTCTCGGATGGCGCAGATCTTCGTGTCACATTCCTTAGTAAGGGACCTAAGGAATTATCATTCAGTTCACCATCAGTGAACACTCTTACATATCCCTTTAGGGCATTGACGATCTTAAGGAAATTCTTGAAGGTAACTCCGATCTCTTCCTTGGGCCCTTGCCTAAAGGCCTCATATTTTTGGTTCAGGAGGGATCTCCGATCATCACTCACTTCATCTGTGCCATCCATCTAAATAATCAGGCAGTGCCAGATATCCTTGGCTGTCCTGCAGTTGCAGAAGTTCTGCATCATGGATCATCGACTGCGCTGACTAGAATGTTCTGTGCCTTCTTGTCAAGTCCGACCAGCACAATCTCGTCCTTGTCCATTTAAAAAACTTCTTAGGCACCATTTTGGTAGGATCAATTGTGGAGGCCTTAGTGGGAATATAAGGTCCCTCCTCCACGATCATGAAGAGTCGGGGGTCGACTGCTTCCATGTAAAATCTAATCCTTTCCTTCCAGATAGGAAAGTTTAACCTGGTGCACACTGGGATATTGCCTGAGTACTTGAGTCCGTCCATAGTAGATATCTGCCTTCTTCTTGACACTAGTGGCGGGAACTTACTCAAGGTGTTAACCTTTTTGATGAGTAACCTCCATCTGATACCACTTTAAAGTCACTCTAGTGTCAACAACCTTCACCTATGGTGGGGGATATGTGATTTGTAGTCGTTTTGCGGAATTAAAAATTTACCTGCACAATAAAACAAAACAAGTACAGCACAGAAACATACAGGCAGTTATAGTGGTTCCCTGATTTTGGTACGCCCACATTCCCCCTTCGACCTATCTCCCAACAAGGGACGACTCGGTCACTTCACCAACAGGATTGAATTCCAATCCTTTCACTATGGAAGAAACCCTTCCACCCGAAGGAGTCACTACTCCACCACGGGTTGCACCCAACCCTTACAATGAGGAACCAAAGTTCCTTTACAACAAAAGTAAAAATAGAATGTACAAAATACAAACAACGTATGGAGCACTCGGTGTCCCTCTTCGTTCGATGAAGCATTCTTGAAGAAGATGAAGAGTCCACGACCTAAACACTCTCTTGGAGAAGATCTTCCCGAGATCGGCGGCGGCAACGGATTGCGGCGGCGATGCTTTGTAGATCCAAACTTCGTAACAAAGCTAGCAAGGTATACAAATGATCTTACTTAGATCGATCGTCTCAATCGATTCAGAAGGGGAAAGTATTCCGGTTTAACAAACCAAGAGACAAGGGATCTCAAGAAAGAAACGTGAGACGTGTTGCTTGGCTAAGTTTCTATCGCCGAGAGATCAAGAAGAATCCGATCAGCGGCGGCGACAACCTTTCGAGCGGCAATGATGACGGAAGGAAATCCGCGATCTGCTAGGTCAAGTCGGCGACTCTTTCTTTTTCGTGTGTTCGGGATTTTCTGTAATGTTCAAAATAAACGAGTATTTATACTGTAGATCATCCTTTATGACCGTTGTGGTCCCCACCAGACGAAACCCTAATTTTGGTTCAAACAACGCCTGAACACTTGGCCCGGTCCAGCGAGCCAACGAAATTCGCCTAAGGCCAATTCGGCGGGTCTCATTGGTGATTCTCGACGAATCGACGAGAATCACTTATGATTCCCGTTGAATTCTCCTTAGAAGAATTTTAGCTGAGGAGCTTGTCATCCTGAGTGAATCGGCGAGAGTCCCCTCCCTCTTCTTCTGTGGATAGATCTTAGAAATCATTAGGAGAGATATCGGGCTCAAAAGAGCCGGATCGGGTGAGCGTTTCCATGGTTTTCCAAAAATTTCATGGTGGCGGGTTCGCCGGAAACCGCCTCTCCAGCGGCCGTGCCGCCGCCCGACGGTAGCCCTCACCTCAACAAAGGTGGTGGTGGTGGTGGCCGGCCAGGGAGATGGCTGGGTGGCCGGGAAATAGCTTTAGAAAAGCTACATGAAGTGTTTGTTTTTCTGATGCTGTGCGGGTTCGGGTAAAGAAGAAGGTGAACAGTAGTATTTAATTATATTATATAATGTATAGTTAAGAATTAATTTCCTTTACTGTATACTAGGTTGAAACTGAAAGTTATAGCCCGTAGGGGCTGAAACATAAAAAGTGGTTAATATAGAAAATGTAGCCCTTGAAGTCTAGTTTAATTAAAAATTTATTTCACTCAATTTGGAGTCCTTGTTAGACCACAACACCCTTTTTGGTGAGGTCTATCCATAGTGCTGTCTTGACCTTAGAAAAATTCCCCACTCCAATCCAGTCGTCAAAATGACTTGAAATTTGGGGTGTAGCCTAATCATACCTATATCTAAGTGCTATCCAAAAATTAGGATTTTTGGAAAATATTTTTCTATAGATTTTGGAAAACTTTAATAATCCTAGCATAATTTAATTAGATTTCTAAATGACTTCAAAACCATCCCAAATTTTAGTGAGTGGTCCATGGGTTTATCATAAGGTTCTGGTAAAAATTTCATCTTATTTGGAGATGTTTTGATTAAGTTATTATCCAACCCTAGGCTGGTCCTTATAGGATAAGCTAGGATCAAACACCCCCTTGGTATTTGGGTGGTCATATCACCTCAGCAGAGGCTGATATTTTGTCCAAAGGCTGTTTAGGGCATGACACACCCTCCAAGGGAGTTTGGGGTGGTTTGGTGTAGGGTAGCCCTAGAACCCTAGGGAAAATCCCATAATAGTGGTTTTTGGGGTTGTGAAGGTCATGGGGTCAAATGACCTTGGACTGACTTAAAATTTTGTGGAGAGAACCATAGGGCCAGTATAGTTCCCTGGACAAAAGTTTAGGGTATTTGGAGACAGCTAGGCCACCTAAAATCCTAACCCTAGTTTAGGTCACCAACCTTAATTTAAATTATTAAGCTGTCAAATGAACTTTAAATTAAGTAAAATTGGAGCAGGGTGATTTTCTAATCTAAATAGCCTTGTTATAATTTTGTTGAGATTTTTTGGGTTAATTTATATAGTACTTCATTTATAACTCTAATTGTGCCCTAGATATTTATCTTGATGATTTTGGAATTTTTATGCACTGGAATGTTATGAAACCTTGGATTAGGGTATCTTATAACATGTTATACCTTCTGTATTTTTCTTGGAAATTTTAACGGATTATTTTGGGTACATATTTCTTTAACATACTAGTTGTGATATGTAGTCAAAAATACAAATAATGTCCAATTACTGTCTGAAAAATTATGAAATTTGGTCAGTGAGTGTTTAAAGTTATGCTAGTCACCCTGTAATTTTTTATGGAATTTTAGATGATTAAAAATAGCATCCCCTTCACTAAGCTGGGAAAATTAGCATTTTACATTAAAATAGATTCAGAGCCCAAATATTAGAGAAAAATTATAGAACTTGGTTTCTCATGGTTTTAGGTCACCATAAAGCTTATATAATTTTTTTGGGATTTTTGAATACATATTTACAGTACTTCCTTCATAATATAGTAGAAATGACCTAAAATGGTAAATTAGAAAATATAGGCCTAAACACCTCTGGAATTTCTCAAAACTTGGAATTACTGTTTAAATGCCTCGTAGGATTTTTACTGATTTTATGATGATTTATTGTTGTCTCATTAGTGCACTTCATGTTCATACTAGGGCATTTGGAATCTTAGAATAAGTAAATTAACTGCCCGATAAATAAGAAAATTTGGAAATCTTGGTCTTAGCTATATTATGTCACGATAGACCTCCAGTAAATATTATAGGAGATTCGGAAGACAATTTGGAGTACCTCCCCTTATACTCCTCACGTATCTTAGGATGGTCTGCATATAGTAAAATCACGGAAACTGAACTAGAGCGGATAACGAACTTTGGGAGATGGAATTTTGGTAGTTTCTGGTTGGTTAGGGCAAGCTAAGTTTAAGTCCATTATTAGGGTCAGGATAGGTAGAGTGCGAGACTAGTTAAGGATAAGGGCGTACGGGAACGACGAAAGATCGTCCACCCCGAGTGGTAGTTGAAGAGTCTTAATACGCTATGGCCAGATCTAAAGTAACTTAAAAATGGATCGGGTAATGGGTATCAACCAATAACAATAAGTGCCTTGCGAAAGGGAACGGTGGGCTTCAGCTACCATCATAGTTCCTACTGTCCTTTGACAGCCCTTCACGGGGAATACAGGGGGCAGTCCTGGGCTAATGTAAACCGTAGAATCAATAATCTAAAGAGCAACTAGTATAATTAGGGTTGCACACACATACACCCCGATAGCTAGGAAGGTAGAATAATTGGTTTGGTTGCCATTCAGATGGTAGCTCTGAAGGTAGATGAATGGACGGGACAGTCCGGGGAGCCGATGGCTCGAGGGTTGGAGTACAGAATAAAGGTGGTGGGTCTTCGATATCTGATTGTCGTTCACACCGGCATCGGTACGTTGACTCGGCGGTGTGGGACACTTAGCCAAAGAAAGTCTTGTGGGTATAGCCAGCAGTAGTACCCGGATACTCTAGGTTGTGTTATTCTAGGGGCGTACGGAAGGGCTAGGCCCGGTAGTGTGGATACCTGCCTAGGAGTGGGGGGCCCGACCCACTGTCTCCGTTTGCCACTACGGAGGTTCCTGGGAGTGAAGCTAGCTGCCCGAATAGTGGGAACTAAAGGTCTGTGCGCATAGAGTCGTGTGCGTGAGTTGCACTTGCATGAATCATGGCATAGCATATCACTACACTCATATTTGCATACAACTGACACCCCAACATATAAATCGGTATGGGACTTTTTATACGATGGGAGCCTTTCAAAAGACCCCTTAACTAATAAGTTTGTATGAGCATTCATATAAGTTAAGGTTACTTACTTCTTTATTTTTGTTCCCTGTCTGCTTTCTTTATTTCTGCCACTTACTACATGATTTCTTTATTACTTACTGCCGTAGAATTGCTAAACGAACTTTGTTCTAGATAGTTGTTAGAATAACTCCCCTGTCACCTGCTTGATTATTCTCCACCTTTGTAGCTTCCCTTTCCGCTTCTCCGCTCGGTGCTTAGGAGCCGTAGGGGGAGGGGTAGGGGATGATAGGGCTTAGTCTTTATGATTAATTGTTTTCGAACCACAACATTACAGGAGCTCCGGATGGGAGATAGGGACCAGCAGTCCAGGGACCAGCAGTCCAGGGACCAGCAGTCCAGGGACAAGCACCGGCGGAGTACGGTGCCTATGGTGGTGGGTCAGTCTAGCACCGGTGCACCGGCGACCAGCTCCGTGAGTGATTAATACTTTTATAGTTTCTACGATGAGTGATTTGTAGTGAGGACTCTGATGTACCGGGCTCGAGCCCGTTTATCTATATTTCATCTGAACTGTATCTTTGTAGTACTTCTGTTATCTATTTCCTGTTATTATCTACTGATGGACCGGTTGTGATTTCACCTTTTTTACATGTTTCTGTGGACTTGTTTACATTTATGTATAATTACTTCTCTCTCTTATGATCGAAAAGGGCCGGCAGAATTGGCGTTTTGTAGTGGCGGCCTTCCCGTGAGTCGGTGCCACCGCAAAGCGGCAGTTCTGGGCTAAGACCCCGGTGTTTTAAAAAGAAAGAAAAAGGGGGTCTTACACTGATCTGCTCAATGAGGGATTACGTTGCGCAGACCCGTCTATATTGACCCACTGCACCCTGACATTGGTGTGTACTTAGCGTGGAATAACTGTAAGCACATCTTGAAGAAAATCATCAAATACATTATCTATTCAACTTAAATTGTTCAGGGGTTTCTTCAAATCAGGTACATTATGGATACAATACCCAAAAAATAGGCTTATAACTCAGACTTTCCACAAGTCCTACCTCAGATTCTTCCCCAGAATCCTACCTCAGGCCTCAGCCCTACCTCAGCCTTTATAACTAGGCTTATAACTCAGATATGATAATAGATCTTACAAGAAATAGAATGTAATAATAAACAAACAAATTCACCAGCTAGATTCCTCTGTTGGTGTAGCCTTCTTGATAAGTTCTGGACTGAACTGATCCTTCTGATCCAGCCTGACTTAGCTTCTCAAAGCTTCTTGATAGAACAAAATAAGGTGGATCTTCTTGCTATTGAAGTTGATCTTCAGTCAGCTTCTTCCTTAAATTAAGATTGGAATCTGAATCTTTCTTGCAGAACAATTCTGAATCTGTTTCTCTTCACAAAATTCTCTTTTTCCTTTTTTATTTTTAACCCTTCTATAGTTTTCGATCTGTCTCTTATATAGAGTTTTCTTCATGGTTACCGGCTGATCCGATTTCTAACAAACTACTGACAAATCTGTCAGAGGTGTCAGGCCGGTTGGATATGACAGCTGTCAAGTCACCAGACATGTCAGTAGATTTTTCAGAGTCATTCCAACTCAGTACAAATCACTCAGAAGGCTACTACATATGTGTCGACACATATTGGACAAGTGTCGACACAAGTCTTCATGGTGTCGACACAATACTCCAAGTGTCGACACATACATACTTCTGCTTCTCGACACATCTTCTGTTGAATGTGTCGACACAAGTCCTGTGTATTGACACAAATGATTCCGGAGTTGACAAAGCTGTTGCTGGAAGATGGCATTGAGTATGTGTCGACACAAGTCCTGTGAGTCGACACAGGTACTTCTGGTCTCGACATAGCTGTTGTCGACAGATGACGTTGAGTATATGTCGACACAAGTCTTGTGTGCCGACACAACTGCTTTTGGTCTCGACATAGCTGTTGTCGACAGACGGCGTTGAATGAAGGTCAACATTGTTGAAAGTATCCAGAAAGCGTTGAGTGTGTGTTGACACAATTACTTCTGGTGTCGATATAACTCCTGGCTCAGGTGTCGACAGAATTCTGAGTGTCGACACAGCTTCTTCAGAAGTGTCGACTTAGCTTGAGTGTCAACACAACTTTTTCATAAGATTCGACACAACTTGAGTGTCGACACAACACCTTCATAAGTGTCGACACAACTTTAGAGTGTCGACACAAGTTCTTCATAAGTGTCGACACAGCTTATGTGTGTCGACACAGATTCTTCATAAGTGTCGACACTTGTACTTAGAAAATTTTGTTCAAATGCTTAAACCTGCACAATGTAACTCAAATATCTATTAAATACAAATAGATGCATATCATTGACTAAGATGAAGCTTCTTAAAATCTGGTACACATTTTGCAATGTACCCAACACCTCCACAGCTTTAGCGCAAAAATCACGGCCGCCATCTCCAAGTCGTGGACCGGATAATTCCTTTCATGCACTTTCAGCTGACGCGAGCCATACGCAATACCACTTCCATGCTGTAGTAGAACGCAGCCCAAACCACTGCTTGAGGTATCACTATAAATCTCGAAGCCTTCGATCCCACTCGGAGAACTTAGCACTAGCGTCGTGGTCAAGCGACTCTTCAACTCTTCGAACGCTTGCGCGCACTTCTGCATCCATACAAACTTCTGATCTTTCCTTGTCAACGTCGTGAGAGGTAATGCTATCCGTGAGAAGTTCTCCACGAAGCGCCTGTAATAAATAGCAAGCCCTAGAAAACTCCGGACTTCCGCTACCGAAGACAACACAAGCCACTCTCGTATCGCAACAATCTTGGCCGGATCTACTGCAATCCCTTCTACTCTGACTATGTGACCAAGGAACGCCACTGAGGATAACCAAAACTCGCACTTAGAGAACTTTACGTATAGTTCGTTCGTCCTCAGCGTCTCAAAAACCAGATGCAGATGCTTGAAGTGATCTTCTTCGCACTTTAAGTACACCAATATGTGGTCAATAAAGACGATCACAAAACGGTCTAGGTACTCCCTGAATGTTCTGTTCATCAGATCCATGAATACGGATGGCGCAATAGTCATCCCGAACGGCATGACCGTAAACTCGAAATGCCCATACCTTGTGCTGAATGCTATCTTTGGGATATCACTCTCCATTATCCTCAGTTGATAGTAACCGGACTTCAGATCCAATTTTGAATATACCGACAACCCGAATAACAGATCGAAAAGATCATCAATCCTTGGGATCGGGTATTTGTTCTTTTCCGTTAACTTGTTCAGTTATCTGTAGTCGATACACAGCCGCAAACTTCCGTCCTTCTTCTTAACAAAGAGGACCGGTGCGCTCCAAGGCGACGAACTTGGACGCACATAACCTTTCTCCATCAACTCCTCAAGTAAAACCTTTAGCTTTGCCATCTCCTTAGGTGCCAACCTATAAGGAGAGCGTGACACAGGTTTGACACCTGACACTTGCTCGATGGTGAAATCAATCTCTCGCTGTGGTGGGGCTCCGGGAAGATAGTCCGGGAACACGTCGGGGTACTCGCATACCACTGGGATACCATCCAAAGTGGTCTTAGGATTTATATCCTCCACTAACATGAAGAATAGCTCTTCTCCAGCACGAACTGCCTTCACCACCTGAAGAGCAAACATCAACGTCTTGCTCGACCCCTTTAATCCCGCAAGCGTTGTCTCCTGCCCAACACATAGCTTGACCTCTTAACGGTTGCAATCAATAAAAGCCTTCTTCTCCGAAAGCCAGTCCATATCGAAGATGATGTCAAACTCTATTAACGGTAGCAAAGACGCAAGTAAGTCGAACTCCTTAATTCCAATATGAACACTTACGACACAAACTCAGTCCGCACGCATAAGAAAACCCATTCGGCAGCAACACGTCCAATTTGTCCTTCGCCATCGAAGAAGGAACTCCGATGCGCGATATGAAACCTTCGGACAAAAAGGAGTGCGAAGTTCCCGTATTGAATAGTGCCCTTGCCGGACTATCACAAATCAAAACAAAGCCTATACAAATAGTAATAAGCTAACAAGCACTAGGGAACAATATTTAAAGCTAACTTACTATAAATTAAACCGTACCTGTCACCACATCCGCTTGTTTGATGGCAACAATGGATCCACTACCTCCTGTTCCACTCTCCTTGGCTCTGCCGCTTAGAGCGATACTTGCTCCACAGCAGGGGAAGGCTGATGCACCTACCTCGCAGGATGCGTGTTGATCATCGCAAGCACTGCCTCTGCTACCAATCGAATGGTCTCAGGTGAAGGAGGTATTGCAGGCGCATCATTTAAAGCACTGCTTGCCTCAGAAACTGGGCATTCTGACGGCCCAGCACCACTCCTAGTCACCTATAATCGAACAAAACACTGATAAACGACCAAACAACATTACAAAAAGAAATTCTAGGAACATGCAGGTTCCTCAAACATGTGTATTTTCATTCCTAAGTGGACATTCATGGGTTCTTTTCATATTATAACGATGACGCACACACATGTGCTCACCACCCCTTAAAGTGAATTTGTCCACGAATTCATTTAAGCCTTACCGAAACTTGTAGTCTGACACCAATTTGTAACACCCATATCTGTCACATAACAAATAGCAGTAGGTCCGGCCGGGGCCCGACGCCATATACCATGGACATACCGGTGGGTTACTCAATGAAACCATTCAACAAATACACATATCCTATACAGAGCATCTAGCGGAAGTAATTAATTAAGTTGCAACAATAATAACCCAGCCAACAAGCATGAATGTCCACTAGCAAACCAAACAGGAATGACATACAAAGTACCAAAAAGTACTAGCCTTATGGCCTTACAACAGTTCACTTAAATAAATAGTGTTTTACAAACTTCGGTGTACAAAGCGGCCACACATGATTTAAATAAGTAAACAAACACGACCTTCGAGGGCCGGCTCAGCAACTTGGGCTTTGGCCCGCTATTTGCCGTTCGGGTCCACAACACCTGCAAGCACAAATCACTGAAACGGTGGAAAATAAGAATAACGGTCAGCTAAATCTGACCCAAATTATAATGATTCCGCCCCCAACTCAGGGCGGAGAAAGCTTCTTCCCTGCAATTGTTTTAGTATAAACAAACAGGATTGCGAAAGTACAATTTAAGCACACTTCACAATAGGTGTAGGCACACACGACCATATACCCCGTGCTCTCAGGGCACTTACACGGTGGACTCGGTCCACCACCGTCCCCGGGATGACAATCTCTTGAGCAACAAATTCTTCATGGTCGAAGCCGAATACCCTCCCTCTATGCCATCTGCATGCCACTAAACCGAACCACATAGAGTAGGCACGGTTTCACTCATATCGCTGCTCACACTGCCATAATAATTAAAGTTATCGGCACGAGTTAAGTTTCCCCGTGACCCGTAAATCGATCAATCAAAGTACATAACCCGGTTATGTATAAAGATGTCTCCCGGGCCACCAAAGATGGCAAAATCACGCATCTGCCCAAATTTCATGGTGCGCCTTGGAATTAAGCCCCAAGTATCCCTGCTGCAATCTACCACGTAGAAACACGAAAAATATCCAAAGGCACCGAGTCTTCTCCGGCTAATAATGCAAAGTAAAACATCACCGATCCAGACCAACATGTCCGGGTAGGCTTCACACACCATGCCTATGCCCGTACTTCGATTCCGGACTCTAAACAAGGGGTACTTTACATATCTACCCCAAGGAACACCATAACCCACCGCACACTCGCGGGAGAGGGTTTTCCTATGCAAAAGAAGAAGAGCTTCACATGCTCAAGATGAGAATCGTTACCCTAGTATTTCTCCTCGGTGCCATGGAAAACTACGCGGATGAAAAGCACCGCGATGATCTAGCCTCCGCATATCTGGGCTCGGTTTGCGATTTGGCACTCCGAATCTCCTCCGGTGACTGGATCTTCCTCTACCTCCAATCTCCTTGCTCTCCCTTCTCTCTAGGATTTAGAGAGAGAAGATGAAAATGGAATGAGGGTTTGAACCCTATTCCCGGATTAAAACCTACCCAGGACAACCCTGAGCCATTAGATCCCAAAGCAAGGAAAAGAACGGCTGCGATTCAGCCCAAAATTCCAAAACCTGGGTCGAATACGGGTTGCGACATGCCTTTGTCCAAGGCCGTGTCACTCATTAGACGTCAAAATCATCGCATCCCAAAAAGAACACGGGCACTCGACACGCCCGTGTAAGGCTTGACACGCATGTGTCACCCAGTGCACGCCCGTGTAGCTGGGTGTGTTCCTCTAACAACAAAGGTCAAAAACAACCAGAGCACGATACGGCCATGTGACACGTCCGTGTAATATGCCGTGTGCTAGACACGCCCTAGGACATGCCTATGTCCCAGGCCGTGTAGCTGTCTTAGCATAACTCGTCAAACAACCCAAGGAGGATACGGGTATTCGACACGCCCATGTCGAATTTCACACGCCCGTGTCGGGCACAAACATGCCTGGGCTCAGGCCGTGCACCCTCACTCAACGATCATTGAGTGAAATGATTTGAGTGACTGACACGCCCTGGGACAGGCCCGTTTCCCAGGCCGTATTCACCCCCGACGACCGATGACTCCAAAATCGTTGACCACGCGACCAATGCCGAACCCGAGGACGATATTCCCTGGTACACACCCGTGTCTCAGGCCATGTCACCTTTACCAAATCCCAGATTTGGCTCAAAACACCTCCCGTCACCCTTTTGAGTTTCGGGGCGTTACACCCCTATCCATCACATGGGATATAATAAAAGGTCCGTCCGGGACCCCATGCCATATTCCACAGACAGTCAGCGGAATTAAATATTAATACCAAAGTACTATGATACCACACCGAAACCTAACACAGAGCATTCTAGCAGAAGCTTTTAAGTAAGTTAGAAGAATCCAACACAATACATGAATGTCCACTATAACCCAAAGAAGGAATGAAAGAACAAACACAAAGAGTCCTGGCCCTATGGCCTTATAACATTCAACTTGAAATAAAGTGTTTTACATACTTCGACACGTAGGCCAGCCATATATAAAAATAGTAAAAGTAAACACTTCACTTTTGCCTTCAAGGGCCAGCACAGCGACAAGGGCTTTAGCCTGCTACTTGCCACTTGGCTCACCTGTTACTGCATAAGAACAATCCACCAAACGGTGGCAAAACAAGGCAACGGTCAGCTAAAGCTGACCAAATTATACCGACCCCGCCCCTCGCTTAAGGCGACGGAGATCCTTCCCTGCATTGTATTAGCAAATCCAAACATAGTAATGAAAGAGCAATTTAAGCACACTTCACCACAGGCATAGGCACGAACGGCCATACACTCCGTGAACTCAAGGCACATTCTCGGTGTCCGGAAAAAAGCCAGGGACCACCACCATTTATAAGACGACATCAAACATGAGCATTTTGGTAGTCTTTATGGCCTGCGTAAGGCCTAAGAACAGTAACTATGACAGCGATAGGTAACACTACCCACGGACACTCGACATAGCTACTCGATAGGTTCGGCCTTTTCTTGTTACTCACATCACCGGGCAAATACTACCGCGACGCGGGTCGGCCTCCATATTCCCATTTTTCCAATCAATACATAACCCTGTTATGCTATACGGGTGGCTTGTAGGCCACCTGACTGGGCTCCTAGAGCTCTCAGCCCCACAACTCAATCCCCATGTCTCCATTACACAGGACAAAAACAAATAAGGATCTACCGCCTGTGGTAGCACTACCGTCGCGCGGTATCTGGAAGAAATGCGATTCTACCCAATTTTCTGGGTGCTCCTCGGAGTTAGTCCCCAAGCTTCCCTGCTGCAATCTACTGTGTAGAAACCCAAAAAACAAATATCATGAAGTCTTCTCCGTCTAGTACAAGCATAAAGAAAACATCACCAATCCAAACCAACCTGTCCAGATGGGTTTCACAAACCATGCCTATGTTTGTACTTCGATTCTTAACTCAATATGCAAAAACTATAGGGGTATACCGTATCTACCCGAAGAAAAACCTCACGCTCACCGCACACTCGCAGGAGAGAGTTTCCTATGCAAAAGGAAGAGTACTTCACATGTCCAAGTAGAGAATCGTTACCCTTTGTGCTCTCTTCGGTGCCATGCCAAAGACCAAGACGGATGAACGCGACCGCAATGATATTGCCTTCACAGATCCGAACTCGGCTTGCAAATTGGAACTCTGGAACTTCAACGGTGGCGAGATCTCCTTCCTCTTCTTCCTTCTTAACTCTCACTTATCTCAAACCCTTAGAAAGAGAACGTCAAAAGGAAAATGAGATGTAAACCCTACACTCTCGGCCATTAAAGTTCTATCGGGGCAAACAACTTGTACACAAACATCAAGAAAAATAAGAATATTCAAGCTTGTTTCCCAGGCTCTTCTGGTGTTGTCTGTCAAAATATGCCTTTGGATTTGGATAGTACTTTGGCGGAGGTGGAGGAGCATCTGGAACATTATATCTATATTTCCTGAAATGTAATCTTCTTTATGTCCAGGCTACGTCATACTTTTTCCATTCTTCCCTTCCATAATATTCCCATCTGTTCTCATCGGTTGAGTCAACTAGTTTGAAAGTGTATAGAATGATGCTTTTGGAAATAGGGCTCCACACTTCTGCCATTTCTCGGTTTGGCTCAGAACTAACAACAAACGAGCCCTCACCATATCTTCTTCTTTTATGAGCTGGCGGAGGTAAGTCTTCAACTATCCGAATCTCTGGTTCAACATCAGCAACAATAGATTGATCTTGAGATTTTGTCAAAAATTGAGTGTACTCCTTAGCATGCTGAAAAAAGTCATTAACAGGATCTAGTATCACCTATTCTGGCATTCCAACTTCAGCAGACCCTAGAAGCTGCTCTCTATGTAGCCAGTTTAAGTTATCATAGCAGTAGGTGTTTGCAGCCTTGAACTAATCTTTTATTGAAGCTTCAAGTGCATCTACTTTAGTTTGCAGTTGTACCTCCCCCTTTCTGACTCCTTTAAGTATCTCTGTAGCTATAACATTGCTGTAGTAGACCATCTGATTATAAAAATGATTCATTCCTACATTCTGGGCATTGATAACTGTCTGCATTCTCATCAACATTCTGGAGAACAGTTAGGTTGCTTTTCAGCCCAGCCATCGTGTGAACAATGGCCTGAGCACCTTGCACAAACCAAGAATCCAGCCTTGAATCCAGCATATAAAAATGTACCTTGATCTTTGCAAGGTCATTGTTCATATCTCTTTCAGTTTCTTTCAGTTTCTTTCAGTTTCTTTCAGTTTCTTCAGTACTTTTTATAGAGATAGATCAAAACTTGCTTGTGGCCTTTGCATCATGGCATCAATAGACTTCAAAGGAGAACTTTTTGAACTAGAACTTAGAATGTCTGCAACAAGAATACTGGGTGGGAGAAGGGAGATTTGCCCTGGACTCTAAGTCACTAGAAGACTCTACAATAGGAGAAATACGAGCTTTAGACAACACTCCAGTATTTGGAGCCTCTAGGATAGTAGGATGCACCTCTGCATCTGATTCCTCATCAGAAAGATCAACGATCTCTACCTCATCCACTAGAGGTCCACAAGGATTTTTTGCAATTCTTTTCTGAAGATTTCGCACAAATCTATCCAACTCGGTTTGAATCGAGATTGAAGGATGACTCTGCTCCCCTAGTCTTAATAGGTAGAACATTTGGGAGACTTACAATCATATTTTCTGAAGAAACAATCTTAGTAGAAACATTTACATTATTAGTAGCAACAACGTGTTATGCATAATTTAAATTATCAGTAGCGAGTTAATCCTCATTAGCAACTTCATAATCAACAACATCTAACTCAATATCAGCATCAACATCAACTTCAAGATCAACAACCTCATCAAATGCAACCGCAGCAACAACAACCCTACCAATATCAGCACTCTTAGTAAGTAGATCATCTGTCTCTACAACTGTATCTTGTATCACTGGTTTTGGAACATCTGGAATTATAGAAGAAGCATCCACCATGGGCAATTGCTCATCAATAAACACTTGGGTTTCAGCTGACTCCCCCTCAATTCCTCCACACGAGCTTTCAGGAATTTTACAGGGGGGCGGGGGGTAGGAGTAGGAATTTTTTCCTCAAGAACTTCCTCCTCTACTCAAGCAAGTCTTGCAGACCACCTTGCCTTGGGATTCTTCTCTCCCATCTAGAGAAGATAGTGGAGTCAATTTTCTTCAGGTTGTGAATAGGAACTCCTTTGGACATATCAAATGTGTCTCTGTCCAGCTGTTTCAAGTAAAGGCTGATAATCCTTCCAAAGTTAGGTGCTCAAAAGCTGTCCTTTATCCTTACAAAAAACACTGCACCCCAGTCTATTCTTTTCCGTCATATGATGGCGACTAGGATCTTGAACATGTCTGAGGACAAGTAGTCATAAGATCCAGTCTTGCACAATATGACCTTGCCAATTATATCTGACAGAAGTATTCCTTCATCAGTCATCCATTTTCGCTTGACTACTTTAGTACAACTTGGCAGTCCACAGAATACGAGAGCCCTAGATAAATCACTGTCTTCCAGCTGATCTTCCTCTTCAGACACTGGGAGTCATATAGACCTTGTGAGAAGAGAAGCTTTCACCTTAACTCTGATCTGTTAGTCTTTGCTGTTGATTCTTGTGTCTTCATGACGGAGCTTTGAATTTTAGAAGAACTCTAGAACATCTTTGTCCAATATTTTGCAAGGGTGCTCAAGAATGAAGATGAGGTCGACCGATTCCAACATGAGTATGAAATTTCTGAATTCATCCATGGCCGTAGCAAAACCTACTCGAACTAGCTCTACCCATACAAGAAAACCATTTGTACATCGAGGAGACATTTACGGAGAGAAGAGAATCAAGAATGAAAAACTGGTTCGGGAAGGGTTGCTATGTGGAAACTCTGAAGTGGCGATGATGATGAATTGGTCGGAGCAAGCTACTAGTCAACTTGAGAGGAACTTTAGTCATGGAGCTTTGAAATGGCGGAGAAGAATATGGCTACTGTCATGGAATTCGAATCTTCGGGGAAGAACTCGTCGGGTTCGGGAAAGAGATTCGACGAAGTGTTTCAAGTTTACCCTGATAGCCCTATTTATATATATTTAAAGTTTTGAAGAGAGAGAAATATACGCGTACCTTTAAACCGGGTGACAATTTGAAACCCCTCAGAAGCCAAATAGTCTTCGAAGTACAGTTCGTCGAAACCCCTCAGAAGCCAAATAAAATTCATCGAATATCACTGAGATTCATTAAGAAGAACTGATGAATTCGTCGAATATAGTTGTGTTGTCTTGACAGATTCGTAGTGTTTCCACGACTGATTATCTATGAATTTACCTGAGACAATTTGACTTCTCTGAGATGTACTTCACCGAGAGAAATTTTGATTCCTTAGCCGTCTTCATGACTCCTTGTTGAGCATGCCTAGTTCCATTTTAAAGAATGAAAACTTTGCCTCGTCCTGTAGCTTCGTGAATATTTCTGCGAATTGCCTATCCGTCGGGACATAGTTGAGAGTTATGTCCATGTTCTCCACGTGCTCCAAGATGAAATGATATCTAATTTCAATGTGTTTTGTCCGGTTATAAGAGACTGGATTATTTTCAATCGCTATGGTACTGGAGGAGTCGCAAAACATCGGAATCTCCTTGAATTGCAAGTTATAATCCTCAAGCTGATTCCTTATCCAGAGAAACTATGCGCAACAACTACCAGCAGAGATGTACTCCTACTCAGTAGTGGAGGTTACCTCACAACTTTACTTCTTGCTGCTCTATAAGATAAGCCTTCATCTTTGGAATTGGCAAGTCCCGGAAGTGCTTTTCCTATCATCCCTTCTACCTACAAAATATGCATCTGAAAATCCAATTAGCTCAACATCATTACTTCTTGGGTATCATAAGCTAAGATTTGGTGTACCCTTAAGGTATCTCAAAATCCTCTTTACAGCGATGCAATGAGATTCCTTAGAGTTCACCTGAAATCTAGCACACATGCATATTGAGAACATTATGCCGGGCCTACTAGTTCTAAGGTAGAGTAAGGACCCAATTATGCTTTTATACTTGATTTCATCAAAAGATTTCCCTTTCTCGTCCTTATTCAGAAACATAGTTGAACCCATTGGAGTCCTTATCGAGGTTGTGCTCTCCATTCTGAATTTCTTAAGCAACTCTTTGGTAAACATTACATAAGAGATAAAAATTACATCTTTAGATTGTTTCACCTGAAGTACTAGGAAATACTTCAGCTCTCCCATACTGCTCATTTCAAACTTCCCTTGCATGAGTTTAAAGAACTTCTTGCAAAGGTTGTCCTCTGTAGACGCAAAGTTAATGTCATCCATATGGATTTGCAGCAGCAAAATCTTGCCTTTTACTTCTCTAAGAAATAATGTCTTGTCTATCTTTTCTCTTGCGAACTTGTTCTCAAGAAAAAAGATAGACAACGTCTCATACCAAGCTCGAGGACATTGTTTTAAGCCGTACAGAGCTTTATTAAGAAAATATACATAATCAGGGAAAGTTGAGTTTACAAAACCTGGGGGTTGTGCTATATACTTCCTCTTTTAGATCCTCATAAAGGAATGTTGACTTCACATCCATTTGATGGACCTTGAAGCCCTTGTGAGCAGCATACACAAGAAACAACCTGATCTCTTCGAGTCTGGCCATTGGAGAAAAGGTTTGATCAAAGTCGATCCCTTCTTCTTGTCTATAACCTTGAGCTATAAGTCTTGCTTTGTTCTTTATAATTACTGTTGGGTCCATTACCCAAAATGTCACAGATTTAAAGAAGTCAATCATGTCAATGATATTCATAAAGTTGTATTTGATGTATGCTTAACATCATGCATGCAGGTTAGTCATTGTAACATGGATGGAATAAGTTTTCCAAGTGATGTGACAGGTGGTCTGTAAGACCCCCTTTTTTTTTCTTTTTTGACACCGAGGTCTTAGCCCATAACTGCCGCTTTGCGGTGGCACCGACTCACGGGAAGGCCGCCACAACAAAATGCCAATTCTGACGGCCCTTTTCGATCACAAGAGAGATAAGTAATTATACATAAATGTAAACAAGTCCACAGAAGCATGTATAAAAGTGAAATCACAACCAGTCCATCAGTAGATAATAACAGGAAGTAGATAACAGAAGTACTGTAAAGATACAGTTCAGATGAAATATAGATAAACGGGCTCGAGCCCGGTACATCAGAGTCCTCTCTACAAATCACTTATCGTAGAAACTATAAAGTACTAATCACTCACGGAGCTGGTCGTAGGTGCATCGATGCTAAACTGACCCACCTCCATGCGCACCGTACTCCGCTGGTGCTTGTCCCTGGACTGCTGGTCCCTGTCTCCCATCCGGAGCTCCTGTAATGTTGTGGTTCGAAAACCATTAGTCATAAAGACTAAGCCCTATCATCCCCTACCCCTCCCCTACGGCTCCTGAGCACCGAGCGGAGAGGAGTAAAGGGAAGCTACAAAGGTGGAGAATAAGTCAAGCAGATGACAGGGGAGTTATTCTAATAACTATCTAGAATGAAGTACAACTAGCAATCCTATGGTAGTAAGTGGTAAAGAAGAGAAGTAGTAAGTAGCAATTGTATAAAAAGGCAGATAGAGGACAGTAAGTAAACAAGCAAGTAAATAAATAAGTAACCTTAACTTATATGAATGCTCATACAAACTTATAAGTTAAGGGGTCTTCTGCAAGGCTCCCATCATATAAAAAGTCCCATACCGATTTATACGTTGGGGTGTCAGTTGTATGCAAATATGAGTGTAGTGATATGCAATGCCATGATTCATGCAAGTGCAACTCACGCACACGACTCTCTGCGCATAGACCTTTAGTTCCCCCTGTTCGGGCAGCTAGCTTCACTCCCAGGAACCTCCGTAGTGGCAAACAGAGATAGTGGGTCGGGCCCCCCACTCCTAGGCGGGTATCCACACTACCGGGCCTAGACCTTCCGTACGCCCCTAGAAGAACACAACCTAGAGTATCCGCGTACTACTGCTGTCTATACCCACCAAACTTTCTTTGGCTAAGTGTCCCATACCGCCGAGTCAACGTAACGATGGCAGTGTGATTGACAATCAGATATCGAAGACCCACCACCTTTATTCTGTACTCCAACCCTCGAGCCCTCGGCTCCCCGGACTGTCCTATCCGTGCATCTACCTTCAGAGCTACCGTCTGAATGGCAACCAAACAAATTATACTACCTTCCTAGCTATCAGAGTGTATGTGTGTGCAACCTTAATTATACTAGTTGCTCTTTAGATTATTAATTCTACAGTTTACATTAGCCCAGGACTGTCCCCGGTATTCCCTGTGAAGGGCTCTAAAAGGGCACTAGGAACTATGATGGTAGCTGAAGCCCACCATTCCCTTTCGCAAGGCACTTATTGTTATTGGTTGATACCCATTACCCGATCCCTTTTTAAGTTACTTTAGATCTGGTCCTAGCGTATTAAGACTCTTCCACTACTACTCGAGGTGGACGATCTTTCGTCGTTCCCGTACGCCCTTATCCTTAACCAGTCTCGCACTCTACCTATCCTGACCCCAATAATGGACTTAAACATAGCTTGCCCTAACCAACCAGAAACTACCAAAATTCCATCTCCCAAAGTTCATTATCCGCTCTAGTTCAGTTTCCGTCATTTTACTATATGCAGACCATCCTAAGATACGTGAGGAGTATGAGGGGAGGTACTCCAATTTGTCTTCCGAATCTCCTATAGTGTTTACTGGGAGTCTATCTTTACATAATATAACTAAGACCAAGATTTCCAAATTTTCCTATTTATCGGGCATTAAATATATTTATTCTATGATTCCAAATGCCCTATTATGAACACGAAGTACACTAATGAGCCAACAATAAATCATCATAAAATCAGTAAAAATCCTATGAGACATTGAAACAGTAATTCCAAGTTTTGAGAAATTCCAGAGGTGTTTAGGCCTATATTTCCTAATTTACCATTTTAGGCAATTTCTACTATATTATGAAGGAAGTACTGTAAATATGTATCCAAAAACACCAAGAAAATTATAGAAGCCTTATGGTGACCTAAAACCATCAGAATCCAAGTACCATAATTTTTATCAAACATTTGGTCTCTGAAACTATTTTAATGTAAAATACCGACTTTCCTAGCTTAGAGAAGGAGATGCTATTTTTAATCATCTAAAATTCCATAGAAAATTACAGGGTGACTAACAGAACTATAAACACCCACTGACCAAATTTCATAATTTTTCAGACAGTAATTGGACATTATTTGTATTTTTGACTCCATATCACAATTAGTACATTAAAGAATAAAGTACCCAAAATAATCAGATAAAACTTCCAAGAAAAATACAGAAGGTATAACATGCTATAAGATGCCCTAATCCAATGTTTCATAACATTCCAGTGCATAGAAATTCCAACATCATCAAGATAAATATCTAGGGCACAATTAGAGTTGTAAATGAAGTACTGTATAAATTAACCCAAAAATCTCAACAAAATTATAACATGGCTATTTAGTTTAGAAAATCACCCCACTCCAATTTTACTTGATTTAATGTTCATTTGACAGCTTAATAATTCAAATTAAGGTTGGTGACCTAAACTAGGGTTAGGATTTTAGGTGGCCTAACTGTCTCCAAATACCCTAAACTTTTGTCCAGAGAACTATACTGGCCCTATGGTTCTCTCCACCAAATTTTAAGTCAGTCCAAGGTAATTTGACCCCATGACCTTCACAAACCCAAAAACCACCATTATGGGATTTTCCCTAGGGTTCTAGGGCTACCCTACACCAAACCACCCCAAACTCCCTTGGAGGGTGTGTCATGCCCTAAACAGCCTTTGGACAAAATAGCAGCCTCTGTTGAGGTGATATGACCACCCAAATACCAAGGGGGTGTTTGATCCTAGATTATCCTATAAGGACCAACCTAGGGTTGGATAAAAACTTAATCAAACCATCTCAAAATGAGATGAAATTTTTACCAGAACCTTATGATAAACCCAGGAACCACTCACCAAAATTTGGGAGGGTTTGGAAGTCATTTAGCCATCTAATTAAATTATGCTAGGATTATTGAATTTTTCTAAAAACTATAGAAAAATAATTTCCAAAAATCCTAATTTTTGGATAGCACTTAGATATAGGTAAGATTAGGCCACTGCCCAAATTTCAAGTCATTTTGACGACTGGATTGGAGTGGGGAATTTTTCTAAGGTCAAGACAGCCCTATGGATAGACCTCACCAAAAAGTGTCCTGTGGTCTAACCATGACTCCAAATAGAGTGAAATAAATTTTTAATTAAACTAGACGTCAAGGGCTATATTTTCTATGTTAACTACTTTTAATGTTTCAGCCCCTACGGGCTATAATTTTCAGTTTCAACCTAGTATACAGTAAAGGGAATTAATTCCTAACTATACATTATATAATATAATTAAATGCCACTGTTCACCTTCTTCTTTAGCCCGAACCAGCAACCTAAAACAAAAGCTTGAAACCTGTAGCTTTTCTAAAGCCATTTCCTTGCCACCCAGCCATCTCCCTGGCCAGCCACCACCACCACCTCCTCTGTTGAGGTGAGGGCTACCATCGGGCGGCGGCACGGCCGCTGGAGAGGCGGTTTCCGGCGAACCCGCCACTATGAAATTTCGGAAAAACCATGGAAACGCTCACCCGATCCAGCTCTTTTGAGCCCGATATCGCTCGTAATGATTTCTAAGATCTATCCGCAGAAGAAGAGGGAGGGGAGGACCTTGTTCGCGGGCTGGAGGCGTGCAGACCGTCGGGAAGCCATTTGCGCGGTGGTGGCATCGCCGGAAATTCTTCAATAGCAAGGGGAGCAATCTGAATCTATTTGATCGAGCATGTAACCTTCTCCTCTTGCTCTAAGGAGGCTGATATAGATCTCCAAGTGGGGAGGGGAAAGGATGAAACATTCATGGCCATGAATGTTTCTCTTAATAACGTTTTGGTTATGATGTAGGGAAGAGGAAAAGGTGGAAGATGAAATGGCTGATCCAGGTGGCGATTTTCTATTGTACCTCACTCTCTCTATTAAATAATTAGAGATGGAAATGGCCCATAAATATTCCTGCTGTACATTCCTATAATCAGAATTTATTATGACGTCGGTTACCAAAATTTCCAGTCTGGCTGACGTTTCGGCCTTGGTCACGGGCATGACACATAGGTCACGGGCGTGATAGGCCCGGGTGGCCAATTTTGAGTTTGATGATCGTTGAACTAAGATTGAAGATCGTCGAATGGTGGTCACGCCCTAGGTCACGGGCGTGACACATGGGTCACTTGCGTAACAGGGTCATCAGGTAAATCCCGCGCTCGGCGATCGTCTCGCTGAGATCGACGATCGCCGAAGGGGGTCACACCCCTGGTCACGGGCGCGACACCTGGGTCATGGGCGTGACAGGGCCATGATGTAAATTCTGCGCTTCGACGATCATCCCGCTGAGATCGACGATCGTTGAAGGGGTCACACCCTAGGTCACGGGCGTAACACATAGGTCACGGGCATGACAGGCCTGGGTTGAAAATTTTGTGCCCGACGATCGTCTCCCTGAGATCGACAATCGTCGAAGGAGTCACTCCCTTGGTCACGGGCATGACGGGTCAGTCACGGGTGTGACCCACCCGTGACCCGAAATCTCGGTTGATGTATTTCAATTTTTGGGCTTCCTAGCGTTCTGTCACGACCAACCGTTTCCTAGGGGTCTAGCCGGAAATGGGATGTTACAAATCCCAAAAAACAAAATAAAGATTTCGTCCCAGAAATCAAGGTTAAGCCTACGGGACTCTAATCGGGAAAAAGAAGCTTGTAACATCCCATGAGAATTTAAAGATTACATCTCTACATTTTGTTTGCTTTGTGCGGTTTCAAATCTAAGATTAATTCGCCCAATTAACTAGGTATATACACCCCAATAAACAAAAGATTAGCCCCTATTCTTGAAATCTCAGTCTTATTGGTTTAAAGCAGGAAAGCAAATTGATTGTCCATAGGGGTTGTGAGGTATACCTGACGAAAAAGTTCCGGGTATTTTTGCCTATTCAAGTCCTGTGGCTCCCATATATGCTCCTCCTGCCCATGATTGTTCCACAGAACCTTGACTAACGGAACCTTCTTCCGTCGCAAGACCCGCACTGCTGTATCATCAATCCTGATAGGCTCCAAGTTGACTGACCGATCCGAGGCCACCGGGCCATCTGCCAAGGAAATCAGCTACTCAGGGCGTAGCAGAGCCCTCCGAAGTGAGGAGACGTGGAAGACGTCATGCAATCACGCTAACTCCGGTAGTAGCTCTAGTCTATAGGCTAAGAGGCCGATCCGCTCCAGGATCCTATAAGGCCCTATATATCTCGGGCTGAGCTTCTTCTGCCCGCGAACCCGCAAGACTCCGTGCATCGGCCGTATCTTCAAGAAAACTCGGTCTCCCACCTGGAACTCCACTTGACGATGCCTCGCATCGTAGTATTTGGCTTGTCTGCTCTGGGCTTCCAACATCCTGTCCCGAATCAATCTAATCTAAGCATCTGTATCTCCCACAAACTCTGAGCCTAGTGCCTGCGGATCCTCATCCTGAACCCATGATAGTTGGGTACT
The DNA here is from genome assembly GCA_039513925.1 of Platanthera zijinensis. Classification (NCBI taxonomy): domain Eukaryota; kingdom Viridiplantae; phylum Streptophyta; class Magnoliopsida; order Asparagales; family Orchidaceae; genus Platanthera; species Platanthera zijinensis. Next base: position 122,289,580 of record CM077084.1, read on the forward strand.
GCACCTCCTTCCGTACAACGCCTCGTATGGAGCCATGCCTATGCTGGACTGGTGGGCGTTGTTGTACGAAAACTCGAACAGTGGCCGCAACCTCTCCCAAGGATCGCCACGGTCCAAAATACTCAGTCGTAACAGATCTTCTAGTGTACGGTTGGTGCGCTCTGTCTGCCCGTCGGTCTGAGGGTGAAAAGTTGTGCTGTATGTCAACCAAGAACCCAAATGGGCCTGGACTGACCTCCATTCCCTGGATGTAAACCGCCCATCCTGATCCGAAACGATAGTCTTTGACACCCCATGATAACGCACAAACTGCTCAATGAACCTCCGTAGTAATACACTGACCGGTGCGTCCTTCGCCACTGGAATAAATCTGGCCACCTTCGTTAGCCTGTCAACTATCACCCAGATCGAGTCATTCCCCGCACGGGATTGAGGTAGCCCATGTATGAAGTCCATGGCTATATCCTCAAATTTCCACTCCGGCACCGGAAGCGGCTGCAGCAAGCCTGCTGGGTTCCTACACTCCCGCCTTCACGAGCTGGCAGGCCTCGTAATGCGTCACAAAGTACGTAATATCTTCTTCATACCCGGCTAGTACATCGTCCTCTTCAAATCCTTTACCATCTTGGGGATCCCCGGGTGTACCGAATACTGGCTGCAGTGTGCTTCCGTCAACATGTCCTCCCGGATCCGTCCTCCTGCTGTTATGTAGACTCTGCCTCGGAAACACAGGAGACCATCCCTCAAAGAGTAATCTCCCGTCGAGCCTTCCTCCAAGGCTCGCAATATCAGCTCAGCTCTCTCATCCAGCATCTGCCCATCTCTGATGCGGTCTCGAATATCATCAGTAGTAACCATCGACCCCAGGTACTCCATGTATAGCTCCGGGTCATCCTCAGACACTAGTGAAATCTGCATCTCCTCGAATGATCTAACCAACTCCAAGGCCATCAGCTGCGGGCCTACTCCTGTCGTACTCGCTCTCCAGCTCAGAGCATCCGCGACCACGTTAGCCTTCCCCGGATGGTAGTGCATGGTATACTGGTAGTCCGACAGAAATTCCACCCATCGTCTCTGCCTGATGTTTAACTCCTTCTGGGTCTCGACGTACTTCAGATTCTTGTGGTCGGAGAAGATATCGCAATGTACCCCGTAGAGATTGTGTCGCCAGATCTTAAGAGAAAAAATAACTGCCCCCATCTCCAAATCGTGCACTGGGTAGTTCTGCTCGTGCTGTTTCAACTGACGGGAGGCATAGGCTATTACGTGCCCGTTCTGCATCAGAATGGCACCCATCCCCTGATAGGAAGCATTTGTATACACCTGGAATCCCTCCTTCCCTGATGGAAGAGCAAGGATGGGAGCCGAGGTGAGACGATCCTTCAGCTCCTGGAATGAAGATTCGCATCGAGGTGTCCAAATAAAAGGGGACTCCTTCTTCGTCAAAGACGTAAGAGGGAGATCAATCTGAGAGAACCCCTTTACAAACTTCCGGTAATAGCCGGCAAGTCCCAAGAAACTTCAAACATCCGAGGCCGACTTTAGCGGTGGCCAATCCCGTACTGCCTCGACCTTCTCCGGATCCACTGCCAGACCTGCTCCACTGATGACATGGCCCAGAAAGGCCACCTCCTTTATCCAGAACTGGCACTTGCTGTACTTGGCATACATCTCATGCTCGCGCAGCTTCTCCAAGGTCAAGGCCAGATGTCTCGCGTGCTCCTCCTCCATCCTTGAATAGATAAGGATGTCATCGATGAATACGATGACGAAGACGTCCAGATACTCCTCGAACACCCGATTCATCACGGTCATGAATGCGGAGGGTGCATTCGTGAGTCCGAACGGCATCCCGGTAAACTCGTACAACCCATATCTACTGCTGAAGGCCGTCTTCGGGATTTCCTCCTCCCGAATGCGAAGCTGGTAGTACCCTGACCTCAGATCCAGCTTTGAGAACCAATGGGCTCCCTCCAGCTGGTCAAATAAATCGTCTTTCCTTGGTAAGGGATAAGTATTCCGGACCGTCAACCTGTTCAGGGCCCGGTAATCTATGCACAGTCGAAGGGTCCCGTCCTTCTTCTTAACGAACAGCAACAGAGCTCCCCATGGTGAAGATCTAGGCCGAACGAACCCGGCCTCCACAAACTCCTGAATCTGGCTTCGGAATTCCACCAAATCATTTGGGGCCATTCGATAGGGAGCTCTGGATATCGCCTTAGCCCCCGGTATGAGCTGAATCTGAAAGTCCTTCTCTCGGTGCGGGGTAGCCCTGGTAGCTTCTCCGGAAACACGTCGGCGAAGTCCCGCACTACTGGAATATTTGAAATGGAGTCCTTGGCCACGACCGCCTCAAAAAGGACCTGATAAACTTCTCCCCCCTGCAGGTGGGCCTTAACAGCCTGCACAGACGATAATAAGGTACGAGGTGCTGGTATAATACCTTCGATGACAATAAAGGAGTCGACGTGCCTCACAGTGATCCTCTTCACCACGCAGTTGATCTGGGCATGGTTCCAGCACAGCCAAGTCATGCCCAGGATCAGATCGTAATCTGTCATCTTCATAATCGTCGCTGGTGCCTCAAATGCCTTCCCGCCGATCCTCGCTTCCATATTGCACTGAGTAGAGGTCATTATCTCTGATCCATCGGGTAGGCACACCCTCATCACCTTCCCGGTGAATGGCTCCACACCTTTCAGTCCTTTCACGAAATCCACCAACACGAACGAGTGCGAAGCACCAGTGTCGAAGAGGGTGTGAGCGGGCTTGCCGCTAACGAAGACTATGCCTGGGGTAATTAAGTGTCTTAGTTTTTTTTTATAGTTGTCTTCTCTTAATTTCTAACTAGGTTATGTCTAGAATACTAGTTTATATGAAGAAAATTTAAAAGTACTGCCATACCTACGATAACCTGCTCCGGGTTTCGGGGCTGTGTCAGGTCTAGAGCATACACCTGCTCCCTCTCTGGCCTGCGGCCTCGATCCTGAAATCCTCGTCCTCGGTCCTGTCCTCATCCGCCAAATTGCTGGGGAGGTGGAGCGCCCTGATGTGCTGGTGGGGGTGCTCGCCTTATAGGGCAGTTCCTCTTGATATGCCCCGGCTGGTTGCACTGATAGCATACCGATGGCTGCTCGGCTTTCCTTGGTATTTCCAGCATCTGTATAGGCTGGGGAGCCAGTACCCCCTGACTCCTCTGCTCCTGCCCAAACTCCTGACGAGGCTGATCCCCGTTCCTTCTCTCCCTAATAACCTGGCCCCGAGGACGGTCTCTACGACCTCCAATCACTGTATAATTAGACGGTCTCTTCCGGCTCTTCACTGTAAGCTGATCTGCCTCTCTCTTCTAAGCCATCTCCAAAATCCTTGCCACACTCCCCTCTGAGACGAAAAGGAGGGCCTGTCTCATATCGTCTTGCAGCCCCTTATAAAACCTCCGGGCATAGCCAACATCGTCTAACTGATAAGCGTCCGCATAACGGGCCAGGTGAGTGAACTCCTGATAGTACTCCGCCACAGTCCTGTTCCCCTGCCTCAATCGCAGGAACCTATCCTCCAGGTCATCCCTCGCCAACTGAGGTACAAAATATCCCAGGAGCGCTGCTCTGAACTCCTCCCAAGTAATATCAGTGCAATCCATCCCCGTAAAGGTGGTGTCAAGCTGAGACTTCCACCACCTCTTTTCGTGTGTCTCTAGGCAGGAGACCGCCAAAGCAACTGCCTCCTCAGTGGGGCATCGAATCCCTGCCAGCATCTCGTAAATGGTGTCCAACCATTCCTCCATACATACTGCAGACTCTGTCCCTTGGTAAGCTGGTGGGGAAAGTCCCCGGAATACAGTCATCCAATTGGCCCCGGGGTTTGGCTGTGGAGCCGGGGCTTGCTGAGCTCTGAAGGCCTCCAGAATGGCCGTCAGTGTTTGCCCCATCTCCGTCTGCTGGAATGGAGCTGGAGCCGGCGGAGGAGGGACCACATTTGGAGCCTGGGGTGTCCCCTGCTGTGATGTAGGGTTCGTCACAGGCTACAAGTAAAAATTCCATTTGTTAGAGAGCGAATGAATGGAATTTTAAGATGGGTTAGGATGGACTCTCACGTGTGATTTCCCTTATGGGCACACCACTGCTTCTGCTGCTAGTTTGTCCGCAAACTAAGCTCGCACGGGGGTGGCCCAAGATTTTGTGGACTACTTCTCTTTCGATCGAGGTCCCCTCTAATACCACTTGTAAGACCCCCTTTTTTTTTCTTTTTCGACACCGGGGTCTTAGCCCAGAACTGCCGCTTTGCGGTGGCACTGACTCACGGGAAGGCCGCCACTACAAAACGCCAATTCTGCTGGCCCTTTTCGATCTCAAGAGAGAGAAGTAATTATACATAAATGTAAACAAGTCCACAGAAGCATGTATAAAAGTGAAATCACAACCAGTCCATCAGTAGATAATAACAGGAAGTAGATAACAGAAGTACTGTAAAGATACAGTTCAGATGAAATATAGATAAACGGGCTCGAGCCCGGTACATCAGAGTCCTCTCTACAAATCACTCATCGTAGAAACTATAAAAGTACTAATCACTCACGGAGCTGGTCGCATGTGTACCGGTGCTAGGCTGACCAACCTCCATGCGCACCGTACTCCGCTGGTCCTGGTCCCTGGACTGCTGGTCCCTGTCTCCCATCCAGAGCTCCTGTAATGTTGTGGTTCGAAAACCATTATTTATAAAGACTAAGCCCTATCATCCCCTACCCCTCCCCCTACGGCTCCTGAGCACCGAGCGGAGAGGAGGAAAGGGAAGCTACAAAGGTGGAGAATAAATCAAGCAGATGACAAGGGAGTTATTCTAACAACTATCTAGAACGAAGTACAACTAGCAATCCTATGGTAGTAAGTGGTAAAGAAGAGAAGTTGTAAGTAGCAATTGTATAAAAAGGCAGCTAGAGGCCTGTAAGTAAACAAGCAAGTAAATAAATAAGTAACCTTAACTTATATGAATGCCAATACAAACTTATAAGTTAAGGGGTCTTCTGCAAGGCTCCAATCGTATAAAAAGTCCCATACCGATTTATACGTTGGGATGTCGGTTGTATGCAAATATGAGTGTAGTGATATGCTATGCCATGATTCATGCAAGTGCAACTCACGCACACGACTCTATGCTCACAGACCTTTAGTTCCCCCTGTTCGGGCATCTAGCTTCACTCCCAGGAACCTCCGTAGTGGCAAACAGAGACAGTGGGTCGGGCTCCCCACACCTTGGCGGGTATCCACACTACCGGGCCTAGCCCTTCCGTACGCTCCTAGAAGAACACAACCTAGAGTATCCGCGTACTACTGCTGGCTATACCCACCAGACTTTCTTTGGCTAAGTGTCCCACACTGCCGAGTCAACGTACCGATGCCGGTGTGAACGAGAATCAGATATCGAAGACCCACCACCTTTATTCTGTACTCCAACCCTCGAGCCCTCGGCTCCCCAAACTGTCCCGTCCGTGCATCTGCCTTCAGAGCTACCGTCTGAATGGCAACCAAACCAATTATACTACCTTCCTAGCTATCGGGGTGTTTGTGTGTACAACCCTAATTATACTAGTTGCTCGTTATATTATTAATTCTACAGTTTACGTTAGCCCAGGACTACCCCCGGTATTCCCCGTGAAGGGCTCTCAAAGGGCACTAGGAATTATGATGGTAGCTGAAGCCCACCCTTCCCTTTCGCAAGGCACTTATTGTTATTGGTTGATACCCATTACTCGATCCCTTTTTAAGTTACTTTAGATCTGGTCCTAGCGTATTAAGACTCTTCCACTACTACTCGGGGTGGACGATCTTTCGTCGTTCCCGTACGCCCTTATCCTTAACCAGTCTCGCACTCTACCTATCCTGACCCCAATAATGGACTTAAACTTAGCTTGCCCTAACCAACCAGAAACTACCAAAATTCTATCTCCTAAAGTTCATTATCCGCTCTAGTTCAGTTTCCGTGGTTTTACTATATGAAGACCATCCTAAGATACGTGAGGAGTATGAGGGGAGGTACTCCAATTTGTCTTCCGAATCTCCTATTGTATTTACTGGGGGTCTATCTTGACATAATATAGCTAAGACCAAGATTTCCAAATTTTCCTATTTATCGGGCATTTAATTTATTTATTCTATGATTCCAAATGCCCTAGTATGAACACAAAGTACATTAATGAGCCAACAATAAATCATAATAAAATCATTAAAAATCCTATGAGACATTGAAATAGTAATTCCAAGTTTTGAGAAATTCCAGAGGTGTTTAGGCCTATATTTCCTAATTTACCATTTTAGGCCATGATGAGATTTTCTAAAAGTTAAATTACATCCAAACTAGAATCTCCAGAATGGCCGTCAGTGTTTGCCCCATCTCCGTCTGCTGGAATGGAGCTGGAGCCTGCGGAGGAGGGACCACATTTGGAGCCTGGGGTGTCCCCTACTGTGATGTAGGGTTCGTCACAGGCTACAAGTAAAAATTCCATTTGTTAGAGAGCGAATGAATGGAATTTTAAGATGGGTTAGGATGGACTCTCACGTGTGATTTCCCTTATGGGCACACCACAGCTTCTGCTGCTAGTTTGTCCGCAAACTAAGCTCGCACGGGGGTGGCCCAAGATTTTGTGGACTACTTCTCTTTCGATCGAGGTCCCCTCTGATACCACTTGTAAGACCCCCTTTTTTTTCTTTTTCGACACCGGGGTCTTAGCCCAGAACTGCCGCTTTGCGGTGGCACTGACTCACGGGAAGGCCGCCACTACAAAACGCCAATTCTGCTGGCCCTTTTCGATCTCAAGAGAGAGAAGTAATTATACATAAATGTAAACAAGTCCACAGAAGCATGTATAAAAGTGAAATCACAACCAGTCCATCAGTAGATAATAACAGGAAGTAGATAACAGAAGTACTGTAAAGATACAGTTCAGATGAAATATAGATAAACGGGCTCGAGCCCGGTACATCAGAGTCCTCTCTACAAATCACTCATCGTAGAAACTATAAAAGTACTAATCACTCACGGAGCTGGTCGCAGGTGCACCGGTGCTAGACTGACCAACCTCCATGCGCACCGTACTCCGCTGGTCCTGGTCCCTGGACTGCTGGTCCCTGTCTCCCATCCAGAGCTCCTGTAATGTTGTGGTTCGAAAACCATTATTTATAAAGACTAAGCCCTATCATCCCCTACCCCTCCCCCTACGGCTCCTGAGCACCGAGCGAAGAGGAGGAAAGGGAAGCTACAAAGGTGGAGAATAAGTCAAGCAGATGACAAGGGAGTTATTCTAACAACTATCTAGAACGAAGTACAACTAGCAATCCTATGGTAGTAAGTGGTAAAGAAGAGAAGTAGTAAGTAGCAATTGTATAAAAAGGCAGCTAGAGGCCTGTAAGTAAACAAGCAAGTAAATAAATAAGTAACCTTAACTTATATGAATGCCAATACAAACTTATAAGTTAAGGGGTCTTCTGCAAGGCTCCAATCGTATAAAAATTCCCATACCGATTTATACGTTGGGGTGTCGGTTGTATGCAAATATGAGTGTAGTGATATGCTATGCCATGATTCATGCAAGTGCAACTCACGCACACGACTCTATGCTCATAGACCTTTAGTTCCCCCTGTTCGGGCATCTAGCTTCACTCCCAGGAACCTCCGTAGTGGCAAACAGAGACAGTGGGTCGGGCTCCCCACACCTTGGCGGGTATCCACACTACCGGGCCTAGCCCTTCCGTACGCTCCTAGAAGAACACAACCTAGAGTATCCGCGTACTACTGCTGGCTATACCCACCAGACTTTCTTTGGCTAAGTGTTCCACACTGCCGAGTCAACGTACCGATGCCGGTGTGAACGAGAATCAGATATCGAAGACCCACCACCTTTATTCTGTACTCCAACCCTCGAGCCCTCGGCTCCCCGAACTGTCCCGTCCGTGCATCTGCCTTCAGAGCTACCGTCTGAATGGCAACCAAACCAATTATACTACCTTCCTAGCTATCGGGGTGTTTGTGTGTGCAACCCTAATTATACTATTTGCTCGTTATATTATTAATTCTACAGTTTACGTTAGCCCAGGACTACCCCCGGTATTCCCCGTGAAGGGCTCTCAAAGGGCACTAGGAATTATGATGGTAGCTGAAGCCCACCCTTCCCTTTCGCAAGGCACTTATTGTTATTGGTTGATACCCATTACTCGATCCCTTTTTAAGTTACTTTAGATCTGGTCCTAGCGTATTAAGACTCTTCCACTACTACTCGGGGTGGACGATCTTTCGTCGTTCCCGTACGCCCTTATCCTTAACCAGTCTCGCACTCTACCTATCCTGACCCCAATAATGGACTTAAACTTAGCTTGCCCTAACCAACCAGAAACTACCAAAATTCTATCTCCTAAAGTTCATTATCCGCTCTAGTTCAGTTTCCGTGGTTTTACTATATGAAGACCATCCTAAGATACGTGAGGAGTATGAGGGGAGGTACTCCAATTTGTCTTCTGAATCTCCTATTGTATTTACTAGGGGTCTATCTTGACATAATATAGCTAAGACCAAGATTTCCAAATTTTCCTATTTATCGGGCATTTAATTTATTTATTCTATGATTCCAAATGCCCTAGTATGAACACAAAGTACATTAATGAGCCAATAATAAATCATAATAAAATCATTAAAAATCCTATGAGACATTGAAATAGTAATTCCAAGTTTTGAGAAATTCCAGAGGTGTTTAGGCCTATATTTCCTAATTTACCATTTTAGGCCATGATGAGATTTTCTAAAAGTTAAATTACATCCAAACTAGAATCTCAATTAGGCAAGCGTACCTATCGAAATGCAGTATAGGAAGTGTCGTATTGCGATTCGGGGCCTGTTGAGTACTTGTACTCACAAGGAAGAGCTATTATTTTATCGAACGGAAAAGTTGGTTTGATTATACTAGTTAATAAAACTAAAGATGATGCTAAAGAGAAATTCAAATATGAGGAAACTAGCACTTGATCTAGAATCCCCTTGGACTAAAATAAATCTTCTTGGAAAATAAAGAAATGCGAGTTCTTAATTATACTCACTCGACCGTGGAGGTTCCTAAAGTATAGAAGCGTCTCTCTCTTGCTCATGCTTCTAACTAACCTTAGGTTGATCGATTGAGACCTCTCGGCCAGTCGAAACACCTAAGCTTGCTTTATACGGTGAACCCCACTATTGGATTTGACTCCAATCCGGAAGATTTACGTCGTCCACTCTCTAGGAGTGCATTCAACTCCTTTTATCTTTGAGTGATCTCCTAGTATCGGCAACCTCTCGGTCATTTAGGATACGGATCTTAGATCGAAGTACATATTCGCGAAATATGAATTCGACAAAATAAAAGTTCAAAGATAAATCGAAGAGAGTAAGATCAAGAACAAGACAATTATTTAATAAAGAAGAAAGATTTATTTTATTCTAAGGTTCATCATGATCAAGTGCTAAATGAAATTTAGCTACTCATCATGATTAGGGAAATACAAAATAGAGTAGGGAAAGACATGATTGAAATGAAAACAAGTAGAATTAAAGCTAATCAACAATAGTAATTCTAACTTATGAGAAAATACAGCAAAAGAAATAGAAAATTACAAGGCTCCAACTCCCAAAATTAGACTCCTGAGCATCTGAAGCTGTCTGGAATTTATAGAAAAAATTTCTGTTTGGTCACGCCCTAGGTCACGCCTGTGACCTAGGGCGTGTCAGGCTCGGAACCGTCGTCTTGAAAGCCCGGGAACGTTGGAAGAGAAACCGCCAAAATCTGCTAACTGGCGGGTCACGCCCCCTAGTCACACCCGTGACCTGGGGCGTGTCATAGTTGTTACTGGAAAACGGCGGGAAGCTGAAAACGGCGGGAGTAAACTGCATTTTATGGAGGCGTCACGCCCCACAGTCACGCCCGTGACTATGGGCGTGCCTTGCTGTAACGGAAATCTGGCGGCAATGGTATGAACGGCGCATTAATGTCTGGAAACGTCCTTGACACGCCCTGGGTCACGCCCGTGACCCAGGCGTGTAATTTTAATCCGACGTGGCAGTGGTCAACGGTCTCTTTCTGGCTGTCACGCCCCGTGTAAATGGTACACGGGTGTGTCATATTTCGACACGGGCGTGACTTAGTCGGTCGACGAACGTTGGGCGCGGTTCGACGAGGTTCAGCAGCAGTCTCGATTATCCCGTGTCACGCCCCTGTGTCACGCCCAGGTAGGGCGTGTCACAGGGCGTGTCTAGGCAGAAAACAGGAAAATTCTTGTTTTGCTCTAAATAACCTGTTGATCAGCCCTGCAAGATTAAAAATGATTTTATTAGAACAAATAGATATAAATTATAGAAACAAGTTAAAATAATCTTAATATTATAAAATTGATATAAAATATCTAACTATTAATATAAAATAGTAAATAAAAAGATAGAAATAATTAGAGTTATTAAATACCCCCATACTTATCCGTTTTCAAGTCCCGAGTAAACAACTTTCTATAGGGAGTAGAAAAATTTTAAATACTAGATAAGAGAATTAAACCTAAGGAGTAAAATGTGAAGTCTTATGCCTATGCTTGTAGATATGTTTGTAGAAAAACTTACTCAGCATACAAATTAAGTTTTTTTTCTTAAAATGCGTTTTCACTGTTATTTTTACTTTTAAGATGAAAATCCGGTAAATCTTAAAATTATCTTTAGGGAGAGTGTAGCGTGCGTACTAAGATAACATTGCACAAACAAAGATTAAGATACCCTCCAAAGAAATCCATCAATGTCGATGGCCATAGGCTTGCCCTTTCACACTCTCGCCACGACACTAGTCTAACTTATAAACATAAATCAATAGGGCTTAATTAGGTTAAAATGTAGGCTTAGGTTTTTGGTGAGGGTGATCAAAGATAAAAAACGATGGCTTAGTCACACCAAAACCTAGAGTAAGCTTTGACATAAATATTTGCTACGGCTTTTAAGAACGTAGCCAAATTCCTATTTCTTTTGTTCTTTTATTATTATTATTTTTTACTCTCTCATCATATTAAAATTTGTTTTCTACCTCTTCAAATTTTTTTTTAATGATAAATTTTTTTTCTTTATTTTGAAGAGGAGAGAAAAAGAAATCAACTTTTTTTTATAAGAAAAGGGCCACCAAAAATAAAAGGCTCTTATCACTCCCAAAACATTTCTACATTTGTTCTTTCAAGCTCGGGTTTAGGTGTGTAATTAGGATGCTTTTTAGGCTTTGGTAAAGTGCTTGGTGGAGCTAAAACAAAAGATAAAGTAATAGGCTCAAAATGGCTAAACAAAGATAAAATTTTAGGTACGGGTACAAAAGCTCAAACTGGCCAAAAGAAGTGCCTAAATCATATTTATGCTAATGAGTTTAACATATGCAAAGTCTTGAGAATAGTTAGAGGGCAAGTTCTAGACATCGAAAAAGAATACCTCTCTCTTAGTCCGCGAAATATCTCTCTAGCAAACTTCTACTTACTCACCTAAATTATTTTAAAGTTTTACCGATTTTCAAAATTAAAGTAAAATAAGTTGTTTCTACGCATTTAGAAAAACAAAACTTTAATTGTATGCTGAATATTTAATTCTACTTAAATTCTACTTACATGTGCATTTAACTAGAAACACAGCATGGTCAATAGTTCTACTCCAAAATTCAACATTCAATTAAAACATCCTAATTCTCTAAACACTATAAAATAGTTGAATTACTAGGAATTTTGCATGTGAATAAATATAGAAATAATGATTTCTCTAATTAATTTTTAAACCTAATTTTTTTTTTGTTAATTCTTAGACTTCCCGAGGTATACCCTGTGAAGGGCTCTCAACGGAACTAGGAGGTAAGATGGGGTGATATCCCAAACGTCCCTATCTAAGAATTTTAATTTTTCGATTTTCTAATTTTTGTTTATTTTTTTGTAATTTTTTTAAAAACCAAATTTTAAGAAAGAAAAACAAAATTACTTTTTTTTGAATTTTTTGATATATAATTTCTTTTGTGTTTTAAAAAAAAAATTGAATTTTTTTTTTATGGTTTTTGTTTTTAAAATTTTTTTGGAAAATTTTGTATGTTTTGCTTGAGAAATATCCCTCCCCCATACTTAAACAATACATTGTCCCCAATATAAAAAATAAAGAAAAGAAACGAGAGGAGACTTCCCTTAAAATGCAAGCCAGCATCAAAAGAGACCTGTACAAGATGAGTAAAACAAAACATAATATTTTATAGATTTTTTTTTGAATATTTTTTTCATAATAAAAACAACAACATAAAAATAAAAGATACATATATAGAGAGGAGACCCTCTATAAGTCCAAAGAAATGAAAAAGGGAGCTAGCTATTCCTGGTCTGGAGCGTCCTTGCGTTCCTGATAGAAGGTCTGCATGTTCGCGAACTCGCGGGTAATGTGCGCCATGGATGAAGCATTGTTCCGCTCGAGCACGGTGAAGCGTGCATCAAAAGAAGCGAAACGACCGTCAAAATGGGTTTGCATCTGGTCTATGCGAGTATGGAGCAACCCAAATTGCCGGTCCCAATAATTTGGACGATCGGGCGCTGGAGCAGAGTGCAGTGGTGGTGGCGGAAATCTGCGGGGAATGATGAGTACCGCTGGGACCGACACCATGATCAAGATCAAGATCACCGCCACCAACTAACGGGGGAATAGCCTCAAACTCGCCGTCGTGTCGGCGAGCTAAACCAAGAGCCTGAAGGTTTGGGAACTGAAGAGGCTGCGGCATTTGTATGCAAGTGAGCCGCAGAAGAGCGTCCCAAATGCCGGTCTTCTTGGCGAGGAAAGTGATGAAATTCCCACCGTGCGCCGCTCCCAATCTCACATTTTCGTCCTGGTGCCGAAAGAAAATGGCGAGCATGTAACCAAGGTTAAGTGGGACCCGGTAAAACATACTATACAAGTATAGTAAGTCTGCCCGAGTCACCATACTGTGGCTATCGCCGCGTCCGGAAAGAGTGAAAGTGAGAAGGTTGTGTAGAATGCGCAAAGCGGGGGAGATGAGGTGGCTACCCTTAGATTTCTTTGGGGTGTAGGGGGCGACGTCATTACTAATTTCCGACCAAAAAGTGGGGAGGTAGAAGTCGGGAGGGAAATCAGTTTTTAGGTCGAGGTAGGCGGGGGAAGTGGAAAAGGCTTCCTAACAAAATCCCATGATGACATTGAGCTGGCAGATTGTGAACTGGTGCGTCACTCCGTCGATGCGAAAGATGATGAAATCATCATGCGCCGCCCATCGGAACTCAAAAGAGGCCAAGAACTCAATAGTGAGTTCAAGGAAAGCGGGCTCGGAAATGGCAAAAAGGGGAGCCCACCCTTGGGTAGACATGAGCTCCCGAACTAGCTCCGCTGCTCCGAATTGGGCGAGGATGGCCCAATCCAAGATCCTGAACACGCCAAAGGGTTTGGCGCGCAGTCGCTCGCTTCGATCTTGCTAGGTTGCATTCTCGAATAGGAGCATGGCCTCCGCTGAGGCTGGATCGGCGGGGTGCTCGGAGGAAGAAGCGACAGATCGAGGGTGGTGGCGAGGCATGGTGAGAAATGTGGAGGAAATTTCGGCCAAAGGGAGGAGAGAAGAGAGGGGTTGAAGGGTGGAGGTGTGAAGAGAAAAGAAGTAGAAAACTTCCTATTTATAGGGTTTTCGGGTGGTCACGCCCCCCTGTCACGCCCGTGACAGGGGGCGTGACAAGCACGGGTCAAAGCAAGAAGGAATCCGAGGCTGACCGCTTTGGATTCGGGTATCATGCCTCAGAGTCACGCCCGTGACTCTAAGTGACACGCCCGTGACGTCGGGCGTGTAGGGGAATCCAAAGAGCATCCGATGCGAGGGCATCAGATTCCTCAGTCACGCCCCATAGTAACGCCCGTGACTCTGGGCGTGTCAGTCAAATCTGACTCGTTAAGAAGGAATCCGAGGCGTGACTGGTCAACGCCTCGGATACCCGCGACACGGGCTCGACACGCCCGTGACAATAAATGTCACGCCCGTGACAATAAATGTCACGCCCGTGACAATAAATGTCACGCCCGTGTCATATCCGAATGACGGGCGGGAAAACCGAGGGAGGAGGAACCTCCCGCAGTCTTGGCAAAACACGCCCGGGACACGCCCGTGACCAATGGGTCACGGGCGTGACAAACGCGTGTCCGAGAAAAAAAATTATTTTTTTTTTTAATTTTTTTTGTTTTTTTTTATATCATCATTATGTTAAAGAGCCTAATAAAAAATAAATTAAAATTTACCGACTTGAAGAAATAAACTTAAAAAGAAAATAATAAAAAGAAAAGATAACCGTGGGGTTCCTCCCACGAGTGCTTTCTTTATGGTCAGTGAGCTCGACCATAGTGGCACGCGCTTATTATGGGTTTGACAACATTATGTTGTCTAATTTTTCGTTAATATTATCACCGGCAAAAAATAATTTTAGCCGGTGCCCATTCACTTTAAAGTTGCCTTTTTCCGGGTGTGAAATAAGAACCGTCCCGTAAGGCCAAACCTCCTTTACGACAAAGGGGCCAGACCAACGGGACTTAAGTTTACCCGGAAACAAGCGTAAGCGCGAGTTATATAAAAGGACTTGGTCTCCCGGTTTAAAGTCCTTTGGGTGCTTAATTAACTTATCATGATAAAATTTGGTGCGTTCCTTATAGAGTTTATTACTCTCATAAGCGAGGGAGCGCCACTCATCGAGCTCGTTAAGTTGGAATTTACGGAGCTCGGAGGACAAATTTTCATCAAGATTTAAAAATTTAAGTGCCCAAAAGGCACAATGTTCAAGCTCAACCGGTGAGTGGCATGCTTTCCCATAGTCCAATCGATACGGCGTACAACCGATAGAGGTCTTGTACGCAGTCCGATAAGCCCATAGAGCATCATTAAGCTTGACCGACCAATCTTTTCTATTAGTAGAAACCGTTTTTTCTAAAATTCGTTCAATTTCTCGGTTAACTACTTCTACCTGGCCACTAGTTTGTGGGTGATAGGGGGTGGCTAACCTATGTGTAACGCCGTATTTAGATAATACTTTAGCAAATTGTGCGTTACAAAAGTGGGTGCCACTATCACTAACTATTGCCCACGGTGCTCCAAATCGTGAAAATAGTTGTTTAAGAAATCGGGTCACGACTCGAGCATCATTGGTGTGGAAAGCTTGCGCTTTCGCCCACCGTGACACGTAGTCAACCGCTACCAGAATATATTTATTTCCAAAGGAAGTTGGTAGCGGGCCGACAAAATCGATTCCCCATAAATCAAAAACTTCAAATTCTAAAAATAAATTTAAGGGCATTTCATCTCGGCGGGAAATATTACCTGAGCGTTGGCATTGTTCACAACGACTTACATGTGCGTGAGCGTCCTTGAAGATGCTCGGCCAATAGAAGCCTGCTTCAAGTACTTTCCGAGCCGTCTGATTAGCTTTATAATGCCCACCGGCGGGTCTCTCGTGACAATGTTTTAAAATTTCTGTGCCCTCTTCGTGAGAAACACACCTCCGCACTACTTAGTCCGCGCAAACTCGGAAGAGAAATGGATCCTCCCAAAAATAATTTTCAAATCTGAAAAGAATTTCTTCTTTTCTTGATAAGAAAAACCATTCGGGAGGAATCTTGCAACAAGAAAGTTTGCAAAATCGGCGAACCAAGGAGTGGGGAGAGTGATTACCTTATGCATAGCGAGGAGGCGCTCTTCAGGAAATGTATCATCGATGTCCTCCTCTTTGAGCTCCTTTGAATTGGGGTTCTCCAACTGAGAAAGATGATCCGCCGCTAGATTTTCCGCTCCTCTTTTATCCCGAATCTCCAAGTCAAATTCTTGGAGAAGCAATACCCACCTAATCAATCGAGGCTTTGCATCTGTTTTGGTTAGTAGATAACGCAAAGCCGAATGATCGGTAAAAACAATAACTTTTGATAAAGTAAGGTAAGAACAAAATTTATCAAAGGCAAAAATTACGGCAAGAAGTTCTTTTACGGTGGTTGTATAATTTTCTTGTGCGGTGGTTAGTGTTTTGCTCGCATAATATATCGGATGAAAATTTTTATTAATGCGTTGTCCTAAGACCGCACCAACGACAAAACTACTAGCATCGCACATAATTTCAAAAGGAAGTTCCCAATTGGGAGCTATCACGATTGGTGCGTTTATCAATTTTTCTTTAATAAGAGAAAAAGCGCGCAAACAATCTTCATCAAAAATAAAAGGCGCATCTTTTTCTAATAAGTGTGTAAGGGGCTTAGTGATTTTAGAAAAATCTTTAATAAACCGGCGATAGAAACCGGCATGCCCCAAAAAACTACAAATGGCCTTAACATTTGAGGGTGGAGGTAATTTTTCTATAGTTTCAATTTTTGCTTTATTTACCTCTATACCCTTGCTAGAAATTTTATTGCCTAACACCAAACCTTCCCGCACCATAAAATGGCACTTCTCCCAGTTCAAGATTAGGTTCGTGTCCTCACATCTTTGGAGTACACGGGAAAGATTTGCTAAACACAAATCAAAAGAGTCTCCAAAGACGGGGAAATCGTCCATGAAGACCTCCATGATATCCTCCACTAGTTCATCAAAGATCGCGAGCATACACCTTTGGAAGGTTGCCGACGCATTGCATAAACCAAAAGGCATCCTTTGATAGGCGAAGGTGCCAAACGGACAAGTGAAGGTTGTTTTCTCTTGGACTTCGGGCGCAATTGGGATTTGAAAATATCCCGAGAGACCGTCAAGAAAACAATAAAACGAGTGCCTGGATAACCGTTCAAGGATTTGATCAATGAACGGTGAAGGAAAATGATCCTTACGGGTTGCATCATTTAATTTATGGTAGTCGATGCAAACCCGCCATCTGGTAACGGTTCGAGTAGGAATTAATTCATTTTTATCATTAGGAACTACCGTTAATCCTCCTTTCTTAGGCACCACTTGGACCGGGCTAACCCAAGAGCTATCCGAAATCGGATAGATGATGCCAGCATCTAATAATTTAATCAACTCGGCCTTGACTACCTCCTTCATGTTAGGATTTAGCCGGCGTTAAGGTTGAATTGTTTTGTGAGCGTTTTCTTCCAATAAAATTTTATGGGTGCAAAAGGAGGGATTAATTCCCCTCAAATCCGCGATCTTCCACGCAATTGCGCGGCGATGACGTTTTAAAATATTAGATAATTTAAATTTTTCATCATCGGTCAAGTAGGCTGACACAATAACAGGAAATTTAGAATCCTCCGCTAAAAATAAATATTCTGAATGATCAGGCAATTGTTTGAGTTCAAGAATGGGAGGTTCATCATAAGATGTTTTCAAACGATCACTACTAATTTCCAAAATTTCAAAAGTAGGTGTTCGAGTGATCGAATCCTTATCACTATTTTCATAAGCAATTAAATCTAAATTTTCAAAATATGCGTTTTGATCAATAGAAGATAAAGAATGTTCAGAAAAAGGAATGAAGTCTTCTGCGGGAGAAGCCTCTAAATAGTAACATGAGTCGTCATTGGAGAGCGAATTTTTCATTGACGTGTCAATAGTAAAGGTAACTTCTTCATCTCCGACTCTAAGGAGAACTTTACCGTTACTAACGTCTATAACTGCGCGTGAGGTGGCAAGAAATGGGCGACCGAGAATGAGTGGTACCTCGGTGTCCTCTTCGATGCCAGAGATGACAAAATCTACCGAAAAGATAAATTTGTCAACTTTGACAACCACATCCTCAATAATACCCATCGGATATCTTATAGACCTATCCGCCAATTGAATGCTCATTCTTGTGGGGTTAGGTTCTCCTATACCCAATTTCTTAACTAAAGAATAAGGCATTAAATTTATTGAGGCACCTAAATCAGCTAACGCACGTTTTACCAATAAATCGCCAAATGAACAAGGTATAGAGAAACTACCCAGATCAGGTAATTTCTTACGCAATTTATTAAGTAAAACCGCCGAGCACTCCGTGTTCAATTGAACCGTGCAGATATCCTCAAGTTTCTTTTTATTTGATAAAAGATCCTTGAGGTACTTAGCATATTTCGGCGTTTGTGCTATCACTTCGCATAACGGTAAATTTATTTGGATTTGTTTAAACATATCTAAAAATTTACCGTGATGCTCATCTATCCGGTCTTTTTACATTCTAGACGGATAGGGAAGAGGTGGTTGATAAGGTTTTGGTTTAATATAACTAGAAGGCTTAATCGAGGAGAAGATGAAGAAATTGTTACCTCTGTATCAACCGGAATTGGAGAAGTTTCAACCGGAATTGTAGAAGTGGTTACCTCCTTCCCGCTCCGTAAAGTGATGGCTTTGGCTTGCTCCCTTGGGTTGGGCTCCGTATTGCCCGGTAGCGCTCCTTGTTGTCGATCGGAGAGCATCTTTGCAATTTGCCCAATTTGAGTCTCCAAATTACGAAGAGATCTGGTGAGATTCTGGATATTGGCATCATTTGTACTCGTATATTTGGCGAATAACTCCTCGAGATTGGGAGTTTTTGAAGCTTGTGGTGGAAAATATCCTGGTGGGTTTGTGTTTGGTGGGCGAGCCGCGCTCCCTGGATTACTCCAAGAGAAATTTGGGTGATTCCTTATACCCGGGTGATAGGTATTACCAAAATTATTACCCGGATTATAAGGTGGCCGATTCGGATTACCCATGTAATCCATATGCTCGGCAATAGTAGAAGGCTCCCAAAATTGGGGCTCACAGGAAGGCGTAGACGAGGAAGCTGTCATCTCGTTCATCTGTTTTTGCATCTTCTCCATCTGGAGAGATAAATTAAAAATCATATCAATTTCGTACATCCCGGCCGGTTTAGGTGGATGAGACCGAGGTGTAATCCATTGATACGTATTCATGGACATACCCTCTATAAGCTCTTGGGTGGCCGCCGGTGTTTTGTTATTTAACGTTCCACCGGCGGCTGCATCGATATGTTGCCTCATTTGAGAGTTAAGGCCATTATAGAAGGTGTGCACTTGCAACCAATCGGGGATTGCATGATGCGGACAACAGTGAAGTAATTCCTTAAATCGCTCCCAAGTGTCATATAACGTTTCCGTATCAACTTGAGAGAAATAAGTAATATCATTGCGCAATTTGGCCGTCTTAGCGGGCGGAAAATATTTCGTGAGAAATTTTTCCGTCATCTCGGCCCATGTAATGATTGAGCCTCTTGGTAGAGTACCCAACAACGTCTTAGCTTTGGTGCGCAATGTAAAAGGAAAAAGTCTTAGTTGGATGGCATCATCCGAAACCCCGTTGATTTTAAAAGTATCGCATATTTCTAAAAAGTTAGAAATATGCGCATTTGGGTCCTCATCTTGAAGCCCATCAAATTGTACAGATTGCTGTACCATTTGAATGATGCTTGGCTTCAATTCAAAATTATTGTTCGCAATAGCGGGTCGAACAATACTTGATTGCTGCTCATCCAAATTTGGCCGGGCATAATAGGACATAGTCCATTCTTCGGCCATATTTGGATTATTATTACCCAAATTAAAAGAAAATTGAAAAGAAGGGGAAGATGAAGAAAAAGAAGAAGATGACGTAGATGATGAAGAAGAAAAAGTGTTACCTACGGATTCATCAACCAAATCTGGAGAATTGAGGTCACGGAGTCTTAGGCGTTGCCATAAGCTTTGCTCGATCTCCGGATCCAAATCAAATAGATTTGACGGATTCCCTCGGGTCATACACAAAAACAAAACAAAAAGATAAAAGTTTTAAGATTTCAAAATTTATAAAATAAAATTTCCCGGACTTCTCAAGGGCTACCCAGTGACGGGTTCGCAAGGTACTAGGCGGTATTGCGGGATGAAAACCCGGCACGGCCCTTTCGTAAGAAATTTTTAATATAAAAATTTAAAGATAAAACTTTTGAAAGAAAAAGTTCTCTTTTTTTTTGAAATAAAAAAAATGATAAAAGTAATAGATCCTTGCTTTCAAAATATCAACAAAGAAAAGTCCCCGACAACGACGCCAAAAACTTGATGCGATTTTCTAAAAGTTAAATTACATCCAAACTAGAATCTCGATTAGGCAAGCGTACCTATCGAAATGCAGTATAGGAAGTGTCGTATTGCGATTTGGGGCCTGTTGAGTACTTGTACTCACAAGGAAGAGCTATTATTTTATCGAACGGAAAAGTTGGTTTGATTATACTAGTTAATAAAACTAAAGTTGATGTTAAAGAGAAATTCAAATATGAGGAAACTAGCACTTGATCTAGAATCCCCTTGGACTAAAATAAATCTTCTTGGAAAATAAAGAAATGCGAGTTCTTAATTATACTCACTCAACCGTGGAGGTTCCTAAAATATAGAAGTGTCTCTCTCGAGCTCATGATTCTAACTAACCTTAGGTTGATCGATTAAGACCTCTCGGCCAGTCGAAACCCCTAAGCTTGCTTTATGCGGTGAACCCACTATTGGATTTGACTCCAATCCGGAAGATTTACGTCGTCCTCTCTCGAGGAGTGCATTCAACTCCTTTTATCTTTGAGTGATCTCCTCATATCGGCAACCTCTCGGTCATTTAGGATACGGATCTTAGATCGAAGTACATATTCGCGAAATATGAATTCGACAAAATAAAAGTTCAAAGATAAATCGAAGAGAGTAAGATCAAGAACAAGACAATTATTTAATAAAGAAGAAAGATTTATTTTATTCCAAGATTCATCATGATCAAGTGCTAAATGAAATTTAGCTACTCATCATGATTAGGGAAATACAAAATAGAGTAGGGAAAGACATGATTGAAATTAAAACAAGTAGAATTAAAGCTAATCAACAATAGTAATTCTAACTTAGAAATGAGAAAATACAACAAAAGAAACAGAAAATTACAAGGCTCCAACTCCCAAAATTCGACTCATGAGCATCTGAAGCTGTCTGGAATTTATAGAAAAAATTTCTGTTTAGTCACCCCCTAGTCACGCCCGTGACCTGGGGCATGTCATAGTTGTTACTGGAAAACGGTGGGAAGCTGAAAACGGCGGTATTAAACTGCGTTTTATGGAGGCGTCACGCCCCACAGTCATGCCCGTGACTATGGGCGTGTCTGTCTGTAACGGAAATTTGGCGGCAATGGTATGAACGGCGCATTAATGTCTAGAAATGTCCTTGACACGCCCTGGGTCACGCCCGTGACCCAGGCATGTAATTTTAATCCGACGTGGCAGTGGTCAACGTTCTCTTTCTGGCTGTCACGCCCCGTGTAAATGGTACACGGGCGTGTCATATTTCGACACGGGCGTGACTTAGTCGGTCGACGAACGTTGGGCGCGGGTCGACGAGGTTCAACAGCAGCCTCGATTATCCCGTGTCACGCCCCTGTATCAAGCCCAGGTAGGGCGTGTCACAGGGCGTGTCAAGGCAGAAAACAGGAAAATTCTTATTTTGCTCTAAATAACCTGTAGATCAGCCCTGCAAGATTAAAAATGATTTTATTAGAACAAATAGATATAAATTATAGAAACAAGTTAAAATAATCTTAATATTATAAAATTGATATAAAATATCTAACTATTAATATAAAATAGTAAATAAAAAGATAGAAATAATTAGAGTTATCAGGCCATTTCTACTATATTATGAAGGAAGTACTGTAAATATGTATCCAAAAACACTAAGAAAATTATGGAAGCTTTATGGTGACCTAAAACCATCAGAATCCAAGTACCATAATTTTTATCAAACATTTGGGCTCTGAAACTTTTTTAATGTAAAATACCGACTTTCCTTGCTTAGAGAAGGAGATGCTATTTTTAATCATCTAAAATTCCATAGAAAATTACAGGGTGACTAGCATAACTTTAAACACCCACTGACCAAATTTCATAATTTTTCAGACAGTAATTGGACATTATTTGTATTTTTGACTCCATGTCACAATTAGTACGTTAAAGAATAAAGTACCCAAAATAATCGGATAAAACTTCCAAGAAAAATACAGAAGGTATAACATGCTATAAGATGCCCTAATCCAAATTTTCATAACATTCCAGTGCATAGAAATTCCAAAATCATCAAGATAAATATCAAGGACACAATTAGAGTTGTAAATGAAGTACTGTATAAATTAACCCAAAAATCTCAACAAAATTATAACATGTCTATTTAGATTCGAAAATCACCCTACTCCAATTTTACTTGATTTAAAGTTCATTTGACAGCTTAATAATTCAAATTAAGGTTGGTGACCTAAACTAGGGTTAGGATTTTAGGTGGCCTAGCTGTCTTCAAATACCCTAAACTTTTGTCCAGAGAACTATACTGGACCTATGGTTCTCTCCACCAAATTTTAAGTCAGTCCAAGGTCATTTGACCACATGACCTTCACAACCCCAAAAACCACCATTATGGGATTTTCCCTAGGGTTCTAGGGCTACCCTACACCAAACCACCCCCAAACTCCCTTGGAGGGTGTGTCATGCCCTAAATAGCCTTTGGACAAAATAGCAGCCTCTGTTGAGGTGATATGACCACCCAAATACCAAGGGGGTGTTTGATCCTAGATTATCCTATAAGGACCAACCTAGGGTTGGATAAAAACTTAATCAAACCATCTCAAAATGAGATGAAATTTTTACCAAAACCTTATAATAAACCCAGGAACCACTCACCAAAATTTGGGAGGGTTTGGAAGTCATTTAGCCATCTAATTAAATTATGCTAGGATTATTGAATTTTTCTAAAAACTATAGAAAAATAATTTCCAAAAATCCTAATTTTTGGATAGTACTTAGATATAGGTAAGATTAGGCCACACCCCAAATTTTAAGTCATTTTGACGACTGGATTGGAGTGGGGAATTTTTCTAAGGTCAAGACAGCCCTATGGATAGACCTCACCAAAAAGTGTGTTGTGGTCTAACCAGGACTCCAAATCAAGTGAAATTAATTTTTAATTAAACTAGACTTCAAGGGCTACATTTTCTATGTTAACCACTTTTTATGTTTCAGCCCCTACGGGCTATAATTTTCAGTTTCAACCTAGTATATAGTAAAGGGAATTAATTCCTAACTATACATTATATAATATAATTAAATGCTACTGTTCACCTTCTTCTTTAGCCCGAACCAGCAACCTAAAAAAAAGCTTGAAACCTGTACCTTTTCTAAAGCCATTTCCTTGCCACCCAGCCATCTACCTGGCTGGCCACCACCACCACCTCCTCTGTTGAGGTGTGGGCTACCGTCGGGCGGCGGCACGGCCGCCGGAGAGGCGGTTTTCGGTGAACCCGCCACCATGAAATTTCGAAAAAACCATGGAAACGCTCACCCGATCCAGCTCTTTTGAGCCCGATATCACTCCTAATGATTTCTAAGATCTATCCGCAGAAGAAGAGGGAGGGGAGGACCTTGTTCGCGGGCTGGAGGCGTGCAGACCGTCGGGAAGCCATTTGCGCGGTGGTGGCGTCGCCGGAAATTCTTCAACAGCAAGGAGAGCAATCTGAATCCGTTTGATCGAGCGTGTAACCTTCTCCTCTTGCTCTAAGGAGGCTGATATAGATCTCTAAGTGGGGAGGGGAAAGGATGAAACATTCATGGCCATGAATGTTTCTCTTAATAACGTTTCGGTTATGATGTAGGGAAGAGGAAAAGGTGGAAGATGAAATGGCTGATCCAGGTGGCGATTTTCTATTGGACCTCACTCTCTCTCTTTATGAAATAATTAGAGACGGAAACGGCCCATAAACATTCCTGCTGTACATTCCCATAATCAGAATTGATTATGACGTCGGTTACCGAAATTTCCAGTCTGGCTGACGTTTCGGCCTTGGTAACGGGCGTGAAACATAGGTCACGGGCATGACAGGCCCGGGTGGCCAATTCTGAGTTTGACGATCGTCGAACTGAGATCGACGATCGTCGAAGGGTGGTCACGCCCTAGGTCACGGGCGTGACACATGGGTCACGGGCATGACAGGGTCATCAGGCAAATCCCGCGCTCGGCGATCGTCTCGCTGAGATCGACGATTGCAAAAGGGGGTCACGCCCCTGGTCACGAGCTTGACACCTGAGTCATGGGCGTGACAGGGCCATGATGCAAATTCTGCTCTTCGACGATCGTCCTGCTGAGATCGACGATCGTCGAAGGGGTTACGCCCTAGGTCACGGGCGTGACACATGACAGGCCCGGGTTGAAAATTCTGCGCCTGACGATCGTCTCTCTGAGATCGACGATCGTCGAAGGAGTCACGCCCTAGGTCACGGGTGTGACGGGTCGATCACGGGCATGACCCACCCGTGACCCGAAATCTCGGTTGATGTATTTTGGGCTTCCTAGCATTCTATCACGACCAACCGACTCCTAGGGGTCTAGCCGAAAATGGTATGTTACATGGTCACAAAGTAAAGATATGGAGAGACAGAAATCTGTCCAAGTCCACAGGTATTGAGTGAATCCAGTTCACTCAACACCAAATGCAAGGGAAGATGCTGAACAGGCTGGAAATCACCTAAGTCCACAGGCATTGAGTGAAGCCAGTTCACTCAATGCTAGAGTACATAAATCACTGAGTTAGTTAGTGACAGTCAAAGCCATGCAGTCTGCATAGATATTCTGAGGCCAAGTCTACAGGAGTTGATTGATGAGAGTTCACTCAACACCATCGTCGAGTATAGCTCGATATGTCAATGCCTAAGTTTTGGAGGGCAAAATATTCGACAATGTCTAGAAGCGTCGAGTGAACACAGCTCACTCGACGCCAAAGAAAAAGAGTTGAGTCTTGCTGCTGCAGTCAAAGCCTAAGAAGAAGACATAAATCCACTAAGTCCAGAAGCGTTGAGCGAAGCCAGTTCACTCACGCCCAATAAATAAGGTAGATAAAAGCATAAAGCGTTGAGCTAGGCCAGCTCACTCAACACCTTCAGACAAGTGAAGAAATGTCTAAGTGTAAAAGAATTAAGTGAAGCCATTGCACTCAACGCCTTCGATGCAGAATGATTCAGATAGTTTACTAAGGGTTTTTGCATTGAGTGAAGCTTGTTCACTCAACGCACTCAACGCCTGGAGTGAATTTGAGAAATTAGCTAAGTCTAGAATCTGATGACATCAGCAAAAATTGACAAAGTCAATATAGTTCAAATAGAGTGTGGGGAAGCTACAGAACACGACAAATACTACCGGAGAGCTACTGTATGTCTTATTCCGTTAAAACAAGTTACAGCTATTTGCTGTAGGTGGTTCCCACTACTTCTTGGAGCCGTTAATTGACGGAAGATATAAAGGGGAAGCTACTGGATGTCGAACTCAATTTTTAGGGTTTTGTTTCAAAAAGAAAAAGAGCGGCTGGACTTCATCTTCCTCACCATTGCTGTCGGGAAAAATCTTGAATTCGATCAGCTAAACTAAAAGTTCAATTTGTTGTAGCATTTTCTACTGCTACAGCAAGTTCAGAAACACTTCTGATAATGAAAGAGAGGAGAACCTTAAGTCTTCTGCAGGTTCAGTTGTTGTTTAAAGAACTCAAGAGCTTGCAGATCTTCATTTTTCTATAGCAAGTCAGAAATATTTTTCTGAGATACTTCCAGCAGAGGCAGCCATTTATTGAAGAACATCATTCTGCTACTGTGAAGATAGTTAGAGCTGAGATAACTCAGCTTTCCTAGTAGACAGAAAGAAATTTCTCTGTGTCTAATTAATTAAAACCATTGTTTTTCTATAGGATCCTTTTGGATCTAAGCTGTAGGGCTTTGGATCCTGAGGTAGGGCAGTTTTTTGCAAGCTGTAGGAGAGTTATACTCTCTAAGTGTAGGATCTAGCTTGGATCTGAGGTAGGTGATCATTTGATCACTAAGCTGTAGGGCTTTTGAGCCTGAGGTAGGAGAGTCATTCTCTCTGAGTTATAGGGAACTTGTGTCTGAGTTGTAGGATCCTTTGGATTTGAGGTAAGGCAATTTTTCCTGAGCTATAGGAGATTAGGAGGGTAATTCTCTCTGAGGTAGGATCCTTTGTGGATCTGAGGTTAGGCTATCCTCGCAGCCTGAGTTATAGGGCCATTGGGCATGAAGTAGGTGATCAGTTGACTGTTTGTTTTAGGAGCAAGTTTGCTCTGTGGTAGGCTTTGGCCTGAGTTGTAAGTCTTGGAGGAGACTGAGAGATCTGAATTATAAGCTCTTGGAGATGAATTTTGGAGAAGTTCCTTTTCTAACTAGAAGTTAGAAAGGTGGGAGGAGAGTGGACATACACATAATCTGGGGAACCATTATATATTGTGTGTGTGCTTTTTGTTGTATTGTTTCTTTATTGCAGGTTCTTGAAAGCAGATAACTACTAACACACTAAGCACTTAAAGAAGAAAAAAATAGTCACAAGAAACCAAGAAACTTATTAACCCCCCTCTAGGTTGCTAGCTACCTTGAAAATAAAGACTTTCAAGTGGTATAAGAGGGAGGTTGCTCAAAAAGGATTTAATAATCTGAGTGATCTATAAGGGTAGCTATAGTTATGTACTTATGGGTTCTAGAGAGAGCCATAAGGAGATATGTTCCATGAAACTCCCCATTTGCATAAAGGACAATTTTGGAATCTGGAAGGAGAGGGTTATGCTATTTATGGAAGCCTATGCCCCTAGAATCTGTGTGATAGTAAAGGAGGGACCTTTATCCCTATGAAAGTCTCTATTCTAGATGCCAATGTCCATACACCTAAGACCTACTCAGAGATGACAAAGGATGAAGTCATCTTAGCTACATTGGACAAGGGGACACAAAATATTATTGTTAGTGCCAAAAATGACTCCACCTTTCAGAACATGGTCTATTGCTAGACCTCCAAAGAGATGGGGGACACCCTTGTGGTCTACATGGAGGGTACTGAAGAGGTAAGAGATGATAGAAACTCCATTCTCAACCAGGATTTTGAGGCTATCAAGAAATCCCTGAAAGAGAATATAGCTACTTACTATGAATGATTTTTCAGGATCATAAATGAACTGAGGACCAATGGGAGGGTCTTCAGTCATTATGAAATAAATGACAAGTTCCTAAGATCTCTCACTAAAGAATGGATACTATGATATGTTCTATAAGAGAAGTTGCCAAGCTTGCTGATACTCCTCCCCAAGCATTATTTGGGAAGATGCCCTCATATGAGATGCAGTTGGATGCCAAAAGAGAGGAGGAGGCCACCAGCAGATCCCAAGCCAAGGAAAAATCCTTGGCATTCAAGGTAGATAACATAAGGAAGAATAAGGAGAGGATTCCCTCCTCTCCAAGAAGACTAGTTGTTTCAGACAGCACAGAGTCAGATGCATTATACTGCAGTATGTCTGTTGAGGACTTTACTGCCTTCTCCAGGCACTTTCAGAAGCTGATGAAGAAGAAAGAGTGGAAGAGCAGACCCTCCACCTTTTTGTATCACAAGAGGAATCATTCCAAGACTGACAGGTATGATTCTAAATCTAGTAAATATAATTCCTCTAAATTTGTCTGTTATTATTGCAGCAAACAAGGGCATGTGATAGTTGACTGCCCAATGAAGAGGAAGGAGACTGGTTCGAAGAAATAACACCAGCACAAGGGAAAGAAGGAAAAGTCCTTCATTGCTAAGAAAGAGAAGAGCTGGATAGACTCATCTTCATCTGAGTTTTAAGAAGAAGAGGCCTATATTAGGCTTGTTGCTGCTACTGCTGAACAAGAAGCTATAGCAGCAGATAAAGACTATCATGTTGCCATGATAGGTATCAGGGCCCCTCTATCACACTCAGATAGTGATTCAGAGGTGGATGATAAAGATGATGAAGATGCCTATAGCTACTATGGGCTGATGACGATGACTGATGAGGACTCCGGCAAGGATCAGCTTGTCAAAGCAAGGTAGTTTCTTTATCAGGCTCTTCTTCTGAGTCTGGATATGAGACTAGTCCGTATTTAGAAGCTTCTTCATCAAGGTGTGAAGATGATTCTGAATCAGAAGGAGATGTCAATCAATTGATTGATAGGTATGGAGAACTTCTGGATGCTTTCAAAAAGTACAAGAAGTTGTCTAAGAAGCAAGCTGTGGAGATTGCCTCCTTTCAGCTAACTGCTTCCCAACTGATTGAGATAATATCTTTGCTGGATCAGAAGGACAGGGAACTTAGCCAACTTAGGGTCTTGAATCTTGATGAGTCCTCTTTATATACCTATTTTCGGACTCATCTGGGCTTATTTCCTTGTCTTTGCACACCGTTTAGCGTCATTTGCACTCCTTTTGGTTCGCTACGGTTTTCCACTCCCTGTGCACCTTTGTTGCCCATTTTCTGTTCTTGTGTGCATTTACTTTCTTGCTATGTTCATTACTGGTTGCTGTGGCTGCCGCAATCGATGCCCCGTGCAGTTTTCCTGCAGGTTTGGGGATCGTGAGGGCATTCGGGATAGGCGTTTCACTATTTTTGGCAAAGGAGTCAGTGCTCGTGCGTTTTTACCCACGCACGACCATCGACCTCCTAGCGCACGATCGCTGATCGTGCGCAGCCCGGTCTCATTTGTGAAAACTCTGTCTTGAACCTTCCGCACGATCACTTGCCATACCGCGCACGACCACTGCTCGTGCGCCGCCGATCGTGCGCAGTCATACCCATTTTGTAAAAGTCTGTCTGGCTATTTCCGCACGATCATCAGCATTACCTCGCACGATCACTGATCGTGCGCCGATGATCGTGCGCGACTACTGATTTTCTAATGCAGGTCTGCAGGTTGCTCACGCACGGGCGCTGACCTTGGTCGCGCACGACCACTGGTCGTGCGCCAGTGGTCGTGCGCCTTATTTATTCTGCAAGCTATAAATACGCTGTTCCGCGAATTAGGGCGAGAGAATCGTTACGGAACCTTCGCCAGTCCGCCGTTTCGCCCTCCAGCAAGTCCCATTCACCTCCACCTTCATCCATACCAACGGGAGGACCTTCTCCGGTGATTCCGAAGCATTCCGCATCCTACGGTGATCCTACCGGCCATTGAAGCATTCTTCTCCGAGCTTTCCACCAAGGAAGAAGACGAAGCACCCCTAGAGAACGGAGTTACAGGCCCTCGAGGTGATAGCTCGGTGGTACCGGAAGCCCTCCTCGGACTGCGCTTGGAAGCGGATTGACAACCCGCACCTCCGGCCAACAACCGCGGTGGATCTTCAATCTCATGGTTGTGCATTTTCTCTCTTTTTCTTGTTGTATGGAATGTTTGTGCTTGTAATGAACATCAACTTCTAGTGTTATTTCGTTTGGTTGTGTTTCATCTTGCTTTAGAGATTTATTCTTTGATGCGCCTCGCTCCATCTCGCTCAACTCCACATGTTCGTTTCACTCAAGCTTGCTCCGCACTAATCACCACACTCGCTAGATTTCCGTCCACTCGCCAATCGAAGTACGGCATCGCGGCCGCTACATCCATCTCGCCTTGAGAAGCGGTGATTGCGACCCGCATAGTTTACATTAGTGTAATCGGTCGTAAGACCACCAACCAAAGCCCCTTTCTTTTCTGTTTATTTCAATTAACTCTCATAACGATAGTTTTAGAGTCTAGATCGTTCGACGCCAATTGCATTCCTCAAGAGACCGACATCCGGGGATTCATTCCCAACTTTATTACTTGAGCGACCGGTACGCTTGCCGTATTTTACGCGCATCAAGTTTTTGGCACCGTTGCCGGGGAATGCAACTGTGGAACGACTGAGGATTTCTGAAAATATTGGTATTCGAGTTAATTTGTTTTGCTCTGTTTCATTTCTTTTCTCTTCTACTGTAGTTCATTGTTGGAATTGTATGTTTTGCGCGATGAATCTTTGCAAAGTAGTTGCTTCCGTTTGACTTTGATATTTCCGCAATGTGGGCCAATTTCAATATTCGTTGCCCTCATTGTGGAGATATCTCGCATGCAAGCGATAGATGTCCCCAGAAGTATAGTCCCCAGGAAATTCACGACTCTACATTTCGTAGACATAAGCCGGTCATCCACCGACCCGCGGAGCCATTACCGCACTACTTTTTCTCGGCTTCAGCAAACGCTTCATCGCGGAAGCCGGCTAAGCAGTGCATCTTTTGTCGAAGCTGGGATCATGCATTGAAGGACTGCACTGCTTATTTAGCTGAATTGGAAGTGGATAATGAGCCGGACTTCCGGATTATTCTCACTTCCACCGTGGGCAGCACCCCTTCAGCCTCGGGATATGCATCGATGCCATCTCCATGTTTTGGAGAAAGCACTTCCGGTACATGCCCGGATGCTTGTGTCGATCCCCATCCCGGCATGGATACGTATACTTCTGAT
The DNA here is from genome assembly GCA_039513925.1 of Platanthera zijinensis. NCBI lineage: Eukaryota > Viridiplantae > Streptophyta > Magnoliopsida > Asparagales > Orchidaceae > Platanthera > Platanthera zijinensis. The sequence goes on from CM077084.1 coordinate 122,319,867, forward strand.
GAACATGCATCACCTAGCATCGAGTCCGGTTGCGAAGAGACAGTTCTTGACTCCCCGTTGAATTCTGTACCTCCGCCTTCCGCTTTGCATAGTATTCATTCTTTTTCTGATGTTTCTGTTGAGGCTGATTCGCAGGTGGAAACTAGCACTCTCAGCTTTCTGTTAGATCCGGTCGAGGAGGACATTTCCGTGGTTGAGGTTGCTACCTTCACCACATGTGAGGATGTCCAATGCGCGGACGAAATGGATGCTGCGCTAGGAACTTCTTGCACCATCCTGGACAGTGGTGTTCAGATTTCTGCAATTCTACCAATGGGAGATGATTCCGGGATCATTTCCAAGATTAAGGATTGTTTATGTTATTCTTCTGATTTATTTCTTGACCCCGTTCTTGTTTCCACTTCCCTGCAGGATTCCATCTTGGAACCGGTTCAACCAGTGCACGGGCCTGTAATGCGGCCTATGTCTGCTAGCAACCAGTTGCAGGTGGAGTTGGAGATGAAGAACTTCACAAGTTATGTCTTGCCCATGCCTGACACTCTCGGCAGGTGTACTTATACAGGTAGTGGGGCATTTGTTCTATCTCCATACCGGTACCCGCTACCAACACGCGAGCAAGAACAATTGCCTGGGCATTTCCATTTCCATACGCCAATCAGTTAAGCAAAGTCGAGATTTTGAATAAGTCCTGTTGGGAGACAGAAAACCCAATAGTTATCTAGGTAGCGTATTCTTTTCTTTTAGAATTTTTGGGCAATTTTCTTCCACTTTTCTCATCTCATCTTATATATTCTTGCCTTTTAGTCTAAAAAATGCTTGCGGTAGCTTTGCCTCATTTCTGTATCCCCCTAGCGCACCCTCAGCGTTATCCGAGCGATCTTGGTACAAAAATTGGCTGCCTGTAATTTTTAAGTTTCGCGCACGATCAGTGATCGTGCGCGCTATTTATTTTCGCACGATCCGTGATCGTGCGGTCGGCCCAGTTTTTATAAAAAGACCGCTCGGGCTGTGCCGAGCGTGCGCCCTAATTCCCCGCTCCCGAGCTTTCGTCGTGCGTCGTTCTCTCGAGCTTCCGTCCCCCTCTTCTTCTCCGGCAAATCTCCGGGAGATTTCTTCCCTCCTCGCTCCACAGGATCTTCCTCTTGCAATGGCTTCTACCTCTAACCGCAGGGCTGTCAACGCCTACCAGCGCTCCACTCCGGCTCAGGTGCTGCAGAGGATGGCGGCATTTTAGAAGGACACCCACCAGTGCCGGTTTACTGATTTGAAGAACAAACCCTTCCTCCCTCAACGTCTTGTGGACTGGGAGGAGTTGAGGTCCATTGGCGACGGCGGTGTTCTTGCGGATTCTATCCTCCACCTCTACTCATTCGACAAGTGGAGCCACGTTTTCGAGTGTCGCGAACCCGGATTCAAAGAGCTCACTTTGGAGTTCCTCTCCACATTTGAGTGGGAATGCGACACTCGCGGCTATCGCCCTGTTGAATGCTCCTTCCGGATTCGGGGACGGGTCATTTCCATGACCATCCATGAGCTTGGCGTCTGAGCCGGATTCTACTCAGATGCCTCGGAACCACAAGGTTTAGGTTCCGGCTTCCCTGAAGGGTCCTCCCATGGGTCAGCTTGGCGCAAAATTACCGGTTCCGACGAGGAGTATGTGGCTCGGAAGGCCAAGTCGACCAAGATCATTTCCCCTGCCTTGCGGTATCTTCAGCATCTTCTTAGCCACTCACTCACGGCGCGGTCACTTAGTCAGAATGTGGTTGGGTGGCAGGATTTAGTTTCACTATATAGCATGCTCCGTCGGGAACCCATCCACCTTGGTTATATGCTGGCGACATTCTTCCATCATGAGGCTACTTATCGCCTCGCCGGCGCGATCGGTGGTGCTTATTACATCACTCGCATCGCCAAGAATTTGGGAGTCTGGGATAGTTTGCCGCCGATGGAGCAGGTTACCACCCCTTCTGTTATCACCCGAGCCAACATGGTCAGTTTTCATCTGCTGCGTGTTATTGGGAGGCGATCCGATCGTCGATTCGAGATTGTTATGCCAGGTGACGCCCGAGGAGCTTTGCAGGAGGACGAGGATGTTGTTGCTCCAGAATCTTCCGCCATGGGTAGGCGGAGAGCTGCAGGAGGCACTCAGCCACGTCGTTCTCGGCCACCATCTGCTGAGCCGGAGAGGCAGCCCGACCCTCATTTCAGTGCTGCGTAGGGTCAGAACATTCCATTTCTGAATGAGCGCCTTGCGGATATTGAGGCCTCCCAGTTGTGGATGCAGAACCTGGTATATCAGCAGGCTTTGCGTGGTGGCCTGAACATCCCTCCGCCGCCGGTTCGTTCCGCTCCTGCCCCCCGCCCGCCGCCCGTTGAGATCGACAGCAGCGACGAGGAATGAGTGCAATTCCTCCACCCCACAGCTACCTCTGCATTTGTGTCTTCAAAATCTGTGTTTCTTGTTTGTCCGATTTATTTTATTTTATTTTTGGTCGTTATTTATTTATTTTGCTGCATAAACATTATATACAACTGCTAATACAGGTATTTGGTCCACCTTAAGGACGGTAAACAAAAGGGCTATTCGGGAGACAACCCAAGCTTGGACCTTTTGGTCCCCTTGTTTATGTTTTATTTTATTTTATGCTTTTATCTTTTTGTATTTTCTATTGTTCGGCCTAATTCGCAGGTTCAGCTTATCTTTTGTGTGATGCAGCACTTCCCGCGAATCATCATGCAATCTTCTGGCATGCTCCCCTCTTTGGAGCATTGGTACTCTCTCTCGCTTCAGATTTCATTTTCTGGTTGAATGTTTATTTTTCTTGCTCATGTTTTCATTCAAGTCTGGGGGGAAGAGCCGCTTGTGCACTCCACGAGCACATTTAATTTCGCATGCCAGTAGTTTTCCTTTTTCGCTTCATTATGTTAGATTCCTGTTGCACACCACTGCACCCACTTGAGCGCGAGCTTAGCGATTTGCGTGTCACGAGTTGAACCTGTATCTTTGTTCGATTTGGAAAATTTCTGTGCTAGTTGAGGATTGTGCGACGGAGTAAAATGTTGGCCTTGCTGTGTTTCTCGTCAACTGCTCTCATTTTGTGTAGGAATTTGAGTAGATTTAATTTTTCTGTATGCTTATAGTTTATATTTTTCTATCTGCGTAAATTTTTTTATTCTACTCAAAAGTTGGTGAATCCGGTGTGAATCAAACGGTAGCGTAGGAATGTGTGTAGCCGCCACTAGACTCGTATTGCTTGAGTCGGGAGGAAGGATTATCTTTCTCGGTTGCTAAGAACTTGCCCCAAGCTATTCTTGAAGCATTGGTACACGGTTAGTCTAGCGTGAGAGTGATGTAGGCCACCTTTTGGCCCGGTTGAGCTTTGTACCCATTCCTAACTTCGCCCTTGCTAGCCCCGTTGTGCCTACCCTTCTTTTGATTCAGCTCCACTAGTATTTCACCAAAGCCTTATAGCATATCCTATTCGCACACCCAATTCGAGCTTTAGTAGTTTACATTTTATGTTGGGTTGTGATGTGGTGATTCGTATTTGTGATATGTGGTTGTGCCCAAAAGAAAAAAATGTGCTGATTTTGTAAAAAGAAAACGAAAATATTTAAAAGAGAAAAAGAGAAAAGAGAAAGAAAAAAACAAAAGAGTTTGATTGAAAATATTTATTTGAGAAGATTTGGATTTGGAGTAGGCGGTGCACACACCCATGTTGTACAAATAAAGTCTGGGGGTGTGGTGCACCTGGTTATATTGTGGTTTGCCGAGGGATTCTTTTAGGCTAGCTCATTTGGGTTAGGTGCATAGCCTTTCTTTTTATCATTGTTTATCTCACCGTAACCCAAGCCCCATTATTACCCGAAGTCCTACGGACTTGCGCTTGAGTTGACTAGTGCCGTGGAGAGAGTGCGAACGGGCAAGCTTATGGTTTCCGACATTGGTGGATTCCTTTGGGGGTAATCTTGAGCCCCGGTCTTCGGCAATGCTCACCTTAGTGGCCTGTCTACTTTCTCCCTGCTTAAGACCGGATGATTCACCGTGATTCTACTTTGGAGTAATAATAAATTTTTGTTACGCGTTGTGAAAAATATAAAATATTTTGTATACTTAAGAATTTCCTCTACTTTATTTTTTATGCACGCGAGCATGCGACTTCGCATGGTACTCCGTTTGGCAATTTCTTTTTTAGCTAGTTCATTTTTCCCCGTCTGCTTAGGTTTTGTTTGCTCGGGACGCGCAAATGGTTAAGTCTGGGGGTGTGATGAGTCCTCTTTATATACCTATTTTCGGACTCATCTGGGCTTATTTCCCTGTCTTTGCACACCGTTTAGCGTCATTTGCACTCCTTTTGGTTCGTTACGGTTTTCCATGCCCTGTGCACCTTTGTTGCCCATTTTCTGTGCTTGTGTGCATTTACTTTCTTGCTATGTTCATTACTGGTTGCTGTGGCTGCCGCGATCGATGCCCCGTGCAGTTTTCCTGCAGGTTTGGGGATCGTGAGGGCATTCGGGATAGGCGTTTCACTATTTTTGGCAAAGGAGTCATTGGTCGTGCGTTTTTACCCACGCACGACCATCGACCTCCTAGCGCACGATCGCTGATCGTGCGCAGCCCGGTCTCATTTGTGAAAACTCTGTCTTGAACCTTCCGCACGATCACTTGCCATACCGCGCACGACCACTGCTCGTGCGCCGCCGATCGTGCGCAGTCATACCCATTTTGTAAAAGTCTGTCTGGCTATTTCCGCACGATCATCTGCATTACCTCGCACGATCACTGATCGTGCGCCGATGATCGTGCGCGATTACTGATTTTCTGATGCAGGTCTGCAGGTTGCTCACGCACGGGCGCTGACCTTGGTCGCGCACGACCACTGGTCGTGCGCCAGTGGTCGTGCGCCCTATTTATTCTGCAAGCTATAAATACGCTGTTCCGCGAATTAGGGCGAGAGAATCGTTACGGAACCTTCGCCAGTCTGCTGTTTCGCCCTCCAGCAAGTCCCATTCACCTCCACCTTCATCCATACCAACGGGAGGACCTTCTCCGGTGATTTCGAAGCATTCCGCATCCTCCGGTGATCCTCCCGGCCATTGAAGCATTCTTCTCCGAGCTTTCCACCAAGGAAGAAGACGAAGCACCCCTAGAGAACGGAGTTACAGGCCCTCGAGGTGACAGCTCGGTGGTACCGGAAGCCCTCCTCGGACTGCGCTTGGAAGCGGATTGACAACCCGCACCTCCGGCCAACAACCGCGGTGGATATTCAATCTCATGGTTGTGCATTTTCTCTCTGTTTCTTGTTGTATGGAATGTTTGTGTTTGTAATGAACATCAACTTCTAGTGTTATTTCGTTTGGTTGTGTTTCATCTTGCTTTAGAGATTTATTCTTTGATGCGCCTCGCTCCATCTCGCTCCACTCCACATATTTGTTTCACTCAAGCTTGCTCCGCACTAATCACCTCACTCGCTAGATTTCCGTCCACTCGCCAATCGAAGTACGGCATCGCGGCCGCTACATCCATCTCGCCTTGAGAAGCGGTGATTGCGACCCGCATAGTTTACATTAGTGTAATCGATCGTAAGACCACCAACCAAAGCCCCTTTCTTTTCTGTTTATTTCAATTAACTCTCATAACGATAGTTTTAGAGTCTAGATCGTTCGACGCCAATTGCATTCCTCAAGAGACCGACATCCGGGGATTCATTCCCAACTTTATTACTTGAGCGACCGGTACGCTTGCCGTATTTTACGCGCATCAAATCTCATCCAGATAGGCTCCATCAAGTTCAAGAATAGTCTCATCAGGGATATTTAAGAGAGGCTAGAGAGGGAGAAAAGAACAGTGGCTATATATTCTAAGCCATGTAATGTGTTGACTTTGATAGACTCCTTCTCCTCTCAAAAGGGTTAGAAGGGGTTGAGATTCAAGGGAAGCATAAGAGTTGCTCCTTCCAAAGGGAAGGGCAAAGCTCCAGCTCTAGCTCATCCTCTTGCTTCCAAGCCTCTCATTCCTTTTAAGAAAGTTCAGTTGACTTCAAACAGGTATGACCAAGAAAGCATTTATTGTCACTTGATGAATGACAGATCCACTAGTGTGAACAAAGATGTTCACATCCATGGTGGAAGGTATAGCAGGGTGAATTCCTTTAAGGTTGCCCATAAAGAAATTCAAATGGCCTATCATGGACCATTTGTATTTGGTGTGCCAGCCCTCACTTTCAAGGATGTGGCTGCAGCAAAGGTTCAGGATAATTCAACAAAGACTCAGACCAAGGGTTTGTCTTCCAGCAAGCCTGGTTTGGCTGTGTCTGATGCAATCAAGAGCATGCTTTCTGAAAAGAAGCTTGCTACTGCTGGAAATTAGAGCAGGCCAAACAAGCATGCTAGATGACTTACCTTTAGTCAGATCCTTGCTGAAAGGAATCTAAAGAAGTCTGCTGCTCATCTTCCTATTGTTCAGTCTACAACTCACCAAACTGCAAGGCCTACATATAAAAGAAGATATAACATTTATTAATGTTGGTGCTCTGGCAAAGTGGGCCACTTTATTGTAGATTGCTGGCAAAATCTAAGTGTGCCAAGAGCGGCTGTTAGTCCACCAGTCAGAAAGGCTGCTGGTAGACAAGTTCATTTTCAGACTAACTTGCACCTAGGACCCAATAGATATTGGGGTCCTAAAGGTAAAGTGAATTGTCTGATGTAGGTTATTCCAAGTGCCCTTCCCCCTATATATTACTTGGATAGTGGTTGTTCCAAGCACATGACTGGGATAAGGAGAAACTTAAAAGAGTATACTCCAGTGAAAGATGAACCTAAGGTCATCTTGGTGGTTCAGATAGTGGGGTGACTAGATTCTATGGTAAGATCACCAATGGAATAGTCACCATAAAAAGTGGCTTATGTTGAAGGGTTGTAACACAACCTTATAAGCATAAGCAAAATCTCTTATCCTGGCTATGTTATTGTCTTCCATAAGGATGAGTGACAGATTAAGATGTAAAGTGACTAAGAGGTCATCTTGATAAGAAATAGGAGTGGAAATGTTTATTGTTTAAACTTTATTTGTATAGATAAAGACTCTCCTATTTGTCTAGTGGCAAATGAGAAAGTCTCAAATAGTGTCCAATGGCATAAGAGGCTAGCTCATTTGAATTACAAGACAATTGACAAGCTATTTAATCAAGAGCTAGTTAGGAATGGTCCAAATGTGAAGTGCACCAAGGAGGGCATTTGCTCAGCATGCCAAAAAGGCAAGCAAACCAAAGCCTCCTTCAAGGGAATTAGGACCAAAGAATATATAAGGTGTTTGTATCTCTTATATATGGACTTGTTTGGGCCTATGACAGTTCATAGTCATGGTAGAAAAGTATACACCCTTGTGGTGGTTGATGACTATTCCAGGTATGCTTGAGTGTTCTTTCTTAAGAAAAAGAGTGAAACCCTTGATATCTTCATGAAGTTTGTTAAGGAAATTCAGAATGAGTTTGACAGTACTACGGTCAAAATCATAAGTGACCATGGAATTGAATTCCAGTCTGAAAGAATGACAAAGTTTTGTGAAGAGCAGGGGATTCATCAAGAATTTTCTTCTCCAAAAACTCCCCAGCAAAATGAGATTATTTAGAGGAAAAATAGGACTCTCATAGAGGCTGGAAGGACATTGTTGAGAGATACATCTCTCCCAAAATATTTCTAGGCTGAGGTAGTGAATACTGCATGTCATGTTCTCAACAGGGATTCTATCACCAAGAGCCATAAGAAGACTCCCTATGAGATCTTGAAGAGAAGAAAACCAAATCTAGGCTATCTCAGAATCTTTGGTAGTAAGTGCAATGTGCTTCCCAATAGTTTGTTGCCAAGTGATGCTAATCATAGAAAACCTATAGCTACAGATTGCTGTACTTAGTCTTTGAACACTATCAAAGTACATCTGAACAAGATGATATTCTCCAGTATCCAAGACCAGAAGAACTACAGATCAGCAAAAAGCTGCCCCAATAGCTGATGCTGAAGCAAGATTGCCTTCAACAATCAAACATCTAAAGGATATTCTTAGACACCAGATCATTAGTGATGCTAACCAATAAGTGGTGACCAGGAGCAGAAGTACCAACACAACACTATCTTCAAGCTTCCTATCAAAGGTTGAGCCAAAGAAATTTGAAGAGGCTAACATAGATCAGTTTTGGATTGTAGCTATGCAAGAAGAATTGAACCAGTTTAAGAGATTCAAGGTCTAGAAGCTGGTTCCCAGAACCGAAGGAAATAATGTTATTGGAGTCAAGTGGATTTATAGGAATAAACTTGATGAAAATGGCATTATAATCAAGAACAAGGCAAGGCTAGTAGCAAAGGGGTACAAGAAAGAAGAAGGTATTGATTTTGATCAAACTGTTGCCCTTATAGGAAGATTGGAGGCCATCAGACTATTCCTTGAATATGCTACACACAAGGGATTCAAAGTCTACCAAATATATGTGAAGTCAACCTTCCTGAATGGTGACTTGAAAGAAGAAGTCTATATTGAGCAGTCTCTAGGTTTTGTTGTACCTAACTCACCTAATTCTATATATAGACTTAGGAAAGCTCTATATGGGCTAAAGCAGGCCCTTATAGTATGGTATGAGACTCTATCTAACTTCCTCATTGAGAACAAATTCTCAAGGGAGAAGATTGATAAGACCCTATTCCTAAGGGAATCTAAGGGTAAGATCATCATAATCCTGATATATGTAGATGACATTATCTTTGGATCTACTGATGAAAACCTTTGCAGGAAGTTTGCCAAACTTATGTAAACGAAGTTTGAGATGAGCAGTATGGGTGAATTTAAGTTCTTCTTAGGTCTCCAAGTTCGACAGAATGATGATGGCTTGTCCATATCCCAGTCTAAGTTTACCGGGGAGTTAATCAAGAAGTTTGGTATAGAGAATTCCAACACCAAGAAAACTCCCATCGGGTCAAGTCTGCCAATAGGCAAAGATGAGGCAGGGAAACCTGTTGATGAAACTTTATTTAGGGGGATAATTGGTTCTCTTCTATATCTAACAATAAGTATGCCAGACATCATGTATGATATATGTGTTTGTGCTAGGTATCAGGATTGCCCTAAAGAATCTCACTACTAAGCTGCAAAGAAGATTTTGAGGTATATTAAGGGTACACTAGATCTTGGCCTATGGTACCCTAGGAATGGGGAGTTTGAACTAATAAGCTATTCAGATACAGATTTTGCAGGCTGCAAAGAGGACATGAAGAGCACTTCTGGCACCTGTCAGTTCTTGGGAGGAAGACTAGTGTCTTAGAGCAATAAGAAGCAAACAAGTGTTGCAATATCAATGATAGAGTCAGAGTATATCTCAGCAGGTAGCTTTTGTACTTAGTTGCCATGGATACATCATTAGCTCCAGGATTATAACCTTCAGATAAGTAGAAGTCCCTTATATTGTGATTCTACTAGTGTAATCTCAATTGCTAGGAATCTTATCTCTCGCAACAGGACTACGCACATTGAGATTAAATATTATTTCATTAGGGAGCATGTGGAATATGAAGATATCAACCTTGAGTTTGTCCTTACAGATAAGCAAGTGGTTGACATCTTCACGAAGCAACTAGATGAAGCAAAGTTCAACACCTTAAAGTTTGAATTGGGCATGTTGAATCGGGTATAACTTCAGTTGCTACTCATATGGCTTCTTTGTTGTAGGGTATACTATTTCTTGCAGGTGGAATTGTTCTTCAGTGGAATGAAGACTTTTCAAGTGGTATACCTTTAGTGGTATCATGTTCAAGTACTATCCAGACTCGTATATACTAGAATGTCTACCAGGAAATATGATAGAGGATGCTTCAGTGAGAGGGAGCAAGTCCAGCACTTGCAGAGGAAGATTAAAATTATATCTTATAGAGAATGAGCATCATACCTCCATCACTCACAAGGGGGTCAACTGGTGCAAGAGTTGCTTTTCTGTACAAAAAAAGGGGGAGCAGAAAATCAGTACCTCCATGACTATTTACAGAAGTCAAAAGGGTGAGGACAAGGATATAAGGTAAGGAAAGTGATATCAGATCTATGAGTGCATTAGATACAAGAGCAGGATATGTGAGAAGGATACAAGGGCTATCAAAGTGATCAAGATGCCAAGTAGCAATAATATAGGGGGAGCAGGTGTGATGATTTTCACCCTGCAAGAAAGGAAGTGTGGTAATTATAACTTGTTCTCTTGTTACATGTTTTCCAAGATTAATGTTTTATTGCTGCATATGTTAGTGTATGTCATTGACTCATTTGTTTGAGGGTTTTTACTTCTTAAAATAGGAGGAGATTGTTGGGTACATTGCCCACAATGTCCTAGATTTGAAGAAGTCAATCATGTCAATGATATGCATAAAGTTGTATTTAAAGTATGCTTAGGTTCATGCATGCAGGTTAGTACTTGTAATATGGATGGGATAGGTTTTCCAAGTGATGTGATAGGTGGTCACAAAGTAAAGATGTGGAGAGACATAAATCTGTCCAAGTCCACAGGCATTGAGTGAAGCCAGTTCACTCAATGCCAGATATAAGGGAAGGTGCTGGATAGGCTGGAAATCGCCTAAGTCCACAGGCGTTGAGTGAAGGCAGTTCACTCAATTCCAAAGGCCATAAAGCGCTGAGTTAGTTGTGGATAGTTAAAGCCATGCACTCTGAAATGTTATTCTACGGCTAAGTCCACATGCATTGAGTGATGACAGTTCACTCAAAGCCATCATCGGGTAGAGACGGATCTCTCAAAGCCTAAATATTGGAGGGCTAAATATTCGACAATGTCCAAAAGCGTCGAGTGAACACATATCACTCCACGCCAAAGAAAAAGCGGTGAGTCTTGCTGCTGCAGTCAAAGCCTAAGAAGAAGACAGAAATTGACTAAATCCAGAAGTGTTGAGTGAAGCCAGTTCACTCAATGACTAACAAAGAAGGCAAGCAAAAAAAGAAAGCATTGATTGAGTCCAACACACTCAACGCCTTCAGACAGGTGAAGAAATGAAGAAGTGTAAAAGCGTTGAGTGAAACCATTGCACACAACACACTCAACGCCTATGATGTAGAATGATTCAGACAGTTGAGTAAGGGTTTTGGAATTGAGTGAAGCGTGTTCACTCAATGCACTCAATGACTGTAGTGAATTTGAGAAATTGGCTAAGTACATAATCTGATGATGTCAACCAAAATTAACAAAGTCAACAGAGTTCAAATCAAGTGCATGGAAGCTACAGAACATGACAATTATTACAGGAGAGCTACTCTACGACTTCTTTCGTTAAAGCAAGCTGCAACTATTTGCTCCAGGTGGTCCCCACTACTTCTTGGAGCCATTAATCGGTGGAAGATATAAAGGGGCGGCTACTAGATGTTGAAATCAACTTTTAGGGTTTTGGTTCAAAGAAAAAGAATGACTAGACTTCATCTTCCTCACAATTGTTGTCGGGCAAAAGTTTGAAGTTGATCTGCTGAACTAAAAGTTGAGTTAGCTATAGCAATTTCTACTGCTACAACAAGTTCAGAAACACTTCTGATAAAAAAGTGAGGAGAGCCTTCAGTCTTCTGTAGGATCAGTTGCCGTTTGAAGAACTCAAGACCTAGCAGATCTTCTGTCTTCTACATCAAGTTAGGAAATAGTTTTCTGAGATACTTCCAGTAGAGATAGCAATTTTACTAAGAACATCATTCCGCTGTTGTGAAGATAGTTAGAGTTTAGATAACTTAGCTCTAGTAGCAGACACAGAGAAATTTCTTTGTGTCAAATTAATTAAAACCATTGTATTTTTGTATGATCCTTTTGGATCTGAGTTGTAGAGCTTTTTTAGCCAGAGGTAGGGAAGTTTTTCCTAAGCTGTAGGAGAGTTATACTCTCTGAGTGTAGGATCCAACTTAGATTTGAGGTAGGTAATCATTTGATCACTAAGCTATATGGATTTTAAGCCTGAGGTATGAGAGTCATTCTCTCTGAGTTGTAGGGCACTTGTGCCTGAGTTGTCGGATCCTTTGGATCTGAGGTAGGGAAGTTTTGCCTAAGCTGTAGGAGAGTCATTCTATCTGAGATAGGATCCTTTGTGGATATGAGGCAGGGTTGTCCTCCCAACCTGAGTTGTAAGGCCTTTGGGCCTGAGGTAGGTGATCAGTTGATCAAGAAGTTGTAGGTGCAAGTTTGCTCTGAGGTATGGCTTTGGCCTGAGTTATATGTCTTGGAGGAGATTGAGAGATCCCGAGGGATCTGAGGTTTAAGCTCTTGGAGTTGAGTTTTGGAGAAGTTCCTTATCTAACTAGAAGTTAGAAAGGTGGGAGGAGAGTGGACGTACCCATAATCTAGGGAACCACTATATATTCTGTGTGTGCTTTTTGTTGTATTGTTTCTTTTTTACAGGTTCTTGAAAGAAGATAACTAATAACACACTAAGCACTTAAAGAAGAAAATAAAAGAAAGTCATAAGAAACCAAGAAACCTATTCACCCCCTCTAGGTTGCTAGCTACCTAGAAAATAAAGACTTTCAATTACTCCATTCTCGTCAAGCTTGTTTCTGAATATCTATTTGGTGCCAATCACGTTCTGTCCTTTGGGCCTGGGCACCAAATCCTAAACCTTGCACCTTTCAAACTGGTTGAGCTCCTCTTGCATAGCCATGATATAAGAGGCATCCTTGTTTGCTTCTTCAAATTCCATTGGATCAACATGAAACCGAAAGCTAAGTTGTAAAACTTTGTTATCAGTACCTCTTATGGTTCTAATACCATTGCCTGGCTATCCAATGATCAGATCAATTGGGTAATCTCTTAGGTGTCTTAACATTAGATTTCTTCCTCTCCCACCAACAAGCTCTGCCACATCTGTTGCATCTCCTGTAGGTTGAAGTTTTTCTTCATCTTGTAGTTCTTCATCCACCACACTTGGATCAACGACCATAACAGAGCTTGGAGTATCTTCATTAACAGCTTCTTTCAAGCTTAGTTCCTTTAACCTGGTACCTACATCTGCACCAATAACACTAGGAGAGCTGCTATGGAGCATACTTGTCTCATCAAATACAACATTTATATACTCTTATACAACCAGGATTTTCTTGTTAAAAATCCTATATGCCTTACTATTGATACTATTACCGACAAAAATACCTTCAAAATACTTTTTACTAAACTTCGTGCGATCATACTTCCCATTGTTAAGTACGAAGCATTTGCTTCCAAAGATCCTAAAGTAGACACAGTCAGTTTTCTGCCCTTCAACAGTTCAAAGGGAGTCTTACGTTGGCTTTTGTTGATTAATGCTCGATTTTGCACATGACAAGCTGTGTTGACTGCTTCGGCCCAGATGTACTATGATAGTGAAGTGTCATTCAACATAGTTGTACATGCTTTAATGAGGGTTATATTCCTTATCTCAGTAACTCCATTCTATTGTAGAGTACGCGGAGAGGAAAACTCATGAAAGATACCTTGACTTCTACAGAATTCTGTCATAGCACCAGACTCAAATTCTATTCCGCGATCACTTCTGATTTTGACCACTAAGTAGTTTAACTCATTCTGACTTTGCCTAACAAAATTAGTAGAATCCTCGAAGGTGTCTGACTTGTGTTTTAGAAAGAACACCCAAGAAAAATGAGAGTAGTCATCAACAATGACCAACGTATAGACTTTACCTCCTAAACTGTGAATTGGCATATGACCAAATAAGTCTATACGAAGTAAGCACAAACTTCTAGAGGAATATTTTTCAAAAATACCCTTAAAGGAATCCCTTGTCTTCTTACCTATTTAGCATGCGTGACATGGACTCTCTTTAAGGCACTTAATTCTGGGGGCATCACACAATAAGTTGTGAGAAATAACATATTTATAGTTTTGAAATTATTATATGCAAATCACATATGTCATTGGTCACAGAGAGACGCACTATCTTTTGCCAAAAAGCACACTAGTGTAGAATTGTCTAAACATAAAGAGTTTAAGCAGAAAATATTTCTACTCGGAGTGTTTGTTAGAATTATCTCCAAATTAGCAAATGATTTTATCAGAAACTTGTCCTTATAGAACTCAACGATATAGTTTTTATCACATAATTGACTTATGCTTATGAGATTATGTTATAATCCTTTAACATAAGACACGTCTACGAAGGAGATTATATCGTTGGTAATCATATCGTAGCCTTTAGTGATTCCCGGTCAGACCCTCCAAAGATGACTTTTGGACAATCTTCGAATGGGGTATTTTCTGGCAAAAGGCTTCTTGTCCTGATCATGTGCCGAGAGCATCCACTGTCTAAATACCAGATTGGAGTTTTGTTAGCATTTGGACATACTTGCAATCATAGACCATTTTCCTTTATTTGGGTCAATCAACTATCCAAACACCTTAACCAAACTGATTTGGGTCCTTGGTTTATGGTTAGTTTAACAACAATAGGAACATTAATGTTGTGAGTGGTCTGTCTCACACTATTAACTCGTGGAATTTAAATTTTCATGGGATGAAACCAGCAGTCTATGACAAAGTGACCAATCTTTCCACAACACCAACAGTCAATCATTTTGTATCTTCACTTGTACTCATGCTTTTCCTTTTGAATGAGAGGTCTAGCAGGGGAAACAAACTTGAAGGAAGAAGCCTCATAATTATAACAGACATAAGGGTTCTCTGTTTCCTTAGCCTTGGAAGCAACAGGTTTGGTATTGGGTGCCTTCTTAAAGTTTGGTCCATGAACGTGAGGACCATACTCTTTAAGAGTTACATATTCATAAGGTGCTTTGAAAACACTAGCACCAATGTCTCTAGGACGGGTCCATCCTTGGTAGCGCTTTTAAGGCTCCACATAAGTTGGCCTAACAAAGTGACCATAGGACGTCTCAAAGTCATATTTAATCATAGGGAAGATTACCTTCGTAAATGAGGGTTGACTTTGAGTTTCCTCCCCTTTGCCTTTGGGATCATCTTTCTTAGTAGCATAACCTTTCTAAGCTATATGGCCATGACCACTTCCCTTCTTGGGAGCGGAGAATTCATCGATGAGAGGAAGAATGGTCTTTTGCTTAAAGTAATTTTCAACAAGTTTCCTTTCCACCAAGAGATTTTCTTTTGGCTCATCTAAGTACTTCTCCTTTTGACTTAATAGTTCAGCAGAGCATTTTAATTTCTCTTTCAACGAGTGAACTTAAATTCTAAGAGGAGTTAATTAACCAATTTCCTCTTTCAAGATTGATTCCACTGCCTTGAGAGAAGCAAACACTTTTGATTGTTTTTTGACTATCTTGCATTGTTTGTCGAAGGCTCTACAAAGTTATTAATGTTGAGGCATCAAGTCAAAATCGTCTTCCTCAGAAGAATTGCCTTCATGACCATTAAAAGAAGTTTCAGATTAAAATCGCATTGTGTGAGAGTTTACCTTCCTATGGAATTGGGAGTTGCCTACTTCCTTATCTGATTTAGCCATGAGCTTGAAGTAAGCTTCTTCATTTTAAGATCTTAATTGACCCACTTGATTCACTGTCATTAAGAGTCTTAAACTTCTTTGCAACGAAGCTCTTCTCCTCCTTCCTCTTAGCTTTGAAGGATCTCATCTCTTCTTTCTTGGATCATTCCTTCTTTTTGTACGGACACTCTGCAATCATGTGTCCTTTCTTATTGCAATAATAACAAACTATGTTAGAGGAAGAATGTTTGTTCAGTTTAGACTTATACCTGTCTTATCGATTGTAGATTTTCTTGGACCGATCACCATCACGAAGTCCGAGGAGGTGGACTGATTTTTCATCTGCCTCCTCTTACTGAGCAGTCGTTTGAATTTCTTGGAGATTAGCGAGAATTCTCCATCAGATAACTCAGAGCCTGATGTGCTTGGCTCAGAATCTTCTTTAGCATCAGAAGCTCGTGCCCTTATTGGTGACAAAACTTAAGATTTTCTTGTCCCTTCGGCCTTCAGAGCTACTGACTTCTCATTGTTTGAAGTCCTGTTACTTTGTTCCTCTTTCTTTCGAGTATTCATTTGCAGTTCATATGAGTGGATCTTTCCAAATAGATTCTAGGGATTGATCTCTGGCAGCTTTCTGAATTCCCTAATGGCAACAACTTTAGTGCCCCAGTCTTTTGTCATGGATCTTAGGAATTTGTCGTTGAGCTCCCATTAGTAAACGTACGACCATAGTTTATGAGGTCGTTGCCGATCTTACAGAATTTTTCGAAGCTGTTAGCAACTGTATCATTTGTACATTGCTTAAATGCCTCGTATTATTGATTAAGTATAAATCTCCAATAATCTCTAACTTTTTTAGTTTCTTCTATGAGAACCATGAGTCAGTCACACATCTCCTTAGCAAATTTGCAATGGAATAAGTTTTGCAGCATTGAATCATCCACTGAACTGGCTATGATATTCTTTGCCTTTTTATACAAGGAGACTAGAGAAATTTAATCCTTGGTCAAGTCCATCATTTTCTTCGGAATCATAACAGTAGGATTCAAAGCAGATGGCTGTATAAGAATATGAGGTTCGTCTTCAACAATCTGAAAAATATGTGGATCATTAGCTTCCATGTAGAATCTGACTCTTTCCTTCCACATGGGGATGTTCTCCTTAGTGCATACAGGTAACTTCATCGAAGAAATATAATTGCTTCTATCCATTACAACTGAGCGATATCTCTTGACAAGTAGATAGGAGATCTTATTCAAGATGTTAACCTTATATCGAACAACACCCCTCTGATACTAATTGAAAGTATCTAATGTAAATCTAAATAACCTAGAGCGGGGTGAATAGGTGAGTTCTGCGTCTTTTTGCGGAATAAAAATAATTAGGAAGTAAACACATAGAAACACAGAGATTTATAGTGGTTCCCCGAGTCTGGTACGTCCATTATCCCGCCTCCCCTATCTACCACGAAGGGTTATATTTGGCTACTTCACCTTTATCTCAGATTCTTTGAATCTTACACCTCGGAGCCTGAACTCCTACAATTCGGAGACAACACTCCTACAACTTGGAGAACAACCTCTCCTACAACTCGAAGAACAACCTTTCCTACAACTCGATCCTAAAAAAAGGATCTATAACTCGGAGGTAAAACCTCCTACAATATCATAAAATGATTTACAACAATAGATTAAAACTAATCTTCTACAGATCTGAACACTTCGGTCTTCCTTTCCTCCGAAAAGTGAAACTTGACAATCTTGAGGAGAAAAAGAAATCTGAAATCGCTGAAGGCTCGATCTGAACAAAGAATCCAGTAGATCTGAATGGAGCATGGAACTTTTGAGAAAAGAGATCTAGTCGATACATATTGAAGAAGATCGGATCATGCGTCATTGATTTCAGCAGAGAGAGAATCGCAAAGTTTGTTGAATGATAGCAGATGGGTCCTTTTTGGAATGTCTCAATTTGAGCATATATGCACGATTAAGGATGAATAAAATCTACCCTAAGTATTTATAGAGATCCTTCTTCTTCAACGGCTAGAAATCCCTTCCCAATAAAGAAGTCGTGGAACACTGTGCATGGCACTCGGGATTGAGCCATGACAGAATTTGAAAATAGAATAAATAAACCCTAAGTATAATTCGTCGAGTATCGTCGAGTATATAAGGGTTTACTCGTCGAACTACTTCGAAACTCGATGAAAAATACTTAGACAATACTAGCACAATCGAATAGGCAACTCAATATCTTCCTAAAGAGACACTCGACGAATTCGACGAGTATTGGCTAGTTCACTCGACGAATTTGACGAGCATCGACTAGTTCACTCGATGAATTCGACGAGTATCGACTAGTTCAATCGATGCCTAGGCCAAGCGATATTTGATGAATTCAACCAGTATCATCTAGCTTACTTGACGCATTTGATACCTATTAGCTAGCTTACTCGACTCCTTCGACGAATATAACTTAGAGAAATCCAGAGAAGTAAATTCGTGAATACTCGATGAATTCATCGTGTATCGACATATATATTCGATGAGTATCGATAGATACACTCGACGAATTCGACAAGTATACATGAAGAAACTCGACGATTTTTACTTGATTGATTTCCAAAAGTTCAGAGATTTTTCCCTAAGTAAATGCAACGAATTCGACAAGTGCTAGTAAGAATACACGACGAATTTGACAAGTATTCATAAGTATACTCTACTAATTCGACGAAAATTCACTACAATACTCGATGAATTTTACTTATAGAAAAATTCTTTTCATCTAAAAGCAGCAACTTGTCCTTCCTTAAATCTCCTAGTGTACTTTAATCAGAAGTACACCCCAATAGAGAGATTACACGTGAGTCAACACATTGACCATCACAATTAAGGTTTACATTGTATTGTCCTGTATTTCATGACCACTGTAACTTGATATTGGGTTGTACTTAGCAATATAGACCTGCAAGCACATAACTAGAGAAACAGCATCAAATACAAACTAGATTAATCTTAGTTCAAGGTAAACTTCTTCAAATCAAGGTTATTGTGGATACAATACTCAACAATGAAGTAAATAGAAAATAACAAGAAGCTCCTGAAAGTATTTGCATTGCTCAACAAGATCAGTAGAAATAGGTCTATGTTTAAGAAGTTCAGCACCAAGAGTTTGAACCTCCTAATAGGTAGAAGCAGGAGTCATGACTGGTCGAGCAAAAAGATCCGCATGTAAAGTATAAATGCACGAGGTCTATTCCCCCTTGGAGTACAAAGCTTCAAGATGATTCCAGGCAGCCATGACCCTCAGATCATGTTGAATAACATGAAGGCACTCGTCAGGAAAACTATTGGCTAACCAAGTACGCATCAGGGCATCAGAACATCCCAATCATCAAAAAAAGCAAAGCCAGAAGGAGGGGGTTCATCAGTCAAATAATGATTCTTACGCTGAGAGCGCAATAGAAAAATAAAGGAAACACTCCAGTAAGGGTAATTGGGACCAGTAAGCTTCGAAGCACTTCCCAAATTTCCGAAGGCATAGAAAGAAGAAGTAAAAAGAGGAGGAGATAGAATAAAATAAGAAGAGAGAGCAGGAGTGTCCATAAGAAGCAACAATAAACCGGACAGGCAGAGGAAATAATCCACATGAACACAACAAGTCGCAAAGAAGAACGACTAGCGAAGAAGGGCGTGCGAGAAGGAAATTGCAAAAGGACGCACAAACAAGCAGTCCCAAGAAAGGAAGGGAAACTAGCAAGAAAGACCATGCGAGCAATAGAAAAGTCGCATGAACAGAAAAGACCGTAAGGGAACAAGTCGCAAAAAAAGTAACATGTAAGGGAGGGTAGTTCGGTAAGAAAACTGCAAGCGGTTAGAAAAACAAACTGCGAGAAAAGAAGGAGCAAAGGATCGGTTAACTTTGATACCAAGTAAAAAGAGTTAAATAAAAGGTAAATTTTATTGCTCCAAAACGATAAACAATACATAGGCATGCCTCTTATTTATAGAAAATGGTGGAGATGAGAGAATACAATAAGCGATGTGGGACAAAGTACAAACCATGCATGCAGAGCGGTTTGACACGGTCAAACCGCCATACTATACAAAGAAAACAAAATAAGGGAAGCCTCTGAACTCCTACAACTGCTAACTTCAAGACTGCAGTTGCGGTTAACTCCTAGACCGCTACTGTGGTTAACCCTAAGATCACTATTGCGGCTAACTTCCAAACTACTACTGCGGTTAACTCCTAGATGGCTACTACAACTAATCATCAGACGCCTGCTGCGGCTAACCACTAGATAAATGTTACGGCTAACCACCAGACCACTACTGTGGCTAACCTCTAAACTGCTTCTGCGACTAACCACTAGACACCCACTGCAGCTTACCACCAGACTACTGTTGCGATTTACCTCTAGACCGCTGCTGCGAAGAACCACCAGAATGCTGCTGCGACTAACCTCCAGACCGCAATTGCGGTTAACCTCCAGAACACTTCCACAGCTAACCATCAGAATGCTACTGCCGCCAACCTCCAGACCATTGAGCCAAACTGCTAGACCAAGGAGACTAGCAAACCGCTGCAAATAGAAATCACACCGCCTGGTCTCCTCAAGCTTCAACACCCCATCAGTCAAGTCATCTTCAGATATGCTAGGCTCTGAGAAGTTAGAATCAGTCTCTCTTATTGATGGTGAAGAAGATATTTCTTTGATCTTCCTGGTAGATTCTGTCTTTAGAGCCAGTGGCTTTTCTCTTGATTGAGTCTTGGCTGATTCTTCTTCAAACTTTCTTGTATTTAGTTGAAGCTCATGAGATAGCAGTTTATCAAAGAGGTTTTGAGGCAGAATGTTACCTAGGTTCCTTGTCTCTCTTGTGGAACATATTTTGATGTCCTATTCCTTCATGAATGATCTTAGGAATTTATCATTCAATTCATAAATGGTAAACTGTCCCCAGAGGTTTTCAGACCATTTACTATTTTAAAGAATTTCTCATAGCAGTCACCCATAGAATCTTTCTTCCCATGCCTGAAGGCGATTGAGAAGTGATTTCCTGCCATCTCTAACCTCCTTAGTTCCTTCTATATAGACTATTAAAGAGTTCCAAATTCTTCTACTATTTTGTAGTGGACAAGGTTCTGGAAGGTAGAATCAACTATAACACTAACAATGATGTTTTGTGCTCTCTTGTCCACTGCAGCCAAGGTAATTTCTATATTGGTCATCTTTAAATATTTCTTTTGAGTTTGATCATTAGCATCTATAGCAAAGATGTTCATTGGGATAAATAGGCCCTCTTCAATAGTAACATATATTCTAGAATCTGAGGCTTCCATGAATAGCCTAACCCTTTGTTTCCATATACCAAAATTTTCTTTAATATAGATGGACAATTTTATGGAACTAAGCTCCTTGTGCTTATCTCTAGCAGACATTGTGTTTGAAATTGCTACCCTCTTTGAGAGTTGTTCAGACTATTAAGTCCTTTGTGAACTAACCTCCTTCTGATACCACTTGAAAGACTAAGAAGGGTAGAAAAACTCCTAGAGGAGGTGGGTGAATATGTTCTTTTTATTTCTTTTTTGTTTTGAATAGATTTCTTGATTTTAGCACAAATTTTTAGAGAAAATGAAAGCACAGGCACAACACCCAAGATTTGTAGTGGTTCCCCAATCTTGGGTACATTCACTATCCCCCTTTGTCTATCTAGCAGAGAACTAGCTTTGGTTAACTCCTCTAGAAAATCAGATCAAAATTGATCTTATAAATCAGATACCACCTGGATCCTACACTCAGACTACTGCACAGTCCTACCTTAGAGATTTAGACAAATCTTCTACCTCATGCTCACTCAAGAACCCTAGACTCAGGGTATAAACCAGCCCTACCTCTCAACCTTTATGAATTAAGCTTACAAACTCAGATCTACAAAGATCCTACCTCAGGCCAGAAATTCCTTACTCGTAGATCAAAAAAGATCCTACTAGAAATGGTTGTATAGTTTTTGTTACAACTTATTGAATGAAAGTCTTTGAATATAAGGGTAGCTAATGACAAGAGGAGGGGGGTGAATAGGTTTCTTGAGCTTTTTAGTTACTTTTAAGAATTATCAGATTATGCAGTGTGTTATGATATGATTACTGATGCTTTCAAGAATATTACCCAAATACCACAATAGCTTTATAGTGGTTCCCCAGTGTATGAGTACTTCCACTATCCTTTCCGCCTTTTAATAGAATGTTAGACAAGGCACTTCTCCAACAACTTGGCTCCTCAGACATTAATAAATGATCCCATAGGATCACTCAGTCTCCATTGAGACTTACAACTCAGGCTCTCAGCCCACCCACTCAGTAATCATCTGATCAACTACTACATGCACAAATTATGAACAATACAGGCTGAGAAGAACAGCCCTACCACACACAGATTCAAAATCGGATCCTACAACTCAGATCTATACCAGATCCTACACTCAGCCTTTATAACTTAGGCTTACAATACAGATCTCACCAGATATAACTCTAAGCCTTTATAAACTAGGCTTACAACACAGATCTTGAACAGATCCTACAGAATTTTGAATAGAAATATTGATTTGACTCAATAGAAAATAATCTTTGAGTCAATTTCTTCCTGAGCTGAGTGAATCTCAGCCCTAACTTCTTCACATCAATAATGTTTATGTTCTTCAATAATATACTGCTTGTGCTGAAGTAATCTCAGGATCTTGCTGATGAAAGGGGGAAGATCAAGAATGATTGTCTTCAATCAGCTAACCTTAATTTGTAGAAATTAGATTTCTTTGCCTCTCCTTCTGTCCTGAGAAAATCCAAAACAGTAAACTTCTTCAATAATACAAAGGTTGATATTAAGATTTGGCTGAGATTGCATCTTGAAGAAACTTCAGCTAGGGCATGCCTTGACTGATTCTTCTTCCTCAGAGAAATCCTCTGATTTTGCTGTTATAGATATTTATTACAACAGCTAACTCAGAGACCTTTTAGATTTGTTGAATTGAAGATTTTGGCTCTATAACAATGGAGGGAGAAGAAGACGAAGTCCCGCCCCTCTTTCTCGAAATGAATTGATCGCTTAGACACTTATTTCGATCTAGATTTCATCTTCTATTTATAATCTCGTCATCCAGCGAGATGATTGACACACGTCATTGCTTTAATGGCTGATTATATCCTTAGTTTTATAGAATTAGACTGACAACGACATTAGTGATGAGTTACAACTCTTCCTTAATCATTTTGAAAATTTGTTGACTTTGCTGACATCAGCCATTCTGGACTTAGAAAAGTTTAGACAACTACCTAGGCGTTGAGTGCATTGAGTGAAAAAGCAATACTCAATGATTCTCGACTTAGAAAATTTCCTACTCTGCAAGGCATTGAGTGAGTAAGCTCCACTCAACGCTTTTTAACATAGGGTTCATTTGGTTCGGCGGTGGTGGGTCAATCTGGCGGGTGGAAATGGAGTGTTCGAATCGAAGGGGGGAGATGGCTGCTCCAAACAGAGCTTTTTGGGGCATTTCTCAAGGCATGCAGGTGGAAAAAGAGCAAATGCCATGGGAGATTCATTTGTTTACCCTCCTTCCGGCGGCGTTTGCCCAAAACGGAGTAGCAAAATGCCCAAAAAAATAAAGCCTTAGTCAACCTTCTGCATCCTTCTACAACTCTAGGCATTGAGAACATTGAGTGTATAAGCTTCACTCAACTCCTATTACCTTAAAATAATTTACAGCTCTTTCTACAACTATGGCGTTAAGAGCGCTGAGTGAACTGGCTTCACTCAACGATTCTGGACATAGAAAAATGTGCTTTGTATGAAGGCATTGAGTGTGTTGACTACGTTGAACGCTTTTCTCCTTCAGCCTGTAACACCCCAAAAATCTCAAAACTAGATTTGAGGTGCAGGTTGTTTGACACGGCCTGGGACACGGGCGTATCCCAGGGCGTGTCGGGGGTACACGGCCTGGGACACGGGCATGTCCCAGGGCGTGTCACTCAAGAAATAAGGGGATTGAGTCAGGGAAGTACACGGCTAGGAACCAAGCCTTGAACACGGCCGTGTCAGATTTGACACGGGCGTGTCGGATGCCGTGTGCCTACCCGTGTACTGTTTGTTGGTTTTGGAGCTCGATGAGGCAGGGGTGACACGGGCGTGTCTCATGACTGACACGGGCGTGTCAGGTCCGACATGGGCGTGTCGATGCCCGTGTTCTGGTAGATTTCAGTCGGTACGAGTACCGCGTGTGCCGCTTAAGGGTACACGGCCTGTGACACGGGCGTGTCACAGGCCGTGTCAGCCAAAAAAGTGTAATTTTGGGAAAATCGTGGCCGTTCCTTTTCTCTATTTTGATCCAAGGGCTCAGGTGATTCCTTGCTGGATTAAATCACCAGAGGCTTGATGAAGAGTTCGTTCTTCATTTGGTTAAGGAAGAGAGAAAGAGAGAGGAGGAAGAAGAAGGAGGAGGAGATCGAGCCACCGGTGGAGCTCCCGTGGTCCGATTCAAGATCCGAGGCAAGCGCTGTGAAGGCAAAGCTGCTGCGGTGCTTTCTCACCGGCTAGATTTCGATGGCTCCCAAGAGATCGTCAAGGGTAACGATCTCCCTTCTTGGACATGTGAAGCCCTTCTTTTCTGCATTGCATAGGGAAAACCCTTCCCCGCGAGTGTGCGGTGGGTTGTGGCATCCCTTGGGGTAGATATGTGAAGTCCCCCTTGTTAGAGTCCAAAATTGGAGTACGGATCTAGGCATGTTGTGTGAAGCCCATCTGGAAATGAAGAGGGTTGGATGCAACTCTTGTGGCCATGCGTTGCCACTTTGTGTGCGGTTGAGCCGTTGGGCTGCAACTCGATGAAAAGGCAGATTGCCGAACAGGAAAGGTGAAACCGACCCGCGCCTATAAATTGCCATGGATACTTCCGTATTCGAGGTGGCACGGTGACTTGAGCAACGGGGGGTGGCTGATCCGTACCTGCGTTATGTCCGTCCGACTGGTAAGCCTGGTTATAGGTTTTGTTGGAGCGCATAATGAGAGTCTTAGGCCCGCGCGCCAAAAAGACTAGAATGCTCAATACCGTGTAAACGGTGGTGTTGACCCTGGTTTTCCGGTGCACCAAGAATGTGCCCTGAGTGCACGGACTGTCGGGCCGTGTGGCCGACGGTTGTGATGGCTTGAGTGTGCCTGCGAGCACATATTTGCTATTGTTGATACCATGCTGTGCAGGGAAGGAATGCTACTGCCCCGAGAAAGGGGTAGGATTGTTATAATTGGGTCAGCTGAATGCTGACCGTTGCCATGTTTGCCACCGTTTGGGTGGATTGTCCCTACGCAGGTGCTGGAGAGCCAAGTGGTAAATGAAGGGCTGAAGCCCTTGCTGCTATTGCTGCTGCTGCTGCGGCTGGCCCTTGAAGGCTATGCGAATGTTTTTGTTTGTTTTCTTTAACTCATGTATGGCCGGCCTGCGCGCCGAGGTTTGTAATCCATACGGTGTGGAAAGAGGAACTGTAAAGGCCTTAAGGCCAAACCCTGTGTATTTGTTGTACATTTCGTGGCTATATATATAACTGTGGTTTATATATTGGACATTCCTGGTTAGAGTTCAATTTACAACTTAAAGCTTCCACTAGCATGCTCTGAGTTCGGATACGTGTATGGTTTGGTATTATCCTGTGACCTCACCATCTGTTTGTGGCATATAGTGTGGGGCCCCGGCCGGACCTTCTACTATACGCCATGTAACGGATGGGGTCGTTACATTTTGGTATCAGCCTCGTTCGGTCTTCCTCTTTCGAATTCGTGGTTGAATTCTTTTATGGGGTGGCGAGCGCGTGTTTGTGCGCCCTGCTATAACGCTAATGAACTCTGGAATGTCCACTAAGGAATGTACATAATCTTGTTTGAGGAATCTGCGCATTCCTTTTCTGTTGTTTTGCTTGCATGCGATCGCTAATGTGTGTCTTGTCCACCAATAGGTGACACGTAGTGGTGCTGGGCAGTCTGAGCCCCAGCGCTCTGATGAGAGTGCTGCACCAGTTGAGGTGCCAACACCTCCTCCATCTGCGGAAACTGTTCGCTTAGTTGCTGAGGCTCTCTTTGCCATGATTCAGCCTACCGGGCAAGCGCAGGCGGCAGTAGTGCCAGTTCGTGTTGATGTAAGACCCGAGCCGGTTGAGGCAGTCGATCCACGAGCAGTTGACCGATAGTTGAAGCAATTCATGAGCTTCAGTCCGCCTACGTTTACAGGACTTGGATCCCCAACGCAGGCAGAGGATTGGTTATCGCGTGTCAAGCGGATAATGGCAGCGATCAGGGCGGAGGAAACTTTAAAGGTCACCTTGGCCACCTTCATGCTTGAAGGAGAGGCGCGGTTGTGGTGGGACGAGGTTGAAGTACACCATTTGGCGGGCAGGAAATTAACGCAAGTATTGATTGAGGAGTTCTCTCGAATATTTCTGGCGAAACATGTCCCAGCGGCACAACGCATTGCCATGGAAAATGAGTTCCAACGGTTAAAGCAAGGAGAAGATAGCATGGATACCTACCTGCATGAGTTTACAAGGTTGGGACGGTATGCGGGCACAATCTTCGCGGATGACCAAAGGAAAACGAATAGGTTCTATGAAGAATTGCGGGATGAGTTGAGGTTCCTGCTTTCGAGTTCAATGAACCAAGGGTTTCAGGCGTTGGTTGATACTGCATGTGCGTTGGAGAAGGACATGAGACGGGTGCAAGGGAACAAGGACTTGGTGGTGTCGAAGCCAGAGCAAGTACCTCTCCCTAGCAAGTCGTTCTACCAGAAGAAAGGGGGAAAAAGGTCCAAGCCGTCTGGGCAAGTGTCTTCGACTGTTGTGTCGGGAGCGACGTCAAGGCCGGAGTCTCGTACATGCTTTACTTGTGGCCGGGTGGGGCATATATCCCGTGATTGTCGGTTTGTTCATCCCAAAGGGGAAAAGAAGACGGGTGCGTCTTATGCTAAGAAGGGCAAAGCGGTGGTTGATTCCTCTGCGTCTCAGGCACAGCCCCGAATATATCACCTTGGTCAGCAGGAGGCGATTAAGCAAAGTGACGTCGTCACAGGTACGAGTTATTATACCTTACTTGCTTAAGTGCTATTGTTTTATGTTATATATAGCTTGTGCATGATGTGTGTGCTGCAGGCTTTGTCCTGATTCGGAATCGTCCGGCGAGAGCCCTGTTTGATACGGGTGCTTCGCATTCTTTTCTGTTTGAGGACTTCGTATCTCGAATTGGGGGTGCCGAGTCATGTGACGGTTGATAGTACAAGGGTGCTATTACCGAATGGTTGTGTGATGCTTGCGGTCAGGGCTTGCGATGTGGATGTTCAAATAGGAAGTCAGGATTTCGGTTTGAGTGCAGTTGTGCTACCGTTATTGGAGTTTGATGTGATCTTTGGCATGGACTGGCTCTCGGAGCAGCGTGCCTTTATTGATTGCAACTCCAAGGAGATCACACTGGGCCAGAATACCGGACTTATGACGAAGTTCGCTGGTATGCGAGGAGTTGGCGGGACTTTGTTGTCTACGCTCCAAGTCGTCAATGCTGTTCGGAAGGGTGCGGAGTTATTCTTCACGCTAATTCAAGCTGTTGAGCCAAAGGCCAGTGTCGGTGAAGTTCTGGTTGTATCAGAGTTTGCCGATGTGTTTCCTAAAGATCTTCCTGGGTTACCACCCCAGCGGGAGATTGACTTCTCTATTGAGTTGGTGCCAGGTGCTAAACCTGTGGCCCACTCACCATATCGCGTCGCGCCAAAAGAGATGGCTGAATTGAAAGTCCAATTGCAAGAGTTGTTGGAGCAGGGATACATGCGCCCAAGTATGTCACCTTGGAGCGCGCCTGTTCTCTTTATGAAAAAGAAAGACGGTAGTTTGCGGTTATGTATTGACTACCGCGAATTGAATAAGCTGATGGAGAAAAACAAATATCCGATCCCACAGATTGATGACCTATTTGATCAGCTGGCAGGATCAACGGTCTATTCCAAGTTGGATTTGAAATCGGGATATTATCAGTTGAGGATTCGGGAAGGTGACATTCCCAAGACGGCGTTTGGAACACGCTACGGTCATTATGAGTTCACGGTAATGCCGTTTGGCCTCTGTAATGCGCCTTCGGTATTTATGGATCTAATGCATCGAACGTTCCGAGAGTACTTGGATTTGTTTGTGATTGTGTTTATCGATGACATCTTAGTATACTCTCAGTCGGAAGAGGATCATGCAAACCATTTGCGGTTGGTCTTGCATACCCTGCGGAGGAATAAGGTTTATGCCAAGTTCTCAAAGTGTGAATTCTGGCTCTCTTCAGTAGCCTTTTTAGGCCATGTGGTAAGTGGAGAAGGTATCGCGGTGGATCCGTTGAAGATAAGTGCCATTCGAGATTGGCCAGTGATGTCTTCGTTGGCCGAGGTCAGGAGCTTCCTTGGGCTTGCGGGCTACTATAGACGGTTTGTGGAAAACTTCTCACGGATTGCTTTACCTCTGACCACGCTGACGAGAAAAGATCAAAGGTTCATTTGGACGCCGGAGTGCGCGCGTGCTTTTGAAGACCTGAAGAGTCGTTTGACCACGGCGCCTGTGTTGACATCGCCATGTGGTACAGATGGGTATGAGATCTATAGTGATGCTTCCGGGAGCGGCTTAGGCTGCGTCCTTCTGCAGTTTGGTAAAGTGATTGCTTATGGCTCGCGCCAGTTGAAAGTGCATGAGCGGAATTACCCCGCCCATGATTTGGAGTTGGCGGCAGTAATTTTTGCGCTCAAGTTGTGGCGGCACTATCTTTATGGCGTTAAAGTGGACATCTATACAGATCATAAAAGCCTAAAGTACTTGTTGGATCAGAAGGATTTGAATATGCGACAACGAAGATGGATGGAGTTCCTTGGGGACTACACCTTCGAGATTCACTATACGCCCGGGAAGGGAAATGTGGTCGCTGATGCTTTGAGTCGGACTCCGGTATGGGCAAGCTGGTTGCAGAGGCATGATCAGCATTTGATCCAGGACTTGGAAGCATTGGAGATATCGTGCGTTGACAAGGGTGCTTCGACCGATGCATGCTTGAACTGGACGGAGGTTCAATATGACCTTACAGACAAAGTTCGCCGAGCAACGGAGCTTGATGAAAGTCTCCAGCGCTAAGCTAAAGATAGGCCGGATGACCAATTCTCTTGGGATAACGGTTTGTTACGAAGAAATGGTCGAGTGTGCGTCGCGAGTGTGGGTAAATTGAGGGAAGAGTTGATGTACGAAGCTCACTTTGTAAAGTACTCAGTTCACCCAGGGAGCACAAAGATGTACAGAGATCTGAAAAAGCTGTTCTGGTGGCCCGGACTAAAGAAAGATGTAGCACGTTATGTGGCTGAATGCAATACCTGTGCATTGGTGAAAGCAGAATGCCAGAAGCCTGGCAGTTTCCTGAAGTCGTTACCCATTCCGGAGTGGAAGTTCGATGACATTTCGATGGATTTCGTGCACGGGTTGCCGAGATCTCAACGCGGTCATGATTCAATCTGGGTGATTGTGGACCGGTTGAAAAAAGTGGCGCACTTCCTTCCAAACAGAAGAGACGATTCAGTGGAAACCTTGACCAAGCTTTATGTGGAGCAGATTGTTCGACTGCACGGTGTTCCTCGTGTAACGTCCCAATTCGCGCAAGGCCCCTTGATTGCGTATTTGAGTCAAGGGGGCTGTGGTGAGCCCAATGGGGGTGTGGGTGAACAGGTGCGGACGTACGGGAAATGAGGAAAACAAGGCAAAACAGCATTTTTGGCTGACACGGGTATGGACACGGCCGTGTCCATACCCGTGTGCCTCATAAAAATAGGTTTACCAGTCAGAGAGGTACACGGGCATTGGGACACGGGCGTGTCCCTAGACGTGTGCCAAGGACACGGGTCGGGACACGGCCGTGTCTCTACCCGTGTGCCGCAACCCTGACCCGGCAGAAAGTGGTTCTGGGAGGAACACGGCCCTAGACACGGCATGCCACACGGCCGTGTCACCTGAACACGGGTAGGAACACGGCCGTGTGCCTACCCGTGTCTGCGATGTATAAAAAGGAAAAAGTTGGGAAACCCTAGCATTTCATCTCCTTTCTTCTGCCCCGAAATTCCTGAGAGAGTTCTTGGCTGGAGGAGGAGGAAGAGCTTGCCGGAGCCATCTTTGGAGGAATCAAAACGCCGCCACCGTCAAGGGAAAAACAATGCCGCCGCGAAGGAGTGCGAGGCTCATGGCCGGCCATGGTGGTACCGCTGGACTTGAGGTGAGCTTACTCCCCTCTCCCTTGGTGCTAGATCTATAGTTATTTTAGGAGAGACATCGACTCCATAGAGTCTTGATGGTGAGGAGGAGAGTTCTTAGGATAAGCCATGCCTAGGTTTTAGGCTTAGTCTCCCTCAACCTTCTCATCATTCAAAGTGGAGATGAGAGGGGTTTTCGTTGAGGGTTTGGCTTTGAAAGGAGAAATAAGGTTGGGTGTGATTTCTGGAGAAGTTTATGCGAGGTCGTTGCAAGGAAGAAGATGAACGGATGCCGTTCATCTCGCCTTAAGATGCGTGCAGAAATCTGATTTCTGCACGCGGCGACCTTCGTGGCCAATTTCGGAGGTGTTCTGGCCAAATCTGGGTGATCGACTCAACACGAAAGTCGTAGCCCTTGAAATTACCTTTCCAACGAGGGGTTGCTCGTTTCCATGCAATACCTGTAGCCACGGGAAAGCTGGTTCGAGTCCGCTGCGTTCGGGAAAATTCCTGTACAGGAAACTGTTTCCTGTACGTATTCGAGTTGAATTTCTGGTATGTTGCGACCAGATCTGGGCGATCGACTCAACACAAAAGTCGTAGCCCTCGCGAATACCTTTCCAACGAGGGGTTGTGCATTTTGATCGGATTCCTGTAGCTCCTGGAATCCCAGTTTTAGTATTGGACTATCCTATGTTAATGCACTTGTTAAATTATAATGTTAGCACTCTTGCAATGATTGTGATTTGCTCATGTGATATCTTGCTCCCATATATCTATAATGTCGTTGTTACTATAATTTAGTATGGTTACTCATTTGGTTGTGTAATAAGGGATAACCATGCAATGGTAGAGAAATGGATTGGATGGGAAGGCTAGATATTAGGAGTTGCTATTGGTAAAGGATATATTTATACAAATTGGTGTTGAACATATCTAATGTACGTAGTGTTGAGGTGAATTCATCGAATAGGTGGGCGTGAACATGATGAACACTATGTGAAGAGTATTTTGTAACTGTAATCCGAGCCCAAGGGGGTTTATTAACAACCGATGCTTAGAGTTGAAGTCTCCCTACGGGTAGCACCGAGTGAGTTGTTTTGGGGCATATGATGTGCGACGATTCATCGTGTCGCGATGTTGAGATAATGATTGTGGCAGGTCTACGGGTTCGCCAGTCGTCACACCGATGGGAGCCAATGGGTAGACCTTGGGCGGTAGGGTTAGATACTTGGTGTCCATAACCCGAGATCTCCTCCGTGCCATGAGAACGGTTGGGCTTGCACCTCGTGCGTTTCCGAGGTTCCATCCGGTTCGAAATCAAAGGCCAGGTTGGGCTGTGTTCTTGGTGCACATTTACCCAAGACCCCTTCTGAGCCGTAGTACGCATGTGAGCTCCGCTGTTGTGTTCTTAGCGTTGAGGCGTACGGGGGCCTAGGATAGGTAGTGTGATACCACCTAGTAGTGGAGACGCCCGCTCCACTGTCGCCGTCTGGCCACGACGGACGACGCCTGAGAGGTTAGCTACCTGCTCGAAAAGTGGGAACTTCTAGTCTGTGTCGACATAGCAACTTGCATGTGCGTGCGCATGATTCGGTCATACCATAACATTCATAACATGTCATTCATTGCATACACAAGATCCTCATCGTATAAGTTTGTATGGGCACTCTTATACGATGAGTTACTATACTGTTAAGCCGATCCTTAACTTATAAGTTTGTATGGGCACTCTTATAAGTTAAGTTACTATTCTGATTAATTATACCTGCTGTCATTTATATATTATTGATATTCGTAGAACTGCTAGTTGTGTAGCGTAGTTTATACTTCACCATACTTATTGTCACCTGCTTGTTTACTTGCATATATATATATATATATATATTGTACCTTGTTCCTTTCTCCGCCCGGTGCCGAGGAGTCGCCGGGGGAGCGGATGTGAAGCCACTTAGTCTTATGACTAACGGTTGCTACGTCTTCCTTTTTAGGAGGAAACCCCGCAGGTAGAGCGGCAACGGACTATGCAGCAGGATAGCCAGGCCCGGATGATAGGACCTGAGGTGGTGGTGCCATCGGCACCGTCAGTGACAGTAGTGAGTGTTTTCATGTAGCCGTTTGGCAAAACATTTCTAGACTCTTGTTTCTTTTGTACAAGCCTGTTGTGCTTGTTATCTTCCGCTATTTTTGGACTTTAACTTAGCTGTGAACTGAACTGCTTTTAGCTTTACTTTTCTGTTATGGTTGGGTTGGCATAATTGTTGTGATATGGATTGTAGCCGGCGGAATAGGCGTCTTGTGGTAAAGGCTAACCCGTGTGTTAGTGCTACCGCAAGGCGGCTATTTCGGGCATAAGACTCCCCTCGTGCCGTGTGTTGTGTTCCGGGAGGGGGGTCTTACAAATGGTATCAGACTAAGCCGATCTTCACCTACAGCAGTCAGGTAACAATGGGCCACTCCCGTTCGATTAGTCGGTTTGGGGACAAACCGACTTAGCGGAAGCAGTGGTGTGCCCATATGTAATTCACACTAAGTTGTCCAACTTTGACATTAGTTTTAGCCAACCTGACCCTAGTTTGTACCTTGCGTATAGGTCCCAGCGCAGGTGGAGCCGGTTGGGGGCACTCCTACCCCTTCCGTCCCTTCACAATTCCAGCAGTCGGAACTGGGACAAACGCTGTCAGCCATATTGGATGCATTTAAAGCCCAGCAAGCTCCGGTGCAACAACAGGCGCCAGGTTCCAACTGGGTGAGCACCTTCCGTGCCCTGTCCCCTCCTGCCTATCTTGGGACAGAATCGCCGGTGCGCACCGAGGAATGGCTTGATACCGTGCAGGAATTGATGGCTGGCATAAGATGTCCGAACAACATGGCGGTGACATTGGTAGTGACGCTGCTAGAGCTACACGCCAAAAGGTGGTGGAAGTCCCTCATGGGCTCCACCTTCCAAGGGCGGTTGTACACGGACATCAGTTGGAACGAGTTCACCGAGGCTTTTCTGGATCACTTCATTCCTTCTTCTGCTCGGGATGAACTTGAAGAAAGATTTCTGCAGCTGAAGCGGGGATCGAAATCGGTAACGGAGTACCAGAGGGAGTTCCAACACCTCGCTAGATTTGCTGATTCCTATGATTTGGACGATAGAGGCTATGCGAAGCGCTTCTACAAAGGGTTAAGGGACCCCCTGAGGCAGGCCCTTTTGTTTATAGCCGATGGAAGCCTGGCAGAAATCATTGACATGGCAAAGAGACTGGAGGCGGACCACATGGGATGTGGCAAGAGACCTGCGGAAGGAGTAATTGAAGTCGGCCCTAGTAATAGAAGGCGGAATGATCATGGCAGAGGAAGGGGAAACCACAGAGGCGGTCGGTGGGTCAACCGGAACTATCGGGTGGAGTACCCAATTCCGCAACCACTACCTTTACCACCACCACCGCAGCAGCAATATTATCAACAACCTGGGGGCCGACGTGAGATGATATGTTTTGAGTGCAACCAACCGGGGCATGTCCGACGAGTTTGCCCGCGACTGATCGGGGGTGCCCCTATTGCTCCCCCTCCAGTAGCTCCACGGGGGCGAGGGCACATGCGTGGCCGAGGAAGAGGACCACCAGGGAGAAATCAAGGACATGCACGGGAGCATGTATTCACATTGGATATGACTCAGGAGAGAAATCCGCAGGAAGTCATCACCGGTACGTGCAAAATTTATTAATATTATATGACTTGTTGGATTTACGATACGAATGATAAGCGCAATTTTGAATAGTGATTACCTTTTTGGAACTTAGGCACTGTCATGGTTAGCGGGAGACCCGCCTATACGTTATTTGACACGGGTGCGTCTCACTCGTTCATCTCGGAGGACTTCGTGAAGGACTTGGAGGGAGTGCAACACTTCACGGGCACTACTCAAAGGGTGCGCCTTCCGGACGGCTCTGAGATGACGTCGTCAGCAAGTTGCGACTTCGACACCCTTATTGGAGGAAAGTTCTTTGAAACTCCGGCGACAGTGTTAAGAATCCCGGAGTTCGATCTCATCCTGGGCATGAGGTGGTTGGACTGGCACCACGCCAGGATCAATTGTGCGGAGAAGCAAGTTATGTTGAGGCATAGAGACTCGGAAGTCATCTTCCAAGGTATTAAATTCGCACCCCGTAAATTATTGTCTTCAATCCAAGTTATGAAATCTCATATGGAAGGGGACGAGGTCTATGTAATTTGCTTCGAGTTGAAGAAATTGACATTAGAGGTCAAGGATGTGCGGGTGGTGCGAGAATTTCCCGAGGTATTTCCCGAGAAATTGCCGGGACTACCCCCGCATAGGGAGGTGGACTTCCAAATCAAGCTAATTCCGGGTGCCAAGCCCGTCTCGCGAGCTCCATACCGAATGGCTCCGAAGGAACTTGCAGAGTTTAGAGTCCAGCTTCAGGAATTGGTGGAAGCAGGGTTCGTTCACCCAAGCTCATCGCCTTGGGGAGCGCCCGTTTTGTTCGTCAAAAAGAAGGATGGCACCCTGCGGTTATGTATTGATTATCGGGAGTTGAACCGGTTAACGGTGCGGAACACCTACCCCCTACCGCGCATTGATGAATTATTTGATCAATTGGTGGGATCGTATTGGTTCTCCAAGTTAGATCTGCGTTCGGGATATTATCAGCTGAGGATACAAGAAGATGACATTCAGAAGACGGCGTTCAGTTCGAGATATGGTTTGTATGAATTCACCGTGATGCCGTTTGGGCTCACAAACGCCCCTTCCGCCTTTATGATCTTGATGAACAAGGTGTTCAGCCCTTATTTGGACATCTTTGTCATCGTGTTCATCGATGACATCCTAGTCTACTCCAAGACTGAAGCAGAACACGCCGAACATCTAACTTTAGCGCTGAGGAAACTAAAGGAGCACACTTTGTTTGCCAAGTTCAGCAAATGTGAGTTTTGGCTTCGAGAGGTCGCGTTCTTGGGCCATGTGATTAGTGGGGCGGGGCTAGCTGTAGATCCGGCCAAGGTGCGGGCCGTGAAGGAGTGGTCGCCACTGAAGTCAGCGGCCGACATACGGAGCTTTCTTGGACTTGCCGGGTACTATCGCAAGTTCGTGAAAGGCTTCTCGAAGATCGCCCTTCCCCTTACTACGCTGACCAAGAAGGGTGTGCCGTTTGAATGGACACCCCAGTGCGAAGCTGCATTCCAAGAGTTGAAAGACAGATTGACGACTGCACCCATCCTAGCTCTTCCATCTGGGAAGGAGGGCTTTCAAGTTTACACGGATGCGTCGTATCAAGGTATGGGAGCTGTGTTGATGCAGAATGGGCATGTGATCGCTTATGCTTCAAGACAGTTGAAGAAGCATGAAGCCAGCTACCCGGTGCATGATCTAGAGTTGGGAGCGGTGGTATTCGCCTTGAAGATGTGGAGGCATTATTTATACGGCGTCCACTGCGAGATCTACTCGGATCACAAAAATCTGAAGTACGTTCACACCCAAAAGGAGTTAAACTTGAGACAGCGGCGGTGGTTGGAGTTCTTGTGCGACTATGAATTCACCTTGAACTACCACCCCGGGAAGGTTAATTCCGTAGCTGATGCCTTGAGCCGGAAAGCGCCGGAAGCGAGCACGGAATCCCGCTTGATGAGGATGGAGTTAATCCGGACGCTGCAAGAGATGGAAATCACTTTGGTCTTTAAGAATCAACCGGAAGAGTATACCGAATATTTGGCCGCGATGAGTATAGTTTGCAACATACGAGACCGAATCCGGACGGAACAAAAGAAGGATGCGGCTTTAACCCCGGCTTTCAAGTCAATGGAGGATGGGACTACGGAAGAATACTCCCTAAAAGACGGCCTCGTCCATTTTCGTGGCCGGCTTTACATCCCCGAAGGTGACAACATTCGGGAGGATATTCTAAAGGAGGCCCATTGCTCCAAGTACTCGGTACACCCGGGGATCGCGAAGATGTACACCGATTTGAGAAAAACAATGTGTTGGCCGGGCATGAAGAGGGACGTCAAGTACTTCGTTACTCATTGTGTGGCTTGCCAAATGGTGAAGGCGGAATGCAGAAGCCCCGGTGGAATGCTACAGTCGTTGCCCATCCCCGAATGGAAATTTGAGGACATCTCCATGGACTTCGTCCACGGGTTACCTCGCTCGCGCTCGGGGAATGATTCTGTGTGGGTGATAGTTGACCGGATGACCAAGGTAGCCCGATTTATCCCAATGAAGAAGGAGGCGCAGGTGGGCGTCTTAGTGCGTCTCTTTGTGGAACAATTTGTGCGGTACCATGGTGTGCCGAAGACGATCGTCTCCGACCGGGATGGTCGGTTTACTTCAAGAGAATGGAGGGCTGTACAGGCTTATTTGGGCTCGCGCCTCGCCTTTAGCACAGCCTTTCACCCACAAACGGACGGGCAATCTGAACGAACCATCCGAACATTGGAGGACCTATTGAGGTTGTGTGTGCTAGATAAAGGAGAACCATGGGAGAGACTCTTACCTCTCGTGGAGTTCTCTTATAATAACAGTCATCAAGCTAGTATTGGAATGGCACCTCATGAAGCTTTGTATGGAAGGAGGTGTAGAACACCCTTGTCCTGGGTGCAAGACGAAGATCCGAAGACATTGGGAAATGAGTATATTGATGACACGGACGCGGTGGTTAGGTTGATCCGGGATCGAATGCTAGAG
This sequence comes from Platanthera zijinensis, assembly GCA_039513925.1. Classification (NCBI taxonomy): domain Eukaryota; kingdom Viridiplantae; phylum Streptophyta; class Magnoliopsida; order Asparagales; family Orchidaceae; genus Platanthera; species Platanthera zijinensis. The sequence goes on from CM077084.1 coordinate 122,356,296, forward strand.
GCTCAAAGCCGACAGGCAAAATATTATAACGCAAGGCACCGTATGGTAGAGTTTCAAGTGGGTGATAAGGTGTTCTTGAAGATTCGACCGATGCACGGAGTGTCGCGGGTACGTGGGATCAAGAAGCTCAGCCCAAGGTATTTCGGGCCCTATGTCGTAGTGGAAAGGATTGGCCCTCTGGCCTATCGATTGGAGTTACCCCCGGAGCTGGAGAACCTTCACGACGTGTTCCATGTATCGTCGCTTCGGAAGGCTCTATTGCGACCTGAACAGTATATCCCCACGGCGGATGGTGCCGTGGCGTCTGATAGGTCTGTGCGACTGGAGCCGGTGCGGATCGTTGATAACGAGACAAGAACCTTGTGCCGCAAAAGTGTTCCCTTGGTGAAAGTGCTATGGTCTAATCATGGGAAGGAGGAGTTCACATGGGAGCCAAGGGATTTGATGCAAGAGCGCTACCCGGAATTGTTTACTCCAGGTAAGAATTTTATTTGAAAGCATAGTTCCCTTTTATGTGTTTCACTCCCATAGCCTTACCCTGATTTCGGGGACGAAATCTTTTATTTTGTTTATAGGATTTGTAACGTCCCAATTCGCGCTAGGCCCCTTGATTGCGTATTTGAGTCAAGGGGGCTGTGGTGAGCCCAATGGGGGTGTGGGTGAACAGGTGCGGACGTACGGGAAATGAGGAAAACAAGGCAAAACAACATTTTTGGCTGACACGGGTATGGACACGGCCGTGTCCATACCCGTGTGCCTCATAAAAATAGGTTTACCAGTCAGAGAGGTACACGGGCATTGGGACACGGGCGTGTCCCTAGCCGTGTGCCAAGGACACGGGTCGGGACACGGCCGTGTCTCTACCCGTGTGCCGCAACCCTGACCCGGCAGAAAGTGGTTCTGGGAGGAACACGGCCCTAGACACGGCATGCCACACGGCCGTGTCACCTGAACACGGGTAGGAACACGGCCGTGTGCCTACCCGTGTCTGCGATGTATAAAAAGGAAAAAGTTGGGAAACCCTAGCATTTCATCTCCTTTCTTCTGCCCCGAAATTCCTGAGAGAGTTCTTGGCTGGAGGAGGAGGAAGAGCTTGCCGGAGCCATCTTTGGAGGAATCAAAACGCCGCCACCGTCAAGGGAAAAACAATGCCGCCGCGAAGGAGTGCGAGGCTCATGGCCGGCCATGGTGGTACCGCTGGAATTGAGGTGAGCTTCCTCCCCTCTCCCTTGGTGCTAGATCTATAGTTATTTTAGGAGAGACATCGACTCCATAGAGTCTTGATGGTGAGGAGGAGAGTTCTTAGGATAAGCCATGCCTAGGTTTTAGGCTTAGTCTCCCTCAACCTTCTCATCATTCAAAGTGGAGATGAGAGGGGTTTTCGTTGAGGGTTTGGCTTTGAAAGGAGAAATAAGGTTGGGTGTGATTTCTGGAGAAGTTTATGCGAGGTCGTTGCAAGGAAGAAGATGAACGGATGCCGTTCATCTCGCCTTAAGATGCGTGCAGAAATCTGATTTCTGCACGCGGCGACCTTCGTGGCCAATTTCGGAGGTGTTCTGGCCAAATCTGGGTGATCGACTCAACACGAAAGTCGTAGCCCTTGAAATTACCTTTCCAACGAGGGGTTGCTCGTTTCCATGCGATACCTGTAGCCACGGGAAAGCTGGTTCGAGTCCGCTACGTTCGGGAAAATTCCTGTACAGGAAACTGTTTCCTGTACGTATTCGAGTTGAATTTCTGGTATGTTGCGACCAGATCTGGGCGATCGACTCAACACGAAAGTCGTAGCCCTCGCGAATACCTTTCCAACGAGGGGTTGTGCATTGTGATCGGATTCCTGTAGCTCCGGGAATCCCAGTTTTAGTATTGGACTATCCTATGTTAATGCACTTGTTAAATTATAATGTTAGCACTCTTGCAATGATTGTGATTTGCTCATGTGATATCTTGCTCCCATATATCTATAATGTCGTTGTTACTATAATTTAGTATGGTTACTCATTTGGTTGTGTAATAAGGGATAACCATGCAATGGTAGAGAAATGGATTGGATGGGAAGGCTAGATATTAGGAGTTGCTATTGGTAAAGGATATATTTATACAAATTGGTGTTGAACATATCTAATGTACGTAGTGTTGAGGTGAATTCATTGAATAGGTGGGCGTGAACATGATGAACACTATGTGAAGAGTATTTTGTAACTGTAATCCGAGCCCAAGGGGGTTTATTAACAACCGATGCTTAGAGTTGAAGTCTCCCTACGGGTAGCACCGAGTGAGTTGTTTTGGGGCATATGATGTGCGACGATTCATCGTGTCGCGATGTTGAGATAATGATTGTGGCAGGTCTACGGGTTCGCCAGTCGTCACACCGATGGGAGCCAATGTGTAGACCTTGGGCGGTAGGGTTAGATACTTGGTGTCCATAACCCGAGATCTCCTCCGTGCCATGAGAACGGTTGGGCTTGCACCTCGTGCGTTTCCGAGGTTCCATCCGGTTCGAAATCAAAGGCCAGGTTGGGCTGTGTTCTTGGTGCACATTTACCCAAGACCCCTTCTGAGCCGTAGTACGCATGTGAGCTCCGCTGTTGTGTTCTTAGCGTTGAGGCGTACGGGGGCCTAGGATAGGTAGTGTGATACCACCTAGTAGTGGAGACGCCCGCTCCACTGTCGCCGTCTGGCCACGACGGACGACGCCTGAGAGGTTAGCTACCTGCTCGAAAAGTGGGAACTTCTAGTCTGTGTCGACATAGCAACTTGCATGTGCGTGCGCATGATTCGGTCATACCATAACATTCATAACATGTCATTCATTGCATACACAAGATCCTCATCGTATAAGTTTGTATGGGCACTCTTATACGATGAGTTACTATACTGTTAAGCCGATCCTTAACTTATAAGTTTGTATGGGCACTCTTATAAGTTAAGTTACTATTCTGATTAATTATACCTGCTGTCATTTATATATTATTGATATTCGTAGAACTGCTAGTTGTGTAACGTAGTTTATACTTCACCATACTTATTGTCACCTGCTTGTTTACTTGCATATATATATATATATATATTGTACCTTGTTCCTTTCTCTGCCCGGTGCCGAGGAGTCGCCGGGGGAGCGGATGTGAAGCCACTTAGTCTTATGACTAACGGTTGCTACGTCTTCCTTTTTAGGAGGAAACCCCGCAGGTAGAGCGGCAACGGACTATGCAGCAGGATAGCCAGGCCCGGATGATAGGACCTGAGGTGGTGGTGCCATCGGCACCGTCAGTGACAGTAGTGAGTGTTTTCATGTAGCCGTTTGGCAAAACATTTCTAGACTCTTGTTTCTTTTGTACAAGCCTGTTGTGCTTGTTATCTTCCGCTATTTTTGGACTTTAACTTAGCTGTGAACTGAACTACTTTTAGCTTTACTTTTCTGTTATGGTTGGGTTGGCATAATTGTTGTGATATGGATTGTAGCCGGCGGAATAGGCGTCTTGTGGTAAAGGCTAACCCGTGTGTTAGTGCTACCGCAAGGCGGCTATTTCGGGCATAAGACTCCCCTCGTGTCGTGTGTTGTGTTCCGGGAGGGGGGTCTTACACCTCGGAGCATCGTCAGTGACCGCGATGGGCGATTCACATAGAATGATTGGCGGCTAGTTCATCAAATGTTGGGTACAAAGTTAGCGTTTAGTACGGCCTTTCATCCCCAAACGGATGGCCAGACTGAACGAACCAACAGGACGATGGAGGACATGCTCCACATGTGCGCCCTAGACTTTGGTAAGAGGTGGGAAGAATATATTTTTCTTGTAGAATTAGCCTATAATAATAGCTACCAAGCGAGCATCGGTATGGCACCATTTGAGGCTTTGTATGGTCGTAAATGCCGTACACCGTTAGCTTGGGCAGAAGAAGGCAAATCTAAGCTGAGTGGGAAAAAGGAAGTCGAAGAAGCTACCTCGCTTATACGCTCTATTCGGGAGAGGCTATTGATAGCCCAAGATCGTCAAGCAATGTACTACAATGCCAAACACCGGAACGTGGAGTTCGCGGTGGGTGATTGGGTATATTTGAAGATCAAACCCTTTAAAGGCGTGTCCAGGATTCGTCGTTTGAAAAAGCTAAGTCCGAGGTATCTTGGTCCATTTGAGGTGGTGGAGCGAGTTGGGGAAGCTGCTTATCGACTAGCACTTTCAGCAGACTTGGGTGAATTACATTATGTATTTCACATCTCAGTACTTCGTAAGGCTGTCAAGGATCCAGCTCAAGTAGTGGAGAATGATCGGGTACCGGTCGAGTATGGGCTAACGACAAGGGTTCGACCCATTCAGATCGAGGATCGAGCCGAGAAACAGTTGCGGAACAAAGTGATCGGGATGGTCAAAGTCCGATGGGACAATTGTGGCCGTGAAGAGCTAACATGGGAGCGAGAGCAGACCATGCGAGCTGAATTTACCGAGCTGTTTGTATAAACTGTAGACCGTGTACCTTTTGTTATAACAGTGATATCCAGTTATAGCATTGTATTTCCTTGTTTCCTTACCGTGTCAAATTTCAGGACGAAATTTTATTAAGGAGGGGAGGATTTTAACACCCCAAAAATCTCAAAACTGGATTTGAGGTGCAGGTTGTTTGACACGGCCTGGGACACGGGCGTGTCCCAGGGCGTGTCGGGGGTACACGGCCTGGGACACGGGCGTGTCCCAGGGCGTGTCACTCAAGAAATAAGCGGATTGAGTCAGGGAAGTACACGGCCAGGAACCAAGCCTTGAACACGACTGTGTCAGATTTGACACGGGCGTGTCCGATGCTGTGTGCCTACCCGTGTACTGTTTGTTGGTTTTGGATCTCGATGAGGCAGGGGTGACACGGGCGTGTCTCATGACTGACACGGGCGTGTCAGGTCCGACACGGGCGTGTCAATGCCCGTGTTCTGGTAGAGTTCAGTCGGTACGAGTACCGCGTGTGCCGCTTAAGGGTACACGGCCTGTGACACGGGCGTGTCACAGGCCATGTCAGCCAAAAAAGTGTAATTTTGGGAAAATCGTGGCCGTTCCTTTTCTCTATTTTGATCCAAGGGCTCAGGTGATTCCTTGCTGGATTAAATCACCAGAGGCTTGATGAAGAGTTCATTCTTCATTTGGTTAAGGAAGAGAGAAAGAGAGAGGAGGATGAAGAAGGAGGAGGAGATCAAGCCACCGGTGGAGCTCCCGTGGTCCGATTCGAGATCCGAGGCCAGCGCTGTGAAGGCAAAGCTGCTGCGGTGCTTTCTCACCGACTAGATTTCGATGGCTCCCAATAGATCGTCAAGGGTAACGATCTCCCTTCTTGGACATGTGAAGTCCTTCTTTTCTGCATTGCATAGGGAAAACCCTTCCCCGCGAGTGTGCGGTGGGTTGTGGCATCCCTTGGGGTAGATATGTGAAGTCCCCCTTGTTAGAGTCCGGAATTGGAGTAGGGATCTAGGCATGCTGTGTGAAGCCCATCTGGACATGTTGGTCTGGATTGGTGATGCTTGTTTGCATATCGGAGAAGACTCCATGGTTATGGCTTGTTTGCCTTGTGCCTACCTGTTGCTTGGTGCAGCAGGAAGTACTGGATGAAGTCCAGGTAATGAAGAGGGTTGGATGCAACTCTTGTGGCCGTGCATTGCCACTTTGTGTGCGGTTGAGCCGTTGGGCTGCAACTCGATGAAAAGGCAGATTGCCGAACAGCAAAGGTGAAACCGACCCACGCCTATAAATTGCCATGGATACTTCCGTATTCGAGGTGGCACGACGACTTGAGCAACGTGATAGTTTTACTTTCAAGACAGCCTAAACACCTAGAGGGGGGGGGGGTGAATAGGTTCTACTTCTGTATAAAAACTTCTAGGCAGAATTCAATTTAATGGCTAACACAATAATCACAGCAATCACAGAAAATAAAACATCACAGATTGCACAATGTTTTATAGTGGTTCCCCAAGATCTGGGTACATCCACTTTCCCCCCCTTCACCTATCTAGCAGTATGCTAGATTCGGCCAAACTTCCACTAATCTCAGATCAACAGATCCTACAACTCAGAACCCAACTGGTTCCTACAACTCAGGCACAACAGCCCTACCTCAGCCTTGCCCCAAGGCCTACAACTCAGAGAAGACCCTTCTCCTACACTCAGCCTTTATAACACAGGCTTACAACTCAGATCTGTGTAAACAGATCCTATAGAAATATAGAAAATATTATTTAACTGTCTTGCCTGAATTGAGAGAGAAAAGGCCAAGACAATTCTTGATTAGCTGATGAAATCAACTGTATCTGAGCTTTCTTCAAAGCTTCTTGAATATGAACTTAGCTGAGTTGATTTCCAAACAGCTTCTTGAGAATCCACTGGTGGTTTCTTTCTTCTTCTTCAAATTCTGGCTTGATCTCTCTCTATCCAGCACTTTGAATGATTCTTCTGAATTCTGATTAGAACTCTTCTTTGATCTATCCTTAGATAGTCTTCTTTGATCTTCCGGAGAAGATCTTCTTAAGTGCCTAGCACTTTCTTGAAATGAATTGGATTGTAATCCTTCTCAACTTTTTATTCTTATCAATGTTTTCAAAAGTTACTTTCTCCTTCTGAATCTGTCTATTTATAGACTTTCTTCATGGTAACCGGCTGATCCGGTTTCTAACCGTTTTCTGACAAGTCTGACAGCTTCAGTTAACCGGTGGCAACCCACAGCTGTCAAGTTTTCAAACAAGTCCTGTGCCTTAGTCTTGAACCACAAGTTGTCGAGACAATCTGTCAGAAAGTGTCGAGACCATCTGTCTATCTGTGTCGACACAACTGACTTTGGTGTCGACACAGTCTTCAGTGATGTCGACTAAGTTGCCTTTGAGTCGACACAGCTTCTTCTGAAAATAACTTGGTCTTGACTCTTCAGTGTGTCGACACAGTCTTCAGTGATGTCGACTAAGTTGCCTTTGAGTCGACACAGCTTCTTCTGAAAATAACTTGGTCTTGACTCTTCAGTGTGTCGACACAAGTCCTGTGTGTCGACACAGTTGTTGTAGAATCATAAATTAGTAAGTGTCGACTTAGCCTTCAGGTGTCGACACAGTCTTCTTCTAACACTGCTATAATGTGTCGACTCAATCACAATGTGTCGACACATTCTGCTGGTGTAGACAAACTTGAGATCGACTATATTCTTCTGTGTCGACACATTTTGCTGGTGTCGACAAACTTGAGGTCGACTATATTCTTCTATGTCGACACATTTTGCTGGTGTCGACAAACTTGAGGTCGACTATATTCTTCTGTGTCGACACAAATTCCCAGTGTTGTTGTAGACTAACTGCTATGTGTCGACACTGCTTCCCAGTGTTATGTCGACCAATTTCTTCTATGTGTCGACACATCCTTCTCTGTGTCGACACTTGGACTTAGAATTTTTCTGCATACTTTATCAATTTCTTCACCTGCACATGTCAACTCAAAACAACATCAAATACACTTTGATATATATCATTGAGCTAGGTTGGGCTTCTTCAAATCAGGTACATATTTTCCAATGTACCCAACAATCTCCCCCTATTTGGAGAAGTCATAACCCTTATAGCCAATGATATACACCATTTATAAACAGTACCATATGATGATATATGACAAAAACACAGGGATACTTAATTATAAACAAAATAATAAAAACATCATAGATAAACAATCTATCACAGATTTAAACAATATTTTGTTTATTACTGGGTAATGTTTGACTACATTGTTTTACATTTCATGATCACATCTCAACATTACAAAACATTATGAAGGAACTAAAACATAATCAGGATTGATCAGGCTCTGTAATGATAATCCCTTTGCCAGATTGAATTTTAGCTATCACAGGAGCTTCTGATTCTTCAGCTATCTTCTTTCCTTTTAGATCAGCTTTCTTCTTAGCTTCTTCCTTGAGCCTTTGCCTTTCAAAATATTGAAAAGGCTTTGGGAAGTATTTGCTTGGCTCCTTAGCATCTGGTGGCAGCCTCCCCAGCTTAGCTTTCCTTCTGAATTGTACTATTGCTTCCTGTCTTGCCTCATACTTCTGCCATTCTATCTCATTGTACCACTTCCCTCTTTCATGAACTTTGTCTTTACAGCCTTCCATGCAGTGAGTATTATGTTCCTTGAAGTAGGACTCCACTGCTCATAATCTGGCTTGAGTGCAGCCTGCTCTCTAAATCTCTTCTTTGCTAATAGAGCATCTTGCTGTTCTTTCAGGAAGGCCTCTGGCATCTCAACTTTTTCAATCACAACATTATGCACATCCTTTGGAGGACTATACATATCCTGCACTTGCTTATCCAGAATTTCAAAATCAGAAGGGGGGTAAATAACTTGGGCAACCTCAGGTTGGTTGCCTTCAAGTAGTCCTGCTTGAATGCCTGATTCAGCCATCATATCATCATCACACAAGGGTGGACATCCCAAGGTGGCTCTTATACTATTTGTCACCCATTTAGAGTGCTCTTGGCCTGCATGAATCAATAACCTCTCCCCCTTTATGACTTCTCTTGTCATATGATCTCTAAGATCATCCTTCTGAAACCTTATCTGTCCATCTAGATAATTTATACCTTCTTTGAAAAATGGTTTCAATTTTTGCAGCTTGGTTGATATTTCCTGTTGGCAGGTGGAGATAGCAGTTTGTACTGAGGCAATGGCATCTTGAAATTGCTTATTAAACTCTTCCTTTTCTTTTGTTTTATCTGCAGGCAGGCCTGGAACAATTTTTTTCACTTCCTCTATTATCTCATGATGAGATTCAGTTAAATTATCATTCATTCTTAACTGATTTTCCAATACATAGCTTTGCTTCAGGGCAACATCATCTACCTTTTTAGTAATAGCCTCCTGTTGTTGAGCAAGATAAACCACAGCATGGCCTCCCTTTTGAAAGCAATCTGTCATTTCTGTCTTATGCATGTTGACTTAAAACTGGATGGACTTTATATCCTGAGCTAAGTCAAACTGCATAGACTTGCTATTTTCATCAACATACTTTTCCAGAGCCATTCTTTGTTCATCCAATTTCACTTGTAGATCTATCATAAACTTGTTATGATCAAAGGCAGGAGATGCTTGTTGAGGTGTTGTCTGTAAAGCCTGCTTATAATTTTTGCTTCTTCTCTTAAAGACAACTAGTTTTCTTTTCTTGGCCAGCCTGGCTTCTTCAGTTTCAGTATCAGATGAAGTATCTAGGTGAATTCTTTCTTGAGGAGGATGAAGTGTATCTGTCCCAGTGACCTGTTGCTCAGTCTCAACATTCACTGGCTCCCCTTCAACCTGTGGCTCAACTTCAGCTTCCTGATCAATTTCCATACCTATGGACTTCTCAATTTCTTGTCCTCCTCCTTCTTTATCTGTAGTAGTATCAGCATCAGGGAATAACTCCTCCAGAGTAAATTCCAGTTGAGCTGTAACTTCAGTAGCAGTTAAATCTTGAGATAAGTCTAACTGTGCTTCCTCTTGCACTTGTACTGACAACAGCTCCCCCTGAACCTGTGCAGTAATAAGAATATGAGCAATGTCTTTTATAGTAAAATACATTTGCTCCCTCTACACTTGTACCTGATCAGGAGTAGATACATTTTGAGCTGGAGAGTGAACTGGCTCCCCCTGTATCGGTGCAGGTGTTGACACTTGCTGTAGTATAGTTGAGTCAGGCTGTTCTTCAACCTGTGTCCTGAGTGGGTCTTCTTGTTGTTGTTCAGTTTCTTGAGTTTGAGAAGGGGATTTCACAGGGGTGTCTGGCCTGCTCCCTTCAGGCACATCCTTGGACAGCACCCTATCCCACCTAGAGAATAGTCTCATATCCATCCTTCTCATATGATTGATCTTAGTCCCTGGCAGTTGCTGCATCACTTCAGGGATCACTCCAATGAGATATAAGCTCATGATTCTAGCCATGTTGGGCTTCTTGATTCCTTCTTTGATCTTGTCAAAGAGTACTCCTGACCAATCAGTAGGAATTGTAAAAACAATCCTGGTCATAAGGCTGAACATATAGGCAGAAATCCTATCATGTCCACCTGACTTGCAGAGGATTACTTTCCCAACAACTTCAGACAAGAATTTCCCTTGCAGATTCATACCCTTCCTGTTGAATGCAGCTCCAATCTTCATACTCGAGTCTACTCCACACCATTGAAGGGCTTCCCTTGTCTTAGAACTAGGAACTTCCTCTTCATTCTCAACTACTTGTAATTGAAAGATCTTTCTTAAAGTTCTTGGAGTAATCTTCACCTTAGTCCCTTGAACATTGGACTTAATCTTGAGGCCTGTTGAGTGGACTGATGCAGAGATAAAGAACTCGTGCACCTCCTTCTTCCAGATTTTAGTTGGCTCTGAGATTAGAAATTCTAACCCTGACTCGGAGAGGAGGGTGATAACCCCTTGAACATCTGGCGGCGCATCTGCAAAGGCCTGGCGTACCAACTCATACCCCTCATTGACGTTGTCTTCCATCCTTGGCGCCATCGATTCATCGAGAAAGCTTGAGAGAAGAGAGAAAGATAGACTATCGACACAGGGTTTTAGTCTCGAAAACCTTGGAAGCGTGTCGACAGAAAGCGTTTTTCACCTATTTATACCTTCTGTTGAAAGAAGTTCAAAAGGCGCCAAACACAGACTAAATGTGTCGACACAGACGGAATGTGTCGACACAAACTTCTATTGTCTTGACATTACTTCAGCCTACTATGTGTCGACACCAATTTGTGGTTATGTCGACACCTTGGATACATAATAGATAGTCAGAGATTCTGTGTCGACTCAAAGGATAAGTGTCGACACATATTCTGTAAGTGTCGACCCCATTTTCCTGGTTGAGTGGACATTAAATTTCTGGTTAAGTCGACAATATAACTCTTAAGTGTCGACACATATTCTCTGTGTCGACACAATATTTCTGACTTGTCGACATTATTTCTCTGAGTCGACACATAATTACTGAATGTGTCGACACATTCTTACTTAGCCAATTTCTGTTGGTTCAACACCACTTGTAAGTGTTACTTCAATGTGTCCTTTTTAACACTTGATTATGTTGTTATTACTTTTACTTACTTACATACCACTTCAATTGCATTGTTAATGATTTTGTTAATACATTAATCAATGGTTAACATACCTAATTCAATTTTGAATTTATTGAATTTGGTTTCATCTAAAGGCTTAGTAAATACATCTGCTATTTGATAATCTGTTTTTACAAATTCCAATGAGATGTCTCCTTTTTCTACATGTTCTCTAAGAAAATGGTATTTGATTTCTATATGCTTAGTTCTACTATGAGAAACTGGATTATTAGTAATAGAAATAGCACTCTTAGAATCACATAAAAGGGGTGTTCTACTTACCTGAATACCATAATCCTTAAGCTGATGCTGCATCCACAATAGCTGTGCACAGCAGCTTCCAGCAGCAACATACTCTGACTCAGCTGTGGAAATTGCCACACTGGTCTGCTTCTTACTACTCCATGATATTAGTCTTCCTCCCAGGAATTGACAAGTACCTGTAGTACTTTTCCTGTCCTCTCTACATCCTGCAAAATCTGCATCTGAATAGCCTGTTAGTAGAAAATCTCTATTCCTAGGGTACCAAAGGCCTAGATTAGGAGTGCCCTTTAGATATCTCAGAATCCTTTTGACTGCAGTATAATGAGATTCTTTAGGGCAGGCTTGGTACCTAGCACAGATACATGTTGCATACATAATGTCTGGTCTACTAGCAGTAAGATATAGTAGAGACCCAATTATTCCTCTATACAATTACTCATCAACAGGTTTACCTGCCTCATCTTTGCATATAGGGATGCTTGTTCCCATAGGAGTTCTCATGGTGGAGGATGACTCCATACCATATTTCTTAATTAATTCTTTGGTGAACTTAGACTGGGATATGGACAATCCATCATCAGTCTGTCTTACTTGGAGTCCCAAGAAGAACTTAAGTTCTCCCATACTGCTCATCTCAAACTTCCCTTGCATAAGTTTGGCAAACTTTTTACAAAGGTTGTTTTCAGTAGATCCAAAGATTATGTCATCAACATAGATCTGAACTAAGATGATCTTACCTTTGGATTCCCTAAGGAATAGAGTTTTGTCTATCTTTCCTCTTGAGAATTTATTCTCAATGAGGAAGGAAGACAGGGTTTCATACCAAGCCCTTGGAGCTTGTTTTAACCCATACAAAGCTTTCCTAAGCTTATACACAGAATCAGGTTTAAGAGGATCTACAAAACCTGATGGCTGCTCTACATATACTTCTTCTTTAAGATCACCATTCAGAAATGCTGACTTCACATCCATTTGGTATACTTTGAAGTCTTGATAGGCTGCATAGGCAAGGAATATTCTGATAGCCTCCAGCCTTGCTACTGGAGCAAAGGTTTAATCAAAGTCAATCCCTTCTTCCTGCCTGTATCCTTTTGCAACCAATCTTGCTTTATTCTTCACTATTATCCCACTTTCATCTAGCTTGTTCCTATAGATCCACTTAGTGCCAATTATGTTGTGGCCTCTTGGTTTAGGAACAAGCTCCCAGACTTTGCACCTTCTGAATTGATTCAGCTCCTCTTGCATAGCATCAATCCAGTGCTGGTCTTGGATAGCTTCTTCAAACTTCTTAGGTTCCATTTGAGACAAGAAACTTGAATGCAAAACTGTGCTTTGATTTTTGCTTCTAGTTTGCACTCCTTGTCTTGGATCACCAATTATCTGATCAGCAGGATGATCTCTTAGATATCTTATAGCTGGAGGAAGATTCCCTTCAGGTTGAGCATCTCCAGCTTCTTCATTCTGCTGAACCTCTTGGTTTTCATCAGCTTCCATTATCTCTTGTACTCCCCCTGGACAGCAGCCTTCATTTTCCAATGCTCCATCTTCCTTTGAAGCTTCAGCAATGGAGAGCTTGTCCATCCTCTTGCTTATACCTGTTGAGTCATTTGATCTACAAGACAACTCACAATTGATTAATCTTGTTTCATCAAATACAACATGCACAGATTCCTCAACAACTTGAGTAGTTAAGTTGAAGACTCTATAGGCCTTACTATTTGTGTTGTACCCAACAAATATCCCATCCTGGGATTTGGCAGCAAACTTAGTCAAATATGACTTGTCATTGTTAAGTATATAGCACTTGCAACCAAAGATCCTAAAATAGGATAGATTTGGTTTTCTGCCTTTCACAATCTCATAGGGAGTCTTTCTGTGGCTTTTGGTGATAGAAGCCCTATTGATGACATGACAAGCAGTGTTAACTGCCTCAGCCCAAAAATATTCTGGGAGAGAGGTGTCACTCAATAGAGTTCTACCAGCTTCAATTAATGTTCTATTCTTTCTTTCAGCAATTCCATTTTGCTGAGGTGTTCTAGGTGAGGAGAATTCTTGGAAAATCCCAAAGTCTTTACACAAGTTTGTTATGCTTTCAGATTGAAACTCAGTACCATGGTCACTTCTGATTTTGACCACTGTACTATTCAGTTCATTCTGAATTTGCTTTACAAAATTAAGTAATACACTTGGGGTTTCAGATTTTTGTCTCAGAAAGAACACCCATGTAAATCTAGAATAGTCATCTACAACCACAAAAGTGTAAACCTTCCTACCTAGACTATGAACTGGCATAGGACCAAAAAGATCCATATGCAAGAGGTATAAGCACCTCACAGAATCCTTGTTTTCAAGGCTTTGAAAGGAGGATTTTGTCTGCTTTCCCTTTTGACAAGCTGAGCATATCCCTTCCTTCATACACTTAATTTGAGGTCCATTCCTCACTAGCTCTTTGCTAAAGAGCTGGCCAATTGTCTTGTAGTTTAGATGAGCCAATCTCTTGTGCCACTTAACACAAGGAGAAGTATTGTCATCAGCTACAAGACAGATGGGAGAAGCCTTATTCTCACATTCAAAATTAAGACAATATACATTTCTCTTCCTATACCCAGTCAATATGATCTTTTGATCACTTGACCTTTTGATATGACATCCATTCTTACCAAATGAAATGTCATATCCTAGATCACTCAGCTGGCTTATGCTTATTAGATTATGTTTCAAACCTTTTACATAGGCCACTTGGGTGATAGTAATTAGGTTAGAAGAAATGTTACCAAACCCTTTGATGACTCCCTTCTCAGATCCACCAAAGATCACTTTAGGTCCATCTTTGACAGATGAATACTCATTCAGCAGCCCCTTTGTTCCAGTCATGTGCCTGGAATAACCACTATCCAAGTACCATATAGGGGCATGGTTACTTGGATTCACCTGCAATACAGAATTACTTACCCTTAGAACCCAAGTAAGTCTTGGGTCCTTGGTTCAGGTTAGCATTAATAAAGCTATCATAACCTCTTCTAACAGGTAGACTCTTATTCTTTATAACACTTGTGTTATACCAGCAGTCTAATGCAAAATGGCCTCTTTTGCCACAGCACCAACATTCAAACTTATTGTATCTAGATCTAGATACATCCTTGTCAGAAGAATTTTTGTTTATTGCTGGTGCTGTTGCAACTTCACCTACTGATTTCTTAAAACCATTGGGTTTATGACCATAGGTAGGCCTGCTTGCATTTACACCATTGTTCTTCAGAACATTAGTCTTAATATGACCTTGAATGTCTTCATGATCATATATGTTAGAAGGCACTTTCACCCTACTAAACTTTATGGGGACTGAAAGGTTTAGTGGCTGAATAGGGGCTTTGCCTTTCCTCTTGAATCTGCCAGCCCTGGAGTTACCTTTAAATCCTAATCCAGCCTTACCCTTCTGAGTGACAAATTCATCTATCAAGGGTAAGACAGATTTTGGCTTAGAGTAACTAGCCACTAAATCCCTTTCAATTCTAAGTCTGGCCTCCAGACTCTTCACTTGATCATTAGTATAATTAATTGTGCCCATCTGAATAATAGTTATATTCTTCAGCTTGGCAATTTCATTTAATTTTTGATCAAGGACTTTTTCTAATTCAGTTGTTGCATCCCTTAGTTCAGCAATTTCCTGAGCCTGAGTTTTAACCAGGTTCTTGCTTTTCTTAAGGGCCTGCAACAAGTCCACATACTTGTCTATCAATTGATAGACATCTCCTTCAGATTCAGATGCATCTTCATCACTTGATGCAGATGTAGCTGATTCTTCACTTGTACTACAAACAGATGTACTGGAAGGACATTTTACCTCATTAGGACCAGACTGATTCTGGCATATGTCCTCTTCTGATCTTGTCATCAACCCCATGCATTGATGTTCATTGATGGAGTCTAGCAACTGCATAAACTCCTCTTCCTCAGATGCAGCATATAGTCCAATATATGCTTCAGCTTCAGATCCTGATTCTGAAGTTGACTGGTCTGACAGACTCTTATCTTTCTTTGCTACAAAGGATTTCTCCTTCTTGCCTTTCTGATAAGTCTTCTTCTTTTCTGAAGATTCCTTTCTTTTGTCAGGACAATCAGCCACTACATGTCCAGGCCTATTGCAACAATAACAGAAAATCTTTGAAGTAGTGGCTTTGCTGGGTTTTGATCTGCTCTTCTCTTTCCTTGATGACCTTATCTTCTTATAATAGTCATCAACTTGCTGTGATGGGGAAGGCCTAGACTTCCACTGCTTCTTCTTCAAGAACCTCTGGAATTGTCTTGTGAATGCAGCAAAATCTGCATCTGAATCACAGCTTTCAGAACCCTTGTTTGAACTTTCAGAACTATCTTCTGTAACTTCCTTAGGAGGAGATGGTGATTTCCTCCTATTCTTTCTAGTGGCTTCTGCATTGAATGCCACAGTCTTTTTTCTATGCTCTCCTCTTGAGTTTCTTTCCTCCTTCCTCACCATAAGTTGCATTTCATAGGATAGCAACTTTCCAAACAGGGTTGGAGGAGATATCTCTGCCAATTTAGCCACTTCTCTTGTGGCACAGATCTTTGTATCCCAATCCTTTGATAAGGATCTTAAGTATTTGTCATTCAGTTCATAGGTACTGAAGACTCTTCCATAGGATATTAGCTCATTCACAATTCTATAGAATTTCTTATAGCACTCAGTTATGCTATCAGATTTTCCTTGTCTAAAGCTTTCATACTCCTGATTTAGCATAGACTTCCTGTCTAGCCTTACTTCTTCAGATCCCTCCATGTAGACAATCAATGTGTCCCACATTTCCTTGGAGGTCTTGTAGTGAATCAGATTCTGAAATGTTGAATCATCTATGGCACTCACAATAATGTTCTGAGCTCTTTTATCCATGGTTGCCAAGATGATTTCATCCTTGGTCATTTCTGAATAACTCTTTGGAGTTTGGATATTTGCATCAAGAACTGATACCTTCATTGGAATGAAGGGGCCTTCCTGTACTGTGATGTAAATTCTTGGGTCAGATGCTTCCATAAACAGTCTGACTCTTTCTTTTCAAATTCCAAAAATTTCTTTCTTGCATATGGGTAATTTCATAGACCCTAGCTCCTTATGATTCTCTCCAGAACCCATCTTCTTGAATCTTGAATCTGCCTTTCAGATCTACCTCAGACTGTTAAGTCCTTTTTGAGGAACCTCCCTCTGATACCACTTGATAGTTTTACTTTCAAGACAGCCTAAACACCTAGAGGGGGGGGGGGTGAATAGGTTCTACTTCTGTATAAAAACTTCTAGGCAGAATTCAATTTAATGGCTAACACAATAATCACAGCAATCACAGAAAATAAAACATCACAGATTGCACAATGTTTTATAGTGGTTCCCCAAGATCTGGGTACATCCACTTTCCCCCTTCACCTATCTAGCAGTATGCTAGATTCGGCCAAACTTCCACTAATCTCAGATCAACAGATCCTACAACTCAGAACCCAACTGGTTCCTACAACTCAGGCACAACAGCCCTACCTCAGCCTTGCCCCAAGGCCTACAACTCAGAGAAGACCCTTCTCCTACACTCAGCCTTTATAACACAGGCTTACAACTACACAGATCCTACAGAAATATAGAAAATATTATTTAACTGTCTTGCCTGAATTGAGAGAGAAAAGGCCAAGACAATTCTTGATCAGCTGATGAAATCAACTGTATCTGAGCTTTCTTCAAAGCTTCTTGAATATGAACTTAGCTGAGTTGATTTCCAAACAGCTTCTTGAGAATCCACTGGTGGTTTCTTTCTTCTTCTTCAAATTCTGGCTTGATCTCTCTCTATCCAGCACTTTGAATGATTCTTCTGAATTCTAATTAGAACTCTTCTTTGATCTATCCTTAGATAGTCTTCTTTGATCTTCCGGAGAAGATCTTCTTAAGTGCCTAGCACTTTCTTGAAATGAATTGGATTGTAATCCTTCTCAACTTTTTGATTCTTATCAATGTTTTCAATAGTTACTTTCTCCTTCTGAATCTGTCTATTTATAGACTTTCTTCAGGGTAACCGGCTGATCCGGTTTCTAACCGTTTTCTGACAAGTCTGACAGCTTCAGTTAACCGGTGGCAACCCACAGCTGTCAAGTCTTCAAACAAGTCCTGTGCCTTAGTCTTGAACCACAAGTTGTCGAGACAATCTGTCAGAAAGTGTCGAGACCATCTGTCTATCTATGTCGACACAACTGACTTTGGTGTCGACACAGTCTTCAGTGATGTCGACTAAGTTGCCTTTGAGTCGACACAGCTTCTTCTGAAAATAACTTGGTCTTGACTCTTCAGTGTGTCGACACAGTCTTCAGTGATGTCGACTAAGTTGCCTTTGAGTCGACACAGCTTCTTCTGAAAATAACTTGGTCTTGAATCTTCAGTGTGTCGACACAAGTCCTGTGTGTCGACACAGTTGTTGTAGAATCATTACTTAGTAAGTGTCGACTTAGCCTTCAGGTGTCGACACAGTCTTCTTCTAACACTGCTATAATGTGTCGACTCAATCACAATGTGTCGACACATTCTGCTGGTGTAGACAAACTTGAGATCGACTACATTCTTCTGTGTCGACACATTTTGCTGGTGTCGACAAACTTGAGGTCGACTATATTCTTTTGTGTCGACACATTTTGCTGGTGTCGACAAACTTGAGGTCGACTATATTCTTCTGTGTCGACACAAATTCCCAGTGTTGTTGTAGACTAACTGCTATGTGTCGACACTGCTTCCTAGTGTTGTGTCGACCAATTTCTTCTATGTGTCGACACATCCTTCTCTGTGTCGACACTTGGACTTAGAATTTTTCTGCATACTTTATCAATTTCTTCACCTGCACATGTCAACTCAAAACAACATCAAATACACTTTGATATATATCATTGAGCTCGGTTGGGCATCTTCAAATCAGGTACACATTTTCTAATGTACCCAACACAACGGGGGGTGGCTGATCCGTACCTGCGTTATGTCCGTCCGACTGGTAAGCCTGGTTATAGGTTTTGTTGGAGCGCATAATGAGAGTCTTAGGCCCGCGCGCCAAAAAGACTAGAATGCTCAATACCGTGTAAACGGTGGTGTTGACCCTGGTTTTCCGGTGCACCAAGAATGTGCCCTGAGTGCACGGACTGTCGGGCCTTGTGGCCGACGGTTGTGATGGCTTGAGTGTGCCTGCGAGCACATATTTGCTATTGTTGATACCATGCTGTGCAGGGAAGGAATGCTACTGCCCCGAGAAAGGGGTAGGATTGTTATAATTGGGTCAGCTGAATGCTGACCTTTGCCATGTTTGCCACCGTTTGGGTGGATTGTCCCTACGCAGGTGCTGGAGAGCCAAGTGGTAAATGAAGGGCTGAAGCCCTTGCTGCTATTGCTGCTGCTGCTGCGGCTGGCCCTTGAAGGCTATGCGAATGTTTTTGTTTGTTTTCTTTTACTCATGTATGGCCGGCCTGCGCGCCGAGGTTTGTAATCCATACTGTGTGGAAAGAGGAACTGTAAAGGCCTTAAGGCCAAACCCTGTGTATTTGTTGTACATTCCGTGGCTATATATATAACTGTGGTTTATATATTGGACATTCCTGGTTAGAGTTCAATTTACAACTTAAAGCTTCCGCTAGCATGCTCTGAGTTAGGATACGTGTATGGTTTGGTATTATCCTGTGACCTCACCGTCTTTTTGTGGCATATAGTGTGGGGCCCCGGCCGGACCTTCTACTATACGTCATGTAACGGATGGGGTCGTTACATTTTGGTATCAGCCTCGTTCGGTCTTCCTCTTTCGATTTCGTGGTCGAATTCTTTTATGGGGTGGCGAGCGCATGTTTGTGCGCCCTGCTGTAACGCTAATGAACTCTGGAATGTCCACTAAGGAATGTACATAATCTTGGTTGAGGAATCTGCGCGTTCCTTTTCTGTTGTTTTGCTTGCATGCGATCGCTAATGTGTGCCTTGTCCACCTATAGGTGACGCGTAGTGGTGCTGGGCAGTCTGAGCCCCAGCGCTCTGATGAGAGTGCGGCACCAGCTGAGGTGCCAACACCTCCTCCATCTGCGGAAACTGTTCGCTTAGTTGCTGAGGCTCTCTTTGCCATGATTCAGCCGACCGGGCAAGCGCAGGCTGCAGTGGTGCCAGTTCGTGTTGATGTAAGACCCGAGCCGGTTAAGGCAGTCGATCCACGAGCAGCTGACCGACAGTTGAAGCAATTCATGAGCTTCAGTCCGCCTACGTTTACAGGACTGGGATCCCCAACGCAGGCAGAGGATTGGTTATCGCGTGTCAAGCGAATAATGGCAGTGATCAGGGCGGAGGAAACTTTAAAGGTCACCTTGGCCACCTTCATTCTTGAAGGAGAGGCGCGGTTGTGGTGGGACGAGGTTGAAATACACCATTTGGCGGGCAGGAAATTAACGCAAGTATCGATTGAGGAGTTCTCTCGAATATTTCTGGCGAAACATGTCCCAGCGGCGCAACGCATTGCCATGGAAAATGAGTTCCAACGGTTAAAGCAAGGAGAAGATAGCGTGGATACCTACCTGCATGAGTTTACAAGGTTGGGACGGTATGCGGGCACAATCTTCGCGGATGACCAAAGGAAAACGAATAGGTTCTTCGAAGGATTGCGGGATGAGTTGAGGTTCCTGCTTTCGAGTTCAATGAACCAAGGGTTTCAGGCGTTGGTTGATACTGCATGTGCGTTGGAGAAGGACATGAGACGGGTGCAAGGGAACAAGGACTTGGTGGTGTCGAAGCCAGAGCAAGTACCTCGCCCTAGCAAGTCGTTCTACCAGAAGAAAGGGGGAAAGAGGTCCAAGCCGTCTAGGCAAGTGTCTTCGACTGTTGTGTCGGGAGCGACGTCAAGGCCGGAGTCTCGTACATGCTTTACTTGTGGCCGGGTGGGGCATATAGCCCGTGATTGTCGGGTTGTTCAGCCCAAAGGGGAAAAGAAGACGGGTGCGTCTTATGCTGAGAAGGGCAAAGCGGTGGTTGATTCCTCTGCGTCCCAGGCACAGCCCCGAATATATCACCTTGGTCAGCAGGAGGCGATTAAGCAAAGTGACGTCGTCACAGGTACGAGTTATTATACCTTACTTGCTTAAGTGCTATTGTTTTATGTTATATATAGCTCGTGCATGATGTGTGTGCTGCAGGCTTTGTCCTGATTCGGAATCGTCCGGCGAGAGCCCTGTTTGATACGGGTGCTTCGCATTCTTTTCTGTCTGAGGACTTCGTATCTCGAATTGGGGTGTCGAGTCATGTGACGGTTGATAGTACAAGGGTGCTATTACCGAATGGCTGTGTGATGCTTGCGGTCAGGGCTTGCGATGTGGATGTTCAAATAGGAAGTCAGGATTTCGGTTTGAGTGCAGCTGTGCTACCGTTATTGGAGTTTGATGTGATCTTTGGCATGGACTGGCTCTCGGAGCAGCGTGCCTTTATTGATTGCAACTCCAAGGAGATCACACTGGGCCAGAATACCGGACTTTTGACGAAGTTCGCTGGTATGCGAGGAGTTGGCGGGACTTTGTTGTCTGCGCTCCAAGTCATCAATGCTGTTCGGAAGGGTGCGAAGTTATTCTTCACGCTAATTCAAGCTACTGAGCCAAAGGCCAGTGTCGGTGAAGTTCTGGTTGTGTCAGAGTTTGCCGATGTGTTTCCTAAAGATCTTCCTGGGTTACCACCCCAGCGGGAGATTGACTTCTCTATTGAGTTGGTGCCAGGTGCTAAACCTGTGGCCCACTCACCATATCGCGTCGCGCCAAAAGAGATGGCTGAATTGAAAGTCCAATTGCAAGAGTTGTTGGAGCAGGGATACATACGCCCAAGTATGTCACCTTGGAGCGCGCCTGTTCTCTTTGTGAAAAAGAGAGACGGTAGTTTGCGGTTATGTATTGACTACCGCGAATTGAATAAGCTGACGGAGAAAAACAAATATCCGATCCCACAGATTGATGACCTATTTGATCAGCTGGCAGGATCAACGGTCTATTCCAAGTTAGATTTGAAATCGGGATATTATCAGTTGAGGATTCGGGAAGGTGACATTCCCAAGAAGGCGTTTGGAACACGCTACAGTCATTATGAGTTCACAGTAATGCTGTTTGGCCTCTGTAATGCGCCTTCGGTATTTATGGATCTAATGCATCGAACGTTCCGAGAGTACTTGGATTTGTTCGTGATTGTGTTTATCGATGACATCTTAGTATACTCTCAGTCGGAAGAGGATCATGCAAACCATTTGTGGTTGGTCTTGCATACCCTGCAGAGGAATAAGCTTTATGCCAAGTTCTCAAAGTGTGAATTCTGGCTCTCTTCAGTAGCCTTTTTAGGCCATGTGGTAAGTGGAGAAGGTATCGCGGTGGATCCGTTGAAGATAAGTGCCATTCGAGATTGGCCAGTGATGTCTTCAGTGGCCGAGGTCAGGAGCTTCCTTGGGCTTGCGGGCTACTATAGATGGTTTGTGGAAAACTTCTCACAGATTGCTTTACCTCTGACCACGCTGACGAGAAAAGATCAAAGGTTCATTTGGACGCCGGAGTGCGCGCGTGCTTTTGAAGACCTGAAGAGTCGTTTGACCACGGCGCCTGTGTTGACATCGCCATGTGGTACAGATGGGTATGAGATATATAGTGATGCTTCCGGGAGCGGCTTAGGCTGCGTCCTTCTGCAGTTTGGTAAAGTGATTGCTTATGGCTCGCGCCAGTTGAAAGTGCATGAGCGGAATTACCCCGCCCATGATTTGGAGTTGGCGGCGGTAATTTTTGCGCTCAAGTTGTGGCGGCACTATCTTTATGGCGTTAAAGTGGAAATCTATACAGATAACAAAAGCCTAAAGTACTTGTTGGATCAGAAGGATCTGAATATGCGACAACGAAGATGGATGGAGTTCCTTGGGGACTACACCTTCGAGATTCACTATACGCCCGGGAAGGGAAATGTGGTCGCTGATGCTTTGAGTCGGACTCCGGTACGGGCAAGCTGGTTGCAGAGGCATGATCAGCATTTGATCCAGGACTTGGAAGCATTGGAGATATCGTGCGTTGACAAGGGTGCTTCGACCGATGCATGCTTGAACTGGACGGAGGTTCAATATGACCTTACAGACAAAGTTCGCCGAGCAACGGAGCTTGATGAAAGTCTCCAGCGCTAAGCTAAAGATGGGCCGGATGACCAATTCTCTTGGGATAACGGTTTGTTACGAAGAAATAGTCGAGTGTGCGTCGCGAGTGTGGGTAAATTGAGGGAAGAGTTGATGTATGAAGCTCACTTTGCAAAGTACTCAGTGTTGGTACCCTAGATGTGATTTGGCTCATGTAATCCGTTTCCAGCCCCTCTTGATCCATATAACTATATATGATCATGCTTAGACTTTGTTTAGTCTCCCTAGGGCAGTTTATAACTGACCTAGAGCTTAGATTAGAAGTTGTAGAATGAATATATGGTTAAGGCATTTTCCGTTCGACCATCGTCGAACGAGGCCTCGCGATCGTCGACCATTGGTCTATGATAGCAAGGCTATAGAATAGTTGAAGCCAAGATAATTATCGTCGACCATTGGTCGACGATCTCAGAGCAAGTTTATTATGCTCTGAAGGATTGGTCGACGATCTGCCATCAGCAGTTCAACGATTGCAGTCTTGCTTCACGATTTCTGTTTCGACAGATTCTTTGTTGGTCGACGATAGCATGTGCTGTTCGACGTTTTCTGTCCCAGACGATTTCTGCCTTAGTCGACGATCTGTTGGCTAGGTCGACGATCATCGAACCCCTGTTCGACGATTATTGTCTGCCTTTAACAGTTTGTATTTACTCTATTCCTTGGTTTATTTCCAAGTGTTTTAGCTTATGGTTAGAGAGATTTTCTGAAGTTGTTTTTGCTAATTTATGGCTTAAATTCAAATGAATTAATTACCAAATATGTTAAGCACAAATTACGGGATTCCGTATTTGATAAAGTATTTTGTCCTATAATACAAAATATGTTGACTTTATCTTTCCAGGCTGTATTCTAGCCGTTGGTGCTGTATGCTATTTCCAAGTATGTTAAGTCTTTATGCTGAGATATTTTCCCATTCATTTATTTCCTTATTGGGACTGACAGAGAGTTAATAGCTCATTCTATTCCTATTGCTATATTCTATATTGAGATAACCTGTCGCAGGGCTCGAGATATTCAAATCAATATAGCCGTTTCAAGGGAAAAAGAGAAGATATATTTAAAAGAGTTTTTTCTCTCAGCAGTAACAGAAAGTTACAGACACAGAGAGATTTTTTTCAAAAAGGATTCATTCCCTCAAGCTTCATCAGAGCAGCTCTTCACCATCTCTCAAGAAGAGAAGAAAAGTTTTCCTGAAGCAAAGGCCCAAAGCAATCATTTTCTTTCTCAAGTCTCCTGAGCATCTGCTTAGAGTTTTCAAGACTTTAGAAAGACCAGCTCCAGTTCTGCTTCAAGTGTTCCAGAATCTGAAGACCTGATAAAAAAATCAGTCTACAGATATCTGAGGATTTAGTTTCAGTATATCTGAAACTCCTTCATCCTGAAGCAAAGGCTTTCCCTGGACTTCCACTGAGCCAGGGGGAGACTTTGATTCTTTAGAGAATCCACAAGTCTTCTCTAATCTGTTATTAACAACAGAGAAGACAATCTAACCTTCTCAACCCCTTTGTAAAAGAGTTTTCACACCTCTTCAAAAGTGAACATTGGTGACAGGGCACCTTATCAACAACCTGTGGTTGAGCATCCTTATCAAAAGCTCAAAGGGTCTTGTTTGATCTACCTGAATCAGATCATTGGTGGCAGGGCACCTTAGCAAAAACCTGCAGTGGATTCCTACCAGGGTGGTAGAAGAGTGGAGTACCTATTAAGAGGGAACCACTATATATCCTGTGTCTCTCTGGCTATTTTGTTTAATTACTTATTCTGTGGCTGTGATAGAACTACCTAGGATTGCTAGTTGCTGTGATAGGCTTATAGGTAAACTGAAATTTCAGTTAGCTCTCTCACTTGTGCACTTCACTGTGTTAGGCTCTTAGGGTTCAAGTATCAGATTATTTATTTCGCAAATAAACTCTAAGGGAGCTGACTAGTTGTTCATAAAATTTGAATACTCTATTCACCCCCCTCTAGAGTAGTTTACAACTTATCCCCTCACTTTCAATTGGTATCAGAGGGAGGTTCGCTGTTCATACAGGCTAACACCTGAGTTAAAAAATCCAGTGATAAGTTGTTTCCTGATACCATTCACAAACACTTTCACACATGGCCCAGTCTAAGGATTATTCAAGCACCAGACCTCCTGTATGCAACTTGTCCAAGTTTGGCATATGGAAGGCCAGGATAAGACTATACATGAATTCTATTGATGAAGATATCTTTTCTTCTATTTTGACAGGACCACCTGCTAGGCCTGCTGCTGCTTCCACTTCTGCTGATCTCAGTGCTGTGCCACCACCTGACTACAATGAAACTTACAAGAAGGCAAAAGCAGTTGATGCAAAAGCAATGAACATCCTAGCTCAGACAATGTCTGATGAAATATTCCAGAAGCTTGCTGAATGTACCTCAGCCAAAGCTATGTTGGATTCCCTCAACCACATAGTTGCTGGCTTAGCTGATGAGAGGAAGGACAGGAGATCCAACCTCACTTCTCAGTATGAAAATTTCAAGAAGGATGATGCTGAAGACATTGACATAATGTACGCAAGACTCAGTTCAATAATAAGTGAACTGAGGTCTTTGGACAAGGAGATAACTTTGACAGAAGTCAATGACAAGATCCTGATGTGCCTTCCCATCTCTTGGGACTCAAGAATATGGCCCATCAAGGATGGCAGAAACACTGTGGAACTCTCCACAGAAGCTCTGTTGGGAAAGCTCAAGTCATATGAGCAAACTTTGAAGAGCAGAGCTGCTGCAACTGAAGTAAAAACTCTTACACCTACAAAGAAAGAGCACTCTCTAGCTCTCAAGGATGCTGAGACTTCTGAAGGAAGTCAATCAAATGAGGAGTTACTGGCACTCATTGCCAAGAGGTTCCTCAACACGGGAAGAAGAGACTTCAGAAAGAAGTTCTCCAAGTATGAGGATAAACCAAGGTATGACAAGACTCCTTCTAAAGAAATCATTTGTTATGTTTGCAGCAAGCCTGGACACATTGCCCCAGATTGTCCAGAGAAGAAACACAAGGAGAAGAAAAATGAGAAAGAGTACAGGAAGCGCCACTCCAAGTCCTCCTCACACAAATACAAGAAGAAGGACAAGGGGTTTGTGGCTGCTACCTGGAGTGAAACAGAAGAGGATACCTGCTCCTCTAGCTCCAGTGATTCAGAAGAAGAAGAAGAGAAGAAAGCCAAAGAGGTCTGCCTCATGGCTATTGATGCCTGCAGCTCTCTGTCAGATGCAGAGAATTCTGAAGAAGAAGGAGACAATGAAGAAGATCTTCCTATGGAAGACCAGGTAATCAACTCATTTGATTTCTCATCTCCTGAGTTCAAATTAAAATTTAAAACTCTATGTTTAGATTTACTATTATCAGAAAAAGAAATTAAGTCACTTAGATTAAAGATAATGGAACTAGACATGGAAAGTACTGAAATAATTAGATTAGAAAAGGAATTAGAAAGCTCAAAAGGAGAAGTAACATTCCTAAAATTAGAACTAGCTAAATCTAAGAGGTTAGAAGAAGAATTAAATGGTAGAAGCCTTAAACTATCTGAAATAACCAGTATAGCAAACACTAGGGTTGGTAATGATAAACTAGGCCTAGGTGCTACACCTAGTGAACCCATCCTCCTCACAAAGGAGAGATTTAGCACTCCAGTAAAATTTATTTCTGAGTCAGGAATAAAGAATACTGAGGAAATTGAAAAGTATAAGAAAATTCGTAATAAGATCAAGAAAGAGAACAGAAAGAAAAAATTTATAGCTTTACAGAAATCGTCGAACATTAATCGACGATCGTCAAACCAATCGTCGAACATCTATCGACGATCGCTGAACTCCTACACTAAGTATGATAGCTTTGGTGTAGGAGGTCGACGATCTCATCTTGAGTCGTCGACCAGTGATCGACGATCGTGGAATCCAGAACATCTTTCTACCATAAATGATCGACGATATGGCTTGCGATCATCGACCATTGATCGACGATCTGGACTTAAGCTGGAAAATAAAATTCAAACTTCCAGAACTACAAATCCTAATCACTACCCTAGGTTGTTTAATCCTTCAACTGAATGGATTATCCCACCTAGGAGATCACACCCTTTGGGATATCAATCTAAGCCTGCAAGATCCTTTATATCTAGCTTTTCTTTTGTGAAGAATACTGGACCCAAGGTAACCTGGGTCCACAATATATAATTGATATCTTTGCAGGTGAAGACCTATCCAGTCATACATGACAAATGGTATCTGGATAGTGGATGCTCAAAGCATATGACAGGAAAGAAGAAGAACCTGTCAGGTTTCAAAGCCAAGCTGGGACCAAAAGTTGTATTTGGAGATTCCAGCTGTGGACAGACTGAAGGGTATGGCAGCTTCACCATAGGAGCTGTAACCTTCAAGAAGGTAGCTTATGTCTCTGGACTAAAGCACAATCTAATCTCTGTAAGCCAAATGTGTGATGCTGGGTACAAGGTATGGTTTATTGACACTGCTTACAATATTGTCTTAAATAATATTGTTGTGTTAGTAGGCATTAGAATTGGTAATGTTTATGTTGTAGACCTTAATTCATCCAAATCTGAAATATGCTTATTTAATGAAGTAACCAGTAATAATACTCTTTGGCATAAGAGACTTAGTCATGTTAATTTGAAAAATATCTCTAGGTTGGCTAAACACAATCTTGTAAGAGGCTTACCTTCTTGCCCCTACAAGAAGGAAGGCCTTTGCAAAGCTTGTCAATTAGGTAAGCAAACAAGGAATAGCTTTAAATCAGTTAATAAAAGTGATTCTCCCAGGATCCTGTACTTGCTACATTTGGACTTATTTGGTCCTATTGCTGTACAGAGTCTTGGAGGAAAGTCTTACACTCTAGTAGTTGTAGATGACTTCTCTAGGTTCACTTGGGTATTCTTCTTGAGAACTAAGGCTGATAACTTCAAGGTTCTTACAGATTTTCTAAAGTGTATACAGAGTGAGTATTCTACTCAGATTGCCTTGATCAGAAGTGATCATGGTGCTGAGTTTGAGTCTCTTCTTATGCAAGAATTCTGTGAGAAGGAAGGTATCAAACATAGCTTCTCTGCTCCTAGAACTCCTCAACAAAATGGGGTAGTTGAAAGGAAAAACAGAACCCTAATTGAAGCTGCAAGTACATTGTTGGCAGATGCTAACATGCCTCTGTCCTTTTGGGCTGAAGCAGTTAGCACAGCTAACTATGTATTGAACAGAAGTCTGATACATAAACTTAAGGGTAAGACTCCCTATGAGTTACTTAAGCAAGTGAAACCTAAAATAGACTATTTTAGAGTATTTGGTTGTGTAGCTTTTGTTCATAACAATAACAAAGAATACCTTAGAAAATTTGAGGCAAAAGCTTCAATGGGAGTTTTTCTAGGATACTCTCAAGTAAGCAAAGCCTATAGGGTCCTTAATAAATCTTCTTTTAAGATAGAAGAGTCTGCACATGTCTCTTTTGATGAGACAGTCATGTATTATAAGGAGAAGGATTCTTCTTCTAATAGTACAGTGCAAGTCCTAGAGTTAAGTAAGGATTTGGAAGGTTTGAGACTCACACAGGAGAATCATCCCCAACAAACTCCTCAGGTTGCTTCCTCAGATTCTGAATCTGATGTAGAACTTCTTGAAGTTAAAGCACCTGCACCAACAGTTGATCAAATACCACATGAGGAATTAAATCTTGAAATTGTTGAAGATTAGATCATTGTTGAACCTACTGATCTTGTCACACTTAGAGATCACCCTGTATCTCAAGTGATTGGAGACATTTCAGTAGGAGTCCAGATAAGACATCAACTCAACAAAGATGTGATGTTTGCTTGTTTCCTTTCTCAGGTTGAGCCCCTAACCATTAAAGATGCTGAGCTTGATCCACACTGGATTATAGCCATGCAAGAGGAGCTTAACCAATTTGAAAGATGTAAAGTTTGGACCTTGGTTCCAAGACCAAGAGGCCAACGGATCATAGGCACCAAGTGGGTGTTTAGAAACAAGCTTGATGCCCAAGGCATAGTAGTTAGGAATAAGGCTAGACTAGTAGCTCAAGGCTATAGACAGGAGGAAGGCATAGACTATGATCAGACTTTTGCCCCTGTAGCTAGATTAGAAGCCATTAGGATTTTCCTAGCCTATGCTGCCTATAAGAGATTTAAGGTCTTCCAAATGGATGTGAAGAGTGCCTTCCTCAATGGAGATTTAAAGGAAGAAGTGTTTGTTGAACAACCACCAGGGTTTGTTTCATCAACCTTACCCACTCATGTGTTCAAACTCCAAAAGGCTCTATATGGACTTAAGCAAGCTCCTAGAGCTTGGTATGAGACCTTAGCAAATTTCCTTCTAGAACACAAGTTTGTGAGAGGTGTAGTAGATAGAACCCTATTTATTAGACATCATAAGGACTCACAACTGTTAGTTCAAATTTATGTAGATGACATTATATTTGGCTCCACTGATCCCAAACTATGCAAGAGGTTCTCTGAACTAATGCACTCCAAGTTTGAGATGAGCAGCATGGGTGAGTTATCCTATTTCCTTGGTCTCCAAGTGAAACAGAGTGTTGATGGTATCTTCATTTCTCAATCAAAATATGCCAGAGAGCTGGTTAAAAGATTTGGAATGTCTGATGCTTCATCAATGAGCACACCTATGGCCTCAAATGCAGTTATTGATTCTGATGTCAATGGCAAGTCTGTTGATCAAAAGAATTATAGAGCCATTGTTGGTTCCCTGCTGTATTTGACTGCAAGTAGGCCTGACATAATGTTTGCTACATGCCTATGTGCTAGGTTTCAGGTCAACCCAAAGGAATCTCACTTAACTCTTCTCAGAAGGATCTTGAGATACCTTAAGGGATGCCCTAACTTAGGACTGTGGTACCCAGCTGAGTCAGAATTTGAATTAATTGGATATTCAGATGCTGATTATGCTGGTTGTAGAGTTGACAGGAAAAGCACCTCAGGGACTTGTCAGTTCCTGGGAGAGAGACTTGTCTCCTGGTTTTGTAAGAAACAGGCATCTGTGTCTACCTCAACTGCTGAGGCTGAATATATAGCAGCAGCTAGTTGTTGTTCACAGATCCTGTGGATTCAAAATCAGCTAGTGGATTATGGGTACACATACTCAAACACAAAAATTCTGTGTGACAGTACCAGTGCAATATCAATTGCTCAAAATCCTGTGCACCATTCCAGGACCAAGCACATTGAGATTAGCCATCATTTTCTGAGAGATAATGTGGAAAAGAACAAGATAATTATGGAATTTATATCCACAGACCTGCAGAGAGGAGATATTTTCACTAAGCCCCTTGATGAACAAAAGCATTTGTTCTTCCTGAATCAGCTTGGTATGATTAATGGTTCAGAGTAGTGAAAATTAGGATAAATCTATTTTTCTGTCTAAAATCGTCAAACAACTGCTCGACGATCTTCGACCAGGTCAGGACTATCGTCGACCAATGTTCGATGACAGTTCATTCTATAGTAAGGCAGAAATCGTCGACCAACTGGTCAACGATCTCTCCTTAGGTATCTATCGTGGACCAATTGGTCGACGACAGATTTGTTGTGCTGTGTGGTGAATCGTCGACCAACATATATTGATCGACGATCGTGGTGTATGCTTGTAGTCGGTCGATGTTTGACGATTAGTTAAATATTGACTATCGTCAGTCATTGTTCGACGACCGATCTTAATCGGTGTTCGACGATCGCAGATTTTTTTTTATCTGATAGTCGATCTAGGTCTGGAGATCGTCGTCCTTCAGTTTCGTCTTTTCATATTCTGTCTTCTGGCTTAGAATTCGCTCTCGAACTCTAATCCCGCGCGATTCTCTTCTCCCCTTGCCTTGCATCTCGATTCGCCATTCTCTCTCAAATCAAATGGCGATTCTTCCAGCAGTTCTTTCCGGGATGAAGTTCGACACGGGATTTTGTGTCGACTTCGATTCCTTCTGCCTTTGCGATCAATCAATCAGAGACATGTTGCAGATATATGAAGATCAAGGACTGAAGAAATTTATGTCATCCGCGCCCAAGATCAATATACCAGAGATTAAAGAATGGGTGTATACTTCGTCTTCCAGCGACGAAGCAATGACGGGAAAGATTAATGGAGAGGAGGTCATTCTGACTCCTGATATTTTGACAGAGCTGTTTGATTTACCAACTGGAACTGAAGAATATGAACAAGATACAGCAGAGTATGGCCGCATGCTAACAGTGATGGGCCATGCTGATGGTATTCCGGCAAAGCTGCTGAAGATCAACCTGTCTCCAGAGTTTAAGTTTCTGGCAGACCTGGTGGGCAAAGTTATTTTGGGTAAACACTCTGCTCATGATAACATCAACAGGCAACAGTTTGCCTTGATGTCGGCTTTGGTGAACAAGACTCAGATGAATTGGGGAAAAGTTTTGTATGAATTGATAAGGAGAAAGAATAGCAAGAAGGAAGTAACTCTTGCCAGAGTATTGGGTGTCTTTCTATCTGAGAAAGCACCCCTGCTGCTTATTTCTGCATCCTCTGCAGTCAATGCAAGCAAGAGGTTGGACCCCTCCCTCTTCAAAAAATCCCAAAGGGTTATCAAGAAGACAGTCAGGGTTGATCCTAACCCTTCATCAGACACCAGGGCTGATTCAGCCACTCTCCATCTTGCTGGGGAAGGCTTAACAATCCATCCATCTTCACTCATCATCACTGCATCCCAGTCACCAACACCACAACATATGGCAGCTTCAGCCAGTGTTGACATGGTGACTGAGACCATCCTCACCAACCCATCTCAACATGGAACCCAAACTCATGTTGATGTTCCCCTATCTCCACATGATTCATTTAATCATGTGGAAAATCATACAGATATCATTCCATCACCATCTCATCTTGCATCCCACAGTCATCCATCCACATCTACACCCTCAGCATTTCAGATCACCCCTGAATTGCTTGCACACATTGTGGAGCTCATCACCCCATCCATCCAAACCATGATTGAGGCAGCCAATGCCCCTATCATTGCAACCATAAATGCACTTACACAAGCCATTAAATCCATTCCATCTTCTGCTGAGCCCTCTTCAGTGAGGTGCATGACTCCAGCCCCAACTGAAGTCATGCAGGGGGAGATGTCGTTTAAAGTGGTCTCAGGTGATGCCTTGACCCTTCAGGATAACCCTTCCCTTCCTTCCCTTCCAGCCATTGCAGAAGAAGCTCAAGAGCTTCAAGAGGAAGAAATTCCAGTGGACACTACTGATCTTGCAGTAGTGGTCCCAGAAGCCAACAAAGATTCAGAGCAACCAGAAGGTAAAACCTTTTCTCTAAAAAGATCATACTCAGGACTTTAAAATGATATTTATACCTAACAAAGACATTCACTCCCTAGTGAATCTAGCTTCTGAGGAGGAAGTCCCTGAGAAAGACAATGAGGAAGTCCCCATGGACATTTGTGAAAAAGTTCCAGTGAACACTACTGATTCAGAAGTAGTGGTTCAAAAATTTGAGAATGATGCTGCTCAACCAGATGGTATAGTTTTATTTAAGATTCTAATTAATTCAAACTCCAACTTTGAGTTAATTTCTTATTCCTTCCTACCCATCACAGCTACTGATGATCTTGCATCAGTGTTGCAAGTTGATGCTGCAAATTCCATTGATTCTGATGAAGATTTGGAATCCTTTCTTAACTCAGACTGTGAGTTCACACTCACATCTACTCCTTATGTTCCTCCTCTTCAAGAGAAAATGGTCCCTTATAGACCTGAGAACCTTGATGACCCCTTGGTCAAGGACTCTCTCTTCCTTTCCTGTATGGCACTCCTCTTGTGCCTTGCAGAGGTGTCTATCCCTGATGTCACTGAACATCTAGAAGGAATTATAACCTCCTTCCTAGATGCAAAGTGGTATCCTGTGTAGATCTTCAGGTAATTCTATCAATTACCTGCTGTTGTTCACCTTGGGGGGAATATTTTATTCCCACTTGGTTGTTAACCTATCTTTCTTTGTATGCAGGCACAACCAACAATGCTGCTGCTGCTGCTGAAGATATCAACATCCCTGCTGCTGCTGCTGAAGAAGTTGAAGTTGTGCAAGATAGTGCAGAAAATGCTTCCAAGATGACTAAAAAGGATTCAAGCTCAGTTACTGAACTAATTCCAGAGCAAGCTCCAGGATCTGTTAAAGAAAAGGAAGCTGAAGCCCCAACTACAGAACTGGTCCCCAGGACAGTTCCTGATTTGTATCCTGAATCAGAACTTTGGAAGAGTACTCCTAATATTGATCTTGATGCCCTCTTTGAGCAAGATGCCATTGAGGAGGCAAGAGAAAAGGAAGATAGAGAGAAGCCTGAGAAAGAAAAAGCTGAACATGCTGTAGCTGCCAAGGATCCCTCAGAGCAAGACTTTGATGACTATGCTGGCAAAAACTCATCTCACTCTTTTGTTGATGATGATTCTGAAGATTCTGATAACACCAAGAAGAAGAAAAAGGCTGCACCTAAGAAAAGAAAAGCTGTTGCTCCTCCTCCTCCCAGTAAAGATAATGAAACGGCATATTATATTCTGAAAGGGATTGATCCTAAATCAAAGGAATTTCAACATTGGATGTGGTTCTCCAAGAACCAGCAGAAAGAGAGGAAGAAGTCTAAGAGATATGATACTCCAGTTCAGAAATTCCCTCCCAGAGGTCCTCCTCCACCTCCTGGTGCTGGAGCCTCTGGAAATCTTTCTTCTGCTCCATCTGCTCAATCAGCCAGATCCAACCCTTCTCAGACCTACCAGAGAAGAAGTAATCAAAGCCAAGAAGGTCAAGAGAAATCAGGACAAGGAAGGCAAAGAAATGAAAGTGTTCCCATGGAACAGATAAAGGAGATGACCTTTCAGCAACCAACATTCTCTCCTCCTCCTTCTCTCAAAAGGAAAGCTCCAGAAAGGAAACCTTCTCCTCCCTGGAGAGGTTCATCCTCTACATCAAGGAAACCTGTTAGTCCTAAGACAGTTGATACAAAAGGAAAAAGAGTTGTCTATTCAGAGAAGTCCAACACGAAATTTATTGAACTTGCACCTCCAAGATCTTTATATGCTAAATCTGATCCTAAGAAGGCTGTACAGATTCCTATTGACTCAAATAGATTAGCTACAGCTCTTCAAAGGAATATGGAGATTACAGCTCAAGCTGATACTGATAGACCACCTTCTCCATCAGACAAGACAGAAACTGAAAGAATTGCCTCTATGGCAAGATTCAAGGAATCAATTGCACTAAGCATGATGGAGAAAGCCAAAGCTCAAGGACTGGACCCTTCAGCATACTCAACTATGTCTGAATTCAGAGAAAAAGAACTCAGCAAGATTCAAGTCAACTCAGAAATATTTGATACTGAAGAATACATGAAGCTGCATCCTGCTGCAGTCCTGCCAAGCTATGGTGAAAAGAAGATCATTGGTGAACATGACCTGATGTTATCCAAAAGACAAGCAGCTAATCTAAACAGAGAAATCATTTTCAAACCTGCTGTAATCCCAAAGAACTCCTCTGATGCTAAACCATCTGATAAATATGCTTGATAATCTATCATTATGCTGATTTATGATTTATATGTTTTCTGTGGATTGCCTGTGTTTTGATATTATGGTTAAACTTTGCATTTGTTCTTGTTTGTATTAGTTTTTAGATTGGATTGGATGACATGACCCAAATAGGGGGAGATTGTTGGTACCCTAGATGTGATTTGGCTCATGTAATCCGTTTCCAGCCCCTCTTGATCCATATAACTATATATGATCATGCTTAGACTTTGTTTAGTCTCCCTAGGGCAGTTTATAACTGACCTAGAGCTTAGATTAGAAGTTGTAGAATGAATATATGGTTAAGGCATTTTCCGTTCGACCATCGTCGAACGAGGCCTCGCGATCGTCGACCATTGGTCGATGATAACAGGGCTATAGAATAGTTGAAGCCAAGACAATTATCGTCGACCATTGGTCGACGATCTCAGAGCAAGTTTATTATGCTCTGAAGGATTGGTCGATGATCTGCCATCAGCAGTTCAACGATCGCAGTCTTGCTTCACGATTTCTGTTTCGACAGATTCTTTGTTGGTCGACGATAACATGTGCTGTTCGACGTTTTCTGTCCCAGACGATTTCTGCCTTAGTCGACGATCTGTTGGCTAGGTCGACGATCATCGAACCCCTGTTCCACGATTATTGTCTGCCTTTAACAGTTTGTATTTACTCTATTCCTTGGTTTATTTCCAAGTGTTTTAGCTTATGGTTAGAGAGATTTTCTGAAGTTGTTTTTGCTAATTTATGGCTTAAATTCAAATGAATTAATTACCAAATATGTTAAGCACAAATTACGGGATTCCGTATTTGATAAAGTATTTTGTCCTATTATACAAAATATGTTGACTTTATCTTTCCAGGCTGTATTCTAGCCGTTGGTGCTGTATGCTATTTCCAAGTATGTTAAGTCTTTATGCTGAGATATTTTCCCATTCATTTATTTCCTTATTGGGACTGACAGAGAGTTAATAGCTCATTCTATTCCTATTGCTATATTCTATATTGAGATAACCTGTCGCAGGGCTCGAGATATTCAAATCAATAGAGCCGTTTCAAGGGAAAAAGAGAAGATATATTTAAAAGAGATTTTTCTCTCAGCAGTAACAGAAAGTTACAGACACAGAGAGATTTTCTTCAAAAAGGATTCATTCGCTCAAGCTTCATCAGAGCAGCTCTTCACCATCTCTCAAGAAGAGAAGAAAAGTTTTCCTGAAGCAAAGGCCCAGAGCAATCATTTTCTTTCTCAAGTCTCCTGAGCATCTGCTTAGAGTTTTCAAGACTTCAGAAAGACCAGCTCCAGTTCTGCTTCAAGTGTTCCAGAATCTGAAGACCTGATAAAAAAATCAGTCTACAGATCTCTGAGGATTTAGTTTCAGTATATCTGAAACTCCTTCATCCTGAAGCAAAGGCTTTCCCTGGACTTCCACTGAGCCAGGGGGAGACTTTGATTCTTTAGACAATCCATAAGTCTTCTCTAATCTATTATTAACAACAGAGAAGACAATCTAACCTTCTCAACCCCTTTGTAAAAGAGTTTTCACACCTCTTCAAAAGTGAACATTGGTGACAGGGCACCTTATCAACAACCTGTGGTTGAGCATCCTTATCAAAAGCTCAAAGGGTCTTGTTTGATCTACCTGAATCAGATCATTGGTGGCAGGGCACCTTAGTAAAAACCTGCAGTGGATTCCTACCAGGGTGGTAGAAGAGTGGAGTACCTATTAAGAGGGAACCACTATATATCTTGTGTCTCTCTGGCTATTTTGTTTAATTGCTTATTCTGTGGCTGCGATAGAACTACCTTGGATTGCTAGTTGCTATGATAGGCTTATAGGTAAACTGAAATTTCAGTTAGCTTTCTCACTTATGCACTTCACTGTGTTAGGCTCTTAGGGTTCAAGTATCAGATTATTTATTCCGCAAATAAACTCTAAGGGAGCTGACTAGTTGTTCATAAAATTTGAATACTCTATTCACCCCCCCTCTAGAGTAGTTTACAACTTATCCCCTCACTTTCACTCAGTTCACCTAGGGAGCACAAAGATGTACAGAGATCTGAAAAAGCTGTTCTGGTGGCCCGGACTAAAGAAAGATGTAGCACGTTATGTGGCTGAATGCAATACCTGTGCGTTGGTGAAAGCAGAATGCCAGAAGCCTGGCAGTTTCCTGAAGTCGTTACCCATTCCGGAGTGGAAGTTCGATGACATTTCTCTGGATTTCGTGCACGGGTTGCCGAGATCTCAACGCGGTCATGATTCAATCTGGGTGATTGTGGACCGGTTGAAAAAAGTGGCGCACTTCCATCCAAACAGAAGAGACGATTCAGTGGAAACCTTGACCAAGCTTTATGTGGAGCAGATTGTTCGACTGCACGGTGTTCCTCGGAGCATCGTCAGTGACCGCGATGGGCGATTCACATAGAATGATTGGCGGCTAGTTCATCAAATGTTGGGTACAAAGTTAGCGTTTAGTACGGCCTTTCATCCCCAAACGGATGGCCAGACTGAACAAACCAAGAGGACGATGGAGGACATGCTCCGCATGTGCGCCCTAGACTTTGGTAAGAGGTGGGAAGAATATATTTTTCTTGTAGAATTTGCCTATAATAATAGCTACCAAGCGAGCATCGGTATGGCACCATTTGCGGCTTTGTATGGTCGTAAATGCCGTACACCGTTAGCTTGGGCAGAAGCAGGCAAATCTAAGCTGAGTGGGAAAAAGGAAGTCGAAGAAGCTACCTCGCATATACGCTCTACTCGGGAGAGGCTATTGATTGCCCAAGATCGTCAAGCAAAGTACTACAATGCCAAACACCGTAACGTGGAGTTCGCGGTGGGTGATTGGGTATATTTGAAGATCAAACCCTTTAAAGGCGTGTCCAGGATTCGTCGTTTGAAAAAGCTAAGTCCGAGGTATCTTGGTCCATTTGAGGTGGTGGAGCGAGTTGGGGAAGCTGCTTATCGACTAGCACTTTCAGCAGACTTGGGTGGATTACATTATGTATTTCACATCTCAGTACTTCGTAAGGCTGTCAAGGATCCAGCTCAAGTAGTGGAGAATGATCAGGTACCGGTCGAGTATGGGCTAACGACAAGGGTTCGACCCATTCGGATCGAGGATCGAGCCGAGAAACAGTTGCGGAACAAAGTGATCGGGATGGTCAAAGTCCGATGGGACAATTGTGGCCGTGAAGAGCTAACATGGGAGCGAGAGCAGACCATGCGAGCTAAATTTCCCGAGCTGTTTGTATAAACTGTAGACCGTGTACCTTTTGTTATAACAGAGATATCTAGTTATAGCATTGTATTTCCTTGTTTCCTTACCGTGTCAAATTTTGGGACGAAATTTTATTAAGGAGGGGAGGATTGTAACACCCCAAAAATCTCAAAACTGGATTTGAGGTGCAGGTTGTTTGACACGGCCTGGGACACGGGCGTGTCCCAGGGCGTGTCAGGGGTACACGGCCTGGGACACGGGCGTGTCCCAGGGCGTGTCACTCAAGAAATAAGCGGATTGAGTCAGGGAAGTACACGACCAGGAACCAAGCCTTGAACACGGCCGTGTCAGATTTGACACGGGCGTGTTCGATGCCGTATGCCTACCCGTGTACTGTTTGTTGGTTTTGGAGCTCAATGAGGCAGGGGTGACACGGGCGTGTCTCATGACTAACACGGGCGTGTCAGGTCCGACACGGGCGTGTCAGGTCCGACACGGGCATGTCAATGCCCGTGTTCTGGTAGAGTTCAGTCGGCACGAGTACCGCGTGTGCCGCTTAAGGGTACACGGCTTGTGACACGGGCGTGTCACAGGCCGTGTCAGCCAAAAAAGTGTAATTTTGGGAAAATCGTGGTCGTTCCTTTTCTCTATTTTGATCCAAGGGCTCAGGTGATTCCTTGCTGGATTAAATCACCAGAGGCCTGATGAAGAGTTCATTCTTCATTTGGTTAAGGAAGAGAGAAAGAGAGAGGAGGAAGAAGAAGGAGGAGGAGATCAAGCCACCGGTGGAGCTCCCGTGGTCTGATTCGAGATCCGAGGCCAGTGCTGTGAAGGCAAAGCTGCTGCGGTGCTTTCTCACCGGCTAGATTTCGATGGCTCCCAAGAGATCGTCAAGGGTAACGATCTCCCTTCTTGGACATGTGAAGTCCTTCTTTTCTGCATTGCATAGGGAAAACCCTTCCCCGCGAGTGTGCTGTGGGTTGTGGCATCCCTTGGGGTAGATATGTGAAGTCCCCCTTGTTAGAGTCCGGAATTGGAGTAGGGATCTAGGTATGCTGTGTGAAGCCCATCTGGACATGTTGGTCTGGATTGGTGATGCTTGTTTGCATATCGGAGAAGACTCCATGGTTATGGCTTGTTTGCCTTGTGCCTACCTGTTGCTTGGTGCAGCAGGAAGAACTGGATGAAGTCCAGGAAATGAAGAGGGTTGGATGCAACTCTTGTGGCCGTGCGTTGCCACTTTGTGTGCGGTTGAGCCGTTGGGCTGCAACTCGATGAAAAGGCAGATTGCCAAACAGGAAAGTTGAAACCGACCCGCGCCTATAAATTGCCATGGATACTTCTGTATTCGAGGTGGCACGGCGACTTGAGCAACGGGGGGTGGCTGATCCGTACCTGCATTATGTCCGTCCGACTGGTAAGCCTGGTTATAGGTTTTGTTGGAGCGCATAATGAGAGTCTTAGGCCCGCGCGCCAAAAAGACTAGAATGCTCAATACCGTGTAAACGGTGGTGTTGACCCTGGTTTTCCGGTGCACCAAGAATGTGCCCTGAGTGCACGGACTGTCGGGCCGTGTGGCTGACGGTTGTGATGGCTTGAGTGTGCCTGCGAGCACATATTTGCTATTGTTGATACCATGCTGTGCAGGGAAGGAATGCTACTGCACCGAGAAAGGGGTAGGATTGTTATAATTGGGTCAGCTGAATGCTGACCGTTGCCATGTTTGCCACCGTTTGGGTGGATTCTCCCTATGCAGGTGCTGGAGAGCCAAGTGGTAAATGAAGGGCTGAAGCCCTTGCTGCTGTTACTGCTGCTGCTGCGGCTGGCCCTTGAAGGCTATGCGAATGTTTTTGTTTTTTTTCTTTTACTCATGTATGGCTGGCCTGCGCGCCGAGGTTTGTAATCCATACGGTGTGGAAAGAGGAACTGTAAAGGCCTTAAGGCCAAACCCTGTGTATTTGTTGTACATTCCGTGGCTATATATATAACTGTGGTTTATATATTGGACATTCCTGGTTAGAGTTCAATTTATAACTTAAAGCTTCCGCTAGCATGCTCTGAGTTAGGATACGTGTATGGTTTGGTATTATCCTGTGACCTCACCGTCTGTTTGTGGCATATAGTGTGGGGCCCGGTCGGACCTTCTACTATACGTCATGTAACGGATGGGGCCGTTACACAGCCTAAACATTTGACTAGGCGTTCAGTGAACTGGCTTCACTCAATGATTTTAGACTTAGTCAAATTCTGGTTTCTCCTTAGGCGTTGATAGCAGCAACATGGCTCGACGTTATCTATCATCTGGTGTTGAGTGAACTGGCTTCACTCAATGCTGTTGTACTTAGATTTTCATGTCTTTCTTCCACAGCTTTAACTTAATCAGCATGGCGTTGAGTGATCAAGATTCACTCAACGCTTCTGGACTTAACCGATTTTCTTTGACAGATTTGCTTTAGCTTTGACAGAACTTGCATGGCATTGAGTGATAAAGCTTCACTCAATGCTTCTAGAATTAACCAATTTTTTGTGTTAGATTTGCTTTAGCTTTGACAGAACTAGCTTGGCGTTGAGTGATCAAGCTTCACTCAATGCTTCAGGACTTAACAAATTTTCTGTCTCTTTCTTATATGGCTTTGATAGAAACAACATGACTCAACGCTTTTGGCTATATGGAGTTGAGTGAGTTGACTTCACTCAACGCCTGTGGACTTAGCCACTTTTCTTCCTTGCCAACACTAAATGCTTTGACTTTCTTGACTTCACTCAGCGCTATTAGCAGTATGGCGTTGAGTGAACTGGCTTCACTCAATGCTTGTGGACTTAGAAATTTTTCTTCACAGCCATTGGCTTCTGGTTCAACTAGCATTGCATGAGCTTGCTTCACTCAACGCTTGTGGACTTAGGCAATTTTCTGCCTTTCTAGTCAGCTTCTTTGAGTCCACCTATAAATGTCAATTGGAACACCTATCCAATCAATATGACATAGACTAACCTGCATGCATGAACTTAAACATACATCAAATACAAATATGTATATACCATTGACTTGTTTGAATTCTTACAAATCTAGGACATTGGGATCAATGGACCCAATAATCTCCCCCTATTTGAAGAAGTCAAAACACCACATGAAAATTCTTTGTGAATTATATACACCAACATATGCAGCAACAATATACAATAACATATTAACACAAGAGAGTTAAGGGTTACCACATTTCCAATTTTTCTTCTAGTATGGTGATCATCACCTACTCCCCCTATGTTGTTACAAGGTTCACCTTTTCCTCTTGAATGAGAACACAACCTGCTCCCCCTGTTTTGTTGTATTGACACCTAGTCAACTTAATCACCTTCTAGATCCAACAATCTCCCCCACATTTCCCATTTTTTTGCTAGTATGGTGATCATCACCTACTCCCCCTGTGTTGCTTTAAGGTTCACCTTTTCCCCTTGAATGAGAACACCATCCGCTCCCCCTATTTTGCTGCATTGACACCTAGTTACCTTAGTCACCTTCTCCCCATTTTTAACTTATTTAGATAGAGGGATAAGCTGGCTATATGTGATTATCTTCTCCCTTTTCTGAGTACAGATAATCAACTGGTGCTGAACTTGCTCCCCCTCAACAAGAGCATCTTCTACCAAGACATTGGACATTCCATCTTTGATACTATTTTCTAATCTTTACATCCTGCAAGATGATGTAGTTCCTGCAACAAAACAACATGAAGAGCAATTTAAGCTTTTCCTGTCTTCTTTACAGCCTGCAATGTCTTCATCTGAAAAGCCTATTAGTTCAAAATCCCTATTCTTAGGGTACCAAAGGCCAGGATCTAGTGTGCCCTTCAGATATCTAAAAATCCTCTTAGCAGTAGAGTAATGAGATTCTTTAGGGCATGTCTGATATCTAACACAGACATATGTATCATACATAATGTCTTACCTACTAACAGTTAGGTATAGAAGGGAGCCAATTATCCCTCTATATAAAGTTTGATCAATAGGTTTCCCTGCCACATCTTTGTCTAACGACATAGTTGACCCCATGAGAGTTTTCATTTTGGAGTCATTCTTAATCCAAAATTTTTTAATCAATTTCCTAGTAAACTTAGTCTGGGATATGGATAATTCTTTGCCAGTCTATTTTACTTGGAGACATAAGAAAAACATAAGTTCACCCATACTACTCATCTCATACTTCCCTTGCATAAGTTTGGCAAACTTTCTACAAAGGTTGTCATCAGTAGATCAAAAGATAATGTCATAAACATATATCTAGACTAGGATGATCCTTCCCTTCGATTCCCTTAGAAATAGAATCTTGTCTATCTCCCCCCTTGAAAATTTGTTTTTAATGAGGAAGCTAGATAGGGTCTCATACTTAGCTCTAGGGGCTTGCTTCAACCCATATAGAGCTTTCCTAAGTCTATAAACAAAATTAGGATGGTTAGGAATAAAAAAACCTGGAGGTTGTTCAACATAGTATTCTTCCTTCAAGTCTCCATTCAGGAAAGCTGACTTTACATCCATCTTGTAGACTCTGAATCCTTGGTATGCAGCATATGAAAGGAACAGTCAGATGTCTTCTAGTCTTACTATAGGGGCAAAGGTTTGATCAAATTCAATACCTTCTTCCTGTCTATACCCCTGAGCTACAAGTCTAGCTCTGTTCTTTGTTATAATGCCATTTTCATCAATTTTATTCCTATAGATCCACTTGGTTCCAATGACATTATGTCCTTGTGGTCTGGGAACCAGCTTCCAGACCTTACACCTGTTAAATTGGTTCAGTTCTTCTTGCATAGCTACAATCCAAAACTTATCCATTTTTGTCTCTTCAAACTTTTTAGGCTCAACTTGTGACAAGAAATTGGATTACATTACTGTGTTGATACATCTGCTCCTTGTCACTACACCCTAACTTGCATCACCAATGATCTGGTGGCCTGGATGATCCTTCTAATTCCTGACTGGTGGTGGCAATCTTCCTCAACATTCTGTGCTCCAAAGATTCCATCATGTTGATAATCATCCACTTCCAGTGTGCCTTATGATTCCTTTGAAATCCACACACTTTCATCTTTGTCTTGTACTATAGGTTCAGCTTCTTTAACAATCAATTTGTCCATGATAACTTTTGTGCCTATAGGACTAGAAAAAGAGCTTGAAAGCTCATTGTTAATCATGTTTGTTTCATCAAACATTATATTAACTGACTCCTCTACAACTTGACTTATCAAGTTATAGATCCTATATGCCTTATTATAATTGTTGTACCCAATAAAGATCCCTTTATAGGACTTGGCAGCAAACTTAGTAATATAGGATTTCCCATTGTTAAGCACATAAAATTTGCTCCCAAAAATTCGGAGATATGCAAGGTTTGGTTTTCTTACCTTCAATATCTCATAAGGAGTCGTTTTATGGCTCTTGGTGATAGAAGCCCTATTGAGGATGTGACAAGCAATGTTTACTACCTCAGCCCAGAAATATTCTAGGAGATATGTGTCATTCAGCAAAGTCCTTACAGCTTCTATGAGAGTCCTATTCATCCTCTTAACAATCCCATTTTGCTGGGGTGTTCTTGGAGAGGAAAACTCTTGTTGAATCCCAAGTTCTTTACAAAACTTTGTCATGCATTTAGATTGAAACTCAGTTCTATGATCACTTTTGATTCTGATAAAAGAATTGTTCAATTCATTTTGTATTTGTTTGACAAATGTCTTGAAGACATCAAGAGTTTCTGACTTTTTCCTTAATAAGAAAACCCAAGTAAATCTGGAATAGTCGTCAACTTCCACAAAGGTATAGACTTTCCTACCTAGACTATGAACTAACATAAGACCAAACAAGTCCATATGCAGGAGGTATAAACACCTTACAGAGTCTTTGGTTTCAATGATTTTGAAAGAAGCTTTGTTCTTCTTGTCTTTTTGGCTTGCAGAGCAACTACTCTCCTTAGTGCATTTTATGTTAGGACCATTCCTAACTAGCTCTTTACTGAAGCGCTTGTCTATGGTCTTATTGTTCAAATGAGCTAGCCTTTTGTGCCATTTGACACAGTGTGAGGCTTTCTCATTTTCAACTAGTCATAGGGGAGAGTCTGAATTTACACAAAGAAAATTTAAACAGTATACATTCCCATTCCTTGTGCCTGTCAAGATGACCTCCTGGTCACTTGACTTCTTTATGTGGCACTCATCCTTGTGTAATGAAATGGAATATAGAAGATCACAAAGTTGGCTAGGTTGTGTTGCAACCCTTCCACATAGGCTACTTTTGTGAAAGTGACTAAGCCATTTGAGTTCTTACCATAACCTCTAGTAATCCCTTTTTTCTGATCCACCAAAGATCACCTTTGGTCCATCCTTCACTGGAATGAACTCCCTCAAATTACTCTTTGTTCCAGTTATGTTCCTCAAACAACCACTGTCCAAGTACCATATAGGGGCATGGAAACTTGGACTAACTTGCAAAACATATTTATTTTATATTAGGACCACAATATTTATTGGGTCTTAGGTGCATGTTAGTCTCAAAATAAACTTGTCTACCTACAGCTTTTTTGAATGGTAGACTGACTTTAGATCTAGACACTTTAGGGTTATGCTAACTGTCAATGGCATAATGGTCTATCTTGCCACAACACTAGCACTTATGAGGGTTATACTTTCTTTTCTGAGCTGTTCTAGTGAATGTGTTAACAATAGCAACCTTTCCATAAGGAACAACATTAGTCTTCTTAAGATTTCTTTCAACAATTATCTGGCTGAAGTAAAGTCTTTCAACAGCTTTATTTAGCTTTTTTGAGTACCAACAACAGTAGTTTTCTTTGCAGAAAACATGCTCCTAATAGCATCAGAAACACCCAAATCATGCTTGCTATAAGACTGACCATTAGTCTAAGTCTTTGCTGATTGATCTTGAAGTTTGGCCACTGCCCCATTCTTAAGAGTTGGAGCTGGAACACCAAAAACAAATGGTCTAGGGTAGGCCATTTGTATTTCTTCATTAGCAGCCTTGAAGGCACTCATCCTCATTCGTCTTCTTCTAACATTGGAAGATACATTAG
The DNA here is from genome assembly GCA_039513925.1 of Platanthera zijinensis. Classification (NCBI taxonomy): domain Eukaryota; kingdom Viridiplantae; phylum Streptophyta; class Magnoliopsida; order Asparagales; family Orchidaceae; genus Platanthera; species Platanthera zijinensis. The sequence goes on from CM077084.1 coordinate 122,400,729, forward strand.
TATCCTTCCAGAAAAAATTCTGATTCTTCTAGTGACTATACATGGAGTCCTGGTCATACCTGTTAGTAGGGAGTATTAACCTTTTAAAAGGAATGGGTGGCTTAGCTTGAGCTTTTCCCTTTCCTTTAAAAGAGGCAACTTTGGTGTTTCCCTTAAATCCAACTCCTCTCTTGTTTCTTTGAGAGGTGAAAGAGTCAATAATGGGCAACACTAAATTGGGCTTAGAAAAACTTGCCACAATTCTCTTCTCCCTTTGGAGCTTTTCTTATAGATCCTTAATAAGGATATTCTTATGCTTTATGGTGCCTATCTGTATAAGAGTAATAGTCTTCAACTAACAAACTTCCCTAATTTTTTGTTCCAGCATGATAGTTGTCTCAGAGTGCTGGGAAGGAGCAAGTTGTAGAGATGCAATCTCTTGAGCCTACTTTTTATACAACAACATACTTCTCTTGAATGCTTCCAGAAGTTCACCATATTTATCAATCACTTGAGTAATGTCATCCTCAGATTTAGAATCACATTCATCCTTAGATGAAGATGCTTCTAAACCTGGACCAGTCTTATAGCTTGACTTAGATGAAAAGTTTAATGGAGGGTGTACATTAGATGGACCAGGCTGATCCTCACAGTATTCTTCATAAGATCTTGAGATCAGCCCAATGCAGGCTTCCTCATCTTTATCTGACTCAAAAGAGGATGAATCAGTCCATCTTTTCTCCTTCTTAGCAATGAAAGTTCTCTCCTTCTTACCCTTCTATTGATGATGATTTTTTTCATCAACCTCCATCTTCTACACAAGACATTCAGCCACAAGATGCCCTGGCTTGCTGCAGAAAAAATTGATAATCTTATTAGAAATCTATTTACTGTATTTTGAGTCATACCAGCCTTCCATTGAAGGTTTGTTCTTGGGCCTATAGTATCCCTCCATGTGTTGAAAGGAATAAGAAGGTATACTCCTCCACCACTTCTTCTCATCAGCTTTAGAAACTGTCTTGAAAAGGAAACAAACTCCTCAATAGACATATTGCAGTCCGATGTACCTTGTTCCGAACTATTTGATTTAGTTGACCTTCTTAGGGGATAAGGATTCTTCTCTTTGCTCCACTTGGAGCTATCAGCCTTGAATGCCACAGTGTTTTCTCTGGACTGAGATTTTCTTGATTTCTCTTCCTCCTTCCTTGCAATCAGTTGTATTTCATTTGACAGCAGCTTCCCAAACAAAGTGGATGGTGGAGTATCTGCTACCTTTCACCACTTCTCTAATGGCACATATCTTACTATCCCAGTCTCTAGTAATAGAACTAAGAAAATTATCATTTAGCTCATAGTTATTAAAGACCCGGCCATAGGTCCTTAGTTCATTTACAGTTCTGAAAAACCATTCATAGCTGCTAGTTATTGGCTCCTCCTTGATCTGCCAGAAAACCTCATACTCCTGATTGAGCATAGACTTCCTATCATCCCAAACTTCCTTAGTACGTTCCATATATATCACCAGAGTGTCCCACATTTCCTTTGAGGTCTTGCAGTACACCAGATTTTGAAAAGTAGAGTCATCTATGACACTAACAATAATATTTTGTGCCCGTTTATCCATTGCAGCCAAGATGATTTCATCTTTAGTAATTTTTGCATAACTCTTAGGAGTCTTTATATTTGCATCAAGGACTAACACCTTCAGGGGAATGAATGTTCCTTCTAGTACTATAACATAAATCTTATGGTCTGATGCTTCCATAAACAATCTGACCTTTTTTTCCAGATTCCAAAATTTTCTTTCCTGCACACAGGAAGCTTTATAGAACCTAATTCCTTGTGATTTTATCCTGAACCCATTCATATCTTTTCTCTGCTACCCATTGAGATCTACTCAGACTATTAAGCATTTCTTGAGAAACCTCCCTCTAATACCACTTGAAAGTCTTTGAATACATGGGTAGTTAATCACCTAGTGGGGGGGGGGGGTGAATTAGTTTCTTGAGCTTTTTATTTACTTTTAAGCTTTATCAGATTATGCTGTGTGTTATGATATGATTTTTGATGCTTTCAAGAATATCACCCAGACGACACAGTAGCTTTATAGTGGTTCCCCAGTGTATGGGTACATCCACTGTCCCTCCCACCTTTCTAATAGAATGTTAGACAAGGCACTTATCCAACAACTTGGCTCCTCAAATATTACAACACGATCCCACAGGATAACTCAGTCTCCACTGAGACTTACAACACAGGATCTCAGCCCACCCACTCAGTAATCACCTTATCATCTACCACATGCACAAATGCCCAACAACACGGGCTGAGAAAAATAGCCCTACCATACACAGATCCAAAACTGGATCCTACCACTCAGAGCTATACCAGATCCAACACTCAGCCTTTATAACTTAGGCTTATAATACAGATCTCACCAGATCAAACTCTCAGCCTTTATAAACAAGGCTTAAAACATAGATCTTGAACAGATCCAATAGAATTTTGAATAGAAATATTTATTTGATACAACCAAAAAGAATCTGTTAGTCAATTTCTTCCTGAGCTTAGTGAATCTCATCCCTATCTTATTCACCGTAACAAGGTTGATGTTCTTCAATAATCTGTTGCTTCTACTGGAAGTAATCTCAGGATCTTGTTGATGAAATGGGGAATATCAAGAATGATGGCCCTCAATCATCTAACCTGAATTTGCAGAAATTATATTGCTCTGCCTCTCCTTCTTCCTGAGAAAATCCAGAATAGTAAACATCTTCAATGATCAAGAGGTTGATCTTCAGATTTAGCTCGGATTGGATCTTGAAGCAACTTCATCTAGGGCTTGCCTTGACTGATTCTTCTTCCTCAGAGAAATCCTCTGATTCTGCTATTGTAGATGTTGATTGCAGCAACTAACTCAGAGACCCTTCAAAATTGTTTAATTGAAGCTTTTGCCTCTACAATAATGGCGGGAGAAGAAGACAAAGTCCCTCGCCTCTTTCTAGAAATGAATTGATCTCTTAGAAACTTGTTTCGATCCAGATTTCATCTTCAATTTATAATCCCATCATCCAGTGAGATGATTGACACGTGTCATTACTTTTACGACTGATTGTATCCTTAGTTTTACAAAATGAGACTGACGGGGACGTTAGTTATGAGTTACAACTCTTCCTTAATCATTTTGAATTTTGTTGACTTGTGATGACTTAGCTGACGTCAGCCATTCTGGACTTAGAAAATTTCAGACAACTACCCAGGCGTTGAGCGTGTTGAGTTAATAAGCAATACTCAACGATTCTGTATTTAGAAAATTTCTTGCTCTCCTGGCATTGAGTGAGTAAGCTCCACTCAACGATTTTTAACTTAGTCAACATTTTGCATCCTTCTGTAACTCTAGGCGTTGAGTGTATAAGCTTCACTCAATGCTTTTTGCCTTAGAATAATGTTCAGCTCTTTCTGTAACTATGGCATTGAGAGCATTGAGTGAACTAGCTTCACTCAATGATTCTGGACTTAAAAAAATTTTGCTCTGCATGAAGGCGTTGAGTGTGTTGACTACACTCAATGCTTTTCTCCTGTAGCTTCAACATTTGACTAGGAGTTGAATGAACTCGATTCACTCAACGATTTTGTACTTAGTAAAATTCTGGTTTCTCCTTAGGCGTTGACAGCAGCAGCTTGACTCAACTCTATCTGTCATCTAGCGTTGAGTGAACTCGCTTCACTCAATGTTTTTGTACTTAGAAAGATTTTCCTGTCTTTCTTCCACAGCTTTGACTGAATCAGTATGGCGTTGAGTGATCAAGCTTCACTCAACGCTTCTAGACTTAACCGATTTTATGTGACAGATATGCTTTTGCTTTGACATAACTAGCATGGAGTTGAGTGATAAAGCTTTACTCAACGCTTCTAGACTTAACCATTTTTTTGCGGCAGATTTGCTTTAGCTTTGACAGAACTAGCATGGCGTTGAGTGATCAAGATTCACTCAATGTTTATCGACTTAACCAATATTTTTTCTCTATCTTATATGGCTTTGACAAAAATAGCATTACTCAACGCTTTTGGCTATATGGCGTTGAGTGAGTTGACTTCACTCAATGCCTGTAGACTTAGCCACTTTTCTTCCATGCCAACACTTAAAGATTTGACTGTCCTGACTTCACTCATTGCTATTAACTGTATGGCATTGAGTGAACTGGCTTTACTCAACTCCTGTGGACTTAGACATTTTTCTTTACTTTCACTAGCTTCTGGTTCAAATAGGTTTGAGTAAGCTTGCTTCACTGAACGCTTGTGGGCTTAGGCAATTTCTTGCCTTTCCAGTCAGCTTCTTTGAGTCCACCTGTCAATGTCACTTGGACCACCTGTCCAATCAATAGAACATAGACTAACCTGCATGCATGAACTTAAACATACATCAAATACAACTATGTGCATACTATTGACTTGTTTGACTTCTTAAAAATTTGGGAAATTGGGATCAATTGACCCAACATAGACTCAAGAAATAAAACAATTAGATTCTTATAATGTCTCAATCTCTGCAAACAACATAGTTAATGGATTGATCTTCAAGAAGGCTTAGGCTTCTATTGTTGAAATAGATCTTTGGAGATACAAATTTTCCCTTCTTCAAATTTTGCGGATAAATAAGATATAGAACTAGAAGAAGAAGGAAGATTTTCTTGATAAGCTCTTGGAGAATATCTATGAGAGATGATCTGAGCATATTTGAGTTCTTGAGAAAAAATTGCTCAGGCACTTGATCAATCGCTTTTGAATTTTGAAAACTTATCCTCTTTTTATTCCTGAATTTGTGTGTCCAATCTTCTCTCGGAATTTATTCATCTCCATCTATATATAGCAAGTTCTTAACGACTATATTCTATTATGGAAAGCGGTGACAATTACGTCAAGAATGTGTTTCTAGAGATTCTGTCAATTTCTGTCTTTGCTTGCTATCATGGCATATCATTTGAATTATGATGACATCATCGCATTCACATGACTTGCTTTGATATTAAAACCATGTACATAGTAGTTGAACATGTGTCAAGTGAAGATTGGCGAACTCAGTGCCTGTGACATATCAAAAATCTTGTTCTAGAAAAAAATGCATCAAGTGAGTTGAAGATACTCAGCGCATTTTCTTTGGTAGAAAATGTGAGTCCTGAGAAATTCATCGAGTGAGTTGAAATTACTCAGCGCATTTTCTTTGGTAGAAAATATGAGTCCTGAGAAATGAGTCGAGTGAGTTGTGTTTACTTAATGCATTTGACATAGCTGTATTTTTGAGTTCTAGCTAATAGGTGTTGAGTGAAATGAAGTGTCTTAACGCATTTTTCACATGCGCCAAATGAAGTGTGCTGTCTCGACAATTTGTACTGATACAAATACACTTTCAATATAAATCTTTCTCATAACTAAGAGATAGCTTTCAACTATACTCCTGCATAGTAAAAAAAGACACAAGTCATTACATATTTATATATATTATTGACATGAGTTGCTTCGTCAAATAAGGGACATTGGATAATGTACCAAACATGGACCTTTGTCTATACTTTTTTAAGCAAAAGGACTTGGGGTCCTTTCCATTAGAGGTCGTGAATAAACTTAGTTTGTCTCTGCCACAGGGGCACTCAGGGTTCGTTCTGTTGGAGGTGGCGCAGGATCTTTGTTCGTTCGGGCCTCAGGAGAACTTGAGTTGTAAAGCCCTCAGAACATAAGACGTGACCGAGGGGAGTTTTATGCCCAGAACATCCACCTTGTGGTAGCATCAATACAAGGGTAAATCTGTACCACAAGTTGCTTATTCTACTGGCTAATATCTGATATCACAAGGCCAACCCAACCAAATAGAAGAACACAAAAGTCATGATCCACAAAATTAAATGTCAAAATGTAGTACAACATAACAGGAAGCTACATCGGTTCTTATAATATCAGAATACAAGAAATTACCTGAAGGGATACAAAAAAACTCTCAAAAATGCTCACTTCTGTCACTAAGGGGAGTGAAGGCATCGTAGTATCTGGCCCTATCCCCATAGCCCGACTGCCCACCTGCGCGGGGTGTCACTGCTCTATCAGTGCGGTGTCCTCCTAAAAAGTTGGTATAGCAACTGTTAGTCATAAATACTAAGTGGCTTCGCATCTGCTCACCCCAATGACTCTAATGCATTGGGCGGAGGAAAAGAAAGAGGTGCATAATTTAGCAGTAATATAAATATATATATATATATATATATATATATATATATATATATATATATATATATATATATCAAACAAGTGACAGGAGAGTATTGTTAAATCGAGTTGTACATGTATATATCAACACTTCAATAATAAGCAGGTAACAACAGTAGATATCAATATTTGAAAAAGCACATCTATACTAACAACATATCAAATCATAAGTACAGAATTTAACTTAACATATAAAAATGGTCATATAAATTTATAAGTTAAGGATCGGGTACATCAAAGTAACTCATCATATAAAAGTGCCCATACAAATCTATATATGTAGTATCTAATGTGATGTAATGCAATGAAATGAATGCAATATGATGACTCACCCATGCTTACATATACACACATTTGATATGTCGACATAGAACTTAGTTCCCACATTTCGAGAGGTAGTGACCCTCTCCGACATCACCCATTGTGGCCATACGGGGATAGTGGAGCGGACATCTCCACTACTAGGAAGGTATCTACACTACCGGGCCTAGGCCTTGATAAGACTTGTTGGGTATTGTATCCACAATAACTAAGATTTGTATGAAGTCACCCTTTAACTTATAAGATGAATTAAGTTTGTATTTGATACTCTTTTCAAGTTGAGTGCTTGTAGGTTATAGTTGCAAGTGTAGACCAATGTCATTCTATAATGAGTCACCAAATACAGGACCATACAATGTAATCCCTCATTGTGTGATCCATGGTGTTGACTCATGTGTAGCCTCTCTATTGGGACACACTTCTTTTTCTAGTACTAAAGTAATTGGAGAAAGAGCAGTTGTTGTACACCTTGAAGAATAACACTTTTCAGGAAAAAAAATTTCTAAGTCCATTACTCGAGAAGGACTCTTAGTACTCGAGTAGTGTTAGAATGATTTATCGAGTTAAGCTCTGTATAGTTTTTGAGTAGCAAAAGCTATTCTCGAGAAGGTCTTGTTTAGTACTCGAGAAAATCATGCAGTGCTCGAGTACTACTCACCCTCCTCTCGAGTTATCTCAAAAATCATTTCAGAAATTTTTCTAAGTGTTGTACTAGAGTAACATTAACCATTACTCGAGAAGGCCCAGCCCTGTCTTGAGAAAGCAGAAGACCAGTACTCGAGTAATCAAAAGCTAAGTTTCGAGAAGTGAAGTTAGTTCTCGAGAAGTGAAGTTAGTTCTCGAGAAGTGAAGTTGGTGAAAGTGAGGTGATAGATCTGATATGCTTAAGAGTTTTAAGAAAATAAAATGCAAAATAAAATTCACAGCACATAAGGAAGACAACAGAGCAAGCAATCCAGACGACACAAGGAACTATAGTGGTTCCCTCTCAATAGGTACGTCCACTCTTCTACCACCCTGGTAGGAATCCACTACAGGTTTTTGATCAGGTGCCCTGCCACCAATAGATCTGATTCAGGTAGATCTAAAGACCCTTTGAGCTTTTGATCAGGTGCCCAAAAACCAAACACAGCTTTTTGATCAGGTGCCCTGCCACCAAAGGGGTTTACTTTTGAAGGGAGTAATAATCCTGTACACAGTTTAGAAAACTAGGAGTTGAAGATATTCTTCTCTGTTCTCAAATCAAATGAGAGAAGACTAGTGGATTCAATAGTTGATGATGATGTCAAAGCTCCCCCTGAAAATATGTATTAGTTCAGGAATGCTGGGAAGCTTTGCTTCAGGGTGTAGGCCTTCAACTAGATGAAAATCTTAAGCAAGCTCTGTAGACAAATTTGAATATGTTGTCTCTTGAAAGCCTGGATCAGATAGAAGAAGATGAAGTTGATTTCCTCTGTTTGAAAACTTGTTGCAGAGTTCTTCTTTTGTAGAGAGAAAAAGTCTTCCTGCTTTTTCTCTCTCTATCTCTTTTATCTTCTGTATATAATATATATATGTATCCACTGGGCTGAGGAAAGTCATTTGAATTCTTGTCTGATACGGCATAGATATTTCCAAGAAAGGAAACTGTCTTGGAAAGGTAACTGACAATAAATCTCTGAATTGATTCATATTTAATGCAGCCTCCCAACGGCTATATTCATAAGAATATTTAGCATTAAATATATTAGCTGTAAATTCCTTTACTTAAGCCTTGAATAACTCTAGCCAGCTGTCTCCAATAACTGCACAGGAAATCACCAAAATTTAATCTAAAAAGCTTCTCCAATCTGCGTTCGACTATAGTTGAACTCCGTTCGACTATCGTTGAACTCCGTTCGACTATAGTTGACCAGTATCTGAGTTTTCTGTTTTCTTAGAACTGAACACAGAAATAATTGAACTCTGTTCGACTATAGTTGAACTCCGTTCAACCATAGTTGAACTTCGTTCTGCTATTTTTGGACTGCTTCTGACTGAGCACAGAAATAGTTGAACTCCGTTCGACTATAGTTGAACTCCGTTCAGTTATTTTTGTAAGCTAGAATTCTGAACTTCAAAACTGAACTTCTCTTGAATTTTTCTGCACTTTCTTCTTGGATTCTTTTGATGTATATTTGGAGAATCCTATGACCCTTAGACTATATATTTTGGGTCAAAATAATAATCCTAATAGTGATCCTAACCCAAATCAGAACCTAAGGTTCCAACAATCTCCCCCTATTTGGGTGAGGATACTATTTACAAAAAAAACAAAGCAAATATAAAATGTGTTCTTTTACAGAGAAACAACAATGTTTTGAAATATAAATCTAAGAACAAAAACTGATATGTTCGGTAGCTGTTCTGATGTTAATCTTCAACTGAGCTCATTTCCTTTCAACTGAAATGTGGTTCCAATAATTTCTCTAATATCTTCCAGAGATTTTTTAATAACTTAAACTACTACTACAGTAACCTGTGATTCAATCTCCCCCTATTGTTGTAGCCTTCTAAACAATCTCCCCATATATTGTTACTGTCATGACCCGCATTTTCCCCGAGGTTAAGAAGTATCAGAGTAAGGGAAAATACGCATTGTGATGCCACGTCGAGCAGGGGATAACTACCAACGCTCAGGCGACATACAAAACTCATAAATCACAAGTTTTAATTTAATAGACAACCAGTTTATTTGAAGGCCGTATCCCTCGGCACAGTAGATATCCTAGTCCACGCTGAGAAAATATATATGCTTACAGCGGAAAATACTTTGATTCAGTTAGTTTGATACCCTAAATGAGTATAAGGGTCCACCAGAGACCACTTATAGAATGCACGACACCTAAGGTGAGTATAGTGTATATATATTAAAAGAGGTTTTACGCTTTAAGAAAATAGTGCTTTAGTTAGCAAATATGATATGCATGAGGTACATATACTAGTTTAGGGTTTAAAAAAACCTAACATGCAACCTAGCATAAAACCTTCCCTGAAGCAAGTAAACAACCCCAAGGGGGCAAAAACAGCAGTCTAAATTAATACTTAGCAAAACAAGAAAGCCACTGGTGGGCGTCGACAACCCGACACGAACCCACCGGTGAGTGTGCATGTCCATACAGAAAAGAAAAAAAATGACTAGCTCACAAGGGAGTGATCTACAACTCTACTACCCTGGAGACTACCAGCAAGACCCAGCAAATGGAAAGTTAGCCGCTCAATCGGCTATAACCTGGACCTGAGACATTCAAGAAAAGAAATGCATCAGCAAGTAAATAAACAAAAGAAAGGAGTGTCAGATTACTTAAATAAAGAAGGGTTTTCCAACCCGGCAACAAAGTACTAAACTACAGAAGCAGGAAAAGAAAGAAGCATTTCTTAAAGAGCAATAAAGGCAAAACACACTAAGTGTGAGCACAAATCTACCTGCTCTGGAAAGAATCAACCTACAGAAGAAATGCATCAGCATAAAAGCAGGGAAAAACCAAAAGCAGACAATAGGAAACTAACAGTCCTAAGTTTGTGGGCAAATGACCGGGGTGTAAAAATAAGGGGGACTGTAGTGGGTGGCCACAGTGTCCAACACAAACAACCAGAGCCCAAAAATACTCAAGGGTGAAAACACAACCGGTGGCAGCTTCAGGGTCCACACACCCAACAAGTTCGCCATAGTGTCCAAACTTAGTGGTGGCCACAGCTTAGCACACACAATTCACCCCTCAGAGTCCAAACAACCACACCCCCTCTGGTCATAGCCCATGAGTCGGCATGCAAAAACTAGCCGAACACCCCCAACATCCCCCTTAGGAAGGTAAAACTTTTCTAACAGCCCTAAAGAAGCTCACATCCCAAGGCTATAACATTAGCCTAAAAAAAATGGCGGGGCTGAGTGAGTCTACCTCGCTCAATGCCAGAGACTTAACCTCAAGCCCTGGCCATGGTGTTGAGTGAGTCTACCTCACTCAACGCTAAGCCTGCTTTGGCAAGTTTGACCACAGCAGTTCCAAACTAGCTTACCACTAAGCTATACACAACCCGAGAGCTAGGATTTAATTCCAACTCTCACTCCTATCTCTCCTATCCGACCACAGCCTAATAAATTAGACTACAACCCAACTAAGCCCAAACTCTACTCAAAGCCAGCAAGAAGAGCCTTGGAAAATTAATTCCAAGGCTCATGCTGCTCCTCCTTACCCGACCTAGCAGTCCTCACCTTAGCCTTAAGACACCATTAACCCTAGGTTAAAACTCAAGCAAGCTACTAATTAAGCAACTAACCGGGATCCTTGGCATCAACTAAGGCAAGCTTTACATCGGAAAAAAAACAACATGGAGCTTTAGGCTAGCAAAAAAAACAGAGCAGCACCAACTAAAAAAAAATTTGGGAACGAAATCGGCAAGGTCTCCCACTCCACAGGCTTGGCACAGGCAGCAAGGCTACCTGGAGAGAACCGAAATCTAGAGCTTTTAGAGAAGAGGAAGGGGAAGAGGACCAAAACCCTAGCTCCTATTGATGGCCTAAAAGCAAGAGATACATACCTAGGAAGCTAGCTCTCGGCGAGAGCAGCTCAAAACTGGAATTCCCCGGGCAAACCGAGCTTTAGAGCAGCTGGAATCACTGGTCAAGACAGCAGCTCCACCGCCAGCTCCTTCCGTTCTTCCGCTGGAAGCTTTTGCTCGGGAATGGGGAAGGAGATAAAGAGAAAGCTTGGGATATACCCCCCACTAGCCAATATTATAATACTATCTATCCCCACTAAGCTATTAAAATATTGATACTTAGCCACCAAAGCTTTGATCTAATACTAGTTTATTCGGCCACTACAAGCTTGATGCTTATCTTAAACAGCTAACCCGAGCACTGCTTCACTCAACCAGCACTTAAGTATATTATATAGCAGCCACTATTGCTTTAATTTATATATATATATATATTTATATAGTATATATATATGCATTCATAAAGCAACCACTAAGCTAAGGAAAAGCTAACTGAAGCTGCTACCTGAGCCCCCTAGATACTACTATGCACTTAAATAGTAATGTTTATATATATACATATATCTATATAAATATTCACCAAATGAAAACAAAGCCTAAACATTTTTAGCCTAAAACAAGCACCGACCTTACCAAGCTCAATCACACCAGGCCAAGCACAACAAACGGGTAGCCACTACCGGCTAACCAAACGCACGTCGAAACGACGCGAAAAACAAATGATCTCGGATTTCGACAAAACTCACACTGTAGCTAAACACCACGGCTACAAACACAACGGCAAAGTCGAAAACAACATCCGACGATCAAAACTCGGGCTAAAACTACCCGAAGCCTAAATACAAGCATTCCCTGAGAGGCCCAACCGAGTCACAAAAACAGACTCTCGGCTAGCTGGGGAATCTTGCAAACAGGCTCCTAATGGATCACTAGAGGAACCTAAAGAGCAATGACCACGCTCTAACGATGGCAAAAGCCGACAACGCGTCATCATAATGCCAAGCAATGATCAAACCAAAATGCAAAAAAACCGGGGGCGTTACAGTCACTCCCCCTAAAAGAAAGTTTCGCCCCGAAACTTTACACACAACCCTTTTAACAAAAGGGGAAAAAGAACAAGCTAATCAAAAGCAATAAAAGAAAGAGTGCAAACATACCAGGCACATGTCAGGGGAAAAGATGAGGGCAAGCCTCCCTCATAGCTGACTCTAGCTCCCAAGTTGCGCTTTCAACATCGTGGTTATTCCACAAGACTTTCACCATAGGAATCGTCTTCTTCCGCAACACGCGATCCCAAGCATCCAAAATGCGGACATGCACTTCCATATAAGAAAGGTTTGGCTATAACAGAGGAACAGAATCCAAAACCTGCCTGTCACTATCCACACATTTCCGCAGCTGACTGACGTGAAAAACATCATGTACGCAAGGAAAATTTGCGGGCAACTCCAGCCTATAAGCTGCCACACCAATCCGCTCAACAACCCTGAATGGCCCCACATATATCAGGTCCAACTTCCGGTCTTTTCCAAATCTCTTGACCCCAGTCATCGGAGAAACTTTTAAAAACGCCTGGTCCCCCACAGCAAATTCCAAATCTGATCTACGCCGGTTGGCATTCTTTTCATATCTCTCCTGGGCTACTCGAAGCTTTTCCCGAACAAGCTTCACCGAAATTTCCTCTCCTCGAGAGCCTTTGGACCCAACAACGGTCTCTCGCCAACCTCAGCCCAAAACAAGGGAGTCCTGCAGTGCCTCCCATACAAAGCCTCAAACGGAGCCATTTGCAAGCTTTCCTGATAGCTATTGTTATAAGCAAACTCCATAAGCCACAAACGCTCATCTCACGCCCCACCATGCTCCAGAATATAGCATCGGATCATATCTTCCACAATCTGATTTACCCGCTCTGTTTGGCCGTTGGTCTGCGGGTGGTAAGCAGTGGAATACCTCAAATCTGTCCCCAATCCTTCCTGAAGACTCTTCCAAAAATGAGACGTGAATCTGGAGTCTCGATCTGATATGATGCTCACGGGGACGCCATGCAGTCTGATAACCTCTTCCACATACAGCTCAGCTATCTTTCTCATCGGGTAATCAATCTTGAACGGCACGAAGTGGGCACACTTCGTCAGTCTGTCCACAATCACCCATTCTGAATCATGCCCCCTCGGAGACCTTGGTAAGCCTGTAACAAAATCCATCGAGATGCTTTCCCACTTCCAAGTAGGAATCTCCAAGGGAGTCAGCTAGCCACCTTGCCTACCATGATCAGCTTTTACCTTCTTGCAAGTGTTGCATTCAGAAAGAAATTTGGCTATCTCTCCCTTCATCCCATACCACCAGCCAATCTGCTTCAAATCGCGGTACATCTTAGTGGATCCTGGGTGGTAGGCAACGCTAGAACCATGGGCTTCCTTGCACACCATAGCCCTTATATCGCCAACATCGGGAATGCAAAATCTGCCCCGGTAACTCAAGGTACCCAAATTATCTATAGAAAAATCTGGCAGCTCGCCTTTCTCAGCTCGAACATACAACCGCAGAAGGTCAGGATCATCCTTCTGATGTAATCTCGTGAGCGCGATCCATGAAGGCTCTGCCACTGCCAGACTACTCTGCCCATCACAGCTACCCACGTAAATGTCCATCAACAGAAACTCCTCTACAAACGATTCAGCTGTGAGACCAAAGATCTTTCCTGTTTTCCGACTCAAGGCATTGACCACCACGTTGGCCTTCCCCGGATGTTACTGAATCTCAACATCATAGTCGGCCACGTACTCTAACCATCTCCGTTGACGTAGGTTCAACTCCTTCTGCGTGAAGACATACATCAAGCTCTTATGATCGGTAAAAATCTTGCACTGTACACCATATAGCAAATGCCTCCACAACTTCAGAGCATAGATCACAGCAGCAAACTCCAGGTCGTGCGTAGGGTAATTCCTCTCATGAGTCTTTAGCTGTCTCGACCCATACGCAATCATCTTTCTATCTTGCATCAGCACGCATCCCAATCCAATATGGGAAGCATCCACATATACCTCATACTCGACACCTTCAGTGGGCAAAGATAGAATAGGGGCTGAACATAGCCTCTTCTTTAGCTCCTCAAAAGCTTCCTCACACTTGTCATCCCAAAAAAAGGCTATATTCTTCTGAGTTAACCGAGTCAAAGGCACAGACATGGTGGAGAATCCCTTCACAAATCTTCTGTAATAACCTGCCGAACCCAAGAAGCTTCTGATCTCACGAGGAGTAACAGGCCTCGCCCACTCCATAACTACAGCGATCTTCTCTGGGTCTACTGAGATCCCCTCCTTGTTAACACCATGGCCTAGGAATGATACTTGGGGCAGCCAAAACTCACACTTGCTCAGCTTGGCATAAAGCTAATGGTCTCTCAGAGTCGCCAAAACTAGACGCAAATGGCGATCATGCTCTTCTGCACTCCGGGAGTACACCAAAACATCATCAATGAAGACAATCACGAACTTGTCTAAGTACTCCTTGAACACGCGGTTTATCAAATCCATGAAAGCCGAAGGTGCATTAGTCAAACCAAAAGACATGACTAAAAACTCAAAGTGTCCATGACGAGAGCGGAACGCCGTCCGCAAAATATCAGACTCCCGAATCCTCAACTGATGATAGCCCGAACGAATGTCTATCTTTGAAAACACAGCACTACCACTCAGCTGATCAAACAGATCATCAATACGAGGCAGTGGGTACCTGTTCTTAATTGTAACCTTGTTCAGCTTTCTATAGTCAATGCATAGCCTCATCGACCCATCCTTCTTCTTTACGAACAGAACAGGCGCACCCCAGGGCGACGAACTCGGCCTGATAAAACCCTTTGCCAACATCTCATCTAGCTGGGTCCGTAACTCCTCCAGCTCTCGCGGGGCCATGCGGTACGATGCCTTAGCAATAGGACGCATACCCGGCTCCAAATCTATAACGAACTCAACGTCTCTATCGGGTTGAAGTCCGGGAAGATCAGCAGGAAAAACATCAGGGAACTCACAAACAACAGGAATCTCTTCCAACTACGACACACGAACATCTTCCCCTACCAGAGAGACCAAACAAGCAAAATAGCTCGGAACAAGCAAATTTCAAGCATGTACCGCAGAAATAATTGGAGGCTCCTAGAGAGGGTCAGCATAAATGCTTCCGTGCTGACCGTCGTCCTTCACGAAGTCCAAGCGCTTACCCTTGCACTGGATAACCGCATAATATTTGGACAACCAATCCATGCTTATGATAACGTCGAAGTACTGTAGATCAATCACTTTTAGATCTGCCTTAGCTATAAAGTCTCCCAACCAGATTGGGTAGCCCTGAATACCTAAGTCTGAAACCACAGAGTCACCCGAAGGAAACTTGACGCTGAAAGCTCCACCAACACGCTCTAGGCTCAAATGGAATCGCTCCACAAAAGCCCTAGCAACGAAAGAGTGGGTGGCGCCAGAGTCGAAAAGAACGCACGCCCAACGGTTCTTTACATTAAATCTCCCTATATAGCAATCCACACAACTAAGGGGAAAACAAAAGCTAAACTACACAAGAGGTAGAAAATTCAAGTTAGGAAGAAATCTAACCTAAAATTACCTGGGTCGAAGTCGCCGCTTCCTCTACAGAGATAACATTAAGCTTCCCTTTGCCTTTATCTGCCCGCGGGGGTAGCGGCAATGCCTGCAAAGGAACCACTAGAAGAACGGGCTGCGCCTGAGGGCACCTCGACTTGAGATGGCCCTTTTGCCCACACTGAAAGCAAGCTTTATCTTTCGACCAACAACGGGCCAAATCATGCCCCTTCCTTCCACACAAGGAACACACCACATCCCCTCTGGGAGCAACCTAGATAGTATGGACTTGCTCTTTCTTCTGCGCTGCCAATCTCTTGATGCACTTCTCCAGGGGGTGGCCTGGCCGGCCATAGAAGCTACACGTCCCCTTGGTCTTCTTCCTTGATACTGCATTGGGTTCCTGGGAGCCTTCCCCCCAACAGACTTCCGCTTGTCTTGCCTCGCCTGCTGGCCTCTGTTCTTAGCATTCTCAATGGCCTCAACTTTCAAAGCATCTTCCACCACTCCGGCATAACATATTGTTCTGTAGGCATTTGCTAACTGCTGAACGTCGCTTCTTAACCCACCCAAAAACCGCTTAACCCGGTCTGCTTCAACACTCACAAGTCCAGGAGCAAACCGACTCATTTTGCTAAACTCAATCTCATACTCACTAACCATGAGTTTCGTCTGCTTCAAATGCAGGAAGTCATTCATCAACTGGTCCCGCTCGACCGAGGGTAGAAATTTACTCAACAACATCTCCTTAAACGATTCCCAGGTGCATCCTGCCACCATACTTTCCTTCTCCCTCAGCCACCAACTCTTTGCCAATCCCTTGAGCTGGTAGGCAGCGAGCATTACTTTCTGATCATCCGTAATCCCGGAATTGGTGAACATCTCCTCTATAGAAATCAGCTAGTCATCCAAAATCATGAAATCCGCCTGCCCGTCATAAGTAGGGGGCCTAAGCCGCTAAAACTGTGATACGAAGGCCATCTTCGGGGGCACTACAACTGGAGGCACAAGAGGAGCAGGAGGAACTGCTACACCCCCCAACGGGGTCCTGTGCTCTCTGAGCCTGCCCTGCCACTACTGCTACCAACGACTGGATCTGGGTCTGCATGTCCACCATCTGTCTTGCCAAGACACCATTTCTTAGCCGCAAGCTCTCAATCAGGGCCTCG
Source organism: Platanthera zijinensis (assembly GCA_039513925.1). Classification (NCBI taxonomy): domain Eukaryota; kingdom Viridiplantae; phylum Streptophyta; class Magnoliopsida; order Asparagales; family Orchidaceae; genus Platanthera; species Platanthera zijinensis. The sequence goes on from CM077084.1 coordinate 122,417,569, forward strand.
CTCTGGGATCCCGAAGACTCACCCACAGATTGGGGAGTCTATCGCGTCGCAGGACGCTTCGCCATCCTATAATCGCACCAACCCTAGTTAAAACCCATCCCGACTACTAAAACAAGCCTACCCGGTACAGACAAGCATACTTAAATATGAATTGTAACTGCAAATATTGCTCTGGGATTTGTTTTATAATGATGATGCCATGCTTAACCTAAGATGGTTCACAACCACCACACTAACTCATGTGCCTAAATCATGAATGCATGCTTTTATATTCTTTTTGACTCAAAACCATGTGTGTACATATGTCATCATGCAAATCTTTAGCCTCGCACGTTGTGCTCACGAAATCTTATGATATGCGTGCCGTGCTATGCATTCTAAAAAGCCTTAATGCATGCCATGGGCGGCATACACATGTAAATGTTATGCATCCCATACTACATAACATTCCCATGTAACGAAAAATAAAAACTGTGCTAGCCGCATCCATGTGGTGAGGTTATGTATCCCATACTACATAACCCTCACATGTTGCCCCCTATGGTGGATCCATATACGAACACATATTATGAATCCAATACTACATAATATGCCCCGTATACTTCTTTATGCTTATGCGTGTAGTGTTCGTGCTTCGGCCAAGACGTGCTGATGACATATCAGTGTGTATGGTTATGAAGCTAAACATCTAATGTAATCAAAGGACAGGTTGCCCGACCAATTTTCAAGACAACCTCCCTCTGATACCAACTGTCACGACCTGCATTTTCCCCGAGGTTAAGAAGTATCAGAGTAAGGGAAAATACGCGTTGTGATGCCACGTCGAGCAGGGGATAACTATCGACGCTCAGGCGACACACCAAAACCATAAATCACAAGTTTTAATTTAATAGACAACCTGTTTGTTTGAAGGCCGTATCCCTCGGCACAGTGGATCAACTAGTCCACGCTGAGAATATATATATGCTTACAGCGGAAAATACTTTGATTCAGTTAGTTTGACACCCTAGATGAGTATAATGGTCCACCAGAGACCACTTATAGAACGCACGACACCTAAGGTGAGTATAGTATATATATATTAAAAGAGGTTTTACGCTTTATGAAAATAGTGCTTTAGTTAGCAAATATGTTATGCATGAGGTACATATACTAGTTTAGGGTTTTAAAATACCTAACATGCAACCTAGCATAAAACCTTCCCAGAAGCAAGTAAACAACCCCAAGGGGGCAAAAACAGCAGTCTAAATTCATACTTAGCAAAACAAGAAAGCCATCGGTGGGCGTCACCAACCCGACACGAACCCACCGGTGAGTGTGCATGTCCATACAGAAAAGAAAAAAAATGACTACCTCACAAGGGAGTATTCTGCAACTCTACTACCCTAGAGACTACCAGCAAGACCCAGCAAATGGAAAGTCAGCCGCTTAATCGGCTACAACCTGGACCTGAGACATTCAAGAAAAGAAATGCCTCAGCAAGTAAATAAACAAAAGAAAGGAGTGACAGATTACTTAAATAATGAAGGGTTTTCCAACCCGGCAACAAAGTACTAAACTACAGAAGCAGAAAAAGAAAGAAGCATTTCTTAAAGAGCAATAAAGGCAAAACACACTAAGTGTGAGCACAAATCTACCTGCTCTTGAAAGAATCAACCTGCAGAAGAAATGCATCAGCATAAAAGCAGGGAAAAACCAAAAGCAAACAATAGGAAACTAACAGTCCTAAGTCTGTGGGCAAATGACCGGGGTGTAAAAATAAGGGGGACTTGAGTGGGTGGCCACAGTGTCCAACACCAACAACCAGACCCCAAAAATACTCAAGGGTGAAAACACAACCGGTGGCAGCTTCAGGGTCCACACACCCAACAAGTTGGCCACAGTGTCCAAACTTAGTGGTGGCCACAGCTTAACACACACAATTCACCCCTCATAGTCCAAACAACCACACCCCCTATGGTCATAGCCCACGAGTCGGCATGCAAAAACTAGCCGAACACCCCCAACGTCCCCCTTAGGAAGGTAAAACTTTTCTAACAGCTCTAAAGAAGCTCACATCCCAAGGCTATAACATTGGGCAAAAAAAACGGCGGGGCTGAGTGAGTCTACCTCGCTCAATGCCAGAGACTTAACCTCAATCTCTGGCCATGGCGTTGAGTGAGTCTACCTCACTCAACGCCAAGCCTGCTTTGGCAAGTTTGACCACAGTAGTTCCAAACTAGCTTACCACTAAGCTATACACAACCCGAGAGCTGGGATTTAATTCCAGCTCTTACTCCTATCTCTCCTACCCGACCACAGCCTAATAAATTAGACTACAACCCAACTAAGCCCAAACTCTACTCAAAGACAGCAAGCAGAGCCTTGGAAAATTAATTCCAAGGCTCATGCTGCTCCTCCTTACCCGACCTAGCAGTCCTAACCTTAGCCTTAATACACCATTAACCCTAGGCTAAAACTCAAGCAAGCTGCTAATTAAGCTACTAACCGGGATCCTTGGCATCACCTAAGGCAAGCTTTACATCGGAAAAAAAACAACATGGAGCTTTAGGCTAGCAAAAAAAATAGAGCAACACCAACTAAAAAAAAATTGGGAACGAAATCGGCAAGGGCCAAGGGAGCCACTTGCCTTAGCACTAAGGTCTAGCAACAGCCTTCACTCCACGGGCTTGGCACCGGCAGGATGGCTACCTGGAGAGAACCGAAATCTTGAGATTTTAAAGAAGAGGAAGGGGAAGAGGACCAAAACCCTAGCTCATATTGACGTCCTAAAAGCAAGAGATACATACCTAGGAAGCTAGCTCTCGGCGAGAGCAGCTCAAAACTGGAATTCCCCGGGCAAACCGAGCTTTAGAGCAGCTGGAATCACTGGTCAAGACAGCAGCTCCACCGCCGGCTCCTTCCGTTCTTCCGCTGGATGCTTTTGCTCGGGAATGGGGAAGGAGATAAAGAGAAAGCTTAGGATATACCCCCCCACTAGCCAATATTATAATACTATCTAGCCCCACTAAGCTATTAAAATATTGCTACTTAGCCACCAAAGCTTTGATCTAATACTAGTTTATTCGACCACTACAAGCTTGATGCTTATCTTAAACAGCTAACCCGAGCCCTGCTTCACTCAACCAGCACTTAAGTATATTATATAGCAGCCACTATTGCTTTAATTTATATATATATATATATATATATATATATATATATATATTTATATAGTATATATATATGCATTCATAATACAACCACTAAGCTAAGGAAAAGCTAACTGAAGCTGCTACCTGGTCCCCCAGCTACTACTATGCACTTAAATAGTAATGTATATATATACATATATCTATATAAATATTCACCAAATGAAAAAAAAGGCTAAACATTTTTAGCCTAAAACAAGCACCGGCCTTACCAAGCTAAATCACACCAGGCCAAGCACAACAAACGGGTAGCCACTACCGGCTAACCAAACGCACGTCGAAACGATACGAAAAACAAATGATCTCGGATTTCGACAAAACTCACACCATAGCTAAACACCACGGCTAAGAACACAACGGTGAAGTCGAAAACAACATCTGACGATCAAAACTCAGGCTAAACCTACCCGAAGCCTAAATACAAGCATTCCCTGAGAGGCCCAACCGAGTCACCAAAACACACTCCCGGCTAGCTGGGGAATCTTGCAAACAGGCTCCTAATGGATCACTAGACGAACCTAAAGAGCTATGACCACGCTCTAATGATGGCAAAAGCTGACAACGCGTCATCGTAACGCCAAGCAATGATCAAACCAAAATGCAGAAAAACCGGGGGCGTTACAGTTACCCCTACACTGAAGTGTCTTTTCCTAAAAATAAGAGGTTAGAAATTTTGGACCCAGGTCACCTTTGGTCCTGGTTTTATTTCATGATAATCAGAAATAAAAGAGCATGTAGGTTGATCATTATAACCTAATGGGTGAAATTTTCTAGGAGAGATGTACCATTGGGTAAAAGGATTGATACAATTTTGAGATTGATTATTATTTTCAAAAGAATAAAAATTTCTGTTTTGAAAATCTGAGTTCGATGATTTATATTGAGATCGTCGATCAGCGTTCGATGACCTGCATTGATATCGTCGATCTCAGTTCACAGAAAAATGTTGACTATTATATGTGTTCCACGATCGTCGACCTATGGTCGACGATTCTTGATGATATCGTCGATCCCCATATGCTGAGTGTTTAAACTAAAGATCTGGGTTTAGAGATCGTCGATCGGCGTTCGACAAGAAATGCAGAGATCGTCGACCAAGGTCCGACGATTTTTGTAAAAACATATTTTTTTTAAAAGTTTTTATGTTTATTTCTCTTTCTTTTGGGTTTCTAAATTATTTCAGAATGTTGATTATTTTTATCTAGTTTTTCTTTCCCTATAGTTGATTCTAGAAAATTTATTTGTTCTAGAGCAATATTTAAATCTTCTTTAATACTTGTATTTTAAGAAGATAAATTATTAAATTTTTCTCTGAGAAGTTTTATTTCCTTCTCAGATTGAATTAAATCATTGCATAAATCTTTAAAAAGTTTTGAGGAGAAATCAAAGGAAGAGATAACCTGATCCTCTTCTGATTCTGCTTCTGATTCTCCAAAATTGGATTCATCATCAGATTTGCTGCAGGAAGTATTTATTGCCATCAGGCAAAACTCTCTTGCTCTTGTTTCTTCTTCATCCTCAGTTGTACAGGATGAAACTTCAGAGTCACTCCAAGTTTCAGCATCATATCTTCTCTTTTTAGCTTATTCAGTAACCATTACTGTGAGGGAGTCCCAGATGTCCTTTGCTAAAGTGCATTCAGCCACTTCCTGAAAAATATCATCTGACATTGATTGAGCCAGTATATCCATTTCTTGAGCATCAGCCATCTTTAGCAATTTTTGAGCTTCTGTAGCTGCAGATGGTGTAAAGGGACCTGACAAGATAGAATTATAAATGGCTTCATCAATAGAGTTCATAAAAAGCCTAATTCTTGCCTTCCATAGTACAAGCTTGTCCAAATTACACTTAGGAGGTCGAGTGCTTGACCATTCTTCATTTTGTGCCATGAAAAACTCTTAAAAACAATAAGATCTATCAAGGATCTTTTGATTCTGGTGTTAGCCTGTACAAATAATCAACCTCCCTCTGATACCAATTGAAAGTGAGGTGATAGATCTGGTATGCTTAAGAGTTTTTAGAAAATAAAATGCAAAATAAAATTCACAGCACATAAGGAAGAAAATAAAGCAAGTAATCAAGACGACACAAGGAACTATAGCGGTTCCCTCTCAATAGGAACAATAGTGGTAGGAATCCACTATAGGTTTTTGATCAGGTGCCCTGCCACAAATAGATCTGATTCAGGTAGATCTAAAGACCCTTTGAGCTTTTGATCAGGTGCCCAAAAACCAACCACAGGTTTTTGATCAGGTGCTCTGCCACCAAAGGGGTTTACTTTTGAAGGGAGTAATAACCCTGTACACAGTTTAGAAAACTAGGAGTTGATGATATTCTTCTCTGCTCTCAAATCAAATGAGAGAAGACTAGTGGATTCAATAGTTGATGATGATGTCAAAGCTCCCCCTGAAAATATGTATTAGTTCAGGAATGCTGGGAAGCTTTGCTTCAGGGTGTAGGCCTTCAACTAGATGAAAATCTTCAGCAAGCTCTGTAGACAAATTTGAATATGTTATCTCTTGAAATCCTGGATCAGAAAGAAGAAGATGAAGTTGATTTCCTCTGTTTGAAAACATATTGCAGAGTTCTTCTTTTGTAGAGAGAAAAAGTCTTCCTGCTTTTTCTCTCTCTATCTCTTTTATATTCTGTATATAATATATATATGTATCCACTGGGCTGAGGAAAATCATTTGAATTCTTATCTGATATGGCATAGACATTTCCAAGAAAGGAAACTTTCTTGGAAAGGTAACTGACAATAAATCTCTGAATTGATTCATATTTAATGCAGCCTCCAAACGGCTATATTCATAAGAATATTTAGCATTAAATATATTAGCTGTAAATTCCTTTACTTAAGCCTTGAATAACTCTAGCCATATGTCTCCAATAACTGCACAGGAAATCACCAAAATTTAATCTAAAAAGCTTCTCCAATCTGCGTTCGACTATAGTTGAACACCGTTCGACTATCGTTGAACTCCGTTCGACTATAGTTGACCTGTATCTGAGTTTTCTGTTTTCTTAGAACTGAACACAGAAATAGCTGAACTCTGTTCGACTATAGTTGAACTCTGTTCAGCTATTTTTGGACTGCTTCTGACTGAGCACAGAAATAGTTGAACTCCGTTCGACTATAGTTGAACTCCGTTCAGCTATTTTTGTAAGCTAGAATTCTGAACTTCAAAACTGAACTTCTCTGGAATTTTTCTGCACTTTCTTCTTGGATTCTTTTGATGTATACCTGGAGAATCCTATGACCCTTAGACTATACATTTTGGATCAAACTAATAATCCTAATAGTTATCCTAACCCAAATCAGAACCTAAGGTTCTAACAGTTGGTTCTCGAGCTCGAGTAATAGAAGCTATTTCTCGAGAAGCGAGAAATCATCTCCCGTGGACTTGTTCTCGGGAACCATACATCCTCTTCTCGAGAAATAGATACTTGTTCTCGAGTACTCTTCTCCTTACTCGAGAAATGCAGAAGTATTTCCGAATTTTCTCTAAGTCCAAACGGAAACGATTTCAAAATTAACCTCGATTCTTATTGGTCCACGTGTGCAGTCAATTATGATTATGACTGTTAGGCTTGTCCTATAAAAGGTCTTATAAAATTCGACTAACCCTAAGACAAGAGAATAAGTTTTTTGAATTTTCTATTCATTCTAAATTGGGAAAGCCGCTGTTCTTCATCGACATTCTCGCCACTGCTCTTCTCTAATTCAAGTGATTCAGATCAAGAATAGATCAATAGATCATGGCATTTAATTTCTACAAATCCATCTCTTGATCGTGCTGATCCCAAGTCTTCAAATCCAGATATTTTGGCTTGTCTTCTTCGATCCTTTTTTGACAAAGCTTAAAAGTTCAAGAAAGAAGAAAGGCTGAGGATTCAGATCTGAGATAATTTTGTTTGTATATTTTTTTACAACATCTTTAATATTGTAGGAGATTTTGTCTCCAAGTTTTGTAGGAAGTTCTTTTTCTTATGAATGTAAATCTTATTTTGAGGATCGAGTTGTAGGGGCGTTGCTCCGAGTTGTAGGAATTGTTTTCAATCCGAGATAATAGTGAAGTAGCCGAGTCTAGCATGTTGCTAGATCTGTGAGGTGGAGAGTGGATGTACCCAAGATTGGGGAACCATTATAAATCTTGTGTTCTTTGTGGCTTGTTTGTTTATTTTCTGCGCTCAGCTATTTCAAGTTTTTATTCCGCAAAAAGACGAAGACCTCACCTATTAACTCCCCGCTAGGTGATTTAGGTAAATAACTAAAAACATCAATTGGTATCAAAGGTTGGTTGTTCATCAAAAGGTTAACACCTTGAATAAATCTCCTCCTAGTTGTCTTTATAGGATACCAGCATGGACAGAGCCAAGGATTTTGCTAAGATTCCATTATGCACAAAGAATAATTTTGCAATGTGGAAAGAGAGAATAAAGTTATTCATGGAAGCTGTAGATCCAAGGATCTTTATGATAGTGGGATAAAGTCCCCATGTTCCAATGATAGACTCCACCATTGACCCAACTAAGCAAGTTCAAAAGAAGCTCATGGATCATGACAAAGATGAGATTTCACTTGTCTCATTAGATAAGAAAGCCAAGAATATCATCGCAAGTGCATTCGATGATTCTATGTTGCAGAATTTAATTCACTACCAATCCGCTAAGGAAATATGGCAGTCTCTTATCGTCTTGATGGAAGGTACTGAAGAAGTGAGGGATGATAGAAGATCACTAATGAATCAGAAATATGAAGCATTCAGACAAGGTCCCAAGGATTTTATTGCTGACACATTTGAAAGTTTCTTCAAGATTGTCAATGGCCTAAGAGTCTATGGCTAGGTCTTCACTAATGGAGAACTGAATGACAAATTTCTGAGATCCCTGACTAAGGAATGTGACAACAAAGTCTGTGCAATCTAGGAGTTTGGTAAGATGGCAGAGACTGACCCTCAGAATCTCTTTGGAATGCTTATGTCCTATGAACTCAAAATAAATTCAAGAAAAGCTAAAGAAGAGAAAAGCCGGGCTTCATCCAAGGAGAAGTCCGTCGCTCTAAAGGCAGACATCTCAAGGAAGTCAAAAAATGCATCTCCTGCTCCCGCACAGGAAGAGAGTGAAGAAGAAGCTTCAGAGTCAAGTACCTTGGGCTCAGAGCTATCTGAAAAGAGTTTTCTTTTCTCTCAAGACAGTTCAAGATGTTCTTGAACAAGAAGAAATAGTGGAGAGGCAAAGTTGCCTCGTTCAAAAGATCACGTCAAGATGTTGATCGTCACAAGAAAGGCTCAAGTAGCCAAGACAGGTATCACTCTAAACCGAACAAAAATATTTCTTCTGACATTATTTATTATTATTACAATAAGCAAGGACATGTCATATCTGATTGCCTTCACAAGAAGAATGAGGGTGGAAGAATAGACTAGACGAAGTCTTCTTATAATAAGAAGAAGACTAAAATAAGCCTGATATCTAAGAAGGCCAAGACCCTCAGTGACACTGACTCATCTGAGTCTAGTGATGATGAGGAAGCCTACTTTGGGATCATGACACATACAGATGAAGAAGAAGAACCCCAGTTCACTGGGAAGGTAAACTATCATACCCTTCTCTCGGAATCAGATGCTTCTGGCCATTATCATGAGGACTGTTCGTCTGATGATGACTCTGAACTTATGACTCAATACAATGAGTTGATTAAGGCTTACGACAAATGTCGAAGAGTCGTAAGAGCCAAAGCTAAGGAGATTAAATCTCTTAAGGCCGAGGAGAGACATCTGAGGGAGGAAGTAATAATGATGGACTCACTCAGAAAGGAATTCCATGATACGATGGAAGAATATAACAAAGCACTCGAGCACCTGAAGCTAAAGGAGAAAATAATTCAAACGTTGAAAGAACAACTTACTGCTGAAAAGAAACTTGCTGAAAGTTTCTCCAAGCAAAAGACAGCCCTTCCACTTATCGCTAAATTCTCCGCTCAGGGTAAAGGAGCTGCCTTAGGCCATGTGGCTGCCCCTAGTAAGTATTCTAAGAGAAATAAAGCCCAAAGGAGAAATAAGGATGCCAAGAAAGCTTTAGCAGAGGAGAAGGGGAAATCTCCTAAAGACCAAACTTAATTTAAGAAGGTTATCTTTCCAACAAATGAGTTTGATCTTGATTCATCCTACGGTCACCTTGCTAGGCCTACTTATGTAGAGCCCAAGTCTAGGTACCAAGGATGGGCTCGTCCCCGGAACTTTGGTGAAAGTGTCTTCAAGACACCTTATGAGGAGATAACTCTTCAGAGCTATGGCCCTTATAGTCATGGTCATAATATCAAGAAATCTCCAAGAGTTGAACCCGTTTTGGAAAAGCCTCTCAAGGAGAAGAAGTCATGTGAGTGCCATCACCATGAAGCTTCTACCTCCAAGTCTGCTTCCCCTGCTAGACCAAACTCCAAAAAGGTCAAGCAGGAGAGCTTTGGGCAAAGTTACAATAGGTTTGACTATTAGTTTTGTGGTAAAATTAGTCACTTTGTCATAGATTGCTGGTTTAATCCCATATATTATGAAACTCCACAAGTTAATAATGTGAGAAAGACCGATCATAATTTTAATACACGTTGGGGGAGTATGCTAATTAGAGTCCAAGTACCCAAAAAAGTTTTGGTTCATAAGGCAACTTGATTCTACTTTTGCAGGAATGTCCAAAGGCCACCAAAAATCCTATCTAGTATTTCGATAGGGGATGCTCTTGGCATATGACCGGGACTAGAAGCCTACTCCAGAATTATTCTCCAGTCATGAAAGGGCAAAAGGTCATCTTTGGAGGTTCTGATAGAGGAATTATAAAAGGCTATGGTATGATTACTAATGGTAGTGTATTCTTCTCAGATGTTGCTTATGTTTAAGGACTGGAACACAATCTTATAAGCATAATCCAGCTCTGCGACAAAGGATACATAGTAGAATTTCAAGTAGACAAGTGTTTGGTAAACGATAATTTAGTGACGATTCTATTAGGCACTCGTAGTAGAAATATATTTTGTTTAAATTTTATTTGCATAGACACTTCTACGCCAGTGTGCTTTTTGGCAAAATATAGTGTGTCTCTTGGTGACCAATGGCACAAGAGATTAACACATATAAATTACAAACTATTAATAAATATTTTTCTCTTAATTTGGTACGTGATGCACCCAGCATTAAGTGCCTTAAATATAGACCTTATCACGTATGTGTAAAAGGCAAGCAAGCAAGGGCTACCGTTAAAAGCATTAGTGGCAAAGATTTTAATAGGTGTTTACACCTACTTCATATGGACTTGTTTGGTCTACTGCAAATTAGAAGTTTGGGAGGTAAGGAATATATATTGGTTATTATTGATGATTACTCTCGCTTTGCATGAGTGTTCTTTTTGAAAAAAAAGTCAGATACGTTTGATATCTTTACTATTTTTTTCAGGCAAGTTCAGAGTGAATACAGCTTCTCCGTTGTCAAAATAAGAAGTTATAATGGAAAAAAGTTCAAGTCTGGGGCCATGACAGATTTCTGTGAAAGTCTTGGTATCTTTCATTAGTTTTCCTCTCCTCATACTCCTCAACAGAATGGAGTTACTGAGAGAATAAATAGAACACTCATAAATGCTTGCAGAACCATGTTGAGTGATGCCTCACTACCAGAATATTTCTTGGCTGAAGCCATCAACATCGCTTATCACGTGCAAAATCGAGCACTCATAAACAAGAACCATAATTAGACACCTTACAAACTACTAAAGGGCAGGAAACCAACCATTTCATATTTTAAAATCTTTGGTAGTAAATGCTTTGTACTTAACAATGGGAAGTATTACACGACTAGATTTAGTGAAAAGAGTTAGGTATTTTCGTAGGTTATAGTAGCCATAGTAAGGCATATAGGATTTTCAAAAAGAAAACCCTTGTTTTAGAAGAATCTATCAATATTGTATTTGATGAGACGAGCTTGCTGCAAGGAAGTTCTTCTAGTGTGTTTAGTGAAGATGCAGGTTTAATACTAGAGGAATTAATCTTGGATGCGCCAACTGAAGAAAATGCTCAAAAGTTCATCAAGATCACCACTCCAACCCCAATTGGAGAGGATGATTACCATGATGAAGAGGTCATTCAAGCTGATGAAGTAACTCTAGTGATAAAGGAAGCTCCAGATACAAGAACCCTAGAGCTCAGACACTTGAAGGAACACCCAATTGATCAAATCATAAGAGATCCCTGGGATGGTGTAAGAACTCGAAGAGTTACAACTAATGAAAATCTATATTTAAGTTTCTTCTCGCAGGTTGAACCAAAGAAGTTTGAGGAAGCAAACTTAGATGCATATTAGATAATGGCAATGAAAGAAGAACTGAATCAATTAAAGCTTTGCCAAGTTTGGAATCTTGTTCCAAGACCCAAAGGTAAGAATGTCATCCGAACAAAGTGGGTCTACAGGAACAAGATGGACGAAGATGGAACAATTATAAAGAATAAGGCTAGACTCGTCGCCAAGGGATACATACAAGAAGAAGGAATTGAATTCGACCAGATGTATGCTCTAGTTACAAGGCTGGAGGCAATCAGGTTATTACTAGCATATGCAGCACTTCAGGGCTTCACTGTCTATCAGATGGACGAGAAGTCAGCCTTCCTTAATGGTGACATAAAGGAAGAAGTGTATGTGGAAGAACCTCCAGGTTTTGTTAATTCTAACCATCCTGAGCACGTTTATCTTTTATTTAAAGCTTTATATGGTTTGAAATAAGCTCCTCGAGCTTGGTATGAGACGATGTCTAGCTTTCTTCTTGAGAACAAGTTCATAAGAGGAAAGACAGATAAGACCTTATTTCTTAGGGAAATAAAAGACAAGATTTTGCAAGTGCAAATCTATGTTGATGACATGATATTTGGCTTTACTGATGACAACCATTGCAAAAGGTTTTCCAAACTTATGCAAGGGAAGTTTGAAATGAGCAGTATGAGAGAGCTGAAGTATTTCTTAGGACTTCAGGTGAAGCAATCTGAAGATAGAATTTTCATCTCTAAGACAAAATTCACCAAGGAGTTAATTAAGAAATTTGGAATGGAGAACGCAACCTCTATGAGGAATCCAATGGGTTCAGCTATGTCTCTAAATAAGGATGAGAAAGGGAAACCTTTTGATGAAACTAAGTACAGAAGAATAATTGGATCCTTTCTCTATCTTACTGAGAGTAGACCAGGCATAATATTTTAAACATATGTGTGTGTTAGACTTCCAGTGAACTCAAAGGAATCTCACTACGCTACTGTAAAGCGGATTTTGAGATACCTTGAAGGTACACCAAATCTTGGCTTATGGTACCAGAGAAGTAATGATAGTGAACTAATTGGTTTTTTAGATACAGATTTTGTAGTAAGCAAAGATGACAGGAAAAGCACTTTCAGGACTTGTCAATCCTAGGAAGAAGGCTTATCTCATGGAGCAGCAAGAAGCAGAATTGTGTCGCAATTTCAACAGCCGAGTTAGAGTATATCTCTGGAGGCAATTTTTGTGCATAACTTCTATGGATAAAGAACCAGTTTGAAGACTACAACATAAAGTTCAACAACATTCCAATGTTTTGTGACTCCTCCAGTGCAATTGCAATTGCTAACAACCCAGTCTCTCACAGATTGACAAAGCACATTGAGCTGAGGTACTACTTTATCAGGGAGCATGTAGAGTATGGAGATATCAACCTCCAGTATGTTCCTACTGACAAGCAGGTTGCAGACATTTTCATGAAGCCGTTGGACGAGGCCAAGTTCTCGTGCTTCAAAACAGAACTTGGCATGCTCAACAAAGAAGATTGAAGAAAAAGGTCTCACAGCAGAGTTAAAGTATCGGGCTACTTCAAAAATTTCCAGAAAATTCTAAGTCTGGACTTCATTTCTCGAGAAGGATGTTCACTACTCGAGTAATACAGAATTCTACTCGAGAACTAGAGGAATACTTCTCGAGAACTAAATTTATTATCGAGAACTTCATGTCTTCTTCTCGAGAATTTCAAAACTGCTTCTCGAGTAATACAGTTTACTCCTCGAGAACTTCTTATCTTCTCTCGAGAAATGTCCTACCTCTCGAGAAGTCTGATGCAGATTTTTGTTTTCAAGTTCAAATTTTTGATACTCGCACCCGGACTCTACTACCGCCATATTTTTCAGGTATGTCATTATTATTTCCTTAATCATCATAAATTAAGAATTATATAAATAGATAAAGTCCGGAAAGTCAAAAATCACAAATTTCAAAACCCTTCAATCGAGAAAAACTCTTCGCCTTCTTTGTAGCAGTTGCTCTCTTGCTGACGCTTCAGAATTTCTCTGAGAAAAAGGATTTTCATTCATCTCTCTCTATCATGGCCCCTCTGTTGAAGATTGGAATAGGCAGTGAACTTATTTCTTCCGGAATCGCAAACCTGTCAGATGATTTCAAGAACCTTCTACTATTATTGGATGGTGCCAGGCTCTCATTCATTTTGGAATAGCCGTGCAAAATCTTACTTCAAGATGTAGAGGAATTTTTCTAAAATGCCAAATTGAAGAGGAATAGCAAGATTATGAAATCCAAAGTCCGTAGAATCAAGGTCAAGCTATCTGCTCCTATAGTATCTAAGCTTCTTCGGTTGCCGATTATTGATGAAGAAGATAACCTAAATGAAGTAGATTATGATCGTGCCTTCAAATTCTGTGGTATTTCTGCTTGTTCTTGCACCATTCGCCACCCAAATCTAAATGCAGAGAGCAAACTGCTTTTAGATATACTTGGGAATGTTCTTCTGTGCAGAACAAGTTCTATTAGTTTCAATATCAATGATTTCTTTGATATGATGACAGTCGTTATTTGCAGAAAGAAGTTTCAGTGGGGAATGATGTTTTTTAATAAAATCAAGAAAAGCATTAAGGCACCATGCTATGGCAGAATAATTTCTCTTCTACTTAAGGAACATAGGTTAGAAATATTCGATCTTTCTAAAGGTACTACTCTACATCATATGAAGAAAGATTCATTTTCCTCCATTCAAAGATGGGAGCTCAAGCTCCAAAACCCTGCTCAAGCTGCAAAAGCCCATGAACACCATGAGGATGAGGACAAGACCCATCTTACCCTCTACATCTAGTGGCTGGCACTTCAGGTGCAGCTATAGAGGGTGAGCCTGCTCCTTCAATCCCAATAGTAAGTCATCCAGCTCTTCAGATAGCTATCCCTTCAGATGTTCCCTCAGATGTTGCTGCTTAGGACACTCCTACCCTCTTAGGTTACTCAAGTCTTCTAGATGTTTATCTGCCTAATGAAGACATTCTTTCTGATGTATAAGTCCAAGAACAAGTTCTTTCTACATAGGATGACATCAATAGAATGATTTATGAACTCACCTCCAAAGAACCTTCTTACCCTATATAAGCAGAGAAATCTCCTCCTCCAGAACCATCTCCATCAGTACATCATTCCTAACCAGAATCCCTTCACCATCAGTCTCATGCTGCATAAGTACATGAAGAAGAAATAGTTTTTATTTTTGATAAAGAAGATACTCCTGAACCAGTTGAAGCTCCTCTCAAGAGCCTGAACTTCTCCCTTCCTACTATCCTTGGTGAGGAAGGAGATGTCTTTATTCATACAACCAGAGCCTAGAGCTCCATTATCATAGAAGAAATACCTCCCTGGTCAGCTCCATTAGTAACTCCTCCTTCTCCTCCACCTCCTCAAGCTGAAGCACTTACTGCAGATACCCTCTTTGGTAAGATAGAGTTAATGTTAGCACAACAAAATACTTACTTTGAAGATTCTCTGAAAGCTATAACTGAAAAAGTCACTACTCCTGAAAAAGAGATGAGCAGAGGATTTGCTGAAATCCAGAACAATACTGATGAACTTAAACACCTGTTCAAAATAGGTGGGAAAGCTCTAGATCACACAAATACCAACATTGGTAATGTGATTGATCAATCAGTAACCCTGGCAAATAATCAAATTCAATTGGAAAAGAATGCTGAAAGTCTTAATTTTAAAACATGTGAAGAGGTTGGGAAATTCAAAGAGAAAGCCATAGCCACCCTATCCTTAGAAGTTAGAAAGGGGGAGAGCTTATTAAAAGAATACTTAGAAAAATATGATGCAAGAAAGCAGTTAGTATGGGAAGGAAAGCTGAAAGAAATACATGTTGATGTTAAGAATCAAATTGATGGTGTCAAAGTCCATACTTATGATACAGCTGTTTGGATGCACAACCAGATATTTCCTGATTTTAAAGTTAATCCAAATCTTATTCCACATCATCTGAATCCAACTGCTCAGCACCCTCCTATCCTGCAGTCATCATTCTCTCCAAGACCTGAAGGTTCTGATGCTCCTCCTCCAAAAAGCTATGCTCAAGTATGGGAATCTGAACAAACTAATCTACCTTCTCAAGAACCTCCTGATGTACAAAACCCTAATAGAAGAAAGTATGGTGATGGTGCCTTTGGTAGAAAGACAACTCCTAATCCTGAAGCAGAAAGAAGGAAAGCCCAAGAGATTGCTGAAATATGGAGCCCAACTTCCATATCTTTAATTCTTGATACTCTCAAACTGGAGATTGATTATAATGAGAACAGGAATGATCATTACAACATATATGAATGGGACTTATATGAGAAATCTTTAACTAAGAGAAGGCTATATGACAGAGAGTATGGAAAGAACAATCCTAAAGCTCCTCCTAAGCCTGCCAAATATTATCCTAAAACATTCAGTTATCAGAAGAGGCAACAAGAGAAAAAGGAGAAGCAATAACAACAACAAAGCAAGCAGTGATAGAAGAAGATCAGAAGTTTCTCTTATAAGATTTTGTGAAATTAGATTTTTCCTTGGACATTATCTATAAATATAAATCTTTCAATTCTGATGATATGATTTTTCTTTGCATAGCATTTCTCTTTATTACTTTATTTATTAGTCATTTTACTTATTTATCTTGATGTAATTCACCTTAGTTTAGAGGGTTCTGACTTCTACAAATAAGGGAAGATTGTTGGGTGTTGTATCCACAATAACCCATATTTGTATGAAGTCACCCTTGAACTAAGATGAATTAATTTTATATTTGATACTCTTTTCAAGTTGAGTGTTTGCAGGTTATAGTTGCAAGTGTAGACAAATGTATGTCTACAATGAGTCACCAAACACAGGACCATATAATGGAATCCCTCATTGTATCATCCATGGTGTTGACTCATTTGTAGCCTCTCTATTGGGACACACTTCTTTTTCAAGTACTAAAGTAATTGGACAAAGAGTAGTTGTTGTACACCTTGAAGAAAAACACTTTTCAGAAAGAATTTTTTTTCTAAGTCCATTACTCAAGAAGGACTCTTAGTACTCGACTAGTGTTAGAATGATTTCTTGAGTTAAGCTCTGTATAGTTTTCGAGTAGCAGAAGCTATTCTCGAGAAATTCTTGTTTAGTAATCGAGAAAATCATGCAGTACTCGAGTACTACTCACCTTCCTCTCGAGTTATCTCAAAAATCATTTCATAAATTTTTATAAGTGTTGTACTCAAGTAACATTAAACATTACTCGAGAAGGCCAAGCCCTGTCTCGAGAATGCATAAGACCAGTACTTGAGTAATCAGAAGCTAAGTTTCGAGAAGTGAAGTTAGTTCTCGAGAAGTGAAGTTAGTTCTCGAGAAGTGAAGTTAGATATCGAGAAGTGAAGTTAGTTCTCGAGAAGTCATTATATAGTTCTCGAGTAAAAGAAGCTATTTCTCGAGAAGCCAGAAATCATCTCCCGTGGACTTGTTCTCGAGAACCATACGCCCTCTTCTCGAGAAACATATACTTGTTCTCGAGTACTCTTCTCCTCACTTGAGAAATGCAGAAGTTTTTCCGAATTTTCTCTAAGTCCAGACAGAAATGATTTCAAAATTCACCTCGATTCTTATTGGTCCACGTTTGCAGTCAATTATGATTTTGACTGTTAGGCTTGTCCTATAAAAGGTCTTATCAAATTCTACTAACCCTAAGACAAGAGAATACCTTTTTTTAATCGTCTATTCATTCTAAATCGGGAAAGTCGCCGCTCTTCATCGACATTCTCGTCGCTGCTGTTCTCTGATTCAAGTGATTCAGAGCAAGAAGAGATCAATAGATCAAGGCAATTAATTTCTATAGATCCATCTCTTGATCATGTTGATCCCAAGTCTTCAGATCCTCAGATATCAACTTTTATTATTCGATCCATTTCAGATAAAGCATCAAAGTTCAAGAAATAAGAAAGGCTGAAGATTTATATTTGAGATAATTTTGTTTGTATATTTTTGTTTACAACATCTTTAATCTTGTTGGAGATTTTATCTCTGAGTTTTGTAGGAAGTTCTTTTTCTTTTGAGTGTCGATCCCATTTTGAGGATCGAGTTGTAGGATTAGTTTTCAATCCGAGATAATAACGAAGTATCAGAGTCTAGCGTGTTGCTAGATCGGCGAGGTGGAGAGTGGACATACCCAAGATTGGGGAACCACTATAAATCTTGTGTTCTCTGTGGCTTGTTTGTTTATTTTCTGCGCTCCTCTCTTTCAAGTTTTTATTCCACAAAAAGACGCAGTCCTAACCTATTCACCTCCCTCTAGGTGATTTAGGTAGACGAATAAAAAACATCAAGCATCAATGCTATCATACTCCAACTGGTGGAGCTCCTGCGTATACGGTACAGATGGGGTCTTGGGTAGATGTGCACAAAGATCCCAGCCAAACTGGCCAAAAAAAATGGAAGGGGTCTTCGGGAAGTAAATCTAAAGAACCCAGCCGAACCGGATCAACATGAATGAAAGGGGTCTTTGGGAAGTAAGCACCAAAGAGGCTAACCCAACCAGCCAAGGTCCAGCTGTCATCTTCCGTCAGTATGATGACTGGCAAGCTTGTTGACCTGCCACATTAATCCTCAACACACACACACACATACACACACACACATAAAGAAACCCATGATTTTCCCTTGCTTCAAAGCATCCAAGGGTTCTGATCGAGTACCTTCACATCACAACTTACCTGTGCCCTTAAGCACGCTAGGGCTTCACACCAAGTCCCTTATTCACATTAACATAGGATGCTAACTCATCTTAATCACTATATAAAACCCTCACTGCTACCCATTGGGAGTGAACATAACTCCGAGCACTGGAGAACATGAGCCATATGGTTTCATACCAAGCTTATTTATGATTGCTGGTGCATAATATTATATCTTCAATAGTAGAGGTCAATGACCACACTCGACATTTAATCAAGGGTAATTTCTCTTTAACTAATTAATTGATTGTTCCCACCGAGCCATATTTTACTTTCTTCAAATATATCTGCTTAAGTCATAAAAGATTTAGACAATGCAATTAATAACATCATAGCAAGTACTCTTCCAAAATTATTAACCACGTAATATGTGATCTTAATATCACCCGCTACATAACCACCAAATCTCACAAGCATTTAATCAATAATATAAGAAACTTTAACCAAACATCAATACCTTACCCTTGTGCATCACAGTTTACCAAAACTGAATGTTGGAAAGCTACAATCCACCAAAATTTGTGGGCAACCTCAAATCGGAAAGGTATTTCTGCATGGTTCTTAAAGCCAGATGAACATTACTATTCATCTTCTTTGTTTAGCCAACGTACAAAACTCTTAAGTTCTTGCCTTATTTTCTCCCTCATTGGACCACTATTCTTCATAAAATCAAATCCACCATCTTCATAATGAAGAGAGGAGATGATTGAAGACATTCTCGTGGCGATTGATGCCCTAGAATGAAAGTTCTAATGTGGTCCCTTCCTAGGAAAACGCCATTAAACTCCAAAATCAATCTCTTTTGAGCCGCTGTCCTTCCTATATTTTGGATTTAAAGATCTAATAACAAGGGAGAGGGTAGGAAGCTCACCAAATTTTCGGCCATGGACCGAGTCCTCCTCCTTTGCGGCATGATGTGATTGGCTTCTGACGTATTATTCCGTTCATTCTTCTTTTAGGGAGGAGATGTTGGCATGATAAAAGAGAAGAAGAAGTCCTTCATGTAATTATAGAGTTTGGCTTCCCGCGATAGGGTTCCATTTAATCATTCTTCCTGGGAGAGGCCCGAAGGAGAAGGTGAATAGAGTTTGGGATGATCCCTTATAAAGAATGATCGGTTTAATCTAGTGTTAAAAATTCCCATGCCATGTGTTATTCCCTCATTGGACCCGACTTGGTTATAATATAAAAATAAGACTTTAGAAAAGTCAAGGACATTAATTTGGCCACACTATACTTGTCCTAAAGTACTGTAACTTTCTCCAGGCCATGAGTAATCAAGACAGCAAGCACGAAATTTGCAAAATCTTTTCGTTGAGTGCTCTCGATGATTCATCTTCATCATTTGACGATTCGTCGAGAGAACAAGAAGGGTTCATTGAGTCATTTCGATCGGTACAAGTCCTTTCAACGATTTGTCGAGTCCTTTCAATGAGTTCGTTGAGTTCTTTCAATGAGTTTGTCGAGTTCTTTCAATGAGTCCGTCATGTCCTTCCAGCGAGTTCGTCGAGTTCTTTCAATTAATTCGTCAAGTCCTTTCAAGGAGTTCATCGAGTCCTTTCGACGAGTTCGTCAAGTCCTTCCGACGAGTTCGACGAGTAAGTAATCAAGACATGATGAATGAATTTCGCCAAGTCCATTTGTCGAGTACTATTGATAATTTGTCTAGGTCATCTGATAATTTATCTAGATTATTCGAAGGGTTTGCCGGGTCTACTTAGGATTTCTCTCATTTCGTCCGGGCCCATAAGCCACTCAAGGTAGCAAAGTAAATGCACGAGGGGTCTTGGACAAAATGGGATGTTACAATTTCTATAAACAAATAAAAAGATTTTGTCCCCGAAATCGAGGTCAAGTCTACGGATAACAAGGTACGCGGTATACAAGGTAAGTGTTTAAATTTACCTTGGGGAAATAACTCCGGGTAGTATTGCTGCATAAGTTCCAGAGGATCCCAAGTGTATTCCTCTTTTCCATGGTTGGACCACAGGACCTTATCTAATTGAACACTTTTCTCCTCAGCCTTCGTTCTTCAATATTTATTATCTGCATAGGCTCTAGTTGGATAGATCTATCAGAAGCCACGGGCCCAGATTTAGCAGTGATAAACTGCTAAGGCTGAAGTAGTGCCTTCCTAAGGGAAGATACTTGAAAAACATCGTATAAGTTCTCCAATTCCTGTGGTAGCTCTAGCCTTTAAGCCAAGGGGCTGATCTTCTCCAAAACAGTATAAGGCCCCATATACCGCAGGCTGAGCTTCTTACTTCCTCGAATAAGTGACACCCCATTCATTGGCCTAATCTTTAAAAAAACCTTGTCACCCACTTGGAATTCAACTAACTAATGTTTTGCATCATAGTACTTTGCCTGCCGGCTCTGATCCTCTAGCATACGATCTCAAATCAACCTAATCATAGTATCAGTGTCATTGATGAACTCCACCTTCTATTCTTAGGATCCTCATCGTGGACCCACGATAAAGGCATTCTGCAACTCCTACCATAAAGTGCCTCATAAGGTGCCATTCCGATACTTGATTGGTGGCTATTATTGTATGAAAACTCTACCAATGGAAGAAGTCTCTCCCACAGCTCTCCCCTATCCAAAACACATAACCATAGTAAGTCCTCCATAGTTTTGATAGTTCTCTAAAACTGGCTGTCAGTTTGAGTGTGAAAAGTCTAGCTGAAGGTAAGGCGTAAACCTAAATATGCCTGAACTACCTAAAGTCTTTGTTTCAAGAGTAGCTAAACACCTAGAGGGGGGGGGGTGAATAGGTTTTTGTGTCTATAATGATTATCTTTTTGCTTTGGTGTGTTGTGAATTAGTTTTATGTTAGCTTTCAAGAACACACAACAACACACAAGTATTTATAGTGGTTCCCCAAGGTATGGGTAAATCCACTGTCCCTTCTACCTTTATAATAGTGTGTTAGACAAGGAAAACTTCTTCAATCTCAGCTCAATGAGCTTACAACATAGATCCCTTAGGATCTCTCAGACTTCTCCAAGTCTTACCTCAAGCCAAAGGCCATGAACTCAGAGATATAATCTCCTACAACTAAGTAATTTGCACCAGATCACCTACCTCAGACTTTATCCAAAGTCGTACACTTAGGATAGGAGGATAGACCTACACTCAGATCCACCACAAGATCCTACCTCATAAAATAAATCTCCTACAACTCAGGAACACAGGACCTACCTCAGATCCACAGAAAGATCCTATAACTCAGCCTTTATATATTAGGCCTACAGTTCAGATCTGTTAAGATCCTACAAAATATGAGTTTGTTGTTGATGACTTGCTCCAGAGGAAGTGTCCTCTGAGCCTTATCTCTGGACTAAGTAAACTCGCCTTACTTCTTCTCAGCACCAAGGAAGTGGATCTTCAGGATGGGTCTTCTTGTGCTTGGAAGAATCTCAGAAGCTGGAGCTTCTAAACTTGTTGATGAAGAATAAATGATCTTGTTGTTCATTTCTTCTTCAATCAGCTAAACTTGTCTGAAGTTCTCAGACTGAATGTTGAACTCGAGTTTTAGAGCTCTTCTTCTTTATTTTAAAAAAGAAGATGAAGTAGAGTAATTTTCTACAAAATTTCAACCGATAAATAAAATCATGGAACACTATTTTTTAATTCCCATAAATTTAACGGCTCTTTGTGCAGTAGAATTTGCCGAAAATGGCAACTGCTCCATCACTTTTTCATTTACAGCTATACTAAGGGAAAGCGACGCCTTTTGTCTTCCAACAAGCAATCTCGAGATATTTGAATTTTTATTATTGTCAGCATGACTCGACGCTTCTGGACAAATTAAAATCCAGACAAACTTCTCAAGCGATGAGTGAAGCCTTGTCACTCAATGCAAAAGTACTTAGCAGAATAATGCATCTCCAGCCATTGAGTGTGTTGAGTGAGCCTTCATCACTCAACGCATTCTGTCTTTTATAGTCTTAACTGATTAGGCATCAAGTGAGCCTTCATCACTCGATGCTTCTAAACTTAGTTCAATTGTCTTTTGAGTAGGCGTTGAGTGAACTTCCTTGACTCAATGCTTCTGGACATAGATTTTATGTCTGCTCCTTCTAAGGCTTTGACTGCTTGAGCTTCTATCAACGCTTCTGCTCTTCTGGCATTGAGTGAAGTGAGTATACTCAATGCTTCTAAACTTAGTGGATTTTCTACCTGTCCAGTAACTAGTCTTCTTGATTGAGGTGTTGATTGAACCGCCTTCACTCAACGCTTTTAGATTTAGCCAGATATCTTATTGAGTTGGTCGTTGAGTGAACTGCCTTCACTCAACGCTTCTGGACTTAGCCAGATATCTAATTTAGTAGGCATTGAGTGAACTGTTTTCACTCAACACTTCTGGACTTAGCTAGATTTCTAGTTAGCAATATTATGGCTTTGACTCTATGTAGTTCTCTCAATGCTTTTGCTCTTTTGGCATCGAGTGAACTGTCTTCACTCGACGCTTCTAGACTTAGCTAGATTTCTGCATTGCCAGCAACTTGTCTTGATTCCAACTAGTATTGTGACCCTGACATCCTATCTAATCATAGTATAGTAGACAACCTACATACACTGAACTTGGACATACATCAAATATAATTATGCACATAACATTGATGGTGATGCCTCTTCAAATTCAGGGAATATTGAAGGGAAATATTCCCAACAATCACCCCGTATTTGAAAAAGGCAGAACAAACAACAATACTAAGATGCATTAATACAAAAAACATATTAATTAAGCAAATGTAAGCTTGTTCAAAGGTCCCCAGTTTAATGCAGTGACTTCATATGTCAAGTCATTACTCTCCTCATACAACTTGTTAAAAGTTCCCCTCCCCTTTTCTAGCTCAACATGTCAATTTAATGTTGTGACCTGACATGTCAGGTCATTGCTCTCATTGCTCACCTCCCCCTTTCTTGCTTCTTCAATAAGCATTCATTTATTGAGGGTGGAGAAAGGATCATGAGTGAACCTTTCTCTTGGTTCTTTTGGCCATCATGCTCGGGAATAGTTTATTCCTCAGCCAACAGGGTGGATGGAATGACCTCATCTTGAGTGGGAACATGTGAATGCTCCCCCTCAACTACATCATTATCTTTGAAGGAACATCATTCTTGTCAAACATTATATCTTACTCAGCTGATTCATCTGATCTCACTAAAGTTTAACATAGCAAGTTAAAGTTATTAACTGCTATCTATCCATCTAACCTTGCTAAAGATATACTTTAACAATAAGTTAGGTGGACAATATTATAAATTGAAAATAAGAATATAGACATGTAGATATATAACTGAAATACTTAATGTACATGGGTCATTCAACATTAAGCAATTCCTAACTCAATTTTGAAAGAATTGAACTTAGCCTCATCCAATGACTTAGTGAAGGTATCAGCAACTTGATTGTTAGTTTGGACAAATTCAAAGCAAATGTCTTCACTTTCTGCATGTTATTTAATAAAATTATATCTAATTTCTTTAAGCTTAGTCCTGCTATGTGAGACAGGATACTCAGTAATTGAAATTGCACTGGATGAGTCACACTATAAGGGTGAATGATTTTCCTTGATATTATAGTCCTCTAGATGATAATTTATCCATAGAAGTTGTGCACAGTAGCTCCCTGTCTCTTGGTTCACAGACATCTTCATTTCTGTCCCTGGCAGAAACTCTTTCTTTTTAGTCAGCCATCCTATACTCTAATGATTATGCATCAGCAGCAGCATTGCCACTTAAAAGTCTTTGTTAGACTCAGAAATGTTCCTTAGATACAATCTCGCCCTCACATCTGGAATCTTATCTAATCTTTGTTGGAGATTCACTAGACAAGAGTCAAGTTTGTCTTGAATATCAGACTTAACTTGCTCCCCCTCAACAGGAACATCTCTCTTCTCAGTACATTACTCCTTTATAAAATTGCAAGGATTAATACTGTCGGAAACAAAAATGCATGAAGTGCTACTAAAGCTATACTAAGTTCATCATACCCAATTCAAATTTGAAGGTGTTGAACTTGGCTTCATCTAGTGGCCTTGTAAAAATATCTGGCACTTGCTTGTCTGTAGAGACAAACTCAAGACTGATGTCCTTACATTACACATGCTCTCTAATGAAATGTTATCTAATCTCTATATGCTTAGTCCTGCTATGAGAAACAAGATTCCTAGCAATAGAGATTGCACTAGCAGAATCATAAAACATTGGAGTTCTACATAGCATGAGAGTATAATCCTGGAGCTGATGCTGGATCCACAGTAGTTGTGCACAACAACTTCCAGCTTACATGTACTCTGATTTAGCTGTTGAGATAACAATACATGTTTGCTTATTGCTGCTCCTAGTGTAAAACCTTTTTTTTCTTCACCACCGGGTCTAAAATTTAGAACCGCCGCCTTGCGGTGACTCCAACTACAATGTTATACGCCACAGCACGACGTCGATCCTGCCGGCTAAAACGATCACAATATAGTAAGCCAACAAAAGAGAAGTAAGATGAGTAACACAAGTCCATAGATCACAGCTCACTATCAATATATATAAAAGATCAATAGTCGACAATGAGTACAAAGTGTGAAGGAGAGTGAAAAATGGGCTTAAGCTCGGTACATGTCTAATACAAATGATCTCATTCAAACAACTCACAACATCTAAGCGGAAGCAAACTGAAATCCATCCTCGACCTATCATCGTATAGTGAGCAGTAGTGCGCAGAAACTTCTCCTCATGTCATGCCTCCTTGTCCTGCCGGTGCTGATGCTCCTGCTGCTCGGTCCCATAAAATGATGTGGTCCACCGACTGTTAGTCAAAATACAAAGCCACTATCGTACTCGCCTCACCCCTGCGACTCCTAGGCACCACACAGGGAGGAGGAATGGAAAGATATTTAAGGTGGAGAATGAATAAGAGCAGGTGACAACTATCCTAGCAGGAGTATATACGAAAGAACAATAGTAATGAAGTAGTAATGTAAACAATGTAAAGTGAATAAGCTATATAAAAAGTAACCTTAATTTATAAGAATGCACATACAAACTTATAGATTAAGGGGTCGATTTGCAAGGCCTATCATATAAATAGTCCTATACCAATTTATTTGATAGGGGTAGGGGTTTAAATGCAATGATGACATAATATGATATATTATGCTGGTTTAATGTTATGTTCGTACAAGTGAAAAACACACAACCGACTCTATGCGTACAGACCTTAAGTTTCCCGATTTTGGGAGCTAGATTCACTCCCAGGAGCTTATGTAGTGGACAACGGAGATAATGGGTTGGGCCACCCCACTCCTAGGCAGGCATCCATACTACCAGGCCTAGTCCTTACGTATGCCTATGAATGACACACCAGAGTCACCACTTACTATGATAACAAACTTCCAGTCTTTTCCTTGGCAAAGTGAGAACCACACTTGCCGAGTCAACGTATCGACGTCAGTGCGAACGACCGTTTAATACCAAATACCCACCACCTTTATTCACATGCATTTATGATAGTTATAAATCTCCGATCCATCGGCTCCCAAGACTAACCCGTCTGTCACTACAACCTTCCGAGCCACTGGCTCCCTAGACTAACCAGTCCGTACCCACCACCTCCGAGCCTATCGCTTGTGAGTCTAAACAAAACTAGCCTCCTATGGCTACGGGGTGAGTGAAAGTGAAGTACTTAGAATTAATCTTGCACTAATAGTTTAGCCTTGCTGTTTAGGGTTTACCTTTGACTCCCTAGGGCATTCCCTATGAAGGCTCTCGAGGGCACTAGGAACTACGATGGGCTGAAGACAAAAGCTCCCTTTCGTACGGTACTTAATATTATTGGTATCTACCCATGTTCCAACTCTACTGATCTTAAACTTTAACTATTCCTAAGTGTATTTAGATTTTCTCCAAGGGAAAGACGATTCATTGTCAATCCCGAGCATAACCTTGCCCCTAGTCAACCATGCTCTCACAACCTGACTCCCATTGGTGACCTTATACATACTCAACCAAATTAGGTACACCAACTACCCCTTTATCCCATACCAAGGTTCACATGATTCCTTAATTCTACAGTTTTACTATGTGTAGGCCTAATGAGTTATATAGCGTGCATGAATGGTGACCCCTTCAAATATTCTTCCAAATAACCTAAGATTATTTCTGGAAGCCATTATATTTTACAGATATATCGAAAATATAATATTTTTACTAATTTATTTTGTATTTAATTAATTTTCTGCAAAATTTGGTTAACCATGTTTTTGAACATCAAGTATAATTTTATGACCTAGTATGGCCTCAACAAAATTATGGCAAGTATATATCATCCAAAAAACAGTAAATATGGAGATTTTTTTTCAAAAAGTGGTTGACCTTCAATTAATACATATATTAAATAATCACAAAGGCAAGGTAAAGAAGGAAATATTATAAATAATCATCCAAAAATTATAAGAAAAGTACTAGATGACAATTTTATTCAGAAAAGACTTCTGACCAAGAAGTAATAATTTACAAGCTTATTTGGTCATATAATTAAATCATTTAAAACAAATCAGTATTAGGCACCTTGTGAAGCAACCCATATAAAAAGCCTTCCAATAATTCTATAAAACTTCACAGAGCTTTCTTATGACCTAAGCGATCATATACCCAAATTTCATAAGTTTTAATGAGTAAATATCTCTTAATAAATTTATTAAGAAATAGGGCAAATACAAAGGTTGTGAATGAAGAATCTCAAATACTGATTTAAAATTCACACTAAAATTTTCAGAGCTTTATAGAAACAATATATGACCACCTACTAAATTTCAAGATCATTCAATGTCATATGATTAGATAATAAAATCTTGATCTAATGTGCACTATTTGGTCCTAAGATATTTCATTGGATATGTAAGTTTCTAAAAATCCTAATTTCATTTCCTAGGGCTTATATCCATCTTAGAAACTCAACCACCAAGTTTCAAGGCATTCCAAGGACATATGGTCCTATGTCCTTCAATAGGCTCAATATCCAACCCTAGGGTTCACACTAGGGTTCTATGGCATCACAATCCCCAAACTTCCCAAAATCTCTTGTGGGGGTGTTTTATATGACAATAAATCAGTGGCCAAAGTTTCACCAAGTTTGGATGAATATTGGCCACTAAACCCACCAAGCACACATTTGCCCTAATTTATCCTTAAGGGACCAAACATTTGTCACACTAATACCTATTCAAATCAACCCCAAATAGGGTGAGATTTTTACCAGTTTTATATAATAACCCTAAGTACCATCCACCAAAATTTTGGGGAATCATGAGGTCATTCGACTCTCTAATTAACCCATACATGGATTATTAAATTTTTTACAAAAACTATAGAAAAATGTTCTCCAAAAAGTTCCATTTTTGGATATGTTAGGGGTATAGATCTGAGTGACTCCTAGTGCACATTTCAAGGCATTTTGACAAGTAGTTTAGTTGGGGCACTCAATTTAGTCTCTGGTTTACCCTAGGTATAGCCTACACCATTTTGAGTGTTGCGGTCAAACAACTGACCCAAATGGGTCAAAACAATTTTTAAAATAAAGTAGACTTCAAGACGTACAATTTTCATGTTGACTACATTTCCTAAAAAGGTAATAAAAGCCTCATTTGACAGCACCTAAAATATGCATGTTAAAGGGGTAATCTGATCATTTTATTATAATATTATTATAATAATAATAGAGAAACACTGTTCATCTTCTTCATCCTCCCGAAAATGCAAAAATAAACGCATGTAGCTTTTCCAAGATCCATTGCCGGCCACCCGGCCACCTCCGTGGCCGGCCACCGCCACCACCACCTCCGTTGAGGTGGTGGCTATCTCCCGTCGATGGTTTGGCCGTCGGAGGTGGTGGTTTCCAGCAAACCTACCACCATGAAATTTCAAAAAATCTCCATTTTTCCTCACTGGGATCGGCTCGTTTGAGCCCGTTTTCTAAGACTAATTTGGTAAAGGATACAAGCATAAGGGGAGAGGAGGAGAAGTGGACCTTCCATTGGGCTTGGTGTCAAGTGTAGTGGTGGAACTCTATTATCGGCCGCCTCTCTTGATTTCCACCTCCCGATTTCAATTGTCCAATAAAATGTTTGATTCAAAGCTCGATTTCGATGGCTTGGAACATTTTGAAGCTGATGAATGGATCAAAAATTGGAATGGGGGCTGCATAGTGGGATTTATAATTTTTCCATGGGAGGGGAGGTAAAGGGATGGTCGGCCATGGTTGTTGGGCTCCTGTATTGATGGTGGCTGGCTGGATTCAATGGTAATTCATTCCCCATGCACTAGGGAGATGAATGGAGGGCTTGGGGAATGGGGAGAGTGTGCCCCATGGTCTTCCTCCATTACTCCTCTCTCTTTTCCTTTTTCTCTCTCCTCCATTAAGGGGAAAACCCATATTTTCTCTCTCCTAGTCACCCCCTCCATAATTTGTGTCATTTCATATAAATTTAGTGGTGACACTTCAGTTGGGCCATTGAAATTGGGCTTAGCCTAAATGGATTGAGCTTTGGGCTTGATTAACCCATTTTTGGCAATATTGACCAAGTGTTGACTTGGGGTTGACCTTGGTCAACTTGATGAGTTGACTGATCCAAGGGGTGTGTCTTGAGACTCTTGACACCCTCCAATGTTGGTTGGGTCATGGTGGTGTCCTAATTGGACCAATTTATCCAAAAGGTGTTTGTTTGACCTATTTTGGTCTAGGTTTGACTTTGTTCAAATTGACCAATTTGGTTGACCCCAATGGATTCTAGGTGCTCCAAGGGACCCCCTAATGAGTTAGGGATATTATGGTGGGGTAAAAGAGTCAAGGTAAAGTCCTAGTATCAAACCCTAGGTTAGGTAATTGGAATGTGTTATTTGCAGACCATGGTGATCTTCACCTTCATGCTTAAGTTCACATGGTCTCTTTTAGCTTCCGATTGTTTTGTCATGACCTAGTCACGACAAAACCATCTTAGGGGTCTAGTTTTTTGAGGATGTTACAAATCCCAATAAACAAAAAAATAATTTCGTCCCCGAAATTTTGGTTAGGCATGCGGGGTTTCTACTGAGAGTAATTGAATGTGACATCCCGCAAGAGCTCTGGTTACTTCTGCTGCATCAGATCAAATTGGGATGAATGGACATATGGTCCGGAAAATCTTAATTTCATTTCCTAGTGCTTATATCCACCCTAAAAACTCAACCACCAAGTTTTAAGACATTCCAAGGACTTATGGTCTCATGTCCTTCAATAGGCACAATATCAAACCCTAGGGTTCACACTAGGGTTCTAGGGCATCTCAATCCCCAAAACACCCAAAATGTCTTGTGGGGGTGTTTTATGTGATAATAAATTAGTAGCCAAAGTTTCACAAAGTTTTGATAAATATTGGCCACTCAACCCACCAAGCACATATTTGCCCTAATTTACCCTTAAGGGACCAAACTTTGGTCACACCAATACCTATTCAAATTAATCGCAAATGGGCTGAGATTTTTACAAGTGTCATATAATGGCCCGAAGGACCATACACTAAAATTTTGGGGAATCATGTGTTCTTTGGACCCTCTAATTAATCCATACATGGATTATTAAATTTTTACAAAAACTATATAAATATGTTCTCCAAAAATTCCCATTTTTGGATATGTTAGGGTTATAGATATTTGTGACTCCTAGTTTACATTTCAAGGCATTTGGACAAGTATTTTAGTGGGGGCACTGATGAGAGTGATTTATATAGCATATTTACTATCATTGTCTACCTTACTTTAAATGAAAGCCTCACCCATAACATGCTTTTATAGTATTTTATCTAACCATATTACGTAGGTTATTATTGTAAGGTTATGTTGTAGAAATGATGTAGTTTTCTAATCAATACTGCAAGTTAGTCATGAAATGCAGGAGCAGGGAAAGCTTGGGCATGATTCGGGCAAAGAACCAAGTACTAGAGAAGAACACGACCATGAACACGGCCGTGTTAGAAGACGTGTGCATCTATAGAAGATCCTAAAGTGCAGGACAAATGGAAGAGAATGACACGACTATGCACACGGCCATGCACACGACCATGTCTGCCACACGGCCATGTACACGACCATGTCTACCACACAGCCATGTCAATGGTCGTGTCTACCACACGGCCTTAAACACGTTCATGTCAGAAGTCGTGTCCCCCTTGAGAAGTTGCATAAGTGATGCTTTCGTGCACTGTAACTGTCAGATCCAGATCCACACGGCCATGTACAAGGCCATGTCTTAAGCCTTGTTAACCAATTTTTGCTCCAAATCTATAAATACGTCCAGAATACTTTATTGGAGGGTGTGGATGATTTGGACAAGTCTGGGACAAAGTAAAGGCGAATACTTTGTTGGAGAAGACTCATTTAAAGTTGGATCGATGGATACAATTTGTAAAGTCTTTTATCCTTAATTTCTTCTTTCCCCTTTGATGTTTTTATTGATTATATCTGAGCATATCTCTTATTTGGTGTGTATGGAATATGAGAACAATGTATACATTTGATTTTATTTAATCATTCCTTTTCCTTGATCTTTACTTTGATTCATCACAGTTTTAAAACTCTATAAGATCTTCTGTGATCCAGATAACTCTACTTTAACATCAAGCCTTGGGATCGAGAGATTAAAGGCTTGACAATCTCATGATTAGATGAAGAATAACCCGGGTAATCTTATTTGATTTTAAGTCTCGAGATCGAGAGACGAAAGACTTGATTAGATCATATTTAGATGATAGGATTTGCATGTGATTCTAGAGATAGAAGAACATAAGTTCTTTGTATTAGTGTCTTCACTAAAGAGTCAAGTTCATAAAGATTAAATTATGTTTTAGGAGTTATGTTAAGAAAGAGATTTCTAACATTCAACCTAGGCTTAGTCATTAAGTTGCTTGAGAGAGAACTCGATTAATTTCAAACACTCTACAGTCTTTTAGATCATATGAAATGATGGAAAGAAAATATTCAAATTATCAAATTTATTTTAGAAACAATGTATTTTTACTTATATAATTTTCACCAAAGCATTGTATCACCATTCTACCCTTCTACAAACCCTAAATCATTTTACCTTTAGAATAGCTTTCTTAATTAGAGTAATAATAAATTTTAAGTATAGGTATGAAAATAGAGTAAGAGTGAGTACGAGTACTTGAAAAGACCCTATAGAATATGACACGTGATGTAGATTTCTCCTATACTATGATTGATAGGTGCACTTCCCAGAGACTCAAATCAATTTAGTGTATGCCCATCTACATAGTTTTTTCTAAAGTGTAGAATGAATCCGCATCAAGTTAAACATACCCAGTAAAAATATTAGGCACTCAATTTAGTCTCAGGTTTAACCTAGGTATAGCCTGCAACATTTTGAGTGTTGCGGTCAAACAACTGACCCAAATGGGTCGAAACAATTTTTAAAATAAAGTAGAATTCAAGACCTACAATTTCCATTTTGACTACATTTCCTAAATAGGATAATAAAGGCCTCATTTGATAGCACCAAAAATATTCATTTTAAAGGGGTAACCTAATCATTATATTATTATATAATTATAATAATAATAGAGAAACACTGTTCATCTTCTTCTACCTCCTGAAAATGCAAAAATAAACGCTTGTAGCTTTTCCAAGATCCATTGCCGGCCACCCGGCCACCTCCCTTGCCGGCCACCGCCACCACCACCTCCATTGAGGTGGTGGCTATCGCCCGTCGATGGTTTGGCCGCCGGAGGTGGGGGTTTCCGGCGAACCCGCCACCATGAAATTTAAGAAAATCTGCATATTTCCACACTAGGATCGGCTCGTTTGAGCCCACTTTCTCAGCCTAATTTGATCTTGGAACAAGCACAAGGGGAGAGGAGGACAAGTGGACCTTCCATTGGGCTTGGTGTCGAGTGTGGTGGTGGAACTCCATTGTCGGCTACCTCTCTTGATTTCCACCTCCCGATTTTGATTCTCCAGCAAAATGCTTGATCCAAAGCTTGATTCCGACTCCTTGGAGTGTTTTGAAGCTGATGAATTGATCAGAAATGGGAATGGGGGCTGCATAGGGGGATTTATATTTTTTCCATGGGAGGGGAGGTGAAGGGGTGGTCGGCCATGGTGGTTGGGACCCTCCATTGATGGTGGATGGATGGATTCAATGGTAATTCATTCCCCATGCAGTAGGGAGATGAATGGAGGGCTTGGGAAAGGGGGAGAGTGTGCCCCATGGTCTTCCTCCATTACTCCTCTCTCTTTTCCTCTTTCTCTCTCCTCCATTAAGGAGAAAACTCCCATTTTCTCTCTGCTAGTCTCCCCTCCAAAATTTAAGTGGCATTCCATATAATTTCAGTGGTGACTCATCATTTGGGCCATTGAAATTGGGCTTATCCTAAATGGATTAAGCTTTGGGCTTGATTAACCCATTTTTGGCAATATTGACCAAGTGTTGACTTGGGGTTGACCTTGGTCAACTTGATGAGTTGACTGGCCCAAGGGGTGTTTCTTGAAACTCTTGATACCCTCCAATGTTTGTTGGGTCATGGTGGTGTCCTAATTGGACCAATTTATCCAAAAGGTGTTGGTTTGACCTATTTTTGCCTAGGTTTGACTTTGGTCAAATTGACCAATTTGGTTGACCCCAATCGGTTCTAGGTGCTCCAAGGGACCCCCTATGTGTTAGGGATATTATGGTGGGGTCAATGAGTCAAGGTGAAGCCCTAATCTCAAACCCTAGGTTAGGTAATTGGAAAGTGTTATTTGTTGACCGTGGTGATCTTCACCTTCATGCCTAAGTTCACATGGTCTCTTTGAGCTTACTAGTGTTTTGTCATGACCTAGTCACGACAAAACCATCTTAGGGGTCTAGTTGTTTGAGGATGTTAAAAATCCCAATAAACAAAAAATAATAATTTTGTCCCCGAAATTCAGGTTAGGCCTGCGGGGTTTCTACTGAGAGTAACTGAATGTAACATCCCGCAAGAGCTTCGATTACTTCTACTATATCAGATCCCGCGGTTCTCAGGTATGCTCTCCCTTTCCATGATTTAACCACATGATCTTGACCAACGAAACCTTCTTGTGCCGAAAGACTCTCACTATCGTATCATCTATCCTAACTGGCTCCAAACATACTTATCGATCAGAAGCTACTGAGCCATCTATAGTACGAACATATTGCTCTGACCACAGTAGAGTCTTCCCAAGAGAGGAGATGTGGAAGATGTCATGAGAGACCGCTAACTCTTGCAGTAGCTCTAGTCTGTAAGCAAATGTGTCGATCCGCTCCAAGATACTATAGGGCCCCATATTCCTCGGACTGAGCTTCTTTTGCTCGCATACCCGCGAGACTCCCTGCATCAGAAGTATCTTTATGAACCACCTGGTATCTAACCTGGAACTCTACATGACAATGCCGTGCATCGTAATACTTGGCAGGTCTGCTCTAGGCCTCCAACATCTTATCTCAAATCAGTCACACCTGGGTATCTGTGTTCTCCACAAATTTCGAGCCGAGTACCTTTGGATCCTCATCCTAGGTCCAAGACTGTGGAGTCCTGCAAGTCCGTCCATATAATGCCACAGAAGGGTCATTCCTATGCTTGACTAATGATTGTTGTTATAAGAGAGCTCGATCAGCAAAAATAATCTCTCCCATGGCTCTCCGTGGTCCAGAATGCATAAGCGTAAAAGATCCTTCAGTATCTTGGTGGTACACTTCGTCTGCCCGTCCGTCTGAGGGTGGAGAGTTGTGCCGAATGTCGACTGAGAGACCAGATAAGCCTAGACTGATCTTCTTTCCTTGGACATAAATCATCCATCTCGATCTGACACGATCGTCTTGGGCACTTGACCATCTCCAGCTAATAAACTACACCATGCATCACAGAATCCTTGACGTCTTTCTTTATTCTAGGAAAATACTGTTGGGTATTGTATCCACAATATACCTGATTTGAAGAATCCCCTGGACCAGCTAAGGTGAATTGACATTATATTTGATCATTTGTATTCAAGTTGTGCTTGCAGTTATTTCACGCTAAGTACACACCAATGTCAGGGTGCAGTTGGTCAATATACACGGGTCTGCGCAACATAATCCCTCGTTGAGCAGATCAGTGTGTTGGCTTACGTGTACTCTCTCTATTGGGGTGCACTTACTTTCAAGTACAGGGCAGTGATAGATCAAGAGCTGACAAGGATCAAGAATGGGTCAAAGACAAGCTCACGGGAAGATAGACGAAAATTCATCTAAGTAAGAGTCGACGAGAATCACTAAGTGATTCTCGCCGATTCGACGAGAATCACTAGCCGATTCTCGTCGAATGCTTTCAGCTGTCTCAGCGCAGTCTAGAATTCTGCGAAGGTGGAATCGGCAATAATCACTAAGTGATTCTCGCCGAATCGTCGAGAATTACTTTCCATTCTCACCGATTCGTCGAGAATGAATTGTGATTCTCGCCGATTCTCTCTGGATGGCTTGCTTTTTCAGCTAGAAATCTTCTAAGTAGAATTCGACGGGAATCATTAGTGATTCTCGACGAATCGTCGAAAATCACCAATGATTCCCGCCGAATTTGCCTTAGGCGATTTTCGTTGGCGCGCTGGACCGGACCAAATGTACAGGCGCTGTTTTGAACCGGATTTAGGGCTACTTGTTGTGGGGCCCACAATGGTCATAAAAGATGACCGACAGTATATATATTTGTGTATTTTGAATAGTAAACACAATCCATCCATACGAAAAAGAACGAGCCGCCGACTTGACCTAGCAGATCGCGGTATTTCTTCCGCCGTCGTCGCCTCTCGTGAAGGTGGTCGCCGCCACTGATCGTGGATTCTTCCTGATCTCCCGGTGACAGAAGCTTAGCCAAGCAACACGTCTCACGTGTCTATCTTGAGATCCTTTGTCTCTTGATTTGTTGAACGGGAATACCTTCCCCTTCCGAATCGATTGAGACGATCGATCCAAGTAAGACCGTTGGTTGAACTTGCTAGCTTTGATACGAAGGTTGGATCTTGATAGAATCGCTGCCGCAAGCCTTGCCGCCGCCGATCTCGGGGAGATCCTTTCCAAGGGAGAGCTAAGGTCGTGGACTCTTCGTCTTCTTCAAGAACGCGTCTTCGAACGAAGAGAGACACCTAGCGCTCCATAAGTAGTTTGTATTTTATACATTCCATTTTTTCTTTTGTTGTAAAGGAACGTTGGTTCCTCTTTGTAAGGGTTGGGTGCAACTCGTGGTGGAGGAGTGGTGACTCCTTCGGTTGGAATGGTTCCTTCCAATAGTGTGAGGATTGGATTTCAATATGGTTGGTGAAGTGACCGAGTCATCCCGTGTTGGGAGATAGGTCGAAGGGGGAAGTGGACGTACCCAAATTGGGGAACCACTATAACTGTCTGTGTCTTTCTGTGCTTTGTTTTTTTCTTTTATTGTGAAGGTAGAATTTTAATTCCGCAATAAGACTGCGCATCTCCTATCCCCCCCCCCCCCGAGGTGAAGTTAGTTTGCAATAGTGTGACTTTCAAGTGGTATCAGAGGGAGGTTGCTCATCAAAAAGGTTAACACCTTGAGCAAGTTCCTGCCACTAGTGTCAAGAAGAAGGCAGATATCTACTATAGACGGACTCAAGTACTCAGGCAAGATCCCAGTGTGCACCAGGCTAAACTTTCCTATCTAGAAGGAAAGGATTAGATTTTACATGGAAGCAGTCGACCCCCGACTCTTCATGATCGTTGAGGAGGGAACTTATATTCCCACTAAGGCCTCCACCTTTGATCCTACCAAAATCGTGCCAAAGAAGATTTTTGAAATGGACAAGGACAAGATGGTGTTTGTCGGACTTGACAAGAAGGCACATAACATACTAATCAGCGCAGTCGATGACTCCATGATGCAGAACTTCTACAACTACAGGACAGCCAAGGATATCTAGCACAGCCTGATTATGGTGATGGAGGGCACAGATGAAGTGAGGGATGATCGTAGATCCCTCCTGAACCAGAAATATTAGGCCTTCAGGCAAGGGCCCAAGGAATAGATCAGAGTTTACTTCGATAATTTACTTAAGATCGTCAATGCTCTCAAGGGATATGGAAGAGTGTTCACTGATGGTGAACTTAATGATAAATTCCTTAGGTCCCTTACTAAGGAATGGGACACGAAGATCTGCGCCATCCGAGAGTTTGGCAGATTAGCAGAAACTGTTACTCAGATACTCTTTGGGAAGCCCATGTGCTATGAGCTCCAGTTGAATACGAGGAAAGTAGAAGAAGAAGCAGAGAAAGCCGCAACCAAGGAAAGACTGTGGCCCTAAAAGCCATTCACTCCAGGAAGGGCAAGGGTGCGGCTTCATCCCGTGCGGGTAAAAAGGATGAGGAGGAAGACTCCGATCCATGCTCCTCCGACTCAGAGTTGTCTGAGGAAGATTTCTCCCTCATCAACCGAGAATTCAAGAAGTTCCTCAAGTTCAGGAATCAAAGAAAGAGAGATGGCTCCTCCTCCAGGCTTCAGAATAAGAACTATTCTTCTGACAGGTATGCATCTAAAATGAACAAACATCGCCCTACTGACATCATTTGTTTTGGATGCAATAAGCCAGGATACGTCATGGCTGACTGCCAACAAGGCAGGAAAGATAAGGGGAAGGGAGAGGAGCACAGGTCCTTAAGAGATAAAAAGAAGGAGAGAAGCTACATCGCAAAGAAGCCAAAGACACTAAGTGAATCTGATTCCTCAGACTCCAGTGATGATGAGGATGCCTACTTCGGGCTGGTGTGTCGGTCTGACTCAGAAGGAGAATGCCCACCATTCACTAGGAAGGTAAAGGCTCGTACCCCCCTCTCTGACTCTTACTATGAGTCTCCTGATGAAGATCTCGAGGACAGCCCATCTGCCCGAGAAGCTGAGCTCCTCAAAAAGTATGAGCTTCTGCTCAACACCTTCGAGGAATGCCGCAAGAGATTGAGGGCTCAGAAAAAGGAAGTCAAATTCCTTAAGGTCGAGGGTATCTCCCTAAGGGAAGAGATCACTAGCTTGATATCTCTCCGATAGGAGAACCTAGACCTGATCTCTAAGCACTCAGAGTCTCTATGTCTCCTTGACCTTAATCAGGAAGAAATCAATAAGTTGGAAGAACAACTTGTGGCAGAAAGAAAGATTGTCCAAAGCTTCTCGATACCAAAGACTGTTCTTCCACTGGTTGATACCTTCTCTGCTCAGGCTAAGGGGGCTGG
This sequence comes from Platanthera zijinensis, assembly GCA_039513925.1. Classification (NCBI taxonomy): domain Eukaryota; kingdom Viridiplantae; phylum Streptophyta; class Magnoliopsida; order Asparagales; family Orchidaceae; genus Platanthera; species Platanthera zijinensis. The sequence goes on from CM077084.1 coordinate 122,455,100, forward strand.
CTTGGGGCATGTGGGTATGCCTGGTAAATCATCCAGGAGAAACAAAAAGCAGAGGAAAAATAAGGCTGCTAAGAAGGCCTTTGCTGTAGAAAAGGGAAAGGCCCCACTCAACCCTATTGTATTCAGGAAGCCTGGCTTTCCCTGTAATGAACAGGACTTTGAATCAACCTATGGCCACTTCTTCCAGCACTCGGTTGAAAAGATCAAGAGCCGGTATGATGGTTGGGCCTTCCCCCGCAACTTTGGTGTGAGTGTCTTCAAGGCACCTTATGAGGAAATCCAAGAGGAGGATTATGGCCAATTTTCTAGCGGCCATAATAGGAAGCAGGCACCAAAAGCCAAGCCTGTTATATTGAAGGAACAAGAGGTGAAGAAATCATGTGACTGCTGTCATTATGATGGCTCTACCTCCAGATCCAAGGCCCCGGCTGGACCCACCGTTCCCAGGGTGAAGCAGGAGCTTAGGAAAAGGTACAACAGATTTGACTGTTGGTGATGTGGCAAAGTTGGTCACTTTGTCGTGGATTGCTGGTTTAATCCGAGATATAACGAGACTCCTCATGTTAGCAATGTGAGACCGACCACTCGTAGGGTTTACCATCCGAGGGGGAGTATGATAACAAGGAATCTAGGACCCAAGTTTGATTGGGTTCCTAAGGGAAACTGATTCTGTTTTGCAGGTATGTCCAATGGCCACCAAAACTCCTCTATGGTACTTGGACAGTGGATGCTCCCAGCATATGACTGGGACAAGAAGCCTGCTGCGTGATTACTCTCCAGTCGAAAATGGACCCAAAGTCATCTTTGGAGGATCAGATCGAGGAGTCACCAGAGGTTACAGTATGATTTCCAATGGTATAGTCTCTATCACCGATATGGATTATGTTGAAGGGTTAAATCACAACCTGATCAGTGTAAGTCAGTTGTGTGATAAAGGTTATGACGTTAAGTTCTGCAAGGATAAATGCCTGATAATATCGTGTGCCTCTTCGGAGACGGTATTAACAAGCATTAGGAGCAGAAACATCTTCTGTTTAGATTTTCTTAGTTTAGATTCATCTACCCCCGTGTGCCTAGTAGCAACAGGTAGTGCATCTCTTTGTGAACAATGGCACAAGAGATTGACACATATTAATTTCAAGACAATTAGTATGATGTTTTCTAAAAACTTAGTAAGGGATGCTCCCATCATTAAGTGCATCAAAGAGAGCCCATGTCCTGCATGCCAGAAGGGAAAACAGACTCGGGCTATCTTTAAGGGCATTGCAGACAAAGACTCCTCCAGATGTCTTTATCTTCTGCATATGGACTTGTTTGGTCCAATGCAAGTTCATAGCTTGGGAGGCAAGTCTTATACGCTAGTGATTGTTGATGATCACCTCGGTTTACTTGGGTGTTCTTCTTACAACGCAAGTCTGATACGTTTGACATCTTCACTAGTTTTGTCAAGCAAATTCAGAACTAACTTAACTACTCGGTGGTCAAAATACAAAGTGACCATGGAATAGAGTTCGAGTCTTGTGCTATGACAGAGTTCTGTGAAGAACTTGGTATCTTTCATGAGTTTTCCTCCCCGCGCACTCCTCAGCATAATGGAGTTGCGGAGAGGAGAAATAGAACACTCATTGAAGCTTGCACGATAATGTTGAATGACGCTTCTCTCCCAGAATACTTCTGGGCAGAGGCTGTCAACACAGCTTGTCATGTACAAAATCGGACCTTGATCAACAAGAGCCATCGTAAGACGCCTTATGAGCTACTGAAAAACAGGAAACCAACCATGTCCTATTTTAGGATCTTTGCCTGCAGATGCTATGTACTAAATAACAGGAAGTACCCGCGTACTAAGTTTGGTGAAAAATGCTTCGAAGGCATATTTATGGGCTATAGTAGCCATAGCCGAGAATATAGGGTTTTCAATAAGAAAACCATAGTGGTAGAGGAATCCATAAATGTGGTATTTGATGAAGGAAGCTTGCTTAACATCAATGCTTCCAATAGTCTTCTTGAAGATGCAGGTACAAGAATTGAACAGCTTAGTCTCGATGAGACCGATAAAGATACAACTCCCAAGTACGTCAAAGTCTCCACCACAATGCCTACCGGAGATGATGACGGTCAGAATGGAGTTATCCTCCCTGAAGAGGAAGGAGCCCAAGAAAATATTAGAGCTCCAGATGCCAGACTGTTAGAGCTTCGTCAAGTGAGGGATCATCAGGGAAATCAAATCATCGGAGATCCCCGTGACGATGTCAGAACTCGCTGAGGTACAATTAAAGAGATTCTGCATTTTAGCTTTCTATCACAAGTTGAGCCAAAGAAGTTCGACGAAGCGAACAAGTTTGCATCTTGGATCTTGGCCGTGCAAGATGAACTGCATCAATTTGAACGATGCAACGTCTGCTCGCTAGTTCCCAGACCAAAGGGGCCGAATGTGATTGGCACTAAGTGGATCTTCAGAAACAAACTGGATGAACACGGTGTCATCATAAAGAACAAGGCCAGGCTGGGGGCTCAAGGTTACAGACAGGAGGAGGGGATTGACTTCGACTAGACCTTTGTACCAGTGGGAAGGCTCGAGGCGATCAGATTGTTCCTGGCATATGCTTCGCACAAAGGATTCACTGTCTATCAAATGGACGTGAAATCGGCATTCTTAAATGGCAACCTGAAATAGGAAGTATATGTCGCACAACCCCAAGGTTTTGTTAATCCGACTTATCCCAATCATGTATATTTTCTTAATAAAGCTTTATATGGCTTAAAACAAACTCCTCGAGCTTGGTATGAGACTCTGTCTAGTTTTCTTCTTGAGAACAAGTTCTCTAGAGGAAAAATAGATAAGACATTGTTTCTTAGGGAAGTCAAAGGCAAGATTTTGCTGGTGCAAAACTATGTCGATGACATAATATTCGGGTCAACGGATAACAACCTTTGCATGAAGTTTTCCAAACTTATGCAAGGGAAGTTTGAAATGAGTAGTATGGGAGAGCTGAAGTATTTCTTGGGAATTCAAGTGAAACAGTCTGAGGATGGGATTTTCATCTCTTAGACGAAGTTCACAAATGAACTCCTCAAGAAATTCGGAATGGAGAGTGCAACCTCTATGAGGACTCCAATGGGATCCACTGTGTCTCTGGACAAGGATGAGAAAGGGAAACCTTTTGATGAAACCAAGTACAGAAGCATAATTGGATCCCTGCTCTATCTTACTGCTAGTAGACCGAATATTATGTTTTCCACATGCGTTTGTGCCAGATATCAGGTGGACACTAAGGAATCTCATTATGTCGCTGCAAAGCGGAATCTTAGATACCTTAAAGGTACACCAAATCTTGGCTTGTGGTACCCGAGAAACAATGATGTTGAGCTAATAGGCTTTTCAGATGCTGACTTTGCAGGAAGCAGGGATGATAGGAAAAGCACTTCCGGGACGTGTCAATTCCTCGAAAAAAGGCTTATCTCATGGAACAGTAAGAAGCAGAATTGTGTCGCAACCTCCACGGCTGAATCTGAGTACATCTCAGCAGGCAGCTGTTGCGCACAACTACTATGGATCAGAAATCAGGTCAAAGATTATGACCTGCAGTTCAGCGAAGTTCTGATGTATTGCGACTCCTCAAGCGCAATAGCAATTGCGAACAATCCTGTGTCGCACAGCAGAACGAAACATATTGAAGTGCGCTATCACTTTATTCAGGAGCATGTGGAAAACAAAGATATATCTCTCTGCTATGTCCCCACGGATAAGCAGGTTGCAGATATCTTCACAAAGCCCCTAGACGAGGCCAAGTTCAGTCTCTTCAAAACTGAACTCGGCATACTGAACTATGAAGTGTGAAGTCCGTACGGCTCAAGGCTCTTGGATCAAGGGGGAGCATTCGCAAGGAACTCAAGAGTAAGCACAGATGCAAGAACTGAGGGGGAGCACTGTGACAAGTGCAAAAGTCCCAGATTTGTAGAAGCCGAATAGGGGGAGATTACCCTCTCGGTTAAGGTGCTAAGGTGCTCAGGCTAAGTATGCTCCAAATGCTCTAATGATAATGGTATGAAAATTCATAATTCATTCTCAACTGATTATTCAGTTTATGTTTTTCTTCCATCCATTATATTCACCTTAGCTTGTAGGGTTTAGGCTTCTTCAAATAGGGGGAGATTGTTGGGTATTGTATCCACAATGTACCTGATTTGAAGAAGCCCCTGGACCAGCTAAGGTGAATTGACATTGTATTTGATCATTTGTCTTCAAGTTGTGCTTGCAGTTATTTCACGCTAAGTACACACTAATGTCAGGGTGCAGTAGGTCAATATAAACGGGTCTGCACAACGTAATCCCTCATTGAGCAGATCAGTGTGTTGGCTTACGTGTACTCTCTCTATTGGGGTATACTTACTTTCAAGTACAGGGCAGTGATAGATCAAGAGCTGACAAGGAGCAAGAATGGGTCAAAGACTAGCTCACAGGAAGATAGATGAAAATTTATCGAAGTAAGAGTCGACGAGAATCACTAAGTGATTCTCACCGATTCGAATCATCGAGAATCACTAGCCAATTCTCGCTGAATGCTTCCGGCTGTCTCAGCGCCGTCTAGAATTCTGCTAAGGCGGAATCGGCAAGTGATTCTCGCCGAAACGTCGAGAATGACTTTGCATTCTCGCCAATTCATCAAGAATGAATTATGATTCTCGCCGATTCTCTCTGGATGGCTTTCTTTTTCAGCTAGAAATCTTCTAAGAAGAATTCGACGGGAATCATTAGTGATTCTTGACGAATCGTCGAGAATCACCAATGATTCCCGCTAAATTTTCCTTAGGCGATTTTCGTTGGGGCGCTGGACCGGACCAATTGTACAGGCGCTGTTTTGAACCGGATTTAGGGCTACTTTTTGTGGGGCCCACAATGGTCATAAAGGATGACCTACAGTATATATTCGTGTATTTTGAACAGTAAACACAATCCATCTATACGAAAAAGAACGAGCCGCCGACTTGACCTAGCAGATCGCGGTATTTCTTCCTCCACCGTCACCGCTTGTGAAGGTGGTCGCCGCCACTGATCGTGGATTCTTCCTGATCTCCCGGCGATAGAAGCTTAGCCAAGCAACGCATCTCACATGTCTATCTTGAGATCCTTTGTCTCTTGATTTGTTGAACGGGAATACCTTCCCCTTCCGAATCGATTGAGACGATCGATCCAAGTAAGACCGTTGGTAAACCTTGCTAGCTTTGCTACGAAGGTTGGATCTTGATAGAATTGCTGCCGCAAGCCTTGCTGCCGCCGATCTCTGGGAGATCCTTTCCAAGTGAGAGATAAGGTCGTGGACTCTTCGTTTTCTTCAAGAACGCGTCTTCGAACGAAGAGAGACAGCTAGCGCTCCATAAGTAGTTTGTATTTTATAAATTCCATTTTTACTTTTGTTGTAAAGGAACGTTGGTTCCTCTTTGTAAGGGTTGGGTGCAACCCGTGGTGGAGGAGTGGTGACTCCTTCGGTTGGAAGGGTTCCTTCCAATAGTGTGAGGATTGGATTTCAATCCGGTTGGTGAAGTGACCGAGTCATCCCGTGTTGGGAGATAGGTTGAAGGGGGAAAGTGGACGTACCCAAATCGGGGAACCACTATAACTGCCTGTGTCTTTCTGTGCTTTGTTTGTTTTCTTTTATTGTGCAGGTAGAATTTTTATTCCGCAATAAGACTGCACATCACCTATCCCACCCTAGGTGAAGTTAGTTTGCACAAGTGTGACTTTCAAATACACCTTCTAACAAAAACAATTTTCTTCCGGTAATTTGTGTTCTCGTTTGTGAGTGTGGACAACGACTCTATAAACATTCTCTACATGATCAGGTTCTTATTCCTTCGAGTACGCCCGAGTAGCGTCGAATAAGATCAAATTCAACACCACTATGTTTGTGGCACCACATTTTCTAAATTAGGTCTAAGAAAACCCAAGTCAGTAACTAATTTACCCAATAAAAAAAAGATAAGCCCCTACCTATCTTGGGCTAAGTATCTTCTATATCACTGTGTTATATTCGTCCAAGATATGCACACAATCCTTATGGCATGCAACCTTAGGCTTGGGGTTCCATCCTGAAACTTGTTGATATACTCCACACCTTTAGACTCTCCAAGTTAATATTTACGACCACTTTCTCAAGGTCAACATGTGACCCAATCCCAAATGGGTCTCTTCTGAACCTGAATTCTTATCCGACAATTGATATTTGGTATGACGGTTGACTCAACCTAATTGTGTAATCGATACGAGGATTGAGTCTATGAGTCCCCTACTATTCCGCTAATGGATTGTAGGCATTAATTATCCTTATGGTGTTCCTATCAGTTTGGGAAACAAGTGATAGTACCACATGATAAGTAAAGTAGGGACATCAGAGTTTAAGACTCAAGTTGATACTCTTGCATTATGCTCTTCCTCTTGCTGCGTCGGGTATCCTTGTACCTTCATCGAATTTATAACTAAGGTCACTTTTGACCGGAATACGTTAAGAATCATCTTGGTAAGTCAAGTTTCCTAGTTAGGTTGGCCTAACTCATTGATTTAAGGACTATATATTGTGATCTTTACACATGGGCACACCACAGCTTCCACTACTTAGTTTGTCCCCAAACTAATTCTCGTGTGGGGCGACCCAGTTTTGTGGACTTACGTCTTTATGATCGCGGTCCTCTCTGATACCAGATTATAAGACCCTATTTTTTTTCTTCACTACGGGGTCTTACGCTCAGAACCGCCGCCTTATGGTGACACCAACTACCAAGTTCGATGCCACCGCACGATGCGAATCCTGCAAGCTAAAATGATCACATCACAGTAGGCTAACAAAAGAGAAGTAAGATGAGTAACATAAGTCCATAGATCACAACTCAGTATTAATATATATAAGAGAATTAGTCCACGATGAGTACAAAGTTTGAAAGAGAGTAGAAATATGGGCTTAAGCGCGGTACATGTCTAATACAATTGATCTCTCTCACACAACTCACAACATCTAAGCGGAAGGAAACTGAAATCCATCCTTGACCTATAGCCGTGTAGTAGCGGTAGTGCGCAACAACTACTCCTCATGTCCTGCCTCCTTGTCCTTCCGGTGTTGATGCTCCTGCTGCTCGGTCCCCTAAAATGATGTGGGCCACCGATCGTTAGTCAAAATACTAAGCCACTATCGTCCTTGTTAACCCCCAAAAATCGACGACCCCTACCTAGGTCTCTAGCTCGCAAGTCGCGGTCCACTCAAGGGAACCCCCCCGAGGATCGCGACCTGCCTCGGCTTTCCCTTTTTGGCCCAAGCGTTTTGGCCAGGCTAACATGCAGCATTGCTTTCTTGCAGGAGGCAAACCTATATCAGTTCGCAGGTTCGATCTGCCGGTGCCGGCACCCGACCGGACCATCGCAAGGCTCGGCTCCCCTGTCCAGCCTGGCCCCAGGCTTCCGCCGTCAGGCCGCCCTTCCCTTGGGGGCGGCCTGGCCTCAGGCCGCCCCCCCCCTTAGGGGCGGCCTGGCCTCAGGCCGCCCCCCCCCCCTTAGGGGCGGCCTGGCCTCAGGCCGCCCCCCCCCCTTAGGGGCGGCCTGGCCTCAGGCCGCCCCTCCTTAGGGGCGGCCTGGCCTCAGGCCGCCCCCCCTTAGGGGCGACCTGGCCACAGGCCGCCCCCCTTAGGGGCGGCCTGGCCTCAGGCCGCCCCTCCTTAGGGGCGGCCTGGCCTCAGGCCGCCCCCCTTAGGGGCGGCCTGGCCTCAGGCCGCCCCTCCTTAGGGGCGGCCTGGCCTCAGGCCGCCCCCCTTAGGGGCGGCCTGGCCTCAGGCCGCCCCTCCTTAGGGGCGGCCTGGCCTCAGGCCGCCCCACTTAGGGGCGGCCTGGCCTCAGGCCGCCCCCCTTAGGGGCGGCCTGGCCTCAGGCCGCCCCTCCTTAGGGGCGGCCTGGCCTCAGGCCGCCCCTCCTTAGGGGCGGCCTGGCCTCAGGCCGCCCCCCTTAGGGGCGGCCTGGCCTCAGGCCGCCCCTCCTTAGGGGCGGCCTGGCCTCAGGCCGCCCCTCCTTAGGGGCGGCCTGGCCTCAGGCCGTCCCCCTTGGGGGCGGCCTGGCCTCAGGCCGCCCTCCTTAGGGGCGGCCTGGCCTCAGGCCGTCCCCCTTAGGGGCGGCCTGGCCTCAGGCCGCCCCCCTTAGGGGCGGCCTGGCCTCAGGCCGCCCCTCCTTAGGGGCGGCCTGGCCTCAGGCCGCCCCCCTTAGGGGCGGCCTGGCCTCAGGCCGCCCCCTCTTCCTGCTCCTCAGGCCTCCCCCTCTTCCTGCTCTGCCTGCTTGCTCCTCAGGTCGCACAGCTTGCCTGCCCTCTTCCAGCTGCCAACAGGAAGACTGCCCCAGCAGAGGAAGGTTCCAGTCCGCGGAGTCCGCCGAGGTCGTCGATCTAATTTTCTCAGTCCGCGGAGTCCGCCGAGGTCGTCGAGGATGACGTCACTGGGCCCGGCTTCAAAGATTCTCCCCGGGCCTATAAATACCCCCCAAGACCTCTCATTCAAAGGGGGTCGGGAGGAGAACTGCCATCTTGATCAAAGGCTGCGGACTCAGTTTTCTCAGTCCGTCAAGGTTGATCAAGCAAGGTCTGCGGACTCAAATCTCCAGTCCGCCCAGGTCGTCAAGGGCTGTGGACTTAGCTTTTTCTGCTCTCAGCAGCTTGCGCAGCCTCCGCAGCCTCCGATTTCCAGGTCTCCCAGGTCGTCAGGGACTGGACACTTAGTTTTTCTGCCATCAGCAGGCAGCTTCAGCAGCCTCTGCAGCCTCAGTTTTCCAGCTTTCTGCAGCCTCTTTTGCTCAGTTTCTGGCATCTCCTTCCTCAACCGCCAGCTTCCCCCATTGTACCCTTTACTGCTTTTTCATGTAATGGTGCAATAGCAAGTTGTAACTCTTCTTGAATAAAGGAAAAGCCCGTCGCAAGAGTGGCATTCAAGCCGCGGCGGGCGAAGTCTGCTGTTGCCGCTGCTAGCGGCCTCCTCTCTTCTTCTCTCCTCTCTCGGCATCAACCTGCAAAGCTAACCATTCAAGTAGCTGTCTGCTCGACAGTTCCAGATCAAGCTCCCTCTCTGCTCGAGCAAGCTTTTTCCTCTGCTCGAGCAAGCTTTTTCCTCTGCTCAAGCAAGCTCCTTCTCTGCTCAAGCAAGCTTGCTCCTCCATCCCCGCAACCCTTCTACCTTCATCTTTAGCTTGTGAGATCGAACACCCGTTAACTGGTCGGTGTCGCTTTTCGAGCATCAACAGTCCTCGCCTCACCCCCGCGACTCCTAGACACCGGGCGTGGAGGAGGAAAGGAAAGATGTTTAAGGTGGAGAATGAACAAGAGCAGGTGAAAACTACCCTAGCAGGAGTATGTACAAAAGAACAATAGTAATGAAGCAGTAATGTAAACAAAGTAAAGTGAATAATCTATATTAAAAGTAACATTAAATTATAAGAATGCCCATACAAACTTATAGATTAAGGTGTCGTTTTGCAAGGCCTATCATATAAAAAGTCTCATACCAATTTATATGATAGGGGTAGGGGTTTAAATATACTGATTACATGATATGATATGTTATGATGGTTTAATGCTATGTTAATACAAGTGCAACACACACACCCAACTCTATGTGCACAGACCTTTAGTTACCCGATTTTGGGTGCTAGCTTCACTCCAAGGAGTCGCCGTAGCGGCCAACAGAGACAGTGGGTTAAGCCATCCCACTCTTAGGAGGGTATCCGCACAACAAGGCCTAGCCCTTACGTACGCAACTGAATGACACACTAGAGTCACCACGTACTATGCTGACTGCCAGTCTTTTCCTTAGCTAAGTGAGAACCACACTTGCTGAGTTAACATATCAATGTCAGTGTGTACGATTGTGTAATACCGAAGACCCACCATCTTTATGCACATGAATTTATGATAGTTATAAATCTCTGAGCCATCAGCTTCCCTGACTAACCCGTATGTCACTACAACCTTCTGAGCTACTAGCTCCCCGTACAAACCAATCCGTACCTACCCCCTTCGAGCCAACCGCTCATGAGTCTAAACCAAACTAGCCTCCTATGGCTACGACGTGAATGAAAGTGAAGTACTTAGAATTTATCTTGCACTAACAGTTTAGCCTTACAGTTTAGGGTTAACCTTAAACTGTCCAGGGCATTCCATGTGAAGGGCTCTCGAGGGCACTAGGAACTATGATGGGCTGAAGCCCAAAGCACCCTTCCGCAAGGTATGTAAAATTATTGGTATCTACCCATGTCTCAACTCTACTGATCTTACACTTGAACTATTCCTAAGTGTATTTAGATTTTCTCCAAGGGAAAGACGATCCATCGTCGATCCCAAGCACAACCTTGCCCCTAGTCATCCAGGCTCTCACAACCTGACTCCCATTGGTGACCTTATACATACTCAACAAAATTAGGTACACCAACTATCCCTTTATCCCATGCCAAGGTTCACATGATTCTTTAATTCTACAGTTTTACTATGTGTAGACCTAATGAGCTATATAGCGTGCATGAATGGTGACCCCTTCAAATATTCATCCAAATAACCTAAGATTATTTCTAGGTTTCTAACATGATATTTTACAGATAAATCCAAAATATAATATTTTTCCTAATTTATTTAGTATTTAATTAATTTTCTGCAAAATCAGGTCTGTTATGTTTTTGAACATTAAGTATACTTTTCTGACCTGGTATGGCCTCAACAAAATTATGGCAAGTATATATCATCCAAACAACAGTAAATACTGAGAACCACAATTTTCCAAAAAGTGGTTGACCTCAAATTAAGATATTGATTAATTAATCACCAAGATAAGGTAAAGAAGGAAATATTACAAATAATCATCCAAAGATTATAAGAAAATTACTAGATGACAATTATTTGCAGGAAAGACCACTGACCAAGAATTAATAAATTACAAGCTTATTTGGTCATATAATTAAATCATTTAAAGCAAATCAGTATTAGGAACCTTGTGAAGCAACCCATATAAAAAGTCTTCCAATAATTCTATAAAAATTCACAGAGCTTAATGATGACTAAACGGGCATCTGCCTAAATTTAATCATTTAAAGCAAATCAGTATTACGAAACTACAAATGTTGTGAATGAAGTACCTCAAATACTGATCTAAAATTCAAACTAAAATTTTCAATGCTTTATAGCAACAATATATGATTAGGTAAAATCATATGATTAGGTAATAAAATCATTATCAAAAGTGCACTATTTGGTCCTAAGATATTTCATAGGAGATGTAAGTTCCTAAAAATCCTAATTTCATTTCCTAGAGCTTTTACCCACCCTAAAAACACAACCACCAAGTTTCAAGACATTCCAAGGACATATGGTCCCATGTCCTTCAAGAGGCTCAATATCCAACCCTAGGGTTCACACTTGGGTTCTAGGGCATCTCAATCCCCAAACCACCCAAATTCTCTTGTGGGGGTGTTTAATGTGAAAAAAAATCAGCGGTCAAAGTTTCACCAAGTTTGGATGAATATTGGCCACTCAACCCACCAAGCACACATTTGCCCCAATTTACCCTTAAGGGACCAAACTTTGGTCACACCAATACTAATTAAAATACCACCCCAAATGGGCTTAGATTTTTAATAGTGTTATATAATGACCCTAAGGACCATCCACCAATTTTTTTGGGAATCATGAGGTAATTGGACCCTCTAATTAACCCATACATGGATTATTAAATTTTTACAAAAACTATAAAAAAATGTTCTCAAAAAATTCCCATTTTTGGATATGTTAGGGGTATAGATATGGGTAACTCCTAGTCCACATTTCAAGGCATTTGAACAAGTAGTTTTGTGGGGGCACTCAATTTAGTCTCTTATCAACCCTAGGTATAGCATGCACCATTTTTAGTGCTGCGGTCAAACAACTGACCAAAATGGGCCGAAACAAAATTTAAAATAAAATAGACTTCAAGACCTACAATTTTCATGTTGACTACTTTTCCTCAAATTGCCTAAGAGCCTCATTTGACAGCACCAAAAATATTCATGTTAAAGGGGTAATCTAACCATTATATTATAGTAAAATTATAATAATAATAATAGAGAAACACTGTTCATCTTCTTCTTCCTCCAGAAAATGCAAAAATAAACGCCTGTAGCTTTTCCAAGTTCCATTGCCGGCCGGCCATCTCCTTGGCCGACCACCGCCACCATCACCTTTGTTGAGGTGGTAGCTATCGCCCGAAGATGGTTTTGTCACCGGATGTGGTGGTTTCCGGCGAACCTGCAACCATGAAATTTAAAAAAAATTCTATTTTTCCTCACTTGGATCGGCTCGTTTGAGACCGATTTCTCAACTTAATTTGATTTAGGATACTAGAACAAGGGGAGAGGAGGAGAAGTGGACATTCCATTGGGCTTGGTGTCGAGTGTGGTGGTAGAACTCCATTGTTGGCCACCTCTCTTGATTTCCACCTCCCAATTTCGATTCTCCAGCAAAAAGCTTGATCCAATGCTCGATTTCGACTACTTGAAATGTTTTGAAGCTATTGAATGGATCATAAATTTGAATGGGGGGCTACATTGGGGGATTGAAAATTTTTCCATGGGAGGGAAGGTGAAGGGGTTGTCGGCCATAATGGTTGGGCTCCTCCGTTGATGGTGGCTGGCTGGATTAAATGGGAATTCATTCCCCACGCACTAGGGAAATGAATGGAGGGCTTGTGGAAGGGGGATAGTGTAATATAACATTTCCAACTAGACCCCTAAGATGTTTTTATCATGACTAGGTCATGATAAAATCTTGGGAAGCCTAAGAAAACTAAGTGAGCTTAGGCATGAAGGTGAAAATCACCTTGGTCTGCAAATAACACTTTCCAATTACCAGCCCTAGGTGAAAGTCTTTATTTCAAGGTTAACTAAATACATAGAGGTGGGTGAATAGGTTTTTGAGATTCTTTTTAAATACTCTGACTTATATCTGAGTTCTTGATGTTTAGTGATTAATTTATTTGTGTTTTCAAGAACAATCACAGACGACTCAGAAATTTTATAATGGTTCCCCAATCTTGGGTACGTCCACTGTCGCTCTGCTCCTTTCTAACAGTGTATTAGAAAAGGCTCTTCACTAATTCCTCGGCTCCTTCAGAGCTTACAGCACGATCCCGCAGGATCACTCAGTCTTATCCAAGACCTACAACTCGGGCACTAAGCCCTACCACTCATATCCCAAACTAGATCCTACCTCAGCCTTTATAGCACATGCCTACACTCAGGCACTAAGCCATACCACTCAGATTCTATCAAGAATCCTACCTCGCCCTTTATTACACAGGCCTACATTCAGGCACTAAGCCTTACCACTAAGATTCTAAAAATAATTCTACCCTCAGATCCAAATTGTGTCTTACATAGAATGTCAAAAAGATGAATTACTTAGACACCAAAAAAATTTCTGTGTCTGTCTTCCTGGACTGAGCAGATATCAGCCCTATCTTCTTCTTCGCCACAAAAAGTTGAGAAAGAAATCTTCAATTGAATCCTAGCTTGTTCTGGAAGCCACTTGCAGAAAACTCTGCATCTTCTTCTTTAGGAATCAATCCCGATCTTGTTGTTGCAGATGTGTATTGCGGCAGCTAACTCTCTTCGCATTCAGGTTCTCTAATCTGACTCCTTCTTTTGCCTCGGTGAGAAAACGAGGAAGAAGATGTCATCCAACCTCAAGATTGCGAACCCAGAGAAACCTAATGACGTCTATTCTCGATGTTGATTATGATTACTCTTATTGATTCCTTCTTTTTGTTTCGATTTGATCCTGCTCTTTTTATAGACAGCCAATTAGCGTCACATTAAGAAGTGGGCCCCACCAGAATTAGTGGCTGTTATTAAACCACCTACTTTCTATTGAAGGCTGATTCAATGGCTCTTTGCTTTGTGTGGGACCCAGCAAGTAATCTCTTTCTTAGTAAAGAAAAAATCATGACAGCTGGCCCCCTAGTGCTTCTAGCAGCATTCCCGTAACATTTGAACCTGCTTTAACTTGTTGACTTTGTTGATGTCTGCATTATTCTGGACTTAAACAAAATAAAGCATCATTCAAGAAATCCTCAGTTCGACGAACTCAAACCTCAGTTCGATGAACTAGAGCTCAGCTCGACGAACAAGTGAAAGTTGAGTTCGACAAACTCTTAACTTAGTCTGACGAAAAAGTGAAAGCTGAGTTCGACAAACTATGAACTCAGTTCGATGAATAAGTGAAATCTAAGTTCGACGAATAAGTGAAAGCTGAGTTCGACGAACTCTGAACTCAGTTTGGTGAACACAAAGCTCATCTTGTCGAAAAGCGGATAAACAATACTCAACGATTCTTGACTTAGAATTTTCTTCAGCTCCGCTAGTCGTTGAGAGCGTTGAGTGTATATGGCTCACTCAATTCTTTTTTCCTTAGTCATATTCTTCATCCCTTTCTGCTTAAAAGCGTTGAGAGCATTGAGTGTATAAGCTTCACTCAACACTTTTATACATAGCCTGAATTTCTACAACCTAGCATTCTTGCTGAAGTTTGGCGTTGATAGACTAAGCATGACGTTGAGTGATGAAGCTTCACTCAAAGCCTAGATACTTAGACAAATTTTTTCCTATGGCATTGAGTGAGTGAGCTACAATCAACGCCTAACTACTTAGATAGATTTTTTGTCTCATGGCGTTGAGTGAGTGAGCTACACTCAAAGCCTAACAACTTAGTCAAAAATTCAACACAGAAATTTCTATGGCTTTGACAGACAGGGCTACGATATTGAGTGAGTGAGCTACATTCAAAGCCTGTGGAATTAGCAACTTTTCTGCACATTACTTTTTAGGCTTTGATTGTCTCAGTCTATCTCACAGCTTTCTGCTGTATGACATTGAGTGAGTAAACAACACTAAATGCCTGTGGACTTAGCCACATTTCAGCCTATTTCTGTTTAGGCTTTAACTGTCTCAGCTCCTTTGTTATATGGAGTTGAGTGAGCTCAAGTCACGCAATGCCTGTGGACTTAGCTGATTTTCTTACTAGCCAACATGTTTGGCTGACTATGCTCAATGATTTTACTTACTTTGCATTGAGTGAATAGATTTCACTTAATGCCTGTGGACTTAGGCAAATCTTCTTCCCTTCCAGCAACTTCTTTGAGTCCACCTGCCTGATCATTATCACAAGGACTGTCCTACACACATGAACTTAGACCCACATCAAATACATCTATGTCTATCCCCTTGTACTTGTTTGACATCATCATATCAGGGCCATTAGGATAAATGGACCCAACAATCTCCCCCTATTTGAAGATGTAAAAACCATTAATCAACCTCCTTAGTCAATGAGATACACGTCACATAGTCAATAATATTAATAAAACTTATTAAATTGAGTGAGATGAAGTTTTTCCTACTCCCCCTGTATTACAGCAGGGTGTGTGTTACCTTAGAGTTTTACCTCTCAGCTTGATCCTTTCTTGAGCTTTTCTCTCCCCCTTAGACACTACTTGAACTTGATCAATCTCCTCTCTCCCCCTTTTTGACTTCTTCTGATAGTCAGGGAGGTACACGAGTTATTTTTATCCTCTAGTGTTGGAACCAACAAGGTCGGTCCCTCCTAAAGCTCGGAAATAAAGGTGCAACTCACACTTACTATATTTGGACCACCCTCTTTACAAGGCTCTCGAAAGACTAGACCGAGGGCTCCAGCGCGGAGGTCCTACCTCGTACCCGGAAGAATCAGAAATTCTTCCCCTCCCTATCCAATGCTGAGCTAGGTGCCTTAGAAGAAGAGAAGGAGAGTTAGGAATGCATCTCTTCTAAGGCACCTTACTGGTCTATTTATAGGCCCCTGAACTGGGACTTCTAATAATAAAATGGAGTTGTCCTAAAATTACTAGAATACCCTTAGATGTGTCTGCCAACAACCAAACTATGTAGTTCTGAAGGGCTATATGCAGACCACCTAGGGCAAAAGCGTAAGATCCCATGGGGCTAAAAGATGGACCCGGCCCTACCTGAACCAGTTTTGAACCGAACCGGTGCTTGGCGAGAACTCCCTTTTGGGGTCCTCTCGCCTGGCAAGAGCACCATCTCGCTAGCGAGAGCTCCCCTCTAGAGCCCTCTCGTATGGCGAGTCGGCCACTCACCCGCGAGTGCCTCCTCCCTTGACACTTGCTCACCCATCTCTTGGTACAGCTCTCGCTTAGACCTTCTCACCTGGTCCCTCTCGCCTAAATCCCTTTCCAGGATCCACTTGCTCTGCGAATTGACGACCGCCCCGGGCATCTAGCCTATCTCCCTTCCTCAAGCCTCTGGCTCCTGCGAGCCTGAGGTTGTTCACAATCCCCTCTCTTTTCGAGGTTGTTACAAACTCGGAAAGATAGTCCAACCAAGGCTCGTGTCATTAAAGTGAATTTATGTGGGAATCTTTTGGTGGCCCCCCTTGCCCAACCTATAAATATAGGTCTCATCTCCCTGCAGGGGGCCGCTTCCTTCGCTCTATCCTCTTCTAGTCTCGGCCCCTATGTCTCTCAGCCAAAGTTTCCATGACCGCGTCCCAGCAGTGCGTTAGAGGAACAAGGCAATAGCGATGGCTCTGAACAAGATACCGCTCCGCGCTCCCCCTTCCTTACTATTATCCTCTTCCCCTCCCAAGAAAGTGAAAGACGCTGATCCTCCCCTCTCGGTAGGGGGGCCTTCTCGTACCGTCTCGGGGAGGCATATCCCTCCTACCCCAGCCAATCCTAGAGAAAAGGAGGTAAATCTATCAACATCTACATGCCTTCATCTCCATCCCGCTTATCTTCTTACTTGCTGCCCGTATTTTGAAGGTCCTAGTGCCTTCTCATCGTCAGGAGACCATACGAATAGATATCTCCGAACACCGCCAGCAGTTCGTCTCGCCACAACCCTCTACTCCTTCATTTACTCCTTCTACGAGGAGGGACGATCCTCTTAATACTGCGGGTTGCTCTCGCCGTTTTGGTAAGAAATTTTTCCTTTCGGCCCTTTCTTCGCTACCATTTCTCCATTTTACCTTCCCAGTTTTTTACGCAGGTATGCGCGACTCACATGTTGAGGACTCGCTGGCCGAGGACTCGCCCATTGAAGATTACTCCAGAAAGATGGTCGTCTCGCCCCCTCCTCCCATTGACGAAATCAAAGACTACCTAGCGATCCCATAAATCTTTTGGAAATGAAGCGTAGGGTAGTGGAAATGTTACGGAAGCACGCGCGCATCATCCAGGAGCTAGAAAAGGGGAAGCAAGCCGTGGACCATCAGATCAATTAGCTTGAGGTGGAGTGCGCCCACATATCTTCGGATATCGATGCCGATATTAAAGTAGATGAGACCGACCCCCAGGCTATCTTAAGTGAGGTCGACCAACAACTCTGTCTACCTCGCTGCGGTGTTGATGTGGCTCGCGCTTTCCACCTCCCCAACCGCCCTCCCTATGCGAGATCCCGCACCAGAGGGCGCTGGAGGTGGAACAAGAATTGACGAGTTCTCGTGTCGTCTCGCGTCTCTTCCCTTCCTTTATGGCTTGTAATAAATTGTTTATGCCTCTGTCTCACGCAAATTATGCGCCCTGTGAACTTGTCGCCCGCCTAGCACAGGATGAACTGTATTAATTTAATAATTGTCCACTTCTTCATATTTGTTTGAATTTCTGTAATGGTATTTAAATTCTTGCATTTATGCTAATTTTTCTTGATCTACCGATTTTTTTAATTTTAATTTATTCCCGCCGCTTGGCTGTGCTGAGGGCCCACCTAGGGCTGCGCATATCGAGGCCTCGAGAGAGGAAAGGCCGGCCTCCTCTTCACCTTCCCCCGCACAATTTTTCCGTCTGTACACTCTTTTCCCAAACCCTATGATTGTTATAAATATCCCCTTCACTGGGGTCAGACCCATTCTTCCATAAATCGTTGCGCTTCAGCCTCCCCATTCTTCTTCATCCCTCTCGCGTGCCGACCGTTTGTCTGCCATCTCGCATACTCACCCTCGGGTCACCTCGCCAGCCTCCTCTGCCTCCCATTCCAGTCGTTTTGCACGATTATGGGGAAGAAAAAAGCTGAAAAAGGAGAGGGATACAACCGCTGTGGGAATCGATTCGCAGATCATGATTCCCTCCCCCCTCCCCGGGCATATCTTTGCGGACGAGTACGACGCCTTCACTCGCGAATACTTGCCTGAAAGCTTCAAATCGAGCCCCCCCCAGAGTCGGCGAGAGCATAAACACGTTCTTCCCCAGGGATCTTGCCTTCCCGTCTCGCACTTTGAGGCAGGTTTGAGACTACCTCTCTGGCAAGAAGTGAAGCAGGTCTTGAAATACTTCGGCGCGGTGCCAGCCTAGATGAACTCTAATGCCATCTCCATCCTGGTCTCCTTTGCAAGCTACATGCGGCGAGTGTGAATAGAGTTCAGCCTAACTATCTTCCTCAAGCTGTTCATCTACCATGCCAATCAGGACGGGGTGTCCTACTTCACAGGGCTAGGCCTCAAAGTCTACGAGACACCCAACAAGAACCATCGTTGGCTCACGTGATTTGTCTTCATATGCTGTAGCCTAGGTGGCATCCGGCTTATGCCTATCTCACCTGCCAAAGTCTTCTATGCAACTCCTCAAGTCGGCGGCACGGACAAGCTCCTCTGCGAGTACTTCGTCGAAAAAAACTGTGAGGTCCAGTATTTGAGCCTCGGTCTTGGCTCACTCATCCCCGTGCTTCCTGGTGAAGGTATGCTCGACCTTCCATTTTGGTCTCGCCTTTACTACTTCCCTCTAGCTGATTTCTTCCTTTAACACTCCGTCTCGCCTTTATCAGGAGAAAGGAACGTGCCAGTTCACCTCCCCTGATAAAAGCAACATCAAGTCGTCCAAGGGCATCGCTCTCGCAAACATGGAGGTCGAGGCGGAAAAAGAATCGCTGACCCCCTCCCTAAAGAGGCCGGCCGAGGATTTCGCTCCGTCTCGCCTCATTCCCTCGAATAAGATGAAAGTGAAGGTGAAGAAAGTGGTCTCTCTCCCACCCGACAGGAAGAATACTCCAGTGGAGACGGTGGCGGTGTCTGTAACATCCCATGTTACTTCTAGGCCCCTTAACTCATATTGGGTTAGGCATGAGGTGGGTGTTAGGAAATTAGCTAGGTTTGACACTAGGTACTGGGTTGTAGCCATGTGGGGCCCACTATAGGACCAAGGTCGAACTAGGTCAAACTAGCCTAAATGGGGATCCTAGCCACAACATGACCCCACCACATTACCCTAACTCTAAAAACAATCTAAGTGAACCCTAGGGCATGTCACTAGGTCAACCCTTTGACCCTAGTTGACCCAAGTCAAACTTAACCCTAATTTGGTCAAACCCATACCTATAGGCTAATTAACCTAAGTGGGGCACCCCTTGACCCAACCAAGTTGGGTGGTGCCATTAGGCCCATGACCATCAAGTGGGGTCAACCCACTTATCATGTTGACCAAGTCAACTGAAAAGTCAACTTGGTCAACATAAGGCCTAAAAGAGGGGGAAATGAACCCAAGCCTCACCCTTTGGTCTAAGCCCACTAAACATGGCCCATTAGCAGCCCAAAGAGTCATAGACCAGCCCTACCCCTCTTAAATAGGAGAGAGAGTACATGCATGGGTGTAAAATGGGAAATTTAGGAGAGAGAAGAGGAGTGAGAAGAGTAAAAGGGGGTGTGAGGCAACTTTGTCATGGATCCTTCTACCCAAAGGCTGCTGGCCGGCCACATGACTCATTATAATGAGTTTGGAGTGCTGGGATGGCCACTTGGCAGCCATGGTGAAGCATCCAAGGTGAACTCGAGCTCACCTTGGTTGTTCCTCCATATATAACCCACCTCAGTCCAAACCAGCCTCACCATCAGCTTCAGAAGGTTAAATCGAGTGGAGATCGACTGCCGGAATAGAGAAAACGGTGGAGAAATGTGATTTCAGGCAGGAGATCGCCGTAGCAGCTCAACCATGGCAACCCTCCGCCACACTCGCCCCCAAGGCATAAACTAGGTCCATTTCACCACACCTCTACCCGTACTAGCATCCTAGATCGTTTAGGAGAGATATCGGGCTAAATTGAGCCTGATACCATGTGAGAAGAGGGTCAAATTCTCGATCTTTTCTTCTTGCTCGGGATCGCCAGAGGAGCCGCCTCATCGCCGGGAAAACCTTGTCACCACCTTGGCGAAAGTGGTGGCGATGATAGCCGACGGTGGAGCCGGCACAAGTGGCCGGAAACAGCCAGACAAGATGGCCCAGGATGGCTCAATCTCAGCCGTCGGATGGTTGGGAATGACGATGGGATGCTGTCAGTCATGCTTCAAGATTCGTACGGGTTTATTAAAATTAGTTTAATTTTGTATTTATGAATAGTAATTATAAATGTCACATTATTTTTGTCCACTTGCATGTCAAATTTAGCGAAATTAGGGCCATATTCTGAACTAGTGATTAAAATGAAAAATGTAGCTCTTGCTCTTAGCTTTAAATTTCCACCTTAATCTTATTATTTGGTGCAGTGTACTGCCCTGTAGGGCTATTTTTCTAGGACTAGTCCTAGGAAAGGGCAGAATCTCAAATGTATGCCCTTGCCAAACAAGAGGTACACATGAGCAAAAATTTTGGGCATGACCTTGACAAGGGCATATATTGCCCCTGCCGAAAATTGGGAATTTTTGGGAAAACCTTTCCTAAAGTTTTTATCAAAATACACAAAACTAAATAAATGACATTTGTGGAGTGTTATGGCTCCAAATGGAACCAAATTTTGGTGGCATGTCCTTAGGAACTAAACATGTTCATGGTAAAAATTTCAGCATATTTGGACCACTTCATGTTGAGTAAACTCACTTGTATGTGTTAGTTATATATAGGCTTGGGGTGCAATTAGCAAAATTTGAAATAATGTGTATTAAGCCTAGATGGTACATCCAAAAATTATGATATTGATTTCAGAGGCTCAATAGGGTGAATTATGCCCCTCACTTCAATAATGGGATTTTTGGAAGCAAAAATCCCATTATTTGGAATTTTTGAAGTAGTTGAACTTTGGGAAAATAAATTTGAAAATAGATTTATTGTTGAGATAAAAATTTCCAAACTTTGTCAAGGTCATTATAATGTCATAATCAATTCTTAAAAATTTTTACGGAACTGTTTGTTGAACTTTGATAGGTGTTATTTTTGAATTACATTTTTCCCTTATTGCACATAATTATGAAATTGATGAAAATATTCATTAAGAAAATTTGGAAAAATATTTGGTGATGTATGTGAATATGATTAACCTTTTATAATTTTCGTAGCATTTTTGGATGAATCAGTAATTTTTAAAACCTCATAGTGGCATTTTGGTAATATAATTAAAAATGAAATTTTGTAGCCCTTTTGATCCATAGGAGTTTATGAAACTCTTTCTTTAACATTATTTTATCAATACATGTGCTCTGTAATTTTCTTAGAATTTTTAATAAAGAAATTCTTATACTTCATTTGGAAAATGGTTAATTTGTGAAATTTGTATAAATTATGAGATAAATGATTTTATTGAAAGGAAAATAATGATTCTTGGTAGACAGTGATATTTTACCAAATTACAACTCAAGAAAAATTCCTTAGGTCAGTGGGATTATTAATTATGGTACTTCATGTATTAAATGACCTAGGGAGTTTATTAAATGATATAATTTAATGACCTAAACGACTTGGAAAATTATCAAACTTCATATAGCCGTCATATTGGTCCATATCATCCTAGGATAAATGGAGTGGGGCATCTGGCCCAAGGAAATTTGAAGTCATACTCCGAGATGGTATTAGGTCACGGGCTGCGTTTAGTATAAGTAGGTTATACTGTAAGGACCACCGGGGGGATAGATTGACAGTCGGGATAAGGTCTTATTTTGAATATAACCCTGGTTGGCAGTTATGTCGTGGAGGCCGACGGAAGACCGTCGCCCCCTCAATAACATCTTAAATCATAAGGATCGCCCAAGAGTAATAATGAGAGTAAAAAGGGAAATCATGGGTTGACATCCACTAAAGTAAATATTCTTTAGAAAGGGAGCTTTGGGCTTCAGCCCAACGTAGTTCCTAGTGCCCCCAAGAGCCCTTCGCCGGTTATACCCTAGGCAGTCCTGGGATTAATCTTATGTCACTAAGTATAATAACCCGTAGACAAGACTAGCCTAATAGCTAAGGCATCGTATCACTATGCTCACCCGTATTGGGTTGGTGGGATTCATGATAATATTCTCGCCCATATAGGGTTTGAGGGATTCGTATTATAGGCTCACCCGTGTAGGGCTGGAGGGATTCAGGATAGGTTGGTCCTGCGAGCTGAAGGCTCGAGTTGTAATACTTGCATGTGCATAAACATATTAGTGATGGGTCATGCGGTACTGGGTTAATCCGCACACCGATGGTAGTACGGTGACTCAGGCGGGTGTGTGGGTTTGAGGGACCAGTAGGTTATTTGTACTGCGGTATGGAGGACAATCCCCGAAAGCGCACACCCGACCGAACAAGACTGACGGATAGTCAGCAATTAATACACAAGAATTTAGAGTGCACTTAGGACGTGTATAGAGGCATATGGGAGGTCTAGGTTTGGTAGTGTGCATACCTTCCTAGGAGTGGAGACGCTCGCTCCACTGCTACCGTAGCCACAACGGTGGTACCAGATAGTAATACTAGCTCCCAAAAGCGAGAACTAAAGGTCTGTGATCACAGAGTCGTTGTGTGTGAGTTGCACTTGCATGTTGCATAATAAATTGCATGCATTCATACATAGTAGGCATACGCTTCGTGGATCCTTATCATATAAATTAGTATGAGCTCTTTTCTATGATAAGTTAATTTTTGGAAACTCTAACTTATATGTTTGTATGGGCACTCATATAAGTTAGGGTACGTCTGTGATGATAGATTAGAAGTAACAGTTATACTTACTTTACCATACTGCATAACACTGCCTTTACTCTACTTTACTTACTGCTGTTACATTCTCTACTTACTGCTGTTCTATTCTTCACTTACTGTAATTGTACCTCTTACATTGAACTGCTAGAGTAGAACTACTGTTTCTCCTCAAATACTTGTTAGTATAGTTCCACTATCATCTGCTTATACTTGTCACCCTTTGTTGTCCTCCGCTTTGTCCTCCCGGTCGGTCCGTAGGAGTTACGGGGCGAGGTGTGGAGGAAACGACTTAGTATTTATGACTAATGATCGGTGACCATATAATTTTAGGAACTCGAGGAGATAGACCAGCATGTTGAGGAGGTAGGACATGAGGAGCAGATACTGGTGCCACCTACTACTACTTTAGCAGGACCTCAGGTGGGATGAGATTAGTTGATTAGCTTCCGCATTTGATTTGTAAGAGAGAGATTTGATATGATGTACCAGGCATAAGCCCTTATTACTCTTCATTATTATATTCATTATGGACTTGTACTTTTCATTCATATACATATAATTTGTACTGTGGCTGTGGACTGGATATTGTTATACTATGATAAGTTTTACTTCGGTTTCTCATATTGGCCGAACAGGTTATGATCATTCTAGCCGGAAGAATCGGCGTCTTGCGGTATCGACAAACTCGTGCATTAGTATCACTGTAAGACGGCAGTTTTTGGCATAAGATCCAGGTTAACTCCCCAGAAGGGGGAGTTGGATCTTACAAACTGGTATCACTTGAACAAACGATCATATGAGAAAGCAGTCCACAACACTGGAACACCCCGCTCGAGCATTAGTTTGCGGACACACTATGCAGCGGAAGCAATGGTGTGCCCATGTGTAAAAGTCACATAAACAATCCATTTAAAACAATGAGTTAGGCCAATTCTAATTAAACCTTACCTATTTTGCAACCTCCGCAGGTCGCTCCGCAGCCGAATATGGTTCCTTCATCTCCAGCTTACACTCCCTTTTTGCAGATTGAGATGGGGCAAACTCTGACGGCTATCCTGGAAGCCTTCAGAGCCCAGCAGGTCCCGACCCCACAGCCAAATCCGGGGTCGAATTGGTTGAGTGCCTTTAAGAGTCTGTCTCCGCCGGTGTACCGCGGGACAGAGGATGTTGTGAAGACGGAAGAGTGGCTGGAGAATATTCAGGAGTTGTTGGCTGGCATCAGCTGCCCAGTCAGCCAGGAAGTCCCTCTTGCCACCTCGATAATAGATGTACATGCAAAGAGGTGGTGTAAGTCTGTACGAGACTCTGTATATGCTGAAAGGGAGCTGATGGATATTTCTTGGGAGGAGTTCAGTGGTACGTTCTTAAAGCACTACGTATCCACCATGAACAGAGATGCTTTGGAAGAAAGGTTTTTGAACCTCCAGCAGGGGAGCATATCCGTGATCGAATATCAAAGAGAGTTCTCCCATCTGGCTAGATTTGCAGGATTCCATGACTGGATGACCGGAAGTATGCTAAAAGGTTCTACCATGGGCTCCGAGACTCCTTGAGGCAGCCCTTACTGTTCATATCTCATGGTACCACTACACAGATTATTGAGATTGCAAATAAGCTGGAGGCTTACCAGCTAATGGTGCAAGGTAGAGGAAAGAGGCTGATAGAGGGGTCATCATCCGGAGAAGGTAGTAGGGCATTCCAGAGAGGAAAGGTTTGTGGATACAGGAGGGGTGGGGGACGTCATCGTCCCAACATCAGATAGGAACAGGGGCCCCCTACAGTCCTAGCTCCCCCACCTCTACAGATGCAAGGACCGATGAGGCCAGATAATCGTTGTAAGAGACAGGATGATCGGGGCCAGAGACAAATCATATGCTTTGGATGCGGCCAGCCTGGGCATATCAGGTCGCAATGACCACATCAAATCCACCCTCTTCCTCCTCCTCCACCTCTAGTAGCCCCTCCAGCACACTAGGGCCGAGGACGAGGACGAGGTCAAGGCCGAGGTCATGGACATCATGGCCGAGGACGTGGATAGGAACAGATGTATGCACTAGACCTCACGGAGAAAAGGAACCCTGAATAAGTGATTACAGGTACTTAAATTATTGTAATTTAGAATTTTCAACCTTAATAGTACTTTGAAAACCATAAAAAAAATAAAATAAAAATAACATCTCTTTTAACTCAAATAAACCCCAGGCATAGTTATGATCAGTGGCAAGCCCGCCCATACCCTCTTCAACATGGGTGCTTCGCACTCATTCGTGTCGGACAATTTTATTGAAGGACAAGAGGGCGTGGAAAGGTTCCCAGGCATAGAAAGGAGGGTGTGTCTTCCAAATGGCTCGGAGCTACTGACCACAGATTGCTGCAACATGGAGGCCGAGATCGGAGGCAAGACATTCGAAGCTCCGGCGGCGGTCTTGATATTACCGGACTTTGATTTGATTTTTGGCATGACCTGGCTTCATTGGAACCATGCTCAGATCGACTTCTCCTCGAAAAGGATCACGCTCAGACATGGAGACTCTTACGTCACTATTGAAGGTATCCGACCTATCCCTCATATTTTATTATCTTCTGTACAGGCTGTCAAGGCCTATGAGCAGGGGGAGGAGGTGTACCTCATCTGCTTCGAGATGGCAGTAGCAGAGAGCTCTATAGCTGATATCCGATGTATTCCCGGAGAAATTTCCCGGACTACCACCAGTTCAAGACTTAGATTTCAAGATCCAGTTAGTTCCGGGGGAGAGGACAGTGTCCCGGGCACCTTACAGGATGGCTCCCAAAGAGTTGGCAGAGTTCCAGACTCAGCTTCAGGAGCTTGTGGAATCGGGATTTGTGCGGCCGAGCTCATCGTCGTGGGGAGCACAAGTTCTTTTTGTGAAAATGAAAGATGGATCGTTGCAACTATGCATAGATTACCGAGAGCTGAACCGGTTGACGGTCCGCAATACCTATCCACTGCCTCGGATAGACGAGCTATTTGATCAGCTGCAGGGAGCCTTCTGGTTCTCTAAGCTAGATTTGCAATCCGGTTACTACCAGCTCTGCATCCGGGAAGTGGACATACCAAAGACGGCATTTAGTTCACGATATGGGCTATATGAGTTCACGGTGATGGCTTTTGGGCTCACGAATGCCCCCTCTGCATTCATGACCCTAATGAACCGTGTATTCAAACTCTACTTCGACCGCTTCGTCATTGTGTTCATTGATGATATTCTTATCTATTACCGGACTCAGGAGGAGCACACAGAGCACTTGACACAGGTTTTGCAGAGGCTGAGAGAGTTCCAGATGTATGCAAAGTTTTCCAAGTGCCAGTTCTAGCTACAGGAGGTGGCCTTCCTGGGGCACACTATCAGTGGGGATGGATTGGCAGTGGATCCAGCCAAGATAGAGGCAGTACAGAATTGGCCACGACCGAAGTCAGCGTCAGACATCCGCATCTTCTTGGGATTAGCAGGTTACTATCGTAAGTTTGTGGATGGATTCTCGAGGATAGCCCTCCCCCTCACATCCTTGACAAAGAAGGATGCAGATTTCGTTTGGTCAGAGTAGTGCAAGACAGCTTTTCAGGAGCTGAAGGACCGACTCACCTCATCCCCTATCCTTGCGCTCCCATCCGGGAGTGAAGGATTTCAAATCTACACGGATGCCTCTTACCAGGGGATGGGTGTTGTCCTGATGCAGCATGGACAAGTTATTGCTTATGCTTCGAGACAGTTAAAGAAGCATGAGCATAACTATCCAGTACATGACTTAGAGACCGGGGCTGTGGTATTCTCCCTAAAGATGTGGAGACATTACTTATACGAGATTCATTATGATATCTACTCGGATCACAAGAATCTTAAATATATCGATACGCAGAAGGACCTGAACCTGCGACAAACGAGATGGCTGGAATTCCTCTTTGATTATGATTATCAGATCCACTGCCATCTGGTGAAGGCAAACACAGTAGCAGATGCTTTGAGCAGGAGAGACGACACTTCTCGACCGGAGCCTCGGTTGATATCTATAGAGCTGATATGGATGATGGAAGACATGCATATTACCATGGTATCTGAGGCCGAACCAGTGGTATACCGAGAGTACCTGAGCTCATTAATCGGTGATGATGATATTCGGGAGCGCATTACTACACATCAGAGGCTGGATGTTGCATTAGAGCCGAGTTTTAGTGCCCTCGAAGGGGGTATGTTTGAGGATTAGACGCTGCAAGATGATCTCCGTCGATTCCGTGGACGAGTATACATTCCAGCAGGATATGGTATCCGAGATGACATACTCAGTGAGGCATATTGCTCCAGATATTCATTGCATCCCGGCATCATCTAGATGTGGGCAAAATTACAGAGGACCATGTACTGGCCTTAGATGAAGAGGGAGATCACCTTTTTTGTGACACACTGCGAGACTTATTAGCCCATGAATGCGGAATGTAAGAGCCCGAGAGGTTTATTACAGCCACTGCCAGTCCCAAAGTGGAAGTTTGAGGAAATTGCTATGGACTTTGTACACGGATTGCCTCACTCCCACTCTGGGAACGATTCCATTTGGGTCGTAGTCGACAGGCTGACCAAGGTAGCGCGGTTTATCCCAGTCAGGAAGGATGCTCCAATTGAAGTTTTGGTGAGATTGTTCATGGAGCAGTTCGTAAGATACCATGGCATCCCCAGGACTATTGTCTCGGACTGCGACGGTCGGTTCACTTCCAGGGAGTGGATGGAAGTGCATTCTTACTTGGGTTCCCAACTTACCTTTAGCACTTCCTTCCATCCGTATACCGACGGTCAGACAGAGCGGATAAACAGGACTATGGAGGACCTACTAAGATTATGCATATTAGATACGGGGAAGCCCTGGGAGAGGATGCTACCATTGATCGAATTCTCTTGCAATAATAGCCACCAGGATAGCATCGGTATGACTCCATATGAGGCACTTTATGGGAGGAAGTGCCGGACACCGCTGTCTTGGGTTCAGGATGTGGACACCAAGGCTCTTGGATCTGATTTTGTGGAAGACACGGAGACTAAGATTCGTTTGATCAGGGATCGGCTACTAGAGGCCTAGAG
Organism: Platanthera zijinensis; assembly: GCA_039513925.1. Taxonomy (NCBI): domain Eukaryota; kingdom Viridiplantae; phylum Streptophyta; class Magnoliopsida; order Asparagales; family Orchidaceae; genus Platanthera; species Platanthera zijinensis. Next base: position 122,483,155 of record CM077084.1, read on the forward strand.
TAGGCAAGCGAAGTATTATGATGCTCGAAAACGGAAGGTGGAATTCTCGGTTAGAGACAGAGCTTTCTTGAAGATACGTCTAGTACACGGTGTCTCTCGGGTGCAGAGATACAAGAAGCTCAGTCCTCGATACATGGGGCCATACTTGATCCTGGAGCGGATCGGTCCCTTAGCTTACAGACTGCAGCTGCTAGAGGAGTTGAGTACCTTACACGACGTCTTCCATGTCTCTTCCTTGCGAAGAGCTCTCCTTTGGCCGGAGCAGCACATTACTACCACAGCCGGTCCGGTAGCGCCAGACAGATCCGTTAGATTGGAGCCGTTCCGGAATGATGATATGGTCGTCTGAGTATTGCGGAAGAAGAAGGTCCCTCTCGTGAAGGTGTTGTGGTCCAACCATGGGAAGGAGGAGCACACTTGGGAGCCGAGGGATCTGATGTTGAAGCAACACCCTGAGCTATTTACCTCAGGTACACTTTAGTTTTGTGTTTTAAAAATTTGCTTAAAATTTTGCAAGTAGAACCCCGTAGACCCGAACTTAAATTTCGGGGACGAAATTTTTATTATTATTATTATAGGATTTGTAACATCCCATGTTACTTCTAGGCCCCTTAACTTAGATTGGGTTAGGCATGGGGTGGGTGTTAGGAAATTAGCTAGGTTTGACCCTAGGTAGTGGGTTGTAGCCATATGGGGCCCACTATAGGACTAAGGTCAAACTAGGTCAAACTAACCTAAATGGGGACCCTAGCACAACATGACCCCACCACATTTCCCTAACCCTAAAAACAATCTATGTGAACCCTAGGGCATGTCACTAGGTCAACCCTTTGACCCTAGTTGACCTAAGTCAACCTTAGCCCTAATTTGGTCAAACCCATACCTATGTGCCCACTTAGCCTGAGTGGGGCACCCCCTTGACCCAACCTAAGTTGGGTGGTGCCATAAGGCCCATGACCATCAAGTGGGGTCAGCCCACTCATAATGTTGACAAAGTCAACTCCAAAGTCAACTTGGTCAACATAAGGCCTAAAAGAGGGGGAAATGAACCCAAGCCTCACCCTTTGGGCTAAGCCTACTAAACATGGCCCATTAACAGCCCAAAGAGTCATAGACAAGCCCTACCCCTCTGAAATAGGAGAGAGAGTACATGCATGGGGTAAAATGGAAAATTTAGGAGAGAGAAGAAGAGTGAGAAGAGGAAAAGGGGGTGTGAGGCCACTTTGTCATTGCTCCTTCTGCCCAAAGGCTGCTGGCCGGTCACATGACTCATTATAATGAGTTTGGAGTGTTGGGATGGCCACTTGGAAGCCATGGTGAAGCATCCAAGGTGAACCCGAGCTCACCTTGGTTATTCCTCCATGTATAACCCACCTCAGTCCAAACCAGCCTCACCATCAGCTTCAGAAGGTGAAATCGAGAGGAGATCGACTGCTGGAACAGAGGAAACAGTGGAGAAATGTGATTTCGGGCAGGAGATTGCCAGAGCAGCTCAACCATGGGAAACTGCCGCCACACTCCGCCAAGGCTTGAACTAGGTCCGTTTCACCTCACCTCTACCCATACTAGCATCCTAGATCATTTAGGAGAGATATCAAGCTCAATTGAGCCCGATACCATGTGAGAAGAGGGTCAAATTCTCGAGCTTTTCTTCTTTCTCGGGATCGCTGGAGGAGCCGCCTCCGCCCCCCCCCCCCCCCCCCCCCGCCCCCTATCGCCGGGAAAACCTTGCCACAACCTTGGCGAAGGTGGTGGCGATGATAGCCGACGGTGGCGCCGGCTCTAGTGGCCGGAAACAGCATAACAAGATGGCCCAGGACGGCTCAATCTCAGCCGTCGACTGGTTGGGAACGACGATGGGATGTCGTTAGTCGTGCTTCAAGATGCATGCGGGTTTATTAAAATTAGTTTAATTTTGTATTTATGAATAGTGATTATAAATGTCACATTATTTCAGTCCACCTGCATGTCAAATTTAGGGCACTTAGGGCACTTTCATGAACTAGTGATTAAAATGAAAAATGTTGTTCTTGCTCTTAGATTTAAATTTCCACCTTAATATTATCATTTGGTGCAGTGTACTGTCCTGTAGGGCTGTTTTGCAAGGCCTTGTCCTAGGCAAGGGCAGAATTTCAAATGTATGCCCTTGCCATACAAGAGGTCCACATGACCCAAAATTTTGGGCATGAGCTTAACAAGGGCATATCTTGCCCCTGCCAAAAATTGGGAATTTTTGGGAAAACCGTTCCTAAAGTTTTTATCAAAATACACAAAACTGAATAAATGAAATTTTTGGAGTGTTATGACTCCAAATGGCCACAAATTTTGGTGGCATGTTCTTGGGGACTAAACGTGTGCATGGTAAAAATTTCAAAACATTTGGACCACTGCATGTTGAGTAAACTCACTTGCATGTGTTGGTTATATATAGGCTTGGGGTGCAATTAGCAAAATTTAAAATAATGTGTATTAAGCCTAGATGGTACATCCAAAAATCATGATATTTATTTTAGAGGCTCAATAGGGTGAATTATGCCCCTCACTGCAATTATGGGATATTTGGAAGCAAAAATCCCATTATTTGGAATTTTTGAAGTAATTGAACTTCTGGAAAATAAATTTGAAAATAGATTTATTGTTTAAATAAAAATTTCCAAATTTTGTCAAGGTCATTATAATGCCATAATCAATTCTAAAAAATTTTAGGGCACTGTTTGATGAACTTTGATAGGTGTTATTTTTGAATTACATTTTTTCCCTTATTGCACATAATTATGAAATTGATGAAAATATTCATTAAGAAAATTTGGAAAAATATTTGGTGATGTATGTGAGTATGATTAACCTTTTATAATTTTCATAGCATTTTTGGATGAATCAGTAATTTTTAAAACCTCATAGTGGCATTTTGGTAATATAATTAAAAATGAAATTTTGTAGCCCTTTTGATCCATAGGAGTTTATGAAACTCTTTCTTTAACATTATTTTATCAATACATGTGCTCTGTAATTTTCTTAGAATTTTTAATAAAGAAATTCTTATACTTCCTTTGGAAAATGGTTAATTTGTGAAATTTGTATAAATTATGAGATAAATGATTTTATTGAAAGGAAAATTATGATTCTTGGTAGATAGTGATATTTTTCCAAATTACAACTCAAGAAAAATTCCTTAGGTCAGTGGGATTATTAATTATGGTACTTCATGTATTAAATGACCTAGGGAGTTTATTAAAAGATTTAATATAATGACCTAAACGACTTGGAAAATTATCAAACTTCATATAGCCATCATATTGGTCCATATCATCCTAGGATAAATGGAGAGGGGCATCTGGCTCAAGGAAATTGGAAGTCATACTCCGGGATGGTATTAGGTCATGGGCTGCGTATAGTATAAGTAGGTTATACTGTAAGGACCACCGGGGGATAGATCGACAGTCGGGATAAGGTCTTATTTGGAATATAACCCTCGTTGGCAGTTATGTATTAGTTACAAGAGTAAAAGTGTAAGTCTTTGGATAGAAACTAGGTTGAGGTCGGCGGAAGACCGTCGCCCCCTCAATAACATCTTAAATCATAAGGATTGCCTAAGAGTAATAATGAGAGCAAAAAGGGGAATCATGGGCAGACATCCACTAAAGTAAATATACTTAAGAAAGGGAGCTTTGGGCTTCAGCCCATCATTGTTCCTTGTTCCCCCGAGAGCCCTTCACCGGGTATACCCTAGGCAGTCCTGGGATTAATCTTAAGTCACTAACTATAATAACCCATAGACAAGAGTAGCCTAATAGGTTAGGCATCGTCTCACTATGCTCACCCGTACTGGGTTGGAGGGATTCATGATAATATTCTCGCCCGTGTAGGGTTTGAGGTATTTGTATTATATGCTTACCCGTGTAGGGCTGGAGGGATTCAAGACAGGTTGGTCCTGCTAGCTGAAGGCTCGAGTTGTAATACTGGCATGTGCATAAACATATAAGTGGTGGGTCATACGGTACTGGGTCAATCTGCACACTGATGGCAGTATGGTGACTCAGGCGGGTGTGTGGATTTGAGGGGCTAGTAGGTTTTTTGTACTGCAGTCTGGAGGACAATCCTCGAAAGAGCACACCCGACCCAACAAGACTGACGGGTAGTCAGCAATTAGTACGCAAGACTCTAGAGTGCACCTGAAATGTGTATAGAGGCGTATGGGAGGTCAAGGTTTGATAGTGTGCATACCTGCCTAGGAGTCGAGACGCCCGCTCCACTGCTACTGTAGCCACAATGGTGGCACCAGAGAGTGATGCTAGCTCAAAAATGCGGGAACTAAAGGTCTGTGATCACAGAGTCGTTGTGTGTTAGTTGCATTTGCATGTTGCATAATAAACCGCATGCATTCATACGTAGTAAGAATACGCTTCATGTATCCTTATCATATAAATTAGTATGGGCTCTTTTATATGATAAGTTAATTTTTGGAAACTCTAACTTATATGTTTGTATGGGCACTCATATAAGTTAGGGTACTTCTGTGATGATAAATTAGAAGCAGCAGTTATACTTACTTTACCATACTGCGTAGAACTTCCTCTACTCTACTTTACTTACAGCTGTTACATTCTCTACTTACTGTTATTCTATTCTTCACTTACCTACTTGTACCTCTTACATACAGAACTGCTAGAGTAGAACTACTGTTACTCCTCATATACTTGTTAGTATAGTGCCACTGTCATTTGCTTAAACATGTCACCCCTTCTTTTCCTCCGCTTCATCCTCCCGCTCGGTGCCTAGGAGTTGCGGGGCGAGGTGCGGAGAAAACAACTTAGTCTTTTTGATTAATGGTCGGTGACCATATCATTTTAAGAACTCGAGGAGATGGACCTACATGTTGAGGAGGAAGGACATGAGGAGCAGATACCGGTGCCACCTACTCCTACTGGAGAACGACCTCAGGTGGGATGAGATTAGTTGATTAGCTTCTGCATTTGATTTGTGTGAGAGAGATTTGATATGATGTACCGGGCATAAGCCCTTATTACTCTTCTTTATTATATTCATTATGGACTTGTACTTTTCATTCATATACATATGATTTGTAGTGTGACTGTAGACTGGATATTGTTATACTCTGATTAGTTTTACTTCCGTTTCTCATATTGGCCGAACAGGTTATTATCATTCTACCCGGCAGAATAGCCGCCTTGCGGTATCGACTAGCCCGTGCGTTAGTATCACCATAAGACGGCAGTTCTGGGCCTAAGATCAAGGTGAAATCCCCGGAAGGGGGAGTTGGATCCTACAATGTCGGGGTCCCTAAGTTCTATTTCCCTAGGGTCCCAGTCACCCCAGTCCCCTCCTCGAGTTTCTCCTCGCAAGGCCGTCTCGCTACCTGAAGAGAAGGTACTGCTCGCGCAATGCGCCAACTCTTCCAACCAACCATCTAGGTCTCCCTCTCGCGAGGGGGCTCTTTCTCACTGCCCCGCACCAGCTGCACACTTAAACTTCAACATTGGCCCCGTTGTCCCTGATGCCGGCAACGACCCGACACTTATCTGGGAGAAGGGGGCGCACCGAGTCTCAGTCTCCACCCTGCTCCCCTCCTAGAGGGAGCAGGACCATCCTACATGCCACGCCTTCTCCCTGGGCTTTGGTCTCTACGGAGGTCAGGTAACGCCCTTGATTTTTCTGCGATTATTTAATTTTTGCTTGGTGTTACGTCCACGTGTTTTCTTGGCTTGTGTCATCTGTGGAGTGTGGTCTTAACTCCTTAGAACTGAGTGGCCCATTTTGTAGCCTATTGATAAGATCTCCCTAGCAAGACGAGTCATTTTGGGTGACCCGGTGTTGCCTCTCAGGGGATGCTTGTGTTTTTGCTTTGGGTGGGTATAACTCGAGTTCTGTTCGTCAAAAGTTAATTTCTACTTCGTCGTTGTGTTCGTAGCGTGGATATTTAGCTACGGTGCGAATTTCGTCGAATTCCGAGGATGTCTGGTTTTCACATCGTTTTGTATTTTATGAAAAATAAAGCTATTTAATAAATATTATATTAAATATTATTTTTTCTGAAAGGGTGCGGATGCTTGGCGGTTTTGCCTGGTCATTTTTAGCCTTAATTAATTGATTAGTTAATTAAGATTAAGAGGATGCTATATATATGATAGTTTAGACTTAAGAGGAAACCGCTCCTGTTCATCTTCCCGAAAGATCGAACCAGTCTGCGCCTATTCGCGGAAAGCAGATAAACCGCCGGCACTGGTCCCCTTCGGACGCCGATTCCGGGAGCGTTTGTGGACGGAATTCAATTCTGAAAGCAGATTTGGATTGCTCTCGCCTAGACCTTCATTCCTACGGTAACAAATTCAGTTTTCGTGGTGTTTCTTGGGGTCTCGATTTTTTAGGGTTGTCCGTTTCCGCCTTTAAAGCTCCAGATTTCTGCTTTAGGTGTTGCAGCTGTTGGTACCGAGTGAGGATAAGGGAGGCCGACCAAGCTTCGCTGGAAATCGAGGCAAGTAGTACTCATGCCCTTGCCATTTAGTTTTCCTGTTTTCTTATATTCCCAATTAGCCTATTTAATACAACCGAGCATTTCTTTAGCCATAATGAGTTTGCTTTCAAGTACAATAGATGCTTTCTTTTCCTGTGCAAGAACCAGTGATGATGCCTAAGCTTGCTGTTAGAAAATTCCCTGTACAGAACCTTGCCCAAAACAGTCGTGAATGTTCTCTGTTCTTTTTCCCTCGCTGTAGCTTGTTTGTTCTCGGGCCGGGGAAGGAAGTAAGGGTTAGGTTAGCATTTTCCTGTGCCGTAGCTGTAGCCGGGTAGGAGTTAGAAGCTTTAACTCAAAAATTTTGCTAGTCCTCATTATAACCCTAGAAACATGTTTGTTTGTTAGATTAATATTACTACAGGAATAGACTTGTTGGAGTTAGCGATGGAGGATTTAGGGCTTGGCGTTGAGTGTGGTGCACACACTGAATGCCGGGTCTGCTTGGACTTGGCGTTGAGTGTGGTGCACACACTCAACGCCGGGTCTGCTGGGACTTGGCATTGAGTGTGGTGCACTCACTCAATGTCATTGCCCCTTGATTTATTCTTTTGTGGCTAAGTAGTGTGACTTGAGTGAGAAATTCTTCTAAGTCAAAATTAACAGGAATCACTAAGTGATTCTCGCCGACTTCGACGAGAATCATTAGTGATTCCCGCCGATTCGGCGAGAATCGATCTGCATTCCCGCCGATTCGGCGAGAATCGATCTGCATTCCCGCCGATTCGGCGAGAATCAATCTGCATTCGCGCCGACCTCTTTCGGATGGCGTTGAGTGAGTCGACCTCAATCAACACCAAAGATGTTCTATCGTTGAGAATGGTGGGCGCACTCAGCGCCGTAGTATGTTTTCGCAGCTAAGTACTTTGGCATTGAGTGAGTCGACCTCTCTCAACGCCAAAGATGTTTTGGCGTTGAGAGAGGTGGACTCACTAAACGCCACAATTGGGTTTTGCGGTTAAGTGCTAAGGCGTTGAGGGAGTTGACCTCACTCAACGCCATAGCTTATTTGGCGTTGAGTGAGGTTAGCTTACTCAATGCCACATCTTGCTTTGATGAAGTCATTGAGGGAGTGGACCTCACTCAATGCCATAGCTATTTTGGCGTTAAGTGAGGTTAGCTCACTCAATGCCACAGCCAGTGTTGCAGAAGGCGTTGAGTGAGTGAACCTCACTCAACGCCATTGCTATTTTGGAATTGAGTGAGACTAGCTCACTTAATGCCACCGTCTGTTTAGGCATTGAGTGAGTACGGCTCACTCAATGCCATGCCATGTTGAGTCATCTCAACTTTTTTCCCTTACCTTGATTTTCTCCCTCGAGTGAATTTCTTGATTTTGAGGTTCCTTGTCTACTATTTCCTTTTTTTTCCAAAAATGCCGAATCGTGGGTCGTGGTTAGTAGTGGTGGTTTGAAGCTCTTAATGGGGGAGGTGTTGTGTAATTTAGCGAAGGCCACGCTTTATCTTTTATCTTGCTCTAGGTACGGGCTGGGCAAAGGGATGGGAGGTCCCTAGTGCTTTCACATATAGACCCCTGAACTTTGTTTCTTTGAAATGGTGGTTGGGGGACTGAGTTTTCCTCCAACCCGAATACGCATTGTTTTTGCTACTACCATACCTCACAGCTTAGGGTGTTAGACATTTTTTTCCTTTGTAAATTTATAACGTTTGGGCTCGTGGTAGCCTGGTAAACTCTGCAGGATTTATTTTTTTGGGCAGGGTTGTTGCTGTTTCCTCGCACTTAGTGATTTTTCTTTTGTCTTGCCTTGGACAGTGGTGCTTGTTTCGATTTGCTTACTCTTCTTGCTTACCTTATAACTTAACTTTTCCGTACAACTTTTTACTTGTTTAGCTTGCTGAGGTATTCTTTTCTTCTTTGAATGCCTCAGGTTTTTGTTAGTAGCCGATTAGGCGGCTAGTTGTGTTGTGCTGGTGCTGGTGGTCTCTCGTACTGTGGAGATTAGTTCTTTAGTCTTGCGAGGTAGTTTTAATGTTTTTCTTACAGACATACATACTTGCTAGTGGGTTTGTGCCAGTTTGTTGGCGCCCACTGGTAGTTTTTCCTTGATACTAGATGTATTACTTTTTTGCTGCTACCTTTCTGGAGTTAGTCTACTTGCTCTTGGGATGATTTATTCTAGGTTGCTAGTTACTTTTAAACCTAAAAACACTATTATAAGTATTCCTCATGATCAACATGTTTTATAAAACTCATCATTATTTTCCAAATAACGTAAAAAGATCATTTTCCTATATATATAGTATAAATCAAAAGTACGCTCCTGCATAGCATAAGTTGACCTCTGGGGACACTTATGCACTCTTTTAGGATGTCGAACAAGAATAAAATATTTTCTGCAGCGTATAAGTATAGTTTTTAAATTATGAACTAGGTGATCCACCGAGCCGAGGGATACGACCTTTAAAAATATAACTGATTTTCTAATCATATAACTTAGGAATTTTCTTAAAGTATAGTTGTTAGTGGTTTGCCTGAGCATCGACAGTTATCCCCTGCTCGACGTGGCATCATGACACGTGTTTTCTCCTACTCTGATAATCCGTTTTCCTCAGAGAAAAGGCGGGTTGTGACAGTTGGTATCAGAGGGAGGTTGCTTGACAAGTTAGTCGGGTAACCGACCCTTTTGATTGCATTAGCAGTTTAGCATCTTGTCATTCACACAACGATATGCAATCAGCACGTCTTGGAAAAAACACGAACACTACACTCATAGCATAACATGAAGTATACAGGGCATATTATGTAGTATGGGATACATAATATGTGTTTGTATATGGATCCACCATAGGGGCAACATATGAGGGTAATGTAGTATGGGATGCATAACCTCACCACATGGCTGAGACTAGCTCGTTTTCTTTTTCGTTGCATGAGGATATTATGCAGTATGGAATGCATAACATTTTCATGTGTATGCCGCTCATAACATTCATTTGGGCCTTTTTAGAATGCATAGCACAAACATGCATAGCATAACATTGCATAAGCATAACGTGCCAAGCTAAAGACTGGCAGGATGACATATGTACACACATAAGTTTTTGAGTCAAAATAAAATAAAGTCATGCATTCCCGATTTAGGGACAAGAGTTAGTATTATGGTGGTAAACCATCCTAGGTTAGGGCATAACATCAAATCTTGTAAAAATAAACTCCCAGAGCAAGTTTTACAGCTTTAAGTTCATATTTATGTATGTATTGTCTGTACTTGTAGTTAGTTGCAGCTGTCGTACTTGGATCTGACTAAGGTTGCTATGATTTTAGGATGGCAAGACGCCCTTCGACTAGATTGACCCCCCTATCTGAGGGTGAGTCATCCGGAGCGCGGAATGATGCGGTGATCGAGAGCCTGCGACAAAGTAGCGATTCCATTTGCAGGCAGATGGTGGAGGTGCGAGCCCAGATCCAGTCTTTGGTGGCAGTTGTGGCAGGGCAGACTCAGGGAGTGCAAGGCCCTACAGGGGGGTAAGTTGTTCGTCGTCCTCCTGCACCCCTGAGACCTCTAGTGGTGGTGCCACCGGAGATGACATTTATCACACAGTTTCAGAGACTTAACCCTCCTACTTACGATGGGAAGGCAGATTTAATGGTAATAGACGTTTGGCAGATCTCCATGGAGGAGATGTTCTCATACTCTGGTATTTCAGATGATCAGAGAGTGATGATAGCCTCCTATCAACTCAAGGGTTTGGCGAAGAGTTGGTGGCTTAGAGAAAAGGAGAGCTTGGTAGCTGGTTGCTCTTGGGAAGTATTCAAGGAAATACTGCTGAGGAAGTTCTTGCCTTCGGTCGAGCGTGACCGTCTTATGAACGACTTCCTCCACCTGAAGCAAAGGCAACTCACGGTCGATGAGCATGAGATAGATTTCAGCAAGTTGAGCCGGTTTGCTCCTGGGTTGGTGAGTGTTGAGGCTGATCGAGTCAAGCGATTCCTTGGTGGCTTGAGGAGCGAGGTGCAGTAGTTGACCGGTGCTTATGGATCAGAGACTTATGAAGGGGTAGTGGAGGCTGCTCTGAAAGCGGAGGCTATCGAGACCGGAAAGAGCAGAGGCAAGAAAATGAGGAAGGACAAGAGGAAGTTTGTTGAGGAGAAGAAACCCCAGGTACCCGGTGCTGCTTCGGGAAAGAATAGCAAGGTGGTGTGTTGCTTCAGTGGTCGGTCAGGCCACCCTGTTGAGAGGTGTTTCAAAAAGGCAACAGCTCAGAAGAAGGAGCAAGTTCATGTTATTCAGGGTGCTCCTAAGAGGCACGTTTCCTGTTCTGTTTCCGAGCGACCCGGGCATTCTGCTGCCCAGTGCTGGTCCAAGGATAATGTCTGTTATCAATGCGGTTAGAAGGGTCACATCAAGTCTAGGTGTCCTCTGGTCCAGCCTGCTCTTCATGCAGTTCCACTTCAGGCACTACCTCCACCTCAGCGTGTGGACAAGGGTAAAGGAAAGCTGAACGTGATCTCTTCCGAGGAGGCTCAAGCTTCGACTCAGGTAATCTCAGGTTAGTTGTTTTTCCTGCTCGAAAGTTTTATTTACTAGAATGGTTACAGTTGGGTTTTGGTAGATCCTTAGTTGTATATACTCCTATAGGGAAATTTAAGGTGAAGAACCGCTGGGCGCATGTTCTGTTCGACTCCGGCGCTATCCACTAATTTGTGGCTAGAGCCTTTGTGGAGCGACATCAGTTAACTCTAGATCGAGTTCGTGATACCTTCCACATCAAGTTCCCTTCTAGTGAATCTGTGTTATCAGATTTGGGCATTCTAGATTGCCCTGTTTTTTTAGGGGATTTTCTTGCGAGGGCAGACTTGAAGATGATTGATTTGGAGGACTTCGATGTTATTCTAGGCATGGACTGGCTGTCTAAGTATGATGCGGTCATTCAATGCAAAGGGAAGCGCTTGGACTTCATCAAGGACGATGGTCATCCGGGAAGCGTGTATGCTGAACCGTGCCAAGATTCTCCTGTCTTTTCTGCGGTATGTGCTCAGAAGTTGTTTCTTTCTAGTTGTTTTGCTTGTTTAATCTCGATGGTTTGGACCTCTGTTAGTGTACCGCGCTTAGAAGAGATTCCCGTTGTTCATGGTTTCGCTGATGTTTTTCCTGATCACTGTTGCGCGCTAGGGTTCGAAGAAAATAAACGCAACCGAACTAGTAACCCGATGAGGCAAGTATACCTATCGAATTGTAGCAAGGGGACACAAGTGTCGTATTGAAATCCGGGAACTGTTGGCTATGCTTACTCACACGAACGCTATTATCTTATCGACGGAAAAACTAGGGTTTTAGAAAATCTAAGTGCAGGGGAGAAAGTAAAGCTATACTAGAAAGAGAAACACCGCAATTAAGTAAAGCTATTAAGTAAAACGATTACTACGAAGGGTAGAAAATAGGAAATGGAAATGCACTCGATCAAGATTCACCTCGGCTAAAGACGATTAAGAAAATGCGATAAAAATCTAAACTTAATAGGATAAAGGTCCTTGACCGTGGAGGTTCCTAAAGCTTGAACACGCTTCTCTCGAAGTCGTGCCCAACTGAGTTTAGGAAGGTCCGACCGACTCTCGTCTAAATCGGAGGCCTAAAACTCGCTTTACGCGGTGAACCCCACTATTGGATTTTACTCCAATCCGGGAGATTTGGACGTCTATCTCTCTCGAGGGGTGCGTACAACTCCCTTTACTCTTGAATGCTCACTTCATTCTTTCGGACTCTCGGTTAGCCCAGAATGAAAGCAAAGGCGGAGAGTATATATCGAAAATATACCTCCAACCCGTGATTAATCAAGAGTAATTCAAGGCTCTAACCTAAAAAGAAAAGATTAATTAAAACATCATAACATAATCGCTCTAACCTCGGATCATCAAGATCGAGTACAAGGAGAATTAGTTAATCATTATGGAATGGAGGAAGGGGGATGAGTAGTAAAGCATAAGAACAACACAAGCTAAACAAGAACACAAGCTAAACAAGAACACTTTTATTAATTAAAAGGGGCAAGCTACACTATTGAAAATAAAATTACAAGTGCATGAAATGGAAATCCTATTCTAGCCCTACAATTAGCACTAAGCAAGAGCAAAGATTACAAAGAAAGCATAAACAAGCTAGGATTAAACTAGGGTTAAACAAAAATTACAAAGAGAGGGGGAGAGAGAGAGAGAAAGCATGAAAAAAACTCAAGAACCAAAGGGGCAGCACCTCCCCCACTCAACCAAAGCTTTTTGAAATGGAGAGGGGGGTCTCAATTTATAGAATTTTTTCTCGGGTTGGTCACGCCCTCCGACACGCCCTAGGGGGGGCGTGTCAGGGTGCATGACAGTACTATGTTGACCTCGGGCTCTGGATTCTGGCGGGAGGGATGATTGCTTCGGTACGTTGGTGGTCACGCCCTAGGTCACGCCCGTGACAGGGGGGCGTGACAGGCACGTCATGTCCAAATCATTGGTCGGAAATTCGTCAGTCACCGAAAAAGGAGGGTGTCACGCCCATGTCACGGGCGTGACATGGGGCGTGACAGTACTGTTTGCGTGCTGAGGCGGAACGACATTTAATGCGGCGGCAGGCTTTGCGGCAGAGGGCGACACGCCCATGGTCACGCCTGGTGACACGCCCAGGGAGGGCGTGTCAGGGGGCGTGACAGCGGTTTTGACCGTTTTTCTGTCCCTTCCAGCAGGAGTCCTCGGGATCGGGTGACACGCCCTAGGTCACGCCCAGGGAGGGCGTGACAGGGGGGCGTGACAAGTCATTTTGGCCAATTTTCTGGAAACCTGCAAAAAGACAAGAAAAAGTCAGTGGCAATAATATTTACAAAAAAATGATATAAATAAACTAATAATAGACATAATTTGTACAATATAAAATAGAAAATACGATAATAGTTTAGGCTACAAAACGTATTATCAAATTCCCCCAAGCTTAAGCTTTGCTTGTCCCCAAGCGAAAATATAAAAACTAGATATTTAAAAAAGGACTAATCAAAAAGTTCTAATTATGCCAACACAAGTACTATGCGAAATTCCTAGTAGGGAAAAGGTGAAATGTAAGTCTAAAACAATTATTTAGATATGGTAAAACTTTTATAAACTTTTACTTAATAAAAACAAATCATCCAAAATTTTAACGAGATTTTTTTAAATGGACTTAAGCAAAGCAACGAAAATGAAAAACACGCATTGAGTTGTTACTAGATCCAAGCAACGCATTATAATTATATCAATTTAATTAACAAAAATCTAGGTTTAAATCCAAAACTAAAACTGATTTACTGTTTTTCTTTTCTTAGTTGGTAAATAAAAATCAAAAAGCGTGAATCAAAAGGACTTAAATAGGACAGAAACGTTTGGTTTAGGAAAATGATTAGGAGTGGAATTCAAAGATAAACGTGAAGGTTTTAAAATCACACTAAACCAAAGCAAAGAGTTTCAAAAACTTTCATAAAAATATATAGACATTTTTTTTTCTTCTTCTTGTTTTTTTCATTTTTTTTCTTTTTTCAAAACAAAGGCCATAAATATTTTTATTTTCCTTTTTTTTTGAGCTGGCCAAACAAAAATAAACATCACTTTCGAACATACTTTTTTTCTAAAACCTTTCTCCCACAAAAATCACAAAATACCCTATCAAAATCATCAAAATAATTTATGAAACTCAAAAAGGCTAGTATGATTCGATAGGTTGGAAATTTTGGCTTTGGTGAAACTGAAATGAAGGGAGGAGCTATCAAATGTAATCGGAAAAAGGCTCAAAAACGGCTAACTAGTGGTAAAAGTTTTTAGGTTGGCAGGAAAGCTCAAACGAAAACAAAAACGGCCTAAATCATTTTCACGCTTTTGAATTTATTTAAAACAAAGGTTTGAAAAATTTTCAAAAAGCGAGTCCTAGATAATAAAAGAAGATTGATGAAATTAACTTGAAAATAGAAATAATAGGTGACTTGGATCGTTCACATCTACTACGTTATTCAAAAGTTGACTTTACAAAAATTATTCAAAAACGAAAAAGAAAATAGTGGATGATGAATTTTTAAGAAAGTAAAGGAAATAAAGAACAAAAAACCATAATAAAAATGCGAGTTTTAGAAAAATATTTCACTTTAACATGCTACCGTGAATTAGAAACACAGCATGGCCAACATTTTACTTGTGAAACATAATTAAAAAGGACGATTAGAAATATTATAATTAACTAAGTTTTTATAGGAGATTTTGAGTAAAACAAAACTAAAAACTAGGGGTACTATTGAAATACCAAAATGTCTAAACTATTCAAAAACACATATATATTTTTTTAATTTTGAGAAATATTCTCTTTTTTTTTGGATTTTTAGAAATTTTTTCTCTTTTTTTTTTGGAATTTTAAGATATTCATTTTTTTTATTTTGGAAATATTTAAAATATATACAAAAAAAAATATTTACACTAAGCAAAAATGAAGGAGGAAGTCCTCCCCCAAGCTTAAAACAGACATTGTCCTCAATGGCTAAAGAAGGGGATTGGAGAAGGAGAGAAAAATAAAGTACAGAATTGAAAGACAGAATTGAAATACAGGTACTTCACCGGATTTATTTGCTGCGAAAGCTGAGTGATGCCGCTCCTCCGAATGTCTTCTTTGGACTTTGTGATGGATTCAGCAATGTTGGAGCAGGCGATCGCAGAAGCTTCAGCTTGTCGGAGCCGTCCGAGGCAAAAATTGTAAAATAAAGAAAATAGAAAAAGATAACTTGCGTTGCCTCCCAAGAGCGCCCTTTGGTTAAAGCGTCGTTGAGCTCGACGCATTAAAAAAATAATATTGTCCAAAAATATTGTTGTCCCGAAATAAAATTGTCTTTAGCAAAAAATTAAAAGTTTCAGATTACAGTTCATGAAGCAGAAACTTAATAATGTTTGGACTGACATCATCATCACCAGAGAAATACAGTTTAAGACGCTGACCATTCACTTTGAAATTACCCTTATCAGGGTGAGAAATTAAAACAGTTCCATAAGGAAATACTTCTAAAACAGAAAACGGGCCAGACCAGCGAGATTTTAATTTGCCCGAAAATAAACGTAAACGAGAATTATATAAAAGGACTTGGTCGCCCGGCTTAAAGTTTTTAGGGTGTCTTAAGTGTTTATCGTGTAAACGCTTCGTCCGCTCTTTATAAAGTTTATTATTTTCATAAGCATAAGAGCGCCACTCGTCGAGTTCATTTAGTTGAAATTTTCGAAGGTCACCGACTGAGTGGGGATCGAAGTTTAAAAATTTTAAGGCCCAAAAGGCGCGGTGTTCTAACTCTACGGGCAGATGGCACGATTTTCCATAGACCAGCCGATACAGCGTACATCCGAGGGCGGTTTTGTACGCTGTTCGGTAGGCCCAGCATCGTCAAGTTTGGCTGACCAGTCTTTTCTAGAAGTTGAAACAGTCTTTTCTAGTACTCTTTTTATTTCTCTATTAACTACTTCGACTTGTTCGTTAGTTTGGGGGTGGTAGGCAGTGGACAACTTATGCGTAACGCCGTATTTGGTAAGGATTTCTGAAAATTGTGCGTTACAGAAATGGGAACCCCTATCGCTAACGATTGCGCGAGACGTACCGAATCTAGAAAATAATTTTTTAAAAAACGTGACTACAACTCTGGAGTCGTTCGTAGGAAGAGCTTGGGCCTCAGCCCATCGTGAAACATAATCAACAGCAACTAAAATATATTTGTTTCCGAAGCTAGAAGGAAGGGGGCCAACAAAATCAATTCCCCAGAGGTCGAAAATTTCGCACTCTAAGAAATAATTTTGCGGCATTTTATTTTTATTAGAAATGTTGCCCGACCGTTGGCAACTATCACACCTGCTCACAAAGGCTTGCGCGTCCTTAAACAGGCTAGGCCAGTAAAAACCCGCGCAAAGCACCTTATGAGCGGTGCGAGCAGCTTGATAGTGCCCACCTGTCGGACCTTCATGCAAATGTTTTAGAATATCAATTCCTTCATCAAAAGAAACACATCTCCTTATCACTTGATCCGCACAAATTTTGAAAAGATGTGGGTCTTCCCAAAAGTAGTTCTTCAGCTCAGAAAAGAATTTCTTCTTTTGCTGAGAGGAGAACTCCTTTAGGAGCACCCGGGCCACTAGATAGTTGGCGATGTGCGCGAACCAAGGAGAAGTAGATGTATTAACTAAAAGCAGCTTCTCGTCAGGAAAATAGTCATTAAAAGATTTTTCATTTAATTTTTCTATAAAGGGGTTATCTAATCTGGATAGATGGTCGGCGGCCAAGTTCTCGGCTCCTCGCTTATCACGGATCTCTAAGTCAAACTCCTGGAGGAGTAAGACCCAGCGAATCAAGCGAGGCTTGGCATCCATTTTGGCAAGAAGGTACTTGAGGGCCGAGTGGTCCGTAAAAACAATGATTTTTGAAAGAGTAATGTAAGGGCGGAATTTATCAAACACAAATACTACAGCTAAGAGCTCCTTCTCGGTTGTGGTGTAATTTTCTTGTGCAGATGTGAGGGTTTTACTAGCGTAATAGATGGGGTGGAAGTTTTTAGATATGCGTTGACCTAATACGGCTCCCACCGCAAAACTACTCGCATCACACATAATCTCGAAAGGAAGGTCCCACACTGGAGCTATCATAATCGGTGCGCTAATTAACTTTTCTTTAATTAATTCAAAGGCAGAAATACAAGAGTCATCAAAAATGAATGGAGCGTCTTTTTCTAAGAGATGGGTGAGGGGCTTAGTGATCTTGGAGAATTCCTTTATAAAACGACGATAAAAACCTGCGTGGCCTAGGAAACTTCTTATAGCTTTTATGTTTGTAGGCGGCGGCAACTTCTCAATAACTTCTATCTTGGCAACGTCTACCTCGATACCTTTAGCAGAAATTTTATGACCCAAAACTAACCCTTCCCTCACCATAAAATGGCATTTTTCCCAATTTAGGGCAAGGTTAGTTTCTTCGCATCGTTCTAAGACTTTTTCGAGGTTTTCTAAACATCTATCGAAGGAATCGCCGAACACGGAGAAATCGTCCATGAATACCTCCATAATGCTTTCTACGTACTTGTCAAATATTGCGAGCATACATCGCTGGAATGTAGCTGGCGCATTGCATAATCCTAACGGCATTCTTCGGTAAGCGAAGGTGCCGAAGGGACATGTAAACGTGGTTTTCTCTTGGTCCTCGGGATAGATGGGTATTTGAAAGTACCCCGAGAGGCCATCGAGAAAACAATAAAAGCTATGGCCGGAGAGACGTTCTAAAATCTGGTCAATAAATGGTAAAGGAAAGTGGTCCTTGCGGGTGGCGTCATTTAACTTACAGTAATTTATGCACATACGCCAACCCGTCACCGAGCGCGTCGGGATTAATTCATTATTCTCATTACTAAATACGGTTATCCCTCCCTTCTTTGGAACTACCTGAACGGGACTAACCCACTTACTGTACGAAATAGGGTAGATAATTCCTGCGTCTAATAGTTTCATAACCTTGCCCTTAACTACTTCTTTCATGTTTGGGTTTATACGGCGCTGAGGTTGGATAGAGTTACGCGAATTATCTTCCATTAAAATTTTATGGGTACAGAAAGATGGGCTTATGCCCTTGATATCAGAAATTTGCCAAGCAATAGCCCGGCGATGCTTACGTAGAACTAGAAGAAGATTATCGTTCTGCGTATTCGTGAGGTAGGCTGAAACGATAACTGGTAACTTGGAGTCTTTTTCTAAGAAAGCATACTTGAGGTGTTCGGGAAGTTCTTTAAGTTCTAGGGTAGGGGGTTCTTCATAAGAGGATTTTGAGATTCTTTCTTTTTCAAAAATAATATCTTCATAAACTTTTTTATAAGGAACGTAATAAGGGGTGGGGCTAGCAGCCAAGACGGCTTCTTGTAGCGATTCGGTGGGAAGAATAGAGGAAGAACAAAAATCAGAAAATTCTTTTTCAAACTCAGAAAGACAATAAGAAGATTCATCACTTCCTTGCAGTGATTCCGTTGTAAGAGAAGTGGAGCAAAAAGTAGAAAATTCTTTTTCAAACTCAGAGAGGCAGTAGGAAGAATCATCACTCACGACGTCTACGAAAAAACATGAGTCATCGTTCGCTAAGGTGTTCTTCATCGAAGGGGTGATAGAAAATGTGACTTCGTTGTCGCCTACTCGAAGAAAGAGCTTACCATTGCTTACGTCAATGATGGCTCGGGAGGTGGCAAGGAAGGGTCGGCCAAGGATCAGGGGAACCTCGACGTCTTCTTCGATGTCCAAAATGACAAAGTCCACCGGGAAGATGAACTTGTCGACTTTCACTAGAACGTCCTCCACTATTCCTAACGGGTACTTGACGGATCTATCGGCTAGCTCGATACTCATACGCGTGGGGTTAAGGCTACCAATCCCTAACTTTTTGAACAACGAAAAGGGCATCAGGTTTATACTCGCGCCTAAGTCGGCTAGCGCGTGTTTAACAAAAAGATCACCGAAGACACACGGGATAGAGAAACTACCCGGGTCACAGATTTTCTTCGGCAAATCGTTTGTTAAAATGGCGGAGCACTCGGCGTTTAGCGTGACGTGCGAAAGATTCTCTAACTTCTTCTTGTTTGTGAGGAGGTCTTTAAGATATTTGGCGTATTTCGGCATCTGCGAAATAGCCTCGTGGAAGGGAAGATTAATGTGGATTTGTTTGAAGATTTCTAAGAAGCGGGAGTACTGATCATCTTGACGTTGTCTATTAAGTTCAGAGGGGTATGAAGGAGTTGAATTATTTTTTAAGATGGGTGGTGGAGTGAGATTATTTTCTAAAATAGGGGTGATTACTTCTTCAGCAGATGGCGGAATTTTTAAAACGGGAGCGGAGCTTTGATTTTTAGAGGCAGGAGCGGAGCTTGCCTCGGGCTCTTCACTTACCATACCGGAGACTTGCTTCCCACTCCGAAGAGTTATAGCTTTCGCTTGCTCTCTCGGGTTGGGTTCGGTATTGGAAGGAAGAGACCCTGCGGGTCGCTCAGGAATTATTTTCGCGAGCTGTCCTACCTGATTTTCTAAACTTTTTACGCTTCCGGTTAAAGTTCTTATGGTAGCGTCATTTGTGGTGATATATTTAGAAAGTAATTCCTCCAAGCTTGGAGGTTTTGGGTAATTTTGAAGAAGTGGTGGTGGTGGTGGTGGTGCAGAAAAATCATTTTGCGGGGGTGGGCGCATCGTATTCGATGGATTACTCCATGAAAAGTTCGGATGATTTCTTAAAGCAGGGTTATAACCATTCGGAAAATTAAAACCAGACGGATGAAAATTCGCAGCAGAAAAATTATTAAAAGCAGTTCTAGGCATATTATTAACATAATCTAAATGTTCTAGAGTAGGGGTTGCAGATTCCCATACCTGAGGGGCAGAGGCAGCAGTCATCTCTGTTATCTTTTTGCTTAGGATTTCTACTTGCACAGCGAGCTGGGAGACGTTGTCCACTTCATAGATACCTGCAGGCTTGTTCGGGCGGGACCTAGGCACATTCCACTGATAAGTGTTCATGGCCATGTCCTCAAAAAGCTCAAGAGCGGCTTCCGGGGTCTTATGATTTAAAGTACCGCCAGAAGCTGCGTCTATCATTTGCTTCGTGCTTTGATTTAGCCCATTATAAAACGTCTGCACTTGTAACCATACAGGCAGCGCGTGATGTGGGCATCGTCTTAATAATTCTTTAAATCTCTCCCAGGTTTCGTAAAGGGTTTCAGAGTCTATTTGTCCGAAGGCAGAGATGTCGTTCCTAAGTTTTGCAGTTTTAGCTGGCGGAAAATACTTCGCCAAAAATTTTTCAGTTAATTCATTCCAAGTGGTTATGCTATTTTTCGGAAGTGTGTTCAGCCACTGCTTAGCTTTAGTTTTTAGAGAGAAGGGGAAGAGTCTCAGCCTGATTGCATCATTTGTGACACCATTTATCTTGAAGGTGTCGCAAATTTCAAGAAAGCTAGCTATATGTGCGTTCGGATCTTCATCTTGAAGTCCGTCAAATTGCACATATTGCTGCACCATTTGAATTATGCTAGGCTTTAGTTCGAAGTTATTATTTGCTATAGCAGGGCGGACTATACTTGATTCTGTTCCCTCGAGGTTCGGTCGTGCATAATAGGACATAGTCCTTTGCACGGCCTCATCTACGTTGGGTTCTTCCATTCTTAAAGTAGCAAATGACTCGGAGTCCTCAACCGGCACTTGGATAGTAGGACCTTGAAATCGCGATCTTCTCCGAAGAGTACGCTCAATTTCGTGGTCCAAGTCAAAAATAACCGATGGACTCCCACGGGTCATGCACTAAAAGAACAGAAAAAAAGAAGAGGAAGAGAAAAAGGATAAACTAGAAAAAAGATTAGAATTTTTTTTCTTTTTGAAATATTTTTTTTTTATAGATTAACTCCCGAACTTCCCAAGGACTACCCCGTGAAGGGTTCGCAAGGTACTAGACAAGACAGTGGCGCTTAAAGCCCTTTGCCCTTTTCGAGAGAATTAGGTGGCGTAGAAAAATTGTGAGGTTGGTTTCTATTAAGAGCGGTGATAAATTTTTTATTTTTAAAATTTTATAGAAAGAGGATGAGAAGGAGAAGAGATAAAATTAATAGGTTCGTGTTTTCAAAATATCAACGGAAGTTGGGTCCCCGGCAACGACGTCAAAAACTTGTTGCGCGCTAGGGTTCGAAGAAAATAAACGCAACCGAACTAGCAACCCGATGAGGCAAGTATACCTATCGAATTGTAGCAAGGGGACACAAGTGTCGTATTGAAATCCGGGAACTGCTGGCTATGCTTACTCATACGAACGCTATTATCTTATCGACGGAAAAACTAGGGTTTTAGAAAATCTAAGTGCAGGGGAGAAAGTAAAGCTATACTAGAAAAAGAAAGACCGCAATTAAGTAAAGCTATTAAGTAAAACGATTACTACGAAGGGTGGAAAAATAGGAAATGGAAATGCACTCGATCAAGATTCACCTCGGCTAAAGACGATTAAGAAAATGCGATAAAAATCTAAACATAATAGGATAAAGGTCCTTGACCGTGGAGGTTCCTAAAGCTTGAACACGCTTCTCTCGAAGTCGTGCCCAACTGAGTTTAGGAAGGTCCGACCTACTCTCGTCTAAATCGGAGGCCTAAAACTCGCTTTACGTGGTGAACCCCACTATTGTATTTTACTCCAATCCGGGAGATTTGGATGTCTACCTCTCTCGAGGGGTGCGTACAACTCCCTTTACTCTTGAATGCTCAATTCATTCTTTCGGCCTCTCGGCTAGCCCAGAATGAAAGCAAAGGCGGAGAGTATATATCGAAAATATACCTCCAACCCGTGATTAATCAAGAGTAATTCAAGGCCCTAACCTAAAAAGAAAAGATTAATTAAAACATCATAACATAATCGCTCTAACCTCGGATCAGCAAGATCGAGTACAAGGAGGATTAGTTAATCATTATGGAATGGAGGAAGGGGGATGAGTAGTAAAGCATAAGAACAACACAAGCTAAACAAGAACACAAGCTAAACACAAGCTAAACAAGAACACTTTTATTAATTAAAAGGGGCAAGCTACACTATTGAAAATAAAATTACAAGTGCATGAAATGTAAATCCTATTCTAGCCCTACAATTAGCACTAAGCAAGAGCAAAGATTACAAAGAAAGCATAAACAAGCTAAGATAAAACTAGGGTTAAACAAAAATTACAAAGAGAGGGGGGAGAGAGAGAGAGAGATAAAGAATGAAAAAAACTCAAGAACCAAAGGGGCAGCACCTCCCCCACTAAACCAAAGCTTTTTAAAATGGAGAGGGGGGGTCTCAATTTATAGAATTTTTTCTCGGGTTGGTCACGCCCTCCGACACGCCCTAGGGGGGCGTGTCAGGGGGCGTGACAGTACTATGTTGACCTCGGGCTCTGGATTCGGGCGGGAGGGATGATTGCTTCGGTACGTCGGTGGTCACGCCCTAGGTCACGCCCGTGACAGGGGGGCGTGACAGGCACGTCATGTCCAAATCATTGGTCGGAAATCCGTCAGTCACCGAAAAAGGAGGGTGTCACTCCCAAGTCACGGGCGTGACATGGGGCGTGACAGTACTATTTGCGTGCTGAGGCGGAACGACATTTAATGCGGCAGCAGGCTTTGCGGCAGAGGGCGACACGCCCATGGTCACGCCTGGTGACACGCCCAGGGAGGGCGTGTCAGGGGGCGTGACTGCGATTTTGACCGTTTTTCTGTCCCTTCCAGCAGGAGTCCTCGGGATCGGGTGACCCGCCCTAGGTCACGCCCAGGGAGGGCGTGACAGGGGGGCGTGACAAGTCATTTTGGCCAATTTTCTGGAAACCTGCAAAAAGACAAGAAAAAGTCAGTGGCAATAATATTTACAAAAAAATGATAAAAATAAACTAATAATAGACATAATTTGTACAATATAAAATAGAAAATACGATAATAGTTTAGGCTACAAAACGTATTATCAATGACCTTCCTGGTCTTCCTCCCGATAAGAATGTCGAATTTGTGATTGATTTGGAACCGGGTACGCGTCATATTGCTAAGGCACCGTACTGGATGGCCCCTCGTGAGCTAGAGGAGTTGCGAGTCCAGTTAGATGATTTATTTGCAAAAGGGTTTATCAGGCAGAGTTCGTCGCCTTGGGGTGCTCCTATTTTGTTTGTAAAGAAGAATGATGGGTAAATGTGGGTTTGCATCGACTACAGGAAGTTAAACAAAGTCACTATTAAAAACAGGTACCCTCTGCCGAGGATCGATGACTTATTTGATCAATTGCGTGGTAGCACGGTGTTCTCCAAGATCGATCTTCGTTCTGGCTTTCATCAGCTCAAGATCCGTGAGGCAGATATTCCTCGGACTGCTTTTAGATCGAGGCATGGTCATTTTGAGTTCTTAGTTATGTTGTTTGGATTGACCAATGCACCATCAACTTTCAGGGATATGATGAACCAGGTGTTCAAGGATTTCCTAGACAAGTTCATTATGGTTTTCATCGATGACATGTTGGTCTATTCCCACAGCGCTGAGGAGCATGAAAAACAACTGCGCTTGGTTCTATCGGAGTTGAGGAATCACAAGTTATTCGCCAAGCTGAGCAAATGCAAATTTTGGTCGCCTAAGGTCTCAGTTTTGGCCCACGTGGTTAACAAGGATGGGATCTCGGTCGACCCAGAAAAGATCGCAGCAGTGATGGATTGGAGCAGGCTAGGCATGCCCAAGGAGATCAGAAGCTTCCTAGGGTTTGCCGGCTACTACAGGATGTTTGTGGAGGGTTTCTCTACCCTAGCTGCACCTTTGACCAGGTTGAGTAAGAAAAATGTGGCCTTTGTTTGGAGCGAGAAGTGCGAATAAGCCTTCCTGGAGCTAAAGAACAGATTGTGCTCTGCTCCCGTCCTGACCCTACCTACTGAGGGTGTGGAGTATGTTGTGTACGTGGATGCTTCGCATGTTGGTCTGGGTTGTGTGTTGATGAAGGTTGGAAAAGTGATGCATATGGGTCAAGGCAATTAAAGACTAACCAGAGAAATTACCCTACGCATGACCTTGAGTTTGTAGTGGTAATTTATGCGTTGAAGCTGTGGAGGCATCTACTTTATGGGGCTCAGTGCAAGATCTTCACTGATCACAAGAGCCTGGAGTACGTGTTCATGTAAAAGGAGTAGAATCTTTGCCAGCGGCGGTGGCTAGAGTATGTGGCCGATTATGACGTAGAGATCCAGTATAATCCAGGCAAGGCCAATGTAGTGGCCGACGCCCTGAGCCGGAAGACAGGGAAGATCATTAATCTCTACGCCGATCGTTTAGTGGAAGAGTTCCTCCTTATGGATATCTCGATCGGATTCTGTGGCAAGCAGAGTAGTTTGGCACTGGTAGAGCCGTCTTGGATTTCCCTTACAAGGTTGCACCAGAAGGATGATCCGGACCTTCTGCACTTATACCTCAGGACTTAGAGAGGGGAGTTGCCGGATTTTTCCATCAATGATGTGGGTACTTTGAAGTACCGTTGCAGATTTTGCATCCCCACTGTCGGAGAAATCAGGGGTATGGTATACAGAGAGGCTCATGGATCCAGTGTTGCCTACCATCCGGGATCTACAAAGATGTATCGTGATTTGAAGCAAATTGCCTGTTGGTATGGGATGAAGAGTAATATAGCCCGATTTGTTGCTGAGTACCACACTTGCAAGCGAGTGAAGGCCGATCATGGAAGGCCTGGTGGCAAGTTGACTCCACTAGAGATCCCGACTTGGAAGTGGGAAAGTATTTTTATGGACTTCATCACGGGCTTACCGAAATCTCCAAGGGGATTTGATTCTGTTTGGGTTATAGTGGATAGAATGACGAAGTGTGCTCACTTTGTGTCGTATATGATTGACTATCCGATGAAGAAGATAACAGAGTTGTACTTGAATGAGGTCATTAGATTGCGCGGCGTGCCTGTTAGCATCATTTCATATCGATACTCCTGGTTTACTTCTCGCTTTTGGCAGAGTCTGCAGGAGGGTTTGGGTATAGATCTGAGGTACTCTACTGCTTACCACCCATAGACCAATGGGCAAACGGAGCGGGTGAACTAGATAGTTGAGGATATGATCAGATGCTACATTTTAGACCATGGTGGAGCGTTGGATGAGCGATTACGATTTATGGAGTTTGCATACAATAACAGTTATCAAGAAAGTTTGCAAATGGCTCCGTTTGAAGCTTTGTATGGGATGCGCTGTAGAACCCCCTTGTTTTGGGCTTAGGCAGGTGAGAGACCCTTGTTGGGTCCGGATGCGCTCGAGGAGATGTAAGTCGCAGTGAAGCTTATTCGAGAAAAGCTTCGTATAGCTCAGGAGAGATATGAAAAGAACGCCAATCGGCGTATGTCTGACTTGGAGTTTTCTGTAGGGGACCTTGTGTTCCTTAAGGTTTCCTTGATGGTTGGTGTTAAGAGGTTTGATAAGAACCGGAAATTGGACCCGAGGTATGTGGGCCGGTTTAAGATTGTTGAACGGATTGGCATTTCAGCTTATAGGTTGGAATTGCCAGCAAACTTCCCAGGTGTTCATAACGTATTTCATGTAAACCAATTACTGAAGTGTGTGAATAGTAGTGGGCAAGTCTTGGATATTGTGCCCCATTTGGAGCCTAACCTCTCTTTTATTGAAGTGTCGGTGCGCATTTTTGATACTCAAGATCGGGTGCTGCGAAGGAAGTCCATCCCGATGGTCAAAGTTCTTTGGAAGAATCAGGGTTTAGAAAGGGCGACTTGGGAGTTAGTCGGCTATGAGGGAGGCTCACCCTCAATTGTTTCCCTGATTAGATTGGTTTATTTTCTTCTTGTAATGTTTGGCTTGTTACCTTTCCTTCTATAGTTGAGGCGTTGTGCGTAATGTTTCGGGACGAAACTTTATTTTAGGGGGAGTGACTGTAACGCCCTTGATTTTTCTGCGATTATTTAATTCTTGCTTGGCGTTACATCGACGCATTTTCTTGGCTTGTGTCATCTGTGGAGTGTGGTCTTAACTCCTTAGAACTGAGTGGCCCATTTTGTAGCCTATTTATAAGATCTCCATAGCAAGCCGAGTCGTTTTTGGTGACTCGATGTGGCCTCTCAGGGGATGCTTGTTTTTTTGGATTTGGGTGGGTATAACTCGAGTTCTTTTCGTCGAAAGTTAATTTTGACTTCTCCGTTGTGTTCGTAGCGTGGATATTTAGCTACGGTGCGAATTTTGTCGAATTCCGAGGGTGTCCGGTTTTCGCATCGTCTTGTATTTTATGAAAAATAAAGCTATTTAATAAATATAATATTAAATATTATTTTTTCTAAAAGGGTGCGGATGCTTGGCGGTTTTGTCTTGTCATTTAAAGCCTTAATTAATTGATTAGTTAATTAAGATTAAGAGGATGCTATATATAGGATAGTTTATACTTAAGAGGAAACTGCTCCTGTTCATCTTCCCGAAAGACCGAACTAGTCTGCGCCAATTCGCGTAAAGCAGAGAAACCGCCAGAACTGCTCCCCTTCGGACGACGATTCCGGGAGCGTTTGTGGACGGAATTCGATTCCGAAAGCAGATTTGGATTGCTCTCGCCTAGACCTTCATTCCTACGGTAAGAAATTCAGTTTTCATGGTGTTTTTAGGGGTCTCGATTTTCTAGGGTTGTCCGTTTCCGCCATTAAAGCTCCAGATTTATGCTTTAGGTGTTGCTGCTGTTGGTACCGAGTGAGGATAAGGGAGGCCGACCAAGCTCCGCTGGAAATCGAGGCAAGTGGTACTCTTGCCCTTGCCATTTAGTTTTCATGTTTTCTTATATGCCCAGTTAGCCTATTTGATACAACCGAGCATTGCTTTAGCCATAGTCAGTTTCCTTTCCTGTATAATAGATGCTTTCTTTTCCTGTGCAAGAACCGACGATGATACCTAAGCTTGCTGTTAGAAAATTCCCTATACAGAACCTTGCCCAAAACAGCCGTGTATGTTCTCTGTTCTTTTTCCCTCGCTGTAGCTTGTTCTTTCTCGGGCCGGGGAAGGAAGTAAGGGTTAGGTTAGCATTTTCCTATGCCGTAGGTGTCGCCAGGTAGGAGTTAGAAGCTTTAACTCGAAAATTGTGCTAGTCCTCATTATAACACTAGAAACATGTTTGGCTGTTAGATTAATATTACTATTGGAATAGACTTGTTGGAGTTAGCGATGGAGATTCGGGGTTTGGCGTTGAGTGTGGTGCACACACTCAACGCCGGGTCTGCTTGGACTTGGCGTTGAGTGTGGCGCACACACTCAATGCCGGGTCTGTTGGGACTTTGCGTTGAGTGTGGTGCACACACTCAACACCATTTCCCCTTGATCTGTTCTTTTGCGGCTAAGTAGTGTGGCCTTGAGTGAGAAATTCTTCTAAGTCAAAATCGACGGGAATCACTAAGTGATTCTCGCCGACTTCGACGAGAATCGTTAGTGATTCCCGTCGATTTGGCGAGAATCGATCTGCATTCCCGCCGATTCAGCGAGAATCGATCTTCATTCCCGCCGATTCACTGAGAATCAATCTGCATTCCCGCCGACCTCTTCAGGATGGCGTTGAGAGAGTGGGCCTCACTCAATGCCATGGCAGTTTAGGCACTGAGTGAGGCGGGCTCACTCAACGCCGCAGCCCTTTCCTGCGGGTAAGAACTTTGGCGTTGAGTGAGTTGACCTCACTCAACGCCAAAGCTGTTCTATCATTGAGAATGGTGGGCGCACTCAGCGCCGTAGTTTGTTTTTGCGTCTAAGTACATTGGCGTTGAGTTTGTCGACCTCTCTCAACGCCAAAGCTGTTTTTGCGTTGAGAGAGGTGGACTCACTCAACGCCACAGTTGGGTTTTTCGGTTAAGTGCTAAGGCATTGAGGGAGTTGACCTCACTCCACGCCATAGTTGCATTGGCGTTGAGTGAGGTTAGCTCACTCAACGCCACAGCCTGCTTTACTGAAGGCATTGAGGGAGTGGACCTCACTCTACGCCATAGCTGTTTTGGCATTGAGTGAGGTTGGCTCACTCAATGCCACTGCCAGTATTACAGAAGGCGTTGAGTGAGTGAACCTCACTCAACGCCTTTACTGTTTTGGCATTGAGTGAGGCTAGATCACTCAATGTCACTGTCTGTTTAGGCATTGAGTGAGTGGGGCTCACTCAACGCCATGCTGTGTTGAGTCATCTCAACGTTTTTCCCTTACCTTGATTTTCTCCCCCGAGTGAATTCCTTGATTTTTAGGTTCCTTGCCGGCTATTTTCTTTTTTTTTTCCAAAAAGGCCGAATCATGGGTCATGGTTAGTAGTGGTGGTTTGAAGCTCTTAATGGGGGAGGTGTTGTGTAATTTAGCCAAGGCCACCCTTTTTCTTTTATCTTACTCCAGGTGCGGGCTGGGCAAGGGGATGGGAGGTCCCTAATGCTTTCACATGTAGACCCCAGAGCTTTGTTTCTTAGAAATGGTGGTTGGGGGACTGAGTTTGCCTCAAACCCGAATCCACGTTGTTTTTGCTACTACCATACGTCACAGCTTAGGTTGTTAGACGTTTTTTTCTCTGTAAATTTGTAACGTTTGGGCTCATGGTAGCCTGGTAAACTCTGCAAGATTTATTTTTTTGGGCGGGGTTGTTGCTGTTTCCTCGCACTTAGTGCTTTTTCTTTTGTCTTGCCTTGGACAGTGGTGCTTGTTTCGGTTTGCTTACTCTTCTTTCTTACCTTATAACTAAACTTTTCCGTACAACTTTTTACTTGTTTAGCTTGATGAGGTATTCTTTTCTTCTTTGAATGCCTCAGGTTCTGGTTAGTAGCCGATTAGGCGGCTAGTTGTGCTGTGCTGTTGCTAGTGGTCTCTCGTACTGTGGAGATTAGTTCCTTGGTCTTGTGAGGTAGTTTTGCTATTTTTCTTACATACATACATACTTGCTAGTGGGTTCGTGTCAGTTTGTTTGCGTTCACTGGTATTTTAACCTTGATACTAGATGTGTTACTTTTTTGCTGCTACCTTTCTAGAGTTAGTCTACTTGCTCTTGGAATGATTTATGCTAGGTTGCTAGTTACTTTTAAACCTAAAAACACTATTATAAGTATTCCTCTTTATCAGCATATTTTATAAAACTCATCATTATTTTCAAAATAACATAAAAAGATCATTTTCATATATATATATATATATATATAGTATAAATCAAAAGTAGGGTCCTGCATAGCATAAGTTGTCCTCTGGGGACACTTATGCACTCTTTTAGGATGTTGAACCTGAATAAAGTATTTAACGCAGCGTATAAGTATAGTTTTTAAATTTTGGACAAGGTGATCCACAGAGCCGAGGGATACAGCCTTTAAAAATATAACTGATTTTCTAATCATATAACTTAGGAATTTTCTTTAAGTATAGTTGTTAGTGGTTTGCCTGAGCATCGGCAGTTATCCCCTACTCGATGTGGCATCATGACGCGTGTTTTCTCCTACTCTGATAATCCGTTTTCCTCGGAGAAAATGCGGGTTGTGACAGTTGGTATCAGAGGGAGTTGCTTGACAAGTTAGTCGGGTAACCGTCCGTTTTGATTGCATTAGCAGTTTAGCATCATGTCATTCACACACAGATATGTCATCAGCACGTCTTGGCAAATGCACAAACACTACACTAATAGCATAACATGAAGTATACGTGGCATATTATGTAGTATGGGATGCATAATATGTGTTCGTATATGGATCCATCATAGGGGCAACATGTGAGGGTTATGTAGTATGGGATGCATAACCTCACCATATGGCGGCGACTAACTCGTTTTTTTTCGTTGCATGAGGATGTTATGCAGTATGGGATGCATAACATTTTAATGTGTACGCCACTCATAACATACATTAGGTCCTTTTTAGAATGCATAGCATAAACATGCATAGCATAACATTGCATAAGAACAACGTGCCAAGCTAAAGACTGACATGATGACATATGTACACACATAAGTTTTCGAGTCAAAAATAATATAAAGTCATCCATTCCCGATCTAGGAACAAGAGTTAGTATGGTGGTGGTTAACCATCCAAGGTTAGGTCATAACATCAAATCTTGTAAATTTAAACTCCTAGAGCAAGTTTAGCAGCTTTAAGTTCATATTTATGTATGTATTGTCTGTACTTGTAGTTAGTTGGAGCTGTCGTACTAGGATCTGACTAATGTTGCTATCATTTTAGGATGGCGAGACGCCCTTCGACTAGATCGACCCCCCTATCTGAGGGTGAGTCATTGGGAGCGCAAGAAGATGCAGTGATCGAGAGCCTGAGACAGAGTAGCGATTCCTTGAGCAGGCCGGTGGTGGAGGTATGAGCCCAGATCCAGTCTTTGGTGGCAGTTGTGGTAGGGCAGACTCAGGGAGTGCAAGGTTCTGCAGGGGGGTTAGCTGTTCCTCCTCCTCCTGCACCCCTGAGACCTCCAGTGGTGGTGCCAGCGGAGATGGCATTTATCTCACAGTTTCAGAGACTTAACCCTCCTACTTATGATGGGAAGGCATATTTCATGGTCATAGACGATGGGCAGATCTCCATGGAGGAGATGTTCTCGTACTCCGGTATTTTAGATTATCAGAGAGTGATGATACCCCCTATCAGCTCAAGAGTTTAGCGAAGAGTTGGTGGCTTAGAGAAAAGGAGGGCTTGGTAGCTGGTTGCTCTTGGGAAGTATTCAAGGAAATGCTGTTGAGGAAGTTCTTGCCTTCGGTCGAGCTTGACCGTCTTATGAACGACTTCCTCCACCTGAAGCAAAAGAAACTCATGGTCAGTGAGTATGAGATAGTGTTCATCAAGTTAAGCCGGTTTGCTCCTGGGTTGGTAAGTGTTGAGGCTGATCGAGTCAAGCGATTCCTTGGTGGCTTGAGGAGCGAAGTGCAGTAGGTTACCAGTGCCTATGGATCAGAGACTTATGCAGGGGTAGTGGAGGCTGCTCTGAAAGTGGAGGCTATCGAGACCGCAAAGAGCAGAGGCCAGCAAATGAGGAAGGACAAGAGGAAGTCTGTTGAGGAGAAGAAACCCCAAGTACCTGGTGCTACTTCGGGAAAGAAGAGCAAGGTGGTGTGTAGCTTCTGTGGTCGGTCAGGCCACACTGTTGAGAGGTGTTTCAAAAAGGCAGCAGCTCAGAAGAAGGAGCAAGTTCATGCTATTCAGGGTGCTCCTAGGAGGGATGTTTCCTGTTCTGTTTGCAAACGACCCGGGCATGATGCTGCCCAGTGCTGGTCCAAGGATAAAGTCTGCTATTAGTGCGGGCAGAAGGGTCACATCAAGTCTAGTTGTCCTCAGGTCCAGCCTGCTCTTCATACAGTTCCACTTCAGGCACTACCTCCGCCTCAACGTGTGGCTAGGGTAAAGGAAAGCTGAACGTGATCTCTTCCGAGGAGGCTCAAGCTTCGACTCAGGTCATCTAAGGTTAGTTATTTTTCCAGCTCGAAAATTTTATTTACTAGAATGGTTACAGTTGGGTTGTGGTAGATGCTTAGTTGTACATACTCCTATAGGGAAATTTAAGGTGAAGAACCACTGGGCGCGCGTTCTGTTCGACTCCGGCGCTACCCACTCATTTGTGGCTAGAGCCTTTGTGGAGCGACATCGGTTAACTCTAGATCGAGTTCGTGATACCTTCCGCTTCAAGTTCCCTTCTGGTGAATCTGAGTTATCAGATTTGGGCATTTTAGATTGCCCTGTTTTGTTAGGGGATTTTGATTGTTTTACTTTCAAGACTACCTAAACACCTAGAGGGGGGGTTAATAGGTTCTTATGCTTGTTTTCACTTTAGGCAAAATATAACTAGTGAATAAATTAAAATGCAGAATATACTTCAGCAAACACAGCACAACAATCACAGATATTCACACATCACAGATTGCACACAGATTTATAGTGGTTCCCCAAGGTCTGGGTACATCCACTTTCCCCCTTCACCTATCTAGCAGTGTGCTAGATTCGGCCTAACTTCCTTCTTTAACTCAGATCCTCAGATCCTATAGCTCAGAACCTGGAAAGGTTCCTACAACTCAGGCGAATCAGCCCTACCTCAGCCTTGACACAAGGCCTACAACTCAGAGAAATACCTTCTCCTACACTCAGGCATACACAGCCCTACCACTCAGAGATCAAATCTCCTACACTCAGCCTTTATAACATAGGCTTACAACTCAGATCTATATTAATAGATCCTACGAAATTTGAAAAGAGTTTTACTATATCTTGCCTTAGATGAGAGAGAAGGGACAAGACAGCACTTGATCAGCTGATGGATGAAATCAACTGAATCTTAGCTTTCTTCAAAGCTTCTTGAATCTGAACTTAGCTGAGTTGATTTCCTGACAACTTCTTGAGAAACCTATGACAGCTTCCTTCTTGATCTTCAAATGGTTGGATCTCTCTCTATCCAATACCTTTGATAATACTTCAGAATTCTTGGACGAATTCTACTTAGACAGATCCTGAGAGGTTGTACCCTTCAGAATGTCTTCTTAGATCTTCTGATGAAGATCTTCTTCTGTGCCTTGCACTTTCTTGATTTGATTACTCAATCAGTTTCTATGTGTGTTGCTTCTTTATAAAAAAAAACAATTGTTATATCTCATTCTACTTCTGAATCTGTCTATTTATAGACCTTCTTCATGGTAACCGGCTGATCCGGTTTCTAACTAACTTCTGACATGTCTGACAACTTCAGTTAACCTGTTGTAACTCACAGCTGTCAAGTCTTCAAACAGATCTTGTGCCTTTGTCTTGGTCAGCAAAGTGTCCAGACTATCTGTCAGAAAGTGTCAAGACCAACTGTCAATATGTGTCGACACAAGTAACATTGGTTTCGACACAGCCTTTGATGATGTCGACATGTCTGCCTTTAAGTCGACTCAGCTTCTTCATACTGCATCTTGAGAATGAGTCGACACTGAGTATTTGTGTCGACTCAAACACTTCATCATTCTTAAGCAAATGACTTGGTCTAGACTTTGCAGTGTGTCGACACAACTCCTATGTATCGACACAGTTGATGTAGATTCAGAACATAGTATGTGTCGACACTGCCTTTAGGTGTCGACACAGCTGTTGTCTACTCTTCCTATATGTGTCGACTCAGTCTTCTGGTGTCGACACAAATATAGTCGACTCTGCCTAAGTGTGTCAACACTGCTTCCCGGTGTCGACACAGATGTTGTCGACTCTTTTTCTCTGTGTCGACATAGCCTTCTTCAAGTGTCGACACAATTATTCTGAAGTGTCGACCCAGCTTCTTCTGGTGTCGACACATGGACTTAGAATAATTTTCCTACTTTTTAGTACATTCTTAACCTGCATATATCAACTCAAAATAACATCAAATACACCTTGATGTATATCATTGAGCTAAGCTAGGCTTCTTCAAATCAGGTACACATTTTCCAATGTACCCAACAATCTCCCCCTATTTGGAGAAGTCATAACCCTTTTAGCTAATCATATACACCATTTATAAAAATTTAACATGATGATGTATATAAACATGACATAACAGGAAATATTAAAAAAAACATTAAGCAACAGATTCATCACAGTATAAAGATGAACATGAAGAAATGATTACAGAACAAAGTTTTGTTTATACATTTTAGAAATGTTTGTTACAGCTTGTTTACATTGATTGGTAAAACAAACAAATCACTACAAAATATTTGAAAGAACTTATAAGCTTAATCTAAGACTGATCAGGCTCCCTTATGACAATTCCATTGTCTGGTTGAATTTGAGCCTTCATAGTAGGTTCAACAACATCAGCAGGCATCTTGCCTTTCAGTTCAGCTTTCTTCCGGGCTTCCTCCTTGAGCCTTTGCCTTTCAAAGTAATGAAAGGGCTTGGGAAAATATTTGCTGGGCTCCTGAGAATCTGGTGGTAGCCTCCCTATCTTAGCTTTCCTTCTGAACTGAACTATGGCCTCCTGCCTAGCCTCATACTTTTTCCATTCAATATTATTATACCATTTTCCTCTTTCATGGACTTGATCCTTCACAGCCTTCCAGGCAGTTAGTATAATGTTTCTTGAAGTGGGGCTCCACTGCTCAAAATCAGGTCTAAGTTCAGCTTGCTCTCTAAATCTCTTCTTGGACAATTGAGCATCTTGTTGTTCTTTCAAACTTGCTTCAGGCTTATCAACTTTTTCAATAATAACATTTGTAACCTCCTTTGGAAGACTGTACATGGCCTGCACTTGCTGTTCAATCATATCAAAATCAGCAGGGGGGTAAATGACTTGGGCAACCTTAGGTTGATTGCCTTCAAGTAGACCTTGGTGAATGCCTGACTCAGCAACAATATCATCATCACATAATGGTGGATAGCCCAATGTGGCTCTTACACTGTTGGTTACCCACTTGGCATGTTCTGAGCCAGCATGAATAAGTACCCTCTCCACCTTTAGGACTTCTCTAGCAACATGATCCCTAAGATCATCCTTTTGAAACCTTATTTGATTATCAAGAAAATTCACACCCTCTTTTAAGAATGGTTTTAATTTAAGAAGCTTGTCAGATATTTCTTTTTGTGAGGTGGTAATAGCAGTGTGAACTGAATCTAGGGCAGCCTTGAGCTTCTGATCATAAACTTCCATGTCTGTAGCCCTTGCAACAGTCAGGCTAGTAGCAGTATCTTTTAACTCTGAGAGAATTTCATTATGAGATTCAGTCAGATTGTCATTCATTCTCAGCTGATTTTCTAGAACATAACGTTGTTTTAATACAATGTCATCCACTTTTGTAAGGATAGTTTGCTGTTGTTGAGCTAGAAAAACCACAGCATTACCTCCCTTATGGAAGTAATCTGTCATCTCCTTTTTATTCAGGTTTACTTCAAATCTGATGGACTTAATGTCTTGAGCCAAATCAAATTGAAGTGATTTATTACTCTCATCAACATATCTCTCCAAGGCTAATCTCTACTCATCCATCTTTACCTACAAATCTACCATGAACTTATTGTAATCAAAAGTAGAAGAAGATTGATGAGTTGAAGTCTGTAGAGACTGCTTATAGCTATGGCTTCTTCTCTTGAAGACCATGAGCTTCCTTTTCTTAGCCTCTCTAGCTTTGTTAGTCTCCGATTCTGAAGAGCTTTCAATCTGAACTCTTTTAGGAGGTGTTGGAGGAATTTCTGTCTCAGTGACATGTTGTTCCTTCTCAACATTCACTTGCTCCCCCTCAACATCTTGCTCCTTCTCAATATCTTGCTCCTTCTCAATATCTTGCTCCTTCCCATGTTCTTGCTGCTCCTCAATTCTAGCAGTAGCAATTCCATCATCAAGAAATAGCTCATCTAGAGTGAATTCCTTTTGTGCTGGTGCAGGAGATGATACATCAATATCTGCAGTGTTTAAATATTCTGATAAGTTTATTCCTTCTTCCACTTGTACTGTTTCCACAATGGTCTCTCCCGGCAATTGTTCAGGATTAGAAATGTGCTGGGCAGGAGAATGAACTGGCTCCCCCTGCACCTGTGCAGGTAATGTTTCTTCCTGGGCATGAGTAGACCCTGTCTGGTCCTCAGCTGGTTCTCGAACTTGTTCTTCTTGATGTTGTTCAGTGCCTTGTTCATGGCCAGGTGATATCTCAGTTATATCCTGCCTGTCCACAGCAGGCATCTCTTTGGACAGAACTCTATCCCACCTTGAGAATAATCTCATATCCATTTTTCTCATGTGATTGATTTTGGACCCTGGTATCTGTTGCATGACTTCTGGAATGACTCCAGCCAGGTATAAACTCAAAATCCTAGCCAAATTTGGCTTCTTAATACCTTCCTTGATTTTATCAAACACAACTCCTGACCAGTCTGTGTTAATACTGAAGATTATCCTTGTCATAAGATTAAACATTAAGGCCGAAATCCTATCATGGCCTCCTAGTTTACACATAATTACTTTTCCTACTACTTCAAATAGAAATTTGCCCTGTTGATTCATTCCTTTTCGGTTGATGGCTGCTCCAATCTTTATGGTTGGATCCAATCCACACCATTGGAGAGCCTCCCTTGTCTTAGAGGCTGGGACCTCTTTTTCATCTTGTATGCTAGGTAGTTGAAGAATCTTTCTTAAACTTCTTGGAGTAAGTTTCACTGTTGTCCCATGAATAGTAGAATTGCTCTTGAGCCCCGAAGAGTCCAATGTTGCAGAAGTATAAAATTCAATTACCTCTTTCTTCCAAATTTTTGTTGGTTCAGAAACAAGAAACTCTAATCCAGACTCGGAAATTAGAGTGATAACCCTTTGTATATCTATTGGTGCATCCTCAAAAGCATTGCACACCAACTCGTACCCCTCATTAACATTGTCTTCAACTTTGGGCGCCATTGGAAAGATGAGAAATATTGAGAAAAGAGAAGAGAGATTGTCGACACAGGGTTTTAGTCTCGAAAACCTTGTGAGCGTGTCGACAGAATACGTTCTTGACCTATTTATACCTTCTAAAGAAAGAAGGTCAAAAGTCGGGCAAAAACAGTCTAAATGTGTTGACACAGATGAGATGTGTCGACACAAACTTCTTTTGTCTCGACATCAATGCTGACTACTTTGTGTCGACACCCATTGAGGATATGTCGACACGTGAGATACATAGTAGTGCATCAGAAATTCTGTGTCGACTCTTAGTACAAGTGTCGACACAAAATCTGTAAGTGTCGACACCATTATTCTGGTGAAGTCGACACTATATTTCTGGATGAGTCGACTATTTGACCCTTAAGTGTTGACACATATTCTCTGTGTCGAGACAATTTCTCTGACTAGTCGACATGACTTTTCTGTGTCGGCACTTTATTTCTGAATGTGTCGACACCATTAGACTTAGCCAAAATTTGGTTTTTGGAAAACACTAGATAAACTAACCTATGGTCAGCATTCCTAATTCAATTTTAAATCTATTGAATTTAGTTTCATCCAGTGGCTTAGTAAATACATCTGCAATTTGAAAATCTGTTTTAACAAATTCCAATGAGATGTTCTCTTTTTCTACATGTTCTCTAAGAAAATGGTATTTAATTTCTATATGCTTGGTTCTACTATGTGAAACAGGATTGTTTGCAATAAAATTAACACTCTTAGAATCACATAACAAAGGTGTTCTACTTACTTGAATACCATAGTCCTTTAGCTGGTGCTGAATCGACAATAGCTGTGCACAGCAACTCCCAGCTGCAACATATTCAGACTCAGCTGTGGATAGTGCCACACTGGTCTGCTTCTTACTGCTCCAGGATATCAGTCTTCCTCCTAAAAACTGACATTTCCATGTTGTACTCTTTCTATCTTCTCTACAGCCTACAAAATATGCATATGAATAACCTGTTAGTAGAAAATCTCCATTCCTAGGGTACCAAAGGCCTAGATTAGGTGTGCCCTTAAGATATCTCAAGATTCTTTTGACTGCAGTATAAGGAGATTCTTTAGGGCAAGCCTGGTACCTAGCATAGACACATGTAGCATACATAATATCTGGTCTACTAGCAGTGAGATATAATAGAGAGCCAACTATTCCTCTATACAAAGACTCATCAACAGGTTTACCTGCATCATCTTTGCATATAGGCATACTTGTTCCCATAGGAGTTCTCATGGTGGAGGATGACTCCATACCATACTTCTTAATTAATTCCTTGGTGAACTTAGACTAGGATATGGACAAACCATCTTCAGTCTGTCTTACTTTGAGTCCCAAGAAGAACTTAAGTTCCCCCATACTGCTCATTTCAAACTTCCCTTGCATAAGTTTGGCAAACTTTTTGCAAAGGTTGTTCTCTGTAGACCCAAAGATTATGTCATCTACATAGATCTGAACTAAGATGATCTTACCTTTAGATTCCCTAAGGAATAGAGTTTTGTCTATTTTACCTCTTGAGAATTTGTTCTCAATAAGGAAAGTAGACAGGGTTTCATACCAAGCCCTTGGGGCTTGCTTTAATCCATACAATGCTTTCCTAAGTCTATAAACATATCCAGGTTTAAGAGAATCTACAAAACCTGATGGCTGCTCTACATAGACTTCTTCTTTTAGATCACCATTCAGAAATGCTGATTTCACATCCATTTAGTATACTTTGAATCCTTGATAAGCTGCATAGGCAAGGAACATTCTAATTGCCTCCAGTCTTGCTACTGGGGCAAATGTTTGATCAAAGTCAATCCCTTCTTCCTGCCTATATCCTTTAGCAACCAATCTTGCTTTATTCTTCACAATTACACCACTCTCATCCAACTTGTTCCTATAGATCCACTTTGTGCCAATTATATTGTGGTCTCTTGGTTTAGGAACTAACTCCCAGACCTTGCACCTTCTGAATTGATTAAGCTCCTCTTGCATAGCATTAATCCAGTGTTGGTCTTGGATGGCTTCTTCAAATTTCTTAGGCTCCATTTGAGATAGGAAACTTGAGTGCAGGACTGTGCTCAGATTTCTGCTTCTAGTCTGTACTCCTTGACTTGGATCACCTATTATTTGATTAGTTGGATGATATTTTAGATGTCTTATGGCTGGAGGTAGATTTCCTTCAGGCTGAACATCTCCAGCTCCTTCATCATGCTGTACTTCTTGGTTGTCATCAGCTTCTATAGAGTCTTGTACTCACCCTGGACAGTAGCCTTCATTTTCCAATGCTTTATC
This sequence comes from Platanthera zijinensis, assembly GCA_039513925.1. Classification (NCBI taxonomy): domain Eukaryota; kingdom Viridiplantae; phylum Streptophyta; class Magnoliopsida; order Asparagales; family Orchidaceae; genus Platanthera; species Platanthera zijinensis. The sequence continues at coordinate 122,521,839 of CM077084.1, forward strand.
TACATTTGATGCTTCTGCAATGGAAAACTTGTCCATCCTTTTACTTATACCTATTGAATTATTTGATCTACAAGGCAACTCACTGTTGATTAATCTTGTTTCATCAAATACAACATGTACAGATTCTTCTACAACTTGAGTTGTCAAGTTGAAGACTCTTTAGGCCTTACTATTTATGCTGTATCCAACAAATATCTCATCTTGGGATTTGACAGCAAACTTAGTTAGATATGACTTGCCATTGTTAAGTATATAGCACTTGCAACCAAAGATCCTAAAGTAGGATAGATTTGGTTTTATACCTTTCATAATTTCATAGGCAGTCTTTTTGTGGCACTTGGTGATAGAAGCCCTATTGATCACATGACATGCAGTGTTTACTGCCTCAGCCCAGAAATATTCTGGAAGAGAGGTGTCACTCAATAGAGTTCTACCAGTTTCAATCAATGTCCTATTCTTTCTTTCAGCAATACCATTTTGCTGAGGTGTTCTAGGTGAGGAGAACTCTTGGAAAATCCCAAAGTCTTCACATAATTTTGTCATACTTTCAGATTGAAATTCAGTGCCAGGGTCACTTCTGATTTTGACCACTATACTGTTTAGTTCATTTTGAATTTGTTTCACAAAAATAAGTAAGACACTTGGGGTTTCTGATTTTTGTCTCAGAAAGAACACCCATGTATATCGAGAATAGTCATCTACAACCACAAAAGTATAAACCTTCCTACCTAGACTATGAACTGGCAAAGGACCAAAAAGATCCATATGTAAGATGTACAAGCACCTCACAGAATCCTTGTTTTCAAGACTATAAAAGGAGGATTTTGTCTGCTTGCCCTTTTGACAAGCTGAACATATCCCTTCCAATATACACTTAACTTGAGGACCATTCCTCACCAACTCTTTGCCAAGAGTTGGCCAATTGTCTTGAAGTTAAGATGAGCCAACCTCTTGTGCCACTTGATACAATGAGATGCATTATCATCAGCTACAAGATAGATGGGAGAAACCTTGTTCTCACATACAAAATTAAGACAATAAACATTTCTCTTTCTATACCCAGTCAATATGATCTTTTGATCACTTGACCTTTTGATATGACATCCATCCTTAACAAATGAAATGTCATATCCAAGATCACTCAGCTGACTTATGCTAATCAGATTATGTTTCAAACCTTTTACATAAGCCACTTGGGTGATGGTTATTTGGTTTGAAGAAATGTTACCAAACCCTTTGATGATTCCTCTTTCAGATCCACCAAAGATTACTTTAGGTCCATCTTTGACAGATGTGTACTCCTTCAGCAGCCCCTTTGTTCCAGTCATGTGTCTGGAACATCCACTGTCCAAGTACCATATAGGGGCATGACAACTTGGACTTTCCTGCAATACAAAATTACTTTCCCTTAGAACCCAAGTAAGTCTTGGGTCCTTAGTACAGGTTAGCACCATTCATATTAAGACTACCAGCAGCTCTTTTAACTGGTAGACTATTGTTCTTCCTTACATTTGTGTTATACCAGCAGTCTAAGGCAAAATGGCCTCTCTTGCCACAACACCAACATTCAAACTTGTTGTATCTAGGTCTTGATACACCCTTGACAGAAGAATTTCTGTCCAGTGCTGGTGCTGCTGCAGCTTCACCTACAGATTTCTTATAACCATGGGGTTTATGAACATGGGTAGACCTATTGGCATTTACACCCTTGTTTATCTGAACATTAGTCTTAATATGACCATGAATATTCTCAAGATCATATTTGTTAGAAGGCACTTGCACCTTTCTAAACATAACTGGGACTGAAAGGTTTAGTGGCTGGACAGGAGCTTTGCCTTTTATTTTGAATTGGGCAGCCCTGGGGTTACCTTTGAAGCCTAATCCTGCCTTACCCTTTTGAGCCACAAACTCATCTATTAAAGGTAAGAAAGATTTTGGCTTAGAGTAACTAGCCACTAAATCTTTCTCTATTCTTAGTCTGGCCTCCAGACTCTTAATTTGATCATTGTTATATTTGATTGTGCCCATCTGAATAAAGGTTATATTTTTCAGTTTGGCAATCTCATTTAACTTTTGATCCATTACTTTTTCAAACTCAGTTGCAGCCACCTTAAGATCAGCAATTTCCTGAGCCTGAGTTTTGACTAGGTTCTTGCTTTTCTTAAGAGCCTACAACAAGTCCCCATACGTATCTATCAACTGATAAACATCACCTTCAGATTCAGATCCATCTACATCACTTGATGCAGATGTAGCTGATTCTGCACTAGTACTACAAACTGATTATATAGAAGGACAATGTACCTTACTAGGACCAGACTGATTCTGGCACATGTCTTCTTCTGATCCAGCCATCAGTCCCATGCACTGATGGTCTTCTTGATCATAGATGGAGTTCAGCAATTGCATAAACTCCTCTTCTTCATTGGCTGCATACAGCCCAATGTATGCTTCAGCTTCAGATTCTGACTCTGATGTAGATTGATCTGTAAGGCGCTTCTCCTTCTTAGCAACAAAGGATTTCTCCTTCTTGCCCTTTTGATGAGTCTTCTTTCTGTCTGTTGACTCCTTCCTCTTATCAGGAAATTCAGCCACTATATGTCCTGGCCTGTTACAGCAATAGCAAACAATCTTTGAAGTTGTAGCTTTGCTGGTCTTAGTTCTGCTCTTCTCCTGTCTTGATGATTTTCTCTTCTAATAGTAATCATCAGCTGGCTGTGATGTAGAGGGCCTTGACTTCCACTGCTTCTTCTTTAAGAACCTCTGAAACTGCCTTGTAAAAGCAGTAAAATCTGTATCTGAATCACTACTTTCTGAAATCTGATTGTCTGAAATTTCTAAGTTAACTTCAGCAACTTCCTTAGGAGGTGATGGAGATATCCTCCTATTCTTTCTAGTGGCTTCTGCCTTGAAGGCCACTGACTTCTCTCTATGCTCTCCTTTTGAATTCTTTTCTTCCTCCTTCCTAGCCATTAGTTGCATTTCATATGATAGCAACTTTCCAAACAAGGTTGGAGGAGAAATCTCTGCCAGTTTAGCCACTTCTCTTATGTCACAAATCTTGGTGTCCCAATCCTTTGTGAAGGACCTTAGGAATTGGTCATTCAGTTCATAGGTACTGAAGACCCTTCCATAGGACATCAATTCATTTACTATCCTATAGAATTTCTTGTAGCATTCAGTTATGTTATTAGACTTCCCTTGTCTGAAACTCTCATACTCTTGGTTGAGCATAGACTTCCTATCCTGTCTAACTTCTTCAGACCCCTCCATGTAGACAATCAAAGTGTCTCACATTTCCTTGGAGGTTTTACAGTGAATCAGATTTTGGAATGTAGAATCATCTATGGCACTCACTATGATATTCTGAGCTCTCTTATCAATAGTTACCAATATGATTTCATCCTTGGTCATTTCAGAATAACTCTTTGGAGTTTGAATATTTGCATCAAGAACTGATACCTTCATTGGAATGAAGGGGCCTTCCTGTACTGTGATGTATATCCTTGGGTCGGAAGCCTCCATAAACAACCTAACCCTTTCTTTCCAGATTCCAAAGATTTCTTTTCTGCAGATGGGTATTTTCATTAACCCTAGTTCCTTGTGATTCTCTCCAGAACCCATTTTCTTGATTCTTGATTCTGCCTTTAGGGATCTAACTCAGACTGTTAAGTCCTTATTTGAGTAACCTCCCTCTGATACCACTTGATAGTTTTACTTTCAAGACTACCTAAACACCTAGAGGGGGGGGTGAATAGGTTTTAATGCTTGTTTTCACTTTAGGCAGAATATAACTACTGAATAAAATAAAATGCAGAATATACTTCAGCAAACACAGCACAGCAATCACAGTTATTCACACATCACAGATTGCACACAGATTTATAGTGGTTCCCCAAGGTCTTTGTACATCCACTTTCCCCCTTCACCTATCTAGCAGTTTGCTAGATTCGGCCTAACTTGCTTCTTTAACTCAGATCCTCAGATCCTACAGCTCAGGCCCTGGAAAGGTTCCTACAACTCAGGCTAATCAGCCCTACCTTAGCCTTGACACAAGGCCTATAACTCAGAGAAATACCTTCTCCTACACTCAGGCATACACAGCCCTACCACTCAGAGATCAAATCTCCTACACTCAGCCTTTATAACAAAGGCTTACAACTCAGATCTATATTAATAGATCCTACAAATTTTGAAAAGAGTTTTATTATATCTTGCCTTTGATGAGAGAGAAGGGACAAGACAGCACTTGATCAGCTGATGGATGAAATCAACTGAATCTTAGCTTTCTTCAAAGCTTCTTGAATTTGAACTTAGCTGAGTTGATTTCTAGACAGCTTCTTGAGAAACCTGTGACAGCTTCCTTCTTGATCTTCAAATGGCTGGATCTCTCTCTATCCAATACCTTTGATAATACTTCAGAATTCATGGACGAATTCTACTTAGACAGATCCTGAGAGGTTGTACCCTTCAGAATATCTTCTTAGTTCTTCTGATGAAGATCTTCTTCTGTGCCTTGCACTTTCTTGATTTGATTACTCAATCAGTTTCTATGTGTGTTGCTTCTTAATCAAAAAAACAACAATTGTTATATCTCATTCTACTTCTGAATCTGTCTATTTATAGACCTTCTTCATGGTAACCGGCTGATCCGGTTTCTAACTAACTTCTGACAAGTCTGACATCTTCAGTTAACCTGTTGTAACTCACAGCTGTCAAGTCTTCAAACAGATCTTGTGCCTTTATCTTGGTCAGCAAAGTGTCCAGACTGTCTGTCAGAAAGTGTCAAGACCAACTGTCAATATGTGTCGACACAAGTAACTTTGGTGTCGACACAGCCTTTGATGATGTCGACATGTCTGCCTTTAAGTCGACTCAGCTTCTTCATACTGCATCTTAAGAATGAGTCGACACTGAGTATTTGTGTCGACTCAAACACTTCATCATTCTTAAGCAAATGACTTGGTCTAGACTTTGCAGTGTGTCGACACAATTGATGTAGATTCAGAACATAGTATGTGTCGTCACTGCCTTTAGGTATCGACACAGCTGTTGTCTACTCTGCCTATATGTGTCGACTCAGTCTTCTGGTGTCAACACAAATGTAGTTGACTCTGCCTCAGTGTGTCGACACTGCTTCCCGGTGTCGACACAGATGTTGTCGACTCTTTTTCTCTGTGTCGACATATCCTTCTTCAAGTGTCGACACAATTATTCTGAAGTGTCGACACAATTATTCTGAAGTGTCGACACAGCTTCTTCTGGTGTCGACACATGGACTTAGAATAATTTTCCTGCTTTTTAGTACATTCTTAACCTGCACATGTCAACTCAAAATAACATCAAATACACCATGATGTATATCATTGAGCTAAGTTAGGCTTCTTCAAATCAGGTACACATTTTCCAATGTACCCAACAGATTTTCTTGCGAGGGCAGACTTGAAGATGATTGATCTTGAGGACTTTGATGTTATTCTGGGCATGGACTGACTGTCTAAGTATTATGCGGTCATTCAGTGCAAAGGGAAGCGCTTGGACTTCATCAAGGACGATGGTCAGCCGGGAAGCGTGTATGCTGAACCGTGCAAAGATTCTCTTGTCTTTTCTACGGTATGTGCTCAGAGGTTGTTTCTTTCTAGTTGTTTTGCTTGTTTAGTCTCGATGGTTGGGACCGATGTTAGTGTACCGTGCTTAGAAGAGATTCCCGTTGTTCGTGGTTTCGCTGATGTTTTTCCTGATGACCTTCCTGGTCTTCCTACCGATTGGGATGTCGAATTTGTGATTGATTTGGAACCGTGTACGCGTCCTTTTGTAAGGCACCATACCGGATGGCCCCTCGTGAGCTAGAGGAGTTGCCAGTCTAGTTAGATGAGTTATTGGCAAAAGGCTTTATCAGGCAGAGTTTGTCGCCTTGGAGTGCTCCTGTTTTGTTTGTAAAGAAGAAAGATTGGTCGATGCAGCTTTGCATCGACTACAGGGAGTTAAACAAAGTCACTATTAAAAACAGGTACCCTCTGTCGAGGATCGATGACTTATTTGATCAATTGTGTGGTAGCACGGTGTTCTCCAAGATCGATCTTTGTTTCGGCTATCATCAGCTCAGGATCCGTGAGGCAGATATTCCACGGGCTGCGTTTAGATCGAGGCATGGTCATTTTGAGTTCTTGGTGATGTCATTTGGATTGACCAATGAACCAACAGCTTTCATGGATATGATGAACCGGGTGTTCAAGGATTTCCTAGACAAGTTCGTTTTGGTTTTCATCGATAATGTGTTGGTCTATTCCCGCAGCGCTAAGGAGCATGAACAATATCTGCTCTTGGTTCAATTGGAGTTGAGGAATCACAAGTTATTCGCCAAGTTGAGCAAGTGCGAATTTTGGTTGCCTCAGGTCTCGTTTCTGGGCCACGTGGTGAATAAGGATGGGATCTCGGTCGACCCAGAAAAGATCGCAGCAGTGATGGATTGGATCAGGTCGGGCACGCCCAAGGAGATCAGAAGCTTCCTAGGGTTGGCCGGCTACTACAGGAGGTTCATGGAGGGTTTCTCTACCCTGGCTGCACCTTTGACCAGGTTGACTCAGAAGAATGAGGCCTTTGTTTGGAGCGAGAAGTGCGAAGAAGCCTTCCTGGAGCTAAAGAACAGATTGTGCTCTGCTCCCGTCCTGACCCTACCTACTGAGGGTGTGGAGTATGTTGTGTACGTGGATGCTTCGCATGTTGGTCTGGGTTGCGTGTTAATGCAGGTTGGAAAAGTGATTGCGTATGGGTCAAGGCAATTAAAGACTCACGAGAGAAATAACCCTATGCATGACCTTGAGTTTGCGGCGGTAATTTATGCATTGAAGCTGTGGAGGCATCTACTTTATGGGGCTCAGTGCAAGATCTTCACTGATCACAAGAGCCTGGAGTACATGTTCACGCAAAAGGAGTTGAATCTGCGCCAGCGGCGGTGGCAAGAGTATGTGGCCGATTATAACGTAGAGATCTAGTATAATCCAGGCAAGGCCAATGTAGTGGCCGACGCCCTGAGCCGGAAGATGGGGAAGATCTTTTATCTCTCCGCCGATCGCTTAGTGGAAGAGTTTTTCCTTATGGATATCTCGGTGGGATGCTGTGGCATGCAGAGTAGTTTGGCAGTGGCAGAGCCATCTTGGATTTCCCTTACTAGGTTGCACCAGAAAGATGATCCGGACCTTCTGCACTTATACCTCAGGACTGAGAGAGGGGAGTTGCCGGATTTTTCCGTCGATGATGCAGGTACTTTGAAGTACCGCGGCAGATTTTGCATCCCCGCCGTCGGAGATATTAGAGGTATGGTATGCAGAGAGGCTCATGGATCCAGTGTTGCCTACCATCCTGGATCTACAAAGATGTATCGTGATTTGAAGCAAATTGCCTGGTGGTATGGGATGAAGAGTGATATAGCCCAATTTGTTGCTGAGTGTCACACTTGCAAGCGAGTGAAGGCCGATCACGGAAGGCCTAGTGGCAAGTTGACTCCACTAGAGATCCAGACTTTGAAGTTGGAAAGTATTTCTATGGACTTCATCACGGGCTTACCGAAATCTCCAAGGGGATTTGATTCTGTTTGGGTCATAGTTGATAGAATGACAAAGTGTGCTCACTTTTTGCCGTATATGATTGACTATCCGATGAAGAAGATAGCAGAGTTATACTTGAATGAGGTCATCAGATTGCACGGTGTGCCTGTTAGCATCATTTCTGATTAAGACTCCTAGTTTACTTCTGACTTTTGGCAGAGTCTGCAGGAGGGTTTGGGTACAGATCTGAGGTACTTTACTGCTTACCACCCAAAGACCAATGGGCAGACGGAGGGGGTGAACCAGATAGTTGAGGATATGATCAGATGTTACATTCTAGACCTCGGTGGAGCATGGGATGAGCGATTGCGACTTATGGAGTTTGCATACAATAACAGTTATCAAGAAAGTTTGCAAATGGCTCCGTTTGAAGCTTTATATGGGAGGCAGTGCAGAACCCCCATGTTTTGGGCTTAGGAAGGTGAGAGACCCTTGTTGGGTTCGGATGCGCTCGAGGATATGGAAGTCGCGGTGAAGCTTATTCGAGAAAAGCTTCGTATAACTCAGGAGAGATATGAAAAGAATGCCAATCGGCGTAGGTCTGACTTGGAGTTTTTTGTATGGGACCTTGTGTTACTTAAGGTTTCCCCAATGGTTGGTGTTAATAGGTTCGGTAAGAACCGGAAATTGGACCCGAGATATGGCCCGTTTAAGATTGTTGAACAGAATGGCGTGTCAGCTTATAGGTTGGAATTGCCAGCAAACTTCCCAGGTGTTCATAACGTATTTCATGTAAGCCAATTACGGAAGTGTGTGCGCAGTAGTGGGCAAGTCTTGGATGTTGTGCCCTAGTTGGAGCCTAACCTCTCTTTTATTGAAGTGCCGGTCCGCATTTTGGATACTCAAGATCGGGTGCTGCGAAGGAAGTCCATCCTGATGGTCAAAGTTCTATGGAAGAATCAGGGTTTGGAAATCGCGACTTGGGAGTTAGAGTCGGCTATGAGGGAGGCTAACCCTCAACGGTTTCCCTGATTAGATTGGTTTGTTTTCTTCTTGTAATGTTTGGCTTGTTACCTTTCCTTCTATAGTTGAGGCGTTGTGCGTAAAGTTTCGGGACAAAACTTTCTTTTAGGGGGAGTGACTGAAACGCCCCCGATTTTTCTACGATTATTTAATTCTTGCTTGGCGTTACTTCGACGTGTTTTCTTGGCTTATGTCATCTGTGGAGTGTGGTCTTAACTCCTTAGAACTTAGTGGCCCATTTTGTAGCCTATTGATAATATCTCCCTAGCAAGCCGAGTCGTTTTGGGTGACTCGGTGTGGCCTCTCAGGGGATGCTTGTGTTTTGGCTTTGGGTGGGTATAACTCGAGTTCTGTTCGTCGAAAGTTAATTTCGACTTCGCCGTTGTGTTCGTAGCGTGGATATTTAGCTACGGTGCGAATTTCGTCGAATTCCGAGGATGTCCGGTTTTCGCATCGTTTTGTATTTTATGAAAAATAAAGCTATTTAATAAATATTATATTAAATATTATTTTTTCTGAAAGGGTACAGATGCTTGGCGGTTTTGCCTTGTCGTTTTTAGCCTTAATTAATTGATTAGTTAATTAAGATTAAGAGGATGCAATATATATGATAGTTTAGACTTAAGAGGAAACCGCTCCAGTTCTTCTTCCCGAAAGACCGAACTAGTCTGGGCCTATTCGCGGAAAGCAGAGAAACCGCCGCAACTGCTCCCCTTTGGACGCCAATTCCGGGAGCGTTTGTGGACAGAATTCGATTCGTAAAGCGGATTTGGATTGCTCTCGCCTAGACCTTCATTCCTACAGTAAGAAATTCAGTTTTCGGGGTGTTTCTAGGGGTCTCGATTTTCTAGAGTTGTCTGTTTCCGCCATTAAAGCTCCAGATTTCTTCTTTAGGTGTTGCTGTTGTTGGTACCGAGTGAGGATAAGGGAGGCCGACCAAGCTCTGCTGGAAATCGAGGCAAGTGGTACTCTTGCCCTTGCCATTTAGTTTTCCTGTTTTCTTATATGCCTAGTTAGCCTATTTGATACAACCGAGCATTGCTTTAGCAATAGTCAGTTTCCTTTCCTGTATAATAGATGCTTTCTTTTCCTGTGCAAGAACCGGTGATGATACCTAAGCTTGCAGTTAGAAAATTCCCTGTACTTGAACCTTGCCAAAAATAGCCGTGTATGTTCTCTGTTCTTTTTCCCTCGCTGTAGCTTGTTTGTTCTCGGGTCGGGGAAGGAAGTAAGGGTTAGGTTAGCATTTTCCTGTGCCGTAGCTGTAGTCAGGTAGGAGTTAGAAGCTTTAACTCGAAAATTGTGCTAGTCCTCATTATAACCCTAGAAACGTGTTTGGCTGTTAGATTAATATTACTACAGGAATAGACTTGTTGGAGTTAGCAATGGAGAATTCAGGGCTTGGCATTGAGTGTGGTGCACACACTCAACGCCGAGTCTGTTTGGACTTGGCGTTGAGTTTGGTGCACACACTCAATGCAGGGCTTGCTGGGAATTGGCGTTGAGTGTGGTGCACACACTCAACGCCATTGCCCCTTGATCTGTTCTTTTGCGGCTAAGTAGTGTGGCCTTGAGTGAGAAATTCTTCTAAGTCAAAATCGACGGGAATCGCTAAGTGATTCTTGCCGACTTCGACGAGAATAATTAGTGATTCCCGTCGATTCGGCGAGAATTGATCTGCATTCCTGCCGATTCGCCAAGAATCGATCTGCATTCCCGCCGATTCGGCGAGAATCAATTTGCATTCCCGCCGACCACTTTCGGATGGCGTTGAGTGAGTGGGCCTCACTCAATGCCATGGTGGTTTAGGCGTTGAGTGAGGCAGGCTCACTCAACGCCGCAGCCCTTTCCTGCGGGTAAGTACTTTGGCGTCGAGTGAGTCGACCTCACTCAATGCCAAAGCTGTTCTATCGTTGAGAATGGTGGGCGCACTCAGCGCCGCAGTTTGTTTTTGCGGCTAAGTACTTTGGCGTTGAGTGAGTCTACCTCTCTCAACGCCAAAGCTGTTTTGGCATTGAGAGAGGTGGACTCAGTCAACGCCACGGTTGGGTTTTGCGGTTAAGTGCTAAGGCGTTGAGGGAGTGGACCTCACTCAACGCCATAGCTGCTTTGGCGTTGAGTGAGGTTAGCTCACTCAATACCACAGCTTGCTTTGCTTAAGGCGTTGAGGCAGTGGACCTCACTCAACGCCATAGCTGTTTTGGCATTGAGTGAGGTTAGCTCACTCAACGCCACATCCAATGTTTGAGAAGGCGTTGAGTGAGTGAACCTCATTCAACGCCATTGCTGTTTTGGCGTTGAGTGAGGCTAGCTCACTCAACGCCACCGTCTGTTTAGGCATTGAGTGATTGGGGCTCACTCAATGCCATGTCGTATTGAGTCATCTCAACGTTTTTACCTTACCTTGATTTTCTCCCCCGAGTGAATTCCTTGATTTTGAGGTTCCTTGTCGGCTATTTTCTTTTTTTTTTCAAAAAAGGCCGAATCGTGGGTCGTTGTTAGTAGTTGTGGTTTGAAGCTCTTAATGGGGGAGGTGTTGTGTAATTTAGCCAAGGCAACCCTTTTTCTTTTATCTTGCTCCAGGTACGGGCTAGGCAAGGGGATAGGAGGTCCCTATTGCTTTCACATGTAGACCCCTGAGCTTTGTTTCTTGGAAATGGTGGTTGGGGGACTGAGTTTGCCTCCAACCCGGATCCGCGTTGTTTTTTCTACTACCATACCTCAGAGCTTAGGGTGTTAGACGTTTTCTTCCTTTGTAAATTTGTAACGTTTGGGCTCATGGTAGCCTGGTAAACTCTGCAGGATTAATTTTTTTGGGCAGGGTTTCATCTGGAAGCAATTTACCCTCGTTCTTTATTCATTGTTTAAGAGGGTCTCTTCATTCCCATGAAGGCTTCTGACTCTGGAGAAGATCTCCAAATCACTAAGAGTACCACAGAGATATCTGAAACATAGCTCTCACTATTCAACTTTGACAAGCTGGTATGACAGATCATCTCTGATATTTGGTCAGGGTCTTCTATTACAAGATTGGATAAGTGCAAGATTGCAAAGTAAATGTCGGAAACAATCTATGACCTCATGGAGGGAAAGAAGACTGTCGGGACTGAATGCCAGCAAGAGGATGAGGCATATATGGGGGTCCTCATCTCTGATGATGAAAGTCAAGAACAACTTCTCAATATCAGGGCTCCAGTGTGTCTATCTGAGACTGAAGAAGAGATTGAGGAATGCAGTTGTGATAAAGGTTAAACCTTAGTCTCAGCAGACCATAACTCTAACCCTGATCAGCACAATTAAGATCAGGTATCTTCCTCTTCTTGCTCCCTTCCTCTTGTTTCTCCTGAAGACAAGAGAAGTTTAGATGTTTGTCCATCTTTTGATGCAAAGAAAATCGACAGCTTAAATCAAAAGATTGAGACTCTTGATTCCCTTCGTCGAGCCCTTCCGAAGAGCAACTTGCTTGTTGAAGAACAAGCTAAGGAAATTGCTCAGTTGAGGACCATGATGGACCTCCAATTAGAATCCATAAAGGCGAAGGACTCAAAGATCTCGGATTTAGAGTTTCATTTAGAGACCGAGAAGAGGATAGTATCTAACTTTTCCAAGATAAATGCTATTAAGAGAAAGGGAGAAAACGGGTGGATCTCGCGAATTATAAAATCATGGAGAAATGGGGAAACTGTTAACAGACCCCCCCACACCGAGTAGGAGGGGAATTCATCATTCCTTTAGGTATGACCATAAGAACAACTATGGTCACTGTAAGAATGCTCGACCCTCAAGTGGAATCACCCATAGTGCAAGTGCTGTGATTGCTACCCATGAGAAAATACACACGACTCATCATGAACCATTTGTATTTACGGCCTCAGCCCCCTCACTTCATAACATTGCTAGAACCAGCTCTCAAAAAAAATCTTCCCACCCTAGGACAAAGGAAAAGGGAGTTGGCAAACATGTAGTAAGCATCAATGGGGCCCCCAGATGTGTGCTGGCTGAAAAGAAAGCACCATCCCCAAGGCCTCATGAAACTAACCACATGTTCACCATCAGACCCCCCCTAAGGTCTCGTTTGAAAGGGTAAATTTGAGAGCAGTTCCAGCTTTGCCTCTTTAATACCTAGGGTCATGACTAACTCCGTTAATAGACCTGGTCAGAAAAGGAGGTACAATATTCATGAGTGTTGGTGTTGTGGCAGAGTGGGTCACTTTGCCATAGATTGTTGGCACAATCCTTCTGTGCCAAGGGCAAGGGTATATCCACATCCTTTGGCTAAAGATAGCCTTCCTGACAGATATCCTATAGGAAGGTATCCTGTATTTTATGCTGACAAGAACATAGGATCCAATACATATTGGGTTCCTAAGGTACGGTAATTCTTTTTTGCAGGATAGTCTAGGTACCCATGAACATGATGGGACCTAGACAAGAGATGTTCCAGGCTTGCTATGGAATAAGTATATGATACTAGAGATAATGCTAACTACAGTGTACTACTTGAACTTGATATCCATTGTACTTCAAATAGTGGATCCGAATGATCAACCTAATGATCCCAGGTACGCGTATTTAGTTTCGAAAATTGAATCACTTTACATAGATGTATATATATATATATATCCAAACACATATGTAGATTCCCTTTCAAGATATAAATATATATATATATATATTCACACACTTGATGGAAGGATACAAAAGCTAAATATCTGTATGATCCATATTCTGGAAACTGATAAACTGTCAAAATTTTGATATGGTGAGAAAGGGGGTGTCAAATGGTCCTATGACTCTCAAGGGACTTGTATAAATAGTTTGAACTATAATATTACATTTTGAATCCAATAAGGATAAGCCGGGGTTTATTTCTAATGTTAGCCTTCCTTGAACTCAACTTAGCTATCATAACATGAAAACTTAATATCCTTTGCTTAGAGGAAAAAGGAAATCTAGGTGAAATAAACAGGATTCCCGCCGATTAGAATAATCGAGCGGAAATATCAGAAATCTCCTCAACCAGCGGCAAATAATGAAAATAAATAGCGGAAACTGCTCGATTCCACCTCCCAGCCCTTCGTATTCCTGTCAACTTTACGGAAACAACTTCCCTCTAGAACTTCGGAATCGAGACTACCTCCCGTCGCTCACCATCCGTCGTGCTCGTCGACTCCCACAACTGTCGTCGTCGACTCTCGTGGCTCCCGTCGATTCTAGCCCGCTGTCCTCTCCCCGTCGGCTCTATGATCCCGTTTTCGGTATCTGCTCGAAGCAAGCATCTCATTAGACTAGGGCTTCTCTCTTGAAAGTGAGGGGATAAGTTGTAAACTACTCTAGAGGGGGGGTGAATAGAGTATTCAAATTTTATGAATAACTAGTCAGCTCCCTTGGAGTTGATTTGCGGAATAAAAATAATCTGATACTTGAACCCTAAGAGCCTAACACAGTGAAGTGCACAAGTGAGAGAGTTAACTGAAATTTCAGATTAACTATAAACCTATCACAGCAACTAGCAATCCTAGGTAGTTCTATCACAGCCACAGAATAAGCAATTTAAACAAAACAACCAGAGACACAGGATATATAGTGGTTCCCTCTTAATAGGTACTCCACTCTTCTACCACCCTGGTAGGAATCCACTACAGGTTTTTGCTAAGGTGCCCTGCCACCAATGATCTGATTCAGGTAGATCAAACAAACCCTTTGAGCTTTTGATAAGGATGCTCAACCACAGGTTGTTGATAAGGTGCCCTGTCACCAACGTTCACTTTTGAAGAGATGTGAACAAACTCTTTTTACAAAGGGGTTGAGAGGGTTAGATTATCTTCTCTGTTGTAAATACAGATTAGAGAAGACTTGTGGATTCTCTAAAGAATCAAAGTCTCCCCCTGGCTCAGTGAAAGTCCAGGGAAAGCCTTTGCTTCAGGATGAAGGAGTTTCAGATAAACTGAAACTAAATCCTCAGAGATCTGTAGACTGATTTTTATCAGGTCTTCAGATTCTGGAGCACATGAAGCTGATCAGGAGCTTTTTCTGAAGTCTTGAAAAACTCTAAGCAGATGCTCAGGAGACTTGAGAATGAAATAGATTGCTTTGAACTTTTGCTTCAGGAAAGCTTTTCTTCTTCTGATTGTGAGATTGTGAAGAGTTGCTCTGGAGAAGCTTGAAAGAATGCAGCACACTGAAAAACTCTCTGTTACTGTTACTTCTAATTATTCTGAGAAAAAAATCTCTCTTAAATATGTCTTCTCGTTTATCTTTTGGAACGGCTCTATTGATTTGAATTCTCGAGCCCTGCAACAGATTATCTCAAAATACAATATAGCAATAGGAATAGAATGACCTATATGCTCTCTGTCAGTCCCAATAAGGAAATAAATGAATAGGAAAATATCTCAGCATAAAGATTTATCGTTCTTGGAAATAGCATACACCGCCAACGGCTAGAATACAGCCTGGCAATATATTTTGTATAATAAGACAAAAATGCTTTATCAAAATACGAAATCCCGTAATTTATGCTTGACATATTTGGTAAGTAATTCATTTGAATTTAAGCCATAAATTAGCAAAAACATTCTTCAGAAAATCTTTCTAACCACACGTTAAAACACTTGGAAATAAACCAAGGAATAAAATAAATACAAACAGTTAAAGGCAGACAGAAATCGTCGAACAGGGGTTCGATGATCGTCGACCTAGCTAACAGATCGTCGACTGAAAACAGAAATCTGTCGAAACAGAAATCGTCGACCAGAAATCGTCGACCAGCTCAAGATATCGTCGACTGAAGCAGAAAATCTGTTATCACAGAAATCGTCGAACATCTCATGATGTCGACGACTAAGGCAGAGATCTGTCGAGACAGATATCGTCGACCATCTCATGATGTCGACGATTAAGGCAAAGATCTGTCGAGACAGAAATCGTGAAACAAGACCACGATCGTCGAACTGCTGATAGCAGATCGTCGACCAACCTTCAGAGCATAATACGCTTGCTCTGAGATCGTCGACCATCGGTCGACGATAATTGTCTTGACTTCAACGATTCTATAGCCCTGCTATCGTCGACCGCCGATCGACGATCGCGAGGCCTCGTTCGACGATGGTCGAACGGAAAAAGAGCCTTAACTAAAGATTCATTCTACCACTTCTATTCTAAGCTCTAGGTCAGATATAAACTACCCTAGGGAGACTAAACAAAGTCTAAACATGATCATATATAGTTATATGGATCAAGAGGAGCAGGAAAGGAATTACATAAGCCAAATCACATCTAGGGTACCAACAATCTCCCCCTATTTGGGTTATGTTATCCAATTCGATCTAAAAGGTAATGCACACAGTAACAAAAGCAGATATTAACCAAAAATTTAAATCACAGGCAATCCACAGGAAAACATAAAACCATAAATCAGCAGAACTAAAGTATCAAGCAGATTTATCAGAGGTTTTAGCATCAGATGATTTCTTAGGGATTACAGCTGGTTTGAAGATAATTTCTCTGTTTGGATTTGCTGCTTGTCTTTTGGATAGCATTAGATCGTGTTCACCAATAATTTTCTTTTCAGCATAGCTTGGTAGAACTGTAGCAGGGTGCAACCTCATGTATTCTTCAGTATTGAAAATTTCAGAGTTTACTTGAATTTTGCTGAGTTCCTTTTCTCTGAATTCAGACATGGTTGTATACGCTGTAGGGTCTAGTCCTTGAGCTTTGGCTCTCTCCATCATGTTTAGTGCAATGGATTCCTTAAATCTTGCCATAGAGGCAATTCTTTCAGATTCAGTCATATCTGATGGAGAGGGAGGTCTGTCAGAATCAGCTTGAGCTGCAATCTCCATGTTCCTTTGAAGAGCTGTGGCTATTTTGCTTGAGTCAGAAGGGATTTGTGCAGCCTTCTTAGGATTTGTTTCAGCATAAAGAGATCTTGGAGGAGCAAGTTCAATGAACTTCTTGTGGGATTTCTCTGAAAAGACCACTCTTTTTCCTTTTGTTTCAATTGTCTCAGCAGCAGCAGGTTTCCTTGAAGAGGAGGATGGACCTCTCCTGGGAGGAGAAGGTTTCCATTCTGGAATTTTCTTTTTAGGAGAGGGAGGAGGAGAGAAGGTAGGTTGCTGAAAAGTCATCTCCTTTATTTGTTCCATGAGAACATTGCCATTTCTTTTTCTTCCTTGTCCTGATACATCTTGGCCTCCCTGGCTTTGATTACTTCTTCTTTGGTAAGACTGATAAATGTTAGAGCTGGCTGATCTTGCAGACGGGGCAGAAGAGAGACTTCCAGAGGCTCCAGCACCAGGAGGTGGAGGAGGACCTCTGGGGGGGAATTTCTGAATAGGGATGTCATATCTTTTTGATCTCTTTTTCTCTCTTGTCTGATTCTTTGAGAGCCTCATCCAAGGTCGAAATTCTTTACTCTTGGGATCAATTCCCTTCAGAATGAAATATGGAACATCCTTGTCTGGATTGGCAGAAGGAGGAGCAGATGCTTTCCTTTTCTTGGATACAGCCTTTTTCTTTTTCTGGGAGCTATCAGAGTCCTCAGAGTCATCATCATCAGAGGAGTGAGATGAGGTTCTGCCAGCATAATCATCAAAATCTAGATTTGGGATATCCTTGGCAGCTATAGCAAGCTCAGCCTTCTGCTTCTCTCTATCTTCTCTTTCTCTTGCTTCCTCAATGGCATCTTGCTCAAGGAGGGCATCAAGATCAACATTTGGAGTGCTCTTCCAGAGATCTGATTTGGGATACAAGTCAGGAACTATCCTGGGGACCAGTTCTGCAGTAGAAGGAATGGATAGAGGATAGGTAAGGATAGGAGGAGAAAAAATGACAATATCTGCAGGGGCAGATGCTTTTTCTAGAGAGATGGCTAGGGAATCCAAATGATAATTAGCCAACCCTTCAATGTACTCAGAGGCAATATTCTCAGCCACAAAGGCTATAAATTGTTCTAGTTTTAGAGTACCTGAGCTTGATTCCTTTTCAGTCATCTTGGAGGCTTTTTCTGGTAAAGCTAGCATGGCCTCAGCTTCTTCAGCAGCAGCAGCAGCAGCAGCAGTGTTGATTGTGCCTGCATACAAAGAAGGATAGGTTAACAACCAAGTGGGAATAAAATATTCCCCCCAAGGTGAGCAACAACAGGTAATTGATAGAGTTACCTGAAGATCTACACAGGATACCACTTTGCATCTAGGAAGGAAGTTATAATTCCTTCTAGATGTTTAGCGACATCAGGGATAGACACCTCTGCAAGACACACGAGGAGTGCTATACAGGAAAAGAAGAGAGAGTCCTTGACCAAGGGGTCATCAAGGTACTCAGGTCTATAAGAGACCATTTTCTCTTGAAAAGAAGGAACAAGAGGAGTAGATGTGAGTGAGGACTCACAGTCTAGGTTAAGATAGGATTCCAGATCTTCAACGGAATTTGCAGCAACATCTTGCAATACTGATGCAGGATCATCAACAGCTGAGATGAGATAGGAAGGAATAAGAAATTAACTCCAAGTTGGAGTGAATTAAATAGAGTCTTAAATAACATTATACCAACAGATTGAGCAGCAACATTCTCAAATTGTTGAACCACTACTTCTGTATCAGTAGTGTTCAATGGAGATTTTTCACCAATGTCCATGGGGACTACTTCATTATCTTTCTCAGGAATTTCTTCATCAGAAGCTTGATTCACTAGGGAGTGAATGTCCTTGTTAGATAAAGATATCAATTTAAAATCCTGATTATAACCTTTAGAGGAAGTGATTTACCTTCTGGATGCTTTGGAAGCTCTTGAGATTCTCCTATAGTTGCTGAAAGGGGAAGAGAAGAGTTGTCCTGAAGGGCCAAGGCATCACCTGAGACCACTTCAACAGACATCTCCCCCTGCATGACTTCAGTGGGAACTGGAGTCATGCATCTTACTGAAGAGGGCTCAGCAGAGGGTGGAAATGATTTGATGGCTTTAGTAAGGGCTTTGATGGATGCAATGAGAGGGGCATTGGCAGCCTCAATCATTTTTTGGATGGATGGGGTGATGAGCTCTACAACATGTGCAAGCAATTCAGGAGTTATCTGAAATGCTGATGATGTAGAGGTGGATGGAATGGAAGCAGTATGATCTACCACATGATCAAAGGGATCACGTGGAGATGGGTGAACATCAACATGAGTGTGGGATTCATGTTGAGACAGATGCGTGAGGATGTTAGCAGTCGCCATGTCAACACTGGCTGAAGCTGCCAGATGTTGTGGTGTTGGGGACTGGGATGGAGATGCAGGTGGAATGAGAGATGCATGTTGTGGTGGCACTGCAGGGTGTGTGGAAAGTAATGCAGGAGATGAGGATGCAGGGGTAAAGAGGGAGGATGAAGGTATTGCTGAGCCTTCCCCAGCAAGCTGGAGAGTGGCTGAATCAGCCCTTGTGTCTGATTGAGGGTTAGGATCAACCCTGGCTGACTTCTTGATAACTCTCTGAGATTTCTTGAAGAGAGAGGGGTCCAACCTCTTGCTGGCGTTGACTGCGGAGGGTGCAGAAACAAGCAGCAGGGGTGCTTTCACATATAGAAACACACCCAACACCCTGGCAAGATTTACTTCTTTCTGATTGTTCTTTCTCCTTATTAGTTCAAACAGAACTTTTCCCCAGGCAATCTGTGCCTTATTCACCAAAGCTGACATCAGGGCAAACTGTTGCCTGTTGATGTTGTCATGAGCAGAATGTTTTCCCAAAACGACCTTGCCCACCAGGTCGGCCAGAAACTTATACTCTGGAGCCAGATTTATCTTTAGCAACTTAGCTGGAATACCCTCAGCATGGCCCATCACAGTTAGCATGCGGCCATATTCTTCTGCAGTTTGCTCATAGTCATCAGTTCCGGTTGGCAGTCCAAACAGTTCAGTTAAAACTTCAGGAGTCAGAATGACCTCCTCTCCATTTATCTTTCCAGACATCGCTTCGTCGCTGGAGGACGAGGTATATACCCATTCTCGAATCTCTGGTATATTAATCTTTGGTGAGAATGACATAAATTTCTTTAGTCCTTGATCTTCACATAGCTTCAGAATGGCTTGGATAGGTTGATCGCATCGGCTGAAAGAATCGAAGTCGACACAGAAGCCAGTGTCGAACTTCATCCCAAAGAGAACAGCAGAAGGAATCGCCATAGGATTTGAGAGAAAATGGCGAATCGAGAAGCAAAGCAGGGGAGAAGAGAATCGCGCGGGATTAGAGTTCGAGAGCGAATTCTAAGCCAGAAGATGGAATATGAAAAGACGAAGCGGAAGGACGACGATCTCCAGACCTAAATCGACTATTAGAAATAAATCTGCGATCGTCGATCCCAGAATAAAATCGGTCGTCGAATAAAGATCGACGATAGTCAATGTTTGACTAATCGTCAAATATCGACCGACTACAAGCAATCACCACGATCGTTGATCAATATATGATGGTCGACGATTCTCCACACAGCACAGAAAATCTGTCGTCGACCATTGGTCGACGATAGATACCTAAGGAGAGATCGTTGACCGGTTGATCGACGATTTCTACCTTACTACCGAACGAGCTGTCGTCGACCGTTGGTCGACGATAGTTCTGACCTGGTCGAAGATCGTCGAGCAGTCGTTCGACGATTTTAGACAGAAAACAAAACTAACCAAATTTTCACTACTCTGAACCATTAATCATACCAAGCTGGTTCAGGAAGAACAAATGCCTTTGTTCATCAAGGGGCTTAGTGAAAATATCTCCTCTCTGCAGGTCTGTGGATATAAATTCCATTGCTATCTTGTTCTTTTCCACATTATCTCTCAGAAAATGATGTCTAATCTCAATGTGCTTGGTCCTGGAATGGTGCACAGGATTTTGAGCAATTGATATTGCACTGGTACTGTCACACAGAATTTTTGTTTTTGAGTGTGTATACCCATAATCCACTAGCTGATTTTGAATCCACAGAATCTGTGAGCAACAACTAGCTGCTGCAATATATTCAGCCTCAGCAGTTGAAGTAGACACAGATGCTTGTTTCTTACAAAACCAAGAGACAAGTCTCTCTCCCAGGAACTGACAGGTCCCTGAGGTGCTTTTCCTGTCAACTCTACATCCAGCATAATCAGCATCTGAATATCCAATTAATTCAAATCCTGACTCAGCTGGGTACCACAGTCCTAAGTTAGGGCATCCCTTAAGGTATCTCAAGATCCTCTTGAGGAGAGTTAAGTGAGATTCCTTTGGGTTGACCTGAAACCTAGCACATAGGCATGTACCAAACATTATGTCAGGCCTACTTGCAGTCAAATACAGCAGGGAACCAACAATGGCTCTAAAGATCTTTTGATCAACAGACTTGCCATTGACATCAGAATCAATAACTGCATTTGAGGCCATAGGTGTGCTCATTGATGAAGCATCAGACATTCTAAATCTTTTAACCAGCTCTCTGGCATATTTTGATTGAGAAATGAAGATACCATCAACACACTGTTTCACTTGGAGACCAAGGAAATAGGATAACTCACCCATGCTGCTCATCTCAAACTTGGAGTGCATTAGTTCAGAGAACCTCTTGCATAGTTTGGGATCAGTAGAGCCAAATATAATGTCATCTACATAGATTTGAACTAACAGTTGTGAGTCCTTATGATGTCTAATGAATAGGGTTCTATCTACTACACCTCTCACAAACTTGTGTTCTAGAAGGAAATTTGCTAAGGTCTCATACCAAGCTCTAGGAGCTTGCTTAAGTCCATATAGAGCCTTTTGGAGTTTGAACACATGAGTGGGTAAGGTTGATGAAACAAACCCTGGTGGTTGTTCAACAAACACTTCTTCCTTTAAATCTCCATTGAGGAAGGCACTCTTCACATCCATTTGGAAGACCTTAAATCTTTTATAGGCAGCATAGGCTAGGAAAATCCTAATGGCTTCTAGTCTAGCTACAGGGGCAAAAGTCTGATCATAATCTATGCCTTCCTCCTGTCTATAGCCTTGAGCTACTAGCCTAGCCTTATTTCTAACTACTATGCCTTGGGCATCAAGCTTGTTTCTAAACACCCACTTGGTGCCTATGATCCGTTGGCCTCTTGGTCTTGGAACCAAGGTCCAAACTTTACATCTTTCAAACTGGTTAAGTTCCTCTTGCATGGCTATAATCCAGTGTGGATCAAGCTCAGCATCTTTAATGGTTAGGGGCTCAACCTGAGAAAGGAAACAAGCAAACATCACATCTTTGTTGAGTTGATGTCTTGTCTGGACTCCTACTGAAATGTCTCCAATCACTTGAGATACAGGGTGATCTCTAAGTGTGACAAGATCAGTAGGTTCAGCAATGATCTGATCTTCAACAGTTTCAGGATTTGATTCCTCATGTGGAATTTGATCAACTGTTGGAACAGGTGCTTTAACTTGAAAAAGTTCTACATCAGATTCAGAATCTGAAGAAGCAGCCTGAGGAGTTTGTTGGGGATGATTCTCCTGTGTGAGTCTCAAACCTTCCAAATCCTTACTCACTCCTAGGACTTGCACTGTACTATTAGAGGAAGAGTCCTTCTCCTTATAATACATGACTGTCTCATCAAAAGAGACATGTGCAGACTCTTCTATCTTAAGAGAGGATTTATTGAGGACCCTATAGGCTTTGCTTACTTGAGAGTATCCTAGAAAAACTCCCATTGAAGCTTTTGCCTCAAATTTTCTATGGTATTCTTTGTTATTGTTATGAACAAAAGCAACACAGCCAAATACTCTAAAATAGTCTATTTTAGGTTTCACTTGCTTAAGTAATTCATAGGGAGTCTTACCCTTAAGTTTATGTATCAGACTTCTGTTCAATACATAGTTAGCTGTGCTAACTGCTTCAGCCCAAAAGGACAGAGGCATGTTAGCATCTACCAACAATGTACTTGCAGCTTCAATTAGGGTTCTGTTTTTCCTTTCAACTACCCCATTTTGTTGAGGAGTTCTAGGAGCAGAGAAGCTATGTTTGATACCTTCCTTCTCACAGAATTCTTGTATAAGAAGAGACTCAAACTCAGTACCATGATCACTTCTGATCAAGGCAATCTGAGTAGAATACTCACTCTGTATACACTTTAGAAAATCTGTAAGAACCTTGAAGTTATCAGCCTTAGTTCTCAAGAAGAATACCCAAGTGAACCTAGAGAAGTCATCTACAATTACTAGAGTGTAAGACTTTCCTCCAAGACTCTGTACAACAATAGGACCAAATAAATCCAAATGTAGCAAGTACAGAATCCTGGGAGAATCACTTTTATTAACTGATTTAAAGCTATTTCTTGTTTGCTTACCTAATTGACAAGCTTTGCAAAGGCCTTCCTTCTTGTAGGGGCAAGAAGGTAAACCTCTTACAAGATTGTATTTAGCCAACCTAGAAATGTTTTTCAAATTTACATGACTAAGTCTCTTATGCCAAAGGGTATTATTACTGGTTACTTCATTAAATAAGCATATTTCAGATTTGGATGAGTTAAAGTCTACAACATAAACATTTCCAATTCTAATACCTACTAACACAACAGTATTACTTAAAGCAATATTACAAGCAGTGTCAGTAAACCATACCTTGTACCCAGCATCACACATTTGACTTACAGAGATTAGGTTATGCTTTAGTCCAGAGACATAAGCAACCTTCTTGAATGTTACAGCTCCTATGGTGAAGCTGCCATATCCTTCAGTCTGTCCACAGCTGGAATCCCCAAATACAACTTTTGGTCCCAGCTTGGCTTTGAACCCTGACAGATTCTTCTTCTTTCCTGTCATATGCTTTGAGCATCCACTATCCAGATACCATTTGTCATGTATGACTGGATAGGTCTTTACCTGCAAAGATATCAATTATACATTGTGGACCCAGGTTACCTTGGGTCCAGTATTCTTTACAAAAGAAAAACTAGATATAAAAGATTTTGCAGGCTTAGATTTATATCCTAAAGGGTGTGATCTCCTAGGTGGGATAATCCATTCAGTTGAAGGATTAAACATCCTAGGGTAGTGATTGGAATTTGCACATCTGGAAGTTTGAAATTTATTTTCCAGCTTAAGTCCAGATCGTCGATCCACGGTCGACGATCGCAAGCCATATCGTCGACTATTTGTAGTAGTGTTATATTCTGGATTCCACGATCGTCGATCACTGGTCGACGACTCAAGATGAGATCGTCGATCTCCTGCACCAAAGATATCATACTTGGTGAAGGTGTTCAGCGATCGTCGATAGACGTTCGACGATTGGTTTGACGATCGTCGATTAATGTTCGACGATTTTTGTAAAGCTAGAAATTTTTTCTTCCTATTCTCTTTCTTAATCTTATTCTGAATTTTCTTGCATTTTTCAATTTCCTCAGTATTCTTTATTCCTGATTCAGAAACAAATTTTACTGGAGTGCTAAATCTCTCCTTTGTGAGGAGGATGGGTTCACTAGGTGTAGCACCTAAGCCTAGTTTATCATTACCAACCCTAGTGTTTGCTATACAGGTTATTTCAGATAATTTAAGGCTTCTGCCATTTAATTGTTCTTCTAACCTCTTAGATTTAGCTAGTTCTAATTTTAAGAATGTTACTTCTTCTCTTAATCTTTCTAATTCCTTTTCTAATCTGATTATTTCAGTACCTTCCATGTCTAGTTCCATTATTTTTAATCTAAGTGATTTAATTTCTTTTTCAGATAATAGTAAATCTAAACATAGAGTTTTAAATTTTAGTTTGAACTCAGGAGATGAGAAATCAAATGAGTCGATTACCTGGTCCTCCATAAAGGAATCTTCTTCATTGTCTTCTTCTTCTTCAGAATTCTCTGCAGCTGATAGAGAGCTGCAGGCATCAATAGCCATGAGGCAGACCTCTTTGGCTTTCTTCTCTTCTTCTTCTTCTGAATCACTGGAGCTAGAGGAGCAGGTATCCTCTTCTGTTTCACTCCAGGTAGCAGCCACAAATCCCTTGTCCTTCTTCTTGTATTTGTGTGATGAGGACTTGGAGTGGTGCTTCCTGTACTCTTTCTCATGTTTCTTCTCCTTGTGTTTCTTCTCTGGACAATCTGGAGCAATGTGTCCAGGCTTGCTGCAAACATAACAAATGATTTCTTTAGATGGAGTCTTGTCATACCTTGGTTTGTCCTCATGCTTGGAGAACTTCTTTCTGAGGTCTCTTCTTCCCATGTTGAAGAACCTCTTGGCAATGAGTGCTAGTAACTCCTCATTTGATTGACTTCCTTCAGAAGTCTCAGCCGCCTTAAGAGCTAGAGAGTGCTCTTTCTTTGTAGGTGTAGGAGTTTTTACTTCAATTGCAGCAGCTCTGCTCTTTAGAGTTTGCTCATATGACTTGAGTTTTCCCAACAGAGCTTCTGTGGAGAGTTCCACAGTGTTTCTTCCATCCTTGATGGGCCATATCCTTGAGTCCCAAGAGATGGGAAGGCACATCAGGATCTTGTCATTTACTTCTGACAAAGTTATCTCCTTGTCCAAAGACCTCAGTTCACTTATTATTGAACTGAGTCTTGTGTACATTGTGTTAATGTCTTCAGCATCATCCTTCTTGAAATTTTCATACTGAGAGGTGAGATTGGATCTCCTGTCCTTCCTCTCATCAGCTGAGCCAGCAACTATGTGGTTGAGGGAATCCCACATAGCTTTGGCTGAGGTACATTCAGCCAGCTTCTGGAATATCTCATCAGACATTGTCTGAGCTAGGATATTCATTGCTTTAGCATCAGCTGCTTTTGCCTTCTTGTAAGTTTCATTGTAGTCAGGTGGTGGCACGGCACTGAGATCAGCAGAAGTGGAAGCAGCAGCAGGCCTAGTAGGTGGTCCTGTCAAAATAGAAGAAAAAATATCTTCATCAATAGAATTCATGTATAGTCTTATCCTGGCCTTCCATATGCCAAACTTGGACAAGTTGCATACAGGAGGTCTGGTGCTTGAATAATCCTTAGACTGGGCCATGTGTGAAAGTGTTTGTGAATGGTATCAGGAAACAACTTATCACAGGATCTTTTAACTCAGGTGTTAGCCTGTATGAACAGCTAACCTCCCTCTGATACCAATTGAAAGTGAGGGGATAAGTTGTAAACTACTCTAGAGGGGGGGGGGGGTGAATAGAGTATTCAAATTTTATGAATAACTAGTCAGCTCCCTTGGAGTTGATTTGCGGAATAAAAATAATCTGATACTTGAACCCTAAGAGCCTAACACAGTGAAGTGCACAAGTGAGAGAGTTAACTGAAATTTCAGATTAACTATAAACCTATCACAGCAACTAGCAATCCTAGGTAGTTCTATCACAGCCACAGAATAAGCAATTTAAACAAAACAGCCAGAGACACAGGATATATAGTGGTTCCCTCTTAATAGGTACTCCACTCTTCTACCACCCTGGTAGGAATCCACTACAGGTTTTTGCTAAGGTGCCCTGCCACCAATGATCTGATTCAGGTAGATCAAACAAACCCTTTGAGCTTTTGATAAGGATGCTCAACCACAGGTTGTTGATAAGGTGCCCTGTCACCAACGTTCACTTTTGAAGAGATGTGAACAAACTCTTTTTACAAAGGGGTTGAGAGGGTTAGATTATCTTCTCTGTTGTAAATACAGATTAGAGAAGACTTGTGGATTCTCTAAAGAATCAAAGTCTCCCCCTGGCTCAGTGAAAGTCCAGGGAAAGCCTTTGCTTCAGGATGAAGGAGTTTCAGATAAACTGAAACTAAATCCTCAGAGATCTGTAGACTGATTTTTATCAGGTCTTCAGATTCTGGAGCACATGAAGCTGATCAGGAGCTTTTTCTGAAGTCTTGAAAAACTCTAAGCAGATGCTCAGGAGACTTGAGAATGAAATAGATTGCTTTGAACTTTTGCTTCAGGAAAGCTTTTCTTCTTCTGATTGTGAGATTGTGAAGAGTTGCTCTGGAGAAGCTTGAAAGAATGCAGCACACTGAAAAACTCTCTGTTACTGTTACTTCTAATTATTCTGAGAAAAAAATCTCTCTTAAATATGTCTTCTCGTTTATCTTTTGGAACGGCTCTATTGATTTGAATTCTCGAGCCCTGCAACAGATTATCTCAAAATAGAATATAGCAATAGGAATAGAATGACCTATATGCTCTCTGTCAGTCCCAATAAGGAAATAAATGAATAGGAAAATATCTCAGCATAAAGATTTATTGTTCTTGGAAATAGCATACACCGCCAACGGCTAGAATATAGCCTGGCAATATATTTTGTATAATAAGACAAAAATGCTTTATCAAAATACGAAATCCCGTAATTTATGCTTGACATATTTGGTAAGTAATTCATTTGAATTTAAGCCATAAATTAGCAAAAACATTCTTCAGAAAATCTTTCTAACCACACGTTAAAACACTTGGAAATAAACCAAGGAATAAAATAAATACAAACAGTTAAAGGCAGACAGAAATCGTCGAACAGGGGTTCGATGATCGTCGACCTAGCTAACAGATCGTCGACTGAAAACAGAAATCTGTCGAAACAGAAATCGTCGACCAGAAATCGTCGACCAGCTCAAGATATCGTCGACTGAAGCAGAAAATCTGTTATCACAGAAATCGTCGAACATCTCATGATGTCGACGACTAAGGCAGAGATCTGTCGAGACAGATATCGTCGACCATCTCATGATGTCGACGATTAAGGCAAAGATCTGTCCAGACAGAAATCGTGAAACAAGACCACGATCGTCGAACTGCTGATAGCAGATCGTCAACCAACCTTCAGAGCATAATACGCTTGCTCTGAGATCGTCGACCATCGGTCGACGATAATTGTCTTGACTTCAACGATTCTATAGCCCTGCTATCGTCGACCGCCGATCGACGATCGCGAGGCCTCGTTCGACGATGGTCGAATGGAAAAAGAGCCTTAACTAAAGATTCATTCTACCACTTCTATTCTAAGCTCTAGGTCAGATATAAACTGCCCTAGGGAGACTAAACAAAGTCTAAACATGATCATATATAGTTATATGGATCAAGAGGAGCAGGAAAGGAATTACATAAGCCAAATCACATCTAGGGTACCAACATCTCTGCTCACCGCCTGCCTAGAGTTTTCTACCTTCCCCCTCCGAGTAAAAGATAACGACCGTTCTTCCTTGAATCATTAGCTCGTTTGTAACTTGTCTAGTTCCTACTAGTTTAGTTCCTACAAATTATAGATTTAGATAGAGTTAAGTTCCTTGATTGTAACCTGTTTAGTTTTATAATGGTTCCTCGAACAACGGTCAGGCTCCTCACTGGAAGTGAGTTGGTTAGGACAGGCTTTGCTCATTCTTCTGATGAATTAAGGAACATCATCTTGATGCTAGAGCAAGCCGGGCTCTCCTTTATTCTTGAGCACCCATGCAAGGTCCTAGACAAGGGAGTTCTTGAGTTCTACGTAACTGCCAAGCTACGTCACGAGGACACCCTAATAAAGAGTAAGATAGCTGGACTAAGGATCAAGATGAATGCTGCAAAACTATCACATCATCTCCAGCTCACCAGCTATGTACAAGAGGACTACCTAGATGAAAATGATCATGCGAGGACACTACTATTCTGTGGATTAGCTCGAGGGACCAAGGCCATCAAACGCAAGGACATGAATGAAGAAGGAAAGCTCCTCTCAGATATCATAGGGAAGGTTCTGATCTATAAACCTGGCTCCCATGATCATATTTCAGGGGACATGTTGAAGATCCTGATGGATATAGTGTGCAGAAAGAAATTCAACTTGGGGACCATGTTATTTGAGAAGATAAAAGATACCCTACGTACTCTTAACTTCGGGAGAATCATTAGTCTATACCTGAATCAGATGGATGGAGATAGATTTGATATGACTAAGGGAGTTCCCCTTCACTACCTAAAGAAGATGGACTCCAGCGTCTTTGACAGGTGGGAAAGAAGAATTGCCCAAGGGGGTGCGTCTGGAACACATGTTGATGAAGAAGACAGAGCACCGGAGTTCAGAAATCCCTCGGATGAGCCCAGTGATGTTCCTGATTTGCTGCATGCAGGAACCGAGGGGGAGTCTTTACCCAGTCTTTCTGCTGACATCATAATGGAGGCCACAGTCTCAGATAAAGTAGATGCTATCACTGATATTTCCCTCATTGTGAAGGATGCAGTGGATACCCTCGCTAATGATCAGACTGACGAGGAGGAAGTAGAGGAGGATATGGAAAATGTTGCTGCTGATGATGATGATGATGTGGAGCATGCCGCCACTACTGACCTTAACAATAAGCAAGCTGGAAATGAAATGGACATGAGGGAGCTTGATGTTGACCTCTGAGAGGACTTAGCGCTACCAACTGCACCAAAAGACCGACCTAAAGGTCAAATGTGCATACTAATCTTTATATTAAGATTTTGAACGGGGACGGGGCAGCCAGTTAAGCCATTATCGCATAGCGCCGCAATGCGAGGGCGATTCTGGACCGCATCCCCAACAATCCCCCCTGGAAACGACCCCGAGGTTTCGAACCCGTACCCCGAATCTCCACCAATTCAGAGGACTTAGCGCTACCAACTGAACCAAAAGACCGGCCTAAAGGTCAAAGGCGCATAGTAATCTTTATATCAAGATTTTGACCGGGGACGGGGCAGCCAGTTAAGCCATTACCGCATAGCGCCGCAATGCGGGGGCGATTCCGGACCGCAGCCCCAACAACCTCCCCTCTAAGGAACAGGTTCCATTAAAAGTTACTAATGTATTTGGCGCAACAATTGAGGGGGAGACCTCCCGGCAGAGGATGATGAGTATATATGGAAAAATGACAGAGGCTGCCCCAATCCCCCCACTGGAGACCGTAACTCTATCTAGCTCCACAAGTGTATTTGAAGAAGAGAATCCTGACTCACAGAGTCCTATCCCCATTGATCACGACCAGGACATACATCAGGATCATCTGCTAGGACCTAGCCTGACAAATCACACTGTAAATATCATTCAAGGTATAGTGGATGAACTGAAGACCGCCTTTGAATGATCTCATAACAAGGTACTTAAACGAATTAAGAAATCCGAGGATCTGATGCTAAAGAATGTTGTGGAGATAAATCATAAGCTGGATATGATGGAGCAAAGATTTTAAGCTAAGTATGATGAGGTCGGCACTGCCGTCAATCTTTTGATGCAAGGGCTTAAGAAAAATACAGCTGACCTGGCAGTGGTAAATCAAAATACACATGTTGTGGCCAACAACATCAAATTGTTCGATGCCAACATGGTCACACTCAACACAAATCAGAAAACCCTGCTGGACAACATTACTCAGAATATAAAGCATATAGATGAGTCACTTCATTCCTATGCAAACTCCATTTCCCTAGAAGCCAAAAGGGGGAGAATGAATATACAGCTAAGATGGCAGGGTGAGAACAAATCTTGGTCGACAACTTCAAGCAGTCAAATGAGTATTTTTTTATAAGCTGTCACTGGCTAGCTTAGCAAGCATCTGGTATACATATTCCGGTTGATCCTACTGATGAGGTTGATACTGCTGCTGCTTATGAGGTTTCAAGTGCTGAGGAGGTTCCCTTGAGTGAAGATAATGCCAGAAAGGCTGCTAGGGCCGCTGCCAAAGCTGCTCATAGTGCTATGTTTGATCAAGAGGCCATTGCAAAAGGGAAAAGAAAACTTCAAGAAGGAACTTCAAAAGAAACTCCAGCTGAGAGGAAATTAAGATTGAAGGAAAGTGAAGTTAAGAATGAATGATGGAGTCCCGTGTCTAAGAGTATTATACTGGATACATTCTTGCTATAACAGCGGGGAGAGCTTAATAGAAATGAAGTGTACAGTCAGTATGAGTGGGAAATGCACAAAGAATATGAGGCTAAAAGAAACATATTCTTCAGGACAAACACTGTGCGGAATAAAGCTCCTCCCCCCCAGGTACTACCCGAAGCCTAAGGAATATTTTGAAAGACAAAGCAAGAAGTACCTGGCTAAACAACTAAGAGATGCTGAGGCAAAGGAGTGATAGACTTGGAATCTAAACTTTTTATTTTTCAATATGCATGTGCGTCTATTCTTGTAATGATAAACACTTTGGATATATATATATATATATATATATATATATATATATATATATATATATATGATCACATGTTGATTTAATTGTTGTTCTGAATGCGTGAAATTTTATTATTCTGAATTCTGGTCTCGCACATTTGTTATGTATATCTTTCTGGTTGGTGTAATTCATCTTAGCTTGTAGGATTTTGGCTTCTTCAAATAGGGGGAGATTGTTGGGTATTGTATCCACAATTACCTGGATTTGAAGAAGCCTCCAGTCAAGCTAAGATGGATTCACAATGTATTTGACAATCTTCTATTAAGTTGTGCTTGTAGCTATTCCATGCTAAGTACACACCAATGTAAGGGTGCAGTGGGTCAATATACACGGGTCTGCGCAACGTAATCCCTCATTGAGTAGATCAGTGTGTTGACTCACGTGTGCTCTCTCTATTGGAGTGTACTTTTTTTCAAGTACAGGGTTAAGGCAGATCAAGAGCATAAGAAGGAGAAAAGATGGGTCAAAGACCAAGTCAACAAAGGAAGGAAGAGAAAATTCTTCTTAGTCAAAATCGACGGAAATCACTACGTGATCCTCGCCGACTTCTACGAGAATCGTTATTGATTCCCGCCGATTCGGAGAGAACCAGTCTGCATTCCCGCCGACCTCTTCTAGATGACTGTTTTCCTACAGGAATTCTGCTAAGGGAGAATCGACGGGAATCACCATGTGATTCTCGCCGACTTCGACGGGAATGGTTGTGATTCCCGCCTATTCGACAAGAATCAGTTTGCATTCCCGCCGATTCCCACTGGTTGACAAGGTTTCCAAATGGAATTCGGCCAAGGCAGAATCGACGGGAATCGTGAGTGATTCCCGTCGACTTTGACGGGAATCACCAACGATTCTCGCCGATTTTGCCTTAGGCAATTTTCGTCTTTTCGCTGGACCGAATGTAACATCCCATTTTCAAATTGGACCCCCCCTAGGAGTGACTTGAGCATGACTAGGTCCTATGAGTTAACCTAGGTGAGCCCAGGAGACCAAGTGACCTAAAAACCTAGTTGAGACTCACTTGGTCTGCAAATAGCAATTTTCAAAACTCTGATTTTGGGTGGCCTAGTAGGTTCAATGCGACTCTAAAAATTCCCTTAGACCTAATGTGGGCCCAATGAGTCATCAAGGACCTATTAGGGTCAACCCTAGTAGCCAAAATGACCAAGTCAACCCCAAGCCCAAATCAAGTCAAACCTAGTCTATATGGGTTAACCCAACCTCAAGCCACCCTCCCCTTAGGCTAATCTCTTGCATGATTATTATGTATTAATTTGGTTGCCCATATCCTAGAGGATTCACCAAGTCAACCTAGTGACTAGGAGAGAGAGAGAGAAGCCTAAATTTAGAGAGATAAAGAGGAGAGAGAAAGTGAGAAGAAAGAGGGTCATTCATGGTGGGGAGGTGAATCACCCCTCTATTCTTCATCATTTAATTAATAATATGTTTTTGAGGGTTGCATTTAGGCTGGTGCCATGAATAATTTCGGCCATAGGGTGGCAGGAGAGAGAAAGCTTCAATTTCTCCTTAATGGAGGAGAGAGAAAGAGGAAAAGAGAGAGGGGAGTTATGGAGGGACACCATGAGCCACCCCATTCATCTCCCCAAGCCTTAATTCATTCCTCCTGACCTTTGGGAAGAGATTCCCATCGTTTTCCCATCAGCCACCATCAATGGAGAAGCCCAACCACCATGGCCAAACACCCCTTCATCTCCCCTCCCATGAAAAAAATTATAAAACCCCCATGCAGCCCCCTATTCTGAATTTTGACTATTCCATCTCCCTCAAAACGTCCATGGCAGTCAAAATAACATATAAGATCAATAGTTTTGGTGGAGGAACGAGGGATCGGGAAGTTCGCCGGAGAGGAAAAACGCCATGGCGAACCGCCGCCGCCGTCGTCGTCGAACCCCCCAAATAAGGTCCTCCTCCTCTCCTTCTCTCATGCTTAGATCCTAGGAATGTTTAAAAGTTGATTTCATGCCCAAACGAACCGGAGCCAAGCTTCAAAATTTCAGAAATTTGCCATTTTTCATGGACTTTTGGAGCTCTCGGGTAGGGCGGCGCCGCCACCTCCGGCCACCCTAGCTCCGGCCATGGATAGCCCCCACCACCGGGAACAAATGGGTGATGTTTCCCGGTGGTGGCGCTGCCTCAGGCCGCCGGGAAATGGGCCGCAAAAACCACCTGCGCGGGTCTATTTTCGGCTCAATCGGAGAAGATGAACAGCCTCCGTTGGATCTTGCTTTAAGATTCGTGCAACCCATATTTTCAGATTTTTCTGTATTTTAATAAAACAGTTCACTGTAGAAGGAATTTAGGCCCCTTCTGGGCATCTACTGAAAAAGTGTATAACATGAAAGTTGTAGGTATTTTGAATACCTACAATTTGATATGTAGTGGTGAAAAATTGGATGAGGGGACTGCCCTGTAGAGCCTTTTAAGTAAGGGTATGTCCTACAACTAGGGTAGTTTTCTTCTAAAAATTATTTAGGCCCTTTAGGGGCATGTTCATCAAAAATGATCAACATGAATATTGTAGGCTTTTTAATTATCTACAGTTTGATATGTTATGGAAAATTTTAGGACAAGTATTATGACCTGTAGGGTCATTTTTCTAGGGTAGGTCCTACAAATAGGGCAAATCTTTGAAAAATTCCCCACACCTAACCCTTAGTCCAAATGGTTTGAATTTTGGACAGGGGCTTAATCTCACCTAGACCTAGCTCCTGTAAAAATTGGAACCCATTTAAAGAAGTTTAACCTAGGGTTTTGCCCTAAACCTAGAGAAGCTAGGGTAAGGTAGTTGAAGGGTCAAATCACCTCAAAAGTCTCCAAAATTTTGGAGGCATGTTTTTAGGGTTATCATATAGCTCTGATAAAAATTTCAGCCCAATTGGGTTTGAAATGATTGGGTTTTGATGTGATCAAAGATTGGTCCTTAAAGGGGAAAATTAGGGCAAGGGGTTGTTGGGGCATGGTGGGTCCAATTCTCACCCAAATGGGTTGGGATTTTGGCCAGAGCCCCATGGACAGAGAAAACACCCCCTCATGGAATTTGAGATGGTTTGGTGTGGGTTTGCCCTAGGATCCAAGTTCAAACCTTAAGGGTTGATCTATGGGGTTTGTGAAGGACATATGGTTTTATGACTTTGTATGGATCTAGAGTTTAGTCCATGATGTTCTAGGGGTGGAATTATGCCCTAGGAAGGAGTTGCATGGTATGGGTATTTAGTCACATCACTTAATTCTAATTATACAAAATTAGGTCTTTATATCTTATGGAATGGATGATGAGTCAAAAGATTTTAAGTTCATGTAAAATTATGATAGAGGATGTTAATTTTGATATATTGAACAGTAGTTGTTGTTTCATGAAATTTAAATAAGTTTTCATATGGGTACCTTAACAAAAGTACATAATCGTAGAATCTTGGGAGAAATAATTTATGTGGTATTATGATTTAGATTTTAATGAAATTGTGTACATCATGTTTTTAGGATATATTAAACCTCTGGAAATTTTATCATGATTTATGGGATAATAATTAGAGTACTTCCTTCACAACTTAGCAAATAGAGATTTTTACTTAGGAATTATTTATGAAGTAACCAGTCATTTAAAGTTTGTGAAATTTAGTCAGAGGAGTTTTAATATCATATTACATCTCAGTGAATTTTTATGGAATTATTTGAATTATAAATTTAGGGGTTGCTTCATTAAATGTTATTGCCCATAAAAATTTAGATAAATTCAATTTGGTATATTAAATGCAAATAAAATTATTAATTTTGGTCAGAGGACTTTTCTGATGATTATCAAGGCTCTGTAATTTTTACATAATTTTATGATGATTAATTGTTGTACTTCCTTCATTAAATATGAATTGTGGAATTTCGATGAATAATTTAATTAGAGGATAAATACTATTTGTAAAATCATGGGAGTTAATATTTAGTAATAATTCACTGTTATACAGTAACTATAATTTTTGGATGACCAATACTTGAGTAGATCATGTAGTTCATGTTCATTATCACCCATGGTCAATTATTTGGAAAATTAATTAATTATCAATTTAATTAGGAAAAATCATAATTTTCTGGATTTAGGCATATTATGACATGGTAGATTCCCAGTAATTATTACAAGGGTTTTGGAAGAGAATTTAATGGACGTTCTATCATGGGCAACGTATAGGGTAGAAGGGTATGTCTGGTGTGAAAAAGGCATGAACAGTATTAGTATGAGACTTGGATATAAGGGTGGAGTTTTGTACCTTATAGGCTTGGGAAAATGAGCATGGGATTCATCATTGGAGATTATGATGAGTAAAGATGTGTTTGGCTAGCATAGGAGGTGCTCGGGGTAGACGAAAGATCGTTTTGCCCTAGGAGTGGAAGAGTCAAATACACTAGGGTTAGATTCATTATAATATTAAAAAGGGATTGGGTAAAGGGTAGACAACCAATAACAATAAGTGCCTTGCGAAAGGGAACTTCGGGCCGTAATGCCGCCGTCTTGGTTCCTAGTGCCCCTTGAGAGCCCTTCACGGGTATGCCGGGGGCATTCCTGGGCTAACATAAATCTTAAAACAAACGAAAGAGTAATTAGCCTAATAGGGATTCACATTGCACACACTCATTAGTTAGGGTTGGTAATGGTTAAGTCGTCCCGAGGTGTTCAAGGGGGCGCTGTTCCGTGGTGTTCTAAGGGATGGAGTCTGGAGATGAGCCGGACGGTTTAGTCCGGGGAATTTGGTCTCGAAGGTGGTTAATACGGACGGTTTAGTCCGGGGAATTTGGTCTCGGACGTGGTTAATACAGACGGTTTAGCCCGGGAGTTTGACACTTTAAATTGCTATATATTAAACTACTGCATGTGCACAAAAATAGGAAGGATTAAGGTGGTGGGTTCTCGATATCGGGGAGTTCGATTGCACCGACACCGATATCGTTGACTCGGCAAGGTGACTAGCACTAAGCCAAGGTTAAGTCCGGCGGACCAGTCGGCAAGAGTACGCAGGAGTCCGCCTCGTGCACCAGGCGTTGAGGGCGTACGATAGGTCAGACCAGTAGTGCTTTTACTGGTTTTGAGGTGGGCGAGGCCCAACCCACCGCTTCCGTCTGCCACTACGGGAGTATCCTGGGAGTTATCTCCAGAAAGGGGGAACTAAAGGTTTGTGTACACAAAGTTGGGTGGGTGAGTTGCACTACATGACATAACATACCCACCATATAGTTGCATATCATAATCATTCATAACAACCTTGACACCTAAAGTATAAGTGGAATGGGACGCTTATACTTTAGGACTTGCAAAACGACCCCTTGGTCTATAAGCTTGTGTGGGCAAGTTTATAAATTAAAGGTTAATTTCAATATATATATATGCTGCTGTTTGATAACCGACACCCCAACGTATAAGTGGTATGGGACACTTTATACGATGGGAGCCTTGCAAAAGATCCCTTGGCTTATGTGTACTCACATAAGTGAAGGTTTAATTACTTACTTACTTCCTTTCTGTTATACCTATTACAACATTTGAATTGCTCCCCGAATGCACAACTGCTAGTTAGGTCCACCGTCATCTGCTTTTGACTACTCTCCACTTTCATGTCCTCCCCTTTCTTCCTCTCCGCCCGGTGCCTTAGAGCGTGGGGGAAGGGGTGGGGGATGATAGGACTTAGTCTTTAGACTAACGGTTTTCGAACCATATCATTTTAGGGATCGCGGAGCCCAGCATGGAGGAGCAGCCCAGGAGGCCGGTACGCTTGGAGATGGGACAGTCTAGCACTGAAGTCCAGACTACGGGGACTGTGAGTCCCGGCCCTTCGTAGAGTTTTAGTTTTGTTTCCGCTTTTGAGTGATCTTGTAGTGAGGATTTGATGTACCGGGCATGAGCCCTTTTATTTCCAGACTATTTATACTCTGATGATTTTCTGTGGACACTCCCTTCGTGCAGTTTTATTTTATGTGATATTCTCTTTTGGTGGACTTGCTTCTCTCTTGCTTGCTACTTATTGTGATCGAAAGGCCGGCAGAATCGGCGCGTTGTAGTGACTACCTTCCCGGGTGCGAAGGTGTCACCGCAAAGCGGCGGTTCTGGGCATAAGACCCCGGGTTTTCAAAAATAAAAATGGGGTCTTACAAAGTGGTATCAGAGGAAACATCGATCGGATTAGTAGCAGTCCACAAATCCTTGGGTCACCTCCGCGCGAGATTAGTTTGCGGACAAACTAAGCAGCGGAAGCAGTGGTGTGCTCATATGGGGAATCACATGTAAATTGTCCACTTTCCATCCATTCCATTTGTACATTAGCTAACAATTGGAATTCTTCTTTGTAGCCTGTGGCAAACCCTGTCCCCAGCAGGGAGCACCTCTGGTTGCAAAGACCTCTTCTTGTAATTCTCTAGTCAATAGGTTAGACTCAACCGCTAGGATACGTGACTAACCCGACAACTTATACCGTGCCCTAGTCCGAAACAGACCTTAAGTATGAATTTGGTTAGGTAAGGAAATACCTAAAGAGATTAAAGGAGGAGTTTAATAGTTGAATGGATACCTAAGACATAAACTCTGGTGTCCCTATGGTCCCTAACAAGGATTACTCAATCTATTGGGACTGAACAATAATCCATTATCAGAATGGTAGAAGATACGTAGTATTAACCCCCGTACCAGTAACAAGATTACTCAGGGACAACTACAAGATAAACACTGAAGGTCGGGTAGGAATTCAAGTTCGAAAGAGACCCAATTGGGAGTAGGAACAACCCTGATAAGCGTGTCGTAAATTTGACTCGGAGGGTTTAAAGTATGGAGTATATCTACAAGTGTCAGTTTGGAACCCCAAGTCATAGATTGATGCCCTAGGGATTGTACACTCAGCTAGGACAGATATAACATGGTAAGATAAAAGAAAATTAGCCCAAGGAAGATATGGGCTTATCTTTTGTTTATTGGGCAAGTGAGTTAATGACTTAGGTCTCCTAGATCTAATTTAGAAAGTGTGTTGCCCCAAATACAGTAATATTGAGGTTGGTCTTATTCGACGCCACTCGAACGATGTCATGGTAATAATGAGGAGTAACTACGAGACATAACTACTAGAAGATACCATGTGAATTTGATGACGGGTAGTAAGACTAAGTAGATTTGGGAAGATAAGACTGAGACACTATGCTGTAACATCATGAGTATGATAACACTAAGAGTTTGAAAGAAATTAGCAGACGATATATCGAAAACATATATCTTAGGTATGACCTTGCAGACTCGATTCAGATAGCATCAAGACAAGATTAGATACATTTGATGACACAAATATGGTTAGCAAGGGTCGCGGCTATGATAAATAAATGTTTGGAAAATCAAGTGTAACTACGGCAGAATGGCACAACAAATTAAAAAGGTATAAATGACAACCTCCAAAAATGCACGAGTACACCCCCTTAAATCTTGCGGACGACGGGTCATTTGACGAAGTAATCTTTCCCGTTAACGACCAGAGTTGGATAAATCATAGGGTCAAATTGATTGATTACTCTGGCGTATATGAAAGAATAGGAACATGATCGCGTGGAGGAGGTTTATAGAGTCGCTGTCTACCGTTACAAACAAAAACTCAATTTACTAGAAGAAGATTGTGTGTATTAGAACTTGTCTTTCCCCGGAATGAGAAAGACGTCATGGATTTGGCTACGCACAGTGAGGTTTGCCTAATGGTATAGGCAAGTATAAGGGTTTTGAAGAACTATTATTCTCACTTCCAGAGTTTGAGTGGAAGTTCGAGGATAGATTGAGCGAGATAGTTGGGGAAACCCTGATTTAGTAGTACAGTTTTGTGGTGCGATAAGATCCCGCTAGTCAAGGTCCTGCGGAGAAAGCATGGATAGAAGGAATTAACATACCCGGGATCCTCAGGACCTGATGCAGGAAAGATACCCGGAACTATTCAGTCAGGTATACCTCGCAACTCCTCAAGTGGTTTAAAGTTTTCTCCCTAATTGCAATTACTAGTAGAATATTCCAGGAGATATGGGCTAAACTTTTGTTTATTGGGGCTAGCCCTTAATCATTGATCTAGTAGGTACTTCAACCCTTATGGGATGTTACAAGCTTAAGTTAACCCAGTAGAAAACATCCCCGTAGACTTAACCTTAATTTCGGGGACGAAATTTTTGTTTTGTTTATTGGGATTTGTAACATCCCATTTTCAAATTGGACCCCCCCAAGGAGTGACTTGAGCATGACTAGGTCCTATGAGTTAACCTAGGTGAGCCCAGGAGACCAAGTGACCTAAAAACCTAGTTGAGACTCACTTGGTCTGCAAATAGCAATTTTCAAAACTCTGATTTTGGGTGGCCTAGTAGGTTCAATGCGACTCTAAAAATTCCCTTAGACCTAATGTGGGCCCAATGAGTCATCAAGGACCTATTAGGGTCAACCCTAGTATCCAAAATGACCAAGTCAACCCCAAGCCCAAATCAAGTCAAACCTAGTCTATATGGGTTAACCCAACCTCAAGCCACCCTCCCCTTAGGCTAATCTCTTGCATGATTATTATGTATTAATTTGGTTGCCCATATCCTAGAGGATTGACCAAGTCAACCTAGTGACTAGGAGAGAGAGAGAGAAGCCTAAATTTAGAGAGATAAAGAGGAGAGAGAAAGTGAGAAGAAAGAGGGTCATTCATGGTGGGGAGGTGAATCACCCCTCTATTCTTCATCATTTAATTAATAATATGTTTTTGAGGGTTGCATTTAGGCTGGTGCCATGAATAATTTCGGCCATAGGGTGGCAGGAGAGAGAAAGCTTCAATTTCTCCTTAATGGAGGAGAGAGAAAGAGGAAAAGAGAGAGGGGAGTTATGGAGGGACACCATGAGCCACCCCATTCATCTCCCCAAGCCTTAATTCATTCCTCCTGACCTTTGGGAAGAGATTCCCATCGTTTTCCCATCAGCCACCATCAATGGAGAAGCCCAACCACCATGGCCAAACACCCCTTCATCTCCCCTCCCATGAAAAAAATTATAAAACCCCCATGCAGCCCCCTATTCTGAATTTTGACTATTCCATCTCCCTCAAAACGTCCATGGCAGTCAAAATAACATATAAGATCAATAGTTTTGGTGGAGGAACGAGGGATCGGGAAGTTCGCCGGAGAGGAAAAACGCCATGGCGAACCGCCGCCGCCGTCGTCGTCGAACCCCCCAAATAAGGTCCTCCTCCTCTCCTTCTCTCATGCTTAGATCCTAGGAATGTTTAAAAGTTGATTTCATGCCCAAACGAACCGGAGCCAAGCTTCAAAATTTCAGAAATTTGCCATTTTTCATGGACTTTTGGAGCTCTCGGGTAGGGCGGCGCCGCCACCTCCGGCCACCCTAGCTCCGGCCATGGATAGCCCCCACCACCGGGAACAAATGGGTGATGTTTCCCGGTGGTGGCGCCGCCTCAGGCCGCCGGGAAATGGGCCGCAAAAACCACCTGCGCGGGTCTATTTTCGGCTCAATCGGAGAAGATGAACAGCCTCCGTTGGATCTTGCTTTAAGATTCGTGCAACCCATATTTTCAGATTTTTCTGTATTTTAATAAAACAGTTCACTGTAGAAGGAATTTAGGCCCCTTCTGGGCATCTACTGAAAAAGTGTATAACATGAAAGTTGTAGGTATTTTGAATACCTACAATTTGATATGTAGTGGTGAAAAATTGGATGAGGGGACTGCCCTGTAGAGCCTTTTTAGTAAGGGTATGTCCTACAACTAGGGTAGTTTTCTTCTAAAAATTATTTAGGCCCTTTAGGGGCATGTTCATCAAAAATGATCAACATGAATATTGTAGGCTTTTTAATTATCTACAGTTTGATATGTTATGGAAAATTTTAGGACAAGTATTATGACCTGTAGGGTCATTTTTCTAGGGTAGGTCCTACAAATAGGGCAAATCTTTGAAAAATTCCCCACACCTAACCCTTAGTCCAAATGGTTTGAATTTTGGACAGGGGCTTAATCTCACCTAGACCTAGCTCCTGTAAAAATTGGAACCCATTTAAAGAAGTTTAACCTAGGGTTTTGCCCTAAACCTAGAGAAGCTAGGGTAAGGTAGTTGAAGGGTCAAATCACCTCAAAAGTCTCCAAAATTTTGGAGGCATGTTTTTAGGGTTATCATTTAGCTCTGATAAAAATTTCAGCCCAATTGGGTTTGAAATGATTGGGTTTTGATGTGATCAAAGATTGGTCCTTAAAGGGGAAAATTAGGGCAAGGGGTTGTTGGGGCATGGTGGGTCCAATTCTCACCCAAATGGGTTGGGATTTTGGCCAGAGCCCCATGGACAGAGAAAACACCCCCTCATGGAATTTGAGATGGTTTGGTGTGGGTTTGCCCTAGGATCCAAGTTCAAACCTTAAGGGTTGATCTATGGGGTTTGTGAAGGACATATGGTTTTATGACTTTGTATGGATCTAGAGTTTAGTCCATGATGTTCTAGGGGTGGAATTATGCCCTAGGAAGGAGTTGCATGGTATGGGTATTTAGTCACATCACTTAATTCTAATTATACAAAATTAGGTCTTTATATCTTATGGAATGGATGATGAGTCAAAAGATTTTAAGTTCATGTAAAATTATGATAGAGGATGTTAATTTTGATATATTGAACAGTAGTTGTTGTTTCATGAAATTTAAATAAGTTTTCATATGGGTACCTTAACAAAAGTACATAATCGTAGAATCTTGGGAGAAATAATTTATGTGGTATTATGATTTAGATTTTAATGAAATTGTGTACATCATGTTTTTAGGATATATTAAACCTCTGGAAATTTTATCATGATTTATGGGATAATAATTAGAGTACTTCCTTCACAACTTAGCAAATAGAGATTTTTACTTAGGAATTATTTATGAAGTAACCAGTCATTTAAAGTTTGTGAAATTTAGTCAGAGGAGTTTTAATATCATATTACATCTCAGTGAATTTTTATGGAATTATTTGAATTATAAATTTAGGGGTTGCTTCATTAAATGTTATTGCCCATAAAAATTTAGATAAATTCAATTTGGTATATTAAATGCAAATAAAATTATTAATTTTGGTCAGAGGACTTTTCTGATGATTATCAAGGCTCTGTAATTTTTACATAATTTTATGATGATTAATTGTTGTACTTCCTTCATTAAATATGAATTGTGGAATTTCGATGAATAATTTAATTAGAGGATAAATACTATTTGTAAAATCATGGGAGTTAATATTTAGTAATAATTCACTGTTATACAGTAACTATAATTTTTGGATGACCAATACTTGAGTAGATCATGTAGTTCATGTTCATTATCACCCATGGTCAATTATTTGGAAAATTAATTAATTATCAATTTAATTAGGAAAAATCATAATTTTCTGGATTTAGGCATATTATGACATGGTAGATTCCCAGTAATTATTACAAGGGTTTTGGAAGAGAATTTAATGGACGTTCTATCATGGGCAACGTATAGGGTAGAAGGGTATGTCTGGTGTGAAAAAGGCATGAACAGTATTAGTATGAGACTTGGATATAAGGGTGGAGTTTTGTACCTTATAGGCTTGGGAAAATGAGCATGGGATTCATCATTGGAGATTATGATGAGTAAAGATGTGTTTGGCTAGCATAGGAGGTGCTCGGGGTAGACGAAAGATCGTTTTGCCCTAGGAGTGGAAGAGTCAAATACACTAGGGTTAGATTCATTATAATATTAAAAAGGGATTGGGTAAAGGGTAGACAACCAATAACAATAAGTGCCTTGCGAAAGGGAACTTCGGGCCGTAATGCCGCCGTCTTGGTTCCTAGTGCCCCTTGAGAGCCCTTCACGGGGTATGCCGGGGGCAGTCCTGGGCTAACATAAATCTTAAAACAAACGAAAGAGTAATTAGCCTAATAGGGATTCACATTGCACACACTCATTAGTTAGGGTTGGTAATGGTTAAGTCGTCCCGAGGTGTTCAAGGGGGCGCTGTTCCGTGGTGTTCTAAGGGATGGAGTCTGGAGATGAGCCGGACGGTTTAGTCCGGGGAATTTGGTCTCGAAGGTGGTTAATACGGACGGTTTAGTCCGGGGAATTTGGTCTCGGACGTGGTTAATACAGACGGTTTAGCCCGGGAGTTTGACACTTTAAATTGCTATATATTAAACTACTGCATGTGCACAAAAATAGGAAGGATTAAGGTGGTGGGTTCTCGATATCGGGGAGTTCGATTGCACCGACACCGATATCGTTGACTCGACAAGGTGACTAGCACTAAGCCAAGGTTAAGTCCGGCGGACCAGTCGGCAAGAGTACGCAGGAGTCCGCCTCGTGCACCAGGCGTTGAGGGCGTACGATATGTCAGACCAGTAGTGCTTTTACTGGTTTTGAGGTGGGCGAGGCCCAACCCACCGCTTCCGTCTGCCACTACGGGAGTATCCTGGGAGTTATCTCCAGAAAGGGGGAACTAAAGGTTTGTGTACACAAAGTTGGGTGGGTGAGTTGCACTACATGACATAACATACCCACTGTTGGGTACATTGGAAAATGTGTACCTGATTTGAAGAAGCCCAACCTAGCTCAATGATATACATCAAGGTGTATTTGATGTTGTTTTGAGTTGACATGTGCAGGTAAAGAAATGTTAAAGTTTACAGGAAAAATTCTAAGTCCAAGTGTCAACACAAAGGAACATGTGTCGACACATAGAAGAAAGTTGTCGACACAACACTGGGAAAATGTGTCGACACAGAAGAAGTAAGTCGACACTACTCTGGGAAAAAAGTGTCGACACATAACATAGTCTACAACAGCACTGGGAAATTGTGTCGACACAGAAGAAGTAAGTCGACACAGCACTGGGAAATTGTGTCGACACAGAAGAAGTAAGTCGACACAGCACTGGGAAATTGTGTCGACACAGAAGAAAAACGTCGACCTCAACATTGGGAGAATGTGTCGACACTAAAGAGTATAGTCGATCTCAAGTTTGTCGACATCATCTGAATATGTCGACACAGAAGAATATAGTCGACCACAAGTTTGTCTACAACAGCAGAATGTGTCGACACATTGTGATTGAGTCGACACATTGAAGCAGAGTTAAAAGAAGACTGTGTCGACACCTGAAGGCTAAGTCGACACTTACTGAAGTTAAGATTCTACAACAACTGTGTCGACACACAGGACTTGTGTCGACACACTGAAGAGTCAAGATCAAATTGTTTGCAGAAGAAGCTGTGTCGACTCAAAGGCAACTTAGTCGACATCACTGAAGGCAGTGTCGACACCAAAGTCAATTGTGTCGACACAAATAGACAGATGGTCTCGACACTTTCTGACAGACTGTCTCGACACACTGTGGTTCAAGACTAAGGCACAGGACTTGTTGAAGACTTGACAGCTGTGGGTTGCCACCGGTTAACTGAAGCTGTCAGACTTGTCAGAGAACTGTTAGAAACCGGATCAGCCGGTTACCATGAAGGAAGTCTATAAATAGACATATTCAGAAGAAGGAAATAACCTTCACAATATTGAAGAAATTCTTAACTCCAGAACTTTTGAAGAAGGATTCCGATCCAAATCATTTCAAGAAAGTGCAAGGCACTTAAGAAGATCTTCTCAAGAAGATCTAAGAAGACTATCTAAGGATAGATCTAAGAAGAGTTCTAACCAGAATTCTGAAGAATCATTCAAGTGCTGATAGAGAGAGATCAAGTCAGAATTTGAAGAAGAAGAAAGAATCCACCATTGGATTCTCAAGAAGCTGTTTGGAATCAACTCAGCTAAGTACATTTTCAAGAAGCTTTGAAGAAGGCTAAGAAACAGTTGATTGCATCAGCTGATTAAAGAATTGTCATTGCCTCTTCTCTCTCAACTTGGCAAGACAAATTTAAAACAATCTTTTCTATATTTTTGTAGGATCTGTTTATACAGATCTGAGTTATAAGCCTATGTTATAAAGGCTGAGTGTAGGAGTGTTGAACTCTGAGTGGTAGGGCTGATTGCCTGAGTGTAGGAGAAGGATATTCTCTGAGTTGTAGGCCTTGGG
Organism: Platanthera zijinensis; assembly: GCA_039513925.1. Lineage (NCBI taxonomy): Eukaryota > Viridiplantae > Streptophyta > Magnoliopsida > Asparagales > Orchidaceae > Platanthera > Platanthera zijinensis. The sequence continues at coordinate 122,566,568 of CM077084.1, forward strand.
GCAAGGCTGAGGTAGGGCAGGTGTGCCTGAGTTGTAGGAACCAGTTGGGTTCTGAGTTGTAAGATCTTTTGATCTGAGATTAGTGGAAGATTGGCCGATTCTAGCATACTGCTAGATAGGTGAAGGGGGAAAGTGGATGTACCCAGACCTTGGGGAACCACTATAAATCTGTGTGCAATCTGTGATGCTTATTTTCTGTGATTGCTGTGTTTTATTGTGAATTCTGCCTTGAAGTTTTTTTCAAAAAATAAGTTGAACCTATTCACCCCCCCCTCTAGGTGTTTAGGTTATCTTGAAAGTGAAACTATCAAGTGGTATCAGAGGGAGGTTCCTCAAAAAGGACTTAACAGTCTGAGGTAGATCTGATAGGCAGAATCAAGAATCAAGAAGATGGGTTCTGGAGAGAATCATAAGGAGCTAGGGTCAATGAAATTACCCATATGCAAGAAGGAAATCTTTGGGATCTGGAAAGAAAGAGTCAGATTGTTTATGGAAGCATCTGACCCAAGGATTTACATCACAGTACAGGAAGGCCCCTTCATACCAATGAAGATATCTGTTCTTGATGCAAATATCCAAACACCAAAGACTTATTCTGAAATGACCAAGGATGAAATCATCTTGGCAACCATGGACAAAAGGGCACAGAACATAATTGTCAGTGCCATAGATGATTCAACATTTCAGAATCTGATTCACTGCAAGACCTCCAAGGAGATGTGGGACACATTAATTGTCTACATGGAGGGATCAGAAGAAGTAAGGCTGGACAGAAAATCTATGCTAAATCAGGAGTATGAAAGTTTTAGACAAGGGAAATCTGATAGCATAACTGAGTGCTATAAGAAATTCTATAGAATTGTGAATGAGCTAATTTCCTATGGAAGAGTCTTCAGTACCTATGAACTGAATGACAAATTCTTAAGATCCTTATCAAAGGATTGGGATACAAAGATCTGTGCCATAAGAGAAGTGGCAAAATTGGCAGAGATATCTCCTCCAACTCTGTTTGGAAAGTTGCTATCCTATGAAATGCAACTTATGGTAAGGAAGGAGGAGGAAAGAAACTCAAGAGGAGAGCATAGAGAAAAGACTGTGGCATTTAATGCTGAAGCCACCAGAAAGAATAGGAGGAAATCACCATCTCCTCCTAAGGAAGTTGAAGAAGGTAGTTCTGAAAATTCAGATAGGGGTTCAGTCAGCAGTGATTCAGATGCAGACTTTGCTGCATTCACTAGGCAATTTCAAAGGTTCTTGAAAAAGAAGCAATGGAAGTCTAGGCCTTCCTCATCACAGCAGGTAGATGACTATTATCAGAAAAGAAGGTCATCTAGGAAAGAGAAAAGCAGGTCAAAGCCCAGCAAAGCCACTACTTCAAAGATTGTCTGCTATTGTTGCAATAGGCCTGGACATGTAGTGGCTGAGTGTCCTGACAAAAGGAAGGAATCTTCAGAAAAGAAGAAGACTTATCAGAAAGGCAAGAAGGAGAAATCCTTTGTAGCAAAGAAAGATAAAAGTCTGTCAGACCAGTCAACTTCAGAATCAGGATCTGAAGCTGAAGCATATATTGGATTATATGCTGCATCTGAGGAAGAGGAGTTTATGCAGTTGCTAGACTCCATCAATGAACATCAATGCATGGGTTTGATGACTAGATCAGAAGAGGACCTATGCCAGAATCAGTCTGGTCCTAATGAGGTAAACAGTCCTTCCAGTACATTTGTTTGTAGTACAAGTGAAGAATCAGCTACATCTTCATCAAGTGATGAAGATGCATCTGGATCTGAAGGAGATGTCTATCAATTGATAGACAAGTATGGGGACTTGTTGCAGGCCCTTAAGAAAAGCAAGAACCTGGTTAAATCACAGGCTCAGGAAATTGCTGATCTAAGGGTTACAACAGCTGAGTTAGAAAAAGTCCTTGATCAAAAGTTAGCTGAAATTGCCAAGCTGAAAAATATAACTATTATTCAGATGGGCACAATTAATTATACTAATGATCAAGTAAAGAGTCTGGAGGACAGACTTAGAATTGAAAGGGATTTAGTGGCTAGTTACTCTAAGCCAAAATCTGTCTTACCCTTGATAGATGAATTTGTCACTCAGAAGGGTAAGGCTGGATTAGGATTTAAGGGTAACTCCAGGGCTAGCAGATTCAAGAAGAAAGGCAAAGCCCCTATTCAGCCACTAAACCTTTCAGTCCCCATAAAGTTTGGTAAGAAGAAAGTGCCTTCTAACATATATGATCATGAAGACATTCAGGATCATATCAAGACAAATGTTCTGAAGAACAAGGGTGTTAAGGCAAGCAGGCCTACCTATGGTCATAAGCCCTATGGTTTTAAGAAACCAGCAGGAGAAGTTGCAACAGCACCAGCAATGAACAGAAATGCTTCTGACAAGGATGTATCTAGATCTAGATACAATAAGTTTGAATGTTGGTGCTGTGGCAAGAGGGGTCATTTTGCATTGGACTGCTGGTATAACACAAGTGTTATAAAGAATAAGAGTCTACCTGTTAGAAGAGGTTATGATAACTTTATTAAGGCTAACCTGAACCAAGGACCCAAGACTTACTTGGGTTCTAAGGGTAAGTAATTCTGTATTGCAGGTGAATCCAAGTTACCATGCCCCTATATGGTACTTGGATAGTGGTTGTTCCAGGCACATGACTGGAACAAAGGGGCTGCTGAAGGAGTATTCATCTGTCAAAGATGGACATAAAGTGATCTTTGGTGGATCTGAAAAAGGAGTCATCAAAGGATTTGGTAACATCTCTTCAAACCTAATTACTATCACCCAAGTGGCCTATGTAAAAGGTTTGAAACATAATCTAATAAGCATAAGCCAGCTGAGTGATCTAGGATATGACATTTCATTTGGTAAGAATGGATGTCATATCAAAAGGTCAAGTGATCAAGAGATCATATTGACTGGGTATAGGAAGAGAAATGTGTATTGCCTTAATTTTGAATGTGAGAATAAGGCATCCCCCATTTGTCTTGTAGCTGATGACAATGCTTCTCATTGTGTTAAGTGGCACAAGAGATTGGCTCATCTAAACTACAAGACAATTGGCCAACTCTTTAGTAAAGAACTAGTGAGGAATGGGCCTCAAGTTAAGTGTATAAAGGAAGGGGTATGCTCAGCTTGTCAAAAGGGCAAGCAGACAAAAACCTCATTTCAAAGCCTTGAAAACAAGGATTCTGTGAGGTGCTTATACCTCTTGCATATGGATCTTTTTGGTCCTATGCCAGTTCACAGTCTAGGTAGGAAGGTCTACACACTAGTGGTTGTAGATGACTATTCTAGATTTACATGGGTGTTCTTTCTGAGACAAAAATCTGAAACCCCAAGTGTATTATTTAAGTTTGTAAAGCAAATTCAGAATGAACTGAACAGTACAGTGGTCAAAATCAGAAGTGACCATGGTACTGAGTTTCAATCTGAAAGCATGACAAACTTGTGTATAGACTTTGGGATTTTCCAAGAGTTCTCCTCACCTAGAACACCCCAGCAAAATGGAATTGCTGAAAGAAAGAATAGATCATTAATTGAAGCTGGTAGAACTCTATTGAGTGACACCTCTCTCCCAGAATATTTTTGGGCTGAGGCAGTTAACACTGCTTGTCATGTCATCAATAGGGCTTCTATCACCAAAAGCCACAGGAAGACTCCCTATGAGATTGTGAAAGGCAGAAAACCAAATCTATCCTATTTTAGGATCTTTGGCTGCAAGTGCTATATACTTAACAATGGTAAGTCTTATTTGACTAAGTTTGCTGCCAAATCCCAGGATGGGATATTTGTTGGGTACAGCACAAATAGCAAGGCCTATAGAGTCTTCAACTTAACTACTCAAGTTGTTGAAGAATCTGTGCATATTGTATTTGATGAAACAAGATTAATCAATTGTGAATTGTCTTGTAGATCAAATGACTCAACAGGTATAAGCAAGAAGATGGACAAGCTCTCCATTGCTGAAGCTTCAAAGGAAGATGGAGCATTGGAAAATGAAGGCTACTGTCCAGGGGGAGTACAAGAGATAATGGAAGCTGATGAAAACCAAGAGGTTCAGCAGAATGAAGAAGCTGGAGATGTTCAACAAGAAGGGAATCTTCCTCCAGCTATAAGATATCTAAGAGATCATCCTACTGATCAGATAATTGGTGATCCAAGACAAGGAGTGCAAACTAGAAGCAGAAATCAAAGCACAGTTTTGCATTCTAGTTTCTTGTCTCAAATGGAACCTAAGAAGTTTGAAGAAGCTATCCAAGACCAGCACTGGATTGATGCTATGCAAGAGGAGCTGAATCAGTTCAGAAGGTGCAAGGTCTGGGAGCTTGTTCCTAAACCAAGAGGCCACAACATAATTGGGACTAAGTGGATCTATAGGAACAAGCTAGATGAAAGTGGAATAATAATAAAGAATAAAGCAAGATTGGTTGCAAAAGGATACAGGCAGGAAGAAGGGATTGACTTTGATCAAACCTTTGCTCCAGTAGCAAGGCTGGAGGCAATCAGAATGTTCCTTGCCTATGCAGCCTACCAAGACTTCAAAGTATACCAGATGGATGTAAAGTCAGCATTTCTGAATGGTAATCTTAAAGAAGAAGTATATGTAGAGCAGCCATCAGGTTTTGTAGATCCTCTTAAACCTGATCTGTGTATAAGCTTAGAAAAGCTTTGTATGGGTTAAAACAAGCTCCAAGGGCTTGGTATGAAACCCTGTCTACCTTCCTCATTGAGAATAAATTCTCAAGAGGAAAGATAGACAAAACTCTATTCCTTAGGGAATCCAAAGGCAAGATCATCTTAGTTCAGATTTATGTTGATGACATAATCTTTGGATCTACTGAAAACAACCTTTGTAAAAAGTTTGCCAAACTTATGCAAGGGAAGTTTGAGATGAGCAGTATGGGAGAACTTAAGTTCTTCTTGGGACTCCAAGTAAGACAGACTGATGATGGATTGTCCATATCCCAGTCTAAGTTCACCAAAGAATTGATCAAGAAATATGGTATGGAGTCATCCTCCACCATGAGAACTCCTATGGGAACAAGTATGCCTATATGCAAAGATGAGACAGGTAAACCTGTTGATGAATCATTGTATAGAGGAATAATTGGATCTCTACTATATCTCACTGCTAGTAGACCAGACATTATGTATGCTACATGTGTCTGTGCAAGGTACCAAGCCTGCCCTAAAGAATCTCATTATACTGCAGTCAAAAGGATTCTGAGATATCTAAAGGGCACACCTAATCTAGGCCTTTGGTACCCTAGGAATAGAGATTTTCTACTAACAGGCTATTCAGATGCAGATTTTGCAGGATGTAGAGAGGATAGAAAAGTACTACAGGTACTTGTCAATTCCTGGGAGGAAGACTTATATCATGGAGTAGTAAGAAGCAGACCAGTGTGGCAATTTCCACAGCTGAGTCAGAGTATGTTGCTGCTGGAAGCTGCTGTGCACAGCTATTATGGATGCAGCATCAACTTAAAGATTATGGTATTCAGGTAAGTAGAACACCCCTTTTATGTGATTCTAAGAGTGCTATTTCTATTGCTAATAATCCAGTTTCTCATAGTAGAACTAAGCATATAGAAATCAAATACCATTTTCTAGAGAACATGTAGAAAAAGGAGACATCACATTGGAATTTGTAAAAACAGATTATCTCAAATAGCTGATGTATTTACTAAGCCTCTAGATGAAACCAAGTTCAATAAATTCAAAATTGAATTAGGCATGTTATCCATTGATTAATGTATTAAACAAAATCATTAACAATGCTATTGAAATGGGTTATAAGTAAGAAAAAGTAGTAACAACAATAATCACGTGTTAAAAAGAACACATTGAAGTTACAGAAATTGGCTAAGTAAGAATGTGTCGACACATTCAGTAATAATGTGTCGACTCAGAGAAATTATGTCGACAAGTCAGAAATATTGTGTCGACACAGAGAATATGTGTCGACACTTAAGAATTTTATTGTCGACTTAACCAGGAATGTAATGTCGACTCAACCAGAATCGTGGTGTCGACACTTACAAAATATGTGTCGACACTTGTCCTTAGTGTCGACACAGAATTTCTGTCTTTCTACTATGTATCCAAGATGTCGACATAACCACATATTGGTGTCGACACATAGTAGGCTGAAGAAATGTCGAGTTAATAGAAGCTTGTGTCGACACATTCCGTCTGTGTCGACACATTTAGACTGCTTTTGGCGCCTTTTGAACTTCTTTCAACAGAAGCTATAAATAGGTCAAAAGCTCTTGTTGTCGACACGCTTTCAAGGTTTTCGAGACTAAAACCTTGTGTCGACAGTCTTTCTTTCTCTCTTCTCTCAAGCTTTCTCGACACAACAATGGCGCCAAGGATTGAAGATAACATCAATGAAGGATACGAGTTGGTGCGCCAGGCGTTTGCAGATGCGCCGCCCGATGTTCAAGGGGTTATCACCCTCCTCTCCAACTCAGGGTTAGAATTTCTGGTATCTGAACCGTCCAAGATTTGGAAGAAGGAGGTTCACGAATTCTTTATCTCAGCATCTGTCCATTCTACTGGCCTCAAGATCAAGTCCACTGTACAAGGGACTAAGGTTAAGATTACCCACAAGGGTTTGAGAAAGATATTCCAATTACCAGTAGTTGAGAATGAAGAAGAGGTTCCCAGTTCTAAGACAAGGGAAGCCCTACAATGGTGTGGCCTGGACTCAAGCATGAAGATTGGAGCTGCATTCAATAGAAAGGGTATGAATCAGCAAGGGAAGTTCTTGTCTGAAGTAGTTGGCAAAGTAATTCTCTGCAAGTCAGGTGGACATGATAGGATTTCTGCCTATATGTTCAGCCTTATGACCAGGATTGTCTTTACAATCCCTACTGATTGGTCAGCAGTTATCTTTGAGAAGATTAAAGAAGGAATCAAGAAGCCTAACATGGCTAGGATCATGAGCCTATATCTCAATGGAGCAGTTCCTGAAGTAATGCAGCAACTGCCAGGCTCTAAAATTAATCATATGAGAAGGATGGACATGAGACTGTTCTCCAGATGGGAAAGGGTGCTGTCTAAGGATGTGCCTGAAGAGAACAGGCCAGACACCCCTGTGAGATCCCCTCTCCAGCTCAAGAGCCTGAGCAACAACAAGAAGACTCACCTAGGACACAGGTTGAAGAACAACCTGCCTCCTCTATAATTCATCAAATAGAAACATCTGCACAGATGCAGGGGGAGCCAGTTCAATCTCCTGCTCAGGTACAAGTGGTTCAGGTGTAGGGGGAGCAAATATATTTTACTATAAAAGACTTTCTAAAGTTTTTTTTTTTCTGAACAGGTTCAGGGGGAGCATGTGTCTTCTCCTACTCCAGCTATGCAGCTGCCTGAGAATGTGCACAAGAATGCACCTAATGAATTATCTTCAGATGCTCCAGTTCAAAAGGAATACACTCTGGATGAGTTGTTTCCAAATGATGACATAGCTACTGATAGAATAGAAGAGGACCAAGATGTTGAGCAGCCTCTTGACATAGAGCTAGAACAAGGAGTGGAGAAAGTTCAAGAGATTGAAAAAGTACAAGAAGTAGAGAAGGAGCAAAGAATTGAGGGGGAGCCAGTACATGTTGAAACTGAGCAACATGGCACTGAAGCAGATAGAGTCCACATTGAGAGTACTTCTGAATCTGAGACTGAAGAAGCCAGGTTGGCTAAGAGAAGAAAATTGGTTGTATTTAAAAGAAGAAGCAAAACTTATAAGCAGGCTTTACAGACAACACCTCCACCTCCACCTCCTGAAGTTGATTATAACAAGTTCTTGGTGGATTTACAGGTGAAATTGGATGACCACAGGGTGGCCATTGAGAAATATGTTGATGAAAGAAACAAAACTCTGCAGTTTGACTTAGCCCAAGATATCAAATCTATCCAATTTCAAGTCAACTTGAATAAAACTGCAATGACAGATTGCTTCCACAAGGGTGGCAATGCTGTAGTTTATCTGGCTAAACAACAGCAGGATATCTCTACAAAGGTGGATGATATTGCTTTGAAGCAAGGTTTATGTTCTGGAAAATCAATTAAGAATGAATGACAATTTAACTCAATCTCATCATGAGATCATTCAAGAGGTGCAGAAGATGGTTCCAGGGACACCTGCAAATAAAGCTAAAGAAATGGAAGAATTTGATAAGAAATTTCAAGCTGCTATTGCATCTGTTAAGACTGCCATCACAACCTCTCAACAAGAAATATCTGAAAAGCTTCAAAAGTTAAGACCATTTTTCAAGGAGGGAGTGAATTATTTGGATGGCCAAATAAGATTTCAGAAAGAAGATCTTAGAGATCATGTAGCAAGAGAAGCCATAAAGGGGGAGAGGATGCTAATTCATGCAGGCTCTGAGCATGCCAAATGGGTGACCAATAGCATAAGAGCCACATTGGGATATCCACCATTGTGTGATGATAACATGGTGGCTGAGTCAGGATTACAAACAGGACTACTTGAAGGTGACCAACCTGAGGTTGCCCAAGTCATATACCCTCCTCCAGATTTTGATATGTTGGATCAGCAAGTGCAATATATGTATAGTCCTTCAAAGGAAGTTGTAAATGTTATCTTTGAAAAGGTTGATAAGCCTGAGGTAAATTTGCAAGAACAGCAAGATGCTCTACTGTCAAAGAAAAGATTTAGAGAGCAGGCTGAGCTGAAGCCAGATTTTGAGCAGTGGAGTCCTACTTCCAGAAATATAATACTCACTGCATGGAAAGCTGTCAAAGATAAAGTTCATGAAAGGGGCAAGTGGTACAATGAGCAGGAATGGCAGAAGTATGAGGCAAGACAAGAAGCCATTGTACAATTCAGAAGGAAAGCTAAGATGGGAAGACTTCCAACTGATGCTATGGAGCCAAGCAAATACTTCCCAAAGCCTTTTCACTATTTTGAAAGGCAAAGGCTCAAGGAAGAAGCTAAGAAGAAAGCTGATCTTAAGGGAAAAAAGATGGCTGAAGAATCAGAAGCTCCTGTGACAGCTAAAATTAAATCTGGCCAAGGGATTGTTATTAGAGAGCCTAATCAATCCTGATATTGTTGTAGTTCTTTCATAATGTTTTGTAATGATGTAATTCAAAGAAAAATCATGTAATCAAACATTACCCAGTAATAAACAAAATTTTGTTAAATCTGTGATAGATTGTTTTATCCATGATGTTCTTATTTTGTTTATAATCAAGTATCCCTGTGTATTGTCATATATCATCATTTTATACTTTTTATAAATGGTGTATATCATTAGCCATAAGGGTTATGACTTCTCCAAATAGGGGGAGATTGTTGGGTACATTGGAAAATGTGTACCTGATTTGAAGAAGCCCAACCTAGCTCAATGATATACATCAAGGTGTATTTGATGTTGTTTTGAGTTGACATGTGCAGGTAAAGAAATGTTAAAGTTTACAGGAAAAATTCTAAGTCCAAGTGTCGACACAAAGGAACATGTGTCGACACATAGAAGAAAGTTGTCGACACAACACTGGGAAAATGTGTCGACACAGAAGAAGTAAGTCGACACTACTCTGGGAAAAAGTGTCGACACATAACATAGTCTACAACAGCACTGGGAAATTGTGTCGACACAGAAGAAGTAAGTCGACACAGCACTGGGAAATTGTGTCGACACAGAAGAAGTAAGTCGACACAGCACTGGGAAATTGTGTCGACACAGAAGAAAAACGTCGACCTCAACATTGGGAGAATGTGTCGACACTAAAGAGTATAGTCGATCTCAAGTTTGTCGACATCATCTGAATATGTCGACACAGAAGAATATAGTCGACCACAAGTTTGTCTACAACAGCAGAATGTGTCGACACATTGTGATTGAGTCGACACATTGAAGCAGAGTTAAAAGAAGACTGTGTCGACACCTGAAGGCTAAGTCGACACTTACTGAAGTTAAGATTCTACAACAACTGTGTCGACACACAGGACTTGTGTCGACACACTGAAGAGTCAAGATCAAATTGTTTGCAGAAGAAGCTGTGTCGACTCAAAGGCAACTTAGTCGACATCACTGAAGGCAGTGTCGACACCAAAGTCAATTGTGTCGACACAAATAGACAGATGGTCTCGACACTTTCTGACAGACTGTCTCGACACACTGTGGTTCAAGACTAAGGCACAGGACTTGTTGAAGACTTGACAGCTGTGGGTTGCCACCGGTTAACTGAAGCTGTCAGACTTGTCAGAGAACTGTTAGAAACCGGATCAGCCGGTTACCATGAAGGAAGTCTATAAATAGACATATTCAGAAGAAGGAAATAACCTTCACAATATTGAAGAAATTCTTAACTCCAGAACTTTTGAAGAAGGATTCCGATCCAAATCATTTCAAGAAAGTGCAAGGCACTTAAGAAGATCTTCTCAAGAAGATCTAAGAAGACTATCTAAGGATAGATCTAAGAAGAGTTCTAACCAGAATTCTGAAGAATCATTCAAGTGCTGATAGAGAGAGATCAAGTCAGAATTTGAAGAAGAAGAAAGAATCCACCATTGGATTCTCAAGAAGCTGTTTGGAATCAACTCAGCTAAGTACATTTTCAAGAAGCTTTGAAGAAGGCTAAGAAACAGTTGATTGCATCAGCTGATTAAAGAATTGTCATTGCCTCTTCTCTCTCAACTTGGCAAGACAAATTTAAAACAATCTTTTCTATATTTTTGTAGGATCTGTTTATACAGATCTGAGTTATAAGCCTATGTTATAAAGGCTGAGTGTAGGAGTGTTGAACTCTGAGTGGTAGGGCTGATTGCCTGAGTGTAGGAGAAGGATATTCTCTGAGTTGTAGGCCTTGGGGCAAGGCTGAGGTAGGGAAGGTGTGCCTGAGTTGTAGGAACCAGTTGGGTTCTGAGTTGTAAGATCTTTTGATCTGAGATTAGTGGAAGATTGGCCGATTCTAGCATACTGCTAGATAGGTGAAGGGGGAAAGTGGATGTACCCAGACCTTGGGGAACCACTATAAATCTGTGTGCAATCTGTGATGCTTATTTTCTGTGATTGCTGTGTTTTATTGTGAATTCTGCCTTGAAGTTTTTTTCAAAAAATAAGTTGAACCTATTCACCCCCCCCTCTAGGTGTTTAGGTTATCTTGAAAGTGAAACTATCACCCACCATATAGTTGCATATCATAATCATTCATAACAACCTTGACACCTAAAGTATAAGTGGAATGGGACGCTTATACTTTAGGACTTGCAAAACGACCCCTTGGTCTATAAGCTTGTGTGGGCAAGTTTATAAATTAAAGGTTAATTTCAATATATATATATGCTGCTGTTTGATAACCGACACCCCAACGTATAAGTGGTATGGGACACTTTATACGATGGGAGCCTTGCAAAAGATCCCTTGGCTTATGTGTACTCACATAAGTGAAGGTTTAATTACTTACTTACTTCCTTTCTGTTATACCTATTACAACATTTGAATTGCTCCCCGAATGCACAACTGCTAGTTAGGTCCACCGTCATCTGCTTTTGACTACTCTCCACTTTCATGTCCTCCCCTTTCTTCCTCTCCGCCCGGTGCCTTAGAGCGTGGGGGAAGGGGTGGGGGATGATAGGACTTAGTCTTTAGACTAACGGTTTTCGAACCATATCATTTTAGGGGATCGCGGAGCCCAGCATGGAGGAGCAGCCCAGGAGGCCGGTACGCTTGGAGATGGGACAGTCTAGCACTGAAGTCCAGACTACGGGGACTGTGAGTCCCGGCCCTTCGTAGAGTTTTAGTTTTGTTTCCGCTTTTGAGTGATCTTGTAGTGAGGATTTGATGTACCGGGCATGAGCCCTTTTATTTCCAGACTATTTATACTCTGATGATTTTCTGTGGACACTCCCTTCGTGGAGTTTTATTTTATGTGATATTCTCTTTTGGTGGACTTGCTTCTCTCTTGCTTGCTACTTATTGTGATCGAAAGGCCGGCAGAATCGGCGCGTTGTAGTGACTACCTTCCCGGGTGCGAAGGTGTCACCGCAAAGCGGCGGTTCTTGGCATAAGACCCCGGGTTTTCAAAAATAAAAATGGGGTCTTACACCGAACAAAGAGACCGTGCGCTGTTTCGGCCGGGGCTAGGGCTTTCTCCTTGTGGGTCCCACAATGGTCATTAGGGTTGGCTCGGGTATATATACTTGCGTATTTCGAACTTCTACAACAACTCATTCACGTGAAATAAAAAGCTGATGCCGTGCCCTAGCAGTTCGCGGAAAATCGCCGATCGCTGACGCCGCTCACAAGCACATCGCCGCTGTTGATCTCATAGCTTCTTTGATCTTCCGACGACAGTACTGAGGCTAGCAGTTCATATCATGCATCCCTCTTTAGATCTCTTATCTCTCGATTTGTTGAATGAGGTTAGATCTTCATTCCGAATCGATTGAGATGACTGATCCAACTGAGATCGTTCATAGACCTTGCTTGCTTCATCAAGAAGTTTGGATCTACAAAGTATCACAGCCTCATTCACTTGCCGCTGCCGATCTTGTCAAGATCCTCTCCAAGAGAGAAATCCAGTTGTGGACTCTTCATTACTTTCAAGAAAGCCTCAACGAACGAAGAAAGACATAAAATTCTCCATAAGCGTTGTTTGTATTTTCTTATACATTCTATTTTTTTTTTGTAAAGGAATTTTTATTCCTAGTTGTAAGGGTTTGGTGAAATCCGTGGTGGTGGAGTGGTGACACCTTTGTTGGAAGGGTTCCTTCCGTAGTGTGAGGATTGGATTTCAATCCGTTTGGAGAAGTGACCGAGTCGTCCCTTGGTGGGAGATAGGTCGAAGGTGGAAAGTTGATGCACCAAAATCGGGGAACCACTATAACTCTTTGTGTGTTTGTTGTGCCGTGTTTGTTTATTTGTGTAGGTACATTTAATTCCGCAAAAGACTGCACGACACCTATTCCCCCCCCCCCCATAGGTGGATTTAGTCGACACTATATACTTTCATATCCCGTCCACAGCCTGGAGGTGGTACCCTCCTGACTTCAAGACCTCCTTTACAATAAAGGGACCGTCTCAGTTGGGGTTGAGCTTCCCCACGGAGGCCCCCTGCCCGTGACATCTACCTTTTTGAGGAACAAGTCCCCCTTCTGGAACTATTTTACCCTGATGTGTTTATCAAAGTACTTTGACATCCGGCGTTTGACTTCCTCCTTCCGGATTGATGCTAGCTCCTTGAGCTCCTCTACTATGTCAAGGGAGAGCCTTTGCTCCTCCTCATTGTCCACTTGCCACCCTTCATCTCCCCTCCTTGCTGCTGCAACCCTGGGGGATTCAACCTTGAACTCCACAGGTATGTTGTCTTTCGAGCTGTGGGAGAGTTTGAAGGGCGTCTCTCTCGTAGCCGTCTTCGACGTAGTACTCAGAGCCCATAGAACGGAGGGGAGCTACTCCACCCAACTTCCCCTCAAGTTTTCTACCTTCTTCTTTAAGAGGTTCACGATGATCTTGTTTGCCGCTTCTACCTGTCCATTGCTTCGGGGGTGATGAATGGAGGCAAACCGAAGATCTATGCCTAGTTGGACACAAAAGTCTATAAATTCTCTACTAGCAAACTAAGACCCGTTATCCGTGATAATGGTCAAAGGGAGCCCATGCCGGCAGATAATTTCTCCCCATACAAAGTTCTTGACCACCTGCGACATCACCTTTGCCAAAGCCTTCACCTCCAACCACTTAGAAAAGTAATCCACCATGACCAGCAGGAACTAACTCTGACCACTGTCTTTGGGAAATGGGCCTACTAGATCCAGCCCCCATATGGCAAAGGGCCATGGAGCTATAATAATGCGCAATATCTGAGCCGGGAGGAGTTGAAGTGGGGCGAACTCCTAACAGTTTTTGCATCTCCTTGCAAATTCTTCAGCATCCTTCCTGAGGGTAGGCCAAAAGTAGCCCTGCCTCAGCACCCTCCCTTCAAGGGTTCGACTCCCTGAATGGCTTCCGCATTCCCCCGAGTGAACTTCCTCCAGTACCCTTGACGCATCCTTCTCGGACACACACCGATCTAGCATGCCAGATAATGTTTTTCGATAAAGGATCCACGCCTACAACAGGTAATAGGACGACTTATACCTGACCCGCTTCTTCTCAAGGTCACCCTCGGGTAGACATCCCGACGTCAAGAAAGTCACAAATGGGTCCATCTAGGACCCCTCCTGGTCCACTTCCATTAACTCCCCTTCCTATATAGAAGGTCTAAAGAGCTCTGTCATGGTCCCTCCGGCCTGAGGGCCGTGCTTAGCAAGCAGGTCTGCCCTAGTATTCTCCTCTCTTGGAATGTGTTGGATTAAGAAGCTGTGGAACTGCCCAATGATACCCTTTATCTTAACCAAGTACAACTGGAGGGTCGGTTCTCTCACATCAAACTCTCTGTTGATATGCCCCGCGACCACAAGAGAATCCATGGAGACTCTGATGTCCTGTATGCCCAGCTCACGAGCCAAGATCATCCCAGTGATGATGGCTTCATACTCGACCTGGTTATTCATAAAGGCAAAATGGATCTTCAAAGCCTTCTCGATTTTGGTCCCCTCGGGACTTGTTAAGACCACCCCTCCTCCGAAAGAACTTCTGCCCGAGGCCCCATCCACGAGCAATTCCCAAGCCATCACAGGAGATGCCTCTGCCTCTTTGACCTCAACCACATAATTTGCTAAGAAATCCGCCACCACCTGCGCCTTGATAGCTACTCGAGGGATATAGGTGAGGTCGAATTCAATAAGCTCTATCGACCACTTGGCTAACCTCCCTGAATGCTCCACCCCCTCTAGAATGCAGCGGAGAGGGTTGTCCGTCACGACCTGAATAGCATGGGCTTGGAAGTACGGCCTAAGCTTCCGGGTGAGAGCGAAGGCTGATGGGGTTCTTTAATTTTTAAGAACCCAGTGTCACAACCCGATTTTTCCCAACAATTTAATTATATCAGAGCAAGAAAATACGGCTATCCACGCCGTACAGGGGATAACTGCAGACGTCAGGCAGAAAACATAGATGTTTATGAATAAAATCCAGTTTAAGTATGATGGTAGCTTCCCTCGGCTGTGAATCTCTAGTTCGATTTAAAAATATAAATTCTACGCTTGCGGAAAATTTATTTAAATTGACCCATATCCTACATAAGTATAAATGTCCCCGAGGAACAACTCACATGCAAACTCTAGTATATGGGGAAAGTCTACGCTAAATAGAAAATTGGCTTAGTTTTGAAGGAGATGATAAGTATGCTCTAATAGTAGGGTTTTATAGGTCAAAATTCTCGCACAAGGACCGAGCTTACTGAAAACCCCTGCAAGTCAAAAGAAATCCTCCTGTGGGCGTCACTCCCAACCCACAGTAGAGGAAAACAAAAGAAAACAAAACAACGAACTCTCCCCCCACAGCCCACCTCTCGCGGCCCCAAAACCGGCTCCGCTACTTGAAGTATCCTGAGGCATTCCAAAGGCACCTCAGCAAGAGGGTCTGGGGCAAAAAAAATGAAAATAATTAAAGCAAAAGGGGTACCAACCCAAGACCAAAACCATCGAAGTGCTAGGGGTTGATCAAAGCTAAACTAGGTAGGCTGATGAGCCAAACCTCGGGATATATTTGTGTTGTGGTTTCTTTGGGTTTCTAAAATTTGCATTAGTGGGCAAATCCACCGGGGTTTCCTTCATTAGTCCATGGGACTCACTGGGTTTTGGGCATCTGCGGTGATTGGTGGAGTGTGCAAGTCTCCCCCGCGGTTACGGATTTTAACCTGTGAGGGGTGTATCTAGAGAAGTGACCACCCTCCGTGTTTAAAGTTGACTACAGAAATAAGTTTTGATATTCTTTCTTATGTAACATGCTACTCTCTCCTTGATTTGTTATACGTGATGATTCACGAGAGTTCTTTTCTTCTGATTTATTTCTCGATATTTATGAACCTCCCTCTGAACCTGCACAACCCGCATTTTTCAACAATTTAATTATATCAGAGCAAGGGGAAAATGCCATGCCACGCCGTACAGGGGATACCGGTAAAAACTCCAAACTCTATGACTACAACTTTCATGGACCTCGATTTGATGTCTTAGCCTCTATCGGTTTTCTAGCCACTCATAAATTACACGTTTTTTTTGATTTAGACAAAAAATTTATAAGTACTTTTACAAATTTATATATATATATGGACTTAGGTTTGATCAGAACATCTTCTCCGTTCTTTTCCTCCCGAACCAGAGCGGCGTGAGCGTGAGAGAGAAAATCTTGAACCTTCCGGTGGCCGCCGACGGAGCTTGCTCGATCTCAACCGGATTAGCTCTCATCGAGAGCTCCACTGGTAAATTTTTTCCTTTCTTTGAGTTTTCTCGTAGGGTTTTTCAGCCCTAACCCCCTTTTCGACCATTTTTGTCTAGATTTCAACTTTCTCCGTCCTCCTTTGCCCCGATTGTGACGTGGACTGATTTGGAGAACTTTTCCGGTAAAAACTTCCTCATTTCTCCTTGTCCGATTTGATGGTAACTGTCTTTTTGCTTTAAAATTTTTCCCTTTTTCTTCCAAGATTGTTATACCTTTTTTTGAGGATCATTTTAGATTTTGTCATGGTGAACGTGACTCTATATATATTTATTTGTTCATTTTATGGTGGCTCTATTTTCTTATAGTTCTAGGTTTGTAATCGTTCAGTTTCCTGCAAACTAGGTCAAGTAGAATCAAGACGTATATTTGGGTGGTTTCTTTGGGTTTCTAAAATTTGCGGGAGTTAGTGGCAAATCCACCGAGGTTGTTTCCTTCATTGACCCCATGGGACTTACTGGGTTTTGGGCATCTGTGGTGATTGGTGGAGGTCGTCTCCCCCGCGGTTACATTTTAACATCTGAGGGGTGTATCTAGAGAAGTGACCACCCTCGTGTTTAGGTTCCGACTAATAAAGTTTTGGTATATTCCTTATGATTCTTCTCCCATCCTGAATTTGTTATCGTGATGATTCGGTCTTTTCTTCTGATTTATTTCATTTTATTTATGAACCTTTGATACCAACTGTACAACCCGCATTTTTCCCAACAATTTAATTATATCAGAGCAAGGGGAAAATCGCCCCGCCGTGAGCAGACGTTCAGGCAAAACTCCAAACTCATGTTTTCTATTAGAATTGTAGAGTTTGAGTTTTGCCGAAGGGCATCATATTATAATAATTAAATTTTGGGAAAAATGCTGAAGCACATTGTATATGGGGAACTATTTTTTACTCTCTTCTCGCACAAGGACCGAGCTCCTCCCTACTCCCAAGGAGGAACAAACTCTCCCCCTCTCGACCCTTGAAGGCGGCGTTTGGGTGACTATTGTGTTAGGCTTTCTCGAGGTCCACTCAAATTCCTTCCCTCCCCTCAAAGGAAATAAGGGTAACAACTCTCTCCTTGCCTGGATAGGAACTTGCTCAACCCTGCCAACTTACCGTAAGACTTTGGACTCCTTAGCATCCTTCGGAGATTCCAACTCCAGTATTTCTTTTACCTTATCTTGTACCCTGAAGGGCTGAAGGCAAAAACTCTACTGGCCCCGAAAAATTTTAGAGGGTTGACTCATTATATTTTCTTATAGTTCTAAAAGTTTCCTGCAGGTCCAACTGACGGGTATTGAATCTTAATCAACCACATAGCGAGGTTCGCCCCTCTTCTCCCAGATATCCGGTCTATCATCCTTTGGTAGGTCGCCCCTGAGTTCTTCAATCCGGGTAATTATAACAAGAACCCATCCTTCGGGCATGTTTGATGTCCGGGGGGTTTATTTACCCTGAAAGATCTAAAAAACTCATTAGAGAATGACGGCTTAATCAACCAGCGCGTCGATACAAAGGGTAACATTCTGCATTTAAAAGAGAGAATTCGATACCCTCATTTCCCTCCCCTTCTTTACCATTACAACATTGCTCACCCACCCCGAATACCTAATTGCATATATGAAACCCGCCCGGAGCAGCTTCTCCACCTCTTCCCTGATAGGTCTGGCCATCATGGAAGCGATGACCCTCTTCTTCTGTTGGATGGGGCGGATCTTAGGGTCGAGGTTGAGATGGTGGCACGCCACGTCCGCGTTGACCCCCAACATGTTAGCTGTACTCCAGGCGAATAAATCAATGTTCTCTTGCACGCACCTCTTGATCTCCTCTTGATCCCTCGGGGTGAGCTCTCCGCTGACCTTGATCTTCTCTTTTCTCCCATCCATCATGAGGATGTCCATCTCCAGAACCTCCACTGCTTCCCTCAGCCTCGAAGGATCCTCTTCTTCTTCTTGCTCCCTCGGGTTTTCCTCCTGCTCCCTCGACTTGTGCTCTACCACTTCCCTCTCCTCATCAACCGCAGCCACTCTCTCCAAGGTCATCCCCCTCTCTTACTCGGGACTCCTTCCTGTCGATGATCCTTTCCTCCCTTCCGACTAAGTATCCATTCCAGAAAACTCCCTCATTTCCCCTATCTTCCTTTTCCTTCCCCGACACCTTCTACCTCTTACCTTCATGATCTCCCGCCATCTCTGGCTCCACCACAGTACCTCTTTCCACTTCATCCACCGTCTCTCCTCTTGCTCACCTCCATCCACATGCTCTCCCTCCATCTCTGGCTCCACCGCAATGCCTCTCTCCACTTCAGCCACTGCACTCTCCTCCTGCTCACCTCCATCCACCTGCTCTCCTGCCATCTCTGGCTCCACCACAATGCCTCTCCCCACTTATGCCACTGCTCTTTCCTCCTGCTCACCTCCATCCACCTGCTCTCCTGCCATCTCTGGCTCCACCGTAATGCCTCTCCCCACTTCGGCCACCACTCTCTCCTCCTGCTCACTTCCATCAACCTGCTCTCCTGCCATCTCTGGCTCCACCGCAATGCCTCTCCCCAATTCAGCCACAACACTCTCCTCCTACTCACCTCCATCCACCTGCTATCTATGGGCCTACCTAACAGCGTACAAAACCACCCTCGGATGTACGCCATATTGGTTGGTCTAAGGAAAATCGTGCCATTTAACCGTAGTTAGAACACTGCTCTTTTGGGGCCTTAAGATTTTTAAACTTCGATTCCATCTCTGTCGGTGGCCTTAGAAAATTTCAACTCAACGAACTCGATGAGTGGCACTCTTACGCATACGAGAATAACAAACTTTATAAAGAGCGGACAAAGCGTTTTCACGATAAACACTTAAGGCACCCTAAAACCTTTAAGCCGAGCGACCAAGTTCTTTTGTATAATTCTCGATTACGTTTATTTCCTGGAAAATTAAAGTCACGTTGGTCTGGGCCCTTTATTATTTTAGAAATTTTTCCTTATGGATTTGTTTAGATTTCTTACCCTGTTAAGGGTAATTTCAAAGTGAATGGTCAGCCTCTTAAATTTTATTTCTCAGGTGATGATGATGTCAGTCCAAACATTATTAATTATTTGCTGCACGAACTTAAACTTTGAACTTTTTCTTTTTTGGTAAAAACTTTAATTTTTATTCTGGACAACAATATTTTTTGACAATATTATTTTGATGCGTCGAGCTCAAACGACGCTTTAAACAAAGGGCGCTCTTGGGAGGCAACCCAAGTTATCTTTTTTTCTGTTTTCTTTATTTTAAAATTTTTTCCCCGGACGGCTCCGACAAACTAAAGCTTCTGCGATCGCCTGCTCCAACATTGCAGAATCCATCACGAAGTCCAAAGAAGACATTTAGGGGAGAGGCATTACTCCGCTTTCGCAGCAAGTAAATCCGGGGAAGTGCCTGTTTTCAATTATGTTTTTCAATTCTGTAATTTCATTTTCTCTCCTTCTCCAATCCCCTTCTTTTGCCATTGAGGACAATGTCAATTTTAAGCTTGGGGGAGGACTTCCTCCTTTTTGCTTCGTGTAAATATTTTGCTTTTTGTGTATATTGTTTTTCAAAAAACAAACCCCAAAAAAATGAATATCTTAAAATCCCAAAAAAAGAAAATATTTCCAAAAACCAAAAAAAGAGAATATTTCAAAATTTTAAAAAATATATATATGCTTTTTTGTTCTTACTTTAATAGTTTAGACATTTTTGTCTATCAATAGTACCCCTAGTTTTTTTTTGTTTTTCTCAAAATCTGATATAAACAACTTAGTTAATTATAATTTTTATAATCGTCCTTTTTAATTATGTTTCACAAGTAGAATGTTGGCCATGTTGTGTTTCTAATTCACGGTAGCATGTTTAAGAGAAATATTTTTCTAAAACTCGCATTTCCATTATGGTTTTCCTTCTTTATTTTCTTTACTTTCTCAAAAACTCATCATCCACTATTTTCCTTTTCGTTTTTAGATAATTTTTGTAAAGTCAACTTTTGATTAGCGTAGTAGATGTGAATGATTCTAGACTCATATTATCCTAATTTTTAAACCAAGTTCATTAATCTCGATTTAATTTCTAGGACCTACTTTTTGAAATTTTTAAAAACTAATGCTTTAGGTAAACTTTAGGAGCATGAAAATGATATAGGCCATTTTTGATTTCATTTGAGCCTTCTTGCCAACTCTATAATTATCCCCCTAGTTTGTCGCTTTTGAACCTTTTTCAAATTTCTTTTGATAACTCCACTTTTCATAACATGTTCACCAAAGCACATTTTTCCAACCCTTCTTATCACGCTAAAATTTTTGAGCTTCATTAATTTCATGATGTGATAGGTTTGCTTTGAAATTTTTTTGGCTTCTTTTTGTGGCCAATTTCAAAATGTTGATGGCCTTTATTTTGAATATAAAATAAAAAAAGAAAATGAAAAAGAAAAAGAAAAGAAAAAAATATATATATTTGTTTTTTAAGAAGATTTTGGAAGCTATTTATTTTTTGTTTAGAGTGATTTTAAGCCTTCATTTTTATCTTTGAATTTCATTCCTAATTATATGCCTAAACCAAACGTTTCAGTCCTATTAATTCCTGTTGATTCATGCTCCTAGGTTTTCTTTTAGCTAGGTGAAGAAAAATAGTAGACTAGTTAAGTCTTAGATTTAAATTTAGATTGTTATTCTTTATTTAAGTTGGGTATAAAATGCCTCATAGGATCTAATAACAACTCATTGCATTTTTTAATTTCGTTGCATTGCTTAAATCTATTTAAAGAATTTTGTTAAAATTTTTGATGATTTATTTTCGTTAAGTAAAGTTTATAAAAGTTTAACCACACCTAAATAATTGTTTTAGATATACATTTCACCTTTTCCCTACTTAGAATTTTGCATAGTGCTTGTGTAGGCATAATTAGAATCTTTTGATTAGTCACCTTTTTATGATTATCTAGTTTTTATATCTTTGCTTGGGGACAAGCAAAGCTTAAGTTTGGGGGAATTTTATAGTACGTTTTGTATTCTAAACTACTAGGGTATTTTTCCTTATTTTTATCGCGTTTATCTTGTATTATAGCTTATTTTTATCTTTCTTATGTAAATATTTTTGCCGCTAATGTTTATTTCTGTTTTTCCAGGTTTCCTGAATTTTGGCAAAAAAACGACCTAACACGGCCACTGACACGGCCATGTTATAGGGCGTGTCAACCTTACCGTGTCAACATGGCGTGTCACTAGAGTAAAATTCCAGAGAAATTCCAGAGAAGGAGACAGCTAGTTGACACGGTCGTGTCTCTAGCCGTGTTTTTGGGCATGTCAACCCAGCCATATCGCCGTCGTGTTGCTAGAAGGTAAAGACTCTCCAGAGAAGGATACGACCAATAAACACGGCTGTGTCGCCGCTGTGTTGCCAAAAGCCGAAGACCCTCCCGAGCAGGACACGACCACCCACACGGCCGTGTCGTCGGGCGTGTCACCATCACATCAAAGCCTACTGCTCACCATAAATACATCCATCGTCAAAGTCCATCAACTGCAGTAGACACGGCCACCAACACGGCCACCAACACGGCCATGTAACTGGCCGTGTCGACAGAGGAGAGCCCGAAACTCTAACGACACCATGATCACTCCCGCTAGAACTGCTGCCCGAGGTCAACTGTACATGACATGGCCAGCAACACGACTGTATCGCTGGCCGTGTCACCCCCCTTAGGATTTTATATAAATTAAGCCCTCCCCCTTCATTTCAAGGGAGCTTGGATTGAGAGGGGAGGTATTGCCCCTTTGTTTCTTGCATTTTTCTCTCTCTCTCTCTCCCTTTATTATTTAGTTTTCTTTTACTTAATCTAGCTTAGTGTTCTCCTTATTTACTAGTTCTTATATTTCTTCATTTGTAGCCTAGTATTAATGCTAGCTTAGTCTTTATTTTCATGCAAGTGTAATTTTATTTACAAGTTTTGTAGCTCTCCTTTATCATTAATATAAAAGTGTTATTGTCTCCTTTCTTATTTGTGTTCTTAAAGCTTTACTACTCATCCCCCACCTCCACTCCATTATTATTAACTAATCATAATTATACTCGATCTTGATGATCCGAGGTTTGAATGATTAAGTTATGATGCTTTAATTATACCTTTTATTTTTAGGGTTATAGACCTTGAATTACTCTTGAATTATTTTGGGTTGGAGATATATCATCGATATATATTCTCCACCTTTACTTTCATTTTGGGCTAGCCGAGAGGCTGATAGTTTGAAGTGAGCGCTCAAGAGTAAAGGGAGTTGTACGCAACCCTCGAGAGAGGTAGACGTCCAAATCTCTCGGATTGGAGTAAAATCCAATAGTTGGGTTCACCGCGTAAAGCGAGCTTTAGGCCTCCAATTTTGACGAGAGTCGGTCGGACCTTCCTAAACTCAGTTGGGCACGACTTCAAAAGAAGCATGTTCAAGCTTTAGGAACCTCCACAGTCAAGGACCTTTACCCTATTGAGTTTAGGTTTTTATCGCATTTCTTAGTCTACTTTAGCCGAGGTGATTCTTGATCATGTGCATTTCAATTTCATAATTTCAGCCCTTCGTTGTAATCGCTTCTAACAGCTCTTTAATTAACTGCAGTACTTCTCTATCTAACATAGCTTTATTTCCTTTATTGCAATTTTTTCTCTAAACCCTAGATTTTCCGTCAATAAAATAATAGTCTTCGTGTCAGTAAGTGTACTCAACAGTTCCCAAATTTCAATACGACACTTGTGTCCCCTAGATACAATTTGATAGGTATACTTTCCTCATTGGATTGATAGTTCAGTTGCTTTTATTTTCTTCGAAGCTTAGCGACCACCACATTTCCAACTATTTAGTGGCACGTGTCCTCTCGATGGAGTTCTCCTCTCAACAAAAGAAGAAATTATTTTCTGAGTTGAAGAATTATTTTTGGGAGGACCCACATCTTTTCCGAGTTTGTGCGGACCAGGTGATAAGGAGATGTGTTTCTTTTGAAGAAGGGAAAGATATTGTAAAACACTTACATGAAGGACTGACTTGTGGTCACAATCAAGCTGCTCGCACCGCTCACAAAGTGCTTTGCGTAGGTTTTTACTTGCCTAGCCTCTTTAAAGACACACAAACTATTGTGAGTAGGATTAATAGTTGCAAACAGTCGGGCAATATTTCCAATAAAAATAAAATGCCGCAAAATTATTTCCTCGAGTGCGAAGTTTTCGACTTCTGGGTAATTGATTTTGTTGGCCCCCTTCCTTCTATCTTCGGTAAAAAATACATCTTAGTTGTTGTATATTATGTTTCACGTTGGACTGAGGCCTAATCTAATGGGCAATCGTTAGTGATAGCGGTTCACATTTCATTAATGTGCAGTTTTCTAAAACTCTTATAAAAAATGGCATTACGCATAATCTTTCAACTGCCTACCCCCCCCCCCCCAAACTAATGGCCAAGTCGAAGTAGTGAACAGAGAGATAAAACCTATTTTAGAAAAGACTATTTCCACTTCTAGAAAAGACTGGTCAATCAAATTAGACGATGCTCTATGGGCCTACCAAACATAATACAAAACCGCCATCGGATGTACGTCGTATCGGTTAGTTTATGGAAAATCGTGCCATTTACTAGTAAAATTAGAACACCATGCATTTTGGGCCTTAAGGTTTTTAAATTTTGATCCCCACTCTGACGGTGATTTTCGAAAATTTAAACTTAACCAACTCGACGAGTGGCGCTCTTACACATACAAAAATTAAAAATTTTATAAAGAGCGGATGAAACTTTTTCACGACAAACACTTAAGGCACCCAAAAACCTTCAAACTGGGTGACAAAGTTCTTTTATATTATTCATGTTTACGTTTATTTCCTGGAAAAGTAAAGTCACGATGCTCTGAGCCATTTTTTGTTAAAGAAGTTTTCCGTATGACACTGTGTTAATTTCACTCCCTGATAAGGGTGATTTCAAAGTTAATGGTCATAGTCTTAAACTTTATTTTTCTTGTGATGATGATGTTAGTCCGAACAATGTTAAGTTTCTTTTGCACGAACTTTAACAAACTTAAGACAATTTATTTTTGTTAAAAACTTTAATTATTATTTTGGATAATAATCTTTTGGATAATTTTATTTTGTTACGTCGAGATCAAACAATGTTTTAAACAAAGGGAGCTCTTGGGAGGCGGCCCAAATTAATTTTTTGGTTTCTTTATTTTACACCTTTTGCCCCGGATGACTCCGATAGGCTGAAGCTTCTGTGATCGCCTGCTCTAATGCTACTTAATCCATCACAAAGTCCAATAAAGACATTTCAAGAAGTTCTAAAGCGCAATCATAGGGGAGCGACATCACTCAACATTCACGACGCATAAATCCGGGGAATTACCTGTTTTTCAATTCTGTACTTTCATTTTTGTTTTTAATTTCTCTCACTCCTTCCTCTTCTTTCTCCAATGAGGACAATGCGCATTTTAAGCTTGGGGGAAGATTTTCTCCTTCTCTTATCTTTTTTTTTATATATATCTTAAAAATCCAAAAAAAGATAATATCTTAAAAATCCAAAAAAATAGAGAATATTTAAAAATTAAAAATATATATATACTATTTGTTTTTACTTTAATAGTTTAAACGAATTTCAATAGTACCCCTTGATTTTTGTTTTGTTTTTCTCAATATTCCCTATATTAACATAGCTAATTTTGATCTTTCTAATCATTTTTTAATTATGTTTCACAAGTAAAATGTTGGTCATGTTGTGTTTCTAATTCACGGTAGCATGTTAATATGAAATGTGTTTTTAAAACTCACTTTTTTATTATGGTTTTCGTTCTTTATTTTCTTTACTTTCTTAAAAATCTTTCATACACTATTTTCCTTTTTGTTTTTTCATAATTTTTGTAATCTCAACTTTTGATTAGTGTAGTAGATGTGAACGATCTAAGTCGCTTATTATTTCTATTTTCAAGATAATTTCATTAGTCTTCATTTATTATCTAGGTTTTGTTTTTTGAAATTTTTCAAAGTTAATGCTTTAGATAAATTTATAAACATGAAAATGATTTAGGCCTTATTAATTTTTGTTTGAGTCTTCTTGCCATCCTAAAAATTTTTATCCCTAGTTAGCCGCTTTTGAGCCTTTTTCCGATTTCAATTGATAGCTCCACTTATCATTTCTTTTTCAGGAAAGCTAAAATTTTCCAACCTATCTAATCATACTAACCTTTTGAGTTTCATACAAAAAATTTCATGATAATGATAGGGTTATTTTGTGATATATTTGGAGAACTTCTTGAAAAGGTATGGTCAAAAGAAGTGTTTACCTTTATGTTGCCAATTTCAAAATGAAAAGAAAAGTTATTTATTGCCTTTGTTTTGAAAAAAAGGAAAGAAAAGAAAATGGAAAAGAAAAAGATAGAAAAATATTTTATTTATGATGAAATTTTTGAAACTCTTTATTTTGGTTTAGTGTGATTTTAAAGCCTCCTTGTTTATCTTTGAATTTCACTCCTAATAATAATCGTAAACCAAACATTTCAGTCCTAATAAGCCCTTTTGATTCATGTTTTTGAATTTTATTTATTAGCTAAGTAAAGAAGAAAAGTAAATTAATAAAGTTTTGGATTTAAATTTATATTTTTGTTATTTGATTGATATAGTTATAATGTGTCTCTTGGATCTAGAAACAACTCAATGTGACTTTTTCATTTTGTTGCTTGGCTTAAATTTATTTAAAGAATTTGTTAAAATTTTGGATGATTTATTTTCATTAGTAAAGTTTATAAATTGTTAAAACATGCCTAAGTAACTGTTTTAGGTTTATGTTTCACATTTTCCCTACTTATAATTTTGCATAGTACTTGTGTAAGCCTAATTAGAATTTTTTGATTAGTAACTTTTTATGTTAGCTAGTTTTTATATCTTTGCTTGGGGACAAGCAAAGCTTAAGCTTGGGGTAATTTGATATTACGTTTTGTAGTCTAAACTATTCAGGTATTTTCCGGTTTTAATACACGAATCATGTCTTTTAAGCTTATATATTGACCTCCTTTTGTATATATTATTATCACTAATGTGTTTTCTTCTTTTTTGTAGGTTTTCACAACATTCAGCCCATTTTGTTGTTACACACCCCCCGTTAAAGCCCTACCTGAGCATGTACTTGGGGCGTGTAACCCATTCCCGAGGTAGAAATCATCCAGATGCCAGATCCCGAGAAAATCACTTGACACACCCCCTATCACGCCCTCCCTGGTCATGTCAAAAGGTGCGTAACCCGATCCCGAGGAAGTTTGCTACCAGAAACCAAATCCCCAGAAAAACACCTGACACGCCCCCTGACAAGCCCCACTGGGCATGTCCCTAGGTGTGTCTCTGGGTGTGTAACCCGATCCCAAAGCCTGCTGTCGTAATTAAAGATTTTACATTGCTACACGTCAACAGTACTGACACGCCCCACTACACGAGCGTGTTACCGGGCGTGTACCGCCTTTTCGACGATTGACGGATTTCCATCTAATGATGGTGATGTGACGTGCCTTACACGCCCCCTATATAGCTGTTTCCCAGGGCATGTACACTATTGTACAGAAGCACTCATCATTTCTGCCAGAATTAAGTTCCCAAAGTCAACCCCGTACCTGACACGCCCCCTAACACACCCTCCTCGAGCGTGGCAGGGGGGCGTGAAGGACCCAGAAAAAAATCTAAAAATTCAGACCCCCCTTGTGTCCAAGAGATGTTTTGGTGTGAGAGGGGAGGTGCTGCCCTTTTATTTATTGGAGTTTTTCATGTTTTTCCTCTCTCTCTTTCTCATTTTTAGTTTTTCTTAATTCTAGCTTATTGTATCCTTTTGTAATAGCTCTTGTAATTTGATTAGTAGCTTAATGTTAATGCTAGTATAGGTTTAATTCCCATGCACTTGTAATCTTTTATTTCATGATTGTAGCTCTCTTTTAACATTAATATAAAGTGCCCTTTTTCTTTGTTTTCATAATGTTCTTCTACCCATCTCTCTTCGTCCACTTCTCCATGATTAACTAATTCTCCTTGTACTCGATCTTGATGATCCGAGATTCGAGTTGATTAAGTTATGATGCTTTAAGTTTACTTTTTATTTTTAGGGTTTATGCCTTCGATTTACTCTTGAAAAATCATGTTTGGAGTTATATCATTGATATATAAGTTCCATCTTTGTTTTCACTCTTAACAAGCCGAGAGGCTCGTAGTTTGAAGTCAACACTCAAGAGTAAAGAGAGTTGCACACACCCCTCGATTGAGGCAGATGTTAAATCTATCGGATTGGAGTGAAATCCTATAGTGGGGTTCACCGTGTAAAGCGAGCTTTAGGTCTCCGATTTGGACGAGAGTTCGGTTGGACCTTCCTAAAATCAGTTGGGCACGAATTCGAGAGAAGCATGTTCAAGCTTTAGGAACCTCCACGGTCAAGGACCTTTAACTTATTTAGTTAGGGTTTCTTATCACATTTTTAATTAACTTTTGTCGAGGTGATTCTTGATCGAGTGCTTTTCTATTTCATCGTTTCAATCCCTCGTTGTAATCGCTTTTAGCTCTTTATTTAACTACAAGTAGCTCACTTTTTAGCACAATATTTATTTTCTTAATTGCAATTAGTTTTCTCTTAATAAACCCTAAAACAAACTTTCGATAAGATAATAGTCTTCGTGTGAGTAAGATTACTCAACAGTTCCTAGATCTTAATACAACACTTGTGTCCCCTAGCTACAATTTGATTGGTTTACTTTCCTAGTTGGATTGCTAGTATGGTTCTTATTCTCTTCTTGATTAGTAGACACCAGTGTACAACCCCATATTCGATGAGCGGACCCCATCAGACAAACGAGTGAGGCATTTTGGCCTACACTCGCCCAAGGACTAAAGAGGGGCACTCACGCAGCCCTAAGGAGGGGTGGTTTAGCCCTTAGGCGAGTGCAATATTCACCCAGCACTCACACAAGGATCTTGCACCTTAACGCGCATGCGTGACCAGTTCTCGCCAAGCTAAGCGAGAGGCCGCCCAACCAGGCACTCACCCTTCTGAGATCTTCAAGGCAGCGAGTGCATTGCGCTTTTGACATTTTCCCCAATCGCCGAGTGGTGCTCTTACATATCACTCGCCTGGAAGGGACCAGAGGAAAATTACATGGATACCCTCAATGGTCTGCATTTAGCCTGTTGGAACAACAGAGTTTTGCTGTTGGCAGACCAGCCCAGGGTATTTCACTAATTTTATTACATCGGAATTACGCTTTTGGCAGACCATTCTCAGAAGACTATAAGTACACCAAAGGGGGTACCTCAAAAGGCATGTTTACTTTTGCCCTGGTCTTCTTATGCTTTCTAAGGCATCCTTAGCTCGGCATCTGGCTAGGGAGGAGAATCTCTCTAAGATCTTCCGAGTGTGTGGTGGGACCTCCACGCTGAGCCTTTGGGTCTGTCCCCTATTCATTTTTCCTTAATCGTTTGGCTTGCGAGAGAGAAGTAAGTGTGCAATCACCCCTTCCCCAAGGGTGAACTCCACAAGGACCAAGTTTTCGGTTCCAACAACCAGGTCCTATTATGCCTGTCCAAATCTTGAGGGTACACAGTAAAGTATTGTTCGTTCTCCTGGCGGGCAAAGGACAAGCAGTGGCTGGGTTCTCTTCATAGAGGGTACATCATTACATGGACCGAGATGGAAGAAAAATTCCTTACAAAGTATTTCCCGCGTGTGAAGACAGACTAATTATGCACTGATATCGCATCCTATATGCAAATAGACTCGGAAACTCTCTACAATAAGTGGGAGAGCTTCAAGGAACTATTGCATAGATGATTGCACCACACACTTCCCAATTGTCTACGATTGCAAATCTTTAATAATGGTGTGAATATCCAAACAAAAAAAGTAATCAACGTAGCCACTGGGGGAACGTTAAATAACAAGACCCCCGAGGCTGCTCAAGAGCGTGTTATGGAAATGGCCATGAATGCATATCAATGGAATGCTCCTCGCATGCGGATGGTTAAGCCAACGAGAATTTTTGAAATTGACACAACTTTTAGTCTAGTCCTCAAAGTTGAGAGCCTAACTAAGCAAGTAGCACAGATGATTGTTTCCTCCGCCACTCCTCCTTGGGAAATTAATAAAAATAACGTTAATTTTGAAGAACATGTTGACTTCATGGGAAATGCATCGCAGCCTTCCTATAACCTGAATAACTCTCCGTATAATAACACCTACAATGTGATTTATAGGAACCATCTGGATTTCTGATAGAGCAACCAAGGGAATCCTCAATGTCGTCAAAATCTAAATCCTTCTTTTAATCAAGCTCCCCACCCCCTTAATTTAAATCCACCCGGTTTCCCATCACAACCACCGAAGCCCTCTGTGCTTGAAGAGGTCTTCGCCAAGTATGTTTCCACAAATGAATATAATATTAGGAACATTGTTGGGTCAATTAAATGTTTGGAAAATCATGTGGGCCAACTAGCAAAAATGTTTTCTGAGCGGAAAATAGGGACTTTACCAGAAAATATTGAACCAAACCCAAGAAAAAGCGCAAATGCAATCACTCTCCGTAGTGGAAAGGAGGTAGCCTTACAAAATGACAAACCCATGATACTTCCTTCCCCTCCTTCTCCTCCTCCTCCTCCCCCAATTTTAGCTTCGAATTTACCTGCTACGTTTGCACCACATGCCTCTAGTTCCAATATACCTAATCCATCTAAGTTGAAAAATGTGCGCGCTAAGGAAAGTTACAAAATGTTTTTAGATATTTTAAAACAAATTCATATAAATGTTCCGTTCGGCAAGGCTATTTCTCAAAAGCCGAAGTATGCAAAATATTTCAAGGTGTTTCTCTCCAATAAGAAAAAGCTTGAGGATTTTTCACATATTTCTCTTAATGCAGAATTATCTACGGTTGTACTAAACAAATTACCCTATAAAGTAAATGACCAATGAATGTTTTTCATCCCGTGCCTATTTGGTAATTTGTTAGTAAAACATGCACTGAGCAAGTATAAATATCATGCCATTTTCTTTATTAAAAAGCATGGGTTAGGAATTCCAAACCCCACCCGCATGAGTATTCAGTTAGTTGATGGATGAGTTAAGTATCCTGTAGGGATAGTGGAGGATGTGTTTGTTAATGTAGAAAAATGCATCTTCCCGGTGGATTTTATTATTTTAGACATCGAAGAGGATGCCGACATACCCCTTACTCGACCGCCCCTTTCTTTCCACCTCCCGCGCAATCATTGACGTAAGTGATGGAAAGCTCCTCCTTCGGGTGGGAGATGATGAAGTCACTTTTAGTTTAAGTTTTTCAATGCGTAATAACTTAACAAATGACGATTCCTGCATTTACCTAGAGGAATATTTTGAAAATGAATTTTTTATACTACCCGAGTTAATACCTTCATCATACGATGAACCCATTATCACCGAGCTCTTCTTCTTTGAAGAAGTCTCTCTCCCCACACCACCCAAAGCACTACACATCAAAATCCTAAAAATCAAAACCTCTTATGAGGAACCACCCACCTTAGAGTTGAAGCAATTTTCCCCTCATTTAAAATATCTCTTTTTAGAGAGCAACTCTAAGCTTGCCATCATCATCTCCTCTGATTTGTGCGATTAAGAAATTTTTGAGTTGGCTCTAGTTCTAATAAATCATCATCGTGCAATTGTGTGGCAGCTATCTAATATAAAGGGAATCAACCACTCTTTCTGTACTCATAAGATATTCTTTGAAGATAATTCCCGTAAAATTTTCCAGCCCCAACGACGACTAAATCCTAATATGAAGGAAGTCGTGAAGGCTGAGGTGATCAAACATCTAGATACGGGAATCATCTATCCTATCTCCAACAGTACTTGGGTTAGCCTAGGACAAGTCGTGCCAAAGAAAGGCACGTAATAGTGGTCGCTTAATGAAAATAATGAATTAATTCAAACCTGTACTGTTTCCGGTTGGCGGATGTGAATCGATTATCAAAAACTTAACAATGCCACCCGAAAAGACCAATTTTCGTTTCCTTTTATCGATCAAATCTTAGCATGCCTGTCCGGTCACACTTACTACTGTCATCTCGACGTACTCTCGGGATACTTCCAAATACCAATTTCCTCAAAAGACCAAGAGAAGACCACCTCACTTGTCCCTTTTTCACCTTCACTTATAGAAGGATGTCCATTTGGTTTATGCAACACACTAGCTACATTTCAGAGATGTATGATGGCAAACTTTGATGAGTTGGTAGAAGAGGTGATGGAAGTGTTCATGGATGACTTCTCGGTCTTCGATAATTCATTAAAAAACTGTTTAAAAATCTTAAGTGTGTGGTTATCCGTTGCGAGGAGACTAACTTAGCTCTCAATTAGGAGAAGTGTCATTTTATGGTCCGAGAGGTATTGGTCCTCAGCCATTAGATTTCAGGGCAAAGAGATTGAGGTTGATCGGGCCTAGATCGAGGTTATTGAAAAACTACCCCCTCCAACGAATATTAAAGATATTCATAGTTTAGTAGGACACCAAAGGTTCTTTAGGTGCTTTGTTCAAATTTTGTCTAAAATCACAAAGTCGTTTACCCATCTTCTCGAAAAAGAGTCTCCTTTCATCTTTGATAATCAATGCCTTTTAGCTTTTAATCTTATAAAAGATAAGTTAGTAAATTCTCTGATCCTAGTTGCACCAGGAATGGTCGCTCCCATTTGAAATTTTGTGCGATGTGAGTAACATTGTGTAACACCTCTATCCGTCAAATGTAATATAATAGAGGGTCCGGGCAGGGCCCCACACCATATTCCACAAATAGGCAGAGAAGTTACTAAATAATATCAAAACATCGAAACCTAACACAAAGCATTCTAGCAGAAGCTTCAGGGTTGAAAACTTGAACTCAATAAGAACAGAAATGTCAACTACTACCAATTAGGAATGTATACAACCAAATACACAAGGTACATAGCCTTATGTCTTTACAAGTTTCTCTTAACAAAGGTGTGGATTACAAACATCAGCGCGCAGGCCGGCCACACATGAATAATAGTAAAGAAAATAAGCCTTCAAGGGCAGCAACGCAACCTGGGCTTTAGCCTGCTATTCCTCGCTTGGGCCAGCACCACCTGCAAAGAAGGAATCCACCATGCGGTGGAAACAGGGCAACAGTCAGCATTCATCTGACCAATTATAATGACCCTGCACTTGGCACCGGGCAACAGGAATTCCTTCCCTTCAAAGCATTTATTCACACAACATATATGTATAATAATCCACCAAGGCCGTCCACAACCGCACAAGTCATTACATATCACAAATGATGGCATAATGGCCCGACGTTCTGTGCACTCAAGGCACATTATTGGTGTACCAGAAAAACAGGGTCTCACCACTATTAAGTGGTCCCGGACATGACGGTTCATTATGTGCATTCCTAATCTTTATGGCGCGCAGGACCAAAGACTCTCATTTTGCCACTAACGAAAGCTCAATGCATTGACGCTCTCTTATACAGCTAACATAACGAAGGTACAGATCATCAACCCTTCGTTGATCAAGTCGCCTTGCCATTATCGAATACCGAAGTACTCATGACCAATTTACAGGCGCGGGTCGGTGTCACCTTTCCTGTTCGACACTAAGCCTTTTTCAGAGCTCGCAGCTCTCAACAGCCATATTGTCCTCCAAGGAATGGCTTCACAATCCAAAAAGGGGAGATAATGCCAGCGTTCCTTGCAATCTCTTGTCGGGTTCAACAGAACTCACTTTATGCACCAAAACTCAACCCAAATATGGCATATAACACAAGAATCAAGCGGGTATTTTCTTGGAATTCCTCTAGTACTTCCTACTACACCAAGCTCCAGGTATCCACCAAGGATTTTATACACGCAATCAATTTATTCAGAATTCTTCTCCGATTTGCAATCAAAGCATCACCAATCCAGACCAACTTGTCCGGATGGGCTTCACAACAACATGCTTAACCGTACTACACCCTTCCGGTTCTAATGCAATAAAACAAGGGATGAACCAACGATCCCAGGGGATCACTTCACCATCCACCATTTGGTGGTGGATTCCTATGCAAAAGCAGGAAATAAGGACTTCAATTGTCCAACAATTAAATTGTTACCCTTGGAAGGCGTTTTAGCGCCAAGGGGAAAACTACACAGTTGGAAAGCTCCGCAACGCTCTAGCCTCCGCTGATCCGAACTCGGCTCACGATTTTGACCACCATAGCATCACTGGCGGCTGGATTCCTCTTCTTCTTCCTTCCCTTTCTCTCCTCTCTCTCTCACTCTTAAAAAGAGAATGGTGATAATAGATGAGAATTAACTCATCTATCCCGACCTTATCAACCCAGAGAAGAACCAGTGTCATTAGATCTTTATCAATGAAAACGAACGGCTCTGATCAGCACTTAAAATGACTTTCCTAGGCTGAACACGGCTTGTGTCACGCCCGTGTCATAGGCCGTGTACCTTAAGCGGTGCACAACCGACATATGCCAGACCAGAACATGGGTTTAGACACGCTCGTGACAAACCCCAACATGCTCGTGTCGACTAGCTGACATGCCAGTGTACAGTATCAACACCAATACGAGCAGTACACGGGTTCCCCAAACGCCCATGTTGTATTTGATACGGCCGTGCCACACCGAACACACCTTGGCTCCAGGCCGTGTACTTCAGTCGGTACCGCCTGCACACCCAGAACAGGAAATGGGTACATGATACGCCCGTGTCACGAACTGACACGCCCGTGTCCGTACTATTCATACACGTGTTTCAGTCGTTCTTCATACTTCACACCAAGGCTACCACAGAGCAGGACACGTCTTTGTACACACCCGTGTCTCAGGCCGTGTCACCTCATTTTGGGTTTTGGGGCATTAAAACTCTCCCCTTTAAGTGAATTTCGTCCTGAAATTGTTAAAGTATATAATTTGCAGCAAACAAAACATTTGATCAAATCATAAAGGTTACAACAACTTTACACAAACTGCTCGGGAAACTTAGTACGCATGGTTTGTTCCTGCTCCCATGACAACTCCTCATGGCCACAATTGTCCCACCAGACCTTTGACCATCCCGATAGTTTTGTTTCGTAGCTATTTAACAGTCCGTATCCTCGATCCGAAGAGGCCTAACTTTCGTCGTTAGTCTACTGTCGACTTATACTTGATCTACAACAATCACTTGCGATGGCTCTTTCACCGCTTTCTGCATCACCGAGACATGAAACACATCATGTAAGCCACTCAGTTCTAAAGAAAGTGCTAACCGATAGGCAACTTCACCAATACGCTCTACCACTTCAAACGGTCCCAGATACCTCGGGCTCAGCTTTTTTAGACGCCGTATTCTGGACACACCTTTAAAGGGTTTAATCTTCAAGTATTCCCAATAACCCACCGCAAACTCCACGCTTCGGTGCTTGGCATTGTAAAACGTAGCCTGCCTGTCTTGAGCCACCAACATCTTTTCACGAATCAACCATATAGGTTAGTTGGCATCATCCAACTCCTTTCGCCTGTACAACTTTATTTCGCTAGTCTCTGCCCTAGCAAGAGGTGTACGACATTTCCTACCGTATAAAGCTTCAAAGGGCTCCATCTGGATACGAGCTTGGTAGCTGTTGTTGTAGGCAAAACTCAAACATAACAAGATGATCTTCCCAACCCTTCCCGAAATCCAGCGCACACATTTAGAGCATATCCTCAAACGTCCTGTTGGTCCTTTTGGTCTGACCATCCTTCTGAGGATGAAAGGCCATGCTGAAATGTAATTTTGTACCCAACAGTTGGTGGACTAATTTCCAATTTCCCGAAGTGAAATGCCCATCTCGATCACTAACAATGCTACGGGGCACACCGTGTAATCGGACAATAGTATCTACATACATCTTTGCCAACTTTTCAACTGAATTATCCATCCGGTTCGGGATGAAGTGCGGAACCTTGATTAACCGATCCACAATCACCCAAATCCGCATCATTTCCACGCTATGATCTCGGCAACCCATGTACGAAATCCATGGAAATTTCGTCAAATTTCCACACAGGTATAGGAAACGACTTCAGAAAACTGTCCGGTTTTTGGCATTACGCCTTTACTAAAGCACATGTTTGACATTTAGCAACATAGTGTGCTATGTCTTTCATCCTTCTAGGCCACCAAAATTTTTTCTTCAGATCCTTATACATATTCGTGCTCCCGGGGTGGATCGAATACTTTGTGAAGTGGCCTTCATACATAACTTCTTCATGAAGTTTACCCATATTTAGGACACAAACAACCGTCCTTTAGAAAAAGGTTGTCATTAAGCGAAAATTTAGAATCCACACTTTCCGCTGTATAGTGTTGTAGACTTTCATCAAGTTTTATTGCTTGTCAAACTCTGTCTGCCAGATCACACTGTACCTCTGTCCAGTTTAAGCACGCATTTGCAGTGGAATTCCTTTCAACACAAGAAATATTTAATGCCTCCAGTTCTCAAATTAGGCTTTCATCATGTCTTAGCAGCCAATTTTCCCTTGCCGGAGTGCCGATGGTTCAAGGCATCCACGACTACATTACCTCTACTGGGATTATAATGAATCTGGAAGGTGTAGTAACCAAGAAACTCCATCAACCTTCTCTATCACATATTAAGATCATTCTGGTCCAATAGATATTTCAGGCTCTTATGGTCTGTGAATATATCCACTTTCACGCCATATAGATAATGACGCCACAGTTTAAGTGTGAATATAACCGCCGCTAATTCCAAATAAAGGACGGGGTAATTCCATTCGTGCACCTTCAACTAGCGTGAACCATAAGCTATCACCTTTCTGAATTATATAAGAACGTAGCCTAAGCCGCTCCCTGGCGCATCACTATTGACCTCAAAGTCATCCAAATAACATGGCGATGTCAAGATTGGCACCGCGGTCAAACGACTCTTTAGCTCTTTGAAAGATCGTGCGCACTCCAGCATCCAAACAAACATCTGATCCTTCCTCGTTAGTGTGGTGAGAGGCAAGGCTATCCTCGAGAATTTCTCTACGAAGCGCCTGTAGTAGCCCGCAAGCCCAAGAAAACTCCTGACATCTGCTACTATAGAAAGAACAAGCCACTCCCGTATAGCAACTATCTTGGAAGGATCCACAGCAATTCCCTCTCCACTAACCACATGGCCAAGGAAAGCCACTGATGACAGCTAAAACTAACACTTAGAGAACTTGGCCTAGAGCATATTCTTCCATAGGATGTGCAACACCATCGGAAAATGATTTGCATGATCTTCTTCGGATTGGGAGTATACGAGGATATCATCAATAAAGACGATCACAAAGAGATCCATGTATTCCATAAACGTTTAGTGCATTAAGTCCATAAATACTGATGCCGCATTAGACAACCCAAATGGCATTACCGTGAACTCATAGTGAACCATAGCGTGTTCCAACGCTATTTTGGGTATGTCACTTTCACAAACTCTCAACTGATAATAGCCTGACTTCAAATCCAACTTGGAGTATATAGTCGAGCCAACCAACTGATCAAACAAGTCGTCAATCCGTGGAATTGGATACTTGTTCTTTTCTGTCAGCTTATTCAGTTCTCTATAGTCAATGCATAGACGCAAGCTGCCATCCTTCTTTTTTCACCAAGAGAACCGGCGCGCACCAAGGCGACTGACCTGGGCATATATAACCTTACTCTAGAAATTCTTGCAACTGAACATTTAGTTCCTCCATTTCCTTTGGCGCTACCCGATAAGGCGAGCGGGCCACATATTTCTCACCTGACACCAGATCGATAGCGAAGTCGATTTCCATTTAGGGAGATAACCCCGGAATATATTTTGGAAGCACATCAGCGTATTCCGATACAATCGGCACCTCACTCACACTGGTCTTCGGCTCCACTGCCTCAACGAGTGTAAAGAATAATTCCGCACACTTCCGAACTGCCTTAACGACTTGGAGAGCAAATATCAGTACCCTACTCGTCCCTCGCATGCCATTGAACTTGGTCTCTTGTTCGGTATTCAAACTTTTCCGGATGCGGCGGCTTGAACTCCGGCTTTGTCACAGCCAAGTTCCCTTTGCCTTGCCCTCTTTTCATGTCCTTTTTCAAAGACCGAGCCGTAAAGACAAATACTTAAAATCCCTAGTTCATAGAACTCAAGAGCAAATATCGTAGCTCGTCCCGTAGTCCCCCATAGAACTAACTGGTCTTACCTCCTCTTCGGCGAAGATATTATCCTCATACCGTCCCAAACGCATAAAATCATATAGGTAGTCATCCACACTTTGTTCTCCTTGATTCAATCATTGGAGCTCCAACTCCATAGAAATTCTCTACTGCATCGGTAGATGCTTTTCTAATAACAATTGAGAGAACTCTTCAATCGAGACTCCCATAAACTGTCTGCCTGCCAAGTGATGCAATTACACCTCATCCCACCACAACTGAGCCTCTCCCTTAAGTAGGAAAGTGGTTAATGTTACTTTCTGTTCCTCCTCTACTCTGATAGATGTCAAGAGTCTCTTAATCCTTGCAAGCCAATCCTCTGCTTGGCTGGGGAACCCGCCCCAAAAAATTTAAGAGGATTGAAGCTCATGAACAGCTTTAATTGTTGATCTGTTGCCCGCGGATCAACCACCACTTCCACCGGTTCTTAATCTTATCTCAGCATGCATTGACACCACTGCAGGCCGAGCCTGCCCAGTCTGCTGAGCATTCATAACAGCAAGTACTATCTCTGTAATCAAACGTACAGTTTCAGTAGATGGAGGAGGTGTGGGCACCTCAGCTAGTGCCGCACTTTCAACAAAATGTTGAGGTTTCGACTGACCCACAACACTTCTAGTCACCTATATGTGTAGAAACACAATTTAGCGACCAATCAAACGTCAAACAAGTGTATTTTCATTCCTAAGTGGACCTTCTTGAGTTCAATTTATGTGTTATAATGGCAACACTTACACGTGCTCGCCACCCCTCAAAAGTATTCGTCCACAAATTGGGAAGTGATCGACCAACATGCTGATACAAAATTATAACACCTCTACCCGTGAAATGTAATATAACAGAGGGTTAGGTCGGGGCCCCACACCATATTCCACAAACAGGTAGAAAAGTTACTAAATAATATCAAAACATCGAAACATAACACAGAGTATTCTAGCGGAAGTTTCAGGGTTGAAAACTTGAACTCAATAAGAACAGAAATGTTAACTACTACCAATTAGGAATTTATAGAACTAAATACACAAGGTACATAGCCTTATGGCTTTAAAAGTTTCTCTTAACAAAGGTGTGGTTTAAAAACATCGGCGTGCAGGCCGACCACACATGAACAAGAGTAAACAAATAAGTCTTCAAGGGCAGCAACGCAACCTGGGCTTCAGCCCGCTATTTCCCGCTTGGGCTAGCACCATATGCAAAGAAGCAATCCACCAAGCGGTGGCAAACGGGGCAACGGTCAGCATTCAGCTGAATAATTATAACGACCCTGCCCATGGCATGGGGCAGCAGAATTCCTTCCCTACAAAGCATTTATTCACACAACATATATGTATAACAATCCACCAAGGCTGTGCACAACCGCACAAGTCAATACAAATCACAAACGACTGCATAACGACCCGACGTTCCGTGCGATGAGGGCACATTATTGGTGTACCTGAAAAACAGGGTACCACCACCGTTCAGAGGTCCCGAACATGACGGTTCATTATGAGCATTCCTAGTCTTTATGGTGCGCAGGCCTAAGACTCTCATTATGCCACTGAAGAAAGCTCAATGCCTTGACGCTCTCTTGTATAGCAAACATAACGCAGGTACAGATCAGCAACCCCCCGTTGCTCAAGTCTCCTTACCATTATTGAATATCGAACTACTCATGGACATTTTACAGGAGCGGGTCAGTTTCACCTTTCCTGTTCGGCACTAAGTCATTTTCAAGGCTCGCAGCTCTCAATAGCCATATTGTCCTCCAAAGACTGGCTTCACTATCCAAAAAGGGGAGATAATTCCAACGTTCCTCGCAATCGCTTGGTGGGTTCAACAGAACTCACATTCTGCACCCAAACTCAACCTAAACATGGCATACAACACAAGAATCACGCGGGTATTTTCCTAGAATTCCTCCAGTACTTCCTACTGCACCAAGCTGCAGGTATCCACCAAGGATTTCGTACATGCAATTAATTTATCTGTAGTCTTCTCCGACTTGCAAACAAAGCCTCACAAATCTAGACCAACTTGTTCGGATGGGCTTCACACATCATGCCTAACTGTACTACACCCTTCTAGTTCTAATGCAATAAAACAAGGGATGAAAAACCGATCCCAAGGGAATCACTTCGCCATCCACCATTTGGTGGAGGAATCCTATGCAAATGCAGGAAAGAAGGACTTCACTTGTCCAAGAAGGAAATCGTCACCCTTAGAAGACATTTCGGTGCCATGGGGAAAACTACACGGTTGGAAAGCTCCACATCGCTCTATCCTTCGCAGATCCGAACTCGGCTCACGATTTGGACCACCATAGCACCATCGGCGGCCGGATTCCTCTTCTTCTTCCTTCCCTTGCTCTCCTTTCTCTCTTACTCTTAGAAAGAGAATGGTGATGATGGAATGAGAATTAACTCATCTATTCCCGACCTTATCAACCAGGAGAAGAACTAGGGCCAATAGATCTTTATCAAAGGAAACGAACGGCTCTGATAAGCACTTAAAATGAATTTCCTAGGACGAACACGGCTTGTGACACGCCCGTGTCACAGGTCGTGTACCTTAAGACGCGCACAACCAACTCAAACCAGATTAGAACACGGGTTTAGACACGCCCGTATCAAACCCTGACACACCCGTGTTGACCAGCTGACACGCTCGTGTTCATTGGCATGTCCCTTAATCGGCACAGGATCAACACCAACTCGACCAGGACACGGGTTCCCCACACGCCCATGTTGCATTTGACACGGCCGTGTCACTCGAACACGCCATGGATCCAGGTCGTGTACTTAAGTCGGCACCGCCTGCACACCCAGAATAGTACACGGGTACATGACACGCTCGTGTCACCAACTGACACGCCCGTGTAAGTACTGTCCATAACCGTGTTTAAGCCATGCTCTATTTTTGACACATCTAGGCTACCACAGAGCAGGACACGGCTATGTACATGCCCGTGTCTCAGGCCGTGTTTCCTCATTTTGGGTTTTGGGGCATTACACATTGCAGTCGGCGCAATTTTAGGCCAACGGGTGAATAAGTTCTTTCACACGATTTATTTTGCGAGCAAGACTCTCACATCACCACAAGCCAACTACAGTACCATTGAAAAGGATCTTCTAGCGATCGTATTTGCTTTTGATATGATTAGGGCATACATCACCATCTCTAAAGTTTTTGTCTTTACGGATCACTTCCTCCCTAAGGTATTTATTAAGTAAGACGAATGAAAAGCCCCGCCTTTTTCGATGGATCCTCCTATTGCATGTGTTTGACAAAGAGATCCGGGTCAAGAGGGGTGCCGAAAATTTGGTGTCCGACCACTTATCTCTTACTAGAGAATCCCGCTAGTAAAACGTTAGTAGAGGACGATATTAATGATAAATTTCCTGAAGAACGCCTCCTCGTTCATGAAAATCTAAATAATGTTTCAACACCCTAGTTAACCGATCTGGCTATTTATTTAGTAGTCAGGGTCTTGCCAAAAGGAATTACAGAGTCAGCAAAAGAAGAAATCTTTTTTTACTTACAGAATTACTTTTGGGAAGACCCCTTCTTATTTCGTGTCTATATGGACAATGTAGTGAGACGTTGGATTTTGAGTGAAGAAGGATTGCAAATATTTCGAAACTAACATGAAGGACCAACATGTGGTCATTATTAGGGAAACTGAACTACAAGGAAGGCACTAGAGGAGGCTTTTATTTGCCCACACTCTTTAAAGATGCTCACACCCTTGTGAGTACCTGCGATCGATGTCAGCGGTCAGGTAATATCTCCTGCCGGGATGAGATGCCTCAAAATCTTTTACTAAAATGTGAAATTTTTTATCTTTGAGGAAATGATTTCATTGGACCTCACACTCCCTTCTTATCAGAATAAATATATTCTCATCATTGTCGACTACGTATCGAGGTGGGCGGAAGCGCAAGCTTTCCCCACCAATTAGGCGCGAGTTGTAATTAATTTTCAAAAAACGTTATTTTCTCGATTTAGGCACTCCTAACGCTATAATTAGTTATAGGGGCACTTTCTTTTGCAATAGTCAATTCGCCAAAATTTTGGCAAAATATAGTGTCACGCATAAACTCTCCGCCGCCTATCACCTCCTGACGATCGGTCAAGTCGAAGTCGTTAATCAGGAGCTAAAACGCATTTTAGAAAAAAATGTTTCTATTAATAGGAAGGATTTGGCACTAAAGCTCGATGATGCGCTATGGGTTATCAAACAATATATAAGACAACCATCGACTGCACGCTGTATCTATTAGTTTATGGAAAAGCTTTCAACCTTCTAGTAGAGTTAGAGCATCATGTATTCTGGGAGCCCAAATTATTAAATTTAGTTACTACCCTAGCTGTCGAATAATTAAAATTTCAACTAAAAAAACTCGACAGGTGGAACGCAAATGCATACGGGTGTATTAAAATTATAAAGAGCAAATAAAGTTTTATCACGATAAAAATATCAAATTTCCTTAAAAAAAATTCGCGGGGCAATCTCATCCTTCTTTATTACTCTCGCCTTCGCCTCTTTCCGAGAAAGCTAAAATCGAGATGGTCTGGCCCCTTTATCATTAAAGAGGCTTGGCCATATGGGACGGTTATTATTTCCCACCTAGAAAAAGGCTCTTTTAAAGTGAACAGGCAGTGCCTTAAGTTATACCTCCCAGGAGACACATCAATTGAGAAGAGTGATCTGTACGACCTTCCGCCCTAAAATTTACTCTGTCTCTATGTGGGTCAAGCTTGCGACCTTAAACAAAGCACTTGTGGGTGGCACCCATAGTTATCCTTGAAAGTGTTTTATTCCAATGTAACTAAACACCTAGAGGGGGATGAATAGGTTTTCTAGTCTTTTAAGATTTTCTTTAACTGTGTGTTCTTAGTTAGCTAGGTTAGCTTGCTTTCAAGACAATCCACAAAATCACACACAATATTTATAGTAGTTCCGCAGATTATGGGTACATCCACTGTCCCTCGCCTTTCTAACATACCCTACAAACAGATCCATACAGGAATCATACCTCAGATCAGTAAATGATCCTACACTCAGCTTTTATAACACATGCTTACACTCTGATCCAAAAGGAGTGGTACAGCCCAAATCCAAGAATGGATTCTATAGAAAGAGAGTTTAGTTTGTTGATGTGGTTGATTTGACACTAGAGAAATTTCTCTATGCATGTGTTATTGTACTGAGTTTACCTCAACCCTACCTTCTTCTCAGCAATAAGAAAATGAATTCTTTAGTAGACTACTGCTTGTGTTGGAAGGATCTCAGAAACTATTATCTATGAACTTGCTATTGAAGACAAAGGAGTAGACATTTCTTTTTCTTCTTCAAACAACTAACCTTGACTATAGAAAATTTAAGTCTCTGTTTCATCTTATTTTTAAGAAAAAAAAAGTTTGAACTTGTTTTAGCTGATGAAAATAGCTACAAATAACTTGAGGAACTTTTAGATCGGTTGATTCAACTTCTTGCTTCAAGAACGGTAATAATGGCAATTAAGATGAAGTTCAACCTCAACTTGTCGAAATAAATTAAACCCTAAAAGTTATGTTGCATCTGCCGACCTTGTCCCTTTTATCTTCAGACATCCAATAGATATTTGACCGGTGGGTCCCACTGTAGTTGTTGGCAGCAACTAGGCTTTTACAGAAAAAGACTTCCTGTAGAACTACAGTGGTATTTCTCATGTTCTGTAGCTTTCTTGCAACTAATTTGAATCATTTTGACTTTTGTTGATTTTTGCTGATGTCAGCATTTGTGGACTTAGCGAAATTCTCAGATTCAATCCATGCGTTTAGTGTGTTGAGTGAATGACCTTCACTCAATGCCTCTGGACTTAGCCAATTCTCTTGCCTTGCTTAGGCGTTGAGTGCATTGAGTGAACTGGCTTCATTCAATGCCCCTAGACTTAGATGCAACTTTCTTTATCTGCTGGGCGTTGAAAAAACTTGTTTCACTCAATGCCTCTGGACTTAGCTACAACTATCATTATCTTGTTAGGCATTGAGAGCATTGAGTGAACTTATTTCACTCAACGCATTTGGACTTAGATAGATTTTTCTGTCCGTCTTTCCTTGAGCTTTGAGATCACACGAAGCTTTCTTCTCTAGCATTGAGTGAGTTGTATTCACTTGACGCTTCTAGACTTAGCCAGAATTCTTGATAGATCTTCAAGTACTTTGACTGCTTGAGCTTTTCTAAATGCTTCTTAGTATATGTTGTAGAGTGAACTGGCTTAACTCAATGCCAATGTAATTAGCCATAGAATTGCTTTGCAGACTGCTTGGTTTTGAATGTCTACACCTTACTCAATGCTTTTTTGCATCTGACTTTGAGTGAACTGGCTTCACTCAATCCATGTAGACTTAAGCAATTTTCAGCCTTTCCAGCATCCTTCTTTGATGTCTAGCATTGAGTGAACTGGCTTTACTCAACGCCTGTGGACATTGACAGAATTTGTCTCTCCACTTCTC
The DNA here is from genome assembly GCA_039513925.1 of Platanthera zijinensis. Lineage (NCBI taxonomy): Eukaryota > Viridiplantae > Streptophyta > Magnoliopsida > Asparagales > Orchidaceae > Platanthera > Platanthera zijinensis. The sequence goes on from CM077084.1 coordinate 122,610,660, forward strand.
TACCTTGTGACCACCTATCACAACCACTTGGAATACCTGTCCAATCAATGTGACAAGGACAAACCTGCTGCATGAACTTGAACATACGTCAAATGCAATTATGTATATACCATTGACTTGTTTGACTTCTACAAAATTAGGACATTGTGAGCAATGGGCCCAACAATCTCCTCCTATTTGAAGAAGTCAAAACCCTCAAACAAAATTCTTATTCAATGATATACACTAACATATACAACAATAAAACATTAAATTAGAAAACTTATAACAAGAGAACAAGAGTATCAAGTTATAAGTTACCACACATTCCTTTCCTTCAGGGTGATCATCATCTCTTCCCGCTCCCCCTATTTTGCTGCTGCTTGAACTTGATAATTTCCTTCTCCTCCCCCATTTTGACTTTTGTAAATAGTCAGGGAGGTGCATGGCCTTAGATTATCTTCTCCCCCTTTTTGATTTCAGATAATCAACTATTGCAGCTGCTTGCTCATTCTCTACTTGAAGCTGAATCTATCCCTACAAGTGCTGGACTTGCTCCCCCTCAACTGAAGCATCTTATATCATCCTTCCTAATAGACACTTTAGTCTATTCCAGTCTAAATAGTACTTGACCAACTTGAAAAATCATCAAACCACTAAAGGTCTATTCCACCTGTAAGAAGTAGTACAACCTACAAAAAAAACAACACAAGGAGATACTAAAGTTATACAAAGTTAAATATACCCAACTCAATCTTGAAGGTGTTGAACTTTGCTTCATCCAGTAACTTAGTGAAGATGTCAGCCACTTGCTTATTTGTAGGGAAAAACTCAACACTGATATCTTCACATTCCACATGCTCCCTAATGAAAAGGTACCTACTCTAAATGTGCTTAGTCATGCTATAAGAGACAGGATTCCTAGCAATTGAGATTGCACTAGTAGAATCATAGTACCAAAACGATCTACTTATCTAGAGGTTATAGTCCTAGAGCTGATGCTGGATCCATAGTAACTGTGCACATCAACGACATGTTGAGATGTATTCTGACTCATCTATTGAGATTGCAACACTAGTTTGCTTCTTGCTACTCAAAGAAACTAGTCTTCCTTCCAAGAACTGACAGGTACCTAAAGTGCTCTTCCTGTACTCTTTGCAGCCTCCAAAATTTTAATTTAAATAGCCTGTTAGTTAAAAATCCCTATTTCTAGGGTACCATAGCCTAAGATCTGGTGTGCCTTTAAGATACCTCAATATCCTCTTAGTAGTAGAGTAGTTAGATTCTTTAGGGCTAGCCTGATACCTATCACAAACACGTGTAGTATACATGATGTTTGCCCTACTTGTAGTAAGATATAGAAGGGAGACAATAATCCCTCTCTATAAAGTTTCATCAACATGTTTCCCTGTCTCATCTTTGCTTATATGCATATTTGACCCCATGAGAGTTTTCATGGAGGAGGCATTCTCCAAACAAAACTTTTTGATCAGCTCCATGGTGAACTTAGACTGGGATATGGATAATCCATCTTCAGTCTGTCTTACTTGGAGGCCCAAGAAGAACTTAATTTCACCCATACTACTCATCTCAAACTTCCCTTGCATAAGTTTGGCAAACATCCTGCAAAGGTTGTCATCAGTAGATCCAAAGATTATGTCATCTTCATAAATATGGAATAGGATGGTCTTGCCCTTAGATTCCCTTAAGAATTAGGTCTTATCTATCTTTCCACTTTAAGAATTTGTTCTCAATAAGGAAGCTAGACAATGTCTCATACCATGATCTAGGGGCTAGCTTCAGCCCATATAGAGCTTTCTTAAGTCTATAAACAGAATCAGGTGAGTTAGGAACAACAAAACCCAGAGAATGCTAAATATAGACTTCTTCCTTTAATTCACCATTTAGGAAGGCTGACTTCACATCCATCTGGTAGACTTTATATCCTTTGAATGCAGCATAAGCAAGGAAGAGTCAGATGGCTTCCAATATTGCTACAGGGGCAAAGGTTTGATCAAATTCAATACCTTCTTGTTGTCTGTACCCCTTAGCTACTAGCCTAGCCTTTTTCTTGATTATAATGCCATTTTCATCAAGTTTATTCATGTAAATCCACTTGACTCCAAATGACATTATGTACTTGTGGTCTGGGAACTAGCTTTCAGACCTTGTACCTTTTAAACTTGTTCACTTCCTCTTGCATTGCTACAATCCATAATTGATCTATGTTGGCCTCTTCAAATCTCTTGGGCTCATCCTATAAAAGGAAACTAGAATACAAAGCTGTATTAATAGTCCTTCTACTTGTCACCACTCCTTGGTTTGCATCATGAATAATCTGGTGTCTTGGATGTTTTCTTAGATTCCAGACAGCTAGAGGCAGTCTTCTTTCAACATCAACTCCAGTAGCAGCATCTTGCTAATCTTGGAATACTGGAGTAGCTTCCTTGATAGTTAGCTTATCCATCATCAGCTCTGTACCTGTAGTACTAGAAGAGGAGCTTGACATTTCATAGTTAATCATGGTAGTCTCATCAAAGACTACATGTACATACTCTTCTATAACTTGGTTTTCAAGTTATATATCCTATAGTTTTTACTAAGATTGTTGTACCAAACAAAAATCCCATCAATGGACTTGGCAGCAAACATAGTCACACAGGACATCCAATTATGAAGCACATTTCACTTGTTACAAAATTTCTTGAGATAGCGCAGGTTTGGTTTTCTGCCCTTCAAGATCTCATATGGAGTCTTCTTGTAGATTTTGGTGATAAAGGCATTGTTAAGGACATAACATTCAGTATTTACTGCCTCAGCCCAAAAATATTCTGGGAGAGATGTGTCACTCAATAAGGTCCTCCCAGCCTCTATGAGAGTTCTATTTTTCCTCTAAATAATCCCATTTTGCTAGTGTGTTCATGGACAAGAAAATTCACGATGAATCCCTTGCTCTTTAAAGAACTTTATCATGCTATCAGACTAGAATTTAGTCCCATAGACACTTCTGATTTTGAGCACAGCACTATTAAACTCATTCTGAATTTGCTTAATAATGTTTATGAAGATATCAATGGTTTCATTCTTTTTCTTAAGAAAGAACACCCAAGCAAACCATGAATAGTCATCAACCACCACAAGTGTGTAGACTTTCTTACCTAGACTATGATCTGGCATAGGACCAAACAAGTGAATATGCAAGAGGTATAAACACATCATAGTGTCTTTGGTCCCAATGCCCTTGAAGGAATCTTTTGTTTGCGTGCCCTTTTGGCATGCTGAGCAAATGCTTTCCTTGGTGCATTTCACCTTAGGATCATTCCTTACTAGCTCTTCACTAAAGAGCTTGCCAATAGTCTTATAATTCAAATGATCTAGCCCTTGTTCCATTGGACACCATATGAAAATTTCTCATTTACCACAAGGCAAAGATGAGAGTCTGTATCTAGACACAAAAGTTTAAGCAATAAACATTTCCACTCCTAGTGCCTGTCCAGATGACCTCTATTGGAACCCTTAGGTTATTTGGGCTAGGTTCACTTCTTAGGGTGTGACCCATGTTGTATAGTTGGGTCAAGTATTTTATCTTCCTAGTCTTAGGTCAGTTATACAGATTGAAGCATCAAGGACCTTCCTGAAGACAGTATCAGATATCAGCCCTAGAAGTTATGTGTTAAAGGCATTTCTAAGGTCGACGTTTGTTGACCTAAGCTCGACATTTGGCAAGATCAGTTTAGAGAACTCCGAAGACTTCATATAATTTCTGAGCTCGACGTTCTTAGATCTCAGGTCGACTTACTTTATGTGAAATAAAAGAGTTCTGTGGTATGTGAACTTGGCAAAGAAGTTATCTTTTCTAAGGTCGACGATCTTACAATGCAGTGCAGCTCTAAGCTCAATGATCTTCCAGCTCAGACTTAGCCATAGTTTTGAAAAGTTTATTTGTAGAGCCAAGGTCGAAGAATGTGTTTTCTGAGGTCGACGATCTCTGATCTCTGGTCGACGAAAACTATAAAATGTTTTTGACTTATTCTTTCCTTGTTCCGATTTATTTCTATTATAAGTCATAATTTTACTGTGTAATTAATGCTCATTTTATAGCCTTTATTTGACATCATTGATTATCGTTTTCATCTGTAAATGAAATTGACAAATATCCCGGGACAGTTGGGGAATGGAATATTTTAATTAACATTCTTGACGTTTTCTATTCCCAGATTTTCTCCTTAGCTTTAATGGCAGGAATTCGAATTGGAATTGTGGAATAGTTGTTATTATAGTATACTCTCGGCAGGACAAGAAAAGCAATCAATCACTAAAAGAGAAAAATATAGAATCAACCCAGAGACACAGAGAATAGAGACAAGAAGAATATTTTGTGCTTACAGCTCTCAAGAAAAACAACACAGTGACAAAAAAGGTTTTTTGAGAAAAAGCTTCCACACTTTCTAATACTCTTTCTATGCAGGATCTCATTGTTCTCTTAAGATGAAGAAGAAATGAACACCAATCATATATCAAGAGTCTTTTTCTTCCTTCTATCTCTGATTCCAGGATCTTAAGTGACAAACCATTTCAATCAGTCAAGAGAATCCTTGATTTTATCTTGCAGCAGAAGACCTACCATCCCTAACAAAGTTTCCCTCCTTGAACATATACTAATCTTAGGGGGAGATTTTATACAATCAGTAGAATCCACAAGGCTTCTCTCAATTTGCTTTGAGAATAGAGAAGTCATCATCAACCTCTCTCTCCCATCTCGGTATAGGGTTATCTCTCCCTTCAAAAGTGATTTGGTTTTTGAGCACCTGGTCAAAAGCTCAAAAGGGTTGCTATATTTCCCTTGAAAAATAGATATTGTGGTGTACAGTAACCTGATAAAATCCTGTAGTGGATTCCTACCTAGGGTGGTGGAAGAGTGGATGTACCAAGTTGGGGAACCACTATAAAGTTCTTATGTTGTCTGTGTGGCTGTATTTTCTTTTGTGCTTATGCTGTGATATTTGTGTTGTGTAGCTTAGATTTATATCTTCTGTTAGTTTGCTGCACTTGTACACTTATACACATATATCTTATTCACCTATTTTACAAAAGATATTTTAATTCCGCAAAAGTTTAAAAAGATTAGATTAAATTCTACTCACCCCCCTCTAGAGTTAATCAGAGTCTAGTCCCCATTTCTTTCAATTGGTATCAAAGGCAGGTTTGTCACACTCACAGGCTTACACCTGGACAAACCAAGAACCTCATGATAAACTCTGAATAACTCAGTGGTTTTTAATTGTTTTATATTGTTTTTTGATATCATGGAACAAAACAATGATTATGCTAGCACCAGACCTCCAGTGTGCAACTTGTCTAAGTTCACAATCTTGAAGGCAAGAATCAGGTTATACATGAACTCTATTGATGAAGATATTTTAAACTACATTTTAAGAGGAACACCAACTCCAGATGTTTCAACTCCATCTACATCAACTGACATGAGTGCAGTCCCACCCCCTGGATGGACAGATACACAAAAAAGGGCAAAGGTAGCTGATGCCAGAGCCATGAACATATTGGCTCAAATAATGTCTGATGAAATCTTTCAAAAGGTTGCTGAGTGCTCATCAACTAAGGCCATTTGTGACTCCTTGAACCAAATGGTGGCTAGATCAGCAGATGAGAGGAAAGATAGAAGTTCAAACCTCATTACTCAGTATGAATATTTTAAGAAGGATGAAGCAGAGATAGTTGAAGCAATGTACAATAGGCTTAGCTGCATCATCAGTGAACTAAGAACCTTAGACAAGGAGATTAATCTGACAGAGGTAAATGAAAAAATTCTTATGTGCTTCCCCAGTATATGGGATTCTAGAATATGGCCCATCATAGAAGCAAGGAGCATGACAAAGATATCAACTGAATTTCTGTTGGGTAAGCTCAAGTCCTATGAGCAGTTGGTTAAATTAAGAGAAGCGGCTGGAGAACCAAAAGTTCCAACACCAACAAGAAAGGAGTATAGCCTATCATTCAAAGCTGTAGAAGAATCACCATGTCTGCCAGAGAATGATGAACTTATGAGTCTCTTTGCTAAGAGATTCTACAAGTTGGCTAGAAAGGATCTCAGGACAAGGCCATCTAGAAGTGAAGACAAACCAAAGTATGACAAGACCCCTACTAAAAAGGCTGTCTACTTTGGTTGCAGGAAACCAAGACACTTCATCTCTGAATGTCCAGAAGTCCAAAAGAAGGATAGGAGAAAAGAAAAGGATTCCAGAAAAAGTCATCAAAGCAAATCCTCCTCCAGTAAATACAATTAAAAGAAGAAGGAAAAGGGCTTTGTTACTGAAACATGGAGTGACACTGAAGAGGAATTAACTTTCTCCAGCTCCAGTGAATATGAAGAGGAGAAGAAGGCAAAGGAAGTTTGCCTCATGGCTATAAAAGATGGAAGTAGCAAAACTGATTCAGAAGAATCAGATGATGAACTCCTCTCTGAAGAGGATCAGGTAATTGCTTCTTATGATTTTCAATCAGAAGAATTTATAGTATAATTCAAAAGCTTGTGTTTAGACTTAATAGGATCTGAGAAGGAAATCAAACTACTCAGGGAAAAGCTGTTAGTGTAAGATAAAATCATTGTTGAAAATATAAAACAGTCTGAAGATCTAAACTCTACTAACCATCAAAAAACCTTTTTAAAATCTGAATTAAGTAAGGCTACAGAATTAAAAGAAACTTATAAAGTAAGAAGCTTAAAACTGTTAGAAATAACTAGCACTGTAAATATCAGAATAAATAATAGTAAGCTAGGATTAGGTGCTTCTTCCAGTGAACCAATTCTATTTCAAAAGAATCACCTGTCAAAACACGTAAATTTTATATCTGATAAAGGCAAGTAAAATACTGAACAGGTTACAAAGGTTAATGAAATTCTTAAGCAACTAGAACTTAAGAAAACCAACCTTAACAAGGAGAGAAATAGAAATCATAGAAATAACTATGTTCAGCAATTTTTGTCGAACTTAGAACGACGAAATGGACACGGTTCGTCGAACTCAGAATGACGAACTCTGAACTCAAATAATAGACCAAATTATTCTTCGAACTACGATCGATAAAATCAGTTTGGATCATCCACTGGAGATCGACGTTTTAGGGGCTCTAAGAATGGATACTTCCATTCTTCGAGCAGAGATCGAAGAACTCAACCCAAATCGCCGAACTCAGCTCGACGAACACACTTAACTTCACGGAACCCAGTTCATAATCAGAGAAACATAAAAGATGATAAAAATTTTAATCCTTTTAGTAAATGTATTATACTCCCTAGAAGGTATCATCCCCTAGGATATAAAGATCAGCCTGAATGTTCCTTTATTTCAATTTATGGTTTTGTCAAACAACAAGGACCCAAGATATCCTCGGTCAGAAACCTCTAATCCTTTTCTTTACAGGTAGAAGAGAACCATGTCATTTAAATGAAGTGGTACCTGGACAGTGGTTGATCTAAACATATGACAGGTTGCAAGGAATGCCTTATCAACTATAAAACCAAGGCTGGCCCTAAACTAATTTTTGGGGACTCAGGCTTTGGATTGACATAAGGCTATGGATATTTCAGATGTGGAGATGTTACATTCAAGAAGGTGAGCTATGTCAATTGTCTCAAGAATAACCTGATATCAGTAAGCCAACTGTGTTATACAGGTTATCTAGTAAGCTTCACTAACTCCTAATGAACTATCTCCTTAAACAAAAAAATTGTTTTAACAGGAATTAGACAAGACAACATTTATTTAGTCAATTTTGAATCTGCTATTTCTTAAATTTGTTTATTTAATTCTGTTAGTAGTCAAACTAGCTTATGGAATAAAAGATTAGGTCATATAAACCATAAGAATATAGCTAGGTTATCTAAGGACAACCTTGTTAGAGGTTTACCTTCTGTCCCCTACAAGAAGGAAGGCCTATGTAGGGCTTGTCAACTAGACAAGCAAACTAAATCTAGTTTAATATCTATTAATTAGAGTGATTCACTTAGGATATTGTACTTGCTATATATGGACCTTTTTGGCCTTATTTCTGTACAAAGCCTAAGAGGGAAATCTTATACCTTAGTGGTTGTAGATGATTTGTCCAAATTCACTTGGGTATTCTTTCTGAGATCTAAGTCAGATACCTTTAAGGTTCTTTCTGATTTTCTCAAGACCATACAGATTGAGTACTCTACTCAAGTTGCATTGATCAGAAGTGATCATGGCACTGAGTTTGAATCTCTTCTTATGCATGAGTTCTGTGAGAAGGAAGGTATCAGGCACTCTTTCTCAGCTCCTAGAACTCCTCAACAAAATGGGGTAGTTGAAAAGAAAAATAGAACACTCATTGAAGCTGCAGGTACATTGCTTGCCGTTTCTTACATGTCTCTATCCTATTGGTTAGAGGCAGTAAGCACATCAAACTATGTCCTTAACAGGAGTTTAATACATAAACTAAAGCTGAAGACTCCTAATGAACTACTCAAAGGGAAGAAACCAATAATCACCTATTTTAAAGTATTTGGGTGTGTATGCTATATTCATAATAATGATAAGAAGTATTTTAGAAAATTTTATGAAAAGGCTGAAATGAGAATTTTTCTAGGATATTCTCAAGTTAGCAAAGCTTATAGGGTGTTTAATAAATCATCTTTGAAGATTGAAGAGTCTATGCATGTAACTTTTGATGAGACTAACATGTTTTACAAGGAGAAAAACATTTCTACCAATAACACTTTGCAGGTATCAAATTTGTGTGAGACTTTGGATGATCTAGACCTTAACCCAAAGGCTAAATCACATCCTCCTCCACAATCAGAAGCAGTAGCTGATAGTGATGAAGAAACTGTGGAAGCAGTTCAACTTCCTTCAACATTTGGTGCAACTCCACAAGAGAAATTAAATCCAATAACTGTTGCTGAACCAACTCCACCTAATGATCTTATCACACATAGAGATCACCCTAGATCTCAAGTGATTGGAGACACATCAGTGGGTGTGCAGACAAGGCATCAACTCAACCCTGATGTGATGTTTGCCTGCTTTCTCTCTCAAGTTGAGCCTCAATCCATAACTGATGCAGAGCAAGATCCACACTGGATTATTGCAATGCAAGAGGAGCTCAATCAATTTGAGAGGTGTAGAGTTTGGTACTTAGTTCCAAGGCCTAAGGGCTATCCATTAATTGGGACTAAGTGGGTGTTTAGGAATAAACTTCATGCCCAAGGTGTGATAGTGAGAAACAAGGCAAACTTGTTGCCCAAGGATATAGGTAAGAGGAAGTTATTGATTATGATCAAACCTTTGCTCTAGTTGCATGGCAAGAGGCAATAAGAATTTTCTTAGCTTATGTAGCATATAAAAAGTTTAAAGTCTACCAGATAGATGTGAAGAGTGCTTTTCTAAATGGATAACTCAAAGTAGAGGTTTATGTAGAAAAACCTCCAGGTTTTCATGCAACTATGTGAAGATCAAAAGCTGAAATCTTTTATGACCAACCACATCAAGCTGCCTACTGCCGCAATCAAGGAGTGGGTATTCTCATCGTCCTCTACTGAGGAAGAGATGACAAGATTCATCAATGGGACTCAGGTTACTCTCTCTCCTACAGTTCTTACATAAATTTTTGAACTTTAGAATGGTATAAAAGATTTGGATATGGATGATGATGAGTTTGAGAATTTGTTAGTTGTTATGGGTCACTCCGGTGAAAACTCTAACAAATTATGGAAAAAGAACTTGTCTCCTGCGTATAAGTTTCTTACAGATGTAGTGGGGAAAGTGTTGTTTGCAAAGCACACTGCCCATGACTACATCTCCAGGCAGTAGTTTCTGGTGATGGCTGCGCTGGTGAATAAGAGGAAATTCAATTGGAGATAGATTTTTTTTGATTTGATCAGGAAGAGGAACAACAAGAGAGAAGTGTGTTTTGCCAGGGTTTTGGGCCTGTTCTTGAAGGCAAAGGCTGATGAATTGTTAGTTCCCTAGAATACGTTCATCAATGCCTCCAAGAGGCTATCCTTTGCCCTATTTGGCAGATAGGAGAGGACAATTCCTAAGCCCTCTAAGGAAAAGCACTCTGTAGGTGCTTCAGATAACACAAGGGTGGTAACAACCAATCCTCTCTTCGCTGAAGGAACCCCTACCGTTACCCCTCCCGCCTCTCCTACTCCATATCATCAGCCTTCTCCTTCTAATAACCTCACACCTCCTAACTCACCTCTTCCCTCTAACCTTGAAACCATTCCCTCAACCACCCTCCTCTTTCCAAACTTTGAGTTGATAACAGCTGAAATTTCTTATCAAGCTTCTCCCCTCCAATCCCCTGTTCACACTCCCTCTCCTCAGACCCCATCCTCACCTACTAACCAAGATGATATCATGCTTGATACCATCCCCTTAGTTATTCCTCCTCTAACCCATGACAATGCTTTCATTGCTACCCTCATATCTCAGTTGACTCCCATCCTCAAGGAGCTAATTTCAGCTGAGATATCCCCCTTTTTAAAATCAATAAATTCCTTTACATCTCCCTTTGCTGCCTCCTTCTTCCCTTCCCCTTCTTTAGCCAAAGGCATGGCTTCAGAACCTTCTAAAACCATGTAGGGGGAGATATTTCGTGAAGAAGCCCTTGCAGCAGCAGCAAATGATGAGATGGTTGTAGCTATGCTATAAGTTCTGACTGGTGGAAATTATTTTTATTTTATACCTCCATCAGTAGATATGGAAAGTATTCTCCATCAGCTTTTATGGAAATTCCTTTATCCTTATCCATCATTCTTTAATCCTTTACTTTCTATTGAATCATCATCTAAGGCCATTGTGTGCTATAATCCACCTGCGTCCTTAGAGGTGATAGCCACAATAAGGGCTAGTTTTGAAGAAAGCTCTAAGACTAAAGCTATGATTACCGATAAAGCTTTAGTAGCTGATACCAAAGATGTAGTTGAAGAGTCTGTTGAATCAGAGTCTGTTGAATCAGAGTCTGAGTACATGACTGACCCCATCCCTCCAGTCTATGCTCCTACTCCTATCCCAGCTCCCAAGGCTCCTTCTCCTCCTCCCAAGGTAACGCCTGAGCAGATAAAAGCAATTAATGCTTTGTATAACTTTGACAGCGAAAGTAGTGTAGAAATCTACACTGATGATTCCCCCAAGACAAAGAAAAGGAAATTGAGAAAGAAGACTCCAGCTCTAGCTCCAAATGCACATAATGGCACTCCCTACTATATCAGGCACAATATTGATCCATATCCTAACATGCCTTATTGGATGAAGTTGTCAAAGAATGAGCTTAAAGCAAGGAAGAAAAGGAATTACTCCCCTCCCTCCTCTCCATGGATGAATAGAAGAGATCCTCCTCCTCCTCCTCTGAGTGGTAGCTCTTCAGGTAGTGGCCATCAGAGATTTTCAAACACTACAGAGACTTACCAAAGGCATGGTAGATCCTCTGAAGCTTCAAGAGTTAGTCAGTATCAAAAGCAATATCACTCATTCTCTAGAAGCTCTCTCAGTTCTCATCAATAACCTTCCAAGCAAACATTCTCTCCTTCCCCTTCCATTGAAGTTAGTCCTGAAGTTAGATATGAAGGACCTCCAATTCAAGCATATGATCCTGAGACAGATCCTAATACCAGAATGGCCAGATTTAAAGAATCTATTGCTCTATCTCAGATCAGAAAAACAAGAGAACAGGGTCAAGACACCTCTCAATATTCTACAATATCATCCTACAAGAAGAAAGAGCTAAAAAGATATCAAGTTTGAAATCTGTTTAATGTTGGAGAGTACATGAATCTGTATCCTAAAGCCATAGTTCCCAGAGCTATATCTCAAAAGACTTTGGGAGATGCAGACATGAACATGACTCTCAGACAAGCATTGGATCCAAACAGAGTAATAAAATTTGCTAAATCTTCTGATTCTCCCAAGGAAAAATAACATATTTATTTTCTGTCTATTTTGCTTGTGAACAATTTATGCATAGCTTTATAAAGATGCTGATAGCTTATTTATTCTATCAATTATCTATTTTTTTCTTGCTATGATTATTTGCTTACTTATCTTCTGAAGTAACCTCACCCAAATATGGGGAGATTATTGGAACCCCTAGGTGATTTGGGCTAGGTTCACTTCTTAGGGTGTGACCCATATTGTATAGATGGGTCAAGTATTTTATCTTCCTAGTCTTAGGTTAGTCCTACAGCTTGCAACATCAAGGACCTGCCTGAAGGCAGTATCAGATATCATCCCTAGAAGTTATGTGTTGAAGTCATTTCTCAGGTCGACGTTTGTTGACCTAATGTTTGGTACATTGGAAAATGTGTACCTGATTTGAAGAAGCCTAACTTAGCTCAATGATATACATCAAGGTGTATTTGATGTTATTTTGAGTTGAAATATGCAGGTTAAGAATGTACTAAAATATACGAAAAATATTCTAAGTCCATATGTCGACACCAGAAGAAGCTGTGTCGACACTTCAGAAAGATTGTGTCGACACTTGAAGAAGGCTGTGTCGATACAGAGAAAAAGAGTCGACAACAATTGTGTCGACACCAGGAAGCAGTGTCGACTCACAGAAGTATAGTCGACATCAACTGTGTCGACACTGGGAGGCTGTGTCGACACACAGGATTGCTAGTCGACAACACTTGTGTTGACACCAGAAGACTGTGTCGACATACAAAGGCAGAGTCTACATCAACTGTGTCGACACACAGGACTTGTGTCGACACACTGCAAAGTATAGACCAAGTTAGTTGTTGGAGAATGATGAAGTGTTTATGTCGACACAAATGCTCAGTGTCGACACATGTTTAAGATGCAGTATCTAAAAGCTGAGTCGACATAAAGGCAGACATGTCGACATCATCAAAGGCTGTGTTGACACCTAAGTCACTTATGTCGACATATATTGACAGATGGTCTCGACACTTTCTAATAGACAGTCTCGACGCTTTGCTGATAAAGACAATGGCACAAGTACTGTTTGAAGACTTGACAGTTGTGGGTTACAACCGGTTTACAAAAGTTGTCAGACTTGTCAGAAGTTTGTTAGAAACCAAATCAGCCGGTTACCAAGGATGAAGTCTATAAATAGATAGATTCAGAAGAAGAAGAATAACGATACATATACGACACACATTAATCATCTATTGGGAGAAAAGATTTCTGATCAAGAAAGTGCAAAGCACAGAAGAAGATCTTCGTGAGAAGATCTAAGAAGACATTCTGACGTGTACAACCACTCAAGATCAGTCTAAGTAGAATTCTTTCAAGAATTCTGAAGTATCATCAAAGGTGTTGGATAGAGAGGGATCCAGCCATTTTTGAAGACAAGAAGGAAGCTGTCACAGGTTTCTCAAGAAGCTGTCAGGAAATCAACTCAACTAAGTTCTGATTCAAGAAGCTTTGAAGAAAGCTAAGATCCAGTGGATTTCATCCATCAGCTGATTAAGTGTAGTCTTATTCCTTCTCTCTCAACAGGGGAAAGATATTCTATAACTTCAATTTCAATTTTTGTAGGATCTATTTGTATAGATCTGAGTTGTAAGCCTAGATTATAAAGGCTGAGTGTAGGAGAGGTATTCTCTGAGTGGTAGGGAGTTTATGCCTGAGTTGTAGGAGAAGGTTTTCTCTGAGTTGTAGGCCTTGTGGCAAGGCTGAGGTAAGGCTAGTTAGCCTGAGCTGTAGGAACCTTATAGGGTTCTGAGTTGTAGGATCTGAGGATCTGAGATAAATAAGGAAGTTAGGCTGAATCTAGCACACTGCTAGATAGGTGAAGGGGGAAAGTGGATGTACCCAGACCTTGGGGAACCACTATAAATCTTTATGCAATCTGTGGTGTGTGCATATCCGTGATTGCTGTGTTGTGTTTGCTGAAGTGGTTTCAAAATTCTCTTATAATCAGTAATTATATTCTTCCTTAAGTTAAAACAAGCATTAGAACCTATTCACCCCCCCCCCCTCTATGTGTTTAGGTGGTCTTGAAAGTATAACTATCAAGTGGTATTAGAGGGAGGTTACTCAAAGAAATACTTAACAGTCTGAGTTAGATCAAAAGGCAGAATCAAGAATCAAGAAAATGGGTTCAGGTGAGAATCACAAGGAGTTAGGATCTATGAAGTTACCCATCTGCAGAAAAGAAATCTTTGGAATCTGGAAGAAAATGGTTAGGTTGTTTATGGAGGCTTCTGCTCCAAGGATATATATCACAGTTCAGGAAGGCCCCTTCATTCCAATGAAGGTATCAATTCTTGATGCAAATATTCAAACTCCAAAGATTTATTCTGAAATGACCACGGATGAGATCATCCTGGCAACACTAGACAAAAGAGGATAGAACATTTTTGTAAGTGATATAGATGATGCCACATTTCAAAATCTGATTCACTGCAAAACCTCCAAGGAAATGTGGGACACTTTGATTGTCTACATGGAGGGTTCTGAAGAAGTAAGACAAGACAGAAAATCAATGCTCAACCAAGAATATGAGAGCTTCAGACAAGGAAAATCTGATAGCATTACTGAATGTTATAAGAAATTCTATAGGATTGTGAATGAACTAATGTCCTATGGAAGAGTCTTCAATACATATGAGCTGAATGACAAATTTCTCAGATCTTTGACAAAGGATTGGGATACCAAAATATATGCCATTAGAGAAGTGGCCAAGTTAGCTGACATCTCCCATCCAACCTCTTTTGGAAAATTGCTATAATATGAAATGAAATTGATGGTTAGGAAGGAGGAAGAAAGAAATACAAAAGGTGAGCATAGATCTGTGGCTTTCAAAGTTGAAGCCACTAGAAACAAAGGGAGGATATCTCCATCTCCTCTTAAGGAAGCTATAGAAGACATAACAGAAAATTTAGATAGTCAGAAATCAGGGAGCAGTGATTTAGATGCTTACTTTGAAGCTTTTACAAGGCAGTTTCAGAGGTTCTTGAAGAAGAAGCAGTGGAAGTCAAGGCCCTCCACATCACAGCCAGTGGATGATTACTATCAGAAGAGAAAATCCTCAAGAAAGGAAAGGAACAAATCTAAGCCCAACAAAGCTACAACATCAAAAGTTGTTTGCTATTGCTGTAATAAGACTGGACATATGATAGCTGAGTGTCCAGAGAAGAGAAAGTAGTCAGTAGACAGAAAGAAGACTCAACACAAGGGCAAGAAGGAGAAATCTTTTGTTGCAAAGAAAGATAAGAGTCTTTCAGATCAGTCCTCATCAGAATCAGAATCTGAAGAAGATGCATACATAGGATTGTATGCAGCTAGTGATGAAGAGGAGTTTATGAAATTCATAAACTCCATCCATGATCAAGAAGACCAAGAATGCGTGGGTCTAATGGCTGAGTTAGAAGATAACCAATGCCAGGATCAGCCTGGTCCTAGTAATGTACAAAATGATTCTAACACTTCTGATATTAGTACTGGTTCAGAGTCAGATTCATCTACATCAAGTGATGTGAATGGGTCTGAATCTGAAGGTGATATTCATCAATTGATGGATGAATATAGGGTCTTATTGGAGGCTCTTAAGAAAAGCAAAAACCCGACCAAAACTCAGGCTCACGAAATTGCTGATCTTAAGTTGGTTGTATCAGACTTGGAAAAAGAATTGGATCAAAAGTTGAATGAGGTTGCCAAACTGAAAACAATAACTGTGATTCAGATGGGCACAATCACATACAAATCTGATCAAATTAAAAGTCTGGAGGCAAAACTTCAAGTTGAGAGGAACTTAGTGGCGAGTTACTCTAAGCCAAAATCTGTCCTACCCTTGATAGATGAGTTTGTAGCTCAAAAGGGTAAGGCAGGCTTGGGCTTTAAAGGTAACACTAGAGCTGACCAATTAAAAAGAAAGGGCAAAGCTCCAGTTCAACCACAAAACTCCAAAGTCCCTATGATGTTTAAAAAAGTGCAATTGTCTTCTAACAAATATGATCATGAACATATTCATAATCATATTAAGACTGATGTTCTGAAAAACAAGGGTGTTAATGCCAATAGGACTGCCCATGTTCATAAACCCAATGGTTATAAGAAATCTGTGGGTGAAGCTGTAGCAGCACCAGCACTGGACAGAAATTTTTCTGCCAAGGGTATATCCAGACCTAGATACAACAAATATGAATGTTGGTGTTGTGGCAAGAGAGGCCATTTTGCTTTAGACTGCTGGCATAACACAAGTGGAAGGAAGAACAATAGTCTACCAGTTAGAAGAGCTGCTGGTAGTTTTGGTGTGAATGGTGCTAACCTGAACCCAGGACCCAAGACTTACTTGGGTTCTAAGGGAAAGTAATTTTGTATTGCAGGAAAGTCCAAGTTGCCATGCCCCTATATGGTACTTGGACAGTGGTTGTTCCAGGCACATGACTGGAATAAAGGGGCTGCTGAAGGAGTACACATCTATCAAGGATGGGCCTAAAGTTATCTTTGGTGGATCTGAAAGAGGGATCATCAAAGATTTTGGTAACATTTCTTCAAACCAAATTACCATCACTCAAGTGGCTTATGTAAAAGGTTTGAAACATAATCTGATAAGCATAAGTCAGCTGAGTGATCTTGGATATGACATTTCATTTGTTAAGGATGGATGTCATATCAAAAGGTCAAGTGATCAAAAGGTCATATTGACTGGGTATAGAAAGAGAAATGTCTATTGTCTTGATTTTGTATGTGAGAACAAGGTTTCTCCTATCTGTCTTGTAGCTGATGATAATGCATCTCATTGTGTCAAATGGCACAAGAGGCTGGCCCATCTTAACTACAAGACAATTGGGAACTCTTTAGCAAAGAGTTAGTGAGGAATGGTCCTCAAGTTAAGTGTATAAAGGAAGGGATATGCTCATCTTGTCAAAAGGGCAAACAGACAAAATCCTCCTTTCATAGCCTTGAAAGCAAGGATTACAAAGTGGGTATTCAGGAACAAGCTAGATGATCAAGGAGTTATAGTCAGAAACAAGGCAAGGCTAGTTGCTCAAGGGTACTCTCAACAAGAAGGAATAGACTATGATCAGACCTTTGCACCAGTTGCAAGGTTAGAAGCCATCAGAATATTCCTAGCCTATGCTGCTCACAAAGGTTTAAAAGTGTACCAAATGGATGTAAAGAGTGCATTTCTCAATGGGGACATCAAAGAGGAAGTCTATGTTAGACAACCTCCAGGTTTTATCTCTCTAACTCACCCTGATTATGTTTACAAATTGCATAAAGCATTATATGGTCTCAAGCAAGCTCCTAGAGCATGGTATGAGACCCTAGCATGCTTTCTTCTGGAAAATGATTTTGTTAGGGGGAGAGTAGACCAAACTCTTTTAATTAGAACCCATAAGTCCCATACCCTACTAGTGCAAATTTATGTAGATGACATTATATTTGGTTCTACTGATTCAAACTTGTGCAAAAAGTTTTCCAAGCTTATGCATTCTAAATTTGAAATGAGTAGCATGGGTGAGCTGTCCTTCTTCTTAGGACTGCAAGTCAAGCAACATGCTGAAGGCATATTTATTTCTCAAACCAAGTATGCAAAAGAATTGGTTAAGAAATTTGGTATGTCTGATGCATCATGTATGAAAACACCCATGCCCTCAAATGCTGTAATAGATGCTGATGAACATGGGAAACCTGTTGATCAGACAACATATAGAGCAATAATTGGCTCTTTATTGTACCTTACAGCTAGTAGGCCTGATATAATGTTTGCTACATGTATTTGTGCTAGATTCCAAGTTAGCCCTAGAGAGTCACACTTAATCTTAGTTAAGAGGATTCTTAGGTATGTTAAAAGTTGTCCAAATCTAGGTCTCTGGTATCCAAAAGATTCAGCATTTGATTTAACTGGATTTTCAGATGCCGATTATGCTGGATGCAGAATAGACAGGAAAAGCACCAGTGGAACTTGTCAGTTCCTTGGTGATAGACTTGTCTCTTTGTTTTGTAAGAAACAAACATCTGTGTCAACTTCAACTGCTGAAGCTGAGTATATGGCTGCAGGCAGTTGTTGCTCACAAATATTGTGGATACAAAATCAGCTTCTAGACTATGGTTATAACTTAGAGAAGTCAAAAATTTTCTGTGATAATACTAGTGCTATCTCTATAGCACAAAATCCAGTCCTCTATAGTAGGACAAAACATATAGAAATTAGGCATCACTTTCTGAGAGATAATGTAGAGAAAAATAAAATTGAACTTCAATATATCCCAACTAATTTGCAAAGGGGAGATATTTTCACCAAGCCTTTGGATGAAAAGAAACACAGCTTCTTCCTAAATCAGTTAGGCATGTTAGATGGAGGAAGCCTAAACTAAAGTACAAGTTTTTGAAAAGCTAAAACAGACCAAGACTAGGCTAAAAATCAATTCTTTTTGTGTCTGTAGAACAAGTTTTTGTCTCTGAACTGCGCTCGACATTTTCCCAGAAATCGTCGAACGAAGATCGATGATTTTCCAAAAATCGTCGACCGAAGATCGACGTTCCCGAAGTCATCGATCTGAGTTCAGAGTCTTCACTAGATCTAGGCTTTTTCTCCTTCTGTTCAGAGGCCGTCAAGCGGAGCTCGACGCTTATCAACATCGTCGAACGGAGGTCGACGATATTGACGTCTCTTCAGATTCCTTCTGCAGCCCAAATCGTCGATCTGAGTTCGACGCTTCTTCGAACTGAGCTCCACGATTTTCCTTTTTCACGTCGAACCCTAATATAAAATCATTTTTTGGCCGCCGCTCGTCGTTTATGCCTTCATACTCTCTGCAAATTCTTTTTCCCTCCAAACCTTCTACACTTGGTCGCGTTTGTTCAATCTTTGCAGGTACAAATGGCTTCAACTATTGCCGCCCTTTCGAAGATGAAATTTGACACCGGATTTGATATCGATATAAGCTCATTTGATGGAAGCGATCAGCGCTTCAAGGACATTCTCAATCTGTTCAGAGATCAACAACTGTTGGAAATAATGACTTCCAGAATGAAGATCGCTTCAGATGAAATAAAAGAATGGTGCTATTCAGCGACAGATGAGAATGAGAATTCTGTCGTCGGCCTCATAAAAGGGACCCAGGTACAACTGTCCCCGGCTCTCTTAACTAAAGTGTTTCGTCTCAGTTCTGGAGACGATTCCATCGAGTTATCTGAAGAAGAATATGGTTCCATGCTTGATCGAATGGGTCACAATGCTGTGAATCCTAATAAACTGCTGAAGAAGAATCTGTCATTGGAATTTCAGTTTTTGACTGATGTAGTTGGGAAAGTGCTGCTGGCCAAGCACTCTGCCCATGATACAATTTCAAAATATCAGTTTTGTCTGATGGGAGCTCTGCTGGATAAGAAACATCTGAACTGGAGATCAATTTTCTTCAATCTGATTAAGAAAAAGATCAATAAGACTGCCGTGAGTTTTGGGAGAATCTTAGGGGTCTATCTGCACCACAGATGCCCTGAACTGTTAACCTCCTCTGGGATGTTCATCAATGCATCCAAGAGGCTCTCCTGTGCCCTATTCAGCAAATGGGACAGGCAAATCATCAATCCCTCCAGAGCTGCTGCATCGACTCCTGCTTCAGGCACAAGGACTGTCTTAGTCACTCCACCTCTGGTCTCTGTACCAGCAGAAGGGTTGCCAGCTTCTCCTCCTCCTTCAGTTGTCTCTACCCCAGCCATTTCATCCTCACCTCCAATCTCTACCATAGCCATATCTTCCCCAATTACCATTGCTTCACTAGTTTCATCCCCTCCAGTATCTACTTCTGAGGTATTCCTTCCTCTCTTCTCTTACCCATCCTTTACCACTCCATCATATTCTCTTTTAGATGAATCCTTTATGGATGATTCTCATCCTTCCTCTCCTCCTGAGCCTCCCTCTACCTCCTCATTCCAACAAATGATGGAAGACATTTTCTCTCAACCTATCTTCACTCCTTCTCTTACCCCTTCTATCTCCACCTCACCTCATTCTATCTCCTCCTTTCCTATATCAGAACCATCCATTCCCTCTCCTCCTATCTCCTCTTTCCCCATGCCACCAGCTCCAGCCAACATCCTTCCAACAACCTTCTATCCTACCTCTGCTCAAGCCCCTCTTGAGCATGTAGATCTATCAGCCCTGACTGACAGGTTATATGAGCTGTTAGCTCCAAAGCTAACCTCATTACTGGAGACCACTCTGGCTCCACTCCTGACCCATGTCAAGGAGCTGTCTTCCAAGCTATCATCTCTCATTCCCTCTCAGGCAACTTCATCTTCTGGGTGCCTTGATTCACTTATCTCTGAACCAAGGCAGGGGGAGATGCCATATGAAGTAGTTTTTGCAATGAACCTCCAGAGCCTGCTCTCCAAGTTTAATGCTGGATACTTCAGATTCATGCCAGTTCCTCATAATGAAGATCTGTCTAAGGCCATTGTGCCTATTTCTGTCTGTAATCCCAGCCAAATTGAAGCATATATAAATTCTTGGAAGGCTGTGGATGTTGTTATGTCCATCTCTGATGCTGCTACTAAGGCCATTGTGCCTCTTGTTGATGATGCTGCTACTACTGTTGTAGATATTTCTACTGATATTGTTGTTGTTTCTGATATGCTTGTTGATACTTCTGCTGCTGATTCTGTTTGCTCTGCTGCTGCTCCCTCTCCTCCTGCTCCTGCTATTTCTGCAAAGCTTAAAGCTCAAGAAGAGTATATCAGAAGAATTGATGATCTGTATGATCAACCTCAGAGTTCTGAGAGTGATCAGTACATGACAAATTCTGATGATTCTGCTAGCACTATTGCCAAGAAAAGGAAGGCCAGAAGCAAGGCCATGATGTCTGTTTCCCCAGCTCAAGCAAAGGATTCTAATGATACTCCCTACTATATTTTGCATGACTGCCCCTTATCTGAGCCTTGGATGCAGTACTCCAAGAACCAATTAAAAGCTATGAAGAAGAGGAGGAAGCTAGACAAGTATGAAAAAGGATCTTCTCAGTATCAGCCTCCTCCTCCTCCTCCAGATTCTGTCTCAGGCTCAGCTCCTCAAGCTCCAGTTTCCAGACATAGTTCTTCCCAGTCCTATCAGAGATCCTATCAAAGGGGACAGCATCAAAGGGGATATCAATCCAGAAGAGATCAATATAGAGGAAGCCAGAGAGGGCACAGATTTCATCAAAGGGAAGGACAAGGCCATACTGATTCTTCTTCAGGTCCTTTTCCCTATAAGCTAAAAGATGATGTTGTCTCCAGGACTCCTCCTACTAATTCTGAAACCATCAACAGATATGAACCTCCTGTTCCATTTGAGGATCCTGAGAACAACCCTGTGTCCTGGACAGCTAGAATGAAAGAATTGGCTGCCCTTGATCAAATGAAAAAGGCCAGAGAACAAGGCAAGGATACTTCCAACATAACAACTTTATCAGAGCAGAGAAAGAAAGAACTAGAGAGATATGCATCAAGGAAATTCTTTAATCCAGAAGACTATATGAAGCTGCACCCTGAGGCTGTTGTTCCAAGGCCCAAATCTTAAACTTCTCTAGGTGCAGAAGATGATAGAAGATCCATGAAAGATGCCCTAAATCCCAACAGAGAAATTTTGTTTAAAATGGGAACTGAAAAGAAGTGAACTGTGTAAGCTGAACATCATTCTCCCTTGGATATTTGCTGTCTTTTTATCTGTGATCTGCATTGCAGCTATATATCTCCTCTGCAGTATTGATTTAGATTTTGTGTTGATGTATGCTTATTTATTTTCTATTTTTGTCTGTAAATAGTAATCCTAACCCAAATAGGGGGAGATTGTTGGAACACCCTATTACTAATTTGGGCAAGGATCACTATGTTTCTCTTAGGAAACAAGGTTGACCTAGTTGTATAGTGTAAAGGTCAACATTAGAATGAGTCTAGGGCTTAGAACTTAGGTTTGAAGCTGCCCCCAAGGACCATTCAAGCTCAGGATTTCAAGCTAAGTAAAGAGATAAAAATTATCGAACGACGGTCGACTATCGTCGAGCTCAGGTCGACGATCGTCGAGCTTAGATCGACTACTTATGTCCTCAGCCTTCTGCTTGTTGTTGGCTTCGGTCGACTATCGTCGAGCTTCAGTCCGACGATCGTCGAGCTTTGGTCGACGATCTCTGGCTGTGCTTGGGTCGACTATTTCTGGGAAAGTTTAGGTCGACGATCTCTGTTTGCTTCAGGTCGACGTTTTCTGTTGAAGCCTAGGTCGACGATCTCTGTCTTAATCAGATCGACTATTTCTGCCAGACCAAGAACTTAGATAGTCGATCTCAGATTGAAGTTTTCTGTCTACTGCTTATCTTCAATATCTCTGAGCTCAGGTCGACGATCTTCGAGCTCAGATCGACGTTTTCTGACAGAATGATCTATTCCTTCTCTGAGCTCTGGTCGACGATCGTGGAGCTCAGATCGACGTTTATTTTGAGAGACCGACGTTCTTAAGAATTCAAATGCTGCCGGTCTTTGGAATGTTTTCTCAGCATTTAATTTCAAGAAGATTTGCCAGCCGTTTTCATTTATTCTGGAACAAGTTTCAAGGAATTATTCAGGAATGTTTCATTGGACTTTCCTCTAGAAGACAAATCCTTTATGGAAGGCATTTAATGTCTGATAAAGGCTATCTTGGAAGAATTATATTCAGAGAATAAGATCGTCTTCTCCAACACTACTACTCTCCAAGAGAATTAATCCAGAGTCAATACACGATAGAATCAAGAGACACACACTGTTACAGAAGAACAAGAAGAATTAAGCTGTGAAAGATAACCATCCTCTTGCTTACAGAAAAGTGATCAAAGACACATCTTAGAGAACTCCAGACACCTCATCTTTCAGCCTCTTTGCTGAAACAATTCTTTGCTGGAGATCTAAAGATCTGAAGACCTATCACCCTAGAGCAAAGTTTCCATTCCTGATTCATTCAACATCTCAGGGGGAGCCTTGACAAAGATCCACTAGTCTTCTCTCATTTGATTTGAGAACAGAGAAGACAACCGCACCTCTTTATCCTTTTTCTTTTTCCTGCTGTAAAGGGTTCTTGAACTCTCTTCAAAAGTTCTGTCTGGTTCTGAGAGCCTAGTCAAAACTCAGTGGTGGCAAGACACCTTATCAAAAAAATCTAGTTTTGGTTTTTGAGTACCTTAACAAAAGCTCATTGGTGTCAGGACACCTGATCAACTCATCCTGAGTGGATTCCTACCAAGGGTGGTAGAAGAGTGGATGTACCCAGGTTTTTGGGGAACCACTATATCTCCTTGTGTCTTCTAGTTTGTTTGTGTGATTTGTTTGCTGTGTGCTGTGCTCTTTACTTCTTGGTTTTTAACTTCTTACTAGCACTCTACACTATATCATAAATGGAATTTTATATGTGCTGTTTATTTCAACTGTGAAAAATTATTTTAAAATACTTTATTCACCCCCCCTCTAGAGTTGAGATAGATCTTACCCTCACTTTCAAAAGGTCAGCCATGCTAACCAAATTATAACGAACCCTCCCCCAACTCGGGGTGGTGATGCACTTTCCCTGCACTTTGTTAGTATAACAAGGCCGTATAGTGTAAACACACGTCATAACAGGCATAGGCACACACGACCACACACCCCGTGCACTCAGGGAACATTCACGTCAATTTAAGAAATAGACGTTTCCATCTCACCACCTCCCATTGTACGGCCAACCTTATGAGTATTTTGTCTTCCTTGTATGGGTCACGTCAATTTAAGCCATAGACCGCCGAATACCCTCATCTATGCCAACGGTTCTGCCAAACAACATAGAGCAGGTACGGTTCCGTCTGACCCGTGCTCGTACCGCAACGTAAATTTAAGACATATGTGCGAGTCAAGAATCCCCGAGTCCTGTTTCCATCACACAGTTCACATAACCCGGTTATGTTAAAGTTGGCTCTCCAGCCACCATGTTTGCAAAACCATGCGTTTGGCCAGTTTTCCGGGTGCACCTTGGAGTTAGTCCCCAAGGCTCCCAGTTGCAATCTACCTCGTAGAAAACCCGAAAAACAAACATTCACACGGAGTCTTCTCCGGCCATTTATGCAATGCAACATCACCGATCCAGACCAACTTGTCCGGGTAGGCTTCACACATCATGCCTATGTCTGTTCTCGTATACGAACTCTACACAAGGGGGACTTTACATATCTACCCCAAGGAATGCCAAAAACTCACCGCACACTCGTGAGAGAGAGCTTCCTATACAAAGGAAAAGAGGACTTCACATGTCCTAGGATGAGAATCGCTACCCTAGCGTTTTTCCTTGGCGCCATGGAAATCTATACGGATGAAAAGCACCGCAATCTCCTTGCCTCCGTAGATCCGAAGTCGGCTCACGATTTGGAGCTCCGAAACTCCGTCGGTTATCAGATCTAGCCCTCTTTCTTCCTCCTTACTCTCTCCTCTCTCTAGATTTTAAAAAGAGAGTGAACCCCAAGCAAATGAGGTTTTCTAAACCCTAAACTCAGGTATATCCCTGAGGAAACAACCTCCAGCCGCCAGATATCAAAACAAGGAAACGAACGGCTGTTATCCGGACATGAAATCCAAGATTTGGGCCGAACACGGCTTGTGACACGCCTGTGTCCAAGTCCATGTCACTCATTCGCCATCAAACCGTCACATCCCAAAAATAACACGGGCTCTCGACACGCCCGTATCAGGCTTGACATACCCGTGTCATCAAGTACACACCCGTGTCACTGGGCGTGTTCCTCCAACGACACAGGTCCAAAACAATAAGAGTACGACATGGCCATGTGACACACCCGTGTCACATGCCGTTTACCAGACACGCCCTGGGACACGCCCGTGTCCCAGGCCGTGTAGCTGCTTTAGCATAACTCGCCAAAATACCAGAGTAGGACACGGGTATTCGACACATCCGTGTCAAACTTCTTACGCTTGTATTGGACCCAAACATGCCTGGGCTCAGGCCGTGCGCCCTCACTCAACGATCGTTGAGTGGAAAGCTTTGAGTGACTGACACGCGCTGGGACACACCCGTGTCCCAGGCCGTGTTCACTCCCCGACGACCGTTGACCCCAAAAATTGTCATCCACGCGACCAATGCCGAATCCGAGCACGACACGCCCTAGGACACGCCTGTGTCCCAGGCCGTGTCACCTCTACCAAATCCCAGATTTAGCTCAAAATGCCACCCGTCACCCTTTTGAGTTTTGGGGCATTACACAAGTACCATATAGGGGTATGTGCACTTGGAATAACCTACAGCAAATAATTTATATTTCCTTAGGACCCTAATGTTTATTGGGTCCTAGGTTCTGATTATCCTCAATAAGAATCTGCCTTCCTGCAGAATTTCTTACAGGAAGACTGACATTTTCTCTGGGCATACTTGGATTGTGCCAGCAATCTAGGAAAAAATGCCCCACTTTCCCACAGCACCAACACTCATGAATACTATATCTTCTTTTCTAAGTTGGTCCTCTATTATGGTTAACTACTGACTCAACAGAAGGAAGAGGTGTTGCTGATGCGGCTATTGATCCCCAACAAAGAGAATTTGTTGTTAGGGACGATCGATGCCGCAAGCTCAAAGATGGAAATTCTACCACGACATTCTTCGTCAACGCAGCCGCCGCTACATGTTTTGCTCGACGTCCGCCGTCACCATCAAATAAAATATATAATTTTAAATATTTATTTTATAATTATATATTAGCAATTTATTTATTTAAGCATTTTAATTTCATGCAATTGATTAATGAATTTTTTACTTCATGTTATAGGTGTATATAACCATCACATTATATTGTTTTTATTTCATGTTATAATGTGTGCATATAACCATCATATGTTTATGTTATTTTAAATGGAGGAGATTGATTGGTGTAGCCTATATATAGGTCATGTTATGAAGAGTTTAGTAAGTTGAATGAAAAAGAAAACCTAGAATTCAAAGATTGAATTTTCCCCCTCCTTTCTCTTTCCCTCTTAGGCAGTATTCGACCCCCTCTTTCCTCTCACTCTCTCCCTCCCTCTTGGCCACTAGCCACCACCTCCTCCCTCTCTCTATTTCCAGCCTCTTTCCTCCTCCTCCTGTGTCCTCAAGTTCTACACCAAATAGCCCACATCACCCCTTGCTCTCCCTCTCTCAGCCACACTCTTTCCACACCAACCAGAGCAACCCTCTCCCCTAGCCGTCGGCCACCACCAACCCTATATGGTTTGGCAAACTCCTATCCGCCACCCTCTCCCTCCCCTTCAATATTTCGGCCACCCACTTCCACCACCAACCGGAGCCCACTTCTCCTTCCAACACCAAAAACTGACCACGACCCACTCCCTCTCCTTTTTCTTTCCTAAAGGATTTGGCCACCACCTTATCTGTCTCGTCTCACAAAATTTTTGGCTTTCAAGGCTTCTCCCTCTCCTAGGGTTTTCTTGCGAAGGAGAATGGCTCACGTCTTCATCGTCCGGTGCGGATCCAAGGATTTTGTGTGGAGATAGAATCGACCACCGTCATGTGTCATTCCTCCACTCATCTTGTGGATGAATTTTCTTGGGATTTGGGTAATGAATTTCTGAACATCTCTTGTGTGATTTCTTCTAAAATATTTGTGAGATTTTGGTATATTAGAAAGCTAGTAATTTTTCCTAATTTTTATTGAAATAAGTGCTTTAATAAAATCTGATTTTTAAGTGTTTATTCTTCCGAATATTTTCGTATAACTTGGATTGGGTAGATCTCGTGAATGCCAGAGGAAATCAGTTTTCCTTAACCTTGATTTCGTCTTGAGTTCATGTGATTTGGCCACCCTCATTTTTAAATTAATTTGGGATCGATTTTGTACTTCTTTTAAATTAATTTGGGATCATCTCATGTTGGTTTTGTGAATGCTTGCGGTTAAATCTAATTTGAATTGCTAATTATCCAGATCGGGTATGTCCTATTCGCATGAATGAACATTGGCATATAGCCCTTATTTAATCTATAAAAGGGGTAGAATCCCTTGCATGTGTGTTGTTAAATTCTGTGCCAGTAGTTTTATAAATCACCGGTAGAATATTTTTAGAGAAATATTGCTTGCTACACATCCTATTTTAATTTGTCGAACCCAAGAGCGCGTTGTTTTATCCGTCTGAACCATTGGCCTGCATCAATTTGGTGTAAGAGGGAGGTTCACGTCAATTTCCTAATTGGCAATCTCCGCCTTTACTAGCACACCGACACGCACTTGCACGATTCATTGCAAAAACAATAAAAATAAATTTTATTTTTGGTCTGCAAATAGCGGCCTAAAACCTTTATTTTTCTGTAAAAAAATAAATAAGAAATCTCCATTTATTTTCAGCAAGAAAATACAAAAATATATATTTAATGCCTTAGTTATTAGTGGGAACAATTTCATTTGTTATAATTTTATAGGATAAGAGTCATTATTTCATTGCATGTGCACCAGACTCGAGTAGAATTTTCTGTCCCGTCACCACTAGAAAATGGCCTATGACGTGTATTCTAGAAGACATGCACCCACTTATGTTGTTTATGACTATTTGTATGCTAAATTCATGGCTAATGACACCCCATCCTTGCCTACATATCAGAGGAATACCAACCGTCCCCACACTTATCTTGACCCTAGAAGACGGGCACCCACTTATGACGGTTATGAGAGATCGCAAACTTTTAGAGACTGGCTTAAGGGGATAGAAATTAATTTTGATTTCTACTTATGGGACGACCACCAAAAGGTTATCGTCTCCCGAGAGCGGTTAGTTGGTCCAACCCACGTGTTTTGGTTAAATGAAGAGCGTCGTGTTGGTAGCTATAAATATGCTAAGCCGCACATGCGTAGTTAACTCGTGGATCAATTTGATCCGACTATCTTCGAACTAGTAGCACCATAACCGTGAGCACGAATAATTATGGCACTAGACTCGTACTGCTTATAGGAGTGACATATTCCCTCAGGATAGACCCTTTCCCCAAGTTTGTTGAGCTACCCATAGCATACCCGCACCCACCTATTGAGGAAAGGAAAAGGTGAGGCCCCTATCCCGAGTTCTATACAAGTGACTGTTAGGACTGCCATGAGCCCGCGGGGTGAGAGTAGTCCTATCTATAGGGGGAGAGAGACAATTTCTACCCGTGAGTCTACTGGCGTATCTGATCTTATTTTTATTGTTCGTCCTATTCCGAATACGCCCATAGTACCTTTTGAGTCTCCCCCTGAGCTGCCTGATCTAGTTATTCACTCTCCAGATGAGTTTGAGGCTGTGTCTAGGTGTGAGCACGCCACTGAGGGCGAGGCCAATTTTATTGACAATTTTAGTGACGATGAGGTGCTTGGATATCCTAGTGATTTGGAAGATGATGTATGGGATGAATATATTCTGATTTGTGAGAGTATATTGTTTCCTATTACATGTCCTGCTATTATTGTGACTGATCACCCTAGTATTTAGTGTCCTCTCAAGGCTACAATCCCCATCATTATAGATCCTACGATTACACCCATTGAGAATTTATCCGAGTAATATGAGGATCCTGTGAGTGAGGATGTCCCTAGTGTTTTGGTGGATGAGTTATGATCTGAGGGAAGGGACATTTTGTACGATTCTCCGGTTGTTTACTTGGATGAGAGTTCCTTGATGATGTCACCATTGTGTGAAATTTATACTGATTTGGATTTTATCCCAGGATTGATTTTACCGACCCTTACTTCTGTTTATTTGCATGCATTAGATGACTTCTTAGGACGTGGTACTGATTCTGATTCCTTGGCTATTATACCTATGGACGTGGTGTCTCCTAGATATACTTATATACCGCACCCGGTTTCATGCATTTACCCACCTCCTTTTGATGACCCTCATGTCCATACGTTATTGACTATAGTTAGGCCCCTTGAGTTGTATCTCTTGCACATACTCTCACATCCGGGAGGGTACAACTCAATTGTTCATGATGAGCGGTTCTCCTTGCCATATTTTAATGCCAAGCGTTAGTATATTAAAGTCAAAGTTAAAACTGTAGATTTGGAGCCAATTGAATTCTTTTATGATTATAAGGCTCCCGTGCAACCTAACTTGACCTCCTTATCCTCCATAATTGGGTCAAGTCATATAGCACATGGTTTCACTCCTCATATATCTAGGACGTTAGCGTTTCATCTTAATTTATGCCGCATGCACTTCCGATCCCTGTAGAGACTGTCCTATGATAGAATTAGTGATTTAGGTATAGTCTTGTCAGTCCTCGAGCGGATGCCTTCCTGCTCCGTTAATAATTTAATACGTAGGAATGCTGATCCATCCATGGATATAAAGAACTTAACATTTCATTCTTTTCTTTCAGATTTTCTTAAAGCACAGAGTGTTTCGCTTTATTTCAAGTTTCCGGACTTTTTACTCTACGTCTCTTTTCTTCTGAGTGGTTTTCTTCATTATTTTTCTCTCCCACTATATGTTCTCTTGGGTTGGGGATTTTTAGTTCTACCATGTCTATTTTCCACGTTGACTCCTTGGCTCTTGAAACAGATGGTAAGATTCAAGTTATTATTCTTTTGCTTGACACCCTTACGAGTTTCCTCGAAATTCTTGTTGTTTCTATGCCTGACAGGTTCTCAGTGCTGATGGATGTTCATGCAACTACGACATGGATAACGGGCCAGATTTTCAACCTGTTGTTGCTGCTTTCGACTGTTCTCCCCTCAAGAGCCACTTATCATTGATGAGTAATTTTGAGTGGGGGAGGATTGATGGCGAAGTTGCTGATGCGTTCGTTGATCCCCGACATAGAGAATTTGTTGATTGGGACGATCGATACCGCAAGCTTGAAGACGGAAATTCTACCACGACGTTCTTTTCCAACCCCGCCGCCGCTACATGTTTTGCTCGATGTCTGCCATCACCATCAAATAAAATATATAACTGTAAATATTTATTTAATAACTATATATTAGCAATTTATTTATTTAAGCATTTTAATTTCTTGCAATTGATTAATGTATTTTTTAATTCATGTTGATGGGTGCATATAACCATCACATTGTATTGTTTTTATTTCATGTTATGATGGGAGCATATAAACATCATATGTTTATGTTATTTTGAATGGAGGAGATTGAGTGGTGTAGTCTATATATGCCACGTTATGAAGAGTTTGGTAAGTTGAATGAAAAAGATAACCTAGAATTCAAAGATTGAATTTTCCCCCTCCTATCTCTTTCCCTCTTAGGCAATATTTAGCGCCCTCTTTCCTCTCCCTCAATCCCTCTCTCTTGGCTTCCGGCCACCACTTCATCCCTCTCCCAATTTCCGGCCTCTTTCCTCCTCCTCCTCCTTCGTCCTCAAGTTCTCCACCAAACAGCCCACATCTCCCCTTGCTCTCCCTCTCTCGGCCACCCTATTTCCACACCATCACGAGCAGCCCTCTCCCCTAGCCATCGTCCACCACAACCCCTCTAGGGTTTGACCAACTTCTAGCCGCCACCATCTCCCCTCCATCAATATTCCAGCCAATCACTTCCACCACCAACCCGAGCCCACTCCTCCCTTCCAACACCAAAAACTGACAACCACCCACTCCCTCTCCTTTTTCTTTCCAAATGGATTTGGCCACCACCTTTTATCTCTCCTCTCACAAAATTTTTGGCTTTCAAGGCTTCTCCCTCTCATCGGGTTTTCCTGTGAAGTACAATGGCTCATGTCTTCATCGTCCGGTGTGAATCCAAGGATTTTGCGTGGAAATAGAATCAACCACTGTCATATGTGATTCCTCCATTCATCTTGAGGACAGATTTTCTTGGCATTTAGGTAACGAATTTCTAAACATCTCTTTTGTGAATTCTTCTAAAATATTTTTGAGATTTTTGTGGATTAGATGGCTAGTAATTTGTCTTGATTTATATTGAAATTAGTGCTTTAATAAAATCTAATTTTTAAGTCTTTATTCTTGCGAATATTTTCGTATAACGTGGATCTTGTAGATCTCGTGAATGCCAGAGGAAATCTGTTTTCTTTAACCTTGATTTCTTCTTGAGCTCAAGTGATTTGGCCACCCTCATTTTTAAATTAATTTGGGATCAATTTTGGACTTCTTTTAAATCACTATTTTTGTTTAGATCATCTCGTGTTGGTTTTATGAATACTTGTGGATAAATCTAATTTGAATTGCTAATTGTCTGGATCGGGTTGGTCATATTCGCTTGAGCGAACATTGTCATATAACCCTTGTTTAATCTATAAAAGGGGTAGCTTCCCTTGCGTGTGAGTTTTTGAATTATCTGTCACTATTTGGATAAATCACCGGTAGAATATTTTTAGAGAAATATTGCTCGCTACGCATCCTATTTTAATTTATCGAACCTAAGAGCGCGTAGTTCAATCCGTCAGAATCGTTGGCCTGCATCAATTTAATATTAGAGGGAGGTTCACATAAAGTTCCTAATTGGCACCGTCCCCCTTTTATTAGTACGCTAACACGTACTAGCACGATTCAATGCCAAAACAATAAAAAAACAAAATTTATTTTTGGTCTGCAAATAGCGGCCTAAAACTATTATTTTTCTGCAAAAAAATCTAATTTTTAATAATCTACATTTTATTTTCGGCAATAAAATACAAAAATATATATTTCTTGCCATAGTTGTTAGCAGGAAGAATTCCATCTGTTACAATTTTATAGGATCAGAGTCATTATTTCATTGCATGTGCACCAGACTCGATTAGAATTTTCTGTCCTGTCACCACTAGAAAATGGCCTATGATGTGTATGCTAGAATACATTCATGCACTTATGATGTTTATAACTATTTGTAGAGTAAATTTATGGCTAATCACACCCCAGCCTATCCTACATATCAGAGGAATACTAACCGTGTAACATCCCTCAGCCAACTAGACCCCTAGGAGTGGTTTTGTCATGACTGGGTCATGACAAAACCCTAAGAAGCCCCAAGGAGACCAAGTGGGCCTAGTGGTGTGGTTAAACCATTATGGTCTGCAAATAGTAAACTACTAAACTTTAGGATAGAGTGACCTAGGGCCCTCAACATACCTCCAAGACCTCCTTATGGTCACTCTAACCCCTGACAAGAACTTTAGGACTCATCAGGGTGAATCCTAGAACCTGTGTTGACCAAGGTCAACCCTAACCCTAATTAGGTCAAATTGGCCTGTTCAGGGTTGATTGACCCTACCTAGGTCAAGTAGGCCCTACCAAGGCCCCACTGGACCCAAAGTGAGGTCAATGGGTCACCTAAGACCCATTGGAGTCAACCCTAGGAGCTAGGTTGACCCAAGTCAACTCTAAACCCAAAATGGTCAAAGTGCCCTTATTAAGGGTCAAATGACCTACAAGGTGCCCTAACAACCCTACCCACCCCTACCTAGACTTTAGGGGAGGCTAATAGGTCACCAAGGACCCATTGGTGGTGACCCAAAAGGCCAATTTGACCAAGGTCAACCCTAGGCTAGGTTAGGTCAAATCTAGCTCAAATGGGCTAACTCAAGCTTGGACCCATTAGCCATTTGGGCTAACCACCTCTTAGACCATGCTTAATCAGATTAGTGGGCTGACATGGGGTTAACAAATTGATAAAAATCGGCCAGGGTGACTAGGAGAGAGAAAACTCAAAATGGGTTAATGGAGGAGAGAGAAAGAGGAGGAGGAAATGACATTCAAGGCTAGGGAGGCCAAGGGCCTCCACTAATGGCTGGATTCAACTCCTCTGGGGAAGAGGAGGAGTTTCCAGCCGTTTCCCGGCCTTCCCAAGTCAGTTTCACCCCTCCCCATGCATGGCCGAAAACCCCCCCTTCATGGCCATCAATGGCTTTGAAGAGAGACCCCTCCCCTCCCCATTCTCTTCCATTAAAAAGCATCCCCAGGTCCAGAGGAGCCGTTTACAATCTTCCCCCATCAATTTTCTTCAACTTCACAGTGTAAACGCAGAACTCCGGCGATCTCCTCCACCACATGGCATCCCAGCGATCGGCGCGCATCCAAGCCACAAGAGAGGTCCTCCCTTACTCCTTCTCTCATGGATAGATCTTAGATATTGTTTAGGGAGAGGATCGGGCTCAATTGAGCCCGATCCATAGTTTTGGTTTTCACGGATTTTGCCAAAAAAATGGCTTGCGGGATCGCCGGAAAAAGCCTCTCTGGCGGCCGTGCCGCCGCCTGGCGGTAGCCACCACCTCACCGGAGGTGATGGTGGCGGTGGCCGGCCGGGGAGGTGGCTGGATGGCCGGCGGCAATGAGATAAAGGGGCTCCAGGTTCGGGCAATCCCCACCCTTGGCTGGAGGTAGGAGATGAATGGATGCCATCCAAATCGCTTCAAGATCCGTGCAAATAGTGAAAATCATGATAGTATAGTTTGGATATATTATTTGTATTTCTGTCACAGTTTTACCTCTTAATGTTTGTATTTATTAAAAATACCTAGAGCCCTCTACAGAAAACGTGGTGAACATGAAAGTTGTAGCCCTTTGAGTCTACTTTATTTTAAAATTGATTTCACCCAATTTGGATAACTGTGCTGACCTCAGCACTCAGTTTGGTGGAAGGTGTCCTTAGGCTAGGTCAGACACCATTTTGGTTGCCCACATCAAACCAGACCTCCAAATGACTTAAAATTTTATGTAGGGGTCATTCTTACCTACACCTATGACATATCCAAAAATGGTAATTTTTGGATACATTTTTCTATAGTTTTTGTTAAAATTTAATAATCATATCTTAGAGTGATTAAGGGGTCTAATGACCTCCAAATCCCCCAAAATTTTGGAGGGAGGTCCTTAGGGACCTAGGGAAGCTCTGTATAAAGTTTGATTTAATTTGGAGATGTTTTGGGTGGGTAATTACCCAATCCTAGGTTAGCCCATTAAGGGGCAAATAGGTCAAAAGTGCACTTAGTGATTTTAGTTGACCAAACTCCCTCACCAGAGGCTGAAACTTGGTCCACTGGTTTGTAATGGGCTTTAACACTCCCTTATGGTGTATGGAGTGGTTTGGGGTGAGTATGCCCTAGGACCCAAGTCCAAACCCCTAGGTTGGACTTTGGGGGCTTGTGAAGGGCATGGGGTCAAATGACCTTGAATGGAAGTGATTTTTGGTGGAGAGGAGACTAGTGAGGTTAGAACCCCCCCCTGACCAAAGTCTTGGAAGATTTGGAGAGGGTTACCCTCCCTTAAACCCTAACCCTAGTTTAGGACACCTCCTTTGTTAAGGTAAAATAGGTCACCAAAACTTGCCTAAAGGCCATGAAACTTGGGTAGTGTACTTCTTGGGTTTAGGGAAGTCTCTGGGAAGTAATATTGAGAGCCTTGGAATTCAATACATGATAGTTCCTTCATATCTCACAAAAATAGGCTTTTGGGTATTTTAATTAATTTGATTTCTCTGGTTGATTAATGGATATGAAATTTTGGCAGAGAGCTTTTTAGATTCTTATACATATGCTTGAATTTTGCTGGAATTATTAACTGATTATTTTAAGTACTTCATTCACAAGCCATTGATTTTCTAAAGATAGTCAAATAATTATTATGGGTTGTTCCCTCACTGAAATCTGGTGTAACTTAGGCAAATGAGTTTTTATGACCTCTTACATCTCTGGTAATTATTGTAGAATTTTTGGATCTATAATCATAGGGGTTGATTCACAAGGCTGGCAATTTGTAGAATTTATAAATGATTTTTAAATAATATTTTTAGGCCTTGTAAAATTATAATTTTTGGTCAGTGAACATTTATGGACATTGTAGAGCCCTGGTAATTTTCTTATAATTTTATGATGAATGAATGTAGTACCTCATGCTCAAAATCACTCATGGCTTTAATTTCTGGATAATTAAATAAATATTAAATTATTTAGGAAAAATTTGGAAGTGCTGGATTTAAATTATAAAAGTCATGATAGGCCCTTAGTAATTATCTTAGGGTGTTTGGATGAGAAATTGATGCACTTCCTATCATACTTGTTGTTAGCTCAAGTTGGTCTGCATATAGTGAAATCATAGAAATTGTAATACCATGGTCATAGGGCGACAAATCATGTGTAAATGCCGTGGCAAGATGATTCGGAGGTTATCAATGAAATTGGGTATGGGATAGTGGTTAGGTTAACTAAGGATGGGTGGAGCTCGGGTTCGACGGAACATCGTCTTTCCTGGGAGCGGGTGAAGGAGTTAAAACACATTAGGGTTAGAACCAGAGTAACATTAAGGGTTTGGGAACGGGGTATTAACCAACAATAATAAGTGCCTTGCGAAAGGGAACTTCGGGCCGTAATGCACCGTCTTGGTTCCTAGTGCCCCTTGAGAGCCCTTCACGGGGTATGCCGGGGGCAGTCCTGGGCTAACATAAATCTTAAAACAAACGGAAGAGTAATTAGCCTAATAGGGATTCACATTGCACACACTCATTAGTTAGGGTTGGTAATGGTTAAGTCGTCCCGAGGTGTTCAAGGGGACGCCGTCCCGTGGTGCTCTAAGGGATGAAGTCTGGGGATGTGGTTTATACGGACGGTTTAGTCCGGGAGTTTGACACTTTAAAATTGTTATATATTAAACGGATGCATGTGCATAAAAATAGGAAAGATTAAGGTGGTGGGTTTTCGATATCGGGGAGTTCGATTGCACCGACACCGATATCGTTGACTCGGCAAGGTGACTAGCACTTAGCCAAGGTTAAGTCCGGCGGACCAGTCGGCAAGAGTACGCAGGAGTCCGCCTCGTGCACTAGGCGTTGAGGGCGTACGATAGGTCAGACCAGTAGTGCTTTTACTGGTTTTGAGGTGGGCGAGGCCCAACCCACCGCTTCCGTCTGCCACTACGGGAGTATCCTGGGAGTTATCTCCAGAAAGGGGGAACTAAAGGTTTGTGTACACAAAGTTGGGTGTGTGAGTTGCACTGCTTGATCATCATACCCACCATATAGCTGCATGCCATAATCATTCATAACAACCTTGACACCTAAAGTATAAGTGGAATGGGACGCTTATACTTTAGGACTTGCAAAACGACCCCTTGGTCTATAAGCTTGTGTGGGCAAGTTTATAAATCAAAGGTTAATTTCAATATATATATATGCTGCTGTTTGATAGCCGACACCCCAACGTATAAGTGGTATGGGACACTTTATACGATGGGAGCCTTGCAAAAGATCCCTTGGCTTATGTGTACTCACATAAGTGAAGGTTTAAATTACCTTACTTATTTTCCTTCTTGTTTGACCTATTACAACACTTAAGATTTATATTGCTCCCCTGTTATAACTTGCTAGTTAGGTCCACCGTCATCTGCCTTGGAATTTATCTCCACCTTCATGTCCTCCCCTTTCTTCCTCTCCGCCCGGTGCCTTAGAGCGTGGGGGAAGGGGTGGGGGATGATAGGTCTTAGTCTTTTAGACTAACGGTTTTCGAACCATAACATTTTAGGGGATCGCGGAGCCCAGCATGGAGGAGCAGCCCAGGAGGCCGGTACGCTTGGAGATGGGACAGTCTAGCACGGGAGTCCAGACTACGGGGACTGTGAGTCCCGGCCCTTTAGTAGAGATTTAGTTTTGCTTCCGCATTGAGTGGTTTTGTAGTGAGGACTTGATGTACCGGGCATGAGCCCTTTTATTTCCAGACTATTTGTACTCTGATGATTTTCTGTGGACACTCCCTTCGTGGAGTTTTATTTTATGTGATATTCTCTTTTGGTGGACTTACTTCTCTCTTGCTTGCTACTTATTGTGATCGAAAAGGCCGGCAGAATCGGCGCGTTGTAGTGGCGACCTTCCCGGGTGCGAAGGTGTCACCGCAAAGCGGCGGTTCTGGGCATAAGACCCCGGGTTTTCAAAAAAAAAAAAATGGGGTCTTACAAAGTGGTATCAGAGGAAACATCGATCGGATTAGTAGCAGTCCACAAATCCCTGGGTCACCCCCGCGCGAGTTTAGTTTGCGGACAAACTAAGCAGCGGAAGCAGTGGTGTGCCCATAAGGGGAATCACATATAATTGTCCACATTTAGTCCTTTCGAACCGTTTTCTCATAATAAAAATTTTCTTTTCGTAGCCCTCAGCGCAGCCTACTCCACAGGGTGAAGTTTTGCAGACTCCGGATGCTGCACCACCTCCACCAGCTCCCGCTCCTTTCCTTCAGACGGACATGGGGCAGACTTTGACAGCCATCCTAGAAGCCTTCAGGGCTCAACAGGCTCCGGCTCCGCAGTTGATTCCGGGAGCCAACTGGCTGAGTATATTCCGAGGACTTTCTCCCCCGTCCTACTTGGGGACAGAGACGGCAGTTCGGACAGAGGAGTGGTTGGACATCATGCATGAGATGCTGACTGGGATACGATGCCCGGTGGTGGAGAGGGTGGCGTTGGTGGTCTCTCGCCTAGAGTCCCATGCCAAGAGGTGGTGGAAGACACTCCTGGACAAGACTTATGCTGACAGGGAGGTTGCGGAGGTCACTTGGGGAGAATTCAGGGTCGCGCTGTTGGAACATTTTGTTCCGCAATCGGCCAGGGATGAGCTTGAGGACCGGTTCTTACAGCTAAAGCAGGGCACAAGGTCGGTGGTGGAGTACCATCGGGAGTTCGATCATCTAGCCCGATATGCAGATTCTTATCAGCTGGACGAAGCCGGGTACACCAAGAGGTTTTATAAGGGCTTGAAGGAGGATTTGAGGGAGGCCCTATTGTTCGTGTCCGATGGGCCTATTCCTCGGATGCTAGAGATGGCCAAGAGGATCGAGGCAGACTGGCACGCTACCCGGGGCCGGAAGCGGCCAATGGAGGATCAGAATCGTGGAGCAAGAAATGAGCAGCGACGAGGCCGTGTTACAGATGTGGGCAGGATGGAGGATCAGCCTCGTCAGGAGGTGAGACAGGAGTCGAGGGAGCAGGTGACTCTAGCTCCCCAGCCCCTCCAGATGCGGGAGATACCAAGACCGCAGATGCAGGATTTGTAGAGACCAGGAGGGAGGGCTTACCCTCCACCAGAGTGTTTTCACTGCCGTCAGGTGGGGCATATCAAGAGGAACTGCGCTATGAGAAGGGGGCCCCCACTAGCGCCACAGATTGCCCCACCTGCTCAGCACTATGGAGGTCGAGGACGCGGTCAAGGACAAGGATACCAGGGCGGAGACCGTAGGCAAGAAAGGGAGCAGGTATATGCACTGGACCTGGCCCAGCCCCGACAACCTGAGCAAGTGATCACAGGTACGACTATGTTTGTTTGCTTTGTCTTAAATCTTTTTCCATCCTTTCCTAGGAATTAACTGTTTTTAGCATTAGGTAGTAAAAACCAAGAATAAAACTCTAAGTTAAGTCACAATCTCAGGCATTGTCTTCATTTGCGGCAAACCCGCACACACTCTCTTCGACACGGGTGCCTCGCACTCGTTTGTGTCGGAGACTTTTATCCAAGGGTTGGATGGCGTGGAGAAATTCACGGGGTCGATGATGAAGATACGGCTACCTGACGGGTCGGAGCTGTTCACCTCGTCCCGTTGCAATATGGAGGCATGGATAGGCGGGAAACCTTTCGAAGCGTCAGCAACAGTCTTGCCACTGCCAGATTATGATCTGATTCTGGGTATGTCATGGCTTCATTGGAACCATGCCCAGATTGACTGCTTGGCCAAGAAGGTTACCCTTAGATATGGGGATTCTCTCATCGTGATGGAAGGTATTAGACCTGCGTCCTATATTTTCTTATCCTCTATTCAGGCCGTCAAGGCCCACCTATAGGGAGACATGGTATATCAGGTACTGTTCGAGATGACCGAGGAGAAGGACCGGATTGCCAATATACCGGTGGTTTGTGATTACGCCGATGTGTTTCCAGAGAAGCTGCCAGGATTGCCTCCGCACAGGGAGAAGGATTTCCAGATTCAGTTGGTGCCAGGGGCTAAGCCGATATCCAGGGCTCCCTATCGGATGGCCCCGAAAGAGCTGGCGGAGTTTCGGACTCAGTTGCGAGAGTTGGTGGAGGCGGGATTTGTTAGACCGAGTTCTTCGCCATGGGGAGCTCCGGTCTTATTCGTGAAGAAGAAGGATGGGACACTTCGCCTGTGCATCGATTATCGAGCACTAAATAGGCTGACCGTCCGAAATACCTATCCGCTCCCCCGGATAGACGAGTTGTTCGACCAGCTGGAGGGAGCCCACTATTTCTCGAAGCTGGACTTGAGGTCAGGATACTACCAGCTGCGGATCCAGGAGGAGGATATTCCGAAGACGGCCTTCAGTAGCAGATATGGCTTGTATGAGTTCACCGTGATGCCCTTCGGGCTCACAAATGCGCCGTCGGCGTTCATGAGCCTCATGAACCGGGTTTTTGAGGCCTACTTGGATGTGTTCGTTATAGTATTCATAGACGACATCCTGATCTACTCTAGGACGGAGGAGGAGCACACTCGGCATCTGGCACTGACTCTACAGAGGTTGCGGGAGCATCACCTTTATGCGAAATCCAGCAAGTGTCAGTTTTGGTTGAAGGAGGTGGCTTTCCTAGGCCATATTATCAGCGGAGCCGGGTTGGCAGTGGATCCGGCAAAGATTCAGGCAGTTCGAGATTGGCCGCCGTTGAAGACAGCCACTGATGTACGAAGTTTCTTGGGACTTGCCGGTTATTACCGGAAGTTCGTGGAAGGGTTCTCTCAAATTGCCCTCCCCCTCACATCTTTGACAAGGAAGGAGACGCCTTTCGTTTGGACCGCGCAGTGCCAGGCGGCCTTCCAGGAGCTAAAGGACCGACTCATCTCAGCCCCGATTCTGGCCCTTCCATCTGGAAAGGAAGGATTCCAGGTGTATACCGACGCATCATACCAAGGGATGGGAGCGGTGCTAATGCAGAACGGACATGTCATAGCATATGCCTCCCGCCAGCTGAAGACCCATGAGAGGAACTACCCGGTGCACGACCTCGAGATGGGAGCGGTCGTTTTTGCTCTGAAGGTCTGGCGCCATTATCTTTATGGAGTCCACTGCGATATCTTCTCCGATCACAAGAACTTGAAATATGTGGACACGCAGAAGGAGCTGAATATCAGGCAGAGGCGCTGGGTGGAGTTCTTAGCAGATTATCAGTATGAGA
Organism: Platanthera zijinensis; assembly: GCA_039513925.1. NCBI lineage: Eukaryota > Viridiplantae > Streptophyta > Magnoliopsida > Asparagales > Orchidaceae > Platanthera > Platanthera zijinensis. The sequence goes on from CM077084.1 coordinate 122,650,723, forward strand.
TGCACTACCACCCAGGGAGGGCAAACGTGGTGGCCGACGCGTTGAGTCGGAGAGCGGCCACTTCCGAAGCCAGGCCCCAAGTTATGTCCATGGAGCTAGTTCGGACCTTCAGAGATATGCAGATATCCCTAGTGTCCGAGGATGACCCAGAGCTATATAGGGAGTATCTGGCATCGATTGTGGCTATTGATGATATTCGGGACCGCATCCGGGACGAACAAAGGACAGATGCATGGGCAGTGCCGATATTCCGAGCCTTGGAGGAGGGTTCGACAGGAGATTATTCCCTGAGAGACAGATTGCTACATTTCAGAGGCAGGGTTTATATACCCGCAGGAGGCCGGGTTCGGGAGGACATCATGGCGGAGGCGCATTGTAGTAGATATTCTATACACCCGGGGATCACGAAGATGACGGCAGACTTGAAGAAGATGATGTTTTGGCCAGGGATGAAGAAAGACATTATGTACTTCGTGACCCACTGCGAGACATGCCAGTTAGTGAAGGCAGAGTGTAGGCATCCCGCTGGTTTATTGCAGCCACTCCCGGTGCCGGAGTGGAAATTTGAGGACATCGCGATGGACTTCATCCACGGCCTACCTCGATCACGGACGGGAAACGATTCGATCTGGGTGATCGTGGACCGTCTAACGAAGGTGGCTAGGTTCATCCCGATCAGGAAGGACGACTCTGTTGGAGTGTTGGTTCGGAAGTTCGTGGAGCAGTATATTCGTTATCACGGCATGCCAAGGACGATCGTATCAGATCGAGATGGGCGGTTTACGTCCAGAGAGTGGAAATCGGTGCAGGCGTACCTTGGCTCCCGACTGACTTTCAGTACGGCCTTCCACCCCCAGACTGACGGGCAGACGGAGCGTACCAATCGGACGCTAGAAGACCTTCTGAGACTATGTATTGTAGACCGCGGAGAGCCCTGGGAGAAGATGCTGCCATTGGTGGAGTTCTCGTATAACAACAGTTATCAGTCCAGCATACGGATGGCTCCTTACGAGGCCCTGTATGGGAGAAGGTGTAGGACACCGTTATCTTGGCTGCAGGACGTGGATCCGAAGATTCTGGACTCAGAGTTTGTGGAAGACACCGAGGCTCAGGTGAGACTGATCCGGGACCGGATGTTAGAGGCGCAGAGCAGGCAAGCGAAGTATTATGATGCTCGGTATCATCAAGTAGAGTTTCAGGTAGGAGACCGGGTATTCTTGAAGATACGACCGATGCATGGAGTCTCGCGGGTGCGTGGCCGGAAAAAGCTCAGTCCGAGATACATGGGGCCTTACAAGATCCTGGAGCGGATCGGTCCCTTGGCATATAGATTGGAGCTGCCACCGGAGCTAGCGGGTTTGCACGACGTCTTCCACGTTTCCTCCCTCAGGAGAGCTCTACTTCGGCCGGAGCAGCAGATTACGACTACGGATGGGCCTATAGCTTCCGATCGATCGGTGCACCTAGAGCCGATCCGGATAGACGATACTGGGATGCGAGTCTTACGACGCAAGAAGGTTCCGCTGGTCAAGGTCTTGTGGAGAAATCATGGACAAGAGGAGCACACCTGGGAACCACAGGACTTGATGCAGCAAAAGTACCCGGAGCTCTTCAGTCAGGTACTTCTTTCCACCTCTCGGGATGTTACAATTTAGCTTTCTTTCTTGAAAACCCGTAGGCTTAACTAGAATTTCGGGGACGAAATTTTTGTTTATATATTGGGATTTGTAACATCCCTCAGCCAACTAGACCCCTAGGAGTGGTTTTGTCATGACTGGGTCATGACAAAACCCTAAGAAGCCCCAAGGAGACCAAGTGGGCCTAGTGGTGTGGTTAAACCATTATGGTCTGCAAATAGTAAACTACTAAACTTTAGGATAGAGTGACCTAGGGCCCTCAACATACCTCCAAGACCTCCTTATGGTCACTCTAACCCCTGACAAGAACTTTAGGACTCATCAGGGTGAATCCTAGAACCTGTGTTGACCAAGGTCAACCCTAACCCTAATTAGGTCAAATTGGCCTGTTCAGGGTTGATTGACCCTACCTAGGTCAAGTAGGCCCTACCAAGGCCCCACTGGACCCAAAGTGAGGTCAATGGGTCACCTAAGACCCATTGGAGTCAACCCTAGGAGCTAGGTTGACCCAAGTCAACTCTAAACCCAAAATGGTCAAAGTGCCCTTATTAAGGGTCAAATGACCTACAAGGTGCCCTAACAACCCTACCCACCCCTACCTAGACTTTAGGGGAGGCTAATAGGTCACCAAGGACCCATTGGTGGTGACCCAAAAGGCCAATTTGACCAAGGTCAACCCTAGGCTAGGTTAGGTCAAATCTAGCTCAAATGGGCTAACTCAAGCTTGGACCCATTAGCCATTTGGGCTAACCACCTCTTAGACCATGCTTAATCAGATTAGTGGGCTGACATGGGGTTAACAAATTGATAAAAATCGGCCAGGGTGACTAGGAGAGAGAAAACTCAAAATGGGTTAATGGAGGAGAGAGAAAGAGGAGGAGGAAATGGCATTCAAGGCTAGGGAGGCCAAGGGCCTCCACTAATGGCTGGATTCAACTCCTCTGGGGAAGAGGAGGAGTTTCCAGCCGTTTCCCGGCCTTCCCAAGTCAGTTTCACCCCTCCCCATGCATGGCCGAAAACCCCCCCTTCATGGCCATCAATGGCTTTGAAGAGAGACCCCTCCCCTCCCCATTCTCTTCCATTAAAAAGCATCCCCAGGTCCAGAGGAGCCGTTTACAATCTTCCCCCATCAATTTTCTTCAACTTCACAGTGTAAACGCAGAACTCCGGCGATCTCCTCCACCACATGGCATCCCGGCGATCGGCGCGCATCCAAGCCACAAGAGAGGTCCTCCCTTACTCCTTCTCTCATGGATAGATCTTAAATATTATTTAGGGAGAGGATCGGGCTCAATTGAGCCCGATCCATAGTTTTGGTTTTCACGGATTTTGCCAAAAAAATGGCTTGCGGGATCGCCGGAAAAAGCCTCTCCGGCGGCCGTGCCGCCGCCTGGCGGTAGCCACCACCTCACCGGAGGTGATGGTGGCGGTGGCCGGCCGGGGAGGTGGCTGGATGGCCGGCGGCAATGAGATAAAGGGGCTCCAGGTTCGGGCAATCCCCACCCTTGGCTGGAGGTAGGAGATGAATGGATGCCATCCAAATCGCTTCAAGATCCGTGCAAATAGTGAAAATCATGATAGTATAGTTTGGATATATTATTTGTATTTCTGTCACAGTTTTACCTCTTAATGTTTGTATTTATTAAAAATACCTAGAGCCCTCTACAGAAAAAGTAGTGAACATGAAAGTTGTAGCCCTTTGAGTCTACTTTATTTTAGAATTGATTTCACCCAATTTGGATAACTGTGCTGACCTCAGCACTCAGTTTGGTGGAAGGTGTCCTTAGGCTAGGTCAGACACCATTTTGGTTGCCCACATCAAACCAGACCTCCAAATGACTTAAAATTTTATGTAGGGGTCATTCTTACCTACACCTATGACATATCCAAAAATGGTAATTTTTGGATTACATTTTTCTATAGTTTTTGTTAAAATTTAATAATCATATCTTAGAGTGATTAAGGGGTCTAATGACCTCCAAATCCCCCAAAATTTTGGAGGGAGGTCCTTAGGGACCTAGGGAAGCTCTGTATAAAGTTTGATTTAATTTGGAGATGTTTTGGGTGGGTAATTACCCAATCCTAGGTTAGCCCATTAAGGGGCAAATAGGTCAAAAGTGCACTTAGTGATTTTAGTTGACCAAACTCCCTCACCAGAGGCTGAAACTTGGTCCACTGGTTTGTAATGGGCTTTAACACTCCCTTATGGTGTATGGAGTGGTTTGGGGTGAGTATGCCCTAGGACCCAAGTCCAAACCCCTAGGTTGGACTTTGGGGGCTTGTGAAGGGCATGGGGTCAAATGACCTTGAATGGAAGTGATTTTTGGTGGAGAGGAGACTAGTGAGGTTAGAACCCCCCCCTGACCAAAGTCTTGGAAGATTTGGAGAGGGTTACCCTCCCTTAAACCCTAACCCTAGTTTAGGACACCTCCTTTGTTAAGGTAAAATAGGTCACCAAAACTTGCCTAAAGGCCATGAAACTTGGGTAGTGTACTTCTTGGGTTTAGGGAAGTCTCTGGGAAGTAATATTGAGAGCCTTGGAATTCAATACATGATAGTTCCTTCATATCTCACAAAAATAGGCTTTTGGGTATTTTAATTAATTTGATTTCTCTGGTTGATTAATGGATATGAAATTTTGGCAGAGAGCTTTTTAGATTCTTATACATATGCTTGAATTTTGCTGGAATTATTAACTGATTATTTTAAGTACTTCATTCACAAGCCATTGATTTTCTAAAGATAGTCAAATAATTATTATGGGTTGTTCCCTCACTGAAATCTGGTGTAACTTAGGCAAATGAGTTTTTATGACCTCTTACATCTCTGGTAATTATTGTAGAATTTTTGGATCTATAATCATAGGGGTTGATTCACAAGGCTGGCAATTTGTAGAATTTATAAATGATTTTTAAATAATATTTTTAGGCCTTGTAAAATTATAATTTTTGGTCAGTGAACATTTATGGACATTGTAGAGCCCTGGTAATTTTCTTATAATTTTATGATGAATGAATGTAGTACCTCATGCTCAAAATCACTCATGGCTTTAATTTCTGGATAATTAAATAAATATTAAATTATTTAGGAAAAATTTGGAAGTGCTGGATTTAAATTATAAAAGTCATGATAGGCCCTTAGTAATTATCTTAGGGTGTTTGGATGAGAAATTGATGCACTTCCTATCATACTTGTTGTTAGCTCAAGTTGGTCTGCATATAGTGAAATCATAGAAATTGTAATACCATGGTCATAGGGCGACAAATCATGTGTAAATGCCGTGGCAAGATGATTCGGAGGTTATCAATGAAATTGGGTATGGGATAGTGGTTAGGTTAACTAAGGATGGGTAGAGCTCGGGTTCGACGGAACATCGTCTTTCCTGGGAGCGGGTGAAGGAGTTAAAACACATTAGGGTTAGAACCAGAGTAACATTAAGGGTTTGGGAACGGGGTATTAACCAACAATAATAAGTGCCTTGCGAAAGGGAACTTCGGGCCGTAATGCACCGTCTTGGTTCCTAGTGCCCCTTGAGAGCCCTTCACGGGGTATGCCGGGGGCAGTCCTGGGCTAACATAAATCTTAAAACAAACGGAAGAGTAATTAGCCTAATAGGGATTCACATTGCACACACTCATTAGTTAGGGTTGGTAATGGTTAAGTCGTCCCGAGGTGTTCAAGGGGACGCCGTCCCGTGGTGCTCTAAGGGATGAAGTCTGGGGATGTGGTTTATACGGACGGTTTAGTCCGGGAGTTTGACACTTTAAAATTGTTATATATTAAACGGATGCATGTGCATAAAAATAGGAAAGATTAAGGTGGTGGGTTTTCGATATCGGGGAGTTCGATTGCACCGACACCGATATCGTTGACTCGGCAAGGTGACTAGCACTTAGCCAAGGTTAAGTCCGGCGGACCAGTCGGCAAGAGTACGCAGGAGTCCGCCTCGTGCACTAGGCGTTGAGGGCGTACGATAGGTCAGACCAGTAGTGCTTTTACTGGTTTTGAGGTGGGCGAGGCCCAACCCACCGCTTCCGTCTGCCACTACGGGAGTATCCTGGGAGTTATCTCCAGAAAGGGGGAACTAAAGGTTTGTGTACACAAAGTTGGGTGTGTGAGTTGCACTGCTTGATCATCATACCCACCATATAGCTGCATGCCATAATCATTCATAACAACCTTGACACCTAAAGTATAAGTGGAATGGGACGCTTATACTTTAGGACTTGCAAAACGACCCCTTGGTCTATAAGCTTGTGTGGGCAAGTTTATAAATCAAAGGTTAATTTCAATATATATATGCTGCTGTTTGATAGCCGACACCCCAACGTATAAGTGGTATGGGACACTTTATACGATGGGAGCCTTGCAAAAGATCCCTTGGCTTATGTGTACTCACATAAGTGAAGGTTTAAATTACCTTACTTATTTTCCTTCTTGTTTGACCTATTACAACACTTAAGATTTATATTGCTCCCCTGTTATAACTTGCTAGTTAGGTCCACCGTCATCTGCCTTGGAATTTATCTCCACCTTCATGTCCTCCCCTTTCTTCCTCTCCGCCCGGTGCCTTAGAGCGTGGGGGAAGGGTGGGGGATGATAGGGCTTAGTCTTTTAGACTAACGGTTTTCGAACCATAACATTTTAGGGGATCGCGGAGCCCAGCATGGAGGAGCAGCCCAGGAGGCCGGTACGCTTGGAGATGGGACAGTCTAGCACGGGAGTCCAGACTACGGGGACTGTGAGTCCCGGCCCTTTAGTAGAGATTTAGTTTTGCTTCCGCATTGAGTGGTTTTGTAGTGAGGACTTGATGTACCGGGCATGAGCCCTTTTATTTCCAGACTATTTGTACTCTGATGATTTTCTGTGGACACTCCCTTCGTGGAGTTTTATTTTATGTGATATTCTCTTTTGGTGGACTTACTTCTCTCTTGCTTGCTACTTATTGTGATCGAAAAGGCCGGCAGAATCGGCGCGTTGTAGTGGCGACCTTCCCGGGTGCGAAGGTGTCACCGCAAAGCGGCGGTTCTGGGCATAAGACCCCGGGTTTTCAAAAAAAAAAAAATGGGGTCTTACAAAGTGGTATCAGAGGAAACATCGATCGGATTAGTAGCAGTCCTCAAATCCCTGGGTCACCCCCGCGCGAGTTTAGTTTGCGGACAAACTAAGCAGCGGAAGCAGTGGTGTGCCCATAAGGGGAATCACATATAATTGTCCACATTTAGTCCTTTCGAACCGTTTTCTCATAATAAAAATTTTCTTTTCGCAGCCCTCAGCGCAGCCTACTCCACAGGGTGAAGTTTTGCAGACTCCGGATGCTGCACCACCTCCACCAGCTCCCGCTCCTTTCCTTCAGACGGACATGGGGCAGACTTTGACAGCCATCCTAGAAGCCTTCAGGGCTCAACAGGCTCCGGCTCCGCAGTTGATTCCGGGAGCCAACTGGCTGAGTATATTCCGAGGACTTTCTCCCCCGTCCTACTTGGGGACAGAGACGGCAGTTCGGACAGAGGAGTGGTTGGACATCATGCATGAGATGCTGACTGGGATACGATGCCCGGTGGAGGAGAGGGTGGCGTTGGTGGTCTCTCGCCTAGAGTCCCATGCCAAGAGGTGGTGGAAGACACTCCTGGACAAGACTTATGCTGACAGGGAGGTTGCGGAGGTCACTTGGGGAGAATTCAGGGTCGCGCTGTTGGAACATTTTGTTCCGCAATCGGCCAGGGATGAGCTTGAGGACCGGTTCTTACAGCTAAAGCAGGGCACAAGGTCGGTGGTGGAGTACCATCGGGAGTTCGATCATCTAGCCCGATATGCAGATTCTTATCAGCTGGACGAAGCCGGGTACACCAAGAGGTTTTACAAGGGCTTGAAGGAGGATTTGAGGGAGGCCCTATTGTTCGTGTCCGATGGGCCTATTCCTCGGATGCTAGAGATGGCCAAGAGGATCGAGGCAGACTGGCACGCTACCCGGGGCCGGAAGCGGCCAATGGAGGATCAGAATCGTGGAGCAAGAAATGAGCAGCGACGAGGCCGTGTTACAGATGTGGGCAGGATGGAGGATCAGCCTCGTCAGGAGGTGAGACAGGAGTCGAGGGAGCAGGTGACTCTAGCTCCCCAGCCCCTCCAGATGCGGGAGATACCAAGACCGCAGATGCAGGATTTGTAGAGACCAGGAGGGAGGGCTTACCCTCCACCAGAGTGTTTTCACTGCCGTCAGGTGGGGCATATCAAGAGGAACTGCCCTATGAGAAGGGGGCCCCCACTAGCGCCACAGATTGCCCCACCTGCTCAGCACTATGGAGGTCGAGGACGCGGTCAAGGACAAGGATACCAGGGCGGAGACCGTAGGCAAGAAAGGGAGCAGGTATATGCACTGGACCTGGCCCAGCCCCGACAACCTGAGCAAGTGATCACAGGTACGACTATGTTTGTTTGCTTTGTCTTAAATCTTTTTCCATCCTTTCCTAGGAATTAACTGTTTTTAGCATTAGGTAGTAAAAACCAAGAATAAAACTCTAAGTTAAGTCACAATCTCAGGCATTGTCTTCATTTGCGGCAAACCCGCACACACTCTCTTCGACACGGGTGCCTCGCACTCGTTTGTGTCGGAGACTTTTATCCAAGGGTTGGATGGCGTGGAGAAATTCACGGGGTCGATGATGAAGATACGGCTACCTGACGGGTCGGAGCTGTTCACCTCGTCCCGTTGTAATATGGAGGCATGGATAGGCGGGAAACCTTTCGAAGCGTCAGCAACAGTCTTGCCACTGCCAGATTATGATCTGATTCTGGGTATGTCATGGCTTCATTGGAACCATGCCCAGATTGACTGCTTGGCCAAGAAGGTTACCCTTAGATATGGGGATTCTCTCATCGTGATGGAAGGTATTAGACCTGCGTCCTATATTTTCTTATCCTCTATTCAGGCCGTCAAGGCCCACCTACAGGGAGACATGGTATATCAGGTACTGTTCGAGATGACCGAGGAGAAGGACCGGATTGCCAATATACCGGTGGTTTGTGATTACGCCGATGTGTTTCCAGAGAAGCTGCCAGGATTGCCTCCGCACAGGGAGAAGGATTTCCAGATTCAGTTGGTGCCAGGGGCTAAGCCGATATCCAGGGCTCCCTATCGGATGGCCCCGAAAGAGCTGGCGGAGTTTCGGACTCAGTTGCGAGAGTTGGTGGAGGCGGGATTTGTTAGACCGAGTTCTTCGCCATGGGGAGCTCCGGTCTTATTCGTGAAGAAGAAGGATGGGACACTTCGCCTGTGCATCGATTATCGAGCACTAAATAGGCTGACCGTCCGAAATACCTATCCGCTCCCCCGGATAGACGAGTTGTTCGACCAGCTGGAGGGAGCCCACTATTTCTCGAAGCTGGACTTGAGGTCAGGATACTACCAGCTGCGGATCCAGGAGGAGGATATTCCGAAGACGGCCTTCAGTAGCAGATATGGCTTGTATGAGTTCACCGTGATGCCCTTCGGGCTCACAAATGCGCCGTCGGCGTTCATGAGCCTCATGAACCGGGTTTTTGAGGCCTACTTGGATGTGTTCGTTATAGTATTCATAGACGACATCCTGATCTACTCTAGGACGGAGGAGGAGCACACTCGGCATCTGGCACTGACTCTACAGAGGTTGCGGGAGCATCACCTTTATGCGAAATCCAGCAAGTGTCAGTTTTGGTTGAAGGAGGTGGCTTTCCTAGGCCATATTATCAGCGGAGCCGGGTTGGCAGTGGATCCGGCAAAGATTCAGGCAGTTCGAGATTGGCCGCCGTTGAAGACAGCCACTGATGTACGAAGTTTCTTGGGACTTGCCGGTTATTACCGGAAGTTCGTGGAAGGGTTCTCTCAAATTGCCCTCCCCCTCACATCTTTGACAAGGAAGGAGACGCCTTTCGTTTGGACCGCGCAGTGCCAGGCGGCCTTCCAGGAGCTAAAGGACCGACTCATCTCAGCCCCGATTCTGGCCCTTCCATCTGGAAAGGAAGGATTCCAGGTGTATACCGACGCATCATACCAAGGGATGGGAGCGGTGCTAATGCAGAACGGACATGTCATAGCATATGCCTCCCGCCAGCTGAAGACCCATGAGAGGAACTACCCGGTGCACGACCTCGAGATGGGAGCGGTCGTTTTTGCTCTGAAGGTCTGGCGCCATTATCTTTATGGAGTCCACTGCGATATCTTCTCCGATCACAAGAACTTGAAATATGTGGACACGCAGAAGGAGCTGAATATCAGGCAGAGGCGCTGGGTGGAGTTCTTAGCAGATTATCAGTATGAGATGCACTACCACCCAGGGAGGGCAAACGTGGTGGCCGACGCGTTGAGTCGGAGAGCGGCCACTTCCGAAGCCAGGCCCCAAGTTATGTCCATGGAGCTAGTTCGGACCTTCAGAGATATGCAGATATCCCTAGTGTCCGAGGATGACCCAGAGCTATATAGGGAGTATCTGGCATCGATGGTGGCTATTGATGATATTCGGGACCGCATCCGGGACGAACAAAGGACAGATGCATGGGCAGTGCCGATATTCCGAGCCTTGGAGGAGGGTTCGACAGGAGATTATTCCCTGAGAGACGGATTGCTACATTTCAGAGGCAGGGTTTATATACCCGCAGGAGGCCGGGTTCGGGAGGACATCATGGCGGAGGCGCATTGTAGTAGATATTCTATACACCCGGGGATCACGAAGATGACGGCAGACTTGAAGAAGATGATGTTTTGGCCAGGGATGAAGAAAGACATTATGTACTTCGTGACCCACTGCGAGACATGCCAGTTAGTGAAGGCAGAGTGTAGGCATCCCGCTGGTTTATTGCAGCCACTCCCGGTGCCGGAGTGGAAATTTGAGGACATCGCGATGGACTTCATCCACGGCCTACCTCGATCACGGACGGGAAACGATTCGATCTGGGTGATCGTGGACCGTCTAACGAAGGTGGCTAGGTTCATCCCGATCAGGAAGGACGACTCTGTTGGAGTGTTGGTTCGGAAGTTCGTGGAGCAGTATATTCGTTATCACGGCATGCCAAGGACGATCGTATCAGATCGAGATGGGCGGTTTACGTCCAGAGAGTGGAAATCGGTGCAGGCGTACCTTGGCTCCCGACTGACTTTCAGTACGGCCTTCCACCCCCAGACTGACGGGCAGACGGAGCGTACCAATCGGACGCTAGAAGACCTTCTGAGACTATGTATTGTAGACCGCGGAGAGCCCTGGGAGAAGATGCTGCCATTGGTGGAGTTCTCGTATAACAACAGTTATCAGTCCAGCATACGGATGGCTCCTTACGAGGCCCTGTATGGGAGAAGGTGTAGGACACCGTTATCTTGGCTGCAGGACGTGGATCCGAAGATTCTGGACTCAGAGTTTGTGGAAGACACCGAGGCTCAGGTGAGACTGATCCGGGACCGGATGTTAGAGGCGCAGAGCAGGCAAGCGAAGTATTATGACGCTCGGCATCGTCAAGTAGAGTTTCAGGTAGGAGACCGGGTATTCTTGAAGATACGACCGATGCATGGAGTCTCGCGGGTGCGTGGCCGGAAAAAGCTCAGTCCGAGATACATGGGGCCTTACAAGATCCTGGAGCGGATCGGTCCCTTGGCATATAGATTGGAGCTGCCACCGGAGCTAGCGGGTTTGCACGACGTCTTCCACGTTTCCTCCCTCAGGAGAGCTCTACTTCGGCCGGAGCAGCAGATTACGACTACGGATGGGCCTATAGCTTCCGATCGATCGGTGCACCTAGAGCCGATCCGGATAGACGATACTGGGATGCGAGTCTTACGACGCAAGAAGGTTCCGCTGGTCAAGGTCTTGTGGAGAAATCATGGACAAGAGGAGCACACCTGGGAACCACAGGACTTGATGCAGCAAAAGTACCCGGAGCTCTTCAGTCAGGTACTTCTTTCCACCTCTCGGGATGTTACAATTTAGCTTTCTTTCTTGAAAACCCGTAGGCTTAACTAGAATTTCGGGGACGAAATTTTTGTTTATATATTGGGATTTGTAACATCCCTCAGCCAACTAGACCCCTAGGAGTGGTTTTGTCATGACTGGGTCATGACAAAACCCTAAGAAGCCCCAAGGAGACCAAGTGGGCCTAGTGGTGTGGTTAAACCATTATGGTCTGCAAATAGTAAACTACTAAACTTTAGGATAGAGTGACCTAGGGCCCTCAACATACCTCCAAGACCTCCTTATGGTCACTCTAACCCCTGACAAGAACTTTAGGACTCATCAGGGTGAATCCTAGAACCTGTGTTGACCAAGGTCAACCCTAACCCTAATTAGGTCAAATTGGCCTGTTCAGGGTTGATTGACCCTACCTAGGTCAAGTAGGCCCTACCAAGGCCCCACTGGACCCAAAGTGAGGTCAATGGGTCACCTAAGACCCATTGGAGTCAACCCTAGGAGCTAGGTTGACCCAAGTCAACTCTAAACCCAAAATGGTCAAAGTGCCCTTATTAAGGGTCAAATGACCTACAAGGTGCCCTAACAACCCTACCCACCCCTACCTAGACTTTAGGGGAGGCTAATAGGTCACCAAGGACCCATTGGTGGTGACCCAAAAGGCCAATTTGACCAAGGTCAACCCTAGGCTAGGTTAGGTCAAATCTAGCTCAAATGGGCTAACTCAAGCTTGGACCCATTAGCCATTTGGGCTAACCACCTCTTAGACCATGCTTAATCAGATTAGTGGGCTGACATGGGGTTAACAAATTGATAAAAATCGGCCAGGGTGACTAGGAGAGAGAAAACTCAAAATGGGTTAATGGAGGAGAGAGAAAGAGGAGGAGGAAATGGCATTCAAGGCTAGGGAGGCCAAGGGCCTCCACTAATGGCTGGATTCAACTCCTCTGGGGAAGAGGAGGAGTTTCCAGCCGTTTCCCGGCCTTCCCAAGTCAGTTTCACCCCTCCCCATGCATGGCCGAAAACCCCCCCTTCATGGCCATCAATGGCTTTGAAGAGAGACCCCTCCCCTCCCCATTCTCTTCCATTAAAAAGCATCCCCAGGTCCAGAGGAGCCGTTTACAATCTTCCCCCATCAATTTTCTTCAACTTCACAGTGTAAACGCAGAACTCCGGCGATCTCCTCCACCACATGGCATCCCGGCGATCGGCGCGCATCCAAGCCACAAGAGAGGTCCTCCCTTACTCCTTCTCTCATGGATAGATCTTAGATATTATTTAGGGAGAGGATCGGGCTCAATTGAGCCCGATCCATAGTTTTGGTTTTCACGGATTTTGCCAAAAAAATGGCTTGCGGGATCGCCGGAAAAAGCCTCTCCGGCGGCCGTGCCGCCGCCTGGCGGTAGCCACCACCTCACCGGAGGTGATGGTGGCGGTGGCCGGCCGGGGAGGTGGCTGGATGGCCGGCGGCAATGATATAAAGGGGCTCCAGGTTCGGGCAATCCCCACCCTTGGCTGGAGGTAGGAGATGAATGGATGCCATCCAAATCGCTTCAAGATCCGTGCAAATAGTGAAAATCATGATAGTATAGTTTGGATATATTATTTGTATTTTTGTCACAGTTTTACCTCTTAATGTTTGTATTTATTAAAAATACCTAGAGCCCTCTACAGAAAAAGTGGTGAACATAAAAGTTGTAGCCCTTGGAGTCTACTTTATTTTAGAATTGATTTCACCCAATTTGGATAACTGTGCTGACCTCAGCACTCTGTTTGGTGGAAGGTGTCCTTAGGCTAGGTCAGACACCATTTTGGTTGCCCACATCAAACCAGACCTCCAAATGACTTAAAATTTTATGTAGGGATCATTCTTACCTACACCTATGACATATCCAAAAATGGTAATTTTTGGATAACATTTTTCTATAGTTTTTGTTAAAATTTAATAATCATATCTTAGAGTGATTAAGGGGTCTAATGACCTCCAAATCCCCCAAAATTTTGGTGGGAGGTCCTTAGGGACCTAGGGAAGCTCTGTATAAAGTTTCATTTAATTTGGAGATGTTTTGGGTGGGTAATTACCCAATCCTAGGTTAGCCCATTAAGGGGCAAATAGGTCAAAAGTGCACTTAGTGATTTTAGTTGACCAAACTCCCTCACCAGAGGCTGAAACTTGGTCCACTGGTTTGTAATGGGCTTTAACACTCCCTTATGGTGTATGGAGTGGTTTGGGGTGAGTATGCCCTAGGACCCAAGTCCAAACCCCTAGGTTGGACTTTGGGGGCTTGTGAAGGGCATGGGGTCAAATGACCTTGAATGGAAGTGATTTTTGGTGGAGAGGAGACTAGTGAGGTTAGAACCCCCCCTGACCAAAGTCTTGGAAGATTTGGAGAGGGTTACCCTCCCTTAAACCCTAACCCTAGTTTAGGACACCTCCTTTGTTAAGGTAAAATAGGTCACCAAAACTTGCCTAAAGGCCATGAAACTTGGGTAGTGTACTTCTTGGGTTTAGGGAAGTCTCTGGGAAGTAATATTGAGAGCCTTGGAATTCAATACATGATAGTTCCTTCATATCTCACAAAAATAGGCTTTTGGGTATTTTAATTAATTTGATTTCTCTGGTTGATTAATGGATATGAAATTTTGGCAGAGAGCTTTTTAGATTCTTATACATATGCTTGAATTTTGCTGGAATTATTAACTGATTATTTTAAGTACTTCATTCACAAGCCATTGATTTTCTAAAGATAGTCAAATAATTATTATGGGTTGTTCCCTCACTGAAATCTGGTGTAACTTAGGCAAATGAGTTTTTATGACCTCTTACATCTCTGGTAATTATTGTAGAATTTTTGGATCTATAATCATAGGGGTTGATTCACAAGGCTGGCAATTTGTAGAATTTATAAATGATTTTTAAATAATATTTTTAGGCCTTGTAAAATTATAATTTTTGGTCAGTGAACATTTATGGACATTGTAGAGCCCTGGTAATTTTCTTATAATTTTATGATGAATGAATGTAGTACCTCATGCTCAAAATCACTCATGGCTTTAATTTCTGGATAATTAAATAAATATTAAATTATTTAGGAAAAATTTGGAAGTGCTGGATTTAAATTATAAAAGTCATGATAGGCCCTTAGTAATTATCTTAGGGTGTTTGGATGAGAAATTGATGCACTTCCTATCATACTTGTTGTTAGCTCAAGTTGGTCTGCATATAGTGAAATCATAGAAATTGTAATACCATGGTCATAGGGCGACAAATCATGTGTAAATGCCGTGGCAAGATGATTCGGAGGTTATCAATGAAATTGGGTATGGGATAGTGGTTAGGTTAACTAAGGATGGGTGGAGCTCGGGTTCGACGGAACATCGTCTTTCCTGGGAGCGGGTGAAGGAGTTAAAACACATTAGGGTTAGAACCAGAGTAACATTAAGGGTTTGGGAACGGGGTATTAACCAACAATAATAAGTGCCTTGCGAAAGGGAACTTCGGGCCGTAATGCACCGTCTTGGTTCCTAGTGCCCCTTGAGAGCCCTTCACGGGGTATGCCGGGGGCAGTCCTGGGCTAACGTAAATCTTAAAACAAACGGAAGAGTAATTAGCCTAATAGGGATTCACATTGCACACACTCATTAGTTAGGGTTGGTAATGGTTAAGTCGTCCCGAGGTGTTCAAGGGGACGCCGTCCCGTGGTGCTCTAAGGGATGAAGTCTGGGGATGTGGTTTATACGGACGGTTTAGTCCGGGAGTTTGACACTTTAAAATTGTTATATATTAAACGGATGCATGTGCATAAAAATAGGAAAGATTAAGGTGGTGGGTTTTCGATATCGGGGAGTTCGATTGCACCGACACCGATATCGTTGACTCGGCAAGGTGACTAGCACTTAGCCAAGGTTAAGTCCGGCGGACCAGTCGGCAAGAGTACGCAGGAGTCCGCCTCGTGCACCTGGCGTTGAGGGCGTACGATAGGTCAGACCAGTAGTGCTTTTACTGGTTTTGAGGTGGGCGAGGCCCAACCCACCGCTTCCGTCTGCCACTACGGGAGTATCCTGGGAGTTATCTCCAGAAAGGGGGAACTAAAGGTTTGTGTACACAAAGTTGGGTGTGTGAGTTGCACTGCTTGATCATCATACCCACCATATAGCTGCATGCCATAATCATTCATAACAACCTTGACACCTAAAGTATAAGTGGAATGGGACGCTTATACTTTAGGACTTGCAAAACGACCCCTTGGTCTATAAGCTTGTGTGGGCAAGTTTATAAATCAAAGGTTAATTTCAATATATATATATGCTGCTGTTTGATAGCCGACACCCCAACGTATAAGTGGTATGGGACACTTTATACGATGGGAGCCTTGCAAAAGATCCCTTGGCTTATGTGTACTCACATAAGTGAAGGTTTAAATTACCTTACTTATTTTCCTTCTTGTTTGACCTATTACAACACTTAAGATTTATATTGCTCCCCTGTTATAACTTGCTAGTTAGGTCCACCGTCATCTGCCTTGGAATTTATCTCCACCTTCATGTCCTCCCCTTTCTTCCTCTCCGCCCGATGCCTTAGAGCGTGGGGGAAGGGGTGGGGGATGATAGGGCTTAGTCTTTTAGACTAACGTTTTCGAACCATAACATTTTAGGGGATCGCGGAGCCCAGCATGGAGGAGCAGCCCAGGAGGCCGGTACGCTTGGAGATGGGACAGTCTAGCACGGGAGTCCAGACTACGGGGACTGTGAGTCCCGGCCCTTTAGTAGAGATTTAGTTTTGCTTCCGCATTGAGTGGTTTTGTAGTGAGGACTTGATGTACCGGGCATGAGCCCTTTTATTTCCAGACTATTTGTACTCTGATGATTTTCTGTGGACACTCCCTTCGTGGAGTTTTATTTTATGTGATATTCTCTTTTGGTGGACTTACTTCTCTCTTGCTTGCTACTTATTGTGATCGAAAAGGCCGGCAGAATCGGCGCGTTGTAGTGGCGACCTTCCCGGGTGCGAAGGTGTCACCGCAAAGCGGCGGTTCTGGGCATAAGACCCCGGGTTTTCAAAAAAAAAAAAATGGGGTCTTACAAACCGTCCCCACACTTATCTTGACACTAGAAGACAGACACCCACTTTTGACGATTATGAGAGTTCCTAAACTTTTAGAGACTTGCATAAGGGGATAGAAATTTATTTTGATTTCCATGTATGGGACGACCACCAAAAGGTTGTCGTCGCCCAAGGGTGGTTTGTTTGTCCAACCTGCGTGTTTTGGTTAAACGAAGAGCGTCGTGTTGGTAGATATCAATATGTTTGGCCGTACATGTGTAGTTTACTCGCAAATCAATTTGATTCCAACTACCTTCGTACTAATTGTACTACAACTGTGAACACTAATATTATGGCACTACACCTATAGCTTCTTATAGGAGTGACATATTCCCTCAGGATAGACCCTTTCCCCAGGTTGGTTGAGCTACCCATAACAAACTCGTACCCACCTATAGAGGAGAGGAAAAAGGTAAGATCTCCTATCTTGAGTTCTGTACAAGTGACTGATAGGACTTCCATGAGCCCGTAGGGTGAGAGTAGTCCTATACGTAGGGGAAGATAGACAATTATGACCCGTGAATCTAGTGGCGTATCTGAAATTATTTCTATTATTCATCCTATTCCGAATACGCCCATAGTCCCTTTTGAGTTTCCCCTAGAGCTACCTTATCTAGTCGTTGACTCTCTGGATGAGACTGAGGTCGTGTCTAGGACTGAGCCCACCACTGAGGGAGAGGCAAGTTTTACTATTGATTTTAGTGATGATGAGGAGCTTGGATATCATAGTGATTTGGAAGATGATGTATGGTATGAAGATTGATGGTACCCTAGTTTGATTTGTGTTTAGTCTTGTCTTCTTAGTCTCTTGACCCATGAATTATCTATGGTCAAAGTTAGTTATCTAGCTGTAGAGTTCCCAGCTTATCCAGACAAGAATGTAGAGTTCCCAGCTTATCCAGACAAGAATTTGGTTAAGTAGTTTGTTCGTTCGACTATGGTCGAATGCCGCTCGACTATCGTCGACTAACTGTTCGACGATCGTCTGTCAGTTGCTCGACGTTCTGTCTGCATGGATAGTTCGACTATCTGTTGATAGTTCGACTATCTGTGTGCTGTTATAGTTCGACTATCTGTGTGCTGTTATAGTTCGACTATCTGTTGATAGTTCGACTATCTGTTTGTTTGATAGTTCGACTATCTGCTTGAATAGCTCAACTATCTGATAGCTTGACTATCTGTTTGATAGGTCGACTATCTGCGTTGTTTGATAGCTCGACTATCTGTTGATAGGTCGACTATCTGCTTTCTTTTGATAGTTCGACTATCTGTTGATTGGTCGACTATCTGTTTTCCCTTGGTAGTTCGACTATCTGCTTTGATAGTTTAACTATCTGATAGCTCGACTATCTGTTGATAGTTCGACTATCTGTCGTTCTTTGATAGTTCGACTATCTGTTGATAGATCGACTATCTGTTTCTCTTTGATAGTTCAACTATCTGTTGATAGATCGACTATCTGCTTCTCTTCTGATAGTTCGACTATCTGTTGATAGGTCGACTATCGGTTTTGCTTTGATAGTTCGACTATCTGTTGATAGGTCGACTATCTGATAGCTCGACTATCTTCTGATAGTTCGACTATCTGTTGTGATAGTTCGACTATCTCCTTTGATAGTTCGACTATCTGGATCGTTCGACTATCTGTCCGATAGTTCGACGATCTTAGTTCTTCGTTCGTCGATCTCCGAGGGTCGTTCGACGTTTTCTGTGTGCCTTTTTATTTTGTATTTATTTATTCTATTTAATTAATTAATATATTATCTGGCATTTTATTTCAGTTGTTTTATGATAATATTTCCAGGCAATATCTGCTCCATCCCTTTTGCCTGAGTCAAATCTTTTCAGATAAAATTGTTTGTCTTATTAGTTGATAGTGTATTTTACTTTATCTGCTATCAGTCCTTTATAGCCGTTAGACTGAAAAGTTTTCCTTCTGCTATAAAGAGTTTGTCTCTGATGTGATTTTATTTAGTACCTTTATTATCAGATTGCTTCCTGTAGCTTCTTTGAAAAAGGTTTATCCCTTTTTTAGAATATTTTGCTGCAGAGTTTGTTTGTCTTTGTGATATTTGCAGCCCAGGTTTCAAGTTTCAGAAGAAGACAAAGAGTTCAAATTGAAAAGAGCCGTTGCTTGTTGCTGCTATAAAAGGAATCCTTTGGAGAAGGATTTCAGCTAGCTAACCAGTTATTCTAAGAGTTATTCAATTAGCATTCAAGCTTTCATCAAGACTAAGTTCACTGCTCTCAGCAATCTTCATTTCAACTGAGAAGTGTTAAGCTCTTCTGCTCTTCTTCAACCTGAGTTCTCCTGCTTCCAGGAAGTTCAGACTCAGAGTTCTTTTGAAGAAGAATAAAAAGAAGATAACTGCTAGAAGATTTCTATTTTATTATTTTATATCTTCTTGTAGTTTTTCCTTCAGAACTTTCTGAAGTGTTTTCTGGACTGAAGCAAGACTTCACCTGGACATTCTTTGAGCCAGGGGGAGTCTTGATTCTTTTGAGCTTTCTAGCTCAGTGCAAGTCTTTGTGCTTCTCTAATCTATTGTAAAATAGAGAAGACTTTTTAACCTTCTTTCCCCCTCCTGTACAGGGTTATTACTCCCTTCAAAAGTATCCCTTGGTGGCAGGGCACCTGATCAAAAACTTGTTGTTGGTTTTTAGACACCTGATCAAAAGTCTAAAGGGTTTCTAGATCTACCTGAAGCAGATCTTGTGGTGGCAGGGCACCTGATCAAAAACCTGTAGTGGATTCCTACCTTGTTGGTAGAAGAGTGGACGTACCCAAGTTGTTTGGGGAACCACTATAAATTCCTTGTGTCGTCTGGCTTGCTTAATTTAATTACTTGCATTGTGGCTGTGATTAGATATAACTAGGTTTGCTAGTTGCTGATTAGGTTTTCCAAGCCTTAACTGTAATTACAGTTAGCTTGAGTTTGTGCACAACACTTGTGTTAGGCTTTAGGGTTATCTCCTTATCTATAATCTTTTCATTCCGCATTTCACTCCAAGGAGTTGGGTAGACTATTAAGTTTTGTCTAGTGCAAAATTTGATAACTCTATTCACCCCCCCTCTAGAGTAGTATCTATCCCTTCACTTTCAATTGGTATCAGAGGGAGGTTGACTGACTGAATAGGCTAACACCTAAGTCACAAGATCCTGATAGATACCAAAGTTTATAGATATTCACTGTCACTATCATGGCCCAGTCCAAGGATTATTCTAGCACCAGACCTCCAGCATGCAACTTAGCTAAGTTTGGCATCTGGAAGGCAAGGATTAAATTATATATGAATTCTATTGATGAAAGTATCTTTGCTTCTATTTTGTGAGGACCACCAAGAGCACCTGCTGCTGCTGCTGCCTCATCATCTGATATGAGTGCAGTGCCTCCTCCAGACTACAATGATGAGTACAAAAAGGCAAAAATAGCAGATGCCAAGACAATGAATATTCTGGCTCAGACAATGTCTGATGAAGTATTCCAGAAGGTTGTTGACTGCTCCTCAGCAAAAGCTATGTGGGATACACTGAACCAGATTATAGCTGGTTCAGCTGATGAAAGGAAGGACAGAAGGTCCAACCTTATCTCACAATATGAGAACTTCAAGAAAACTGATGCTGAATCAGTTGAAGCCATGTACACAAGGCTCAGCTCAATCATCAATGAGCTGAGGACCCTTGACAAGGACATTTCATTGACAGAGGTCAATGATAAGATTCTTATGTGCTTCCCTAGCACATGGGATCTAAGGATCTGGCCCATCAAGGAAGCCAGAAGTACAACAGAGATCTCAACAGAAGCTCTTCTCGGCAAGCTCAAATCCTTTGAGTAAGTGCTGAAGACAAGGGAAGCAGAAGCTGAAGCAAAGACCCCTACTCCAAAAAGAAAAGAGCAATCTCTAGCTCTTAAGGCTGCTGATGCTTCTGAAGGCAGCCAGTCCAATGAGGAGATAATGGCATTATTTGCCAAAAGGTTTCTCAAGATGGGGAGAAAGGAATTCAGAAAGAAGTCTTCACGCTATGAAGACAAACCAAGGTATGATCGTTCTCCTGCTAAAGAAATTATCTGCTATGGTTGCAGGAAGCCTGGACATATCTTACCAGATTGTCCAGAGGAGAAGAACAAAGATAAGAGGAAAGAAAAGGAACAGTACAGGAAGCACTCCAAGCCTTCCTCCTACAAGAACAAAAAGAAGGAGAGAGGTTTCATTGCTGAAACCTGGAGTGATTCTGATGAAGAATCTTCCTCCTCTAGCTCTAGTGAGGATGAGGAAGAGAAGAAGGCAAAGGAAATTTGTCTGATGGCAATAGATGCCTGCAGCAATCACTCAGCTGCAGAGAGTTCAGATTCAGAGGAAGAAGTGTCAACAGAAGATGAGGTACTATCGTCTTATGATTTTACTTCAGCAGAATTCAAATAAGATTTTAAATCTTTATGCTTAGATTTAATTAGTTCTGAAAAAGAAATTAAAGAACTTAGACATAGGCTAGCTGAATCAGAAATCATATCTACTCAAAATATTAAGTTAAAGGAAGATCTCACTAATTATAGTGAAGAAATTAAGTTTCTTAAAATTGAGTTAGCTAAGTCTAAAAGGTTAGAAGAATCTCTAAATGGTAGAAGCCTTAAGTTATTAGAAATAACTGGCATGACTAACACTAGGTCAGGCAATAACAAACTAAGCTTAGGAGCTTCTCCCAGTGAACCCCCAGTTATTCTTAAAAATAATCTTTCAACTCCAGTGAACTTTATCTCAGCTGATGGGATAAAGAACACTGAGCAAGTAAACCAAGTTAATAAAACTTTAAGTAAAGCTAAGAGAGAGAAAAGAAAACAATTTTTTAAGGAAATACAAAGAGCGTCGAACGCTGCTCGACGATCGGAAGCTCAATGGTCGAACGAAGCTCGACGATCTGAGCGCCCATCAACGAACGTCGATCGACGTTTTCAATATGATTTTCAAAATCATCATCAAACCCGTAGAAACCTAAATAAAAATAGAAACCCTAGGTTTGTTGTGTAACATCCCATGTTACTTCTAGGCCCCTTAACTTAGATTTGGTTAGGCATGTGGTTAGCTAGGGGGAGGTTAGCTAGGTTTGACCCTAGATGGTGAGTTGTCACCAGATGGGACCACTATAGGATCAGGTCAAACTAGGTCAAACTTGACTAAATGAAGGCCCTAGCCACACCATGACCCCCACCACATTGCCCTAACCCTAACTAAAATCTAAGTAGACCCAAAGTCATGCCCTAGGTCAACACTTTGACCATAGTTGACCCAGGTCAACTTCAGGCCTAAAATGATCAAACCTTACACTCATGGGTCCAATTGGATCAAGTAAGGCATCACCATGACCCAAGCCATGTTGGGTGATGATTTAGACCTCATGACCACTAAGTGGGGTCAACCCACTCACCCATTTGACCAAGTCCACCCTAAAGTCAAAATTGGTCAACCTTAAGCTTAATAAAGGGTAAATGAAGACCAAGCCCATTCCTAGTGGGCTAAGACCATCACCATGGCCCAATCCATATTAGGTGATGACATGGAGCCCATGGCCATCATATGGGGTCAGCCTACCCATCATGTTGACCAAGTCAACCTCAAAAGTCAACAAGTCAACACTTTAGCCTAAAAGAGGAAAAAAATGAACCCAAGTCATTTCCCATGGGCCAAGCCCACCAAATTTGGCCCATGACCAGCCAAATGGCCAATGACCAGCCCTACCCGCCCTGATGGTGGAGAGAGAAGACATGCACAAGGGTAAAAATGGAAAATTTGGGTGAAGAGGAGAGAGAAGGTAGGTGGAGATGAATTAAGGCCATTTGGCCCTCACCTCTGCAGCTTAAGAGCTGCTGGCAGACCCCTACACCACCTTTCAATGGGATTTGCTGCATGAAAGCAACTTGGCAGCCATGGTGGGCCAACAAAATGGCCAAACCGAGCTCACCCCGGCCATAACTGCCTGTACAGTCACTCCATGCAAAATCCAGCCCAGCCATCAGCTTCAGAAGGTCCTAGGGAGATGAATTCGAGTCCTGGATCAAGGAATTCGGTGGAGAAATGGGAAATTGGGAAGGAGATCGCCGGAGCTAACTAACCATGGCCAATCGCCGCCACAGCCGCCGTCAAGCCACCATACAGGTCCGTTTCGCCACCCCTCTTCCCGTACTAGGATCCTAGATCAATTAGGAGAGAAATCGGGCTCAATTGAGCCCGATACCATGTGAGAATTTCCGATTTTTCAGAGGAATTTTATACCTCTCGGGATCGTCGGAGCCGCCGTCTCCCGCCGCCTCAACACCGGCAAAATGAAGCCATCACCACCGTGAAGGTGATGGCACCGTTAGCCGGCCACGGCGCCGCCACAGTCGGCCGGAAAACGTCCCGCAAGATGGCCCAGGAAAATTCAATCTGGGCCGTTAAACGCTTGGGGACGATGAACGGATGCTGTCCGTTATGCTTTAAGATTCGCGCTGTATCATTAAGCATTAAGTTTGATTTAAATAAATGAACAGTAAATACTGTCACACTATTACAGCCATTTTCAAACCAAAAGTTAGGGTGCTTAGGGTCATTTCTAGGCCAGGAGTGCTGAATAGAATTTGTAGCCTTAAGTGTTAACTTTCAAATGCCATAGAAATCATAGTTTTTGACCCAGTGTACTGTCCTGTAGGTCATTTTTCCTAGGACTGGTCCTAAGCTAGGGCATAAATTAAAAATGAAGCCCATGCCAAACCAGGTGTCCTCATGACCTGAAATTTTGTTCCTGTGCATGTTTAGGGCATATCTAGCCCCTGCCAAAAATTGGGAATTTCTGGGAAACATTTTCCTATAGTTTTAATCAAAATGTCATAAATTAAATAAATGGAATAAATGGAGTGTTAGGTCTCCAAATGGCCCCAAATTTTGTTGTCAAGTCCTCTGGGACATTGTTAGGGTCTGACAAAAATTTCAGCCCATTTGGACCTCTGCATGATGGGTTAACCCACTTGCAAGTGTAGGCTAGTATTAGCCTTGGTGTGCCAATAGCAAGTTCTACTATAATGTGAACTTATTCTTTATGGAGCTTTTGCAGACCATAAAATTAATTCTAGAGGGTATTTAGGTCAAATGTAGTCCCTTAAAATTTTTATGGGATTTTTGGGATCAAAAATCCCATTATTTGGATTTTTTGAAATTATGGCTCTATTTGTAAATTAAAAAGAAAATTGGAATTAATTAGGTAAAAATCTTCAAATTTGGCCCTGTTGTATAGTGGATCATAATTGACTAGGTGTAATTTTAATTTCTCTGTTTGAAGTCTTTTGAGGTAACATGACATGAAATGACCACTTTACCCCTATCCTTTCTATTTCATAAATCAATACAAATATGGGTCAGAAAAAATTGTGAATATTTCCAGAGGTATATATAGGTATGAGACCATTGAATTATTTATTTCAGAATTTTTGAATGTAACTATAAATTTCAAATCATCATAATGGCATTTTGGTAATTATCCAATATAATGATTTGCAAGTTTATAACTTTGTTAAAACTGATGAAACTTGGTCAGTAGTATTATTTTGATGAATTAGATTCCCTATAAATTTATTAGAATTTTTGTGATTAAATTTCATATACTTCATTTGAAAAGTAGTAATTATGATGGTTTATGAAAATTAATATTTAAATACATAAATTTGGGGAGAAATTATGAAGTTTGGAAAATACTGATGATTCATCATGATAATGATAAGATAACTATTTTGCATCATTAGGACTATGCAACAACATACTTCATGTGTTAAACGACCATAGAAAATATTTGGAGAAAATAAAATAAATATAAAAATAATAGAGAAAATTATAAAAATTACCATACACATTCTAGATGGTCATACCACCCTAGGATAAATATTTGGGGTCTATTGGTCCAAAGATTTGAAAGTTCGATTTCAGGGTGGTACAAGGTCATGGGGTGCACATAGTAAAGGTATACTGTACAATAAGCCACCAGGAAATGAATCATCAATTGAGTTAGAGTCTAAGATCGGAAATATAAACCTGGGTGGCAGATGTTTTCTAGAGACGAGAGTAAAAGTGCAACCTTAGCCTACCTAAGAGGGGGATGACGGAAGACCGCCATTCCTTAACTCATACCTTAAGTCACTAGGTCACTCCACGTAACAGGAGAGAGAAAAAGGGGTTCTGGGTAGACATCAACTAAAGTAAATATCCTTGAGAAAGGGAGCTTTGGGATTCAGCCCATCGTAGCTCCTAGTGCCCCTAAGAGCCCTTCAACGGGAATACCTTGGGCAGTCCTGGGATTAACCTTAAGATACTAAGTATAATAATCGGTAGGCAAGAGTAGTCTAATTGGGTAAGTGAACTGGACATGTGCTCACTCGTGCCGGGTTGGAGGGACTTGGAGTCTTTTGACTACTTGCTCACCCGTGCCGAGTTGGAGAAAAGAGATTGACATATATACTCACCCGGGCAGGGTTGGAGGTTTTGTAGCACATACTCACCCGTGACGGGTTGGAGAGATTTGGGACAGGATAGCCCTTCGAGCTGGAGGCTCAACATATAATACTTGCATGTGCATATATTAGTGGCAGGCCATGCGGTACTGAACAGTCGTCACACCGACGGCAGTATGGTGGACCAGGCGGGTGCGAGGGTTAGAAGGACCAGTAGGATGTTTATACTGGAGTCTGGAGGACTTTTCCTAATAATGCGCACCCGGCCCAACAAGACTGACGGGTCATCAGCAAAGTGGTACGTAGAGACTCTAGAGTGCACTGGCGGTGTACACAGGAGTACAAGAGAGGTCTAGGCCTGGTAGTTTGTATACCCGCCTAGAAGGCGGAGATGCCCGCTCCGCTGCTGCCGTAGCCACAACGGTAGTACCTGAGAGTGATGCAAGCTCTCGAAAAGTGGGAACTAAAGGTCTGTGATCACGGAGTCGTGTGTGTGTGTGTTGCACTGCATGTTCATATCATACCCACCATAAAGCTGCATAACATTAACCTTCATAATAACTTAAGACACCTAATGTATAAGTGGTATGGGACGCTTATACATTAGGACCTGCTATACGATCCCTTAGCCTATAGGCTTGAGTGGGCAAGCTTATAGGTTGAGGTTACTTTCCTTTTATATATATATTTTTGTTTGTGACACCTGACACCCCATTGTATAAATGGTATGGGACATTTTATACAATGGGAGACCTGCAGAAGACCCCTTGCTTATGCATACCCGCATAAGTGAAGGTTACCTTTCATTTCTTACTTGGTTACACATTCTGCTTAGATTCCTGTCACCTGCTCCGCCTTTGTCACCTCTTGTTGTCCTCCGCTTCGTCCTCCCGCACGGTGCCTAGGAGTTGCGGGGCGAGGTGTGGAGGAAATGACTTAGTCTTTTTGACTAATGGTCGATGACCATACTATTTTTAGGAGCTCGAGGAGATGGACCAGCACGACGAGGAGGCAGGACTTGAGGGGCAGATCCCGGCTACTACTACTGGAGCACATGTTCAGGTGCGATGATTTGAGATGATAGATTCCGCTACTGTTAGTGAGAGAGAGACATTTGATCATGATGTAGTGGGCATAATCCCTATTTACTTTCATTTTACTGTACTCATTGTGGACTGGCATGTGTACTTTCATTTGATATATATATGTGATGTGGCTGGGGACTTCTACTGCGTTTACTCTGTTTCTGTACTTTTATTCTCATATTGGCCGACAGGTTATGATCGTACTAGCCGGCAGAATCGGCGTCTTGCGGTGTCGACTAACCCGTGCGTTAGTGTCACCGTAAGGCGGCGGTTCTGGGCATAAGATCCGGGTTAGCCTCGGAATGGGGAGACAGGATCTTACAAAATGGTATCACTTTAACACACGATCATATGAGAATAAAGTCCACAATACTGGAACACCCCGCTCGAGCATTAGTTTGCGGACAAACTACGCAGCGGAAGCAATGGTGTGCCCATGTGTAAAAAGCCACATAAAACAGTCCATTTTAAGCAATGAGTTAGGCCAATCCAACTAGGACACCACCCTAGTTTGACTTACCAAGAGTATTTTGCGTCGTACCTTAGGCCAAAGATCGACTTCAAATGTAGATTAGTTATGGTACGAGGATATCCAAATCGATTAAAGAAAGATCTTAATTCCAGAGTCCCTACTTAAGGCTTAACCTCGATGTCCCTACTTCGCACATCGAATGATATTACCAATTCTTACTCAAACTGATAAGGACCGCCTCGAGAAGAATTTGATGCATAAGTTTTATAGTGGATGAGTAGGGTACTCGTAAGCTTAATCCTAGTACCGATGACTTGATTACGTCAAGACAACCACGATGATAAATATCAAAGGTCGAATAAGAGTTTAGATGTTAGAAGAGACACTTCCTGGTTTGGTCACATGTTGACCTTGAACAGATTGTCATACGAAAACCTTGAAGGCCTAAGATAGATAACATATCAATTGAAGTAGAAAACCATACCAAGGATTGTTAGCCCTAAGGATTATGGCATGTACAGGATGAATATATTGTGAATGTCAAAGGAAAAATTAACTGAAATATATGAGGGCTTAACCTTTTTGTTTATAGGGCTACATTGATAACAACTCGAATTTTTTTATGCCTTTCTCATTAAGCATATGTCGCAAGCATAGTGATCTAAAAACGTGGCTCATTCAAAGATCGCTTAAGTAAAATTGAGGGTTTGTATATACATGACCGGTATGATGATCAATCCTTCCTAGAAGGTTAGGACTCTCGAAGAATTTAACACTATTTATTTAAGCAACATAGACTACTAATGACAAGTTGTGAGCACAATAAATTCACGAGTGAAATAGGAAAGTAGAATGTTTCGAGAATGGCTTTTCACACTCATAATTACTCCAAGACCATATGAGTAAGTGAACAAGGAGAACAGTAAGTTTAATTTCTTGAAAGATATATAAAGAGTGCCTTAGTTATGTGTATATATGACCTTGAAACTAGGGAAGACCATTAAGACTTCAAGAAGTTTCGCAATTCCGAGTTTTAAGGAAGTAAGTAACTGCTTAGTCCACAGTCTAATGAGCACTCGTGATTTCCTTAATACCGACACGGTATAAGTCATTTACATATACACGTGAAACCAAAGAAATTGTGTTCAAAAGATCAAATTTGGATCAGTATAAGTTGTAGACAGATTTACACACAATTAAGGGTTGTTTGATTAGCGCCCCCACTAGCATGTTCCAAGATGCTCTAACACCTTGAACAGATCAATGTAACACATAATTAAGGAACTCAGATGTATCACGAGGGAGAATCAATACGAATAGAGGATTCGTTTCAAGTCAGAAGATTAACTGAAAAGGGTTTTGCATAGTTATGGCCTTTAGGAAAGTGACTCCGACAGTCACATGTTGGAAGATGTAAACACAACAATCGATCGTTGCTACCCGTGCCTACTTGACATACACAAGTCATTAGGTGGAAAACATAAATACTAGGACAAGGTAACTTCATGTTAATATGAAGGAATGATCACAAGTCTTAACTATTATAAGATGAGAGTCCATGAAGTAAAAATGCAAGAATATCTAAACAATTACGCCTATAACAATGAGAGTATCGTAGCCCCAACAAACATAGAATCAAGTGAAGAATCATACTAAATTGGAGGATGTATACTCTGAGAATAATCTTGTGGATGTGACTCTGATGATCACAAGAATCAAAACAAAAGTGTTCGACGATGATTTACAGATGGTGTGTTCTCTCAAAGATTCAATCCTTTTCAATTTGAATGGTCTACTTACCATTATATTTGAGAAATAGTTTTAAGTTATAATCAGAAATCTTGATAAGATAATGTCTTGCGTTTGGGATATAATGATTAAGTTTACTATGGTTGTGCACGATTTAGTACTACCTTGTTTGATCCTAAAAGTGGCTGAGATTTGGAGAATTAAACACAATGATGAAATATCAGTACTATCCAAGTTTACATGATATAGTCAATCATTTGATCATAATGAGGAATTATAACCTTGAATGACTCAATTAAGCAAAAGTCAGTATATTGGGACTTAAGAATTGAAATAAAGTAACATTTTGGTAATTAAGATTAATTTCTTGTGACATGACATTTGAAATGTAAGGACTCAATAAATTGAAAGGGGTGGATGATGAGTTAAAGTTGTACACATATATATATGACCCCTTAATTATTATAGCGTTAAGAACCGGGATACATACGATGATACCATTATAATCACTATTAGGAGGATTCATGACAATGATATATAGTTCTTGACTATCAAAGGCGTATACGGTGAAATCACACGAGAAGTAGTTAGTGATTAATAAGATTCTCTTCATGCCGAAGTCCATTTGTGCTAGACCTCACCATTTCTGAAAAGATATGCTTATAAAGTTATGAATTAGACTATGTGTGAAATGCAATTGGAAGTCATTTGTACGAACATCAATATCAATAATGATAGCTTAATGTATCCTCGAAAGGGTGAACACACTATGAACTAGGTATTACTGTTTAGGTTGAGTTGTGATAAGTCTTGAATTTGGGGAAAAGCAAAATGATAAATTTTCCATCATACCATGATCTCGGAAGATTTGTTAGCTACTATACATATTTTGAATGATCGTTGGTCGTAAGGAACTACAACCTAATGTGCGATTGGGAGATATTTTGATTGTTAAATGACGGAGGACTTGGAAATGAGTCCTCACAGTTTGAAAGAAGAATAGTCTGAAATATAATGAAAGTACATTTGGAAGAGGATTGTTATCTCTAATAGATTTCTCATAATAATAGCCATGAGGCTTATCACAGGAAGAAGTGTCGGACACCTCTTTCTTGGGTTCAGGATGTGGACTCCTGTGGCACTTAGACCAGAGCACATAGATGATACGGAGGCTCAGATTTGACTGATCAGGGACCGGATGCTGGAGGCTCGGGGTAGACAGGCCAAGTATTACGATGCGCGGCATCGGAAGGTAGAGTTCCAGGTAGGGGACAAGGTATTTTTGTAGATACGTCCGGTGCATGGTGTTTCTCGGGTGAGGAGACATATGAAGATCAGTCCACGATATATGGGACCAGAATTGATCCTGGAGCGGATCGGTCCCTTGGCTTACTGACTGTAGCTGCCACCGGAGTTAAGGACCTTGCAAGATGTCTTTCATGTCTCTTCATTACGAAGTGCTCTCCTTCGACCAGAGCATCACATTACCGCTACAGCAGGCCTAGTAGCACCTGATCGATCAGTTCGATTGGAGCCGATCCAGATTGATGATATAGAGGATCGAGTGTTGCGGAAGAAAAAAAAAGTTCCTCTCGTGAAGGTGTTGTGGTCCAACCACGGACGGGAGGAGCACACCTGGGAGCCGAGGGATCCGATGTTGGAGCAATACCCGGAGCTATTTACATCAGGTACATTTTAATTTATGATTTAAGATTCTTCTAATTCTTGCAACTAGAACCCCGTAGACCCGAACTTAAATTTCTGGGACGAAATTATTTGTTTTGTTTATAGGATTTGTAACATCCCATGTTACTTCTAGGCCCCTTAACTTAGATTGAGTTAGGAATAAGGTGGGTGTTAGGGAAATTAGCTAGGTTTGACCCTAGGTAGTGGGTTGTAGCCATGTGGGGCCCACTATAGGACCAAAGTCAAACTAGGTCAAACTAGCCTAAATAGGGACCCTAGCCACACCATGACCCCACCACATTGCCCTAACCCTAAAAACAATCTAAGTGGACCCTAGGGCATGTCACTAGGTCAACCATTGACTCAAGTTCACCCAAGTCAACCATAACCCTAATTTGATCAAATCCGCACAAATAAGCCCAATTAGATCAAGTGGGGCATCATCATGGCCCAAACCATGTTGGGTGATGACTTAGGCCTCATGATCACTAAGTGGGGCCAGCCCACTCACCCATTTGACCAAGTCAACCCTAAGGTCAAACTTGGTCAACCTTAAGCCTAAATAAGGATAATTGAAGACCAAGCCCATTCCTAATGGGCTAAGACCTTCACCATGGCCCAACCCATGTTGGGTGATGACATGAGGTCCATGACCATCAGTGGGGTCAGCCCACTCATCAAGTTGACCAAGTCAACCTAAAAAGTCAACAAGTCAACAAATGGCCTAAAGGAAGAAAAGTGAAGGCCAAGTCCATTTCCAATGGGCAAAGCCCATGAGCTAAGGACCATGACCAGCCCAAATGACCATTGGCAGCCACTACCCCTCTGAATTTGGAGAGAGATTACATGCATGGGGGTAGTTTTGGAATTTTGGTGAAAAGGAAGAGAGAGAAAGGAGGAAATGAAGGGATGGAGGCCATGTGGCCCTCCTCCTCTCTTCCCAAACCCTCCTCTAAGCTCCAGCAGCATTTACCATCCATTTCCAGCAAGCTTCATGCCATATGGCATCTAGGAGGAGCATCCAATGTAGAGGCCGAAATCCACTTAATGGCAACTCACTATACATGCAATATCAGCTCATTTTAACCCTCCCATTAGCTTCAGAAGGTCCAAAGGAGTGGAATTCGATACCTAGATCAAAGCTTTTGGTGGAGAATCGGGTTTGGGAGCAAGCTCGCCGGAGAGGAGAAATTCCATGGCCAACCACCGCCACCACCGCCGTCGGGCTCCGATCAAGGTCCGTTTCGCCGCCCCTCTCTCTGTACTAGCTTCTTAGATCCATTAGGTGAGATATCGGGCTCAATTGAGGCCGATTCCATGGGAGCAAAGCTTGAAATTTCAGATTTTTAATGAGGTGCAAGTTCGCCGGAAACCGCCGCCTCCGGCGGCCAAGTCACCGCCAAACGTTAGCCCTCACCTCAACGTAGGTGGTGGTGGTGGTGGCCGGCCAGGGAGGTGGCCGAGTGGCCGGTAAATGACCTTGGAAGGAGTTCCAGGTCGGGCAAATCTCGGCCTTTGGCTGTTTGGAGAAGATGAACAGATGCCCTTTATTCTGCTTTGAGATTAGTGCTGTTATGATGTATAGTGTTCTGTCCCTGTTTATACAGTCACTTGCATGTTAATCTTAGGGCCCTTAGGTTCATTTTCAGGACTGGTGGTTAATATAAAAAATGTAGCCCTATGTCGTACCTTTAAAATGCCACCCTAAACATGGATTTTGACCCAGTGGTCTGGCCTGTAGGGTAATTCTCCTAGGACTGATCCTAGGCTAGGACAAATCTTAATTTGAGTGCCCATGCTGAACCAGTGATCCACATGGCCTGAAATTTTGGGCATGTGCATGTCTAGGGAATATCTAGCCCATGCCAAAAAGTAGGAATTTTTGAAATACTTTTTCCTATAGTTTTGTTCAAAATGTCAAAAATTAAATAATTGTAATAATTGGAGTGTTAAGCCTCCAAATGGCCCCAAATTTTGGTGGCAGAGTCCTCTGGGACATGGTTAGGGTCTGACAAAAATTTCAGGCCATTTGAACCACTGCATGTTGGGTTAAACCACTTGCATGTGTAGGCTAGATTTAGCCTTGGTGTGCATTTAGCAAATTTTGCTATGATGTGTATTTATCCATTTTGGGACCTCTAAAAACCTTGAAATTAATTCCAGAGGATCCTTAGGACAAATTCAACCCCTCAAATTTATTATGGGATTTTTGGGAACAAAAATACCATTATTTGGATTTTTGAAAATTATAGCCATATTGGAAAATAAAGTTGGAAAATAGATTTAATCAAGCACAAAACCTCAGATTTGGTCCTGTTCAATTTTTAGTCATATTTGAATTGGGGTAATTTTATTTTCTCTGTTTGAGATCTTTTGTAGTAAAATATCATGTAAAGACCATTTTACCCTTATTGCTTCCATTCATGAATTAATGAATAAATAAGTCAGAAAAATTTGGAAATATTCCAAGTGGTGTATATAGGTATTAGTTAGCTGGCATATTTATTTCAGAATTTTTGGATGTGCATACAATTTTTAAATCATCATAATGGCATTTTGGTAAATATCCAATAAATTGAATTACAAGGCCATTACACTGTTAAGGTTGATGAAACTTTTTTCAGTAGTCTTATTTTGATGATTTAGATTCCCTGTAATTTTCTTAGAATTTTTGTGAATAAATATCTCATACTTCCTTTGAAAAGTGTAATTATGATAGTTTTAGATTAATCAACAAATAAATACAAATATTTTAATGAAAATTATAAACTTTGGGAGATAGTAATATTTCATCATGTTAAAGGTCAGGATAATTGTTTTGCATCATTAGGGCCATGAAAAGATATATTTCACATGTTAAATGACTTTGGAAAATATTTGGAGAAATTAAATTAATTATATAAATAATTGGGAAAATTATGAAAATTACCATACTCATTTTATTAGTTCATACCACCCTAGGATAAATATTTGCGGGTTGGTGGCCCAAGGAATTGAAAGTTCGATTTCGGGGTGGTATTAGGCCATGGGCTGCGCATAGTAAAAGTAGGTTATACCTTAGGGCCTCCGGGGAATTGATCGACAATTGAGCTAGAGTCTAAGATTGGAAGTATAACCCTGTGTGGCATTTGTGTACTAGAAATGAGAGTAAGAGTGCAAACCTTAGTCTTAACTACGAGGAGGCCGACGGAAGACCGTCGTTCCTCAATTAACACTTTATGTCACTAAGCCACTCTAGGTAACAGTGGGAGAAAAAGGAATCCTGGGTAGACACTAACTAAAGTAAATATCCTTGAAAAAGGGAGCTTTGGGACTCAGCCCATCGTAGCTCCTAGTGCCCTTGAGAGCCTTTCACCGGGAATACCTTGGGCAGTCCTGGGATTAACCTTAAGTTACTAAGTATAATAACCGGTAGGCAAGAGTAGTTTAATAGAATAGGTGAACTGAACTTGTACTCACTCGTGCCGGGTTGGAGGGACTTGGAGTCTGTTGACTACTTGCTCACCCGTGCAGAGTAGGAGGAAAGTGGCTGATATATATATACTCACCCGTGTAGGGTTGGAGTTTTTGTAGCACATACTCGACCGGGACGGGTTGGAGGAAATTGGAACAGGATGGTCCTGCGAGCTGGAGACTCGAGATAAAATACTTGCATGTGCATAAATTAGTGGCGGGCCATGCGGTACTGGCCAGTCGTCACACCGACGGCAGTACGGTGGACCAGGCGGGTGCGAGGGTTAGAGGGACCAGTAGGTTGTTTATACTGAGGTCTGGAGGACTTTTCCCGATAACGCGCACCCGGACCAACAAGACTGACAGGTAGTCAGCAAAGTGGTACGCAGAGACTCTATAGTACACTTGTTTCATGTACAGAGGCGTACAAGAGAGGTCTAGGCCTGGTAGTGTGTATACCCGCCTAGAAGGTGGAGACGCCCGCTCCGCTGCTGCCGTAGCCACAACGGTGGTACCTGAGAGTGATGCTAGCTCTCGAAAAGTGGGAACTAAAGGTCTGTGATCACGGAGTTGTGTGTGTGAGTTGCACTGCATGTTCATATCATACCCACCATATAGATGCATATCATTAACTTTCATAACAACCTATGACACCTAATGTATAAGTGGTATGGGACGCTTATACATTAGGACCTGCTAAACGACCCCTTATTCTATAAGCTTGAGTGGGCAAGTTTATAGGTTAAGGTTATTTCCTTTATATATATATATATATACTGCTTGTGACAACCGACACCCCATCATATAAAATGGTATGGGACATTTTATACGATGGGAGCCTTGTAGAAGATCCCTTGGTTTATGTGTACTCGCATAAGTGAAGGTTACTTTTCCTTACTTATATTCATGTATATTCTGATGTTAGTTCCTGTTGATAGTTTTACTTTCAAGACAACCTAAACACCTAGCGGGGGGGGGGGGGTGAATAGGTTCTAATTTCTTGTCTATAAATTTAGGCAGAATTCAATTACAATTTAAAACATCTAGCACAGCATTCACAGACAACTAAGCATCACAGATTGCACAATGTTTTATAGTGGTTCCCCAAGGTCTGGGTACATCCACTTTCCCCCTTCACCTATCTAGCAATATGCTAGATTCGGCCAAACTTCCACTATACTCAGATCCTCAGATCCTACAGCTCAGAACTAGGATAGGTTCCTACAACTCAGGCTCAACAGCCCTACCTCAGCCTTGCCTCAAGGCCTACCACTCAGAGAATAATCTTCTCCTACACTCAGGCAAATAGCCCTACCACTCAGAGATCACCTCTCCTACACTCAGCCTTTATAACACAGGCTTACAACTCAGATCTGTGTAAACAGATCCTACAGAAATTTAGAAAAAGATATTTTGATGTCTTGCCTTTGTTGAGAGAGAAGAGGACAAGACACTTCTTGATCAGCTGATGAAATCAACTGAATCTGAGCTTTCTTCAAAGCTTCTTGAATCTGAACTTAGCTGAGTTGATTTCCAAACAGCTTCTTGAGAAACCACTGATGGCTTCCTTCTTCTTCTTCAAGATGACTGGATCTCCCTCTATCCAACACCTTTACTGATACTTCAGACTTCTTCTTCTTAGACCTTCTGATGAAGATCTTCTTTTTCACTTTCTTGAATTGAAACTTCAACAGGATCGTAATCCTTCTGTTTCTTCTTCTTAGATCTTCTTCTATTTTTTTTTCTTAGCTTAGCTGCATATATAATTCCTTCTAAATGTGTCTATTTATAGACTTTCTTCATGGTAACCGGCTGATCCGGTTTCTAACTGTTTTCTCACAGGTCTGACAGCTTCAGTTAAACGGTGGCAACCCACAACTGTCAAGTCTTCAAACTGTTCTTGTACCTTAGCCTTGGACAGCAAAATGTCGAGACAGTCAGTTAGAAAGTGTCGAGACCAATCTGTCTATCTGTGTCTACACAAGTGACTTTGGTGTCGACACAGTCTTTGATGATGTCGACAAAGTTGCCTTTAAGTCGACACAGCTTCTTCAGAAAATAACTTGGTCTAGACTCTGCAGTGTGTCGACACAAGTCCTGTGTGTCGACACAGTTGTTGTAGATTCAGAACTTAGTATGTGTCGACTCAGCCTTTTGGTGTCGACACAG
This sequence comes from Platanthera zijinensis, assembly GCA_039513925.1. Lineage (NCBI taxonomy): Eukaryota > Viridiplantae > Streptophyta > Magnoliopsida > Asparagales > Orchidaceae > Platanthera > Platanthera zijinensis. The sequence goes on from CM077084.1 coordinate 122,686,481, forward strand.
CAATCTTTAATTCTGCCAAAATGTGTCGACTCAGTCTTCTGGTGTCGACACAAGCATAGTCGACTTCTGCCAATATGTGTCGACTCAATCTTCTGGTGTCGACACATCTTTCTCTGGTCGACTATCTTTCACTAGTCGACTATCTTCCACTAGTCGACTATCTTCCACTAGTCGACTATCTTTCTCTGGTCGACTATCTTTCACTAGTCGACTAACTTTCTCTGGGTGTCGACTATCTTTCACGGTGTCGACACTGCTTCCCAGTGTTGACATAAATGTGGTCGACTATCTTTCTCTGTGTCGACACTGATATTCTGAAGTGTCGACACAAATATTTTGAAGTGTCGACACAATTTCTTCAGGTGTCGACATTTGGACTTAGAATATTTTTCTGCATTCTTTAATACTTCTTCACCTGCACATGTCAACTCAAAACAACATCAAATACACCTTGATGTATATCATTGAGCTAAGTTGGGCTTCTTCAAATCAGGTACACATTTTTCAATGTACCCAACAATCTCCCCCTATTTGGAGAAGTCATAACCCTTATAGCCAATGATATACACCATTTACAAAAAGTATAATCTGATGATATATGACATAACAGGAATACTTAATATAAACAAAACATAAAAACAATCCATCACAGAATGAACATTATATGATACCAACCAACATTTTGTTTATAACTTGATAATGTTTGAATACAGAGATTTACTTTTAATGATTTAATCAAAACATTACAAAATACTTTGAAAGAACTAAAAATTAAGACTGATCAGGCTCTTTAATGACAATCCCTTTGCCAGATAGAACTTGAGCCTTCACAGGAGCTTCAGAATCTTCAGCTGGCTTCTTGCCTTTTAGATCAGCCTTCTTCTTTGCTTCTTCCTTGAGCCTTTGCCTTTCAAAATAATGAAATGGCTTTGGGAAGTACTTGCTTGGCTTCTGAGCATCTGGAGGTAGCCTACCCAGCTTGGCTTTTCTTCTAAACTGTATAATGGCCTCTTGCCTGACTTCATACTTCTGCCATTCCATCTCATTGTACCACTTGCCTCTTTCCTGCACTTGTTCTTTGACAGCCTTCCATGCAGTGAGTATTATATTTCTGGAAGTAGGACTCCACTGCTCAAAGTCTGGCTTAAGTTCAGCCTGCTCTCTAAACCTTTTCTTAGATAGAAGAGCATCTTGTTGGTCTTTCAAAGTAGCCTCAGGCTTATCAACCTTCCCAATAACAATATTAGTAACCTCATTTGGAGGACTATACATCCCTTGAACCTGCTGATCAATCATGTCAAAATCTGGAGGAGGGTAAATGACTTGGGCAACCTCAGGTTGATTGCCTTCAAGTAGACTTGTTTGTATTCCTGACTCGGCCACCATAGCATCATCACACAATGGTGGATATCCCAATGTGGCTCGAATACTATTGGTCACCCATTTGGTGTGCTCTGAGCCTGCATGAACTAACATCCTCTCCCCCTTTATGGCTTCTCTAGTAACATGATCTCTCAGATCTTCCTTCTGAAATCGAATTTGGCCATCCAGATAATTCACACCCTCTTTAAAAAATGGTTTTAACTTTTGAAGCTTGTCAGATATTTCTTTTTGAGAGGAAGTGATAGCAGTTTTAACAGAATCAATAGCAGCTTGAAAGTTCTTATCAAATTCTTCCATTTCTTGTGCTCTAGCTGCAGACAGGCCTGGAACAATCTTTTTCAATTCCTCTATGATCTCATGATGAGATTTAGTTAAATTGTCATTCATTCTTATCTGATTTTCCAAGACATAGCTTTGCTTTAAAGCAATATCATCCACCTTAAGGATGATAGTCTGCTGTTGTTTTGCCAAATACACCACAACATTACCTCCCTTATGGAAGCAATCTGTCATCTCCTTTTTATGCATATTGACCTCAAACCTAATAGATTTTATATCTTGAGCTAAGTCAAACTGCAGGGACTTGTTGTTCTCATCAACATATTTTTCAATGGCCACTTTGTGTTCATCCAATTTCACTTGTAAATCAACCAAGAACTTGTTATAATCAAAGTCAGAAGGAGTGTGATGTGCTGTAGACTGTAGAGCCTGCTTATAGCTCTTGCTCCTTCTCTGGAAGACCATAAGTTTTCTCTTTTTAGCCACCCTGGCTTCTTCAGTCTCTGAATCAGAAGTACTATCAATTTGAACTCTTTCTTTGGGAGGAGGAGAAACAGCTGCTTCAGTGCCATGTTGTACAGTCTCAACATGCACTGGCTCCCCCTCAATTTCTTGCTCCACTTCCAGACTATCAGTAATTATTTCATCATTTGGAAATAACTCCTCCAGAGTATATTCCTTCTGGGCTTGATCATTTGCAGTATTCAAATTTGGAGATTGATCAATTTGAGCATCTTCTTGCACTTGCTCCCCCTGGACCTGTGCAGAAATAGAAATATTAGAAATCTCTTTTGTAGGAAAATACACCAGCTCCCCCTGCACCTGTACCTGGTCATGAGTAGATACAGTTTGTGTAGGTGAATAAACTTGCTGAGCTGGTATACTTAATTCTTCTTCTTGAACTGCAGGTATTGTGGCATCCTGAACTTGTGTAGATGCAGGCTGATCTTCAACCTCTAGTCCTACTTGCTCTTCTTGTGGATGCCCAGTACTGGTAGCATGACCTGGGGATTTCTTAGGTGAATCCTGCCTTTCCACTTCAGGCATCTCTTTGGTCAGCACCCTATCCCATCTAGAGAACAATCTCATGTCCATCCTTCTCATGTGATTAATTTTAGTTCCAGGTTGTTGTTGCATAACCTCAGGAATCTCCTTACTTAGGTATATACTTATTATCCTAGCCAGATTTGGCTTCTTGATTCCTTACTTAATCTTCTCAAAGATTACAGATGACCAATCCGTAGGAATTGTAAAAACAATCCTGGTCATTAGGCTGAACATATAGGCAGAAATCCTATCATGTCCACCTGGCTTGCACAGAATAACTTTTCCAACTACTTCTGACAGAAACTTGCCTTGTTGATTCATTCCTTTCCGATTGAACGCAGCTCCAATTTTCATGGTGGATTCCAATCCACACCATTGAAGAGCCTCCCTAGATTTAGAAGCAGGGACATCCTCTTCATTCTCAATTGTAGGTAATTGCAGAATTGTTCTTATCTTTCTTGGTGTAATCTCCACAGGTGACCCATGAACTGTGGATTTTATCTTATGACTTTCAGAGTTTACAGATGCAGAGTGAAAGTGCAGGATAAGATCACTCCTAACTCTAGAGGGGGGTGAATAGAGTTATTTAAAATAATTTTCCAAATAAAAACTTGCAGAGAAAATTTTTACTTTACTTAGTGTATGGTGCTATAGCAAGTAATCAGAGTAAAAAATAAATTCACAGCACAAAGCAAAACACAGAAAGGGGCAAGCAATCCAGATGACACAAGGAGCTATAGTGGTTCCCCAAATCTGGGTACATCCACTCTTCTATCACCCTTGATAGGAATCCACTTCAAGATGAGTTGATCAGGTGTCTTGAGCACCAGAGAGTTTTTGATCAGGTTCTCACAAACCAACAGAAGCTGATTTTGACCAGGTTTCAGCAAAACCAAAAGTAACTTTTGAAGGGAGTTAGAACCCTGTACAGAAAGAAAAAGAAAAAGAATGAAGTTGTCTTCTCTTTTCAACAAGCAAAGAGAAGCAGAAGTGGATCTGAAGTTGTTGTCAAAGCTCCCCCTGAGATCAAGATGAGGTTCAGGAAGGAGAGCTCTGCACAAGGGTGACAGGTCTTCAAAGGTCTGATTTGCTCCAGCAAAGAATGATCCAAGTGAGTTGGATGGAGGTGTCTGAAGCAATCAGATTTTCTGTAAGAGAGTCTTTCAGAAATAATTTTTCACTGAGAGAAAGATGAGAAGTCTTGTATTGTTGTTCTCTTCTTGTTCTGTGTATTCTCTGTATATCCTTATTATTGTCCAAGAGAAAAAATATATTTGAGTCTTCTTCTTCCTTTACTTTGATAGCCGTTGGAAGTCAGCATTGATTGCTTTCCTTAACTGTCCATGCCTCAAAGGAAATGACAGGCAGACATTCCTTAGAAAATTCCTTGAGCCATGCACCAGATATGCTGTAACGGCCAATAAATTCTTCAGCATTAATTGCCTGTCAGAAGGAATTTGAATTCCTATCCAAAATCGACGGAAGTCTGGAAGGCGTCGAGCTCACAGAAAAACGTCGATCTGAGCACGACACACGTTGGTCAGAGAGTGTTTTCTGTAAGCAGAGCTGGGATCGACGGAACGTCGAGCTGAGGTCGACTCCACGTCGAGCTGAGGTCGACTCTGCGTCGAGCTGAGATCGACTCTGCGTCGAGCAGAGGTCGACTCTGCGTCGAGCTGAGATCGACTCTGCGTCGAGCTGAAGTCGACTATGCGTCGAGCTGAAGACTACTCTAACTAGCCTATGTGACCTATATAACAACATGGAGGTCACAGCATACAATCCCTATAGAAATATAGTCATCCTGGTCCAAATAGTAATAGGGTGTTCCAACAATCTCCCCCTATTTGGATTAGGATTACTATTTACATGAATTTTAGGGAATCAAAGAAAAGAAATAAAGCAGATACAACACAATATAATACAACCAGACATAACAGAATAATATGCAGTATATATGAAGCACTATATAGCAGCAGAATTGTTTAAATGTCCTGAGTCCAGAATATAGAAAGTGTCAGAATACCTTACTTTACTTGTCCTTTGATGCTTTGTCTTGATCACTCTTTTTGAAGATGATTTCTCTGTTTGGATTGGAAGCTTCCTTTTTAGATCTGAAGTCATCAGCTGCACCTAAAGATTTTTGATCTCTAGCACTGGGTGGTACAGTTGCAGGGTGGAGTTCCATGTATCTGTCTGAATCAAAAAATTTCTTTGAGCCATACTTTTCCAATTCTTCTCTTCTTTGTTCTGACATAGTACTGATATGAGATGTATCCAGTCCTCTTTCTCTGGCTTTGCTGATCTCATTTAAGGCAGCCATTTCTGTCATCCTTGCTTTCCAGTAAGCAGGAGTCTTGGTAGGATCTTCAAAGGGGACAGCTGGTTCAAATTTGTTAGAGGATGATTCTTGAGAAGTTCTTGGAGTGAGGTCAACTCTAGGCCTATAGGGATAGGGACCAGAGGTTGGATCAAAGGTTCTTCCCCTGGACTGCCTGCCTTTATAATTTCCTCTTTGTTGACCTCCCCTTTGCTGGCTACTTCCTTGATATCTTCTGGCTTGATAAGTTTTTCCATGAAGAGCTGAAGGGGCTGGTTTTGAAGAAAGACTAGCACCTGCACCTGCATCAGGAGGAGGTGGAGGTGGAGGCTGATGGACTGGTTTAGATGGACCTTCATTGAATTTTCTCTTCTTCTTCATTGCCTTTCTCTGATTCTGAGAGTACTGCATCCAAGGCTCTGTGATTTCACAATTATATTTGATGTAATAGGGAATGTCATGATCTGTAGCTCTGGCAGAAGGTACTCTTTTCAAGGCTTTTGATCTGGCTTTCCTCTTCCTTGCAATAGTTGCAGAGGAGTCATCAGAATCTGTGGCAAACTCATCTTCAGAACTTTGTGATTTTTCATATGGATCTATATATTTTCTTTTGGAGAGGGGAAAGCTGATGGAGGCTGGAGCTGCTGAGGAAGAGACTAAAGGAGGCTCTGCTGTCAGTGGGAAGGAGGAAGCAACCACTGCAGGAGAGGGCACAGCCTCAAAAACCATAGAGGCTGAGGAGACTGGTTCCTGAAGAGCTTGGGAGATATTGGCCTCTGCAGCATCAGGTGTCTCAGTCACTTCACCTGAAGTCTCAGCAGAGACTACCACACCAAATCCAACACTAACAGGAGCCACTGCTACCACTGCTAAATCAGAAGTCAAGACCTTCTGGAAGGGGACAATAGCCCTGGACATATCTTCTTGAAGCTGTTTTTCTGCTATATCAAGGTCTTCTTGTATTGAAGCTGGAGGAGAGAAGATCTGAAGAGAAGCTGCCAAAGACTGAATGTCTAAGGCACTGCTGATTTGCTGCTCTGAAACTGGAGGAGAGGCCTCAGATACCATTTGATCTTCTGCAGCAGACACTGTCTGTGAACAAGTAACTGATACTGTCTCTGAAGGAGTCTGAGCAATCTGAACTGAAGAAGGAGGCAGCTCTTCTTCTGCTGACATCTCCCCCTGCCTAGAATCAGGGGCAGCTGACTCTAGGCCCCCAGAAGAAGGGCGTGCCAAATGGGAGGAAAGAGAGGAGACAGAGGCAGAAAGAGCTCTCAATGAAAGTAGGAGAGGATCCAGCTTGGCATCCAAAAGGGAGGAGAGCCTAGGAGACAGAAGATCAAAAAGTTGATTGGCTAAGGGCAGGAGGGCTACTTGCTCAAGGGGAACTTGAGTAGAGGTAGAGGGAGTAGCAGAAGCTGAGAATGAAGAAGATGTTGAGAGAGGAACAGACAGAGGAGGTGTAACTTGTTCCTGAATGGAGGAGAAGAGTAAGTCGGAAAAGGTAGATGAATTGAGGAAGTCATGAGGAGAGGAGGTAGAAGCATCCATGAATGAGTCTTCATGCATGTCAAGTGAAAAGATATCCTCATGAGGGGTGGAATCCAAGTTTATTGGAAGGAAAGTAGTTTGAGGAGGAAGGGAGAAGGCAATGGTGGATATGGAGGAGGGTAGAGTTTGAGAGGATGAGATAAGAGAGGTTGAGGGGATGAAGGTGGATGGAAGGGTGAGGGAGAGAGATGGCATAATCCCTTCTTCTGGACCAGTGGACTGAGGGGAAGTGACCTCTATAGTCCTGGTGTCTGCAGAGGATTTCATGGCTGCTGCTGCCCTGGGATTCACGATTCTCCTGTCCCATTTGCCAATTAAAGCACATGTGAGCCTCTTGGAAGCATTTATGTGCTTCTTGGAGGACACCAGCAGTTGGGGGCAGCAGTGGTTGAGAATCAACCCAAGAACTCTTCCAAAATGGACAGAGCTTCTATCCAACTTTTTCTTAAGCATATCAAACACAATTAATCCCCAGTTGGGATGTTTCTTATCCATTAGAGCAGCCATGAGGCAAAACTGATGCCTTGTTATTGCATCATGTGCAGTTCTCTTTGCACAGATCACCTTTCCAGTTATATCTGCTAATAACTTGTACTCAATTGCTAGGTTAATTTTAAGGAGTTTGGAGGGGTTACCAGCAGCATGCCCCATCCTGTCCAGCATCAAGGTATACTCTTCCACTGATAGTTCTATATCATCATCTCCAGCAGCAAAGTTGAAGGCTTCTGTAATGACTTGAGGTGAGATGGCTACCTCATTTCCTGCAATCTTCCCAGTCAAGATGTTGTTATCTGAAATGATTGCTGTAAGACACCATTCTTTAATTTCTGATTCGGGAAGGGGTATCCTGGTGGACATAAAGTGGACTAGCTGCTGCTCCTTGAAAAGATTCAGTATATCCAGAAGGTGTTGTGGAGATCCATCAAAAGAATCGAAATCAATGTCGAAACCAGAGTCGAACTTCATAGCCGCCAGAGCTCCTGCTGTAATTGCCATTGTCCTGCAAAAGAAAGAGTACCTTCCAAGATCAAAAGTATAGTATTTGGAGGGAGAAAGCTTGAGCAGAGAAATATGAAAGCGCAACTGCGAACGACGGAGAAAAAATGATTTTATACTTAGGGTTCGACGCAGAAAAGGAAAGAACGTCGAGCTCAGTTCGACGCTCAAGGGCTCTAGGAGAACTGAAACGACTCAACAGCGTCCAGCTTAGGTCGACGTTCGACGCTTTGGCTGAAGCTATACGTCGAGCTCAGGTCGACGTTGAACGAAGACGTCGACCGGGGAGAGAAAAAACTCAAGAAGCCAGGAAGCTGTGAACTCAGTTCGATGCTAGAAGCTGAGTTCGACGTTCGACGCTTTTGAGGGCGACGGACCGTCGATCTCCGTTCGACGCAGCGTCGAGCTTAGTTCAGAGCTCAGAACAACCACTCAGACAGGGAAATTTTGAAATGAAATTTTTCTTATTCCTGTTAATTATGGGTTTCAAAATCTTGGAGTTTTAATTTATGCTGTCTCCATCTAGCATTCCCAACTGATTGAGGAAAAAGAGGTGCTTCTTTTCATCCAAGGGTTTGGTGAAGATATCTCCTCTCTGTAGTTCAGTGGAAATGTATTCTAGTGCAATTTTCTTCTTTTCTACATTGTCCCTTAAGAAGTGATGTCTGATTTCTATGTGCTTAGTCCTACTATGGAGAACTGGATTTTGAGCAATAGATATTGCACTGGTATTATCACAAAAGATTTTAGACATCTCTAAGTTGTACCCATAGTCTAGGAGCTGGTTTTGAATCCACAAAATCTGTGAGCAACAACTACCTGCAGCCATGTATTCAGCTTCAGCAGTTGATGTGGACACAGAGGTTTGTTTCTTACAAAACCAGGAGACAAGTCTATCACCAAGAAATTGACAAGTTCCACTGGTGCTTTTCCTGTCTACTCTACATCCAGCATAATCAGAATCTGAAAATCCAGTTAGATCAAATCCTGAGTCATGTGGATACCAGAGACCTAGATTAGGACAACTTTTTACATACCTAAGAATCCTCTTAACTAATGTGAGGTGGGACTCTCTAGGGCTTACTGGAAATCTAGCACAAATGCATGTGGCAAACATTATATCTGGTCTAGTAGCTGTTAGATAAAGTAATGAGCCAATGATTGCTCTATAGTTTGTCTGATCAACTGGTTTTCCAGATTCATCAGCATCTAAAACAGCATTTGTAGGCATAGGTGTTTTCATGGATGATGCTTCAGACATTCCAAATTTCTTAACCAGTTCTCTTGCATACTTGGTTTGAGAAATGAAAATGCCATCCACATGTTGTTTAACTTGCAATCCAAGAAAGAAAGCAAGCTCACCCATGCTACTCATTTCAAACTTTGAGTGCATAAGTTGTGAGAACTTTTTGCATAAATTTGAATCAGTAGATCCAAATATGATGTCGTCTACATAAACTTGTACTAGTAGGGTATGGGACCTATGGGTTCTAACAAAAAGAGTTTGGTCTACACTACCCCTTTTAAAATCATTTTCCAACAAAAAACAAGCTAAGGTCTCATACCATGCTCTAGGAGCTTGCTTGAGACCATATAAAGCTTTATGCAGTTTAAATACATGATCAGGAAAAGTTGGAGAGATAAAACCTGGAGGTTGCTTTACATAGACTTCTTCCTTGATGTCTCCATTGAGGAATGCACTCTTGACATCCATCTGATATACCTTGAATCTCTTGTGAGCTGCATATGCAAGGAAGATTCTTATGGCCTCCAACCTTGCAACTGGTGCAAAGGTTTGGTCATAATCAATTCCTTCTTCTTGGCAATACCCTTGTGCAACAAGTCTTGCCTTGTTTCTCACAATTATTCCTTGATCATCCAATTTGTTTCTGAATACCCATTTGGTTCCAACAATTTGCTGGTTCCTTGGTCTTGGTACTAATTTCCAAACTTTATTCCTCTCAAATTGATTCAACTCTTCTTGCATTGCAATGATCCAGTTTGGATCTTGCTCTGCATCTTGTATGGTTTGAGGCTCAATTTGAGAAAGGAAGCAGGTGTGCATAATATTTTGGTTAACTTGATTCCTTGTTTGCACACCCACTGAGATATCTCCAATCACTTGTGAGATTGGGTGATCTCTTGTTGTTGCTAGATCAACAAGGGGTGTTGATGATGCACCAACCTGTGTTGTTGTTTCCTCTTGTGGAACAACAACTGGTTCTTCAATTTGTTGGCCCTTTGAACTTTCCAGAACTTGAAATTCCTCTTCATTGTCACTAAGTTCAGTGACTTGTTGAATTGGTGAAGGTGATGACCCTTTGTCTTTGATGGTAAGCTGCTTCAGATTTTCTGAAATTGAATGTTCTTGCAAATTGCTTATGGTAGAAGTCTCCTTCTCCTTATAAAACATGTTAGTTTCATCAAATGTAACATGCATGGATTCTTCAATTTTATTTGTGCACTTGTTAAAAACCCTATAAGCCTTGCTAGTCATGGAGTATCCCATAAACACTCCTTCATCAGCTTTGGCTTCAAATTTAGCTAGGTATTTCTTGTCATTATTGTGAATGAAACAAATGCAACCAAATATTTTGAAGTAGTTCACTTTAGGTTTCTTCCCTTTGAGTAGCTCATAAGGAGTCTTACCCTTTAGCTTATGTATCAGGCTTCTATTCAGAACATAGTTGGAGGTGTTCACAGCCTCTGCCCAAAAGGTTAGAGGAAGGTGAGCATCTGTCAACAATGTTGTGGCAGATTCAATAAGGGTTCTGTTTTTCCTTTCAACTACCCCATTTTGTTGAGGAGTTCTAGGAGCTGAGAAAGTATGCCTGATACCTTCATTCTGGCAGAACTCTAGCATAAGAAGAGAATCAAACTCTGTCCCATGATCACTTCTGATCAGGGCAATGTGAGTATTGAACTCAATCTGTATGCCTTTGAGAAAATCTGTCAAAATTTTGAAGTTATCAGACTTCTTCCTTAGAAAGAACACCCAAGTGAATCTTGAGAAGTCATCTACAATTACTAAAGCATAAGATTTCCCTCCTAGGCTTTGTACATTAATTGGTCCAAAAAGGTCCATGTGCAATAAGTACAAGATTCTAGGTGAGTCACTCTTATTAAGTGACTTGAAACTGTTTTTGGTTTGCTTGCCTAATTGACAGGCCTTGCAAAGTCCTTCCTTCTTGTAGGGACCAGAAGGTAGTCCTCTAACAAGGTTGTCTTGGGATAACTTAGCAATGGTTCTAAGGTTCACATGTCCTAATCTTTTATGCCACAAGATGTTTGGTTTTGAAATGGAGTTAAACAGGCAAATATCTACTACAGGTGAATGAAAATCCACTAAGTAAATGTTACCTCTTCTGTTACCTGTCAACACAGTTGTGTTGTCCACTGACTTGACTTTGCATATGGCTTTGTTAAAGGTTACTTGGTATCCTTCATCACACAATTGACTGATGCTTATCAGGTTGTGTTTGAGTCCTTCAACATATGCCACCTTTTTGAAAGTGACTAAGCCAATTTGAACTGTCCCATATCCTTTTGTAGTTCCAAAGCTTGAGTCTCCAAAAATTACTTTGGGTCCAAGCTTGGTTTTGAAGGAAGTGAGGTTGTCCTTGTCTCCTGTCATGTGCTTTGAGCACCCACTATCCAGATACCATTGATGGTTCTCACTTGGATAGGTCTTTACCTGCACAAAAACAGCTTATTTGTTTTTGACCCAGTTAACCTTGGGCCTAGGTTGATATCCCTTAAATTCTGAAATGAAGGACATCTCAGGTTGACTCTTATAGCCTACAGGATGATATCTCCTAGGAGGTATGATCCATTCAGCATAAGGGTTAAAGTAATGAGATGTGGAGCTAGAATTGAAATTTGAGTTAACCCTTGAGAACTGGGTTTTGCTCTGAACTCGGCTCGACGCACGTCGAGCTTCGGTCGACGGACTCAAGTGAGTGCGTCGAGCTCCGTTCGACGGCAAGGTCTTGCTTTGTTCAGAGAGTAGAGGGCGTTGACCTGGGTTCGACGTTTTCTTGCGATTACGTCGAGCTCTGGTCGACGTCCGTCGAGCTTCGTTCGACATTTTTTGTCCAGTTTCCTGGGTTAAGTCAGCATTCTTCCTAGCCACTATCAAGACTCCTTTACCTTTCTCACTGGTAAATTTGATTGGAGTTGTCAGCACTATGGGTTGGCTGGATGAAGCACCCAAGCCCAGTGAACCATTCAATCTTGAGTTCACTGTACTTGTGATGTCCATCAATTTGATACTTCTCCCATTAAGGGTTTCTTCAAATTGTTTGGCCTTAGATAGCTCACTTTTCAGTGAAGCTATCTCCTCCCCACACTGCTTCAACTCTTCTAAGAGTCTAAGGTTATCTGAGTTAATGGATTTGCATTCAATTAATTGTTCATTTAGAGTTTTAATCAGCTTTTGAGACTCAATTAAGTCAATGCACATAGATTTAAACTCAGATTTGAAATCATCAGAAGTAAAGTCAAATGAATCTATTACCTGATCCTCAGTAAGTTCCTGATCAGATGGATAGTCAGCCTCAGGCTCTGAGTCAGTGTTCTTTTGAGATGCACTGATGGCCATCATGCAGAATCCCTTTTCTTCTGCATCATCCTCATCATCACTAGAACTGGATGATGAATCAGACTCATCAGAGTCACTCCAGGATTCAGCCACAAATCCTTTCCTGGTGTGCTTGCTGTTGCTGGAGGAAGGCTTGTCATGGTATTTCCTTGACTCCTTGTCCTTCCTTTTATCCTTCCTTTCCTTCTTGTCCCTTCTGTCCTTGTCTTGATTTTCTGGACAGTTTGGGAAGATGTGTCCTGGTTTCCTGCAACCAAAGCAGATAATATCTTTATTATTGGATCTGTCATACCTTGGCTTGTCTTTGTCTTTGGATGACCATCTTCTGAAGTTCCTTTTATTTAGCTTATTGAACCTCTTGACCAGTAGGCTCATAAGCTCTTCATTTCCCAACACCTTTTCTTTAGGTTCTTCTTCCTGTGCTTTGAAGGCAATAGTTTTCTCAGCCTTCTCTGTTGGTGTGGATGTCTTCTGCTCTTCTTCTCTTTTCTTAATAAATTGCTCATAGCTCTTGAGCTTTCCTAGAAGAGCTTCTGTGGATAGCTCACAGACATTTCTTCCATCTTTAATTGACCATATTCTTGAGTCCCAAGAGCTAGGGAAACAAGTCAGTATCTTGTCATTTATCTCAGTAAGAGATATGTCCTTCTCTAGTGATCTAAGTTCACTTATGATTAGGCTCAGTCTGTTGTACATGTCAGCAACTGACTCAGACTCTGCCTTTTTGAAGTTTTCATACTGTGTGATGAGATAGGATCTCCTATCCTTTCTTTCATCTGCAGAACCTGATACAATTTCTGAGAGTTTTTCCCAGATCTCCTTGGCAGTATTGCAATCTGCTACCTTCTGGAAAATGTCATCTGACATGGTTTGAGCCAAGATGTTCATGGCTTTAGCATCTGCTGCCTTCCACTTCTTTATGTCAGCATCAGTCCCTGAAGGAGGAGGAACAGCTGATGTACTTGTTCCTGTGGGAGGTCTTGGACAATCTGTCAATACAGAATTGAAGATGTCTTCATCAAAAGAGTTCATATAAAGTCTAATCCTTGCCTTCCATAGTGCAAACTTAGATAGATTGCACATAGGAGGTCTGGTGCTAGCAAAGTCCTTGTTTTGTGCCATGAGTTTTAAAAGATAAGTAAAACTAAGAAAAATAACCCTTTGAGGGAAATGATCTTATCAGAGATCTTTTGATCCAGGTGTTAGCCTGTATGAATGATCAACCTCCCTCTGATACCAATTGAAAGTGCAGGATAAGATCACTCCTAACTCTAGAGGGGGGTGAATAGAGTTATTTAAAATAATTTTCCAAATAAAAACTTGCAGAGAAAATTTTTACTTTACTTAGTGTATGGTGCTATAGCAAGTAATCAGAGTAAAAAATAAATTCACAGCACAAAGCAAAACACAGAAAGGGGCAAGCAATCCAGATGACACAAGGAGCTATAGTGGTTCCCCAAATCTGGGTACATCCACTCTTCTATCACCCTTGATAGGAATCCACTTCAAGATGAGTTGATCAGGTGTCTTGAGCACCAGAGAGTTTTTGATCAGGTTCTCACAAACCAACAGAAGCTGATTTTGACCAGGTTTCAGCAAAACCAAAAGTAACTTTTGAAGGGAGTTAGAACCCTGTACAGAAAGAAAAAGAAAAAGAATGAAGTTGTCTTCTCTTTTCAACAAGCAAAGAGAAGCAGAAGTGGATCTGAAGTTGTTGTCAAAGCTCCCCCTGAGATCAAGATGAGGTTCAGGAAGGAGAGCTCTGCACAAGGGTGACAGGTCTTCAAAGGTCTGATTTGCTCCAGCAAAGAATGATCCAAGTGAGTTGGATGGAGGTGTCTGAAGCAATCAGATTTTCTGTAAGAGAGTCTTTCAGAAATAATTTTTCACTGAGAGAAAGATGAGAAGTCTTGTATTGTTGTTCTCTTCTTGTTCTGTGTATTCTCTGTATATCCTTATTATTGTCCAAGAGAAAAAATATATTTGAGTCTTCTTCTTCCTTTACTTTGATAGCCGTTGGAAGTCAGCATTGATTGCTTTCCTTAACTGTCCATGCCTCAAAGGAAATGACAGGCAGACATTCCTTAGAAAATTCCTTGAGCCATGCACCAGATATGCTGTAACGGCCAATAAATTCTTCAGCATTAATTGCCTGTCAGAAGGAATTTGAATTCCTATCCAAAATCGACGGAAGTCTGGAAGGCGTCGAGCTCACAGAAAAACGTCGATCTGAGCACGACACACGTTGGTCAGAGAGTGTTTTCTGTAAGCAGAGCTGGGATCGACGGAACGTCGAGCTGAGGTCGACTCCACGTCGAGCTGAGGTCGACTCTGCGTCGAGCTGAGATCGACTCTGCGTCGAGCAGAGGTCGACTCTGCGTCGAGCTGAGATCGACTCTGCGTCGAGCTGAAGTCGACTATGCGTCGAGCTGAAGACTACTCTAACTAGCCTATGTGACCTATATAACAACATGGAGGTCACAGCATACAATCCCTATAGAAATATAGTCATCCTGGTCCAAATAGTAATAGGGTGTTCCAACACAGAGGTAAAGAACTCGTGCACCTCCTTCTTCCATATCTTTGATGGTTCGGAGACCAGAAATTCTAAACCTGAGTCGGAGAGGAGAGAGATAACTCCAAGAACATCTGGAGGGGCAGCTTCAAAGGCCTGGCGCACCAACTCATATCCTTCATTCACATTGTCTTCAATCTTCGGCGTCATTGATCAGTCGAGAAAGCTTGAAAGATGAGAGAAAGAGAGAGAGAGGGAGAATGTCGACACAGGGTTTCGAAAACCTTGTAAGCGTGTCGAAAGAATGAGTTTTTGACCTATTTTTACCTTCTGTTTAAAGAAGATCAAAAGTCGCCAAAAACAGACTATAAGTGTCGACACAGATGGATTGTGTCGACACAAGCTTCTATTGTCTCGACTACAAGTTCGTCTACTATATGTCGACACCAATTTGCGGTTATGTCGACACCAGAGATATATAGTAGAGCATCAGAAATTCTGTGTCGACTCTTAGTATAAGTGTCGACACAAAATCTTTAAGTGTCGACACCACTATCCTGGTGAAGTCGACACAACATTCCTGGATAAGTCGACAATAAGATTCTTAAGTATCGACACATATTTTCTGTGTCGACACAATATCTCTGACTTGTCGACATTACTACCCTGAGTCGACACATTATTACTGAATGTGTCGACACCATCTTACTTAGCCAATTTCTGTTTGTTCATCACAACTTATAAGTACAACAAAGTACTTTATACTACTTCAATGTGTCTTAATATCACTTGAATGTCTTGTTACCACTTCAACTTTATTGTTGATGATTTTGTGATTACACTAATCAATGGTTAACATACCTAATTCAATTTTGAATTTATTGAATTTTGTCTCATCTAGGGGCTTAGTAAACACATCTGCTATTTGATAATCTGTTTTCACAAATTCCAATGAGATGTCTTCTTTTTCTACATGTTCTCTAAGAAAATGGTATTTTATTTATATATGCTTAGTTCTACTATGAGAAACAGGATTATTAGCAATAGAAATTGCACTCTTAGAATCACACAAAAGAGGTGTTCTGCTTACTTGAATGCCATAATCCTTTAGCTGATGCTGCATCCATAATAGCTGTGCACAGCAACTTCCAGCAGCAACATACTCTGACTCAGCTGTGGAAATTGCCACACTAGTCTGCTTCTTACTACTCCATGATATTAGTCTTCCTCCCAGGAATTGACAAGTACCTGTAGTACTCTTCCTATCCTCTCTACATCCTGCAAAATCTACATCTGAATAGCCTGTTAGTTGAAAATCTTTATTCCTAGGGTACCAAAGACCTAGATTAGGTGTGCCCTTAAGATATCTCAGAATCCTTTTAACTGCAGTATAATGAGATTCTTTAGGGCAGGCTTGGTACCTAGCACAGACACATGTAGCATACATAATATCTGGTCTACTAGCAGTGAGATATAGTAGTGAGCCAACTATTCCTCTATACAAAGTCTCATGAACATGTTTACCTGCATCATCTTTGCATATAGGCATACTTGTTCCCATAGGAGTTCTCATGGTAGAGGATGACTCCATACCATATTTCTTAATCAATTCTTTGGTGAACTTAGACTGGGATATGGACAAGCCATCATCAGTCTGTCTTACTTGGAGTCCCAAGAAGAATTTCAGTTCCCCCATACTGCTCATCTCAAACTTCCCTTGCATAAGTTTGGCAAACTTTTTACAAAGGTTGTTTTCAGTAGATCCAAAGATTATGTCATCAACATAGATCTGAACTAAGATGATCTTGCCTTTGGATTCCCTAAGGAATAGAGTTTTGTCAATTTTTCCTCTTGAGAATTTATTCTCAATAAGGAAAGTAGACAGGGTTTCATACCAAGCCCTTGGGGCTTGCTTTAACCCATACAGAGCTTTCCTATGCTTATAAACAAAATTAGGTTTAAGAGGATCTACAAAACCTGATGGCTGCTCTATATATACTTCTTCTTTAAGATCACCATTCAGAAATGCTGACTTCACATCCATCTGATATACTTTGAAGTCTTGATAGGCTGCATAGGCAAGGAATATTCTGATTGCCTCCAGCCTTGCTACTGGAGCAAAGGTTTGATCAAAGTCAATCCCTTCTTCCTGCATGTATCCTTTTGCAACCAATCTTGCTTTATTCTTTACTATTATTCCACTTTCATCTAGCTTGTTCCTATAGATCCATTTTGTGCCAATTATGTTGTGGCCTCTTGGTTTAGGAACAAGCTCCCAGACATTGCACCTTCTGAATTGATTCAGCTCCTCTTGCATAGCATCAATCCAGTGCTGGTCTTGGATAGCTTCTTCAAACTTCTTAGGTTCCAATTGTGACAGGAAACTTGGATGTAGAACTGTGTTTTGATTTCTGCTTCTAGTTTGCACCCCCTGTCTTGGATCACCTATTATCTGATCAGCTGGATGATCTCTTAAATGTCTTGTAGCTGGAGGAAGATTCCCTTCTGGTTGAACATCTCCAGCTCCTTCATTTAGCTGAATCTCTTGGTTTTCTTCATCTTCTATAGTGTCTTGTTCTCCCCCTTGACAGAAGTCTTCATTTTCCAATGCCCCATCTTCCTTTGATACTTTGGTCTTTTTTAGGTGATTTTCTTGCGCCCTTATCTCTCTGTTCCCGTTAGTAATGGTGAGCTTGTCCATACTTTTGCTTATATCTGTTGAGTCATTTGATCTACAAGACAACTCACAGTTGATTAATCTTGTTTCATCAAACACAACATGCACAGATTCTTCAACAACTTGAGTAGTTAAGTTAAAGACTCTATAGGCCTTACTATTTGTGCTGTACCCAACAAATATCCCATCCTGGGATTTGGCAGCAAACTTAGTCAAATATGACTTGGCATTGTTAAGTATATAACACTTGCAACCAAAGATCCTTAAGTAAGATAGATTTGGTTTTCTTCCTTTCACAATCTCATAGGGAGTCATTTTGTGCCTTTTGGTGATAGTAGCCCTATTGATCACATGACAAGCAGTGTTAACTGCCTCAGCCCAAAAATATTCTGGAAGAGAGGTGTCACTCAATAGAGTTCTACCAGCTTCAATTAATGTTCTATTCTTTCTTTCAGCAATTCCATTTTGCTAAGATGTTCTAGGTGAGGAGAACTCTTGGAAAATCCCAAAGTCTTTACACAATTTTGTTATGCTTTCAGATTGAAACTCAGTACCATGGTCACTTCTGATTTTGACCACTGTACTATTTAGTTCATTCTGAATTTGCTTTACAAAATTCAGTAATACACTTGGGGTTTCAGATTTTTGTCTCAGAAAGAACACCCATGTAAATCTTGAATAGTCATCTATAACCACAAAAGTGTAGACTTTCCTACCTAGACTATGAACTGGCATAGGACCAAAAAGATCCATATGCAAGAGGTATAAGCACCTCACAGAATCCTTGATTTCAAGGCTTTGAAAGGAGGATTTTGTCTGCTTGCCCATTTGACAAGCTGAGCATATCCCTTCCTTTATACACTTAACTTGAGATCCATTCCTCACTAACTCTTTGCTAAAGAGTTGGCCAATTGTCTTGTAGTTTAGATGAGCCAATCTCTTGTGCCACTTAACACAATGAGAAGCATTGTCATCAACTACAAGACAGATGGGTGAAGCCTTATTCTCACATTCAAAATTAAGACAATATACATTTCTCTTCCTATACCCTGTCAGAATGATCTTTTGATCACTTGACCTCTTGATATGACATCCATCTTTAACAAATGAAATGTCATATCCTAAATCACTTAGCTGGCTTATGCTTATTAGATTATGTTTCAAACCTTTTACATAAGCAACTTGAGTGATAGTAATTAGGTTAGAAGAAATGTTACCAAACCCTTTGATAACTCCTTTTTCAGATCCACCAAAGATCACTTTAGGTCCATCTTTGACAGATGAATACTCCTTCAGCAGCCCCTTTGTTCCAGTCATGTGCCTGGAACAACCACTATCCAAGTACCATATAGGGGCATGGTTACTTGGATTCACCTGCAACACAGAATTACTTACCCTTAGAACCCAAGTAAGTCTTGGGTCCTTGGTTCAGGTTAGCATTAATAAAGCTACCATAACCTCATCTAACAGGTAGACTATTGTTCTTTATAACACTTGGGTTATACCAGCAGTCTAGTGCAAAATGGCCTCTCTTGCCACAGCACCAACACTCAAACTTATTGTATCTAGATCTAGATACATCCTTATCAGAAGAATTTCTGTTCATTGCTGGTGCTTCAGCAACTTCACCTACTGATTTCTTAAAACCATTGGGTTTATGACCATAGGTAGGCCTGCTTGCATTTACACCCTTGTTCTTCAGAACATTAGTCTTAATATGACCATGAATATCTTCATGATCATATTTGTTAGAAGGCACTTTCACCTTACTAAACTTTATGGGGACTGAAAGGTTTAGTGGCTGAGCAGGAGCTTTGCCTTTCCTCTTGAATCTGCCAGCCCTGAAGTTACCTTTGAATCCTAATCCAGCCTTACCCTTTTGAGTGACAAATTCATCTATCAAGGGTAAGACAGATTTTGGCTTAGAGTAACTAGCCAGTAAATCCCTTTCAATTCTAAGTCTGGCCTCCAGACTCTTCACTTGATCATTAGTATAATTAATTGTGCCCATCTGAATAATAGTTATATTCTTCAGCTTGGCAATTTCATTTAATTTTTGATCAATAACTTTCTCTAACTCAGTTGTAGCAACCCTTAGTTCAGCAATTTCCTGAGCCTGAGATTTAACCAAGTTCTTACTTTTCTTAAGGGCCTGCAATAAGTCCCCATACTTGTCTATCAATTGATAGACATCTCCTTCAGATTCAGATGCATCTACATCACTTGATGCAGATGTAGCTGATTCTTCACTGGTACAACAATCAGATGTAATAGAAGGACATTGTACCTTATTAGGACCAGACTGATTTTGGCATATGTCCTCTTCTAATCCTGCCATCAGCCCCATACACTGATGATTCTTTTGTTCATTGATGGAGTCTAGCAACTGCAGAAACTCCTCTTCTTCAGATGCAGCATATAGTCCAATATATGCTTCAGCTTCAGATTCTGACTCTGAAGTTGACTGGTCTGTTAGACTCTTATCTTTCTTTGCAACAAAGGATTTCTCCTTCTTGCCTTTCTGATGAGTCTTCTTCTTGTCTGAAGACTCCTTTCTCTTATCAGGACTGTCAGCCACTACATGTCCAGGCCTATTGCAACAATAGTAGACAATCTTTGAAGTAGAGGCTTTGCTGGGCTTTGATCTGCTCTTCTCTGTCCTTCATGACCTTTTCTTCTGATAATAGTCATCAACTTGCTATGATGTGGAAGGCCTAGACTTCCATTGCTTCTTTTTCAAGAACCTCTGGAATTGCCTTGTGAATGCAGCAAAGTCTGCATCTGAATCATAGCTTTCTGAACCCTTATCTGAATTTTCAGCACTATCTTCTGCAAATTCCTTAGGAGGAGATGGTGATTTCCTCCTATTCTTTCTAGTGGCTTCTGCATTAAATGCCACAGTCTTTTCTCTATGCTCTCCTCTTGAATTCTTTTCCTCCTCCTTCCTCACCATAAGTTGCATTTCATAGGATAGCAACTTTCCAAACAAGGTGGGAGGAGATATCTCTGCCAATTTAGCCACTTCTCTTATGACACAGATCTTTGTGTCCCAATCCTTTGTTAAGGATCTCAAGAATTTGTCATTCAGTTCATAAGTACTGAAGACTCTTCCATAGGATATAAGCTCATTCACAATTCTATAGAATTTCTTATAGCACTCAGTTATGCTATCAGATTTTCCTTGTCTAAAACTTTCATACTCCTGATTGAGCATAGATTTCCTGTCCTGCCTTACTTCTTCAGATCCCTCCATGTAGACAATCAATGTGTCCCACATCTCTTTGGAGGTCTTGCAGTGAATCAGATTCTGAAATGTTGAATCATCTATGGCACTAACAATAATGTTCTGAGCTCTTTTGTCCATGGTTGCCAAGATGATTTCATCCTTGGTCATTTCTGAATAACTCTTTGGAGTTTGGATATTTGCATCAAGAACTGATACATTCATTGGAATGAAGGGGCCTTCCTGTACAGTGATGTAAATCCTTGAGTCAGATGCCTCCATAAACAGTCTAACTCTTTCTTTCCAAATTCCAAAAATTTCTTTCTTGCATATGGGTAATTTCATAGACCCTAGCTCCTTATGATTCTCACCAGAACCCATCTTTTTGAATCTTGATTCTGCCTTTCAGATCTACCTCAGACTGTTAAGTCCTTTTTGAGGAACCTCCCTCTGATACCACTTGATAGTTTTACTTTCAAGACAACCTAAACACCTAGAGGGGGGGTGAATAGGTTCTAATTTCTTGTCTATAAATCTAGGCATAATTCAATTACAATTTAAAACATCTAGCACAGCATTCACAGACAACTAAGCATCACAGATTGCACAATGTTTTATAGTGGTTCCCCAAGGTCTGGGTACATCCACTTTCCCCCTTCACCTATCTAGCAATATGCTAGATTCAGCCAAACTTTCACTATACTCAGATCCTCAGATCCTACAGCTCAGAACCAGGATAGGTTCCTACAACTTAGGCTCAACAGCCCTACCTCAGCCTTGCCTCAAGGCCTACCACTCAGAGAATAATCTTCTCCTACACTCAGGCAAATAGCCCTACCACTCAGAGATCACCTCTCCTACACTCAGCCTTTATAACACAGGCTTACAACTCAGATCTGTGTAAATAGATCCTACAGAAATTTAGAAAAAGATATTTTGATGTCTTGCCTTTGTTGAGAGAGAAGAGGACAAGACACTTCTTGATCAGCTGATGAAATCAACTGAATCTGAGCTTTCTTCAAAGCTTCTTGAATCTGAACTTAGCTGAGTTGATTTCCAAACAGCTTCTTGAGAAACCACTGATGGCTTCCTTCTTATTCTTCAAGATGACTGGATCTCCCTCTATCCAACACCTTTACTGATACTTCAGACTTCTTCTTCTTAGACCTTCTGATGAAGATCTTCTTTTTCACTTTCTTGAATTGAAACTTCAACAGGATCGTAATCCTTCTGTTTCTTCTTCTTAGATCTTCTTCTATTATTTTTCTTAGCTTAGCTGCATATATAATTCCTTCTGAATGTGTCTATTTATAGACTTTCTTCATGGTAACCGGCTGATCCGGTTTCTAACTGTTTTCTGACAGGTCTGACAGCTTCAGCTAAACGGTGGCAACCCACAGCTGTCAAGTCTTCAAACTGTTCTTGTACCTTAGCCTTGGACAGCAAAATGTCGAGACAGTCAGTTAGAAAGTGTCGAGACCAATCTGTCTATCTGTGTCTACACAAGTGACTTTGGTGTCGACACAGTCTTTGATGATGTCGCCTAGTTGCCTTTAAGTCGACACAGCTTCTTCAGAAAATAACTTGGTCTAGACTCCGCAGTGTGTCGACACAAGTCCTGTGTGTCGACACAGTTGTTGTAGATTCAGAACTTAGTATGTGTCGACTCAGCCTTCTGGTGTCGACACAGCAATCTTTAATTCTGCCAAAATGTGTCGACTCAGTCTTCTGGTGTCGACACAAGCATAGTCGACTTCTGCCAATATTTGTCGACTCAATCTTCTGGTGTCGACACATCTTTCTCTGGTCGACTATCTTTCACTAGTCGACTATCTTCCACTAGTCGACTATCTTCCACTAGTCGACTATCTTTCTTTGGTCGACTATCTTTCACTAGTCGACTAACTTTCTCTGGGTGTCGACTATCTTTCACGGTGTCGACACTGCTTCCCAGTGTTGACATAAATGTGGTCGACTATCTTTCTCTGTGTCGACACTGATATTCTGAAGTGTCGACACAAATATTCTGAAGTGTCCACACAATTTCTTCAGGTGTCGACATGTGGACTTAGAATATTTTTCTGCATTCTTTAATACTTCTTCACCTGCACATGTCAACTCAAAACAACATCAAATACACCTTGATGTATATCATTGAGCTAAGTTGGGCTTCTTCAAATCAGGTACACATTTTTCAATGTACCCAACACCTGTCACCTGCTCCACTTTTGCTACCCCTTGATTTTCCTCCGCTTCGTCCTCCCGCTCGGTGCCTAGGATTTGCGGGGCGAGGTGCGGAGGAAACGACTTAGTCTTTTTGACTAATGGTCGGTGACCATACTATTTTTAGGAGCTCGAGGAGATGGACTAGCACGATGAGGAGGCGGGACTTGAGGAGCAGATACCGGCACCTCCTCCTACTACTACTGGAGCACGTACTCAGGTGTGATGAGTGAGATTATAGATTTCCGCTGCTGTTAGAGAGAGAGAGAGAGATTTGATTATGATGTACTGGGCATAAGCCCTTATTTCTCTCTTGTTATTTACTCATTTTGGACTGTATTATATGTACTTTTCATTTTCTATATTCATATGATTAGTACTGTGGTTGTGGACTCTACCTGTGTACTCTGATTATACTGCTTCTTCTCATATTGGATGAATAGGTTTATGATCGTACTAGCCGGCAAAATCGGCGTCTTGCGGTGTCGACTAACCCGTGCGTTAGTGTCACCGTAAGACGGCGGTTTTGGGCATAAGATTCGGGTTGGCCTCGGAAAGGGGAACAGGATCTTACAAATATATAATGCTAGAAATATTCCCCGTAGTGCGGGCATGACTATCGAGTTTGACTCATCTAAGGGGGGGCTACGGCCACCAACAACCCGCCTGTGGAGGGAGAGGGGTTGGGGTGCATGGTCTGCAGACCTGGTTAGGCTGAACCCTTTCGAGCGTGGTGCTGGGGGTGCCGGCGGCCGTCCTTGCGAGCATGGTGCTGGGGAGACTGTTACAAAAAGTGCACTTTTTTTTGTAACGACCCTAGCCGATCCAACGTGGCAGTACCACGGCTCCGCTCTAGGCGTCGCTACCGGGCTGCAGCCCAAGCACCCCAACCCCTCTCCCTCCACAGGCGAGTTGTTGGTGGCCACAACCTCCCTTTGATGAGCGAACTCGACAGTTAAGTTGGGTCGTACGGGGACTTCCCAGGAGGTCACCCATCCCAGTACTACTCTCGCCCAAGCACGCTTAACTATGGAGTTCTTTCAACCTTCATCACCAATTGAGCTGCAGCAAACTGGTATCACTTGAACAAACGATCATATGAGAACGAAGTCCACAAACTGGCACACCCCGCTCGAGCATTAGTTTGCGGACAAACTATGCAGCGGAAGCAATAGTGTGCCCATGTGTAAAAGCCACATAAAACAGTCCATTAAACAATGAGTTAGGCCAATTTTGACATTACCTTACCTTTATGCAGCCTCCACAGGATGCGGTTCCTCCCCCTCCGGCTTCCATTCCGTTCATGCAGACAGAGATGGGGCAAACGCTGACGGCGATCCTGGACGCATTCAGAGCCCAGCAAGCCCCGGTACAGGTTCCCAACCCAGGGTCGAACTGGCTGAGTGCGTTTAAAAGTCTGTCTCCGCCATTGTATCGCGGGACAGAAGATGCTGTGAAGACAGAGGAGTGGTTGGAGACCATTCAGGAGTTACTGGCTGGAATTAGCTGCCCAGTCAGCCAGGCGGTACCACTTGCCACTTCCGCACTAGAAGCCCATGCAAAGAGATG
This sequence comes from Platanthera zijinensis, assembly GCA_039513925.1. NCBI lineage: Eukaryota > Viridiplantae > Streptophyta > Magnoliopsida > Asparagales > Orchidaceae > Platanthera > Platanthera zijinensis. The sequence continues at coordinate 122,710,864 of CM077084.1, forward strand.
GTGGAAGTCTATTCGGGACTCAGTTTATGGGGATAGGGAACTAACAGACATATCCTGGGAAGAATTCAGCGACTCGTTCCTGGACCATTATGTTTCTGTCAGAGACCGGGACACATTGGAGGCGAGGTTCCTGAACCTCCAGCAGGGGAGCCGATCAGTGATCGAATATCAGAGAGAGTTCTCCCACCTGGCTAGGTTTGCAGGCTTTCATGAATGGGATTATCGAAAGTATGCTAAAAGATTTTATCATGGCCTCCGGGATTCGTTGAGGCAGCCACTGTTGTTTATATCGCATGGTACCACTGCTCAAATCATAGAAATGGCGAAAAAGCTGGAGGCTGACCAGCTAATGGTACAGGGCAGAGGTAAAAGGCCGCTCGAAGTATCGTCTTCCGATGGTAGCAGGACATCCCAAAGGGGGAAGGTTATTGGATATAGGAGGGGTGGGGGACGTCGTCGTCCCAACTACAGGCCGGATCAGGGGCCTCCTCCACCATTGGCTCCCCCACCTATACAGACTCCCGGGCCGATGAGACAGGATGATCGAGGTCAGAGGCAGATCACCTGCTATTGTTGCGGCCAACCTGGGCACATCAGGACGCAGTGCCCGCTTCAGGTCCACCCTCTTCCTCCTCGTCCACCTCCAGTGGCCCCTCCAGTTCACCAGGGCCGAGGACAAGGATGAGGCCGAGGCCGAGGCCGAGGACATCACGGCCGAGGCCGAGACCGGGAGCAGGTGTACGCGCTGGACCTCACGGAGCAGAGGAATCCCGAGGAGGTGATTATAGGTACTTTAATTTTGTAAGATTTATAAAATTTCAAATTTTTTTTAAGAGTACCTTAGACCTTAAGAGTAATACTATTCTTTGAACTCAAAAGAAACCAGGCATAGTGATGATTAGCGGCAAGCCTGCTTATACCCTCTTCGACACGGGTGCGTCACACTCCTTCATGTCAGACACGTTTATTGAAGGATTAGAAGGAGTGGAGAAGTTTTCCGGCTTGGAAAAGAGAGTGCGACTTCCTGATGGTTCGGAACTTCGAACCGCAGATTGCTGCAATATGGAAGTTGAGATAGGGGCAAGGCATTCAAAGCTCCGGCAATGGTCTTGAGGCTACCAGACTTTGATCTAATTCTAGGCATGAACTGGCTCCATTGGAACCACGTGCAGATAGATTGTCCCTCAAAGAGGATCACACTCCGACATGGAGATTCTCACGTTACTATTGAAGGTATCCGACCTATCCCCCTTCTTTCATTGTCTTCCATACAAGCTGTCAAGGCCTATGAACAGGGGGAAGAGGTGTACCTCATTTGCTTTGAGATGGTAGTGGTGGAGAGTTCCATAGCTGATATTCCAGTGGCACGAGATTATGCTGATGTCTTTCCGGAGAAGTTACCTGGACTACCACCATCACGGGACTTGGACTTCAGGATTCAGTTGGTGCAAGGGGCGAGACCAGTGTCCCGGGCACCCTACAGAATGGCTCCTAGAGAATTGGCAGAGTTCAGGACTCAGCTACAGGAACTTGTGGAGTCAGGATTTGTGCGGCCAAGTTCGTCGCCGTGGGGAGCACCGCTTTTATTTGTGAAGAAGAAGGATGGATCCCTCCGACTGTATATAGATTACAGGGAATTGAATAGGTTGACGGTTCGAAACACCTACCCATTGCCCCGGATAGACGAGTTATTTGTTCAACTTCAGGGAGCCTTCTGGTTCTCTAAGCTCGATTTACGATCCGGCTATTATCACTTACGCATTCGGGAGGAAGACATACCGAAGACCGCATTCAGCTCACGTTATGGCTTATACGAATTCACGGTCATGCCATTTGGGCTCACGAATGCCCCCTCCGCATTCATGACCCTAATGAACCGTGTATTCGAACCATATCTGGATCGCTTCGTCATTGTGTTCATCGACGATATTCTGGTCTATTCCCGGACGCAGGAAGAACACGCAGAACATCTGGCCCAAGTTTTACAGAGGTTGAGAGAGTTTCAGATGTATGCAAAGTTCTCTAAGTGCCAATTCTGGCTACAGGAGGTGGCTTTTCTGGGTCACGTTATTAGTGGAGCTGGAGTGGCGGTGGATCCAGCTAAGATCGAGGCGGTACGGGATTGGCCACGGCCAAAGACAGCAGCAGACATCCATAGCTTTCTGGGATTGGCAGGATATTATCGTAAGTTTGTGGAGGGGTTCTCGAGGATAGCCCTCCCCCTCACGTCCTTGACAAAAAAGGATGTGGCCTTTGATTGGACAGAGCAGTGTGAGACAGCATTTTAGGAGCTCAAGGACCGGCTCACTTCATCCCCCATCCTTGCACTTCCCTCTGGGAGTGAAGGATTCCAGATATATACAAATGCCTCCTATCAAGGGATGGGTGCAGTCCTGATGCAACATGGACATGTTATCGCTTATGCTTCGCGACAGCTGAAGAAGCATGAGCATAACTATCCAGTACATGATCTCGAGCTCGGGGCCGTGGTCTTTGCCCTCAAGACATGGAGACATTACCTCTACGGGATTCATTGTGATATATACTCCGACAATAAGAATCTCAAGTACATCGACACGCAGAAGGTTCTAAACCTGCGATAGAGGAGGTGGCTTGAATTCCTCTGCGATTACGACTATAAGATACACTATCACCCGGGGAAGGCGAATACTGTAGCGGATGCTTTGAGCAGGAGAGCCGGCACTTCTGGACCGGAGCCCCGGATGATGTCTATGGAGCTGCTACGCACGATGGAGGATATGCACATTACCATGGTTTCGGAGGCCGAGCCAGTGATCTATCGAGAGTACCTGAACTCTTTGGTCAGCGATGATGATATTCAAAAGCGCATTCTTACACATCAGAGATTGGATGCTGATTTGGAGCCTATTTTTGGCGCTTTGGAAGGAGGCAAGTATGAGGACTACACCCTGGAGGATGATCTTCTTCGATTTCGTGGTCGGGTGTACATTCTAGCAGGAGGTGGGATCCGGGATGACATCCTCAGAGAGGCACACTACTCCAGATATTCAGTGCATCCCGGCATCACCAAGATGTGGGCTGACTTACGACGGACCATGTACTGGCCAGGAATGAAGAGGGAGATCATATACCTTGTGACACACTGCGAGACTTGCCAACGAGTGAAGGCCGAATGAAAAAGCCCAGGCAGTGAATTACAGCCACTGCCAGTCCTAGAGTGGAAGTTCGAGGACATTTCTATGGATTTTTTTCACGGACTCCCTCGCTCCCATTCTGGGCACGATTCCGTCTGGGTTATTGTGGACAGGTTGACCAAGGTAGCACGGTTTATCCCGGTCAGAAAAGATGCCCTAGTTGCTGTGTTGGTGAGGTTGTTTGTAGAGCAGTTCATCCGGTACCACGGCGTTCCCAGGTTTATTGTTTCGGACAGAGATGGCCGCTTCACCTCTAGAGAATGGAGGCCAGTGCATGCTTATTTGGGTTCTAGACTTACCTTTAGCACTGCCTTCCATCCACAGACCGACGGTCAGACGGAGCGGACGATACGAACTATGGAGGACCTGCTCAGGCTATGTGTATTGGATACTGGGAAGCCTTGGGAGAGGCTACTACCACTGATTGAGTTTTCATACAACAACAGCCACCAGGCCAGCATTGGGATGGCTCCTTATGAGGCACTTTATGGGAGGAAGTGCCGGACCCCGCTATCTTGGGTTCAGGATGTGGACACTCGAGCCCTCGGGTCAGATTTTGTGGAAGATACGGAGGCCCAGATTCGCTTGATCAGGGATCGGCTTTTGGAGGCTCAGAGCAGACAGGCAAAATATTATGATGCACGACACCAGATGGTGGAGTTCCAGGTTGGGGACATAGTTTTTCTGAAGATTCGACCGGTACACGGTGTTTCTCAGATACGGAAACACAAGAAGCTCAGCCCCCGGTACATGGGACCCTACTTGATTTTGGAGCGTGTGGGCCCCTTGGCCTACCGACTGCAGCTACCTCCGGAGTTGAGCACCCTACAAGATGTTTTCCATGTCTCTTCCTTGCGAAGAGCTCTTCTCCGACCTGAGTAGCATATCACCACTACAGCTGGACCGGTAGAGCCTGACCGTTCCGTTAGATTGGAGCCGATCCGGATCGACGATACAGCCGTCCGAGTGTTGCGGAAAAAGAAGGTCCCGCTCGTGAAGGTGTTGTGGTCCAACCAAGGATGGGAGGAGCACACCTGGGAGCCTAGGGATCTGATGCTGGAGCGACATCCGGAGCTATTTTCATCAGGTACTTTTTATATTATCTTTTAAAAGTCCCTTAAAATTTCTACAAATAGAACCCGTACACCCGAACTTAAATTTCGGGGATGAAATTATTTTTTTTGTTTATAGGATTTATAACATCCCATGTTACTTCTAGGCCCCTTAACTTAGATTTGGTTAGGCATGTGGTGAGCTAGGGGGAGGTTAGCTAGGTTTGACCCTAGATGGTGAGTTGTCATCAGATGGGACCACTATAGGATCAGGTCAAACTAGGTCAAACTTGACTAAATGAAGGCCCTAGCCACACCATGACCCCCACCACATTGCCCTAACCCTAACTACAATCTAAGTAGACCCAAAGTCATGCCCTAGGTCAACACTTTGACCATAGTTGACCCAGGTCAACTTCAGGCCTAAAATGATCAAACCTTACACTCATGGGTCCAATTGGATAAAGTAAGGCATCACCATGACCCAAGCCATGTTGGGTGATGATTTAGACCTCATGACAACTAAGTGGGGTCAACCCACTCACCCATTTGACCAAGTCCTCCCTAAAGTCAAACTTGGTCAACCTTAAGCTTAATTAAGGGTAAATGAAGACCAAGCCCATTCCTAGTGGGCTAAGACCATCACCATGGTCCAATCCATGTTAGGTGATGACATGGAGCCCATGGCCATCATATGGGGTCAGCCTACCCATCATGTTGACCAAGTCAACCTCAAAAGTCAACAAGTCAACACTTTAGCCTAAAAGAGGAAAAAAATGAACCCAAGTCATTTCCCATGGGCCAAGCCCACCAAATTTGGCCCATGACCAGCCAAATGGCCAATTACCAGCCCTGGCCCCTGGTGGTGGAGAGAGAAGACATGCACAAGGGTAAAAATGGAAAATTTGGGTGAAGAGGAGAGAGAAGGTAGGTGGAGATGAATTAAGGCCATTTGGCCCTCACCTCTGCAGCTTAAGAGCTGCTGGCAGACCCCTACACCACCTTTTAATGGGATTTGCTGCATGAAAGCAACTTGGCAGCCATGGTGGGCCAACAAAATGGCCAAACCGAGCTCACCCCGGCCATAACTTCCTGTACAGTCACTCCATGCAAAATCCAGCCCAGCCATCAGCTTCAGAAGGTCCTAGGGAGTTGAATTCGAGTCCTGGATCAAGGAATTCCGTGGAGAAACGGGAAATTGGGAAGGAGATCGCCGGAGCTAACTAACCATGGCCAATCGCCGCCACAGCCGCCGTCAAGCCACCATACAGGTCCGTTTCGCCACCCCTCTTCCCGTACTAGGATCCTAGATCAATTAGGAGAGAAATCGGGCTCAATTGAGCCCGATACCATGTGAGAATTTCCGATTTTTCAGAGGAATTTTATACCTCTCGGGATCGCCGGAGCCGCCGTCTCCCGCCACCTCAACACCGGCAAAATGAAGCCATCACCACCGTGAAGGTGATGGCACCGTTGGCCGGCCACGGCGCCGCCACAGTCGGCCGGAAAACGTCCCGCAAGATGGCCCAGGAAAATTCAATCTGGGCCGTTAAACGCTTGGGGACGATGAACGGATGCTGTCCGTTATGCTTTAAGATTCGCGCTGTATCATTAAGCATTAAGTTTGATTTAAATAAATGAACAGTAAATACTGTCACACTATTACAGCCATTTTCAAACCAAAAGTTAGGGTGCTTAGGTTCATTTCTAGGCCAGGAGTGCTGAATAGAATTTGTAGCCTTAAGTGTTAACTTTCAAATGCCACAGAAATCATAGGATTTGACAAGTGTACTGTCCTGTAGGTCATTATTCCTAGGACTGGTCCTAGGCTAGGGCAGAAATTAAAAATGAAGTCCATGCCAAACCAGGTGTCCTAATGACCTGAAATTTTGTTCCTGTGCATTTTTAGGGCATATCTAGCCCCTGCCAAAAATTGGGAATTTTTGGGAAACATTTTCCTATAGTTTTAATCAAAATGTCATAAATTAAATAAATGGAATAAATGGAGTGTTAGGTCTCCAAATGGCCCCAAATTTTGGTGGCAAGTCCTCTGGGACATTGTTAGGGTCTGACAAAAATTTCAGCCTATTTGGACCTCTTCATGATGGGTTAACCCACTTGCAAGTGTAGGCTAGTATTAGCCTTGGTGTGCCAATAGCAAGTTCTACTATAATGTGAATTTATTCTTTATGGAGCTTTTGCAGACCATGAAATTAATTCTAGAGGGTATTTAGGTCAAATGTAGTCCCTCAAAATTTTTATGGGATTTTTGGGATCAAAAATCCCATTATTTGGATTTTTGGAAATTATGGTTCTATTTGTAAATTAAAAAGAAAATTGGAATTAATTAGGTAAAAATCTTCAAATTTGGCCCTGTTGTATATTGGATCATAATTGACTAGGGGTAATTTTAATTTCTCTGTTTGAAATCTTTTGAGGTAACATGACATGAAATGACCACTTTACCCCTATCCTTTCTATTTCATAAATCAATACAAATATGGGTCAGAAAAATTTGTGAATATTTCTAGAGGTATATATAGGTATGAGACCACTGAATTATTTATTTCAGAATTTTTGAATGTACCTATAAATTTTAAATCATCATAATGGCATTTTGGGAATTATCCAATATAATGATTTGCAAGTTTATAACATTGTTAAAACTGATGAAACTTGGTCAGTAGTTTTATTTTGATGTATTAGATTCCCTGTAAATTTATTGGAATTTTTTTGATTAAATTTCATATACTTCATTTGAAAAGTAGTAATTATGATGGTTTATGAAAATTAATATTTAAATACATAAATTTGGGGAGAAATTATGAAGTTTGGAAAATAGTGATGATTCATCATGATAATGATAAGATAACTATTTTGCATCATTAGGACTATGCAACAACATACTTCATGTGTTAAACGACCATAGAAAATATTTGGAGAAAATAAAATAAATATAAAAATAATAGAGAAAATTATAAAAATTACCATACACATTCTAGATGGTCATACCACCCTAGGATAAATATTTGGGGTCTATTGGTCCAAAGATTTGAAAGTTCGATTTCAGGGTGGTACAAGGTCATGGGGTGCGCATAGTAAAGGTATACTGTACAATAGGCCACCAGGAAATGAATCAACAATTGAGTTAGAGTCTAAGATCGAAAATATAACCCTGGGTGGCAGATGTTTTCTAGAGACGTGAGTAAAAGTGCAACCTTAGCCTACCTAAGAGGGGGATGACGGAAGACCGCCATTCCTTAACTCATACCTTAAGTCACTAGGTCACTCCACGTAACAGGAGAGAGAAAAAGGGGTTCTGGGTAGACATCAACTAAAGTAAATATCCTTGAGAAAGGGAGCTTTGGGATTCAGCCCATCGTAGCTCCTAGTGCCCCTGAGAGCCATTCACCGGGAATACCTTGGGCAGTCCTGGGATTAACCTTAAGATACTAAGTATAATAATCGGTAGGCAAGAGTAGTCTAATAGGGTAAGTGAACTGGACATGTGCTCACTCGTGCCGGGTTGGAGGGACTTGGAGTCTTTTGACTACTTGCTCACCCGTGCCGAGTTGGAGAAAAGAGATTGACATATATACTCACCCGGGCAGGGTTGGAGGTTTTGTAGCACATACTCACCCGTGACGGGTTTGAGAGATTTGGGACAGGATAGCCCTTCGAGCTGGAGGCTCAACATATAATACTTGCATGTGCATATATTAGTGGCGGGCCATGCGGTACTGACCAGTCGTCACACCGACGGCAGTACGGTGGACCAGGCGGGTGCGAGGGTTAGAAGGACCAGTAGGATGTTTATACTGGAGTCTGGAGGACTTTCCCAAATAACGCGCACCCGGCCCAACAAGACTGACGGGTCGTCAGCAAAGTGGTACACAGAGACTCTAGAGTGCACTGGCGGTGTACAGAGGCGTACAAGAGAGGTCTAGGCCTGGTAGTGTGTATACCCGCCTAGAAGGCGGAGACGCCCGCTCCGCTGCTGCCGTAGCCACAATGGTAGTACCTGAGAGTGATGCTAGCTCTCGAAAAGTGGGAACTAAAGGTCTGTGATCACGGAGTCGTGTGTGCGTGTTGCACTGCATGTGCATATCATACCCACCATATAGCTGCATAACATTAACCTTCATAATAACTTAAGACACCTAATGTATAAGTGGTATGGGACGCTTATACATTAGGACCTGCTATACGATCCCTTAGCCTATAGGCTTGAGTGGGCAAGCTTATAGGTTCCAGTTACTTTCCTTTTATATATATATTTTTGCTTGTGACACCTGACACCCCATTGTATAAATGGTATGGGACATTTTATACAATGGGAGCCCTGCAGAAGACCCATTGCTTATGCGTACCCGCATAAGTGAATGTTACCTTTCATTTCTTACTTGGTTACACATTCTGCTTAGATTCCTGTCACCTGCTCTGCCTTTGTCACGTCTTGTTGTCCTCCGCTTCATCCTCCCGCACGGTGCCTAGGAGTTGCGGGGCGAGGTGTGGAGGAAACGACTTAGTCTTTTTGACTAATGGTCGGTGACCATACTATTTTTAGGAGCTCGAGGAGATGGACCAGCACGACGAGGAGGCAGGACTTGAGGGGCAGATACCGGCTACTACTACTGGAGCACATGTTCAGGTGCGATGATTTGAGATGATAGATTCCGCTGCTGTTGGTGAGAGAGAGACATTTGATCATGATGTACTGGGCATAAGCCCTATTTACTTTCATTTTACTGTACTCATTGTGGACTGGCATGTGTACTTTCATTTGGTATATATATATGTGATGTGGTTGTGGACTTCTACTGCGTTTACTCTGTTTCTGTACTTTTATTCTCATATTGGCCGACAGGTTATGATCGTACTAGCCGGCAGAATTGGCGTCTTGCGGTGTCGACTAACCCGTGCGTTAGTGTCACCGTAAGGCGGAGGTTCTGGGCATAAGATCCGGGTTAGCCTCGGAATGGGGAGACAGGATCTTACAAACTGGTATCAGAGGGAGGTTTCGATCCTGTGCACTTTTTGTAACGGTCCAGGCCCGCCAACCCGCGGGACCCAGCTGGCACCGCCGGCCCACCAGTAGTCCAGACCCGGGCCCACTACTGGCAGTAAGCCTATCACATTCAAGCCTGCAGGCCAATGCACCCCAACCCCTCTCCATCCAGGCGGGTTGTTGGTGGCCATAGCCCCCCTTAGATGAGTCAAACTCGATAGTCAAGCCCGCACTACGGGGACTTCCCAGGAGCTCAATTGGTGATGAGAGTTGAAAGAACTCCATAGTTAAGCGTGCTCGGCTGGAGTAGTACTGTGATGGGTGACCTCCTGGGAAGTCCCCGTAGTGCGGGCTTGACTATCGAGTTTGACTCATCTAAGGGGGGCTACGGCCACCAACAACCCGCCTGGATGGAGAGGGGTTGGGGTGCATTGGCCTGCAGGCTTGAATGTGATAGGCTTACTGTCAGTAGTGGGCCCGGGTCTGGACTACTGGTGGGCCGGCGGTGCCAGCTGGGTCCCGCGGGTTGGCGGGCCTGGACAGCTCAATTGGTGATGAAGGTTGAAGGAACTCCATAGTTAAGCGTGCTTGGGCGAGAGTAGTACTGGGATGGGTGACCTCCTGGGAAGTCCCCGTACGGCCCAACTTAACTGTCGAGTTCGCTCATCAAAGGGAGGCTGACCAGCTGATGGTACAAGGCAGAGGGAAGAGATCGCTAGATGGATAATCGTTCGGAGAAGGTAGCAGGGCGTCTCAGAGAGGCAAGACTATTGGGTACAGAAGAGGTGGGGGACGTCGTCGTCCCAACTACAGGCAGGATCAGGGGCCTCGTCCACCATTGGCTCCCCCACCTATGCAGATTCCCGGGCCGATGAGACAGGATGATCGAGGTCAGAGGCAGATCACATGCTATTGTTGCGGCCAACCTGGGCACATCAGGACGCAGTGCCCGCTTCGGGTTCCCCCACTCCCTCATCCTCCTCCACCTCCAGTGGCCCCTCCAGTTCACCAGGGCCGAGGACGAGGACGAGGCCGAGGCCGAGGACATCACGGCCGAGACCGAGACCGGGAGCAGGTGTACGCGCTGGACCTCACGGAGTAGAGGAACCCAGAGGAGGTGATTACAGGTACTTTAAATTTTGTAAGATTTATAAATGTTAAATTTTAAGAGTACCTTAGACCTTAAAAGTAATACTATTCTTTGAACTCAAACGAACCCAGGCATAGTGATGATTAGTGGCAAGCCCGCTCATACCCTCTTTGACACGGGTGCGTCACACTCCTTCGTGTCGGACACGTTTATTGAAGGATTAGAAGGAGTGGAGAAGTTTTCCGGCTTGGAAAAGAGAGTACGACTCCCTGATGGTACGGAACTTCGAACCACAGACTGCTGCAATATGTATGTCGTGATAGGAGGCAAAGCGTTCGAAGCTCCGGCAACAGTTTTGAGTCTACCGGATTTTGATCTGATCCTAGGCATGAACTGGCTTCATTGGAACTACGCGCAGATAGATTGCCCCTCGAAGAGGATCACACTCAGATACGGAGACTCGGACTCCTACGTCACCATTGAAGGTATCTGTCCTATTCCCCGCCTTTCTTTATCCTCAGTACAGGTCATGAAGGCCTATGAACAGGGGGAAGAAGTATACCTCATTTGCTTCGAGATGGCAGTGGTAGAGAGTTCCATAGCCGATATTCCAGTGGCACGAGATTATGCTGATGTCTTTCCGGAGAAGTTACCTGGACTACCACCATCACGGACTTGGACTTCAGGATTCAGTTGGTGCCAGGGGCGAGGCCAGTGTCCCGGGCACCCTATAGGATGGCTCCTAGAGAGTTGGCTGAGTTCAGGACTCAGCTACAGGAACTGGTAGAATCAGGGTTTGTATGCCCAAGTTCTTCACCATGGGGAGCACCTGTTTTATTCGTGAAAAAGAAGGACGGGTCGCTGAGACTGTGTATAGATTACAGAGAGCTGAACCGGTTGACGGTTCGGAATACATATCCACTTCCACGGATAGATGAGCTCTTCGATCAGCTTCAAGGAGCTTGCTGGTTTTCAAATTGGATTTGCGCTCGGGTTATTATCAGCTCCGCATCAGAGAAGAGGATATACCGAAGACGGCTTTCAGCTCCCGTTATGGTTTATATGAGTTCACGGTGATGCCATTCGGGCTCACGAATGCACCCTCAGCCTTTATGACACTCATGAACCGTGTATTCGAGCCTTACCTAGATCGGTTTGTCATAGTATTCATCGATGACATCCTGATTTACTCACGATCTCGAGAGGAGCATGCGGAGCACCTGGCACAAGTATTGCAGAAGCTGAGGGAATTCCAGATGTATGCAAAGTTTTCCAAGTGCCAGTTCTGGCTTCAGGAAGTGGCCTTCCTGGACATACGATCAGCAGAGCCGGTTTGGCAGTAGATCCGGCTAAAGTAGCAGCAGTACGAGATTGGCCACGGCCAAAGACAGCTTCAGACATCCGCAGTTTCTTGGTCCTAGCAGGGTATTATCGCAAGTTCGTGGAGGGGTTCTCGAGGATAGCCCTTCCCCTCACGACCTTGACGAAAAAGGATGCCGCATTTGACTGGACAGAGCAGTGCGAGTCAGCATTTCAGAGCTCAAGGACAGACTCACTTCATCCCCATCCTTGCACTTCCCTCAGGGAGTGAAGGATTCCAGATATATACAGATGCCTCCTATCAGGGGATGGGTGCAGTCTTGATGCAGTATGGACATGTTATCGCTTATGCTTCGCGACAGCTGAAGAAGCATGAGCATAACTATCCAGTACATGATCTCGAGCTCGGGGCCGTAGTTTTTGCACTCAAGAAATGGAGACATTACCTCTACGAGATTCATTGTGATATATACTCTGACCATAAGAATCTCAAGTACATCGACACGCAGAAGGTTCTGAACCTGCGACAGAGGAGGTGGCTTGAGTTCCTCTGCGATTACGACTATGAGATGCACTATCACCCGGGGAAGGCAAATACTGTAGCGGATGCTTTGAGCAGGAGAGCCGGCACTTCTGGACCGGAGCCCCGGGTGATGTCTATGGAGCTGCTACGCATGATGGAGGATATGCACATTACCATGGTTTCGGAGGCCGAGCCAGTGATCTATCGAGAGTACCTGAACTCTTTGGTCAGCAATGATGATATTCAGAAGCGCATTCTCACACATCAGAGGTTGGATGCTGATTTGGAGCCTATCTTTGACGCTCTAGAAGGAGGCAAGTATGTGGATTATACGTTGGAGGACGATCTTCTTCGATTGCGTGGCCGAGTGTACATTCCAGTAGGAGGTGAAATCCGGGAGGATATTCTCAGGGAGGCGCACTATTCCAGATACTCAGTGCATCCCGGCATCACCAGATGTGGGCTGATTTACGGCGGACCATGTACTGGCCAGGAATGAAGAGGAGATCATATATCTTGTGACACATGATGCGTGGAAAACGGCAAGCGCACCGGTCGCACAAGTAATAAAGTTTGGGAATAAATCCCCGAATGTCGGTCTCTTGAGGAACACAGTAAGGGATGAGTTAATGTCGAGGCGGACTTGAGATTGAAGTCCTCGGGTCGGATCTAAAAGGGGGGGTTTAGATAGATGTGGCGGAAACAGAAAGTAAAATCTACAAGCTACTCTATGCAACGCCGCTATGCGATGCTTCGCCAGGCGGGATGGAAACTACACGGGCCGCTATGCACCGAATCGCTTGGCGGATGGAAGAGTAGGCTAGCGGATGAGGTGGAGAGAACGGCGGAATGAGGGTCGTAAGCACCTCTTCGCAACGCACGCCACTAGCAATTGCTAGTGCGGCAAGGTGGATGGTGGATGGAATATTAAGGCGCACCTCAAGCATAATAACGAAATACACAAAATCAAATCATAGACATGATAAGTGCAAGATCATTAACTACAATAAAACGTTACTTCATCAATACAAAGAGAATAACTAAGCTAACAACAACAAGAGGAAGAGGTGTGCGAATCGACCGAATCCGAAGCCTTGTTGAGGGTTCACGGTTGGAATCCCAGGGTTGTCAATCCGAGTCAAGCTCGGTCCTCAACTGCGTCCGGGGTAGAGGAGGCTGTCACTCACTCCGCCTGGACCCGTCTTCTCGTTGAATGATCCGTAGAATTGCGCTCCGGCCCTTCCTTGCTTTGATGGAGAAAGCTCGGTCAAAA